>JAKFHU010000726.1:0-2456250 GCA_023783475.1 Daubentonia madagascariensis
TGTCTTGATGAATAGAACCTGGCTTCCTTTTATCCTTATTAATCTCTTTAGCAACTGATCACTTGGCCACACCGTTAGTATTCTCTCCTGAATGTATTTTTTAACCCTTGACAGGGCCAGGCTGAAAGTTTTCCAAATCTTCTCATTCTGCTTCCCTTTTAATTATGAATTCTGTATTTATATCATTTCTCTCTTTTCTCATTTTACTGTAAGCGGCCAGAAGAAGCCATGAGACCTTGAACGCTCTGTTGCTAATATATCTCTTCTGTCAGATAGTCCAGTTCGTTGCTCTTAAGTTGTACTTTCCACAGAGTCATAGCACAGAGACACAATTCTGCTAAGTTCTTTGTAACTGTATACCAAGGATGGCCTTTATCCCTTCTTCCTCATTTCCATCTGAGACCTTATCAGAATGGCCTTTACCATCCATATTTGTAACAACATTCTTATCACAACCACTTAAAATAATCCCTAAGAAGATTTGGATCTCCCCATAGTCTTGTCTTCTACCTTCACCAGAATGGCCATTAATGCTCCATTCAAAACAATTTTTAAAAAGCAAATAGGCTTTTTCTAGTGTTAAACAAAAATTATAGAAGGCCATTGTTTTGGACTAAGCTCCCGCACTAGGTCCCAACAGACCAGGCTAAAAATCAAAATGGAGTCATCCATGCTATAGTCCCATGTCACCAAACTGAAACTAAGTTATTATCTGACCTTCTGAGAAATCCAGAAAGAGATAATAGCCAATTTCTCAAACAGACAAACAAGCCAGTTTCAATCCTCAATCAGCATGATAATGAAGTTCCCTTTGTTTTATTTCTTACGACAAAAAGTAACCTGAAGTAACCTGATGTGAACCAATCAGTTATTTTTCTATTGTTCTGTCTCCCTGTCCCTGCCTTACAAGGAATGTTACTTTGAAAAGACTAATCCAGTTTTTGATCTCTGTTTCTTCTTTCTTCAGACCTTTTCTGTCTATAAAATCAACCCACTCTGCTCAATTCATTGGAATACTTATATTCTATTTTCTAGAATGAAGTGTTGTACAATTCTAGAATCGTAATAAAAGCCAATTAAGATTTTTAAACTAAACTTGTAATTTCATCTTTTGACACTGGCCTTCTTCTCCAGATTCTTTCAGCCTCTACCCATTACCCAGTTCCAAAGCTCCTCCCATGTTTTCAGATACTGTATTTGTTATAGCAACAGCTATACCTCTTGATATCTATTTTCTGTCTCAGTCCATTTTCTCCTGTAACAGAATATCTGAGACCATAATGTATAAAGAACAGAGATTTATTTCTTACACTTCTAGTGGCTAGGAAGTCCAATATTGAGGGGCTGCATCTGGCAAGATCCAGATGTGTCATAATGTGGTGGGAGGCATCACATGGTGAGAGAACACATGAGAGAGAGAAGTAGAGAGAGATGAACTTGAAGCCTCAAGCCCTCTAATAATTGGCAATAATCCATTCATAAGGGTGGAGCCCTCATAACCGAAATACCTCCCATTAGACCCAACTCCCAACACTATTGCATTGGGGATTAAGTTTCCAACACATGGTTTTTGGGGGACTCATTTAGAGCACAGTATAGTTCTATAATTGGGATGAACAGATAATACATCTCTGACAGGTCCTATGTGGGCCATCCTCCAAAGAGAAGGGATAAGAATTGGGCTCGGAGCATCACCAGTGTTACAAAACAGAGTACCTTCCAAAAGAATGCCACATTCTATCCAGGTTATCCTTGGCTAAAGGATAATACTTAGCCTTTGCCAAGAATCTGATGGGATAAATGAAATAGAAAGGAAGAATCCAGTTTAGGATCAAACAAATGAAGACCTGGATGAGACCAGGCCCCTCCCACAACAGCACAGAGGCAGTTACATAACCCCCTAAAATCTAAAACTCCAACCCAGGAAAAAGGAAGGCAAGGCGAGACTGAAAGGGAGAAACATCCTGAATATGATTAAATTTCAAAATTAAATGACTGAAAAGTAACTGAATTTATTTTTACTTAAAAATGACTAAACTAAGTTTTCTACCTCAGGCAAAATAAGAAGTTAGAGACAAAAAACCAAAGTGAATTATCCAGAAAATAAAGGAATGGACACTCAAGAAGCTGCCAGAGCAAGAACTCTACCCTCCACTGAGTTCTCAAACTTTAACTCCAAGAGAATGTGGCAAGAATAGCTAACCTGAAATTTGTCTGAGGATATGCTGGCGGTCACTTAATACCCATGTATCCTTTCCAAATTTAAAACTGCCAGGACCATCACTGGCAATTAACTACAGAGAATGAGTGAGGCATGTAAACAAAGCACCGCGCATGCAAGACCTACCAAGGAAACCCGGGAACTCCTTATTTACTTGTTTTAATAATTTACCGATTGGGTACAAAGGTTTACTTCTACAAACAGTGATTTTTAAGTTGGGGATCTTTCAACTATCTTGCCCCTGAACTTTGGAATCTGGTTAAATAATGTCTATTTTGATTTTCAGACTAACAGGGGCAGAGAAACAATTGTTTCAATACATTCTTCTAAACTTCCTTGAATTCAGTAAAAACTAGGACATGATGTTCTGTTTTGTTTCTGTCATTTATATATCATCTCGATGGCCCTTTTGTGTAAGGAAATGATATAAGCTTGCTTTTAATATCTTTTAGTCAACATCAAGCATTTTATTTCTGGTTCTGTTCAGTTTAAAACATTTACAACACACCAACCAGTGTTTTTTAGCCCATCCTTATTTGTCAAACACGTCACGTCATTCATCTTATAGGTGTAACATTAAAATATGCAGTATTTTTATACATGTGAATAGAAAAATATTGGTAAATAATCAAATGTTAACTATCATTTTTAACCTTATACTTTGATTTGGGTCAAAAATTCACAATTGTGATATAATGGCATGTACTTCAGACAAAGATTATATTTCTACAGAAAAAAATGAGGGGAAATTATTTGAAATTGAAAATATGGAAAACTTTTCCATTACTAGTTCTGTTGCATAACATGTTAACATACCAGCAAAGAAAAAAAAACTTCACAAAATCATAAGGAAAAGTGTCACATTTTTACTTATAACTTAGTACTTAGTTATAATATAAATACTAAAAAAAACTCTAGATCCTTTTATGAAAAATATATCCCATTGCACTGATAAAAGGACCAACTATGAGAAAGACAAAAAATAGCCAGTGGGAAGACTAAAGAAAATGTTCAGAAAAGAAAGAGTTGCAGAGAAAGAGACATAAAGGAGAAAGGAAGGAAGGTGGTCTCAATTCATCCTTTTGCTATTAATGAAATTGTAAATCTTAGGAGTTCTTCCAAAGCAGAAGTTTTTATATTGGCATATGATAATGTTTTGGGGGAAATGGCCAATTTATAAAAACCTCTGCTTGTAAAACAATACAGTTTGTTCAGTTCATATGAGGAGGTACTTATAACCAGACTTATAAATAGAAAAATGGAAAGGGGAAAAAGCAAACTAATAAATGCACTTTTCAGTTTTGAAATTGGTCTTGAAATTTTTTTTGCATTGAAAAATTGGGACAACAGTTTGACATCAATATCATCAGTCCTCTAAGTATTTGGTACAACTATACTTTGGCATAGCCATATTTGATACAACCATATATCATTGTATCAGGTAGGACTTCATGCAAACCAAGTTATAGGAAATGTGAGTGATTTTTTTAAAAAATGGGGTCATCTTTTTTTTCTTGCATGAGAGGAAGCCTGAGGTAGATTCAATTCAGTGGCTCACCTTCATCGAAGGCCCTTATGGTCACAGATGGCTGCTAGAGCTTTAGGCATCAGCACCAGCAACCAGGGCAAGAGGAAGAGGGAGGTGGTCATGCTGTCTCACATGTTTCTTTTACCAGAAAATCAGGAAAATTCACAGAACTTCTCCAGCTTGAGGGGTAGGAAATAACTGTTTTGTCAGCCAACCAATAGTGTCAGCAAGTTTTCAGAGCTGTTTTTAATTGTTTATCCTAAGATCCTTATTGTGAAATAAATCAAGTTTGAGAGCTCCATAACAAACTGTAAGGAATATATTTCAAAAGAACTAAATATTCAAGGAAGTAGGGTAACCTTTATGTTATTCCCTTTTATTATACCCAGTAGCAATATGCCAATAGTGCTTGGCATTGTGCACCTCTTCTATGAGGAACATGCTTACCCTCAGCATCTGTGTCTACAGGAGTAGGCACATGGCCCAAGGGCATACACTGTTCAGTGACTTATGAATGCTGTCTGTGACTTGATCAAAAAGATGAGTTGGGCAAGCAGATTCCTTTCTATATGAATTAAAATTTAAAACGAAGCAGAAATGGTTATGGTTGTGAATGTGAAAGGGTTCCACACAGTTGAAATGAACTGTGGTAAGTAATATTCATGAGCAAGAAAAGTTATGATGAAGCAGAACTTTACAGAGTAAATTATGAGGGCCTAGAATGCATCATTTAAAATTTTTCCTGAGGGTTTAAGAATCAGTAAGTTAAAAAACAACAAGCCTAGTGCGTTGCTTACATTAAGGTAATGGGAAAAGAGTAGTGCAAAATTTCCTGAAATAGCTATTTATTTTAGAACTATGGAAAATAAGGTACTATTTATTCCATTCTTTGAACAAATGTTGACTTACAATCATGAATCAGCAAAATAAACAGTGTTAAATTGCAACTAACTCACCTAGAAAATTAAACAAATTCTTTGCTGATTAGCAATGATGTTAGAAGTTCGTGACTTAGTATTTCATACAAACATAACAAGTTCTGCTACGCAGAAATTTAGATATCCCTTTATGGAGAAGAATGCTGAAATATATTTTTTTCTGGACCATAGTAGCAGATTTTTTAAAGTGAAGAATAGTGCCAAAATTTGGCTCCCTAAGTACTTTGAATGTTTACCCTTTAATTTTTAGTTTATTTTTTGTGTTTCATAATATTTCCACATGATCAGTGCTCTAGAAAATATCTCAGCATGGAAATAATTTTTCTTCTTCCCCACTGGCTTTACATATAGGTGTTCATCAGAGCTGTTCTGAGGGGGAAAGTCCGTAAAATTGATTTAGAAATGTTGGAACCTATCTTCCAGGCCAATGAAAATAAGCAGGCAGAGCCATTAGATCATATTAAAGCTTCTTCCAGTAAATTATCAGACCAGTCAGGTGAAACAAGTTAATCCACAATGTCAAAGATGCTCAAATTGTCTAGAAAAGATCCCTGAGCCTCTCTCTATTTATGGCTGTTTCTGTGTCTGGCTGAATATTCTGGAGAAGGCAGGACCTGCCACCAAGACCCCATTCCCTATCTTAAAGGTATTTCATAGAAAGAGTGATTTCATCAAATCAGGGAAACTCATGGGCCTCACAGGACTCTATGCAGGCACTATATTTAAGATTATTTAGATTTTTAAATTATAGTTTATATTTGAGAATGTCATGAGTTTGCTCTTGCCTCCAGAGACAGGCAAAGGCAGAATGGCCTTCAGGGCTCAGATTCTGTGGCCAGGAAAGGTCACACACAAACCAAGAAACTATTTTTGATAACTTGGACATGGAAAGATCAGCTTAGCTCTCTGTGAGCTATTTAAAACCTGCTCTGGATTCTCAGGCAGCACCAGCTCTTCTGATTACATGTTTACAAGCCAGCCCTTAAAGACCTGTGCGGTTCTCCACACCACAGCCAGGACACCCAACACTGTTCACCTTTAAGGTGAAGTCCAGATATAACAGAATAATCTCCATAAATATCTATGCATGTGGGTGAGTAGTGTTAACACCATTAAAGAGACCATCCAATAAGCTCCTTGTGTAGTATCAACAGCAGAATCCACATTAAATCTGGCCCTAAATCTTACACTTTTCCAACTCAGTCACAGCTCTCAGGACAAACCTGAAATACTGGAAAGAAAGTATTTGAAGAAATATAAGATACGTCTTGAAGAGCACGAGACGGTAGTGGTTAAGTTCGTAGACTTATTTCCCAATACTAAAGACAGTTCAAAGTTACATATGCCCTCTAAATAAAGAAAATTAACATTGCTCTTTTATGACACCATTGAATCTATTTCTTTCATCTTGCTCTAGAATAAGAGGTCCCTATCAATTGTGAAATAATGAGTATGAAGATTTGTAACTACAAACATTGTGTGCAAAAGTCTCTAAACAACTTATTTCTCTATAACTGAAATTAATTTTACTGTCAAGCCCCAATGTCCATCTGTGGTAGAAAATTCATTCTCATCAATTCAAGGTAGGCAGGTCACTTTCAGTTTAAAACTCAGTCTCTTACAACTATGCCACCTCTCCCTTCTCCTTTACCCCATCTTCCTGGAGTAATGTAAGACTGTGTAAGTTCCTGGGAGATTTGTGTTGTGCCCGTGGGAGAGGAAGGGTTTGTGGCAAAGTGCTGACCTCTCTCGGGTTTGATGGCAACTAGAGTGAGCTTGGGCCACCTGACCTTGAGCATTGGCCTTTGGCTCCACTGCCTCCCAATCTGTCCTCAGCTTAGTGTAACCCAGAGTCTGTAGCCTCAGGATGGGTGGGCCACCCTGCAGACTCTGCTATAAGTTCCATAACCCTATCCTTGGGGCTCCCCTGGCAGATCATTCTTAGCCAAAAATATTTTGGAGGGAGGAGTGGACTAGCTTGTGCTCTCTTTGCCCAAACATGCCACATCACTATTTCCTATTTAACTATCTTTTGTTGGTGCTACGCTATATAAGCTATCTATTGCTGCACAACATAGTACCCTATCACTTAGTGGTTTAAAATTTTAAAAAAACATGTATTATCTCAGTTTTGGTTGGTTAGGAATTAAGGAGCAACTTAACTGGGTGGTTCTAACTCAGGTCTCTCATGAGGCTGCAATCAAGATGTCAGTCGGGGCTCCAGTTATCTGAAACTTTGGCTGGGCTGGAGGGTCCACTTCTAAGCTCACCCTGTGGCTGTTGGCAAGAGGCTGCAGTCCTCACTGTGGCTATTGGCCAGAGGTCTCTGTTCTTCACCATGTAGGCATGACGACTAGCTTCCCCCAGAGCAAGTGATCTGAGAGACAGAACAAAGCAGACTCCACATTTTCTTTTATGACCTAGCCTTAGGAGTCATATACCATCACTGTGGCCATATTCTATTGGTTACACTGATGCAACTGAGAGGGAACTACACAGAGGTCAATACCAGGAGGTGGAGATCACTGGGGGCATCCTGGAGGCACCCTCACTTGAATGTTCTATAAGATTTCTCTCCTCCCAAAATTCCACATGGGATGCCAGGCACAGGTCGTCCTCTCTGATCCCAAAACCCAGTGGAAATGGTACAGGGTCTGGAATTTACCATCTGGGTTCTAATTCTGTTTCAATGCTTATTAACTGTGTAACTCTGGGCAATTTACTTGATGTTTCTGCCTCAAAGTCCTCATGTATAAATGAAGAAGATAATTCCTACTACAAAGATTTTTGGGGAAAATTGTATGAGATCATCCACATAAAACACTTAGAACAGTCTGGCATTTAGTTACTGCTCAGTAAATATCATCATTGTCACTGATACTCACAATGTACATTATTGCTACTCACAAAGATTTCAATGCAGAAAGGGAAGAGTGGGCAGATGAGGAGCAAAGCCTCACGTTGTATCCAAGCTCTCTGGGTCTTTTTTCCCAATCCTCCCCAAATATCTTCCTCAAACCAAGGAGTATTTTTGGTGGTTGGGTTTCTGTTTTGGTTTTTGTTTTTTAATTTCCTTACCTTATGACTTAAAACTGCTTTTTTATCTTTATCCTACAGCCTCACACTCCATAATGGTTACAGTACACTCTTTGCTTTAAGCCCACAAAATTTGGTTCTTGGTTATTAAAGCCAACATTTTAGAATTCTAAGGGCACTTTTCTCTCCCAAGCACCTGGCTCTTGGACACTTCAATACTCCATTTCAGAACTCAAAGCCAATAACAACAGCAATAGCTAATGCTCACTAAGGGACAGGCACTGATGAAAGTGCTTTATACATTAACTCATTCAATCATCACAACTGCATGATGTAGTATGACATAATAACAAATATATATTTGATCTCTGCCCCAGTTCTTGGCACAAAGCTCCTAAAACCCTTGTAATTTCTTGAGTGATAGGGTGATAGGAGTATCTTTTGTTATGATATTTGATCTTAGTCCCTGGTTCCTGACACAAGAGCTTCTAAAACCCTTGGAATTTCCTGAGTGTTATGTGTGAGTGAAGCATCTTGTGTTATTCATGATAAACCCCTTATACCATACCTGAGTTTATACTAATGAGGTGACTCTTGGAGGATGGGGGCTAGTTGCCAGAGGAACCAACCATGTGATGAGAGAGTTGAAACTTTCAGGCCCACCCCCAAACCTTCAGAGAGGGGACAGGGGTTGGGGATTGAGTTAATCACCAATGGCCAATAATTCAATCAATCATGCCTACATGGTGGGACCTCCATAAAAACCCTAAACAAAGGGGTTTATAGAGCTTCCTTGTTCATAAACACATCTACATGCCAAAAAGGTGGCATACCCTAACTCCACAGGAAAGAAGCTCTTGGGCTCAGGACCTTCCAGACCTCACCTTGTGTACCTCTTCATCTGGTTATTCATTTGTGTCCTTTATAATAACCTTTGTAGTAAGTAGATAATAGTAAGTAAAGTGTTTCCCTGAGTTCTGTAAGCCATTATAGTGAATTGTCAAACCTGAGGAAGAGGTTGTGAGAACCCTGGATTTGTATACAAGTCATACATAAGTGTGCGTAACTCGGGGACCCTCTGCTTGCAACTGGCATCTGAAGTGGGAAGCAGTCTTGTGGGACTGAGCCCTTAACCTGTGGGGTCTTTGCTAACTCTGGATAGTTGGTATCAGAATTGAATTAAATTGTGGGACATCCAGTTGGTGTCTGCAGAGAATTGGAGCTTCACTTGGTGTGGAAAACTCATTTGCTATCAGAAGTGAGTAGAGAAATAGTTTTCCTTTACATAGGTATTATTATTAATATTATCCCCATTTTACTGATGAAACAGGTAAACAGGTTTAGTGGGCCAAGTCCACAAAAAATAACTAGCAGAGCTGACCTTTGAACCCAAGCAGCCTAGCCCCAGAGTCTGTGCTCCTGAACCCTACCTTACACCACCTTTCAAGAACGTGCTCTTGGGTTTGTGCCAGTTCTTTTACATTCTTTGTTTCTTGTAGCACTTTATCCTAGCCTCAAGGACACTTCTTTTTAACTTTTTATTTTGAAATAATTTCAGAGTTATAGAAAAAAATACAAAAATAATATAAAGAATTCCTTTTAACCATCACCCAAATTTTGCAAATGTTAACATTTTACCATATTTGCATTTTCGTTCTCTCTCTCTCTTTCTTTCTCTGTGTCATGCCTCTCTTTATATATGGAGACTATGCACACACACACACACACAAACATATATGCACAGTTATGCATCACTTCCCAATGGGAATAAATTCTGAGAAATGCATTAGGCTATTTCATCATTATGTGAACGTCATAGATTGTGCTTGCACAAACCTGATGGTATAGCCTACTACACACCCAGGCTATACGATATAGCCTATTGTTCCTAGGCTACAAATCTGTACACCATGTTACTGTACTGAATACTGTAGGCAACTGTAACAGTGATAAGTACGCGCATGTAAACGTAGAAAAGGTACAGTAAAAATATGGTAGTATAATGTTACTGGCCCACTGTTATCTATGCAATCTGTCATTGACTGAAGCATTGTTATGTGGTGTATGACTGTGTGTGAGGAGATTATACAAATATATATTTCCTCCCAGATCTCTTGAGAGTAAGTTGCAGACATAAAACTTCTTTGTCCTTAAATATCTTAGGGTGTATTTACTAAAAACTATGATATTCCCTTATATAACTTTGGTAAAATTATCAAAATCAGAAAATTAACATTAACACAATAGTAATGGTAGTATACTGGTAAATGTTCAACAACCAGCTCTTCAGGTTTAAAAAAACAAGAGCCCTGGTTTGTTGCATATGCTACTTCCCATGGTGTAAATACTCCCACTGTGGCCAATTTCAAGTTATTACCTGGTGTCGCTAGACTTGGAGTTGGGAAGGCACACACAATCATCAGCTCTTATGAACCAGTACAAGCCCACGCCAGCACATCACTGAAAAAAGCCATTATTAGTATAATGGCTGTAAAATTTACAAAGTATGAAAGAGAAAGAAAAAATATTTGTAATAATAAAAATATTTTTCTACTTTATTTATCTATGTTCAGTTAATACCTTCCCAGTTTCATCTAAGTATTGTTGTCATTAAGTACCAAGAAGAGAAAGTGTGGCTTAACAATTACAATTTTATGTAAAAGACTAACATGTTTTAGTTGTAAAACAATGTTACATGTGACTCAATGGTGTAATATGGCTTCCAAAGCAGTTAAGAGAAATTTGGTAGCTAGAATTAAAGAGACGATAATCCTGTTCTATGATTATTCTCATTTATAATTTAAATAGCTGCCAGAGATTGTGAATTTGAAGCTGTGGGACTTAATTTTCAAAAATGGGAATAATAACAAACTTTAAATCACAAGAATCAAATATTGCCATACAGTTTTAGTATTTGAACAGGAAATTGATATGTCTTATTTTTGATTGAATACATACACACACAATACATTGTTCCTCTAAGGCATTTGAGAATTCTTTTAAATGTACACAGGAAAAAAATATCCCAGTATATCAGCTTCTACCCAATCACAAAATGTCAATTGGGCAAATGGTGTTAACCCTTATCTTCAAATCAGTATCAGTAGAAATATTCAGGAAAATTGAACAGGAATTTTGTTTAGTGCAATTATTTCCTTTTACTTGAGCATAACTTACAAATTCAATAGAGAAAGTACATGAAGAAAGAATTTACTAAGAGAAATACTAACAACTCTTTTGTTTGTATTGAAACAAGCATGGAGATCAATTTAGAGATATGAATTGTTTGAAACAGTATGAACCTATAATAGAGTAGGTATGAATTTAGGCATATTTTTATAGTATCTCATTTCAGAAATAAAAAGTATTATGGTATTTTATCATTATTGATTTACTACATATTTAATCTTTATTTGGCATTTGGATGATCCCCAAAAAGTTATATTTTTTTATAGCTTTCTGCTCTGGAAGCTATTCATTGGCTACATCAGGGAAAGAAGCATTTGATAGTAGTTATAAATCAGTGATTTTGTAGTTATAAATCAATTATATTTCACAAAATGAAATATAATTTAAAGAATACTAAAAGTAAATGAAACAGATATCCCATGAAGAAAATATTATAGGTAGGTAAAATGAAGATGTGATCATTAGAACTAAAATCATGCTAGATTAATAGTTTAGATATGAAACCTCATAAAATGTCCCTGCATATTTCTCTGGTGATATAGAAAACAACATTTGGGTTAATGACTTAAAACAACTGAGCCACCCCTGAAGTTGTAAAACAAAACTAAATAAAAGGAGATGATTAATAGGGTGTCTTTGCCAGGATTTTGGTTAAATGGAAGGCACACTCCTGAGTCATCAAACCCCACGTATGTGTCAAGATTATGACTTCTTGCTGCCTAGCCAGCAGGAGGTGGTTAAGGAGATTTTCTTCAGGGCAATACAAGTCATCAAAATCTCAAACTAGAAAAAGTTCATGTTATAAACACACAAAACATCATCCGGCTGTGTTATAGTCAGAATGTAGCAGGTTAATGGTATGATTTAAGAGGTGAATGGGGGCAGGGGGAGAATAAAAAACATTGACCAGCAATTCCCACAGCCATTTCTGAGTTTTGTTTCTTCCCCTTCCCCAAAATATGCCCCTGGCGATGCTAATATTTCAACCATTAATTCCAAACCACACAATTAAGGATTCATCCTTCTGTTCTTGATTCATTCCATGTTCAAGTGTTGTCTTTTAATTCTTAAATACTAGTATTAAGGGTAAATCTATCACTTAACACCTTTTGGGGTACAAATTAGCCAAAGAACTGAGAATAATGGAGAAACAGAAATGGGCAGAAGACAACTAAACAGGGCACACAAGACAAATGTTAACTGACTCTCCTTTGTAATTAAGGCTAGCTTTGCCACTTTTAAAATGCAAATATATGTCAGGTAATAATCATAATCAGAGGATGGGCATGGTGGAAGGCACCTGTAGTCCCAGCTACTTGGGAGGCTAAGGCAAGAGGATTGCTTGAGTCCAGGAGTTCACGGCTAGCCTGGGCAACAGGGCAAGACCCTGAGACTCTATCTCTAAAAAAAACTAATAATAACAATAATGACGAAAACTCATCTTTATTGAACGTTTACTATGAGCCAGACTGTGCTAAGTGCTATGCTGACATTCATTCACTTATTTATTCAAATCATAAGTGCAAAACACTATTCTTAATACATGGGTTATAGCAATGAAGAAAGCAGATAATATCCCTGCTTTCATGGAGTGTACATACTAGTAGGGGAAGCCAAACAAAATGATTAACAATATGTCAATGGATGGCAAGGGCTATGCTGAAAAGTAAAGCAGGGAAAGATGGTTAGAGTGTGATGACATCATCTCATTTATTATTCACAAATATCCAGCAAACTTAAGAAGTACAAATGAGAAACCATGAGGTTCTGAGAGGTTGAGTAACCGGTTTGAGCCCACACAGCTAATGAGCGGAAAAGATGACCTTGACCTCAGAGCTTGAGCTCTTTTATCATTTTCTTTTTCTTTCTTTCTTTTTTTTTTTTGGAGACAGGATCTTACTCTGTTGCCCAAGATAGAGTGTAGTGGCATCATCATAGCTCATTGCAACCTCACACTCCTGGGTTCCTGCCTCAGCCCCCCAAGTAGCTGGGACTACAGGCACGAATGACCTCGCCTGGCTAATTTTTCTATTTTTTTGGTAGAGACTGGGTCTCGCTCTTGCTCAGGCTGGTCTTGAACTCCAGGCTTCAAGTGATCATCCCACCTTAGCCTCCCAAAGTACTAAGATTGCAGGCATGAGCCCCTGTGCCCACCAGAGCTTGAGTTCTTAACCATTGTGGGGTTCCTATTGTTATTTTTTCATCTAATTACATTAATTATTTGATGGAGGAATGGAAACAAAGAACAGCAAAGAAAAGAGGGAGAGAAAAGACTGCACCTCTTAGAGCTTCTAAAGGAAGGTAAACCACAGTGCAGTACCATCTCATCAGTCATAAAAGCCTCCCCAGTGCCAGCCATCGGGTGCCTCACACTCCTTGCTTCTCCCTACATGGTCCTCACCATGCTGTATCTATAATACTCTGTTTATTTTCTAAAAGTCCCATTGGGCTGTGAGCTGCTGGAAGAAGTGGACTACCTTACAGTCATTTTTACATTCACAGTATCAAGCACAGTCCCAGGATCATAGCTGGTGGCCAATAAATGGCTGCTGGATTAATAAATTAGCAATTAAAGTAGAATTTGAGAGAAGCCATTCTGAAGAAAGTTGAAATGGGAAGAGAGTTGTAAGACAGCCCAATTAGTCCTTATTCCAGTTGTTCTTTCCTGCAGCCCAGGACACTACACTCACAGAGCATTGGTTAAGGGCTTTGATGGAATAGTCAGAAATCCAAGGTTAGATTCTCAGGAAAACTTGTTAGTTGTATACCCGTGGCTCTTTACTCAACTTTAAGCCTTACTTTCTTTAACCACAAAACACAAATGATGGAAGTATCTAACTTTTTGCTGATGTGAGAATAATAATCCATGTTAAATTCTTAGCAATATACCTAGTATACTGTAATTGCTTCATACATGTTTGTTACCATTATCATCATCATCATCATCATCATCATTATCATCTTAGGGATTTGGCACAAGCTTATTAACTGGAGCATCTTTTCCTAAATAATTTCTTTAGGCCAAAAAGTTTTTGACCAATAATTCTCTATAATAGGAATGTTGCTACCCATTTATTCTTTCTGTTAAAATTCTCCTTATCCTTTGAGGCATTGAAGACCAAGCAGCTTTCCCAACCCAGAAGAATAAGGTTAAGAAAGTTAAAATGGAAATTGTAGGTGATGGATTGACATTTTGGTGTGAGAGTTCTCAGAGCACCACTTAAGTTGCCCACTCCACTTACCATCTGATTAAGAAGAAATGCAGAGTGCTAGTTCATGAATGATCCATTAATGTTTTTTAAACCTATATGCATGACTGGCTGTATAATTGTTCAAACAGACCATCTTTCCTAAAGACCAGTAATGGTCTTTGTCCAATTACTGCAAGAGCTATCTACCCTCTCTCCAGTGAGGAATTGTTTTAACATATCAAACTTGAGAGTTCTTATTAAGTAGGGCCTACAAGGTAAGATGCAAAATAACAAATTGGAAAATTAGAACTTAAACAACATTATTGTTGAATGATTTCACAATTGACTCAGTAGGTGAAGAGTTCTACACACAGATGTTCTGAGTATCTATCAGATCAGTATAGTATAATAGCATCTTCGATTTAAGGAAAGGAGTTATTTAAAGACATTCTTTATAAGATCTAGTTGCTTGGGTTCCTGGTATTTCCATTCTAGGTTCCTTTTGAGTAATAAGGAATTCTAAATCTGCAAAAGAGAATTAGTTTATTGAAATGATTGCTTAATTCAGTGATCAAAATTAATAGACAATGAACATTTATCACCTATAAGGAGAGACAGGATTCCTATCATCATGGACTAGGAATAAGAAAGGCATCTGGCCCTCTTGGCTTGCAATAGTTCAGCTACATTAAAATAAATATTACATTGGTCAAAAAGGTGCTTAAAAAAAAGAAAGTTATTTAAGAGATATTTCTATCAAGCCATGTTACAGGAATTACATAATACAGAAGATACATTTGTGAAGACTCTCTAGAGATGGAACTGTTTTATTGATTCAAAATGAATATAGCCCTTCTGTGAATAACTAAGGAACTATATTAAATTCTAGTTTACACTGAATTTTAGTGTAATAGATGCCTCCTCTTCTGTACTCCATAAAATCCTTGAATATAGCCATTATTGCACTCATTGCACTTTTGATATTCTTTCATCTCCCCTACTATATTTTGAACATTTTTAAGGTTGATTCGGTTGTTTTACACTCTGTAAACTTAGTCCCTGCCTTGGTTTCTGACACAGTAAGTAATCAAAAAACATTCATTGAATGAGTGAATATATGAATATTTTCTGAGGTTTACTGACCACGTGGTGTAGTTATAATCATAGGGGAAAAGCACAAAGCAAACTGCTGAACATGGAGGAAGCAAGATAGAGACAGGAGGAGAGAGAAGAGCAAAACAGAGAGTAGAAGAGGAGAGGAAGAAGAGGAAAAGAACAATATCAGAGTCTTCTTTAAAAAAGAGTCAGCAGTAAAAGTAGGCCATGTAGGGAAAGGCAGCTGATTCAGACAGCACAGATGTATGTGGCATTACATGAACTTGTCAAACTCAAGATCAAACATATGGACTAGTATATTTTACTACAGGTGAAAAGATAGCAGTGCTTGTAATTGCCAACTTGAGGGAGGTCTGCAGAGATAAAATGCACTGGTAATGAAAATTATTATATATTATATGGATGCATATGAAGATAGAACCTACAGAGTGTTCCAGCAGTGGAAATAAGACATTCTAAAGCAATATTTTTATCTTTAGAAGCAGAGTTAGTCTGTAAAATACAAGGTGTCCCTGGGAACGCATTTGCTCTGAAACTCAGTAGCCCCAGTCTGTCTTTGATGGCACCAACATATTAGCCTCTCACAAAATAATAAGATTTTTCAGCATGATGAAAGTAAAATTACATCATGTGGCTTAAACATTTTAATAGCTTCCCAGAGTTCATTTTTTAAAATCTATGGTTATTTTTGTTCTTTTTTGATGCCACTGTACAAATAGTCTTATTCTTTTTTAAAGTTTCTTGTCTTATCGTTCATGTCCAATAATGATATTAATGTTACTGAATACCCTTGCACAATGTTCTTCTACCAGATGATTGTCAATAAAGAATTTTGAAACAAAATAAAATTATCTCAAAACTCTTTCTCCACACATTTAAATAATAGAACAACAACAACAAAAACCCTAAACCAAACAATGAAACAGGTGCCACCTAATATCATATTCTTAACAAAAATAGTGAGGAGTAAAAACCACAAAATTTTGGGGCAAAGTTGGGCAATGCAGTGTGGTAAGCCTTCTAACTCTCCTCTTCTTATCACCTTCTATTCACCCTGTCAGTGAAGGAGGGATCCTTCACCTTAAATAGCACAAGATGGCCAAGCACGTGATACCCAAGACTGGAGAGATAAGATTGACAGCAATTTGTTAGTTACATATACTCACACCCCAGGGGAAGGGGACATTGCCTGTGATGCAGGGAAACACAGGGGTTGCATACTTCAGAGCATCCTGAACCAGCAGGGGCTGTGGGAATCAAGCTTTTTAGTAACAAGTGGATGAGCTACCTTCTGGTTCACACTGGAGGATGTGATTGACTTATTTGAGTAATTTTGTGGGCTGCCATGAAGGTAAAACCCATTAGGTTGAGGACTGGGTAGAGTGCAGCTCGTCCAGCTGAGATGGGAACTGGCCAGGTAGGGAGCATCTCTGACAAGGGTAGAGGATCTTGCAGTTAGGCCTTTAGGACCCAGTGAGGTTCAAAGATGTCACAGCACTTGAAGAGTTAGGACTTACCCCGCTATACTCTTGAGTCGAATAAATGCCTGAGAATTCTCTCTAATTCTCCAATACTTAGATTTTGGAGTAAAACTAAGTGAGTCCTCTTATTTTTGTCATAGAAATGAGTGATGGAAGAAACTGATTTAGTAGGGGAACCTAACCATGAGGTAAACTCACTCTCTGTGAGACACACTGAATTGGAGAACTGATCTGCAGCTTTCGAGGACCCACTCTCTACAATTATTTCGTGAGCATCAAAGCAGTGAATGACCCTGTGGCAGAAACAATGTTATGTGTTTACCAAACCCATCTAATTTTCCTCTTGAGCACACATTTTCTCTGCATCTCCAAGCTACTTTGCAACTATACTCAAGCCATGAAACTAAGTGTCAGGCAATGGAATGTGGGATAAAGTCACAAATGCCACTTCTAGATCCATATGAGAGCTTCCACTTTCTCTTACCTTTCCATAATGACACTGAAGGCCACAAGGAGAAGATAGCGGCCTCACAGGGTAGAAGGAAATTAGTCCCTGAATGACTACGGCTCCCCTCCCCCACAATATCCTCATTGGACTATGACATAAGTGAACTATGATAAACTTCTGTTGTGTTAAATCTCCAAGGTTTGAGAACTGCTTATTACAGCAGACTGCTTGTCCTAATAGGTAGGCCCAGTACAGAACATTAAGAAAGCTTCAGATATGCCAGTGGAGCCTGGGCATTGTTACAAATACTAGACACCATTCCTCTGAGCAACCCCTTTCTCCTACCATACCTTGTCCTCGTGCTGTAGAAAATGTCTTTAAATTGTGTCACAGAAAAGAAAGTCAGCTCCTCTTGGGCATAGTGGAAAGAGAATCAAGAAGTAAATATATTAGAGCAGAGACAAGTTCTGTACCACACCAGCCAAGCAAGAATAAGTTGAAAAGAAATGAGAAGACAATCTACTATATTAGTAAATAAAACAAGAGCTAAAAACCATATGATAAGAAAAGAACAGAAGGAGAAGAAATGGCAGATTATGAGAATTCAGTTGAGGGCCCAAACAGCATCATTACAGATGTAACAAATAAATTAGAAACATAATGGACTGAGATGAAAATTGAATTACTGAGACAGAAAAATGGTTTGAGATAATCACCAGTAAAATCAATCACCAGGTAAAAATATGGAAGAGGGAGGTGAGGATTGAAACAATTGAATCAATAAACACTATGGAGCACAGATACCCACAGCTCAGCAGAAAGCACCGGACACCAGTGAACTGAACCCATGGAACAATAAAATCCCCAAAGCACTGCTCCCAAGAATAAACCTCAAATAAAGAAAGAATGATTCCAGCAAACCAAACATTCCTACAAATCTGAAAGAAAATTTCATACACAATAATTAACACTAATAAAGGCATACCTTATTAAAAATAATCTTTTTAAAGTAAAGAAAACAAACAGGCTGGGCTTGGTGGCGCATGCCTGCAGTCCTGGCTACAAGGAAAAAAAAGCACATGGGCCACGGAGATTATATTCAACCAAGATGTCAGAACATGAAACAAACCTTCTCAAATCTGAAAGAACTCCAGGAATACAGGATTTACGGGTTTTTACCGGGAGGGGGGAAAAAAAGCAAAAAAACAAAAAAACAAAAAACAAATTACTGAACTCCGAAATGGAAAATCTACATAAAAAGACTGAGGATGGGCATAAAATCCCCCTAAATATGGGATAAATACTAAACTAGTGGTCAAAAAACAAAGGCGTGTAAAACAATGTCAGTAATATACAATTTGACAGCTCAAAAAAAAGTTCAACTCACCAGCGGGAATGTAGGCACCAAGGAGCAAGGAGGCCGCGAGTTTAGGAGTTTAGGAGGCCAGGGGCTCTGAGCCCGTCTGAATTCCAGTTTTGCTGCTTCCTCAGTGATGTGGCCCTAGGGAATCATGTAAACTTTCTGTTCTTTAGTTTTTTCATTTAATAAAATGGAATGATACTTACCTCATGGGGTTGTTTTAGGGATTACATAATTTAATATACTTAAAACATTTAGAATAGTGCTTGGCAACATTGTAATCACTCAGTAAGTGTTAGCTTTTGTTAGTAATGCCCTCATTTCCCATCGCAGGGACTTCAATCAATACTGTTTAAAATGTAAAAAGCAATTTTTAAGAATGACTCCAACTTCTTAATGTTTTTTATTATCTCTTTTCTTAAGCTTAGAGAAATCTTTTAGAACATAAACTCTTCAATTTTCTTTCTTTTAAATTCAAATACATTTAAATTTAGTTCTTTATTTAGAATATAATCTCATTAAAAATTACTTCTACCAATTTATAGATCTATGCTTCCATCTATATAAATGTACAGAAAGATTTCCAGAGTAAAGCTATTTCTATATAGTGGGATTGGCAGCAATTTTTTTTTTTTACTTCTTTGCATTGCTTAACTTCTTTATATTGATCCTGTATAATTAAAATAAAAATAATATTACTTGGGAAAAGAAAATTTGCTTCTTTCATGGCTTAGACTGTCTGTATCTTTAGGGTAATATCTTTAGGCAAATTAACTGCTAAAATATTATGGGTTTTCATACAACTGAGCACCATGTCCTTGGCAAAGCAAGTTGGTTTATAGTGAGATCTTTTGGTTCAGCTCTCTACCCTAGTACAGCCTACAGGTTTTTATCATATTTGTCTCTGTCTTTTAAAAATCTTTTTAAGGTACTTTATTGGAAAAGTAATGTAAAGCCTTAGAAAATCTCAGAAGGTATCAAGAAAAGAGTAAATCCTCTCACTGACAATCCCCCATTCCTATTTTCACTGCTACAACTTCTTATTGTGTCATTGCAGAAGGTTTTGAGGCATTTACAAGTGTACACATGTGTGTGTGTAGAAAACACATATCTATTAATAGTTGCTATCTATTTTTTTACATATATAAGATAAAACTCCATGTGCTGTTTGCTGCTGTAAGTCAGATTCCCTGGGAAATAGACTTGAGATGGGGACCACAGGCAGTGACCTCAAGAACACCTGTGGGAGAGTAAAGGAAGCAGGACTGGGCAGAAGTGGAACTTGAACTGCGATGCTGAGAGCCCTGGTATACAGGTTACTCTTGTCAACCACATGATTTCATACAATTTTGTCGTAAACTAACCCTCTCTTGCTACCAGAATTTACTTGCAAATTAGATCAATATCTAGTTCCTCCAAGGGAGCAATGTGTGATCAAACAGATCAGAGTTCAGATCCTGGGCCAGGTATAAAAATCCATGTGAATAATGACCTTATATATACATTTTTTCCAATCTTCTGTTCATTTTTTTATAGCTTTGGATAAGTTTTTCAATATTATTCAAGAAAAATATCCTGTCCCTGTATTAGCTATTGCTGCAATAACACTCAAACCAAATTGAATGGCTTGCAGAAACAAGCATTTATTCTCATGCTCAAGGATCTGCCGGTCAGTTACAGTTCAGCTGATGTAAACTAGGCTCAGCCGAGTGGCTCTGCTTTGGGCTTGGATTCAGACTGTGGGTTAGGTTCAGGTTTCTTTTGCATGTATTTGTTCTACGTGAGGCATGGTCTTCTCATGGCATGTCACTGGCATGCCAAATTAAGAACAAAGCACATTTCAGGTTTCTGCTCACATCATGGCTACTAATAGTCCATTGGCTAAAGCAAGTTACAAGGCCAAGCCCAACATCATGAGGTGGGCGAAGTGGATCCCACCTGTAGTGTGAGGGGCAAGGGAGTGAATACTTGCTGAACAATTCTCCAAATTATCACAGATTAGTTCACTCAACTTTATATAATAGATGCCACCTCATAGCTTCTTGGTGCAATTGGTTGATTGAAAACATTCTCTCTTTTTTTTTTAATTTAAGGAAAACTTTCTAGATTCAAAACACATAATTGTATAATTGCAATTGTCCTCTACATATAGGACTAGAAAAACAAGCAACATTCCTCAATAATTCAGTTGCCCTTAAGCACTTGATGAATGAGAGATAAGTTTATTTTCCTCTTAGTTATTTACTATCAAATATGAATATAGAACTTCCCAGAGGGTCTGAAAAATTTACCAGAAAAGAAAGCACATCACTAAGGGAATTTCCATTAATTATATATTTTGGAATCACTGGGATTATTCAATTTCTCAAAATAACAAAATAAAAAAGAATAATTATGAACAAAATTAGTATTACTCATTAATTATGATTTCTGTAAAAGATATGCTTTGCAATGTAAAAGAAATAGTAATGTTACAAACACATAACACAGAATTTTTCATGATATTGAAAATTTCATGAAATCGAAAACCAATCTAAAATGTTACATGCTGTTGTCACACTATGTGTCCCAATTTTTTATTTTAAAAATACAGTCAGTATAAACAATGAGAATAATCTGGTCTCTACAACTTACTAGCAGTGTGAGCTGGAGCAATTTAATTGAATTCTTGGAGCTTCAATTTCCTTAAAGTGAAATGGGAATGGTAATATCTACCCTGCTGTAGTTGTAAGGATTAGACATAATAAATAGCCATGGAAAATAGTAGATGGTTAATAAATCATTATTACTGCTAGTAACACTGATAGTGTACAGACCTGGGAGCAAGAGAGGCATCTGTTTAGATTATCTGTATCCTCCTGATAACTTCCTTTTTTACCCATAGTCAATTAAACTTGTAAGAAGGAATAAGACTTAGAACTGATGTTAATAAAAGATAATAAAACACCATTATCATCTATCCTTAGAGCTTGAACCTAAGGGACAATAGAATAAATGCTTTTTATGTATCTCAATCTGAAGTGCCTCTAAATTATCCTTGCACAAGAAACATTTTATTTCAAACTAAACACGTCACCCAGGCCCACAGTGAACACTGCCATTTTCCCAACTGCAGCTGTCTGTTGGATTGATTCCTACTAAAATACGAGTAATGGGGAAAGGACTGGAGGATCATGTGCCTGCTAACTTTTCTAAAACTCTCTTTAGGAAGAGTGATGTTGACTTTCATTTTTCCCCATCTAGCAGTGGAACAAGAGAAAATTGACTCCAGTTGCAGGCAGAAAGCTTTACTGTTATTATGGAAGTTTCCTCCATTCTGTTCTCCCTTCAAATTACCATTCTATCATGCCTTTGTTTCATTACAAATGTCACAAAAATAGCTCCCTCTCTCTACCACACAATTCATGCAACGTGGCTTCCTTACCCTTCCTTCTCAGAGATCACTAGTAACCTCAAAACAGTCCAAAAATGCCATCTTTCCACTTCACCTTCTTCAACTTCCCCAAGGCATGTGACACATTTCACCAGCCCTTCCTTTAAGAAAATGGACTAGTTCCTTTTGAACATAATTTTCTAGCTTCTTGACTAGATCCTCTTCTCCCACCTGCTTCCTAAGAGCATGCATTCCCTAGCCTCATGTCAACTTCCATTTTGTCTCCTCCATAGCATACTTCCTTTGGTGACTATGGCCGTTTTTATGGCATCATAGATGCCCTAGATTATAGCCACCTTGGGCTCAATGCCAATTTCAGAACACATTCTGTTCTTTTTTGTCTCCATATCCTTCTTCTTCTGCCTAAAATGCTGTCTTCAAGATCATTTTTTAAGATTCAGCTCAAATTGCCACCTTCTCCATGAAGACTTCTCCTAATGGAAGTGAACATTCCTTTCTAAGAGTGTCCATAGCAATTTATTTGCATATTCTTGATAGCACTTCTTAGACATTGTCTCATTGCAGTTTGTTCTGGAGCCTAAGTCCATGCCAAGGGAAGTCAAAGTTATGAGGAAGCAGAAAATGTAAATATTAGAGGGTAAGGAAGCCAGCAGCACAGGTAAGAGAATGAAACTGATGTGTAGAAAGAAGGTCAAGGCAGGCTGGTTACTAGAACTTTCTAGTTTCCCTGTCCCTCCATGTGCATCTTTATAAGGATCTCCACAGACACATATTTTTAAGCAAATCTGAGTGGGTTTATGCTCCATGTAATAAACTTAAGTAGAAAAACTGTGTAGTATACTACAAGAGGTATGCACTTTGCTAGTTTCAGAAACATTTTTATCATGCCACGGGAAAATGAATGAGAAAGCAGGTAAAGTCCATGGCAGGTTTCTTCCTTTTAAAGTAGCTTCCATTCTTCCTGCCAGTATTCCTTCTATTTTCTAATCATATGCAAAGAGTCTAGAACTCTTGAAAGGAATGAGGAAAATGGTAGTGATACTCCTAGGACAAAATTGACCAAACTGTTGTCAAAGGTAAATGTGGCAAACATAGTAGCGAGCTCTGACTCCTTTGCAAAGGTGTCTTATAAGGCAAAGGTGGGGATAGGAAAGGGAGATTGACTAACCCTTATTTAAATCCAGGCATTAGTCTAAGTGTTTAGTCATAGTACCTGAGGGCCGACTATAGTATGGCTCTATGAGGCCAAGATTATTAAGCCCATTTTACAGCTGAAGAAACTGGGTCTCAGGGAAATTAATTGGCTCAAAAATCATACATGAGTAAGCGGCAGAGGCAGGGTGCACACAATTTTGGTATTTTCCAATGAACATGCTCTTCCTGGACACCTAGGCAAGGATACCAACTGTCATAGTCACCATCAAACTTTAGCCAAGAGTGAAAGCTGAATGAACCGCAAACTTTAAAACATAAGGAATTAGAAAGAAATGAGGAATGGTCAGGAAAATCTTTAATCTCTCCTTTACCCTTGCAAATATTAAAGTGTTCCTACCAACTTCAGTTAATGACACAAATTGGCCAGTAAGCCATTAGTAGAAAACAGGACTAAATGTGGATGCAGAGGACTCTTGTTTTTGTTTGTTTAATAATTCATAGCATGGGGATAAAATATTTGCTCCTACAAATGATTTAAAATTAAGTCTTTCAACAATATTTCCTTTGGACATTTGGGTCTGGGTTAATCTCCGAATCCAGACTTTCTGAATCCTGACTGAAGAGAGACCTATCTTTACTTCTCTCGGATTACCTGCATACTCCCGCTTCCAATTTCTGCCTAAGACAGACCTCTTGAAGAGAGACAAACCAGGAGGTGAAGTCGTTTTATTATCAACATTTTACCTGATCTGGTTAAGCCATGTTTTTACACTTTTTATTTTGAAATAATTATAGATTTACAAGTAGTTGCAAAGACAGTACAGAGGGCCCACGTGCCTTTCACCCAGTTACCCCCAGTGGTTACCTCTTACGTAAACACAGTAAAATATTAAAACCAAGAATTTGACATGGGTACAATGTGTGTGTGCAGCTCTATATCACTTTGTCACAAATGTAGGTTCGTGTAACCACCACCTCAGTCAAAATACAGAACTATTCCATCACTGCAAAGCTCTTCCCTTATGCTACCCCTTTCTAGTCATATCTACCCCTCACCCCTCACCATCCCTTGCCCCCTGGCAATCATTAATCAATTTTCCACCTCTATAATTTTAACATTTAAAGAGTGCTATATAAATATATGCAGTTGATCCTTGAACAACACGGGGGTTAGGAGCACCAACTCCCCCATGCAGTGGAAAATCCGTGTATAACTTTTGACTCCTGCAAAACTAATAGCCTACTCTTGACTAGAAACCTTACCAATAACATAAACAATTAATACATATTTTGTATGCTTTATATATTACATTTTGTGTTCTTACAATTAAGTAAGCTAGATAAAAGTAAATGTCATTAAGAAAATCGTAAGGAACAGCAAATGTACTTATTATTCATTAAGTGGAAGTGGATCATCATAAAGGTCTTCATCCTCATTGTCTTCACATTTGTTGAGGAGGAGGAGGAAGAGCAAGGGTTGGTCTTGCTGTCTCAGAGGTGGAAAAGGCAAAAGAAAATCCCTGTGTAAGGGGATTCGCACATTTTAAACACGGGTGCTCAATGGTCACTTGTAAGTGGAGTCATATATTATGTGACTTATTGAGATTTTTTCTTCACTTGCCATAATGCTCTTGAAATCTATGCAAGTTTTGTGCATATCAATAGTTCCTTTTTTTTACTGAGTAGCATTTCACAGTAATGGTAGTAATCTATGATGGTATTCCATGGAAATGGTCTGTTTAACCATTAACCTATTGACAGACATTTTGGTTATTTCCAGGTTTTGGCTATTAAAAATAATGCTGTTCTGAACAATTGTGTACAGGTTTTTAATGTAAACTTAAGTTTTCATTTTTCTCAGATAAATGTCCAGGAGTATGATTGCTGGGTCATATGGTAAGTGTATGTTTATGGCTGTACCATTTTACATACAGCAATATATAAGAAATCTAGTTTCAATGAGTCCTCATCAACATTTAATATTGTCATTATTTTTAGAAAATCTGTTCTGGCCGGGCGCAGTGGCTCACACCTGTAATCCTAGCACTCTGGGAGGCTGAGGTGGGAGGATCACTTGAGCTCAGGAGACCAGCCTGAGCAAGAGTGAGACCCCCATCTCTACTAAAAATAGAAAAAGTATCCTAGCACAGTGGCGCATGCCTGTTGTCCCAGCTACTCTGGAGGCTGAGGCAGGAGGATCACTTGAGCCCAGAAGTTTGAGGCTGCAGTCAGCTACAATGATGCCACTGCACTCTACCAAGGGTGACAGAGTGAGACCCTGTCTCAAAAAAATAAAAAATAAATAAAAAATTAAAAATCTGTCCTAATAAGATGTGCAGGAGTATTAGTTTGCATTTCTCTAATGGCTACTAACATTGAACACATTTTTTGTATTCTTATTTGCAATTCATATATCCTCTAGTGAAATGTCTCTCCATGTCTTTTGCTTATTTTCAGATTGGGTTGTTGATTTCTTTAACATTCATCTTTGAGAGTTCTTTATATATCCTAGAAATGAGTCCTTGATAGGATATGTGGTTTGCAAATAATTTTTTGTCTATAGCTTGTCCTTCCATCCTCTTAACAGTGTCTTTCACAGGGAAAAGTTTTTAATTTTGATGAAGTCCAGTTTAGTGATTTTCCCTTTTGTTAACATTGCTTTTGGTCATGTCTAAGAACTCTTCAGCAAGTTCTTGGCCCCAAGATTTTCTCCTATGTTATCTTCCAAAACTTTTATAGTTTATGTTTTACATTTAAGTCCACTTTGAATGTGTTTTTGCATAAGGTCCAAAGTTTACACTGAGATTAGTTGTTTTGTTTTGTTTTTTTGCCTACAGATTTCTCTAGCATTGTAGGCTGGAAAAGCTATCCTTCCTCCACTGAATTGCTTTAGCACCTTTGTCAAAAATCAGTTAGTTGTACATCTGTGGGCCTATTTCTGGGTTCTCTGTTCTGTTCTATTGATCTATGTGTGTACCACCATACCACACAGTCTTGCTTACTGTTGCTATGTAATAAATATTGAAATTGGGTAGACTGATTCCTTCCAACTTATTTTTGTTTCAGAATTGTTTTAGCTATTGTAGGTCCTTTGTCTCTTCATATAAATTTTAGAATACTTTTTTCTATATCTACAAAAGATCTTGTAGAGATTTTGATAAGAATTACATTAAACCTGTATATCAATATGGAGAAAATTGACATCTTTATTAAGTCTTCCAATCTATGAATGTCCCTCTATTTGTTTAGACCTTCTTTGGTTTTTTTCATCAGTGTTTTTCAGTTTTCAGCACACAAGTTCTGTGCATCCTTTGTTAGATTTATCCATAAGCATTTCTTTTTTTTTTTTTTTGATTGCTTGTAAATGGTACTGTATTTTAAATTTGGTCTCCATATGTTCATTGCTGGTATATAGAAGTACAATTAATTTTTATATGTTTATCTTGTGCCCTGCATTCTGGCTGAATCACTAGTAGTTCTAAGAAAAAAATTTTTTTAATGTAGATTTCTTGGAACTTTCTATGTAGAACAATTTCATTTATTCCTTTCTGATCTTCATGTCTTTTATTTCACCTTGCCTTATTGCACTGGCTACAATATCCGGGTGGACTATCTCTTATTCAAAATGCTTAGGAACAGAATTATTTCAGATTTTGGATTTTTTTTTGAGTTTTGCAATATCTGCATTATATTTACTAGATAAGTGTAATGCAAAGATTGGCTTTTGAGTGATCAGATTTGGATTGTTCAACTTGCACTAGGTTTAATAGCAGTGGTGTGAGTGGGCATCCTTGCCTTTTTCCCAATCTTAGAGGGAACACATCTTTTACAATTAAATATGATGTTAGTTGCCGGTGCTCTTTATCAAGTTGAGGAAGTTCCCCATTACTTTGGTTTACTGAGAGTTTTCATCATAAGTAGGTATTGAGTTTTGTTAAATGCTTTTTCTACATTAAGTAATACCATCACATGATTTTTCTTTTGCCTGTAAGTATAGCAGATCACCCTCATGATTTTCAAATATTGAACCAGTCTTATATCCCTGGAAAGGCCTCACTTGGTATATAATTATTTTCATATAGTGCTAAATTGTATTTCATACATAACTAAATTATATCGACTAGTACAATTTTGTTAAGAATTTTTGCATCTATCTTTTGAGGAATATTAGTCTGTAGTTTTTTTGTTTGTTTGGGTTTTGCTGGGGGGCCTTGGGTTTCTTTGTTTTTGCACTATCCTGTCTGGTTTAATGGCTTCATAGAATGAGTTAGGAAGTGTTCCTTCTCTTTGTTCTGGAAAACATGATATAGAATTGGTGTTAATTCCTCTTTAAGGATTTGGTAGAATTCTCCAGTAAAACTATCTGGGCATGGAAATTTCTTTTTTGAGAGGATTTTAATGACAATTTCAATTTTCTTAATAATATTTGGGTTATTCAAAATTTCTATTTCATGTTGGGTGAGTAGTATTAGTTTGTATTTTTTGAAGCATTTTTGAAGAATGTAAGAGGTCAATTTTATCTGTGTAGAGTCATTTGTAGCATTTTATTATTATCCTTTTGATGTCTGCAGGATATCTTTGTTTAACTCTTGCTATGGGTAATTTGTGTCTTCTCTTTTGTATTTTGTCAGTCTTGCTAGTGGTTTACCAATTTTATTATCTTCTCAAGAACCAGCATTTTTTCCATTGATTTTCTGTTTTCAATTTTATTGATTTCTGTTTTTATCTTTATTTTTTTTCTTCCTTCTGTTTTCTTGGGGTTCGTGTTTCTCTTCTTTTTCGTATCTCTTGAGGTAGGAGCTTGGATTATGGATTTAAGACTTTTCTTTTCTAATGTAAGCATTTACTGCTATACACGTCCCTCCCAGCACTACTTCAATGGTGTCTCACAATTTTGATATGTTGAATTGTCACTTTTATTTTGTTAAAAGTATTTTTTTATTTCTCTTGAAACTTTCTCTTTGACCTATGGATTATTTAGAAATATATTGTTTATTTTCCAGGTGTTTGGGAATTTCCCACTATCTTTCTGTTAATGATTTTTTGTTTGATTCCACTGTGGTCAGGAAACATTTTCTGTATGATATTAATTCTTTTAAATAGGTTGACATTTGCTTTATGGCCCAGGAGATGTTCTATTTTTGTATATGTTCCAAGGGCCTTTAAAAACAATGAGTATTCTGTTGTTATTAAATGGAATATTCCACAAATATTGATTAGATTCTTTTGGCTGATGGTGTTGATGAGTTCACCTACATTCTTGCTCATTCTTTGTCCAGTTGTTCTGGCAATTGTTGAGAAAGGAGTGTTGAAGTCTCCAAGAATAACTGTGGATTTGTCTATTTCTCCTTTCATTTCTATCAGTTTTTGCTTCATATATTTTGCAGCTTTGTTGTTTGGTGTGTACACATTTGGGATTGCTATGTCTTCTAGGTTGATTGATCCTTTTATCATTATATAATGTCCCTCTCTGTTCCTGGTAATTTTGTTTGCTCTGAAGTCCACTTTATCTGATATTAGCAAAATAATCCTTCCTTTCTAAGCTAAATGTTCACATAATAAATATGTTTCCATCCTTTTTCTTTCAACCTACCTATATTTGAAGTCAATTTCTTGTAGAAAGCAGTTTGGTAAATTATGTTTTTTAATCCACTCTGCCACTCTATTTCTTTTAATTGGTGTATTTAGACCATTCACATTTAATGTAATTACAGATATGTTAAAACTTGTCAGTCATTTTATTTTTATTTTCTCTATTTTTCATTTTTCTGCTCTCTTTTTCTTGCTTTTCTGTAAGTAACATCTTTTAGAATTCAATTTTGATTTATCTATAATATTTTTGAGTTTGAGTATATCTCTTTGTACATATTTTTTAGCAGTTGTTTATGATGGTTAATTTTATGTGTCAACGTGGCTGGGCCATGGTTCCCAGATACTTGGTCAAACATTATTCTGTATATTTCTGTAAGGATGTTTTGGGATGAGATTTATCTTTAAATAGGTAGACTTTGAGCAAAGTAGGTTGTCCTCCCTAGAGTGAGTGGGTCTCATCCAATCAGTTGAAAGCCTGGATAGAACAAAAGACTGGTCTCCCCAGAGGAAGAGGGAATCTTGCAGCAGACAGCCTTTTTGGACTTGAACTGCAACATTGGCTCTTTTCTGTGTCTCCAGATTGATGGCACACTCTGCAAATTTTGGACTTGCTATCCTCTATAATTGTGTGAGACAATTCCTTAAAATAAATTACTATTACTATCTCTATAGATATCTATTTCTATATCTATCTATCTGTCTCTATATCTATCTATCTATCTAGGTTCTGTTTCTCTGGAGAACCTTGACTAATACAGATATTATATTAACTTATAAGTATTACATAAGTCATCTAAGTCTACTGGTGTCAACATTTTACCAGTTTGAATGAAGCGTAGAAACCCTATCTCCCTTTATATCCCTTTACCCTCTGCCACTGATAATATAATTGTCTTAAATATCTCCTCTAGGTACATTGAGGACTGCATTATTTTTTTTTTAGACAGAGTCTTGCTCTGTTGCCCAGGCTAGAGTGCCATGGCATCAGCCTAGCTCACAGCAACCTCAAACTCCTAGGCTCAAGTGATCCTCCTGCCTCAGCCTCCTGAGTAGCTGGGACTACAGGTGTGTGCCACAACACCCGGCTAATTTTTCTATTTTTAGTAGAAAAATAGGCTGGTCTGTTGCTCAGGCTGGTCTTGAACTCCTGACCTCAAGCAATCCTCCCGCCTCAGCCTCCCAGAGTGCTAGGATTATAGGCATGAGCCACCATGCCTGGCCTGGAGGACTGCATATTATAGTTACTCATATTTTAGCTCATTCCTGGGTTCTTTCTTCCTGATGTTCCAAGATATTTCTTTTATCATTTACTTTCTGTGTCAAGAACTTCCTTTAGTTCTTCTTTTAGGGTGGGTCTGCTGGTGACAAATTATCTCTTAATTGTCCTTCATCTAAGAATGTCTTGCTTTTGCCTTCATTCCTGGAGGATATTTTCAATGGATGTAGAATTCTGGGTTATCATTTTCTTTTATTTCAGTATGTGACAAATTTTGCCCTATTTTCTTCTGGCTTCTATAACTTGGATTGAGAAATTCACTGTCATTGAATTATTTTTCCCCTTCAGGTAATATATCATTTTTCTCTGGCTGTTTTCAAGAACTCTCTTTGTCTTTAGTTTTCAGAAGTTTGACTATGATGTGGCTTGGTGTAGATTTCCTTGAGTTTATCTTGCTTGGAGATCACTCAGTTTCTTGAATTTGTAGGCTTTCTTTTCTTTTTTGCCAAATTTGACAAGTTTGCAGCCAATATTTCTGTAACTATGTTTTCAGTCCCATCTTCTTTCCCCTCCTCTCCTGGAACACAAAATTTAGAACATTTATTATAATCCCACATGTCCCAGAAGCTCTGCTCATTTTTTCTTTTTCAGTCTGTATTCTCTCTATTGTTCAGATTAGATAAATTTATTGTTCTGCCTTCAAGTTCAATGATACTTTCCTTTGTCCTCCTCATTCTGATGTTGAACTCATCCACTAGGGACTTTTTAAATTTTGGTTTTTATAATTTTTAGCTCTAACATTTCTATTTGGTTCTTCTTTATAATTTTTTTTTTTTTTGCTGTGAAATCTTTTTCTTTTCTGAGACTTTCTATTTTTCATTTGTTGTGTGTTCATATTGCTTTTTTGAAGCATTTTCATGGTGGCTGCTTTAAAATCTTTATCAGATACTTCTAACATCGATATCATTTCAGTTTAGGCATGTATTGATTTTCTTATGTGATTCAGTTTGAGATCGTCCTGGTTCTTTGTATGATAAATGATTTTTGATTGAAACATGGTCATTTGAGTATTATGCCATAAGACTCCATATCTTATTTAAATTTGTGTTTTAGCAGGCCTCCACTGACATTGCTCTGATGGGTAAAGGGGGCACCTCCTTGTTATTTCCATGGGGGATTGGAAGACCAGATTCTCCACTCAGCCTCTATTATCACCCAGAAGTGGAGTGATGATACCTCATTACTTCTATGTAGCAATGACAGTTCATGCTCGCACTAGGCCTCTCTTAATACCACCAGACTAGGAAAGTGAAGAAGCCTCATTATTGCTTTCCTTGTGGCCTCCACTGAGGTGGCTTTATTATTGCTGGGTCATGGTTAAAGTCCTAACTCTCTACTAGACTTCTTCTCACACCACCTCAGTGGGGAGGTGGAGATGTGCCTCATTATCACAAGAGTAGAGTGGAAGTCCCGTGTCCCCACTGGTCTCCACTGACAGGGAGGGAGAAGGAGAACTCTTTACCACTGAGGGCATGAAAAGTCCGAGCTTTCACACAAAGGATGGGGAATTAGGGAGCCTGTCACAGCCTGACAAGGGTGGAAGTCTAGGCTCTCCATTTGGCCTTTGTTAGTAAGATGGGGGTGGGGCACAGTTTTTTTGTGGTGTTTGGCTGTAATAGAAAGGTTATTTTCTAAACATTTCTACCTTGATTGGCTGCCCCTTTCCTGATCCTTTGGCTACAGAGCACAGGGTTTTCTTGGGGCTTTTTCTGTATGAGACCTTTGGCTTCTGGGCTGCCAGCTCCTCCAATATCTAATCTGAGATATATAAGGCAAAAAAGGAAAACCCCACAGAACTTATCTTCATATCATTCTTGGGTCTTGAGGTCCCTAGCTGGTCTGCTTCTTTTCTTCACCTTTCAGCATTTTCTTGTTTGTTTTATATATGATGTCCAGGGTTTTTTGTTGTATTTAATGGGAAGAATAAGAAAAATTATGTTTACCTCATCTTCCTGGAAGCAAAAAGTCCCCTGTTGAACAATTTTAAAACATTGTAACATATCAGATATTGACACTTAAACTTTCTCATTCATCAGAATCTGAGTATTTCTTAAATAGTTACTAAATATCTATCAAGGCTTGAATTATGTCCCCTCAAAATTCATATATTGACGTTTTAGTCCCCAGTGCCAGAGAATGTGAACATATTTGGAGATAGGGTTTTTAAAGAGGTTAAAATGACATCATTAGCATGGGCCCTAATCCAATATGACTAATGTCATTATAAAAAGACGAGATTAGGACACGGACAGGCACAGAGGGATGACGATGGAAAGACATAGGGCAAAGATTACCATCTATACACCGAGGAGAGAGGCCTCAGAGAAAACCAGCCCTGCTGACACCTTGATCTTGGACTTCTAGCCTCCAGAATTGTGAGAAAATAAATTTCTGTTGTTTAAGCCACCAAGTCTGTGGTGCTTTATTATGGCAGCCCTAGCAAATTGATACAGTATCATAGCATCAAAATACAAGGTATCGATTTTATTTAATTATAGGGGGCAATTGTACGTGATAAAAGTTAGTTATCTCAGTTTTTTTTATCCCTTATTTTTGATTTAGACTAAAAATTCACAATTGTAACATCCAGCATATGCTTCAAAAAAAGAATTAATTTATTTCAGGAGAGATATTCTGAGAAAGTATTTAAAAGTTGAAAATCTGGAAAGTCTTCTGCTGCTGAATCTGCTCCGTGCTGACTAGAATCCCAAAATTCACGAGAGAAATACCTGTCTGATGCAAAGACAGATGGCGCCAAAAAAGAAAAAAATATGGAAAATAGCCATATTGCATCATAAAATGAACCAAGTAAAGCCTGGAAGTTAGATGTAGGAAGAGAAAAATAAAGGCAAGAAGGAAGAAAGAGAAGGCAGAAAAGAAGAGAGTGTGGGACAGGAAACAAAAGAAAGAGGGGAGAGAAGGAGGAAAAAAGGAGACATACAGCTTGGGGAGAGTAAGAGAGAAAAAGAATATTAAATCATTTTTCTTCTTTACTAAATGTTACTAATAAAAGCTCATGGAATTCTTCCAGAAGGGAAGTGTTTGTACAGGTTGATAATAATGTTTTGGAGAAAATGGCCAATGTACAAAAAAATATAATTCTCTGAATGTTTGTAAAATAACACATTTGGTTTGCTCAGTTTATTTGCAAAGGTACTCATAATAGCCATGCAGAGTAGAAAAAAATAGCAAAAGGAGAGGTAGAAGGAGTTTTCAAATATCATGACCTTTCAAAAAATTGCAATGCATAAACCCCAGAGAGCGGCTTTTCCTCTCAATATTTGCTTTCAGCAATGTTGAGTCTTCAAGCTTTTGTACATACTGTTATCAATAACTGTTTGATTCTTATTACTGACTGATAGCAACTCATGGCTGTCTCCTTCCCCAGAGAATTGCCTCAGCCAAACAGGAACTACTTATGGGGTTCCAGGTTCTCAAGTGCATCTACCCAGCAGGAACTGAGAAAGTGAGTGTGTGTGGAGAGTGCTGGATCAAGAGAGATGGACTATAAACCGAATAAAGATAAGTTAGTTAATATGGAGACATTCTCCCATAACACAGAGCTTAATATCTTGGTCAGGGCCTTGGGTGAGGATTCCAATATGCTACTAGGATAGCTCCTGGAAGCTTGGAAAAAGTGGTGGTTTGCATTAAATGCCAGATCTGCCATGGCAAAATAGTGGAGGAAGGGATCAAAAGGCTCAGAGAAGTGGGCATGTTAGAATGGGTTTACTATATAAGACAGGAAAACCCTCTAGGTACCATGTTCAACTCCAGGTACTTCTGATCTCTGACCCTAGAGGCAGTAAATTCAGAATTTGATCTCTCAGTACACTACCAAATTCCCGCTTGATCTCATCTTGTTCCCAGAAGAGATAAGATGAGATAAAGATGGAGGGGGAGGGTGATGGGAATATGTGCCCCATCCCAGTGCCTTCCTCTGGTCCTCAAAGGCCTCCACTGAGGTATAATTTCACCAGCCTAGTCTTCAGGCTTTCATATTGTTGTCTCTATTATACAGTTTAGCACAGTTCATTCACAATGAACTTTAAATGGCTACTAAAATACTTCTCTGTTTTCTAACTATATATCTGTGTAATACCAAATTTTCTTCATATACACTTTAACTGAAACAAAATATTGCACAAGAGTGAATGCAGAAGTAGATATGAAAATTTAGCTGTCTACAATCAAGCCAAACATTCAAGATATTTGCAAAACTGTAAAGCATTGCCACCCTTTGCATTTTTTGAAGATATAGTAATTTTCATAAACATATGCTATATAGGTTAACATGTAATTCATTTATTATTGATATTTTAAAATTAGTTAATAAATGAAGATTTTTAAATGTCTCACTTTTAATTTATAACACAGTAAATATAGGTAGATAAAACCCACATTAACGAAAGTTCTTTGGGGTCCTCAATGATCTTTAAGAGTATAAAAAGTTCTTGAGACCAAAAAGCTTGAGAACCACCAATCTAGAGGGTATTTACCAAAGTCCTATCCCTCCAATAAACAAGCTGAAACAAACACAGTCTTGAGCAGAGGAATATCGGCTCTGAAAATGAATGGAATTACATCCTGACATAATAGTTCAATGCCATGAGCCCCTTGTTGTGTGGCCTCTGAACGTCTACGTTCTTTCCCATTCTCAAGCCCAGTTCTCCTGAATGGATTTCATTTTGTATCTTTCCAATAAATTACTTTGCTTAAGTTAGCTGGGGTTAATTTCTGTTGACCACAATCAAATCATGCTAATGGATACCATGTTTAATAATATTCCTTTTTTAAGTCTGAGTCTGAAATCTTTCATTTACAGTTCAAACTCTACTGTGAGTTCCTGTCTATGAAGGCAAGCGTGGGTGACATCAAAAGGGTCCACAGCAACAAATGGGGAACTTAATTGGAAAACCCAGTTCTGCTCTCCCTGGGCTATTTTAAACCAGTAATGAACTGTAAGTTCACAAGGTACCACTTTTTTTTTTTTTTTTGATTACATGCTGACAAACCACTCATTAAAGATCTACTTAGCCCTCTACCCCAGAGTCAGGATGTCTGTTGCATTTTATCTTCAAAGTGTGGTGCATATATCACTGGAGTCATCTGCACAACAAGTATGGGTATTGCTGAAAATGTTATCAGCCCCATTTTAGAAAATATAGCAATTAAATCTCTTACTTTAGGTCCTAAAGGGTATACACATTAAAAGATCCTGGCTACAAACTTCACATCACTCAACATAAGCATGGCTCCCAGAATAATCATGGATGTTTAGTGTCTATACAGAAAAAAACTTGAAAACCACAAATTTACTGGACAAATTTTCTTTAAAGCCTTATTTTCAAATACAATAGACAATTTGTGTTACAAGTTTATTTTACTTTCCTTAAAGATAAATTTTATATTTCTCCTTTCTAACACTGTTATCTAATTTCTTTTTATCTTTTTCTAGAAGAATATGTTCTCTGGGAAGCCTTTATTTACTATGTTTGGTAAATGTAATTCTCAGGCTCTAGTTTTGGTAAAAGATTTATGAAATTAGAGCGTCAAAACACTTCATATTTAGAATTAGCAAAGATACAGTCCTGTTCTACACAACCTTTTTAAGACTATATCTGAAAGGATTGTATTCATTCTTGGGCACGACATATTTTAAAAAGATATAAAGAAGAGAGAATTGATCAGGTTGATAATCAAATCAAAACCAGATATTTTACAGAGAAATTTGGAATGTTTAGCCTAGAGAAATGTGAACTAGAGGGCATAATGATGGTTGTCTTCAGGTATTTAAATGAAAGAGTTATTAGATCTAATCAATTGATCACCAATTTGGGAAAGCTACAGGCATATTCTAGTTTTCTGAAGGTAGAGCATTGTCCATCACTGAGACTATACAAGCAAGGCATGCTGTAGACATGTAAACAGGCTTATAATTCTGAGATGCTTTGACTCTGTAACTCTTCTTTATTACTTAAATATCTTCCACATATGAATCTGAAACTTTGATTCAGAGTTAATGGGAGTAATTATGGAACCTACATCATACAAAATAATTTTGAGCTAAAAGTTGATAATCTGTAAGAATAAAACAGCTCTAAGTATGTGTCTTATTTGTAATTTATAAAAAACATAGTAAGGCTTTTTCCTCAGGCATTTAAGAATACCAGGAAATGTCCACAGAATGAAATAAACTAAGTTATAAGTTTAAGATGATGGTACTGGAAATTTAAAAAGCCAACAGAGCAAATGGAGTTGTTCTCTTAACTTGAAATCAGGCCTTAAAATAGGTTTCGGGAAATAGAAAAAGATTTTATTTTCATTAACATTTATTAAGAGTGTCTTATTGATTTAATAGAGAAGGGAAAGAGCAGAAAAAATGGATGAGTGGGAGAGACAGTTTATAATTTATTAAGATATGAAAGCAGAGTATCTTTACCATTATAAAAGGCGCCCCTTCTGGGCAGGTGCAGCCTTCGTTTGTAGGCACTGACGCAAGCAGCACCAGCTTGCTAGATTGCAGCCCTCACTAACCTGCACATCTTTAAGAGGCAGCCCTGTGAATAAAGGAATTTGACTTTCTTTTAACAAAAGAAAATGCATTTTAAGATAAATTCTGTGCAGTTTTAAAAATATGTCTGTTACCATATGCTAGAGGCTATATATCTAGGAATATGTAGATATATGATCTCACTCTTTAAAAGAAAAAAGGTATAGAAATTTCATAGTGATAGTTTCACCAAGAACTTATCTTTATGTCAAATTTAGAGAATCCATTCCCAGACACTTCAGAGAGGGAAGCATTCAATGTTAGTTTTAAATATTAAGTGATTCTTTTCAAACTAAATAGAATAAAATTGAAAGTACACTCGAATTAATTATAACAAAAATTCCCTTTAGCAAAAGGAGAAAAACATAGACTAAAATGCATCTATGAAGGCTTGATCATTAGGATTAAAACCAAGCAGAAATTCAGGCTATCTGGCCAATAGCATAAAAACATTTTTTAATGCTACCTATAAAAATCCATATACTTTTTATGTATCTCCCTACAAAGATATAAGGAACAGTAGATGAGTTAATGGGAAAAAATGAGCTAATATTGTTAGCTAAGACTGAGTTTCAAAGAGACATTGTAGGTTATTTATTAAAGGATATTGTCTAAAAATTAACACTTAAGAATTATCGTAGATTGATTAAGTAGTGTCCTAGTTTTGGAACAATGGTGGCAAGCATGCTACTAACCAAAGTAGAATGAATCCTTCATGATGGTTTCCATGGAGCCAACATAAGTATCAATATGTTTCATTTGACAAATCACAAGGCAGGAAAACACCAATGATAAAAAACACAAATAATAACTTCAAGTCTGTTGTTATTCACAATTAGAAAAGAACAACACTGAATGGGATAATTTCAGGCCTGTGAAAGGGTGGGGAATGCAGGGGGAATTTGGAAACTTGGCCAAAATAATTCTCCTTAAAGTCTGCCAGGAAAAACACAAATCTTTCCTTTGATTTAGCAGTTTGGTATCCTGCACTAAACTGTGCAGCTTGGGAAAAACTAAAGTGGGCAGACTCTTCTGATATATAATTTGAGAGAAGCAAGCCCTCCTGTACCCTAAAATATCTCCACAGAGAGTCTCAGATTTTGCACCCCATAATTAGATGTGCATTCCTTCTTTGTCTTGAAGTGCTTTTGAATTTGGTTGTCTTCTGCAACTGGAAAATACTCCTAGGAAGAGTAAATCTATCAATTAACACTTTAGAGAGAATTAGTTACTAAATAAAGGAGTGAGAGGTCTGAAGTCACAGGAAAGAAGAAAAGCACCAAGCCAGGTATACCTGAAAACAATTTTAAACACTTCTCAGTTGTCCCTAGGGCTTTGTAAATTTATGTGCATGATATTATCAGTAATAATAAGTAATGTTAATTTAATATACTCTATGTGGCCGTGTGTCAACCCCCTTACTTGGGAAGCAGATTTGAAATTAATAGTCAAAATGCTCTCAGATACTCCAAAAGCATACCTTCCTTTATTTCTATAGACTTGAACACTAATTAGCTCGTGAGTACCTGTGTTCACTAATTGAGGAAAAATATCAATTTGCCCAAAGTCATTCCAGACACTTCTGATTTTAAAAGAAGTAAATTGAGAGTTTAATCTCAGTCAGTGCAAACTCTCAACTTCCCCTTTGATCTCATCTTTTCTCTGATGATAACGTGAAGTGAGGATGGGGGGACAGAGGAGGGAGGATGCTTTACATAGCCTCCTGGTACGGAGAAGGGATGCCCACCCCATCCCAATGCCCACCGCCTACTCCACCCCATCGGAGCTCAAGGACTCCCGCTACTGAGGTATAGTTTCTCTACCCTGGTCTTCAGGCTCTCAGATTATTGTATCTGTTACAGACTTTAACCTAACCATTTGCAAACTTGATTCTAAGAGTGGAAGCCCAGGGCAAGTAGATAAATCTGAGGAAATACAAGGAATGAAGAAAATCTCTGTTACTACTGCACAAGGATTCTTCCACTACATATGCATGATCTTACTTGAACTTGTCCAAGGTTAAAAGGTTCGTGAGTTAAAAGTCTGGGATTTTACTCAGGAGGGACTGACTGGAAAGCCTGAGTTCTTACTTACCTTTATGTTATAGTGTTACTCAGAGGAACAACAAAACCACCTTCCACTGTTAACAGTGCAAGTTTTTATCTGATTAAATTCAATGATTGGTTAAGTTCCATGATCTAACGCAGGTCTAAGATACAAATTATGGTATGGTAACAACCCAAATATTAATGACTTTAAACATTGGAGTACTATAAACATTTAACAATGAGATTTCCAGGCACACAAGCCCTGATTTGTAGTATCTGCCAATTTCCATAGTGTAAACACTCCCACCGTGGCCAATTGTAAGCTATGTGACATCATCTAATGCAGAGTTGGGAGGAGATGAGTACAATCAACTCTCACAAGCCAAGACAAGCCAGCTCCAGCACACTAGTGGCTTTATACCAACAAAGGTTTATTTCTTGCCAATGGTACATGCTCTTTGCAATTTAGCCTCAACTCTGCACTAGGTCATCTTTATTCCAGCATATAGGCTGAAAAAGCAGCCCTTTTCTGGGCCATGCCAATTGTGTGATAGAAGGGAAAGAGTTAAGAATGGAGCCATAGGATGATGGTTTATGATTTTGTTCAGAAATGGCATAAGTCACTGTTATTCACATTTCATTAGACAAAGTAGATCACTTAGCCAAGTCTGTGGTCAATGGGTGGGGACGATACTCCAGTCAAGACAGACCCAGTAAAGATGGACTGCAAGATTTTGAGACTAATACTATCCACAACAGTGTATATCGTATCTTATTTCTCCTTGAATCCATGCCACCCAAAACAATGCTTTGCATATCGTGCTCAGCTAATGAAAGACTAAACAGCAAGTTAGTGAGAGTCCTAATAATAACATTAAATAATAACATTAGAAAGGTAGGCTAAAATGTTTGCTGTAAGACCAGCAAACATTGTGATATGAGCTTTGTTTACTTTTTTCCCAGTATCTTCCCAGAGATTTACACAGCCTTCTCAGTGGAATGCAGTATATCTAGTGGTAGGACTGTTAACGTGTTAGTATTCTACATTTGACAAAAATTTCTTGAATCTACTCTTGATGAAGACATTGTTTCAGACTTGGGAATAAATAGCAATGAAGAAAACAAAGTTCTTGCTCTCATTGAACTTAAAACCTATCATAAGCAAATAAACAAATGGACAAACAATATGTCATTCCATGATAAGTTCTGTGAAGAAAAATAACATTTAACTAATATTTATGAACTCACAACAAAAGTATGAAGGAAGGCTCATCTATATCATGTTTTTATTAGTAATTAAATCTTTACGTAGCAAAGAATATGAAGTTATACAGATTTCATAACGTGTAAATTGTCTTTGATGGAAATTCTTTCCTGTTTGCTTTTATTGTTTTGAAGTAATTAACTCTTCCTTAAATAAAGAATTTGTACTGTGTTTTCACAAGTTTTTTGTGGGTTGTACTTGACTTTCATTGTTTATAGTTTTTAGAGTTTAAGCAGTCTGCTTTTTTAAAAGATTTCTATTTCATTTTTCTTTTCAAGTGTTTTTCTTTTGGGACTTTATTTTGTATTTTTAAATTCCTGTCATGCTCTCAACTTGTTCTCATTCTTAATGATCTAAAGAATTTTTTAAAATAATGTATTCAATATGTTCACAATTTGAATATATATTTTATCAAGAAAAATAATAAAGTAAATATGCAAGTTAAAATTATTTTCACTCATGTTTTCAAAAATGTTCTACTTCTAAAGTGTTTGGAATGTCTTTTAAAATTAAAGGACAAAATTCAAATTATGATTAATAAATATGGAAACTTTCAGTTAATATTATTTAAATAGAGCCAACACTTGCATTTTATTTTTCAATTTAATCAAATCTTTTTAAAATTTTTGTCAAAGAAAACTATTTGTAATTTTAAATTATATGCCTAATTGCCAATGTAAAGAATTGGTAGTATGCTGTATAAGTTATATTTAGATCTACTTATACTCAAATTTAAGAGTAAATATAAATTGTTTAACATTGCAAAATGTTCCTCAGGCCCAAGTGCAACTCTTGTGAATTTCAGCTAATTCTTGTGTCCCTCCAGAACCACGAAGTGGAACAAAAAAAAAAGGGAAGAAAATAGAGTCAGGGCACCACTGGGAAACAATACCTCATTATGCAAGAATTTATTGTGTTCATGCTATCAAGAGGGAGGATTTGAGAAGTTAATTAGTTTGTCTTTTCTCCTACTTAAGTGCTTCCACTGATCTAATTCTCTTGCTCTTTGAAGTCATGTCAGTCTCTGAGGTAGGCAGCACACAATCCACAAATATTCACAGCATTTGTATACAGTTTTTTTTAATTTTGAAGACATGGGTAAAAAATGTGGAAAGACTTTTTTCTGGGACCTAACAGTGTTAGTTACAAGAGCATATGTTTAGAGTGGGGCTGTGCTGTGCCAGTGCCAAGAAATGGCTTCTCAGTGACAAAGGTACCTGTGTGCCCTTTTAAAAATTTATTTTTTGTGTTTTTCTAATATGTGGGAACCCATAGGCATGTAATGCCTTGTAGACAGGAGTTTAGATTTTATTTTAGATGGAAAAATCTTTGGAGGAGTCTGATCTTACATCAGTTTTTAAATTATTTTTCTGAATGCAGCATGCAGAATGCATTGCTAGAGAGCAAAACCAGAAACAGGAAGACCAGTTTGAAGGCTATCACAATGGTCAGGTGGAAAATGAAGATGGTTTAGACAACAGCAGTGGATGTGGTCACAAGTGGTCCAATTCTGGATATATTTTGAAAGTAAAGCCCAATGGATTTGTTGAATTGAATTTGGGATGTAAAAGACACACAAACACAAATCATCAAAGAATCTAAGTTTTGACTCTCACCTCCATCTTTCTAAGATTAATTTTCTTCACTTTCAGATAGGGTAATCTTCAAAATTGGATTTTTATGAAGATTAAATGTGATAATCTATGTGAAGTTATTCTCATGATGCCTGGCATATAATAATCATGTAATAAATATTGGCCATTAAATTATTTTTAAGGCACCACCTGATAAAACCACTTTAACAGATACCCTCTTTCATGCCTCTAAATTTTTGTACATTTATATTTATGTAACCAGAAACTCACTGATCCCATTCTTTTCCTGTCAAAATCTTCCTGTCTATCAGTCCTTGAAAATGAAAAAATGTCCCAGTCTCAAAATAATGAAGATCGAGTATTGAAAATGATAGGAGATAGGTAGATGTCTGGGGGCACAGAAGATACCCTTCACAACCCAGTTGCCTGTTCCACTTATTAAATCTAAATTTGCCAAATCTGAAACTGACTGTTGAGTACTACAGAATACTATTTCATTAAAAATTCATTAATTTTTAAAAAATCTCATCTTTGCACATGAGTAGATGCATTAAATAAAAAAAAATGAATCACCATGTCAAGAGACTAGCAACGATTTTTGCCTAACTCTTCAGGAACCATCTCCTCTCTCTAATGAGAAAATATTTTGGCACTGAACTAAAGAGACCTCATATTGAGTAGGGCTTCTATATGATACCCACCAATACACTGGAAAATTAGACCTAGGCCACATTATCATTATATGTTTTACTATTAGTAAAGTCATAAATAATTCTCCATAGTGAACGTCTGACTATGTTCTCCCAATGCCGTAGAACTAATGTTGTCTTTTCAAATAAAGGGAAAATTGTAGTGCCTACTAAACCCTAAAATTGATTTCTTAGTTTTAGTAGTCCTATCATTAATTATGCAACCCAAAGGGCACTTGTAAGGTAAAGATAGTTTATCAAAGCAATTAAACTGATGTATCACCAAAATGGTTGCCACAAAAGTTATTAGTGATACAGTTCTAGCTGGAGAAGGGACAACTTTAAACCTTGAGAATCACAAAGGCAGCTGGCTCATTTGGCTAGCAGTCCAATTCAGTTATGTAAGAAAAATACATTAGTAAAAAATGTACTAAATTCTCAGGCAGAAAAAAAAAGAAAAAAGAAAAATGACCCATGTTATTGAGGGGATAACTCTATCAGCCAATAAGATAGACATACACCATCTGTAGAGAGGAAAAAAGATACATTTGAAATGGTACAACCACTTTGGAAGATAGTTTGGTGGTTTCTTACCAAACTAAACATACTCTTACTATGATCCAGCAATTATGTTCCTTCAACTCAAAGGGGTTAAAAATTTATGTCCACACAAAAAGTTTGCATGGATGCTTATAGCAGCTTTATTTAAATTTCCAAAACTTGGAAGCAACCAAAATATCCTTCAGTAGGTGAATGGGTAAATAAACTGTGATATATTTAGACAATGGAGTATTATTCAGTGATAAAAACAAATGAGCTATCAAGCCATGAAAAGACATGAAGGAAACTTAAATGCATATTACTAAGTGAAAGAAGCCAATCTTAAAAGGCTACATACTGTATGATTCCAACTATATGACATTCTAGAAAAGGAGAAACTGTGGAAGCAGTTAAAAGATCAGTGATTGTCAGAGGTTGGGGGGAGGGAGGAATGAATAGGTTCAGCATGGAGGATTTTTAGGGCAGTGAAAATACTCTGATATTTAATGATGGGTACATGTCATTGTACATTTGTCCAAATTCATAGAATGCACAACACCAAGAATGACCCCCAATGTAAACTATGGACTTGGGTGATAATGGAGTGTCAATGTAGGTTCATCAATTATAATAAATGTACCACTCCAGTGGGGGATGTTGATAATGGAGGAGGCTATGCATGTGTGGGAGCAAAGGTAGATGGGAAATCTCTATACCTTCCTCCCAATTTTGTGGTGAACCTAAAAGTGCTCTAAAAAAGTAAAGTCTTTTTTAAAAAAAGATACATTTGAAAAGAATCTATTATAAAATGATAACAGAAAGTCCTTCTGTGATAATGAAGAATATTGAGTTCTATGTTCCATTGCATTTAGTTGCATTAAATGCTCCTCCTTGAAATGCATATAATATCTTACACCTAATAAGAGCCTAATTCTATTAAAGCACTCATACTGTTTCATAAATGTTGATTTTTATCTATTTTTTCCACTAGATTGTGAACTGCTTATCGAAATAAGGATTACTAAAAGAGGTCCTAATAGACAGTTCTGAACATAAGTCTTAGGCATCAAAGTGGAAATGTTTAAAAAGGAATTAGAATACATGAGGCTTGATATTAGAATTAGACCACATGAATCTGGATATTAGAGAAGAAATATGGGCAAAGCAATGGATCACAGTAGATGGAAGTAGTTGAAATCACCTGGAGGAGAGGGTGTAGGTAGCCAGGAGATAGTGGCTCTGGATTGGATTCTAGAGAATTTTAGCATTTAGAGGTAAGATAGAGAAGAAAGTGCCAACAAAGAACAGAAGAAGTGGTCAGTGATGCAGAAGGAAAGTCAAGAGTATGTGGTGTATTTCTAGAGTAATGAGGAGAGAAAAAAAATTCAAAAAAGAAAGAGCAATAGAGAGGGTCAAATGTTGCTGCAAGGTCAAGTAAAACTAAAACAGAAAAATATCTATTGGGTTTGGAAAAATGTCCACTGTTGGTGACCTTGACAAGAGCAGTCTAAGCAGACTAGACGTGTTAAAGGCAGAATGGAGTATGAGAAAGTAGAGGCAGCATTTACAGATAACTCTCTTGAAAAGTTTTGCTGTGAAGGAGAATAGAGGGATATAGTGAAAGTTGAGAAAGGTACATGAGGTCAATTGTGTGTGTGTGTGTGTGTGATCATATTAGTATCCTAATGGAAATGACACAGTAGACAAAGAGAAATTGATAAAGCATGAAAGAGAGGGCATAAAGGAAGGAGAAATTCTCTTGAGTAGGAGAGACTTCATTTACTAGTGGAGACATTGGCCTTGGGTAGGAAAGATACTTTTCTCCATTATGACAAAAGGGAAGAAGAAAACACAAGAGAGATTGTAGAATTTACAGGGCAAAATGAGAATGCATTAAATCAATAACTTCTATTTTCTCAAGGAAGTGTGAGGAAGGTTGTTAATTGAGAACAAAGGAGTTGGCAGAGTAGGTATGAAATAGTCAACAAAAACCAAAAAAAGTAATAGTCATCCATAAGACAAGGAAAGTAATGTTACTAGTGAAGTGTAGTAGGCTTTCTGGTGTGAATTCTCCCTTGACATGTGCAGTCATGAATTGAGGCGAAGTTAGTCAGTGCAGTCAAATGATTTTCTTTTGCAATATTCTGCTATTCAGCTAGAGGCAGAGAAGACAAATAGTTGAGTTCAGCTTGGGCTGGGGTTTTGCCAGGCAATTATAATAAGCAGAGAAGAGTGTGGGGAAGCTTTTGCTAGGGAGAAAATTTAATGATGGACCATGAAGTCTAAGCACTTTCCTAAGTGGATATAGGAGGAGAGAGATGAGTAGTACAAACTGGGGGAATCTGTGGTTTAGAGGCCTCAAAGTATTAGAAGAATTATAGCAGGGGGAGGACTAAAGCGAGTAAATGGGAGGATGGGAAGTGGTGGTGGGAGAGTCAGGTGATTGAAATCAAGATTTTTTTTATAGAAAAGGTGAAATTTATGGTGGTGGTAAGCATTACAGAGACAGAAATTTGTCTATTACCACATAATGCTACATAACAAACCACCTTAAAACTTCATGGCTTAAAGCAACAATTATTTTTAAATTTCTCACATGTCTGGGTAAGCTCAGTAGTTATGCTGACCTAGGCTGGGCTTGGCTGGTCAGGGCTGGACTCACTCATGCTGTCTGTGATCAGCTTATGGGTCTGTTTGGGATTAACTGGCTCAGAATAGCCTCAGCTGGGAGGACTAAGCTCTGCTACAGATGGTCTTTCATCCTTTATCCTTCAGTAGGCTAGTGTACACCTGTTCTTAGGTGGTGGTAGAGGTCTAAGAGAGAGAGTAGATACATGCAAGCTCTCTCGAGGCCTAGACTCAGAATTTACATACTGTTACTTCTACAATAGTCTATTGGCCAAAGCAAATCACAAGCCAGCCTAGACACAAGAGGTAGGGAAATTGACTATCTTAACTCAGATAATAAAAGATGTCACTATAAGGAAGAATGGGAAAACTGGGGCCATTTTATAGTCCATCTATGGCAACAAGATCTAGGATTTAATCATGTTATTGCATGGCCTAGCCCTCTTCCTGTTACTACCACTATGAATATACTCATAAACAGATGACGTTTAAATAGAACTTTTGAGTTTGAAAACTCTTTGTAACTATTTGATTGATGTTCACTACAACAAGCATTTAATCCCACTTTACAAAGGAGAGACATTTAAGTGTTTTAAACTGTGGCGGGAACATGAGCAGATTTGCATATAGAAAGTTGACTCTGGAAGTTAGGTGTAGGATACTTGGGGAAGGCAAATAAGGTAGGAGAGCAGTTAGAAGGCTGCTGAGTAGTTCTGTGGGTAAATACTGAGAGTCTGAACTTAGGCAGTAGACATAAAAAGAAAATGACAAATTCCAGCCAGGTGCAGTAGCACGCACCTGGAGTCCCAGCTACTCGGGATGCTGAGACAGAAGGATCGCTCAAGCCCAGGAGTTCAAGGATTTATTGACCCATTAGTATATGTAGACAAGGAAAGGGAGAAAATAATATTGAATTTAAGGTTTCTAACTGGGGCATCTGGATGAATCCATAAGACAGGGAATTGAAGATGATCAGCAGATTTGAGGCATAGGCGGAGGCTGGTAAATTCAGGTTTGGATATGTGAAGCTAGTGGTTCCTGGAGGACTTATGCAGATGTCAGCTTGGCTGTTGGAAATATGAATCTAAAACTCAGGAGCACTCTGGATTCAATATACAGTTTATAAGTCAAGATTCCCTGTAATAAGGTGGTAGTGGAAGTAAACATATAGAGCCAGTTTATCAGGAAAGGGGTTATAGGAAGAAAAGAATTAAAGTTTAAAAGAGTTTATGGGAAGAGGAATATTGAAAATAAAGTCCTGAGGAACATCAACACTGAAGGGGGTGGTCTGAAAAAGAAGGGGGTATGATTATAAAGGAAATGGAACAGAAGACAATAGAAGTAACATGAAGAAAACCAAAATAGAATGATATCACAGAAACCGAGGAAAGAGGAAGATGCCAGGAGAGCGTGTCAAGAATATGTTAATAAAATATAGCTCACGTAAATTAAAAACTAATAAGTGCCTAAGATTTCATCACTATGAAGGTCAAAGTTCACCTGAATTAGAGCATTTTCAGTAAAGTGTTATGAGTAGGGGCCTGGTGGTAGGGCTTGTGATTCTGTTATAACCAAAGAGCAAGGTAGAAGTGATGCTGCTTGACTTTTGAGGCTAGCAGAGAAAAGGCAGTATAGCTTATTTGCTAGGAGCCCTGAGCCCTGAGCCACCATGTAAGAAGTCTAACTACCTGAGGCTGTCATGATGTGAGGAAGCCCAGGCCATGTGGACAAGACATGCGTAAGTGCTCTGGTCAACAATTCCAGCTAAGGTCTCAGCCAAAAGCCCACATCATCTGCCAGACAGTGAGTGAATTTGTCTCCAGGTGACTCCAGCCCCCAGCCATCAGGTCACCCTCAGCTTTCAAGTCTCCTTAGCTGGAATTCCAGAAGTTGTGAAACAGAAACAAGCCATTCCTGAGCCCTCTTCCTTTTTCTGATCCACAAAACCCATGACTGTAATAATCGGTGTTTTTAACTACTGAAAGTTGGTGCAATTTATTGCACAGCAATAGTAACTGGAACATCACTGAAAGAAATTACATCTCCAGAGGCAAAAGATATAATTTTTATGATATGACAATTTTAAAGGATCTTAAATTGCAAAATATCCTTCCCATCTCAAGCTCTAATCTTTCCAAGTTTTAGTCTTGGATAATACTCAAATCAGCTGTATCTTTTCAAAAGTTTTCCAAGGTTTACAAGAAATAGTTCCTACTATAATTCCCTGTTATCTAATCTCCAAAGCTTACCCTAAATCCTACTTTTTCTCTGAAACCGTCAGTGGCCACTTTTGATAAAAATAATCTTTCATTCCTATAAACTCTTTGAAGTTTTTTTTTTTAAATGAACATACAGCCTATCTTACCAAATAGATCTAAAAAGTCTAGGACACACTTGCATTTCCTTGTATCATATGGATTACCTGTCTCAGAGCATTGTATATAATAGGTGTTCAATAAATACCTGTTGATTGACTTAACCATAAATGCAAATATCATTACTGGATATTAAAGCTGATTATTTTATTCTACAACTTAATAAAATTCACTCTAACTTCTTGCTTTCAAAGAAAGAGATTGTGTGTATAGACATAATATAAAGTACATATCCTCTTAGTGTCTTCAAAACTTACTTTTGTTAATAGAATGCTGTTTTCACTTTGATTATGCCCTCTAAAGAAATATAATATGTATTTCAAGGATGGCAGTGTCCATGCTAATAATTGTGATCACAGTACATGCTGAGAAATGCTGGGCCAAGTTTGTATTCATTCAAACAATTTTCTGAGAATGGAAAAGGAGCAGGGAGAGGAAGGGAGACTGACTCAGTGGGAGGCTGTTTGTTAATCAGTAAACATGTGCTATATACATATTGAGCCACGTGGCTCCTTTTTCAAAAAAGCAAAATACATGAGAAATTTCAGATGTTTGCTGAAAATGTGCTCACTTACACTTCCCTGATAGAAACGTGTTTTATTATCTGTGAGAACTGAGGAATTTGTTTATTAAGAAGAAAGAGACAAAATGGGGGTGGAGGGCAAGAGAGTTGGAATGTCACCTCAGAAGGAGGCTGAAGAAAGAGAAAGCATTTGTGGTTTACGGCTTGCTCAACAGAAGCAAGCAGGTAGCATATTTCTTTTTAAAAAAATTTTTTTAAATTTTAATTAATTAATTAATAGAGGCAGGGTCTTGCTCTGTTGCCCAGGTTGGAGTATGGTGTGATCATAGCTCATGGCAGCCTCAACTCCTGGGCTCAAGTGATCCTCCTACCTCAGCCTCCTGAATAGCTGGGGCTACAGGTGCCCAGATAATTTTTCTTATTTTTTTGTAGAGATGAGGTCTTGCTATGTTGCCCAGACTAGTCTCGAACTCCTGGCCTCAAGCAATCTCCCCACCTTGGCCTCCCAAAGTGCTGGGATTACAGGTGTGAGCCACTGAGCCTGTCCAATCATATTCTTTTTACCAAAAGAACAGTCATTCTTCATTCGTGGAAAATTTGCAACATCAGACTTGAAGACAGAATTTGGGTGTGCATGGGGTAAAAGGTCAGGGACAGTTGTTTTCCAGATATGTTTACTGCCAGGATCACCAGGACTTGGACTATTGTCTAGGCTCTTGGCCCATGACTGCATCACTTAGTTCGTGGACTTTTGTTTGTTTATTCAGTAAGTATGTACTGAGAACATACTAAGAGCCAGACATTGTTGAAGATGCCAAGAACACAGCAATGGGAGAGAAAAAGCAGATTAAAGTTTCTGCTCTAAAGGAATTTACATTCTATTGGGTGGAGGGGAGACAGACAATAAGCAAATAAATAAAATTCTCAGATAATGATAAATACGATGAAGAAATTAAACCAGAGTGATGTGACAGGGATGGCTTTGACATTCAGTAAAACAAAATCCTCCACAAGATGCCAGATTGATTCCATTGAGGTATGAGCCATCAGAGTCCCTGTAGGAATCACGTACCAGACAAAGCCCAAGTCTTTGCAGAAGACAGTGCATTCATACCTATTGGACAACAGCTCTGAAGTCTCCTGATTGGTCCTCCTTGGCTACAAGAAGCTCTTTATGATCCAGAAGCAGGAATGTTGTCTAGTAGCTTTGAGCTGCTATGAAATTATAGGCTTCTTTCAGCAGAGACTCTTTTACTAAAATAACTGCTCCCTCCAAGCACACAATGATTTATGGCCTTAATGTTATTGATATCAAACTCCATTTAATCTTGAGCCTCAGCTCCTTCCTCTACTGCCATACCTGGACTATACTGTTTGCTTTCTGTGATGTCAAACTTGCCTGATCCTATCCAGGGCCTAACCCTGTCTAGTTGTTGTGACTTGGATGGAACATGCTGCTGACATGCCCCACTATGATGACATCCTGGAAGAACCCGGTTTTTGCTTTCTCTGTGTCAGCACCAGGATTTTTGCCAACATGTCTATTCTTACAAATGCTTCAGCAATGCCTTCTAAATCCATACTATCCAGAATATTTTGCCAACTGAAGTTAAGATGTTATACTTTGAACACTGGTAGCAAAGGGTCCTGAATAGGATAGCCAAATGCTAGGCCTGCTCGTTGGCAGAGAAAACTCCATCCATTAGTACCAAAAATGTCAGTTGTCTGAGAGGTATACTTATGGGCACAAGTAGAGGAAACACTGGCAGCTGTGGGAATACCTGGTCAAGACCTAGTAGGGGTATGGTCACTCCACCAAAGAGTTTGCAGTACCCTAAAGTAGCTATGTAGCTTCTGCTTCCAAAATCATTTGCCTGGGGAGCTGAGAAAGACATTCCAATAGACCAGGTGAAAAGAGAATTTATTTGAAGGATACATGAGAATCTCACATAATCTAACTGTAAATAGTAGCACTAGACCTCATAAATGATGGAAAAAATCTTCGGACAAGCAACTTTCTCTTCCTTTTTGTTTGAGGCAGCATGATTTCCCTTCTCTGCATGGCTTTACACTTTCATTTCATTCTCATTTATGTAGCCAGGCTTCTTTTACCAGACTCTTGGTTGCAGTTCCTGGGTAACTTCTGGATAACATGAGACTCTGCCATGCCGTGGAGCCATTTGATTCAGACTTGACCAGATGTTACAGCTCCAGCACCCACCACTGATTACTAATTCAAACTCTATGTCTCTTAGTTCAAATTCTTGTTAAAGAGAATCTGATTGGCCCAATTAGGCTTTGGATTGGTTATATGTCCACTCTGCTGTGACAAGCCCTGGGGCTAGAGATCTTACGATCCTGTGCTACAAACGTAGTAGTCATGGGTGTAGTCAGAGGAAAGATTTCTTAGATGGCAGGCAAGGAGAGAAGGGATGCAATGACCAGCACATAAGTCCAGTGAAGCTATAAAGTTCAGTCACTAATCGTAACTACCAAAGAGGCCATTCTTTTCAGGCCAAGAGCTTGAAAGGTGGTTGCCATAAAGATTCTGATGCCTCCAACTTTTATGAGTATTTTAATTGCTCATTTTAGTCCTGAATTTGTCCACATTCTAAATTTGTCTAAATGTAGTTCTAGATTTGTCCACTTTCCAAAGGGAAATCAGATTGTAGACATGCTAAAGATAGACATAAATCTTGACCTAATGAATTCGTTTAGTAAAGTACTACATCTTGTGAAGTAATAGTGAATAGTGAACAAGAGTTTGAATAAAAATAGTTTACACAGGGCTAGAAAACAGTGCCAGGTTTCCTTGCACTTGCTGTTCCTTCTCCCTAGCATGCCTTTCCCTTCACCATCTTCTTGACAAAGTCTTGCTCATTCTTCAAGACCTAGATTAACCACCACTTCATCTCAAAAGCCTTTTCTGACAGGGCCTACATGCCTCCCTAATAAGCAAAGATGATCACTCTCTTCTTTTGTCACAGACAATTTAAACCGAATTTCTGTAAGGGCAGGAACCTTGGTTTATTCTTCTTTGAACTCCCCACAACATCTGCCACAAAACTTACATGGATTGTTAATTAACACCTTTTGGTTAAAATCAAATGACCAAATAGATGTGGCCAAACCTCGTTTTACGCAGAAATTAAGCCAACAGGCTATGGATCAGGACTCTAATGGAATGCTATACAGCTAATTTTAGAAAGCACAAATTATCTATACCAGTCCTATGATTATTTCACCCAGCTGACAGATGTATCATTAAGTGAAGAATCCTTGTATCCATCTTACCACAAAGAGTACATGTGCTTTTATGCAACAGTATCAAAATAATAAATTATAAAAGGCAAATTCTATGAGAAAATATTCACTTATTTTTTTTTAATTTTTATTTATGTATTTATTTATTTATTTTTGAGACAGAGTCTCACTCTGTTGCTCTGGGCAGAGTGCAGTGGTGACATTGCAGCCCACTGCAACCTCAAACTCCTGGGCTCAAGGGATCCTCCTGCCTCAGCCTCCCGAGTAGCTGGGACTACAGGCACGTGCCACAGTGCTCAGCTAATTTTTCTATTTTTAGTAGAGATGGGGTCTCGCTCTTGCTGAGGCTGGTCTTGAACTCCTGAGCTCAAGTGATCCTCCTGCCTCGGCCTCCCAGAGCGCTAGGATTACAGGTGTGAGCCACTGTGCCCGGCCATCACTTATTCTTTCATTTATTAAATCAAGTAATATTTATAGTGTACTTACCATGTGCCACACATTAACTCTACATGTTGTGTAATAAAATAGAAAGTGGAGAACATAAGATAAAAACTCGATAAAGCAAACAAGTTAAATGATCATCCTATAATACTTCATACCGAATAGAGGCTGAAAGAAGCTATTACAATCTCCCATAGGACTATTCATTTTTCTTTTGTTACAACAATGTGCTTATAAAATTTTTGTTTGGTAAAGTACTTGTCTGTTTTCCTCACTGGACTGTAAGCTCTACTGCAGCCCAGACCAGGTCTGACTTGTTATTACTCTACCCAGGTGTGTAGCACAATGCTAGCACATTCTTAAGTATTCAATTAGTATATGCTGAATGAATAGTGAATAGATGGATGTGTAGGGAGAAAACCAACAGCAAGAGTTGCATATTTTTTAAAATCCAAAAATAAGGATGGTTATAAAAGAGAAGGTTAAGCTATCCTTTATTGAAGACAATTTGAGAAAGACAAGTTATTCAAGAAAATGAGTCTTTATAAATAAATTAAAAGAATAATTTAAAAGATAAATTTATATTGGACTGTGGCAAAGACTGATAGGCTCAACAATTCAGTAATTTGCTCAACAAATATATATTGAATCCATACAAAGTGCCAGGCATTGTATTGGGTGCTTGGATGCAAGAGAGAATAAGATAAATTTGGTCTCTGCCCACATGGAGTTTACAGAAATCCAGAAGGTCCTAGAGGGCCCACAGATTATTTTCCTAACATGGAAAAAAAAACCACAAAAATTCTGTTACAAAAAATTACATATTTGATAATAAGCACATACCTAATAGGTCTTTGATTATATTTGGGCAAGTATAATTCCTGGTCCCATATTATGCTCTATGGTTTGCTGTTCCACACTCCAGGTCATTGTTCATTCTATTAGTCCTTGCTGGAATCTTTTCCCACCTAACTCCTTCTTTTACTCGCCTAAATCTACTCATCCCTTAAATTTCTGAGACACAGGCACTGTCCCTCCCAGCCACTCCATACCCCCTTGACCACCACCATAAGCTTTGTGTGCTTTGCCCATCCTTGGGTTTGCCATAGTATATTGAAATCATGATTTGTCTGCCTCTTTTCTGGACTCTAAGTTCCACTAGGGCAGAGGCTGATTTTCCTTGATTTTGTATTTATAATGCCTGGTACATAACAAGTGATCAATAAATATTTATGAAGTTGAATTGAAGCCTCTATGTTTTCTATTGAGAAACCTGTACCTGCCAAATATAAGAGCAAGGACTTGCTTGACAGCCTGTATTTCCAAAATTTCTTTAGAAGGCATTCTACAATCTAAGTCATCAGGAAAGGTCATCTCTGAAAGCATTCACAAGCCTGAGTACATTCTCCTTTCTTTTTACCCATAGCTCAAATCCACATGAGAATTTGAGCCAGAGAACATCACTATCTTTACCATCTTGATCACAGAAAACCCGTTTACCTTCTTTAACACCTTAAATACCTAAAGACTACATAATAGAAAAGTTAGGCTTCTTTTTTTTTTTTTTTTTTTTTTTTTTGCCAAAGGTAGTGCCTAAAATGCTACTAAAGTGTTAGAAGGGAACATTCTCTGGTAGTAAAATGAGTTTTTCAGAGACAGAAGAAAACAAAAAGAGATAGAAATAAATATCTGAGAATATCTACTATCTATAAATGTCTCTGACTTGGCACCTTAAAAACACAGTGAGTTTACCTTATTTATTAATTACTATTTGAGCATCTCTGTGTTATCTATTGCCAAAATAATGCCTTATAACAAACCATTCCAAACTCAGTGCCTTAAAACAATAAGCATTTATTTAGTTCACTATAGGTTGATGATTTTAAATGGGCTTAGCTGGGAGTCCTTGCACATCTGGGGGCTGGCTCATAGTTGACTGATCAAGGATGGCCCTCAGTGGGATATTGAGAACAACTCTGCTTCTTCCACATGTCTTTCACACCCTTCCTGCAGGTAGCCCCGGGAATGTTCTCACAGCATGGCAAAGGAGAATAGTGTGCAGGCCCAATCATACAAGAGGACCATAGAAAAGTACATGTACTTTTCAAGCCTCTGCTTGTGTCATGTTGGCTAACATCCTATTGACCAAAGCAAATCATGTGTCCAAGCCCAGAGTTGGGGGGTCAGGGGGTAGGGAGTAACTTTAAAGTTGTAAGACAAACATTGTGGATTCATGGAGGCCATTAGTGGGGTCATTAATACAACCAATCTGTAAGACACCTGGATTCCTGAATCTACCATGATACTAACTTTAAAAAGCTATTCAGGAGAAATAGCATACCATTTCCATATAATGAATAATTCTGGATACTTCAGAAAGTGGAGTACTCTAAGAAATGCATCACAATGTTTAAAAGTTTTACATTTTTATTTGGAATTTGGCACTCAGTTTTACAAAACTATAGATTTAAAAAATAATAGGTTCCGCATCTGAAGTACACTCATCAAATACAAAAGTAAAGGTAAGCTATGCAATAATAGCAATTGTAAATTGCAAGTACTTTTGCCAAATCCAGCCGAGTATAACTGATGAGGCAGATAATACAAAGGGTTCACTGGACAAGGAAATAGGAACTAACAGAAAAAAGTTTAACCTACATGGGTAGTGTGCACGCACACACACAAGAAAACTGTAATCAAATCCTCCAAACGAATTCTTAAAAAAATTACTAGAAAATTGAATCTAGCAGCGTTTTAAGAGAATAATTGTACTGGTTGGGTTTTTTCAGGCAGCAAAAAAAAGCCATACGTAGGTAACTTCAGTTGATATAGGGCACATATGCAAAAACAGTCTCTCAACAGTCACATGGCCAGGTCTCCTGGGAAACCGGAATGCCATTCAGGATGCAGAGATGCTCGGTTGCTCCACAACTGCGATAATCCAAATGGGAATCCCATGCATCCCATGATCCCTCACAACAAGTACCTGTTGCTCTCTATTCTTGTTACTCTTTCATATTTGTGGCTAAACTTATCTCTGCTTCTACAGAGTCTGTTTCTGTTTTATTGCCAATTAAATCTGTTTCTACTTTTACCTCATGGCTTCTGATTACTGCTTCTTTCTCTTTATTTCCGTGCCATTCTGTTAACTGTATCTCACTCTGAGTGTCTGATACTGCCAGACTGTCACCTTCCAGGAGAGTGTTGGAAAGCTCTTCTTCCTGGCCATGTCTTAGGCTACAGGCCAATTTTTTAAATGAGCATCTTTGGGTCAAGAATTCGTCACTCCTCTGCTCAGCTGTTGTCAAGTGTTGGAGTTATTGGGCAAAAATGAATCTCAGAGATGGGGCATAAGGATTATAGGTACTCCAAGGCCTCTCAGAAGGGAACAGCCTAGCTGTCAGGTGCTTTCCGTAGACTGTTTAATATAACAACCACTACAAACAAGAAAAGAATAATCCAGGAATGCAAGGATAAATCATTAGAGGAAACTTATTAATATAATACCACCTATAAATGAATCAAAATGGAAATATTATAGATTATGTTGAAAAAAGCAATTGAGGTACCAGTATGTATTTAATATTATTTAATATAGTTTTCCAGTCAAGTTCTTAATCTGGTGGATCTATATAAAGAAAACTATAAAGCTTTCCTGGAAAAATACAAATATATATAAATAAATCCAAAGAATACTATATTCTTTAATGAAGACAATATTATTAATAGAAGTGATACTGAAATTAAAGTGGTATTACAGGGCCCAGGAATACCTAAATCTAGCTGTGGTCCAGATACCTCTCCTCCCTGAGGGGCCCTGAGAACTGTAAATAGAGGAAACAATGACAAAGATGAGCGATGTAACCATTTATTACTAGGGGTCTTCATCTTCGCACCAGTCCCCAACCATGTTCTGTTTCCCACAACCTGGACTACCACTAATGTTGCCGAAGAGGAAAAGAGAGAAAAAAAGAGTGGAAAAAGGGAGAAAGAGAGAGAAAAAAACAGTAATGGTATCTAGGCCTGCTCAGAGGAAGCCACACTTTGAAGTACAAAAAAGTACAAAGTTGAAAAGTACACTGACCTTTGAACACACTGTCACTATTTACACTAGTGAATGTGGCCCATTCTGTGTCCTCAAACCCCATCAAACACATTAGTTGCTTTTTTTCAGGATCAGCAGAAAGGAAGGAAGAGGGAAAATAACAGAGTAGAGAAAATCAAGTGCTGTTAAAACATCGGTTCTTCCCAAATTAATCTAGAGGTCCAGTGCAATTCCGATCACCATCCTGATGAGGTTTTTTTTTTAATTAAACAAAATAACTAATATAACTGATGATAACAATCACGTGAGAATCACCAAGAAAATTTTGAAAAGGAAGAGTGATGAGAACCTGCATACACACTGCTGTGGCCATACCCTGCAGTCTGTGCTCAGGGCCCCATCATGATTGATCAGTTCATTGGTTCTGATTGCGTCATGCTTGTGCTTTCCCAGTTGTTAAAATTTTGGTATATCAACCTTGCTTATAGGTATTAAGCCATATAATATAGCCACAGATATTAAGAGTGTGATACTAACTGATGAAAAAAACAAAGAAGACAGAGGGCAGGAACTCAATAAATGACCTAGACATAGATTCTTGTTTAGTGGAGTGGAAAAAAAAATGATTTTGCCATTTGCTGTCAGTTTCCCTTGGGAAAGAAATCGTTTTATTGAGAAAGATATCTTAATATATAGCATGAAAATAAAGGCAAGACCCTGGGGGCATAGTTTGGAAGATGATAATGAAACAAAGAGATAAACAAACCGCTCTACTTAAGAAATAAAAAATAATTTGTGTGAAGAGAGAGTGAAGAGAAGAAACAGCATTATGCTTGTGGAGAGAAATGTACAGTGAGGAATTCCTGGCCATAGGTTAGCTGAAAGGCTTTTGAAATTAGGAAGCTTCTAAAGATCAATTTTAAATTGTTTGCGTTGCTGCATGCAAATTCCTTGTTTTCCCATCAGTGAAGAATGCTACCCACAAAGAACAACTTTTATGAGTGAGGTTTTCTTTTTGGGGGGAAGGGGTGGTGAGAAGGTATTTTAAAGAGTCTTGAGATTTGTGTCTAGTGTAGAACAGAGAAGAGACCAGCCATGTGGGATGTGTATGTGTGAAAGCAAAAGTTAATTGGGTGCTTATTCACACAGCCAAAAGAGACCATGTGAACATATGTTTTTGGGAATTCAGAAAGATTGTAGGAGGGAGGGAGACTAGACTTCCCATAGAATGTTGGCTAAGGGGTTGGAGCCAATTTTTTTTAAATCTCAAGGGATAGGCCTATGTAATACATGCTATGTATTACATAGCAAATATGTATATTTGTATTTATCGTATTATATACATGTAAATACATAGGAAATCACAGAAACAATCTTAATAATCAAATTGCTCACAACCAATGATACATGGTTATGGACATATATAGCCTATATGTCTTAGTCCATTTTGTGCTGCTGTAACAGAATATCAGAGCCTGGGTAATTTATCTTTGAATGGAAACTTCTTGGCTCATGATTTTGGAGGCCAGGAAGTCCAAGATCAAGGTGTTGGCATCTGGGGAGGGTCTTCTTGCTGTGTCATCACATGGCAGAACATGGAAGGGCAAAGAGAGGGCAAGAGGGGCCTGAGCTCACCATTTTATAACAGCACCAATCCCACCCATGAGGGTAGAGCCCTCATGGCATAATCACCTCTTAAAGGTCCCACCTCTTAATACTCTTACAATGGCAAGTAAATTTCATATAAACCGTCTAAAAATGAAAAAAAAAATCATCTCAATAGATGCATCCCCCCAAGCATTGGTAAAATTTAACATTTATTCGTAATAAAAAAGTTCTCAGCAAACTAGGAAAAGGAGGGAATTTCCTGAACCTGGTAAACAGCATATACAAAAGACCTGCAGATAGCATCTACTTAATGGTAAAACACTGAATACTTTTCACACAAATCAGGAATAAGTTAAAGATGTCTTTCTCACCACTTTTGTTCAACATACTGGATGTTCTAGTCAGTGCAATAATGCAAGAAAAGAAAAGAAAAGTATACAAAATGGAAAGGAAAAAATAAAACTCTTTATTTGCAGAAACATAATTGTGTACATAGAAAATCCAAAGACATCTATAAAACACTATTAGAACTAATAAGTATTTTTTTTTAAATCTCAGTGTACTGGACAAATATTTAAAACTCAATTGTGTTTAAATACACTAGCAAATAAACCACTGTAAAATAAAATTAAAAATACCCTTTACAATATGAAGGGATTTCAAAAAGTTCATGGAAAAATGGAATTAAAAGATAAAAATAAAAAACATAAACTTTATTTCTCAACATAACCTTCGTCAAGGGCAAGACACTTTTGTAAGCAATAATACCAACCATTTAGTCTATCTCTAAAGAACTGAGGGTCCTGGGAATTTAACCATGTCCACCGGAGTCATTTTTATATTATTAACTGAAGAAAAATGGGTTTCCTTTATAGATTTTTTTAAGATTAGGAAACAAAAAGAAGTCAGAAGTAGCCAAAGCAGGACTGTAAGGTGGGTGCCTAATGACTTCCCATGAAAACTCCTGCAAAATTGCCCTTGTTTGATGAGAGGAATGAGCAAGAGCATTGTTGGAGTGGAGAAGGACTCTCGGGTGATGCTTTCCCAGGCATTTTTCTACTAAAGCTTTGGCTAACTTTCTCAAAACACTCTCATTATAAGCAGATGTTATCATTCTTTGGCCCTCCAGAAAGTCAACAAAGCAAAATGCCTTGAGCATCCTAAGAAACTGTTGCCATGACCTTTGCTCTTGACCAGTCCTCTTTTACTTTGACTGGACCACTTGTACTTCTTGGCAGCCATTACTTTGATTATGCTTTGTCTTCAGGATCATATTGGTAAAGCCATGTTTCATCTCCTGTTACAATTCTTAGAAGAAATACTTCAGGATCTTGATCCCACTTATTTAAAATGTTCATTGAAAACCCTGCTTTTGTCTGCAGCTGACCTGGGTGCAATGGTTTTGGTATCCATATAGTGGAAAGTTTGCTCAACTTTAATTTTTCAGTCAGAATTGTGTAAGCTGAACTAATTGAGATGTCTATGGTGTTGGCTATTGTTTCTGCTGTTAATCAGAAATTATCATCAAAAGATGCATCTCAATAGATGCATACTGAGATATTGAGATGATAGATAATTGAAGATCCTTTTCAATTAGGGAATGAAGAAGATGATTTTTTCCTTGCAAATTGAAGTGGATGATCTGCTACTGCAGGCTTCATGTTCAACATGGTTTCATCCCTTCTAAAATAGGTTATCCATTTGTAAACTTCTGATTTCTTTGTAGCATTGTCCTTATAAACTTTTTGTAAAGAATTCGTGATTTCATCATTCTTTCACCCATGCTTCCCCATAAATTTGATGTTTGTTCTTGCCTCAATTTTAGACGACTTCATGTTGCTCTGATAGGGCTATTTTCAAACTGATGTCTTATTCTTCTTAGTGCCTCTAACTAGATCAGACATGTTGTAACAAGTTAGTTCGAGTTTATTTTGGTGCAAAGAAATTTTGAAATCCATGCATTTTTTAAAATAATTTTTCATGAACTTGTTGAAGACTCCTCATAGCATCAAAAAGCAGGAAATACTTAAGGATAAGTATGTGCAGTACCAATTCTATAAAAAATACAAAACATTGCTAACAAAAATGAGAGGAGACCTAAATAAACTGAGACCTATACTATATTCATGGAACAGAAGACTAAATATTGTTAAGATGTCAATTTCTCTTAAATTGACTTACATATTCACAATCCCAATCAAATTCCTGGAGGTTTATATTTTTAACAAAAGTTAACTACCTAATTCTAAAATTCATATGGAAATTCAAAGAACCTGTAAGAATCAAAAGCATTTTGAAAAAGAACAAATTTGGAAAATTTGGAAACTTCACAATTTCAAAACTTTCTAAAGTTATAGTAATCAAGACAGTGTGATATTTGTGTAAGGATAGACATATGGTTCAATGGAAGGAATAGAGATTGCAGAAATAGACATAGAGTTTTCACCAAGGTTCCAAAGTAAATCAATGGGGAAAGGATTGTCTTTTCAACAAATGGTGTTGAAATAACTGTATATCCATTTAGACAAAAATGAACATTGATTCTTTCCTTTTACCATATGCAAAAATTAATTTGAAATGGATTACAGACTCAATTGTACAAGCTAAAACTATAAACTTTAAGGAGAAAAAGTATAAAAAATCTTCGCTGTCTTGGAGTAGGTAAAATTTCCTAAATCCGTCACAAAAAGCATGAGTAACAAAACAAGGCCAGGTGCAGTGGCACACACTTGTAATCATACCACTTTGGGAGGCCAAGGCATGAGGATTGCTTGAGGCCAGGATTTTGAGACCAGCCTGAGCAAAAGTGAGACCCCATCTCCACAAAAAATACAAAAATTAGCCAGGCATTGCACCGTGCAGCTGTAGTCCCAGCTACTTGGGAAGCTGAGGCAGGAGGATCACTCAAGCCCAGGAGTTTGAGGACGCAGTGAGCTGTGATGACACCACTGCACTCTAGCCCCGGTGACAGAGCGAACCTGTCTCACAAAAAAAAAAAAAAGATGACTTGAACTTCATCAAAATAAAAATGTCTACTCCTCAAAACACATTGTTTTGAAAACACAAAGTATATCTGTTGCTGTGTAAGAAACTTCTCCAAAACCTAGTGGCCAAAAACAACAATAAACATTTATTACTTCTCACAGTTTTTGTGGAAGAGGAATATACGAATTGCTTGGCTAGCCAGTTCTGGCATAGAGTGTTGAAAGAGACTGCAGTAATCTGAAGGCTTGACAGGGACTAGAGGGCCCACTTCCAAGGTGCCACCCATGGCTGGCAAATTATTGCTGCTGGCTATTTATCAACAGGCCTCAGTTCCCCTCTGCATGGGTCTTCCCAAAGGACTGGCTTTCTCCAGAGCAAGCAACCTGAGAGGGCAAGGTAGAAACTGCAATGTCTTTTATGATCTATCCTCAGATGCCACATACTACGACTTCTACAATTTCCTCTTTGTCACACAGTTCAGCTCCATGGGGGAAGGGACTGTACAAGAGTGTGTAGATAGCGGGAGGCCAGAATCAATGTGATCCAGCTTGGATGCTGACTTGCCACAGCAAGCCACAATCTGGGAGAAAATATTCACAACATATATATCTGACAAAGGACAGGTATAAAAGATAGAATCTATGCAGAATATCCAAACCTCAGTACGAAGAGGACAAAACCAATTTGAAATAGACAAAAGATATGAACAGACACTTCACAAAAGAAAATAAGGCCCATAAGTACTGGGAACAATACTCAACATCATTAGTCATCAGGAAAATGCAAATTAAAACACATTGAGTTGCCACTACCCACCCACCAGAATGGCTGACATTAGAAAGGATTGACAATTACCAAGTGCTGGAGAGGATTTCATACATTACTGGTGGGAATGTAAGTGGTACAACCACTTTGGAACACAGTTTGACAATTTCATGTAAGGTTAAATATATGACTATGTGACCCTGCTATTTCACTCCTACACATTGTATACCCAAGAAAAATGAAAATATATGTCCACACAAGGACTTTTAACCAAATGTTCATAGAATCTTTAGTCATAATAGCCCCAAACTGGAAACAAAGCAAATATCCATCAATAGGACAAAGACAAACAAATTGTAGCAAATCCATAGAAAGGAATACTACTCAGCAATAAAAAAGATGAAATGACTGCTACACACAATAATATGAATGAATCCCTAAAATATGCTGAGCTGAAATGACACACAAAAGAGTACATCCTGGATGATTCCATTTGTATCAAATTCTTGAAAAAGTACAATTATTCTACAGTGACAGAAAGCAGACCAGTGGTTGCCTAGGACTACGAGTAGCTGGGATGAGGAAGGGCTGAGGGTAGTTTTTACAGTGTTGGAAATGTTCTACAGTCATGAGATTGTGGTATAGTTACACTGTTGTATTCATTTGTCAAAACTCATTGAACTGTACCATTTAAATGAGGTTATTTTAGTGTATATAAGCGATACCTCAATCAGGCAAATTTGTAAAAAGTATCACCAAAAATAATTTCCTTCACAAAATATTTATTTATTTATTTATTTTGAGACAGGGTTTTGCTCTGTCACCCTGGGTAGAGTGCAGTGGCGTCATCATAGCTCACTGCACCCTCAAACTCCTAGGCTCAAAGGATCCTGCTGCCTCAGCCTCCGGAGTAGCTGGGGCTATAGGCACATGCCACCACGCCCAGCTAATTTTTTCTATTTTTGGCTAATTTTTTCTATTTATGGTAGACACGGGGGTTTCATTCTTGCTCAGGCTGGTCTCAAACCCCTGACCTCAAGCTATCCTCCCACCTCGGCCTCCCAGAGCACTGGGATTACAGGCACGAGCCACTATGCTCGGCCTTCTTTCATAAAATATAATTGCTTTAAGTGATTTTCAACCTTTATGTCTGATATACATGATTACTTTGTGCGGTACTTGTAGAAGGTAAATCGGAGAGAGGACCATTGAAAGAGGCCAGGATACTTCACTGTCTTCAGAGGAATTCTTAAGGAAGCAGCAGGTTGTCCAAGAGGCCCGGCTATCTGTGCTATCCATCTATGAGTTTCGGGCTTTGACCAGCAGGGGAGCGAGAGGAGAATACTAAAGAGGGTTAAGAAACGAGTGGAACAGCATCCAAATGACTACTGGAAATGAAGCAACCCCACCTCTTTCACAACTATAAGTGAAAAGGGAAACTTTTAAGGTGCAAGGGAAGATAGGTCGGGGCAGAGTTTCTCATCTTCAGCACTAATGCCATTTGGACCTGATCATTCTTTGTTGCTTCAGTGGGGTGAGGGGACCATCTTGCACACTGTGGGATGTTTAGTACCATTCCTGGTCTCTACCCATTAGATGCCAAGAGAACACCCCCCACCCCTCCTTATGAAAAATGTCTTAAGCCCTTGCCAAATTCCTCTGGGATGCAAAATTGCCCCAGGTTGAGAACCACTGGATAGTGTATTCGTTATCTATTGCTGGATAACAAATTATCCCCAAAATTTAGTGGCTTCAAACAATGAACACTTCTTATCTAACATTTATAGTTACTATGGGTGAACAACTTGAGAGTAATTTAGCTGGATGGTTCAGGTCCAAGGTCTGTGATGAGGTTGCAGTCAAGATGCAATCATCTGAAGCCTTGACTTAGGCTGAAGGACCCCCTTCTAAGATGTCTCACTCACATGGTGATCGTCAGGAGGCCTCAGACCTTGGTGGTTGTTGGCAGGATTTCTCAGTTCCTTGCCGTGAGGGCCTCTTCCTTGGCCTGCTTGATGTAACTTTGCCACACGGCAGCTGTGAATGATCTGAGAGAGAGTGGCATCTACAATACCTTTTTATGACCTTGGAAGTGACACAGTCATCTTTGCTATGTTGTATCTATTAAAAACAAGTCACTAATTAGAACCCACATTCACATGGGAGAGAATTAGGTTCCACTTTTTGAGGGGAGGAGTATCAAAAAATTTGTGAGCATTGTTTAAAACCACTACAGTTAGAGAAAGATTTTTTTCAACAAATGGGCTGGGGAATACTGTGAGCTATTAAAAAAAATAAAAGAGCATCATTCCAGAATAAATTCTAAAGGATTAAATTAATGAAAAAAGTAAATTTCAAAAAAGTAAAACTAAGAAAGGCGGATAAATTATATGGTCTCAGAGTGGGAAAGACTTGTGAAATAAAAAATAATGGAAGAAAACAAAAATGGAAAAGACCAATAGTTTTACATACGATCAATATCTACATCGTATAAAGTGCCCTTTTGTGAATACTCCAGTAAGAAAATGGACAATGAACAAACGATAAACTACCATATATATCCAGATGAAAATATACCATGATGACTTGGGCACATTGAAGAAGCACAATCATATACTCTCATATAGGGCTGTGGGAAAATTGATAAAAATTACAACAGCAGCAATTTATTGATTACGTGCCATGCTTATGTGTTAAGTAGCTTTATGCATTTTACTTGTAGCAACTTGTTTACTTTTTTGAACATCATCTGGAAGCACTATACCAATTTTCTAGCTGAGGCACAATTAGATTAAATAATTTGGCCTAATGTCATAGGTCGTAAGTGGCAGTGGGGTTGGGTTATCCATTAGGCACAGTAGGCACAGTGCCTCACGGTAGCAACACTTTTAGGAAACCACAAAAGTGTTTTGATTGCTTTATAAAATTAGAAGGCAAAAAAAAAAAGAATGTTTAGGTTAAAGAAAATGTTTCAATATATAATGTCAATATATTTGCCTTTATACCAATACAGTTATAAAGTATCATTTGTAATATGATTTTATGGAGGAAGAAGTCCACAAAGGTCAAAGTGCCTAGGGCCTGTGAAAGTCAGAATGTGGCCCTCCGTGGCAGAGCTGTGTTTTAATCCCAAGCAATGTGACACCTGAGCCTATGTTCTTTCTGGAAGGCAACTTGCCAATGTGTTTTAAAAGGGCTAAACTTGTTCATACCCTTTGATTACTTTTAAGTATTTAACATAAGACAGTAATTAAGGACACGGACAATGATTTATGAAAAGGTACTTATTTATAAGTGTTCACTTGAAACCAAACAAATAGTCAGCAACAAAAGGCTGGTTCAATATTGGGTGTCAACTTAGGGACTAGGACTAGGTGAGTACCAAGAGCTTCTGTACAGAGCTGAGCTGAGGGGGAAACTGAGCAATCAGGGAGTTGAAAGTGAGACACAGCGGAGCAGGAAGCGGAAGGAGGCAGCATACACGGTGGAGAAGGAGTGCCGACCCCTGCTGGGGATATTATGAAATTACTGAGGGCTGTTTGTAAGCAGTTGTTACATTTATTTAAAGGGACCAGACAGCAAAAAGGTGAAGAAAAACTTAAACAGTACATGTTTAAAGCACAGAGATGAGTGAGCACATACAGGAAGCTGTGGAGAGTTTTTCAAAACAGGAGAGACAGAGCATGTGAGCATGAAAGGAACCTTGAACTTCATGTTAATCTTTGTCATGATAGCTCCGAAGAGCCAATAAAGGATTTTAAGCAGTGGAATGACATACTCAGATGTATATTTTAGAGTGATCTTTGTGGATATCATGTGCACCAAATTCAGGTGTGTAATCAGAAGGCAAGAACTAATGCACCGGTGTGCAAGGGAGTGTGCATTTGTTCAGTCAAGACATAATTACTGAATCCTACAATTACTCATGGAGTGTCAGCACTCTTTTCAGTACGCAATTCTTTCAAAAGCTGTTATGATGTAAGCAGGGAGAGAACTAGAAAAGAGTTTTAAAATCAAGGGAAAATTTAGGACAGAAAAATCTTAAAATGTGTTTATGCTGAGGAATTGTAGCCACTAGAGAGAAAGAAGTTGAAAATATGCCAAGGAGGGGGTCATAGGAAGGAAGTGGCAGTGGAGAGTTTTGCACTGGAGAAGAGCAGGGACATCTAGCCACTGAAACAGCAGGAAAACTAGTAAGCTTGGGTGTGGATGTAGGTGTGATTTGTGGGGGTTGGTGAGGTGGTTGGGCAAAAATTGTAGAAATCCATGCCTTTATCTCTTTGAAGTAGAAGACTGGGTCATCTGGTATGTAATGTGGTCACCACTGACTTCTATTTGCAGGGTGGTCTTTCTTCTGAAAGCAAAACACATAACCAACAGCACTTTTCTAAACCAGTTAACTCTTGAAATCACACAGATGACAGACATACCTTACGGGGTTATTGTGTGGATTAATTGCGCTGACATGTGCTTGCTCAATAAGTATTAGCTTTAGTATTGGGCTGCTGTAGGGGCTGGGGGAGTGAACGTTTTGTAAATAACTATTAATAATAAAAATGGACTAAAAGTCTTTGTGTATGACCATCTGCTAAATGCAGTTATTCACTCTTGCAGTGGGTTCTAAGTCAAACACTCAAGTCAAGGAGCATTTATTAACAGCCTACTTTTGCTGCAAAGCCTTCTAGAGAAGAATGCCAGTGCCGGGAGGACCTGACAAGGTAGTGCACTGGGTCTGGCCACTGACCAGAAAGTCAAGTCAGCAGTACCCAGCGCGAGTTTGGAGTCGCCCCATCCCAAATCTGGGCGGCGGCCCCGCCCCTTCCACAGGTTCGGGCCCCGCCCCCCTCTCCCATTGGCGGGCCCTCCCCCTCCACTCGAACGCCCCGAAGACCGGGAGGAGCGGAGTTTTCCTCACGCAGCATTGGACTGCCCTCGCTGCGCATGCTCGGACGGAGCCGGATTCGGGTCCGAGGTTGGGGGATTTGGGTGGCCGCGGCGCAGCGCGCGGTGCCGGGGTCGGCGAGGGGGCGCGCGCTCAGGGCGCGGCGCCGGCGAGCGGGCGGGCGGCTCCCGAGTGGCTGCAGGCGGCCTGGGCTTCCGGGGCCAACGCCTGGGTGGCTGCCGCTGGCGCGCCTGCTGCGAGATGGCGATCTTGGGCGCGGATGGCTGAGGGCGCCCGCCGCAGGAGGAGGGGCCGCTGCCGTGGCCGCCCGGCTGCCGGGAGCCGACAGCTTCGCGCCGGGTAAGGACACCGCGGCGCGGGGCAGGGGGCGCGGGCGGGGCGGGGCGGGGCGGGGGGCGCGGGCCCGGAGCCTCGGCCGCGGTGCCGGGAGTCCGGCGCCGTCCGCCCCCGGGCGAGACCCTCTGAGGGGCCGTCGGGGGTCGGTCCGCGCAGCCCGGGCTGCCTTCTCCGGCCCGAGAGCAGGGAGCTTTGTGGGGTGGGGTCACGGGTCGTGCCCCGAGTTGGCCCTGGCGCAGGCCTGTGCCGGTGATACTGGAGCGGGGCGAAGTGTTTCCGTGACTCTGCAGACGCGTTCTCAAGCTTCCTCCGTCTTCTGTGCGCCGCCTGGCTACCTTTCTGCCTTTCCCTAACACCTCCCTCGAAACACAAATATATGGACTCACTCCTCGTGCCCTGACTTGCACCCCAGTTACAGCGTCCCAAACCAAGGACTGCAGCCTTCGAATGTCTTTTTCTGACGTATTTTTGTCACTCCCGGTTCTTCACTGACTCTGCAGCTCCCCCCAACACAACCCCCACTTCCACCTTTCGTGACCTGGTAGGTCCCAGTGACCTTGCAGATTTTACCAGTCCTTATCTCACCTGTGACTTGGACCCTCTCCTGTGATCTCAGTTTTCTTTTTTTTTTTTAATTTAAATTTTGCAGTTTGCCCCTTGCTTTTACAACCTTTAAATGATCAGTTTTGTTCACAGTCCTTTCTTTCCTCTGTCGATTTGGAGTTAAGTATTTTTTGCTCTGGCGATTATATGAAACCTTCATTAACCAACGAAGAGAAGTATCTGTTGTAATTTTGACATTTTCACTCTTCCAGAATAAAATATTTCCCAGGAGCTTGATTTAGTTTTCTTTTTCTATCTCATAAGTTTTTGTCTTTTTATGTAGGCAACAAGATTTGAGTTTCTGCTTTAAAATGCTACTGGTAATAGTAGTGGAGAAAATAATGTCCAAAGTAATCTTTGTTTTCCCCTGTTTGAGGTTTTACCTGAAATACGTGGTGTAGAGTTGTCTGCAGTTTTCTACAAGAGTGCATGCTTTTGTATAAATCCACTTTATCTGTCTCACCATGTCTGTGTGTATTATGCATGCAAAATGCACCCTTTCATAAAAGAAAGTCATTCTTTTATTTATGAGACTTTTTTTAAACCATAAAGTAGTAAATTAGGTATGATGGGAAATTATCACTTTTCACAAATACTTAATATTGTTAAAATTGAAAATGTTGTGGCCAAGTGTTGGGAACTATTCATACTGAGAAGTGTAAAGTATGTGAAATAGTTCTTTGGGACATAGCTTAACATTTTCAAATAGTTCTTCCTTTAAAATGCAGGACTGCTTATAACACCTATAACATCATGGTAATTAAGAGTTATGTTTTTTGGAAGCCTGGCGTGATAGAGGATGTCACAGATAAGGGCTCTGCCTTCAAAGAGGTACTAATCTTTGCTGTTTACATCATGATGGCTGAAATTTCTTTTACTTCCTTACATAATTGTTAAGCATCTACTGTATGACTGTGCTGGGTATTTTGGGAAATACAAAAATGAGGATGATTAGAAGTTTCTTCTTTCACAGACTAGCTAGGTGGGTAGTACGATACACAAATGCCCCATTTGCCTTTTAATATATAGTTAAGATTCATGAACAATACAAAAATCCTCTCAGAATTCAAATGCAAAAGGGCTAGAGCTCAGATCTCATTTGGCAAGGTAGGGTTAGGAGGGAGCTTCTGGCTTCTTGGTTTTGAAGGATAACTTTAACTTTGATAAATGGGGAAAGGTAATTCAAACAGATAGAAGGATCTAAGAGAGCACAGAGTTCGTACCTTTGAGGAGAGGCAAGTAATTACGTTTGGGTGGAACATAAAGTATTTGTACCAGGATAAAGGGTGATAAAGCTTAAAGTAAAAATTTGGGCCAGTTTATGGATTGTTTTTAATGCCAGGCTAATGACCTTGGATTTATTAGGCAGTAGTTCCACAGATGATTTTTGAGTTGAGAGTGCAACAATTTTTAAAACTTTGTTTTAGGAAGATCAGTCAGGTAGCAGTGTGTAGTATGAATTGAAATTGAGTTGTGTAGTGTGAATTGGAGACCTCCCAATTGCTGTGGTTGTAGGTAGTGAGGGTCTGAGCTGTGGTGGTAGTAATGGGAATGGAAAGGAGGAAGGAAGTAGAATAGACAGAATTTGATGAGAGGGAAAATGAAGAAAGTAAAAGTAACTGATTGTGATCCAAGTTGGTTGGGAGAATATTGGTACCATTTTGAGGAAGATCCATGGAAGCTTTACCCTCATCATGTGTGTGCTACTTTTCAACCTTTTGGGGATTACTTATTCTTGATAAAACTAAAGAAATGTGCTGGCCTGGAAAATTTCCATATGCACCTATGCTTTGTGGATATAATCTTAGGGGAGTCTATGGACCACATGAAACTCATCCATGAAACCCATGGGCTAATCAGTTGGTCTGGGGACAGCTCTCAGAATTACTGGGAGCTTTTTAAAACAATGAAACCTTCAGATTCTTCCGTTCACTGATAGGAACACCTACTGTAGAGACATACTGTATATACACCTAGAGATATAATATTACACTTGTGTCGTGGTTTACAGTTTAGAGAGATTTGGACTAACTTACGTTATTTACTGTTATATTGCAGAACAAACCACTTCAAGAGTTTCAGTGATTTGCCCTAAGTATCAGTAAGTAGGTAGGTAAAGTGGAATCAGGACTTGGTTGATATGGTGGTTTTCTTTCTTGTATGAAGATAATGCAACTCATTTACCATAAATTAGATAGAGTTGTTGCCTTTAAGTGACATCATCAGTAAGGACTCAATGATCCCAGAAGGTTTCTTTCAGTTCTTAACATTTTGTGATTCTTGGGTCTTAGATTTTATTTGAAATGTTGGTACCCTTCTTGTTTTCTATGTGCGTGAGAGCTCGTGAGTCTGAGGAAAGGAATGAATTGGGTGGCTGGAGAGCAATAGCGATATCAGACCGGTCATTTTGATTATTACTGTCTTTGTATCTCTCAGTTTGGGCTGGGGGGAAGGGAGGAGAGAGGTGATATAAGTGAAATTAGAAACTTTAAGAACTTTTTTATCTTTTCTGTTCAGTTATGCCTTACTTCAGAATATTCCTTTCCTTCATTCAAGAAGCCTTTATCAAATAAAAGTAGAGACTTTACTGAATAAGTGAAATGGAGACTCCTATTCAATTTTTTAAAGGATTAAGTAGCAAACTCTCACTAGTATGGTTAAAGCACAGTTTGATTAGTAAACAATGGACTTTTCTACACCTGTAAGATTATCTCCCTGGTAGTAGGGAACCAGAGCATGTTATTAGTTACTATCTTTTATAGCTCTAGAAACTTTGATTCCATAATTATTGGAAAGGCTGGGGTCTTTTTTTCTCTTTGAATAAAGTATTATGTAATTATGAGCAGTGGAAAACTCAGTAAACCACCCTTTATAATGGTGTCCAAGGAACTAGTTACTAATACTTAATGAAGGAAAAGTGTCTGACAAAAACACATACATAGATGAATTTTACTCTTTTTTTTTGCTGGCATTAAGAAGAATGTCTCTTATATCTTACATTAGTATAGCATTTTACATTTTTTTGTAATGGCTGTATATATTTATCATTTGATTCTCATTACTACTGAGAAGTGTAGGTGTCAGGAGGGGAATCATTGCTTTTTAGATGAATACACTGAAGCTAGTTAGTGGCCAAAATTAGAACTACAACTAAGACAAGTATTTTTGTTCCTAGGTCAATATTCTTTTCCCACTAAACTTCTGACTCTTCATCTACAATAGAACTTTAGTTGAGGGCTATATGTGAAGAGTTTGAATTTATCTGTTTGGAATGTGTTAAACTTTTGTACTGGGTTGATTTGAACTTGTCTGTTTCCTAATTGCAGTGATTATTGGTAGGTGATTTTGAAATTTATAAGTATTTTACCACAGAAGTTATCCTCTTGTCAAGGATACAGCAAAAGTTGATTCCTTGTGTGGAAAAGTACATTGGTGAAATGTAGGTATTAATTTTCTTTTGACAATTTGTTGATTTTAATTATGCTTTTACAGATGAAGTTTATTCCCCTTTTATAAAAGCCTAGTCTTTGAAAATTTATATTTTTGGAACATATAAGTCAGAATCTAATTTCCAAGGCATATACAGGTTGAGTATCCCTAATCTGAAATCCAAAATGCTCCAAAACCTGAAACTTTTTGAGCACTGACGTGACTCTTAAAGGAAATGCTTATTGGAGTATTTTGGATTTTGGATTTTTGGATTAGGGATACTCAAACTGTATAATGATATTTCATGATTTTTGCCATTATGTAATAAGCTCTACCATTAAAAAAAACAAAGACACCATTAAAAGCTTCTCTTAGTATACACTTCAAATTCATATGTTTAAGCAACTTTTTTGGGAATGTGTTATGTAAAATCATATGTCAGACAGCTTCTAAGTTATAAGGAAGGCTAGCATTTGTTGATTTAATCTTGATATTTTTTAAGCCTACTATTCACTCACAACACATACTGGTGTATCTGCTATATGCCTGACATAGTGCTAGGTGCTAGGGGTACAATGTTGAGATGACAGACATGAAGACTATCCTCTTAGAACTTGGAGTTTAGTAGAGTCATTAATATCAGGAAGGGCATAAGACTTTTATCTTCTGAGGTTGTGTGAATTTTGTGGAGTGTGATTAATTATACTCCTCCTTTTCTCTGAGGCTTGAATAAATTATGTAAAAACACAAGGAACCAGGTGAGCATTGTTTCAGTTATCTATTGCTGTGTAACCAACAACTCTAAGTGACTTAAAACAACCATTTTATTTGTTCACAGTTCTGCTTCCCTGGTCTGGGCTCAGTTGGGCAATTTTCCTGGTTTTGCTGGTGATCACACTCTAATGGCTGCATTCAGCTGGCAGTTCAGCTGAAGGCTGGACAGACACCCCTCTTTCTCTTTCTATGTAGTGGTGTAGGTTGTCTCAGCCCTGCCCTGTCCGTGTTGCCTTTTCAGTAAGGTTGCCAGCCTTACGTGGTTGCTAGTGGCTTGGGGCTCACTAGGGTGCAAAAGCAGAAGCAACTAGGCCTTCTTAAGACATAGGCTTGGAACTGGTATAGCATCATTTCTGCCTCATTTTGTTGCTTAAAGCAAGTCACACATCTAGGCCAGATTCAAGGGGAGGGGACTACACAAATGGGTGAATCCATTTGGGGCCACCAATGTAACTTCAGCACAAATTTTATTTAAGTACAGCATCAACCAAATTACACCAAAATAGGGCTTTGGGAAAACTATTTTGGAAGCTGAAGCTTGGGCAGCTTACTAGTTTCTCCAAATCTAAACTTTGAGTTTGAGCCTGCCAGAGGGAAAGCTGAGTCAAAAGTGCAAATGACAGCACATGTGGCTTACTACACAGATGGGAATAGCCACACTATTCTTGGTTAGAAAAGAGAAAATTTGGGGTTTCTGCAGTTTGACCTGGTATGCTGCCACATGGGGCATGATTGACTTACTCTACTTGAGGGCATTGGAGACTTAGAAAGTGCAAGACCCAAGAGCCACGTTACTGGGAAGCAGTGGTTTACCCAGTCTCATGAATTGGATCAGACAGCACCCCATGCAGATAATGGGCCACAGGTGAGGAGGGATCTATCTCTTCAGGACTAGGGGATTGGATATGAGACCTAGGGGAGCAGAACTTCTTGGCTAGTCAGTCTGTCCTTGACCAGCCTGGAGCAGCCTGTACCTCACAAATGATATGTTTGCATTGGCTTGAAAAAGGTTGGGATAAGCCACTCTTCTTTGGGGAGGTGTCATTACAGTGGGGAGAATACCATTTCCTTCTAGAGATTGGAATGGAAGTCTTCTCTTATGGAAATCTAAGGAATAAGATACTGATCCTCCTTTCCCAGAATAGGTAGACTCATTGATTGCTAGCTGGGTTTTTCTCACTTTGTCACTTATCTTTATCTCAGTATCACTTTATTTTAGTCTCGGTAGAATTTTTTTTTAGTTCAAATTAGCTGCTAATTAATGCCATGGGTTAACTCTGGAGTGAAGAAAATGAGTGTTTAGTTTTTATTGCATTATAGCTTCTGAGTGGAATAGTAAATTAATACATTTCATGTTAAGAATTTAGGTTATTAATGTGTATCCTTGGAACAATCTTGAAGCATTTCAAGTACATTCAAGATAGGCCCCTGCATCCTAGTGCAAATCTCTTTGCAAATTTCTGAAAATAGTACATTGGCTGTTGTGGGGAGGAGTTGGGTGATTGGAAGTACTGAGAAACATGATTTCTAGAAATAGGGAAGGCCAGGGTGCAAAACATAGGGTGGATAGAGTTATGTTAAGGTATTTAAAGGCTCTCCTCCCTTGCCTAAATTACTTGGGTAGTTAAAAAATGTTCTAGCACCAACAGAAATGTAGGTATATAGCTTTTTATTTAACTAAGGGAAACAAGTTCTTTTGGTAGTTTGGTATACCCATAATTATGATTAAATAGGCTGGGTGGAAACAAACTGTTGAGTCCTGCCTTGAAGTAGGATACTATGGCCATATATTAGCCCCAACTTGCTAAGATGCACTACTCTCTGAATATGTTTAGTTAGGGTGGGGAGGAGAATTAGTTAAATGAATCTGCTTTATATAACTTAGAATATCTATATCTTAGATGTAGTATCTTAGCAGTAAACAGACTCCTCTCCTTGCTCCTCTCTTTTTAAGTTTGTAAGAATAGAGACACTCTTGACATATGAGTTAAGAGCCATAGTTTAAAGTCAGGCAGATCTGATTTCTGTTAGTGCTGTTTAATAGTAGTGTTGCCTCAGTTTCTTCTTTTGTAAATGTAGGGAATATCTTCCTTAATGGATTTTTGTAAGGATTAATTGAAATAATGTTTATAAAGCAGAAAGAATGGTGGCTAGAACATAATAGGCCCTGAAATCATTTTTATTGTTCTTAATTCATTATTATTAAGTTGAAAATTCAAACAGGTAGTCACTTTGCTGTGGGCCACTGATTTCTCAAGAACAATTGTAGCTTAGTTTTGGCATATCAAATCTTACCTCTTAATATAAAAAATAAGTTGCTAAAAGGGTAAGTGAATCTGGGAGAGATTCTGATTCAGCATGGCTGTCAGTATATCAGCTGGTGATGCTTGTGCTGTGTAACCTGGGAACAAGAAATTGTCAACGCCATCATTTCATAAAATATAGTGTAGACCAGTGTTTGTCTCCTTGCATCAGTTATCTGGGGTGCTTGTTAAACATATAGTTTCTTGAGTATCTTTTGAGATCTATGGTATGGTCCTTCAGAGTGGAGCTCAGGAATCTTCATTTTTACCAGACATCTCAGATGATTTCATACACATTAGGTTGAGAACTGCTAGTTGGAACCCAGTTGATTATTTGGGGTCCTAGTGCCCTGTATCAGAGTCCAATTTTCTAGCTGAAGAATTCCTTGAGTACATATCTATAATGTAAATACAAAGAGAGCTTAACATCTGAACCTTCTAGATTTTTAAAGTGGCCTAAGGTAATTGCCAAGGACTTGATCCAAACAAACTATAGAAACCTGATACAGGGTGATTGCAGTGAGGAGTAGGCAAGAGAAACAATACTGCAAGAGGGCATCCATTAGGCTTCCTTCTCCAAAAACTTTCCCCATACTTCTATAGAAGAATTTTTTTTTTTTTTTGTGGAAGAGGCAGGGTCTCCTTGTGTTGTGTGTTGCCCAGGCTGGCCTCAAACTCCAGTGATCCTCCTACTTCAACCTCCCGAGTAGCTGGGACTATAGGCTTGTACCACCATGCCCAGCATAGAAGAAATTCTTTTGAATGAAGACATTTCTTTTTAAAAAATGCTTACTAAAAGAGCATTTTTAGAGATTAAATTAGAGATTATGATTTATCACATAGTCTGATTGCTTTTCACTTAGCTAAGATAAGCCACTCAGTAATAGAGATTTTGATTGATGTGTGTCAAATTTCGAATTTTGTCTTTTGGATAGAAAGTAGGCTGGCTGGGAGCATGATCTGTCTCTTGTGGGGAAAAGACGTTGCTTAGCGTTTAAGGGTATTGACTTGAAAAGAAAGTCATAAGAAAAGGTTTAAATTTGAATTTTCAATCAATGAAAAAAACTTAAGGTTAATCTCTAACTTTTGTTTAGGGCAGTGATGATGGCAGCCTATGTCTATGTCCAGTCTTGTGACCAACAGGACCCAATATCTGATCACATCTGTCATTGGAACAGCATATCTTTAAATTGGTGGCTGTTCTTTTAAAATCCTATAAATATGATTATTATAAGCATAGGTTACTGTATTAGTACATTTTGTGGTAAAAAAACATACCAAACCCATGATTTTTTTCCCTAAGTTTGGGTGGAAAGGATTAGTTGGCATTGTGTGTGAGGAGCCTATTGTTTTTTAGTTTGTTTTCACTGCCCCTGTGAGCCCATTCTTTAGGGGAAAAACAGCAGGGGACCATCTCTTTTTATTCTGTGCCCTGTGAAATATGATGTTGATGATTTAGATGTCAATACCCAGAATGAAAAGTGCACATTATTCTTGGGAATTCCATTTTTCTAGGTTAAAAGTGTTGGTAATTATAACTCTTTTTGTTTTATTTATTTATTTGTTTATTTTTTATTTCAGAATATTATGGGGGTACAAACGTTTTGGTTACATAAATTGCTTTTGTACTGTTTGAGTCAAAGTTATAAGTGTGCCCATCACCCAGATAGTGTGCATTGTACCCGTTAGGTGTGAATTTACCTATCCCCTCCTCCCCCCCGACCTGCTTGATTTGTGATGAATGTTATTTTCGTTATGTCCACATAAGTATTTATTGATTAGTTCCAATTTAATGCTTAGTGCATGTGGTGTTTGTTTTTGCATTCTTGTGATACTTCACTTAGAAGGATGGTCTCCAGTTCCATCTAGGTTATTAGAGGTATTAGTTCACCATTTTTTTTTTATGGCTGAGTAGTACTCCATGGTATACATATACCACATTTTATTAATCCACTCATGTATTGATGGGCACTTGGGTTATTTCCACATGTTTTTTTCTTTTTTTTTGAGACAGAGTCTCACTCTGTAGAGTCCAGTGGCATCATCATAGCTCACTGCAACCTCGAACTCCTCGGCTCAAGCCATCCTCCTGCCTCAGCCTCCCTAGTAGCTGGGACTACAGGCACACACCACCACGCCCAGCTAATTTTTTCATCTTTAGTAGAGACAGGGTCTCACTCTTGCTCAGGCTGGTCTCGAACTCCTGACCTCAAGCAATCCTCCTGCCTCAGCCTCTCAGAGTGCTAGGATTATAGGCGTGAGCCACCATGCCCAACCTTCACATCTTTGCAATTGCGAATTGTGCTGCTATAAATATTTGAGTGCTGGTGTCTTTTTTATAGAATGTCTTTTTTTCCTTTGGGTAAATAACCAGTAGTGGCATTGCTAGATCAAATGGTAATTCTACTGTTAGTTCTTTGAGGTATCTCCATACTACCTTCCGTAGAGGTTGTACTAGTTTGCAGTCCCACTAACAGTGTATGGGTGTTTCTGTCTCTCCACATCCATGCCAGCATTTGTTGTTTTGGGACTTTTTGATAAAAGCCATTCTCACTGGAGTTAAGTGGTATCTCGTTGTGGTTTTGATTTGCCTTTCCCTGATGATTAGAGATTTTGAGCTTTTTTTATATGTTTTTTGGCCATTACTCTATCTTGATTTGAAAAGCTTCTGTTCATGTCTTTTGTCCACTGTTCAGTGGGCTTGTTTGATTTTTTTCTTGCTGATTCGAAGAACGCGATGAGTTCTTCATCGAGTCTAGTTATCAGCCCTTTATTGGATGTATAGCATGAAAATATTTTCTCCCATTCTGTAGGGTGTCTGTTCGCTCTAAGATTGTTTCCTTGACTGTGCAGAAGCTTTTTAATTTGATCAGGTCCCATTTACTTATTTTTGTTGTTGCTGTGATTGTTTTGGGGTCGTCTTCATAAATTCTTTGCTTAGACTGATGTCTATAAGAGTTTTTCCAACATTTTCTTCTAGAACTCTTATGGTTTCATGCCTTAGGTTTAAGTCTGTTATCCATCGTGAGTTGATCTTTGTGAGAGGTGAGAGGTATGGATCTAGTTTCAGTCTTCTACATGTGGGTATCCAATTTTCCAAGCCCCATTTATTGAATAGGAATTCTTTTCTCCAGTGTATGCTTTTGTCTGCTTGGCGAAAGATCAGATGACAATATGAGGATGGTTTTATATGTGGGTTCTCTGTTCTGTTCCATTGGTCTAGGTGTCTGTTCTTGTGTAGTACCATGCTGTTTTGGTTACTATAGCCTTGTAGTATAGCTTGAAGTCTGGTAAATTGATGCCTCCCAATCTGTTCTTTTTGCTTAAGGTTGCTTTGGCTATGTAGGATCTTCTCTGGTTCCATATGAAGCGTAGAATTATTTTTTCTAGATCTGCGAAAAATGATGTTGGTGTTTTAATAGGGGTTGCATTGAATCTTTAGATCACTTTGGGTAGTATAGACATTTTAACAATGTTGATTCAGCTGATCCATGAGCAACGTATGGTTTTCCATCTGTTTAAGTCCTCTGCTATTTCCTTCCTCAGTGTTTCATAGTTCTCCCTATAGAGATCTTTCACCTCTTTAGTTAAATGTATTCCTAGGTTTTTTATTTTCTTTGTTGCTATTGTGAAAGGTATTGAGTCTTTGATTTGGTTCTCAGTGTGACTGTTGTTGGCGTATATGAATGCTACTGATTTGTGTACATTGAATTTGTAACCTGAGACTTTGCTTATTTATTTATCAATTCCAAGAGTCTCTTGGCAGAATCTTTGGGGTTTTCTAGATTTAAGATTAATCTTTGCAAATGATTGCAAAGAGCAATCATTTGACCTCTTCTGCCCCCATTTGGATGCCCTTGATTTCCTTTTCTTGTCTGATTGCTCTGGCTAGGACTTTCAGCACTATGTCGAATAAAAGTGGTAATAGAAGGCAACTTTGGTTCCAGTTCTAAGTGGGAATGGTTTCAATTTTTCCCCCATTCAGTATGATGTTGGCTGTGGATTTGTCATATATGGCTTTTATCATTTTGAGGTAAGTCCCATCTGTGCCTATTTTGTTAAGCATTTTTATCATAAAAGGGTGTTGAATGTTGTCAAATGCTTTTTCTGCGTCTATTGAGAAGATCATATGGTCTTTGTTTTTATTTCTATTTATGTGGTGAATTACAGTTGTAGATTTGCATATGTTGAACCATTCCTGCATCTCTGGGATGAAGCCCACTTGGTCGTGATGGATTATTTTTTTGATGAGCAGCTGAATTCAGTTTGTTAGGATTTCACTGAGAATTTTTGTGTCTATATTCGTAAGGGATATTGGTCTGTAGTTTTCCTGTTTTGTTGAGTCCTTACCTGGCTTTGATATCAACGTGATGCTGGCTTCATAAAACGTGTTGGGGAGGATTCTTTCCTTCTCATTGTTATGGAATAATTTCTGCAGGATAGGTACCAGTTCTTGTTTGTAGATCTGGGAAAATTCGGGTGTGAGACCATCTGGTCCAGGACTTTTTTTTGTTGGAAGATTTTTTATTGCTGCTTCAATTTCGGTACTTAATATTAGGCTGTTCAGGAATTCTGTTTCTTCCTGATTGAGCCTGGGGATGCGGTGTGTTTCTAAGAATTTGTCCATTTCCTCCACATTTTCAGGTTTATGTGTATAGAGATTTTTATAGTATTCAGAGATGATATTTTGTATTTCTGTGGTATCAGTTGTAATTTCTCCTTTTTCATTCCTGATTGAGCTTATTAAGTCCTTTCTTTTCTGCTTTTGGTTAATCTAGTGAGAGGCCTGTCAATTTTGTTTGTCTTTTGAAAGAACCAACTTTTGTTTCATTAATCTTCTGTATAGTTCTTTTGTTACTGGTTTCATTCAGTTCTGCTCTGATCTTGGTTATTTCTTTTCTTCTTCTTGGTTTGGGATTGGTTTGCTCATCCTTTTGCAGTTCTTTGAGATGATTCATTAGATTGTTGATTTGTGATCTTTCTGTCTTTTGGATGTTGGCATTTGTGGCTATGAATTTTCCTCTCAGGACTTTTAGCTGTACCCCACAGATTTCCATAACTTGTGTCCCCTTTATTATTTAGTTTAAAGCGTCTTTTGATTTCCATCTAGATTTCCTCCTTGCCCTGACTATTGCTCAGCAATAGTTGTTTAGTTTCCATGACTTTGTGTAGAGATGAGTGTTTCTGTTGGAGTTGACTTCTAATTTTATTCCACTGTCGTCTGAGAAGATGCATGGTATAATGTCTATTTTTTTAAATTTGTTGAGACATGTTTTGTGGCCTAGGATGTGATCAGTCTTAGAGAATATTCCATGAGCTGATGAAAAGAACGTATATTCACTGGTTTTGGGGTAAAATGTTCTGTAAATGTCTGTTAGGTCCATTTGCTGTACAGTTCTGTTTACGTCCATTGTTTCTTTCTTTATATTCTGCTTGGAGGATCTGTCCTGTTCTGTCAGAGGGGTGTTGAAGTCCCCGGCTGTTATGGTGCTACTGTTTATCATTTTGTTTAGATCAGGTATGATTTGCTTTATCAATCTGGGCATACCTGTGTTAGGTGCGCAAATATTTAGAATTGTTATGTCTTCTTGTTGAATTGTTCCCTTTACCATTACATAATGACCGTCTTTGTCTTTCATTACTTTTCTTGATTTAAAGTCTATGTTATCTGACATGAGAACTGCTACCCCAGCTTTCTTTTTGTTTCCATTTGCATGGAATACTGTTTTCTATCCCTTCACCTTGAGTCTGAATGAGTCCTTAGGGGTTAGGTGTGTTTTTTGGAGATAGCACATACTTGGCTTGTATTTTTTTATCCATTCATCCAGGCTATGTCTCTTGAGTGGGGAGTTTAAGCCATTCACATTTATTGTAAGAATTGATAAGTGGGGTGGATTTCTGTTCTTTCTGTTGAGTAGAACTTTATTGCTCTGTTTTACCTCTTGAACCATTTGGTGACTGGGCTCTGATATTTAGCTTTTGACAGTTTGTACCCTGGTGGGCATCTATTTTGCTTATCTATGTATAGTGCAGTTCTGAGTACTTTCTGCAGGGCAGGTCTGGACTTTGTGAATTCCCTCAGCATTTGCTTGTCTGGAAAAGACTTAATTTCTCCATCAAATGTGAAACTTAGTTTTGGAGGATACAAAATTCTAGGCTGGCAGTTGTTTTGTTTAAGAAGATTGAAGATGGAGCCCCGTCCCTTCTGGCTTGTAAGTTTCTGCTGAGAGGTCTGCTGTTACCCTGATGGGTTTTCCCTTGTAGGTCAGTTGCTGCTGATATCTAGCTGCTTATAGAATTTTCTCTTTCACTTTAACTTTGGCTACGTTGAATACTGTGTGTCTTGGAGATGTTCTGTTAGCTATGAATCTTCCCAGAGTTCTATGACCATCTTATATCTGGATGTCTGGATCTCTGGCAATACTGGGGAAGTTTTCCACAATAGTTCCTTCAAATAGATTTTCTGTGCTTTTAGCACTTTCTTCTTCTCCCCCAGGGATACCTATAATTCGTACATTAGTTCACTTTGGATATTCCCATATCTCTCTAAGTGATTGCACTGCCCTTGTTGTTCTCTTCTCTGTCTCTTTAAATGATTGTGTTAGCTCGAGAGCCTTGTCTTCAAGCTCTGAGATTCCTCCTTCTCCTTGGTTTAATCTGTTGCTGAAACTGTGTGCTGCGTTTTGAAAATCTCTAAATGATTCTTTCATTTCTTTAAGTTCTATTATAGCCTTCCTAATTTTGTCAGGCTCCTTAGTGACTTTTTCATTAATTTTCTGAAATATGTTTTGGGCTTCTTTTTGTTGGTTTTCAACTTTCTCTTCAATTCCATTCATCTTATTTGCCATCCATATTCTGAATTCCATTTCTGTCATTTCAACAATTTCCTTGTAGTTGGAGTTCACTGCTGTAGCTCTGTTGTGATCCCTTGCGGATGTTGATCTGTTTTGATTGTTCATGTTGCCGGGGTTCTTTTGCTGGTTTCTTATCTGAATCCTCTTTTCTGAGTTCCGGGGTAATAGGTTTGCAGGACTCTTCTTCCTTGCTAGGAACTCTCCAGATAGTTGTAGGATGTTCAAGTTGGGGGCTGGATGAGACTGTCTTTACTGAGGCTGGTGTTTGGGGGATTGCTCTACCCAAGGTCTCCCCACAGAGGTAACCGCAGCAACTGGATAAGGTTGTCGTGGGTTCCCGGGTTGTGGGTGATTGCTCAAAGCAGGTTGCAGTGTGCTGCTGGCTTGAGGCTGGGGGGTTGCTGGAAGGGTGTTGGATTTGGAGCAGTTCTTCCAGCCCTGGTTTGGTGGTGGAGGCTCTGGGGGAGGGGGGTCCTGGGGTCCAGTTATAACACTGGAGACTTGGAGATGGTGCCTTGGGCCTGGTGGGGTTTTTGGAAGCACAGTGGTGGAGCCTCAGGCTCTAGCTAGAGCCTCAGAGCTGGGAATAGGAAGAAGCTGTGAGTGGAACCTCTGAGCAAGGCCTCTGAGCCAAAAGTAGGGCTGTGCAGGTGGTGGGCCAATCTGACCTGGAGGGTGGGGTCGGGGCCAGGCAGGCAGGAGGTGGCTGGGAACTGGAGGGTGGATTCGGGCTAAGCAAGCTGCAGGCTGCTTCTTAGGCTCAAGGGTCTGGCAGATGCCACGTCAGACGTGCAGAGGTTGTAGCTCTCCACACCCGACCCAGAACCCGCCTAAGCAGTCACCCAGAGCTTCTCAGATCGGGGCCTCCTGCACTTAGGGCAGTTCCCGTGACCAGGTCCCCCTGCACTCGAGGGGTGAAGCACTTGGCTTTAAGTTCCAGGGTATGGCTCAGGGAAGCCACAAGTCAGTCCACTCCTTCCCTAGCCCGGTGTAGACCCGGTGTGGTACACCTGAGAGTTCAGGGTGGCTTTAGCTGGTGCCTGATCCCCACAGCACCTGTTGTCTAGTGCAATGGCTCTGGACAAACTCCAGGCATGTCCCTGTCTGAGCAGGTAGAAGGTCTGAGGGTATAGTGCAGTCTTGCAGTTCAGTCCGCCCTGCAGCAGGGTGCTCCCGCACTCTATTCTCCTGTTGTTCTCCTCGCATTCTCTATTCTTTTTATATGTACAACCCGTCACCTTTTTTTCCACACTGAGTGTCCCACGTTGCTTCTCTGTGAATTCACAATACTGCTTCCAGGACGAGAGATCTGTATGTAGGCAGCTGCCTGCACCTTTCACTTCTTTCCTTGGGAGCAGCAAGGTGGTAGGCTGCCTCTAGTCTTCCATTTTTTTCCTATTCCATAACTCATTTCAAAACTTTCTTTGTGATTTAATTGTCCTTTAAAGCTGCAGTCCCCAACCCCTGGGCCGCAGCCTGGTACCGGTCTGTGGCCTGTTAGGAATCGGGCAGTGACTGTTAGGAATTGGGCTGCATATCACTGCCTGAGCTCTGGGCATGCCCCCCACCCCCACCCAGCCATGGATAAATTGTCTTCCATGAAACTTAGGAACCGGGCCTCACAGCAGGAGGTGAGCAGCAGGTGAGTGAGCGGAACTTCATCTGTATTTACAGCTGCTCCCCGTTGTTCCCATCACCACCTGAGCTCTGCCTCCCCACCCCCCACCTCCTGGGTTGTGGAAAAATTGTCTTTCATGAAACCAGTCCCTTGTGCCGAAAAGGTTGGGGACCACTGCTTTGGATGATAAAATAAAAGAGTATGGTCAGATTGATACAACAAACATTTTAAGCCATGAGTTTAGCTTGGCATTTCTTATTTATGTTGTTTTTGCAGTGCAAATGTAGTAAAAAGAGCCGTGGCTTTGAGCCCAAGAAATCTGGATTCAAAACCAGTTTTGTGGCCCTGGACAATTTACTTAAATTCATGAAATCTAATTTTCCTCATCTGTTAGCAGGAATAATAATGATGACTCTGAAGGATAATTGATAACATTAGAGATAATTTTTTTTATGAAGTGACTGACACATGATAGGAGTCCAATCAATGTTAACTGTTATTCTCATTTTTTGGAGTCAAGTACCTGGTTCAGGTTCCAGGCTTAAGACTGCCTGTGATTCTGCATCACTTCAATACCCCACATAAGTGCAGTAGGTCCCAGATAGTTAGGCTTTATCATCTTACTCTTCTACCTAGCTTTTTTTATATTTTAACTTAAGTTGATTCTATAAGGTTGGAACCTAGGTTTTAATGTGCTTACTATTATTTGAATTATATTTTCTTCAGTTCCATTATGCAACACAGGAATGGGAAAACTCTTTTCTCCTGATGTTTACTAAGACAAGGGGAAAAATTACCAAATGCTCTTTTGTTTTTTGCTTTAAAAGTTTTGGCATTTTTCCATTGTAAGCATAATATTGCATATTATAAGAAATTGAGAAATTATAGCAAATTAGAAAAGAAACTACCTCATTTTCTCAGTACTGATACTATTTAGATATAGTTGTCCTTTGTTGACATAGCTAAATTTTAGTATCAGTTCTTTTTAAGACAGAGAAATAAGAATTATCTCCTTAAATTAAGGATAGGAAAAATAAAGTTCATCAGTGCATCAAAAGTAAAAATATATTTCAAGTTTTTATTATGATGGTGAGGGGGTAGAGCAAAAAATTAAGGAAAGATCAGTGTGGTAATAAGAGTAATGCTTCCAAAGTCCTGTGTTTTTGTCTGTTTTTTAAAGGATGATAGCAGTTTAGCACCATCAAATTGGTACTAACTGATCAATACTTACATCACACAGGGCAATAATATTCATCAGCAGGTGGGAGGTGGGTGGAGGGGATGGGACAACTCTCACTGAATGGATGCGGGGAGCACAGTTTGGGGGATGATCACGATTGTAGCTCTGACACGGGCAGTGCATGGGCAATATATATAGCCAAAGTGTTGTACCCCATAATATTCTGAAATTAAAAAAAAAAAAGAATTGGAATAGTTGTTGCTAAACTTGATGAATATATTTTCTCTTTCTCACTAATGTTTTCTAGTAAATGAAGTAGAGACATTTTGGATAGCCTTTCTTGTAGTGGAGGAAAGCTATTAATTTCATTTTGGGGAAGTTGATATAATGTGTTTAATTTTATTTTTTTTAAAAAGTTTCCCTTTATGGAACAACATCACCATCTTGTGGCCTTCTAGAATATTGTTGCCAAAGTTATGTTTTCACAACTATAAGCATAAATTAAATTGCTCTCTGATGTTGGCCAAGGGCTCCATCATGTTTGTAATTGGCAGTTTTTACTATGAATGGAGGTGGGGAGTAGAAAGTAAAATGATTTGCACACTAATATTACAACTTTATAAGAAATGTATATTTGGGAAAAATAATGGTGTAAAAATGAAAATAGCTGTGAGTTAGGTTGGTACGAGTATAGATGATTTGCTACGACTTATTTCATGTTTTCATGAAATACATAGTTTTTTCAGTGAAGTAATTCTAAGCTAAAAAATCTCAATGTGTTCTGTGTTCCATTTCTCATTGAATAAGAAAACTGAGGCCCAGAGATATTTATATGCCCTGTCTCACTCAGCCATTCAGTATTGTACTGTTTGTTGTCTAAAACTGTTTTCTAAACTGGTGATTATTGGAGGAGTATTTTCTTCATGAATTTTTATACTTTTTTTTCATTTTGAAGTTAATTTTTTTTTTTTTGGAGACAGGGTGTTACTTTGTCACCCAGGGTGGAGTGGAGTGGCCCGATCATAGCTCACTGTAACCTTGAACTCCTGGGCTCAAGTGATCTTCCTGCCTCAGCCTTCTAAGCAGCTAGGATAACAGGTGCACGCAACCAGGCCCAGCTGATTTTTAAAAATTTTTTTGGTAGGGATGGGGTCTTGATATGTTGTCCAGGATGGTCTCAAACTCCTGGCCTCAAGTGATCCTCCTGCCTTGGTCTCCTGAAGTGTTGGGATTATAGGTGTGAACCAGCACGCTGGGCCTTGATGATAATTTTAAAGGAAAAAAATCAATATGAAAAGTGTGATTCATTTTTTAAAATATCTAAAATAAACAAGGTCATTTGGTTTTAAGCCTGTGTTTACTTAATTGTTTTTGAGGTTCAGTTGACACTAAGTGTCCTTCATTAGCAAATATGTATTAAACACCTCCTGTGTGCCTGGCTTTGAGGGTAGCAAGATGGATACAATGGTGAGGATTTGTCCTGGCACTCTAGGAATTTAGTATTCAGTGAGAAAAATAAAGTTGCTTTGATGACAGAAGTTTGAAATTGGGGATTCTGGATGAAAATAACTATAATTTATTTTGTGTCAGGCACCATGCAGAGTGTTTTCGGTACTTTTACTCAGTCTCATATTTATTTTGGAATTTTGCTTTGATTTTGCAGGAACAATGTATATGCACACAAATAAGTGTTTGTGGAAGCCCTGACATATCTCTGTGGAATGACAGTTTTCCTTGTAAAATATTAGTGATTGGGCTATTACGGGTCTAGTAGGCTTTTGTGGCTTGGTTTTGGTATCCTACCACCATTTGTAATATTGTTTCTTTGTGAAAATTTGTGCTGTGTCCCAAGATGCCATCTTTCCCTCAAACTTTTGGAGTTCAATTGATGTATAATTTGGAGGTTGGCATACTACTTCTGAAGTGTTTTGAATATTTAGTTAGAGCTGGGGGGTATCCGAGTATAATGAGCTTTTCTCTTGTTTATATACTTTTGCCTTTTTTGAGTATTTAATAAGTCAGACTAGCATATTAGGTCCTTTACTTTTGTAATTGGACTTTTTTGTATTGAGTGTTTTGGGCTGTGGAGATGAAATCACATTGGTGAGGTGAATATGGAGTTGGAGCTCAGAATTAGGAGGGTAAAGATGGGAGAGGATGTAGATGGTTTATCATCCTACTTGCATAGCATTTTCTTTATAATATTTTGATTTAAAATTTTAGGTCTGTGCTATATGGGTTTTTTCTTTTCTTTCTTTCTTTTTTTTTTTTAACCTAGCCACCTTAACTATTCTACCCCAACCATTAGGCTAGGGGTTAGAATTACAATGGTGAGTAGTAATAAAGAAGTTTGCAGTGTAATGGGGGAGATAGAGAAATAAACATGGCTATAGTGCTATGATGACACATAGCAACTAGTTCAAAATTGAAGAGATGACACCTGAGCTGAATATTGAAGGATAATTAAAAATTATGTAGAGGAGAGGTGGGATTAACATCTCATTGTATCCAAATCTGAATGTGAGAATCACCTAGAACACCCAACATGGTCCCCAGGTGATACTAATTTGTAGCCAGGTTGGGGAAAACTGGCACTGGATTAGAAATATGTGTGCATAGTGAGCTTTGGGTAAAGAGCTTTTCTGCAGAATCGTCTTATTTTTTTCTAGCTGAATTTTAATGAATGGAGGTGAGAGTGTGTGGGTACAAGTAATGCAATTGAATAACCAGAACTAGTTTGATAGAAGTTGGGTTGTGCCCTTTTCTCTTCTGGAACCTGTGCTATAAACAACTCTAACAATGTCGTTACCTCTGAACATGAGCTATTAAAATAGGTTGGAAGAAAATTCATGTCTGTGGAGATCAGTGCTACTACTCAGCTGCACCCAAGTTTCTCCTCTGTTTGCCTCACATTCCTTACCTTACCTACATCCCTGTTAAAACAGGGAACTTTGTCTATTTTTATTGACCAGTGTATTCCCAGTGCCTCAAAGAGTGCCTCTTACTTCACTGAGGAAATTGGAGTCATTAGGTAAAACCTTCTTAATTTCCTTTCCAGACACTTTCAGAGACATCTGCACCCACTACCATCCTCTTCTCTCTCTACTGTCATAGAAAGAGCTATTTCTGTCTATACCTGTGTTTAATCTCAGCCAATCCTGCCTTCTCAGAGATCTTGTATTAGTAATCACAGTCCCGTCTATGACATCAGCTTCTTCCTGCCTGTAATCATGTCCAGGTTTCCTCCATCTTCAAAAACAATCTTCTAAACACCTCTTTTTAAGCTTATATTTCTCTTTTCCTTTACAGTCAAAATATCTGAGAAGAGGTTACTGGCTGTTCATGGACTTCTTAAACTGTAGGCTTCACGGTCCTTTCACTCCATTAACATTGCTCTTGCTAGGGGCCTGATAACTTCCGTATTTTCTAGTAAACGATTTTCTCTTTTTACTGATCTTACTGGGGTTCTTGATAAGGTTGGCCACTATTTCCTCTTTCTTGAAATTTTCTTCTGGTTTTCCTCACCTCCTTTCATGGTCCTTGTCTGCTGTTCAGCCCTTCAGTCTTGGTGTTGCCTAAGTCCTATCTGTCCTGTCAATTGTATGCAGTAGGCTTTTCCTGGGTGATTGCATGTACAGTGAGTACCTGTCACAGCAGGGTTGGCTTTCAGTTAACTCTTGAACCCTGCTTATAGCGTGTCATGAATACCTTTACCTCTAGCATATGTCTCTTTTCTGAGCTCTGTCTCAGTTAGTCAGTAATTATTTATTGGGGGCCTTTCCCTAGCCAGGCTCTGGTCTGGGTTCTCAGAAAAGAACGGTGAATAAGATAGAGTCCCCCAAGGATCTTATCTTAGAAGAGGGGGTGGGGATGGGAAAAGAGTGAGAAGACAAAATATATGAACATAAGTAATTACTAGGAAAGATAAAGAGAATTACTAGGAAAGATAAAATAGGGCGGGGTGGTATAGTTGGAGGAGTGAGGGTCTTAATTTGCATAGGCTGATCAGACATTTCTTCTGCAGAGATCATATTTAAGTTGAGCCCTAAGACTGAGAAGGCAGCCAAGGGACTATCACATGGAGCAGTGAATGCAGAGGCCCCTCAGTGGCACACAAGGTAACTAGGTTGAGGAATGGCAGGAATGCCAGTGAGGGTGGAACAGTACTCAAGGGGGAGAAGAGGGAGGGAGAAGCAAGAAAAATGGGGGCTACAGATCACATAAGGCTATGTATGAATTATGATTTATTGTAGTTAAAATGAGAGAACATTGGAGTGTGAAACAGAGTACCGTGATGTGTCCTGGTTTGGAAGGATCACTGTGCTATATTGAGGGTGGATATAGGGTGGGAGTGAAGAGTGGATCAGGGAGACCATTTAGCAAACTGCACTTATAGTTTAGATGAGAAATTATGGGTCTTGCAGATAAGAGTTGTAGTGTTGGAGATGGTGAGAAGTTACGGGCCCAGCCAGAACTCTGGGAGTCCTCTTAAGTGTCTTTCCTTCTTTTGCCCCTGCATCTCATTCTTATACCAATTATATAGATTCTGTTCCTTAATATCTCTGCTTCCTCCTCTATTCTCCTTAATTTCAAGCCATTTGCTGCCTACCCCACTTTCAGGCTACCCTCACAGGACTGCCAGAGGGGTTTTTCTAAAATATTAGTATATTCTTTCCCTGCTGAAAATTTACCGGCTTTGTAGGGCTTTCTTAGTACTCTTCATGGTATAGCATCTTTCTGCCTTAATGGTTTCATCTCTTACATTTCTTTCCCCATACCATGCATGGGGAAACTTTTCATGTTGAAAGGCTGCATTAATTTAGCTGTAATCAAATCGAAGAAACTTCAATTAGATATACTTAAAAATGTAGATTATTTTGTAAAACTCTAACTACTATATACTTAGTAATTTCAAAAAATGAAAACCATTTGTTAATTTTAAAGTTAACTAACCTTTTAATGACTTTGTTGTGTCTGCTTTTTGTTGGAAAGCCTTTGAATATTTGGTTGCAGCATGGAGGTCTGCAGTTGCAGTTTCAGTTGATCCTTTAGGTGGGTATCAGTCATTTGTGACCCTAAGGGTATCTTGATTTGGGTTAGGTAGGAGAATGTAGATTCTCAGCAATAAGTGGTTGAAAAGCAAGAAAGTATTTTTCCAGGCATGTTGCCGAAGGCGTGGCTATTCTGCATTTTTCCATATTCCAATTGGATCGTTCTTAGCATCAAACAATGACTTTATATGTCATCTGAGAGGTCAATCAATTCTATGTGTAGTTCTTTAGGCTAAAATGCTAATTTGAGTGTGATGTCATGATTCTCAAAGTCAGGGAACCTTTCATTGTATTCTCCAATTAATTGGTCTATAACAGCTGCATATTCTTCAAATGATTTGCATGTATCAGCCTGCTCATCAGTGACCTTTGCTAACTGGGGAAAATGTTCATCCTAAATTTCCTTTTGAAGAAGAAATGTTTTGAAAAAAGATAATGATAGGGCAAATCCCCACTGAATACCTCATCCTTCAACTTTAGCATGTTACAAAACTGACGATGCTGTGTTGCATTTGCACGAATATGGTTAACAATACTTACAACTTGTTGCCAAGTGTCACTTAAAATTGTAGCTTTAGCTCAGAGATTTTGCTGATGCAAGATACAATGAAAAGAAATGAGAGCATCTGGATCTGTTAATACTCTTTTTTTTAATCTGTGCAGTAACCCTTCATGTTTTCCTATCATGGAAGGTGCACTGTCTTGTCTTTACATACACTCACTAAATTTACCAAATTCAGTCCAACTTCACGACATTTATCTTGAAAGTTGTTGAAGATATCTATTCCCTGTGTTCTGTTTGCATGAGTGCCCAAAGTAAGTAACTCTTTGTAGCAAAGAAAGTCTTCTGTTATGACCCGAATGAAGTATAAAACCTGTGCCGAGTCTGTAGTATCAGTTGATTGATCCAAAGTGATTGAATAATATATGTATATTTTTTGAAGTATTGCGTGAAGTTCTGTTTAAGTTGAAGGCTAATTCATGCTGCTGATCAGTTATGGCTCTCCTTGAAAGAGGCAGTTGTTTGTACTTTGAAATATTATCAGGGTCTAAGCGTCCTACAACTTTGACAATGCATTCTTTCACAATTTCTACATCACTGAGTAGCTTCCCTTTTTTTCCCCAAGTATGTAAGCTACTTTATAAGTTGCTTCAGTGGTACTATTTCCAGGTCTTATTGCTGCTTGAAAGAATTGTCCTTGCTTTTGCTCTTCATCTTTTAATGTCTGCAGTATAACCTTTCGTACCTCTCCCTCTAATTTAAAATATTTGTGCTCCTTATGAGTGTTATAATGCTGATGAGCATTGAATTTCTTTAATTTGATATTGTAGCATCACAAAGCAAGCAAATCATTTTATCTTTAGCAGAAACAAGATAATATTGCAATTTCCAGTCCTCATTAAAAAAATCTGTTTTCTTCTTCAGTGTTCTCTTGGTCTTCCTTGACATGATGGGCTGTTAGGCAGACAGAATTTTAAAAATACTGTGTAGCTATTCACAAATTCCACTTCAGACAGAAACACAGTGCACCGTTGTCAAAAAGCTAATAACAGACTGGCATATTTGACCCCCATAAACCCTCACTAACCAGCTTCACGTGGTAGTGGCACCCATCAGGCGGGGGAAGTTAGAACTAAATCATGAGCATAGCAGCCATCAATTTAGCCCTTATGGCTTACTAATGTTCTAATTGTGTCACTCAATCTGGGAGGATTATTTTGTTGAAACTTATTTTATTCTTTGGTATTTTAAATAAGTTCATTTTAAAAATAAAATAAAAATATAAAAGATGAACAAAAATGTATTAATAAAAATAAAAGGATTTGTTCTGTAAAATCTGGATTCACTCAAAAGGCCGCACTTAAGGACCTAGAAGGCCACATGTGGCCTTAAGGCTGCAGGTTCCCCTCCCCTGGCCCATACTCTTTCCTGAGTAGAACTACTTGTTTATTACCTGCTTATGTCGGCCATCTCATCAATCTGAGCACAGATTGTCTTGAAAGCACTTCTTTCCTTTTGTACAGGCATCTGCTGTGTAGGGGTCCTCCACCACTCATGTCAGCTGTTACATCTCTCAGAAAAAATGCTCCTCTTTTGTTCTTCTGTAGTTACTCTGCACACCCCTCCCTGTTAGTGAGCTTAAAAATGGTGAGTTACTCATCTGTTTCTGTGACTAAATTGTAAACTCACTGAGGGTAAAGAGCATATTTTACATGTTTTTTGTATTCCTAGTGTTTAACACATCATGTGAAAACATGCCTGGTATGTATATGCTGAAAGACTTCATTCAGAAAAATTGTTAGAAGAAATGCCTAATATCTAGTTTGTTTATTGACCAGCTTTTTTTTTTTTTTTTTTGCCACATGGTAGATTGATTTTCTTACTGGAAAGATTAGAGGCTTAGGTCAGTATTTCTTAGAGCATGGAGGCCAAGTCAGTGTTTGTTGAGTGATGGAACCATTGATGGTGCAGAGGGGTCCAGAAGAAAATGAGTATGAGGTGGCCACTATTTGGCCATGGAAGGGGAGGGGAGATATTTCAGTAGAGTAATGAGGGCAGCTACCAAATAGCAAGGGTAGACGAGTGGGTAGAAGGTGAGAAAGAAAGTTGAGTATTCTTTTAAGAAGTCACTTGGTCAAAGGATTTTTTCCTCTCTCTCTCTCTCTCTCTCTCTCTCTCTTTCTTTTTTTTTTTTTTTTTTAGTGGTTTTTGTATTTTGTGTTACATGAGCCCCAAATCTGTTTGGTGACCAAAGAAGAGGGTATGGATGAGGAGGGGAGATAGGGAAGGGAGTATCCTAGAAGGTGACAGTTGTGTAGGTACACAGCTTCAGAAAGTAGGAGGGTATATTTCATTTTCAAATGTTTAATACTAGGAAAGGATTGTGTGTAGTGTCTTTTTATAAAAATTTCCGTCAGAAATTATTTAAAATAAAGTAGATAGGGTATCTCAAAAGGCCACAAGTGTTAAGTTTTAAAAAGGTAACCTCAGTATTCAGAAAAATTAACTGATAAAATTACATAAATATATAAATATAGCTGGACTATGTGTATTTTTCTGTAAATGCTTTAATTTTCATTGTTGAAAATTCTTATTTAATATTATTTAATATTGTTTTTCTCATGTCTTAATTTAGCATTTATATAGCACTTTATAATTCACAAAGTGCTTACATAATGTTAATCTCACCTAGAAGGTGTCAAAAAACAAAATTACAACAAATTTAGTTATAGATCTAATTGGTTTTTATTAGCGATTCATGAATGGGGCAGCCTCCATTCTACAAAACAGGATGAGAGATCCCACTGGGTAGTGGCACAACAGTGGGTTTTGTAAGGTAGGGGACAAGGAAAGAGAACAATAGAAAAAAATGGATTGGTTAACATTAGGTTACTTCAGGTCACTTTTTTTATTCAAGCAGAGGGGACTATATTATTATATTGACTCAGGTAGACTGAAGTATCCTGTTTTCAAGGAAAACTGGTCTGTTTTGGGATCTGCTTCCTTAACGTTTCAATTTGATTATGTGGCATTTAGTGTGAGTGACTCCATTTTGGTTTGGGTCTATTCTGTTGGTTCCTAGTGCAAGAGCTCAGTCCAAAACAACGGCCTCCCATAATTTTTGTTTAACAAGGCATCTGCTACTGAAAGAGGTTAAATTACTTGTCCAAGGCCTTGTTGATTTTATTACGCATTTATTCTGTGTCAGGCAGCTTTTTAGTGCTTTGTTGATATTATCTCATTTAATTCTCTTAACCCTAAGAGGTAGTTACTATTAATATTATCATTCCCATAGATGTAAAAACTGAGGCACTCTGAGGTAAATGAAGTTACTGGAAGTCAAACATTGTCAGGTGGAGGCGGGTTTTGGACCCAGGCAGTCTGGCTGCAGAATTTGCTCTTAACTACTGTACTGTTGCCTCTTAGTAAACGTGGGAACAAAAATTCAAATCCAGATTGAAACCAGACTCCGGTAAGTGGCAGTTTCCTATTTTCAATGGTTTGTTAGTCCTCCCTACCCCCAAAGAACTGGATCATCACCAGACTCTTAAAGTCTATAAGTGATTTTAGTTGTTGACAGAATTTGACTTGGGTTTCTTATAACATTCCTAGATACTTAGTGCTTTACATTAAGTTTGTAAAGTAAATGTAATTTTTTAGGTTACTAACCTCTGACTTGGAAAAGAGCAAAACCAACATTTCTGTCACCTCAGAATAGAAATATCTTTGATATTTGATCTTCTGGACTAGCCTGTACTTTGGTGTGTCATGGTTACTGCCAGCCTAGCCTCTACTCTTCTGTCCAATGTCTGTTATTAATTATTTATTACTTTTTTGGGAAGGAATTTTCATTCTTCATAGATAAGAAGATGCTGTAAATTTTCCTGGCTCAAAGTTTACATGAAACACATTTTGTCTGAAAGGATGAGTGGTTAGTTTTGCTTTGGGTAGGTAATTGTAACTTTCTCATTACTTGAGTGAAGTACCCAGATAAGAAAAGCAAATTAAGTTGCTTCTGATCATGTTTTCTGCTGTGACTAGAGCCTTGCTGTGATGCAAGGCTATTTAAAAGGCAAAGAAGTAGATGGAATTTAAAGTACCCAAGAATCAAGAATTAACTTGGTTGGAATTAACTAGAATAAGAAGAGAATTGAGTTAAATAGTTTGACTAGCTATTGGACTTGAATTTCTGTAAATAAAGTGAATTTTATGTGTTGTTGCTTTGAGGAAGAGAAAGAAATTTGTATAACTGTTAGTTTTGAGTAGATTGGTCGTAGAGTAATTTTGAGAGCAAGGTGTGCGTATAGTTTGAAAATGATTAAAATTGGCGTTAAAAAGGGACTCTAGAGATGGATCAAGATTTAGTGGTTAAAAGTTAAAATTGTGATATGTATGAGGCATTTTAATGTAAGAATATTTGCTTAGATTGCATTATACATATTAATGAAAGGCAGACTTTGAAGTAACTTATTGAAAAGCAGAGGAATTTTATGTATAATTTTTCAAGAAGAATAAAACAAAAAAAAATAAAGTTGAATAGAAACTCATTGTACTTAAGAAAATGAGGTGGGTAAAAAACAGGAAGAGATTGAACTTATGACAAGGGGAGATGTGAGATATATCTGAAAAAGAAAAGAGGCCCAGATTTATGTTGTTGGAAAAGAAGAGGTAAAAATTAGAGAATAGGTGAAAACAGAACCAAAAGGCTTAGGAAAAATTAATGTATTAACGTTAATTAAAATTTAATATGTTAATTTCCTCTGGTTGAAAATCTGAAATTGGGTGGAAATGAAACAAAAGTTGAGTATTAGTACTGACATAGGAAAATGGGTATTTTGAAGAAAAATACATTTTTCCCATAAAAAATACTTCTGAACTATTTAAGGAATACTTCCTAAAGTGTCATGTACTGTGCACTAAGAGGAACTTTGAAATTGGCTGAAAATACAGAAAGATGGAGGAGAGAAAGATAAGGTTTTTAGATCCTGTGCTTAGATAGGCATTTTTAGATTAAAATATACAACCAAATTAAATTATAGTCAGAGCTTAATTTGGATCCCATCTTTATTTGTCCTTTGTCTGATAGATATTGCAAGTACTCTCTAAGTCACTGGAATGGTACAGCTTAGAAGTGTTATTTTTTTTTGCCCAGTAGCACACTTGTAAATTATCAGGGGGAGGACATTCCAGTGTTTTGGATTTAAGTGGATTAATCAGTGATATTTATAGGGAGAGGTCAGTGTGGACAAGAAAGCTTTATAAGACATCGGATAGCTTTTATCCCAACAGTTGAAAGTATACATTGAGAACTTAGCACCAAGTTTATTTGAAGGTAGAAAGAAAGGCACAATGGTTGAAGACAGATCCTGGGAAGAAAAGCCCTATGGGAGATAGAATAGAAATTAAAAATAATGTTAACATTGCACATTATTTTGGTAAAATTGGCAATAATTGTACTTAGCCTGTTTCTCTGCTATAACCTGTGTGAAAATTTGAAACTGTAAAGTGCTATGTACACAAAGTAGTGATGATATTGCCACTAGGTGCTACTAGGATGAAGGGGAGCTGGAGAGACTGGAGTTCCTGAGTTAAGTGGACAGATTTTAAGGGGCGAGTGCAGTGATAGAGGTAACACTTGGAAGATCATGAACAGAATAGGGCCCATCAAGTCTAGGATGGGGTCACCTGTGCTAGTGAATGGAATGGAGATCCGCAAGATACAAGGCTGGTGAGTTGTTGGCATAGATGTGGAAGCTGTGGAGAGAGGATACGGGGTAGGGAAGAACAGTAGGACTAGTTGGAAATGCCTTTGATCTTTGGAGACATCTGCAGTGGTCTCCAACCTTTTTGGCACCAGGGACCGTTTTCATGGAAGACAATTTTTCCACGGACTGGGGCAGGAGATGGTTTCGGGATGATTCAAGCGCATTACATTTATTGTGCACTTTATTTCTATTATTATTACATTGTAATGTATAATGAAATAGTTATACAACTCACCATAGATTGGGACCCCGAGAGAGTTTGTTAAAGTAAGATACTGAGGCTAAAGATCTGGTATTGAGAACCTCTTTGTTCCTCAGTTCCCGTTATCATCTTGACTAGTGTGGTAGTCCAAATTATTTCCTTCTGTTATAGTCCATGGAAATGAAATCTACGAATTAGCTTATTGTGACGGATTCCTAAAAATCTTGGTATCACAAACTGTAGTTAAGCCATTGCACGTTTTTGCTAAGTTATCAATACCCAGTTGCTCGACAGGATTCCATGCAGACTAAACCTTGTGGTTCGGAAATGTGACAGTTGGTCCTCGTTACTGCTCGTTAATCATGAGGACACCAACTTATAATGACTCTCTATTAAGAGTTTAATGTTGTTTATTTAGTTATTTTCAGAGACAGTCTTTCTTGCTTTTCGCCCTGGCTGGAGTGCAGTGGTGCGATCATAGCTCACTGCAGCCTCGAACTCCTGGGCTCAAGCGATCCTTCCGCCTCAGCCTCCCAAAGTGCTGGGATTACAAGTGCCTGGCCACCTATATTTTTAAAAATTATATTCTCTGTTTTGTAGTTTATATTTTAACGAAATACTTATTTTAAACTTTAGAGTTTCTGAATCTTACATATATTAGGAGGAGGGAGGCTTCTTGGTTCATCCCTTTTTGTCTTTGTCACATTCATTGAGTTTTAAGTTTTGTGCTCTTGGTACAATAGCTTTACCTAAATCCGGGCTTTTTTAACCTTTTAGGTTTCACATTCATTGGACTAAACTACTCTGATATGTACCATCCTATCTTGTTACTGAGTTGTTCCTGTGTATTAATATTGTCTTCAAAACTAGACTCAGTATTGAAGCTGGGACTTTGTCTTCTACCATTTTTGTATCCTTGTCATACCCCCTTTAAAGACTAGGCAGCCAATAAGTATGTTTATTAATTGATCCAGGCAGATATGTGACAGTATTTCTTTGGCTTTTCAAAGCCTTGACACTTTGCAGAGTATGCAGAATGAAATCACATCTATTCTAATTAGATAGTTGTTTTCAAAAAAATTTTGCTTCTGGCTGGGCACAGTGGCTCACACCTATAATCCTAGTATTTTGGGAGCCAGGAGTTCGAGACCATCCTGAGCAACATAGTGAGACCCCATCTCTACAAAAAATACAAACCTTAGCTGGGTGTGGTGGTGCATGCCCGTAGTCCCAGCTACTCAGGAGGCTGAGGCAGGAGGATCACTTGAGCCCAGGAGTTTGAGGTTGCATTGAGCTGTGACAATGCCACTGCACTGTAGGCCCAGCAACAGAGCGAGACCCTGTCTCAAAAAAAAAAATGACTCAAGAATGACATTTTGAAGTAAGCAGGCAATTAAGATATGCTTTCTATATGAGGATTTGATAGATCTATAACCTCAGAGTACTGGAAATGGAGTTTATTGTCTACATTCAGGACTCTCTTCTGTTCTTTGAAGTTAAATAATAATGAACCTTTATACAATCTTGTGGCATTTTTAATGGATTGAACTGAACATAATAAGCCTATATATAACTGAATGAACAAACACAGACTTTATTTTTTCTTTTGCTGTACCCACTTTCTAAATTCTTGAACCTGAATTGATCCTACAGTTCTTCTCTGTTTTTATATCCTGGGGACCAAGGACAACTGGAAAAAGTCATGCCATCATGCAGATTGTTCCTGTGGGTTTGTGATAAGCACAGTATTACTACTGCTCAGCAGAAGTTGATCAGCACACTCTCTCATTCCGTTCAGCATTTATTCCAAAATGTCTCCTTTGTGATCAAGCAGTTGTCTTCTATGGATTTACTACCACCTGTGTAAACTGTGACTCCAAAATATTTCTTCTCCATAGACCTGTTTCCTGAGCTGTATACTTACTCTATCTAGCTGTCTATTATACCTAGTTGTTAAAAGCTTTCTTTTGAACAGCATGTCCAAAATAAAACTTTTATTTCCAACCTCCTCCAACAATAAGAACAATAACTAGTCTTTACTGAATGATCACTTTGTGCCATATACTCAAAGGGCTAAGTATTTTATGTGTATTATGTCATTTAATGCTCATTGTAACATGAAGTAGATGGCTTTGCTTTTCCCGTTCTACTAATAGAGAAAATAAGCTGTGAAAAAGTTAACTTTGTCACATAACTCTTAAGTGGCAGAACTAGAAATGAAATCCAAATAGTCTTACTCTTCTTCTCCCTATCCTGATTATGGGGCCATCATCCACCCAGGTAGTGAAGTGGGAAATTTTAGTTGTTCAGATTCTTTTTTCTTATAAGCCACAGCTGTCCTATAATTACCTGGTCAAAGGTCTTATATGTATCCTGAGTTTTTTTTCCTTCATATTATCAATGCTTTAATTCAGATAAGCTCACTGTGTCTTAAATAAAACGCCCACAGCTGCCAAAGTTATTTTCCTAAAATGCAGTTCTCATTATTGAAACCCTTTAGTATCTATCAGTTCTCTTCAGGATAAACTTTAAAGTACTATGTGTGGTATATTTAGAATATCATATAAACTATTCCATTGGATCCTGTACAGTTTAAACCGTCTCTCTCTGCCTTATCACTTCACACTGTCCTTATGTTCCATTGTCCAGCCATAGCAACAATTCTCTGTATGTGACATATTTTCTCTCTGTAATTCTTTCTTGAAGAATTAGACTTCAAGATGATTTCACTCAAAGATTTTCTCTGTGAACCCTTTCCTGATCTCTGTAGGTTGGGTTATCTACTTTTTATGTGCCCCAGATGTACTGCTTTACATTTTGCATCTATTTTAGTAATTATCACACTGAAAGCTATTTATCTGTTTACAGGGTTGTCTTCTCACCAGACTATGAGCTCCTTGAAAGAGGGAATCGTGTCTTACTCATCTTTGTATCCCCAGTGTCTAGCACAGTTCCTGATATATTGTAAGTGACTAATAATATTTTTAAACTAAGACTATACTTAATAGTCAAATGTTGTATGTGTTGATAATTATATCTATATAGACCAAGTAATATGTTATAAAAATATGGCTGTAGACTTCTAACACTTCTGAGACTCAATATCCTCATCTCTAAGATGGACAGTACCTCCCTACTCACACAGTGTTATTGTAATGCTCAGATTAAAGAATATGTATGTAACAGTACATTGTATTTTAAGTACCACACAACTTTATGTTATTAAATGAAGTGTGGGGACTAATTGTATGTTGAAATTGATAATTTCATTTGCTGTGTATCTTCCCTTTTAAGGCAAGATTGTATCATTTTTGAACCATATCTATCATGTTTTGCAGTTCAAATTTGCAGTTACTGGTTACCAGAACATGTGTTCTTGAGTCCGAGGCTTGGTCAATATAGAAGGGTTTACGTAGAACAAAGGGAGAAATAGATTAGGGGTGGGAATCAGGGTACAGAGGGAGTTTCATGTAGTAGGCTGAACAATCTTTTACCTACCTGGCTGGCAACGTTTCCCAGTCTGCATAGTGTTTTAAATGAAAGAGTCTTGTCAAACAACTAATCCTTATGCCTGTTGCCTTTATCCTCAGCAATTGTCTTTCTGTCTAATTCAGTAATAAAGTGCCTTGATTTTTTTTTTTTTTAGTCTACCTCCAAATGAATCAATAGCTTCACCTATCCTTAGGGCCCTCGTTTACTGCCTAGAGGAAAAAGTGTCTTTTTCTTGGAAGACTAAGCATCATCTGTGTGAAAGCTATGACTTCCCCTTCTTTTCTAGGCTTCAGAAATCATACTTGGTGAATTAGTGAATTAAACACTTTCCTATATCTACTTCCTTGCCGTCTATGCATTTTTTTAATTTAAAAAAATGTAATTTGAACATGCTAGATTATATGTAACATATGGAAGTCAATAATAAAATAAACATTTGTGAATCAACCACTCAACCTAAGAACTAGGTCAATGCTAACATGGTTAAAGAGCTACCTGTGAGTGCCTCATTGACCCCATAGTTCCTATCTTCCCAGCCCGCAAAGTAACCGCTATCCTGAATTTGTTTTTTTCATCTTTTCTTTTTTTTTAATACCACAAATATAATTCTTCATTTTCAGTTTCATAATTATTCTGTTTGTAGGCTTTTTAGAGCTTGCACAAATGGTATTTTATTGTAGAGGAAAACCTAATTTACAAACATCAAAGAAGATGTTTGAATAGACAGAAAAATGGAAAAACAGAAATATCGCAGTAGGCAAATTCAAATTTATAAACAGAAAATAATTGTGGAGATTAATTTCTGGACTGTGTATATATTGCTGTGTCATAAAACTCCTTGTATAGAGTCCAGAAATGTAGAGGAGTCCTAGAATATAGCAGAAGCATTTTTGTACACTAATTTCTTTGTTGTATGCAGAAATGTTTTCATTAGATTCATAGACTACTTTTTGGAAGAGTGACAACTTGTTATTTGGTGGCCCTTTTCACCTTAGCTGTTTTTCAGTGGGCTTCCTTTAATTGTTTGTTCATTGCACAAGCTTTTGAGACTCAGGATCCACAGTGCCCCACGTTTCTGGATTTCTTTTTCAATCATGGAATCATGGCATTTTCAAAGAAAATGCAGAGCAAAAGATGAGGTCATGATAACCACCAAAAGAATTCCTTTCTTTCTTTTTTGTCATTAGGAATTAGAAGACTTTCTTAATGACCTTGGTGTAGAATGTTAAATCTTAGAGGCGGGACTGAGTGAGAGGAAGATGTTAATGCTCAGAACTTCTATTTGTCTTTTTTCTTTTCCACTCTTTGTTACGTTTCTTAGATACATTCATGTTGTTGCCTGCCCAATAGTTCATTCATTCTCACTGCTGTATAATGCTCTATTGTGTGAGTTAGCCTAATTCATTTAACCATTTTTCTACCATTTGAAAATTTTTTCATTTTTTTTGTTATTATGGAGAATGCTTATATTTGGTGCACAAGTATAAAAATTTTTATATTATAAGATTCAGAATTGCATATTGAAGAGCATGCAAATGTTCAACTTTACATGATCATGCCACTTTCCAGCAGGATTTTATCATTTTAAACACCTACCAGCAGTATATAAGAGCCACCACTGTGGCTTGTTTTTTGCTATTATTTGGTACTATAAAAATTTTTAGTTTTTACCTTTCTAATGAGTTTTAAAATAGCATCTCATGTGGTTTGAAGTTGTATTTTTCTGGTGGGCAGTGAGTTTCTATGTCTTTTCATATATTTATTGGCCTTACAAGTTTCCTTGCCTATAAAATTCCAGTTAAGGTTTTTGTCCATTTGCCAACTGTTGTTTTTTTCTTATTATTTGTAGACATTCTTATATAGTAGTTTAAATACTAACCTTTAATTAGTTTTTTATTTTGAAATGTCTCCCAGTTTGTGGCTTGTCTTAGTTTTTTTTTATGATGTCTTATGATAAATAGAAGTTTTTAGTTTCTATGTAGTCAGAATATTTGGTGGTTTTTTTTATTTGGTTAGTATGCTTTGTCTCTCATTTAAGAAATCCTTCCATCCTGGGAGGACACAAAACAATAGTTTTCTGCTGTAATTTCTTCTAAAAGTTTTAATGTTTCCCTTTCGTATTTACATCATTAGTCCTCTTGTATTGGTTTTATATACGATGTGAGGTAGGGGTCCCATTTCATTTTTTTCCATATAGATAATTCCAGGACCATTTAATTGTCCCTCCTTTGTCATGGATCTGCATTGCTACATCTGTTACATGGGTAGTTCCTTGCATTTACTGGTCTATTTTATGGCTTGCTATTTTGTTTCTTCTTTTTCCCTTCTTTAGTCTTGCCAGGCATTTATTTTAGTGTTTTCTAAGAACTAGCTTCATGACTTTGTTGATCTTTTCTGTTATCTTTTTTCTACTTCATTAGGTTCTGCTCTTTATTATTTTCTTTCCATTTCTTTCTTTGGGTTTATTTTATTATTCTCTTTCTAACTTAATAGATTAGCCTATTAACTCATCAATTTTCAACCTTTCTTTTCCTAACATAAGTTTTTAAGGCTATACATTTGCCTCTAAGTGTAAATTTTTCTGTGTCCTACAAATTTTTATATGTGGTATTTTATTGTTTAGTTCTTAGTATTTTTAAAAAATTTCCAGTACAGTTTCTTCTAACCCATGAAATATTTAGAAGTGTTTTTTAAATTCTATTGGCATTTTTAAAATTTATCTTTTGTTATTGATTTTTAACTTAATTGTATTGTGGTCAGAGACTCAGAACATTCCTTGAAATTCTGCGGGATTTTTATTATCTCTCAGTGTGTGTATTGTTTTTTTGTATGTCCTATGAGTACTTGAGAAAAATGTTTATATTCTAATTGTGGGGTATGAGGTTCTGGTTATATTATTAAATCATGTTTATTCATTATTATTTTTTTTGTCCACTCGACCCATGATTAATTGGGATGTATTGAAATTGCCCACAAAAGCAGCCAATTTGTTAACTTCTTCCTCTAGTCTTACAGTCTTTTTAAGGTCCCCACCCCAAGTAGCTGGTGAATTTTATTTGCCTTGTCTGGATAGAGATTTGATTTACTCTGAATGTTCCAGAGTGAGACAGACTAGAAGAAAGCACAGGATATAAACATCTATTTGGTGTCTTCTTCCTCCTCACCATCAACTGAGCGAGCAGCATATTACGGTACTGAACTTGAAGGCTGGGTTTTGTTAGCTCAGGTGCAGATCTGGAGTTGATCCTTTTTGCCATCCTTCCTTTCAGACTCCTTCCATTGGCCTTTGTTTTCTCCACCTCCTAGACCACACTGAAGTTTATACTTTGCCTTTTTGGGACACACACCCGTTTACTTTATTTTCATCTTTTCTTGCTGATTCTTCCTGAGATTATTGAGTCAGAGCTACATTCCTCCCACCACTTGTAGGGGATTGCTCCTCTATGTTTGAGCTCTGACATCAAGCAGAAGGATTAGCACTTTGTTTTACTCAGCCATTCTCTTTTGTGGAGGGGCCAGCATTACCTTTAGCAGCTAATCAGTTTGGGAGGCTTATATGTTAGTGACGGTCTTCTACCTTACTGAATGTTTCATTTTCCAGACACTTCCTTTCTCCTCTTCAATGCTCCTAGGTACCCTCTGCCTGACTCCTGACAGGAGTGGGCTTAGGGTTCAGTTTGGTTCTCTAGTCCTGCTTGACAGTTTCTTGTTCCTGTAGCTTCTTTCTGCCTTTGGCGTGACGGTGTCACGCTCCTTAAGTGATGCTCCTGGACTGGATGGGTTTACGGATCATCTGAACATTAGAGGTTCCTCTTGAGTCTCTGAGTCTTTATTAATTGGTCTCTTGTGGAGGGGTCCACACAGCCTTGACTTTCCAAGAAAAGCTGGCTCAACTGGACTGGGAGGGTCATCATAGGGCGTCCATCTTAGTCATACCTCAGACAGTCATCTTATTCTGAGTGCCTTAATCATTGGGTCTTTTGGGGGGGTCCTTCATCATACCCCATATTTTCCAAAAAGTTACTCACAATCTTCGTCATATGTATCGGTTTATAGCTGTGGCTTTGTCATTATCTGTTGTCAATCTTTTTCCGGAACATATCTTCGTCTCTATCATGCATTACAGCATAAACATATTTTGCGTTACCAAAACTCTCCATTGAGGTTCAGTGGCAGCTGAGCAAGGAAACATCCAGATTACCAACACTTAGCATCATCAAAGCCTTTCAGCCTCTTTGGGTTGCTGGGTTCATGTGGTAAATGCACTGATATTTAATCCTCGAAAGAGTTCCTTAATGGAGCTTTGTATCACATCACAAGTCAAGTTCCCTAGAAAAGCAGTGTATAGTGGCAATTTGGGAAGATAGCTCTGGTTGATAATTGAATTTCCGAACAGCCTGTGGAACAGTAAGCAGGATGCAACGGTCATTTGGAAGTGCCCTGTACATGTAGTCATCATTGCTGTGCCAAGTGGTTGAAACATCTCCTTCCAGGCCCTCTGATTCATTACTTCAGCTGACTGGTTTGGAGACATACATGCTTCTCCACCAGTATTACCATACTCAGCTAGGGAGTCTATTAGGGAGATAGACGTTCCCTTATTATTATTCTTTTTTACTGAGGCTGTGTGTTGGGAGAGAGAGAGAATGCAAAGTTAGGCATTTTTTTAAAGCGTGCAAATTTAGAGTTTTATATACACTTTTACTGAATTGAATGTTTTCCTTGTTCTCCTTAATAATGTTTTGTCTGCTATTACAACTAATTTGGCTTTCTTTTTGTTTGTATTTTCCTGCTATGTCCTTTTCCTTATTTTTGCTTTCATTCTGTCAGTATCTTTGTTTTGTAGGTATCTCTTATCTTACTTTTGAATTTGTCTATGTACTCTACATTTATTGTGATTGTTTGGACTCTCCTCCTTTATGCTTTCTGATAGTCTTGGTTATTTATGTTTTTTTCTCCTTTTCCTTTCTAGCCTTTTTTGGATTGAATGAGTTTACTTATTCTATCCTCTTCTACACTACTAGTTTGGAAATTATACCCTCTTACTTCTTTTCCTTTATGATTAACCTTGACATTCTACCAGGAATACTATACAGTCTAAAGTTAAACCAGATCATAATCCCTCTGCTGAACAATGCAAGGATTTACAACATTAATCCCTATCTTCTTCCTCTCTGCCCCACCCTTCTACTTCTGTGCTTTCCTTAGTTTGTTCCATATTTTAATTTTTATAGTGGTTTTATTTAAACATCATAAGAATATGTTGTTATTTTATTCAGACAATGTTTACTTAGATTTTCTTGTATGCTTAGCAGTTTCTTCACTCATCTTCCCTTCTTGCATCTCAGATCATCCTGTGGTAATTTTACTCTTTTATGAAACAAATCCTTTAGATTTTTGTGAAGTAAAGGTCTGCTGTTGATAAACTCTTTCTTTGGTTTATCTGGCCATGTCTTAATGCTTTCCATGTTCCCCAAAGAGTTTTGGTGGTCATATAATTTTTAATTGTCTCAGTCCTTTATAGATACTTGTTCTACCTTTTATACTTTTGTTGTTACTGGTGAGAATCCTGCTATTATTTTACTCTCTTCTTTTTTATGTAATCTCTTTTCTCTCTGGCTGCTTTTAACATGGTCTCTGTTTTGGTGTTCTGCAGTTTTAACTGCTGTGTGTTCAAGTGTGAATTTCTTTGTATTTATCCTGCCTCTTTTACTTATATTGTGTTTCTTACAATTGTGGATAAATGTCTTTCATTGGTTCTAAAATTAAGTCATTTTCTCTCCTAGTGTGACCTCTCCTCATTCTTCATTTTCTGGGATTATGAGTAGAGATATATGTCAGATCTCATTTTGTCCTTCAGGTCTTTTAACATCTCTTTGGTATTTTCAATCTGTTTATTTCAGTGCTATTTCTAAATTATTTGTTCAGATTTATATTTAAGTTTACTGATACTCTCAAGTTTTGTATAATCTAATTTTAAAATGTTCAGTTATCATACTTTTTCATTTTTAAAATTCTATCTGGTAAAATAATTTATGTAGATACTCTGTCCCCAAGAAAGGGGAGCATAATGCCCCACTCCTTTAGTGTAGGCTGCTCATAGTGATTTCTTCCCAAAGAATACAGTGTGGGAAAGGGGGAAAGAGTAACTTCACAGTGGTGGAATCTGACAAACAGTACCTCAGCTACATGATCAAGGTCAGCATCAAGTCATACATTGTCTTGATAGCATGTACCCTTGATATAATGTGATGAAAATTGCACTTTACATCTGTGGTCTTTGTCCCCAAAACCAATAACCACAGTTTAATAATGAGAAAAGCATCAGACAGTTCCCAATTGAGGGACATTTTGCAAAAGACCTAAACAGTACTCCTCAAAACTGTCACGGTCATCAAAAACGAGGAAAGTCTTGAAGAAACTGTCACAGCCAAGAGGAACCTAAGGAAACTTGACAACTAAATGTTATGTGGTGTTTTGAATGGTATCCTGGAATAGAAAAAGGACATTATGTAAAAATGAACAAAATCTGAATAAACTATGGACTTTAGTTAATAATAATATATTGATATTGGTTCATTTATTATGACATGTAGGATACTAATGTAACATGTTAATAATTGGGGATACTGGGTGTGGAGTATGTGAGAAATCTCTATACTGTCTTTGCAACTTTTGTGTAAATTTAAAACTATTCTAAAATAAAAGTTTATTTAAACATTTTATCTGTTTATTTTTAAAATATACAATGCCATTTTTATAGTCTCTTCTTGCTTGGCCATATTTTATTTTATCTTTTGTTGCTACAGCTAGTTTTAAAAAGTGTATATGTGAGGCCGGGCATGGTGGCTCCCGCCTGTAATCCTAGCACTTTGGGAGCCCGAGGCGGAAGGATCACTTGGCCAGGAGTTCAAGACCAGCCTGAGTGAACCCCCATCTCTACAAAATAGCTGGGCATGGTGGTCCCAGCTACTCAGGAGGCTGAGGCAGGAGGATCGTTTGAGCCCAGGAGTTTGAGATTGTAGTGAGCTATGATGATGCCACTGCACTCTAGTCTGGGTGACAGAGCGAGACTCTGTCTCCAAAAAAAAAAAAGTGTATGTTTGATAATCGTAATATTTAAAGTCATTGGAGATCAGAAGCTTTTTTTTTTTGTTTCTGCTGACTCTCACTCATGGTGGCTTGTTTTCTCATAAATTTGATTTTTTAAATTATAGGCTCAGATTTGGTGGTTCTTCATCTCAGGTAGTTCCAATGGCTTAAATTGGGGTGCTTTTCTGAGAGCATATATATATGCTTCTGCTGTTGTTAGAAGTTATTAGTGACTTGGGTCCTGGCTTAAAGTGGGAGTCTTAGCTCCCTCACCTTGCACTAGGCCCAGTGCTTTGTCTCCTGTCCCCAGTGATACCATCAGCAAGCATATCCAGGGCCACACTCTGATTTTTATTTTTTATTTTTTTGTCTACTACTCACCATTCCTATCTATTATTCCAACTAACTTTTAATTATTATTATTATTTTTTTGCTACTATATTTTGTTTGTTTGTGTGTTTGAGGCAGGCCTCACTCTGTCGCCCATTCTGGCAATTGTGCAGTGGCACAATCACAACTCTGCCACCTCCAGCTAATGGGCTCAAGTGATCCTCCTTTGGCTGCTATTATGTGGGGCGGTAACAGGCTTGATAATTTCCCATACTTTTTGAGAATGTAACAGTGCTTAAAAAATAGTTCATTTTAATTTATTTAGGACTTGTTTGCATTAAAACAGGAAGATCTTTCAAATGTCTAGTAGTAAACCAGATTGCTAGAAATTGAAAACCTTCCATTGATTTTCTTCATGTTCATTGATTATTTAAGGGTTCCATTTCCATTGGTTTTCTCATATGAAAATGACAGCTGATGTATCCTTAGGTGGATGTAATCCTTAAGCCTGTTTTCTTATCTGCAGAATGAGAACATTGGCTTGAATGAGGTCTTAGAACCTGTAAATATATGTTGACTAGAATCAGTTAATCATGTAGTAAGCAACTGTTCATCTTATCTTTTTATACACACACACACACACACACACACACACTCTCTCTCTCTCTCTCTCAAACTCAATATATGCAATTATAAGTAGGTGAAGAGAGTATAATGATTTTAGAGTATTAAGTCCCAGAATTTGTGGGAAGGATCTAAATGGAACATAGAAAAGACTACAAATAGAAGGATAAACAAGATAATCATTAACATTCATTAATATTTTTCAGTCTTACTCAGAATGTTCTCTTTTATCTTTAGGAGGTTAAGGGTGGATAGAATTTGAGCCTTGAGATTACATGTCATGCAGAAGAAAACTGAAGTGGCTCTGCTTTGTATTTTATTTAAAAAATAAAAACTGAGGCAGGAGAGGGTGTTGAGCGGAGCTTGAGAAGAATTATCTCTATAAAAAGAAACATGCAACATTTACTAGAGACATAACTAATACAATATATAAACCTGGAGTAGTTACTATATTTAAAATACTTTGATAAGGGGCATTGTTGGGACAGTTGGTGAAAATAGAGTATGTATTGTAGATTAGATAATAATAAATGTACTAGTAAAATTCCTGAATTTGATCATTGTGCTGTGGTTATTTAAGAGAGTATTTTTATTCTTAGGAAATGCACACTCAAGTATTAAAGGGTAAAGGGACAACACACTCAGGTGGTTCAGATAATAAGTATATATAAAATAATAATAACTATATTAATTTATATATTTATTTATTTTATCTAAAAAGCAACATGTGACCCTGGATTCTTAGTATATTATCATTTATTTTGTTGCTCATATTGACTCAGATATGGTTTATTTGCCATATTCTTCAATATTGATTATAATACTAAGGCTTAATTTTAAATGGAGGACAACTTGGAACTTGTCAACATGTAGTGGGTTGAAAATAAGTGTGGTTTCTTAGTTGATTCAAACAATTTTAATCATCTTGAAAATTACAGTCTCTTATCTAAAACATGAATAAATTAAATTTTTTATAGGTTTTAGCTGAATTTTGGGACATGGCCACTGCTTCACCAAGGTCTGATACTAGTAATAACGACAGTGGGAGGTTACAGTTACAGGTAACTGGTAAGTTATTTTTATAATTAATAGGGCGGTTTTGTGATAAAACTTTCTTCTGAACACCTAATTCAGCAGACTCATTCCATAAGTACCATTTCTTTTAGATTCATACTATGGCGTATTTGTTGCAACAGGCCTCAAAGGTAGATGCCCTATAAAAGTATGTTATTTATTCAGTAACTGTTTATTGAACCTGTTTTAGACAAAGAGAAGATATATCCTTTTTAGTAGTGGGAGAATTTGTGTTTTTGAATAAGTATCATTGACTTGGTTTTTAAATGATTAATAGGAATGGAGCAGGTTGCTGAAGGCCTTCTTTCTTCCATTTAGACATTTTTTTCAATTATTGGGCAAACACTTGTTAAGTGGGATTACGTAGTACTATAATTCCTGTAGTTCTCATTACTGTAAGGTTGGTTGTGTCTAGGGGTTCTCAGTGAACAGAGCTAGGAAATGTGTATTGTCTTAGAAAGAAAAAAACCAAATCCTCAGTTCATGCTGATATTCCCAGTTGAAAATAATAACTGTCTATAAATACCATTTCCACTAAAAGGAAAAAAATTTTTAAATTTTTTTATTTAATTTGATTTTATATTTTTATCTCTTTTCTCTTGACCCAAAAGTTTTGATTCCAAAATGGCATTAACATAATAATCTCTGTTTTATCCTAATACACCCACATAGAATAATTTCAAAATAACAACACTAAAACAGAAACAGTGGGTTCACTCATTGCAATTTAAGATTTCTTTGTTTTTTCCCCCCTTAGGATATATAATTAGAATACTGTGTTTCAAAGTAACTTAAAGTAATTCTCCATTTGGTTATGCCACCAATTTGATAATCAGGTTCATTGTTTTCAGTTTTTTTAAAAAATTTAATTTTTTTTATACCCATGTAAAACATTTATATAGTTCTGGAGGCAAAACCGAGGTACGTTTAGAGAGGTCTGCCCACTAGGTCCCATTCTTCCCATTTCTCTCCCTTGCCCTATAGGTTAACAGTTTTATTCATTTTGGTTTATCTATCTGTTGCTTTTTTAAAGTATAAGTAGATACATATAGTATATTTATCATATCTCTCCTTCTGACTCCCCAGTTTTTACGTACTTTTCTGCACTTTGCTTTTTTTACTTAACGGTATTATCCTGGAGTTCATTTCATAACAGGATATTCCTTTTTATTGTTGCATAGTACTCTGTTGAATAGATGTACAAAAGTTAGCTAGTCTACTATTGGTGGACATTGGGTTTCAACTGTTTGCTATTACAAATAGTGCTGCAACAAATAGCTTCATGCAATTTGAAGCTTATTTTTTGCTCATGTGTCATTAGGATAGGATCCTCAAAGGAGATTGCTGGGTCAAAGAGTAAACTCACAAATTTTGCCAGTTATTGCCAAGTTACTCTCCATAGGGGCTGTACCATTTTGTATTTCTACCACCTGTATATGAGAGTGCCATATTTTCCCATAGCTTAACCAAAATACATTATCAGGCTTTGGATTGTTGATAATTAGATACTGAAGTGGTATCTTAATGTCATTTTTAATAGCATTTCTCTTATGAGTGAGGTTGAACGATAAGGAATGTTTGCATTTTGTTTTCTGTGAATCAGGGGTATGTGTATTTTGAAGCAATGCTCCAGATGATTCTGATGTGTACTACACTGAGGAACCACTTCTATAATACCTTCTACTTCTGCTTTTGCTCTATATAAGAAGCTTGGAGCCACATTTCTAGTTCAGCGTAACTTGCATAGGACCTGTGGTCAACACATCTGAAGTGTAACTTTCCTCTTGGTGTTGACCTATGCATAAGAGTTCTCGGTTAGAGTAAGAAACCCTGATCTGGCTGATTTGAGCTGAAAAAGAACTTACTAAAAGACCATCAGGTGAATCTCACCGGAAGTCTACAGAACCAATTGGAAAACAGACGTGGACCACGGGAGTCTAAGTAGCTAAGAAAATGCCACAACAGTATTAATCATTTTGAACGTCAATTACTGCTCTCCTTTGAAATACAGTGATGTTCTTGGGAAATACTGAACTTGACCTGTGCTAAATGACACCAGAATTTAGTGCCTTTCTTTTCTATTCTTTGGTTCTTGCTTTTGCCCTTCTTTAATTTTGTTGATCTAATTTTTAAAAATAAAAAGCACCTTAAAATCCACAGTCTTATTGATCTCACAGTACTTTGTACAATAAATATTACTACTGATTTATTAGTGAGGAAACAGAATCAGAGGGATTAAGTGCCTTCTGTTAATAATGGGAAACCATCTGAGGTTTTAGGTCTCCAAGTTGTTGCTCCTTTTATTAGATTGCAATAACCTTTGTATTTTTAATATAATCAGATAGTACCATGATTAAGGCCTCTCTACTATGGAAGTCTGGCGGATTTTTGTCTCTAAACTGAGGTACTCTGCCCTAAACCAAATTTTTAATTTATTTTTATTATTAGCATATTTATTCTTATTTTTGTTCTTAACCCATATCTGATTGGCAGCATCAGATAAGAATAAGAACATCGATCATGGAAAGCAGAAAAATTATGATGGAAAAAATCAAACAGAAAACTACCTATTGTAATATGGTAATATACTGTAGTGTAATATATACCTAAGCATAATAGTATACACGAGTGTATTGCCATTAATATTTTAAGTTTAAGACTTCTAACAGGAAAGAGTCAGAAGCATAGTGGGCAGGATGTATAAAAAGAATAAGACAAGATGGAAAAATGAATGGGCTGTTATATTCACATTTATAATTTTTTAGCTATTGTGTCTTACAGTACCTTGATAATTTTACTTTTTAAAATAAAAACTTTAAATCATATGTGACTTACTTTTGTATGAGTGGTATAAAATATAGACTTAACTTTGTTTTCAAATGTTTCAACCTTTATGGAATAATTTGTCGTTTCCCATTGATTTGAAATGCCACCATCATATACTAACATCTTGCTCTATTCTCTTCACCTCTCTTCTTACATCACTGTCAGAATATTTTCATTATTTTCATTTTATAGTACTTTTTAAAAAATACTGAGAGAAATCTTTCATTACTTTGCATTTAAGAATATGCCTTCACTGTTCTCTAATTTTGTTTGCCTTTTATTTGACTTTTAGTCTCCCTCTCTTTTCCTGTGCCCCCACCTAAAGCACTAAAAACCAATCAGGTAGTGGTTTTATTTAAAAATAATGTATTAAATTGGAGATAATTGAAATCTTTTAGTGTTAAAATTTCCAGATCCAGGCATATATCATGTCATTCTCTTTAAAGTCTTTTATGTTCATCAATAAAGTTTTATAGTTAGTTATCTTCATGTGGATCATATACATTTCTTAAGTTGATCACTAGGTTTTGGGGGAGATGTTATTGTGAGTGAGATTTTTAAATTAACCCCCCCAACTCTCTTTTTCTGATGGTTTTTTATTTTTATTTTTAATTATTATGGTTTTTAAAAAATATTTATATAACCTTACAGTAGAGGACATTCTATGTCTAACACCAATGGAATTTTATTAAATGGGAAAATAAAATCTATCTATTCCACAAATTAGAACAAGTATTTGAATTAATAAGATTGTCTTCCTAGTTATTTAAAATTGTAGTATTATAGTTTTTTATATGCACATTTTTGCCAGAATATTATAAATTTATCTTGAGATTAAAGTTAATCTTTTAAAAATCTCTTACCTTGCCAACTTCTAGCATTATTGAGCATTTTGCCAATTAAAAGTATATACAATGGATGTATTTTGAATGGATCTGCAGTTAACTCTGAAGAGTTAATACTGTACAGTTAGTAATGGTAATAGAGTAATAGTCATCATTTTTGGGTGCCAGGCATTCACTGATGGTGATAGTGCTTTGCATGCCTTCACTTACCAAGCCTAAGAATCAAGTACTATTGTTCCACTATTTTTCAGATGAGAAAATTGAGGGACAGAGAGGTTAATTGACTTATTTATGGTCAGGTTTGTAGGCAAGTGGCACAGTAAAATATGAACCCAGATATGTCCAATCCTTTGCTTTTAACGCCATCCTATCCTGCCTTATTTTTCTTCTAGTCTTCTAGCGTATGGATAAGACCTGCATATACTGAGGCAGTGGCACTTTTATTCAGGGTAAAGAATCTTGGTTGGGGAATTTCTTGGGAGAGAGCAAGTCTGGGCCTTCTATATTAGTCCAGTGGTGTTGAGCATAGAGGAGCTTGGAACAGCGAAGGATGAAAGTGAGTTTCGCTAAGACCCGGATAAAACTTCAGGCATAACATTGAATACTTCTTGATTGCTTTGTGTTGCCAGTACTGAAGTATAGTATTTGCTTTGAATCTCTCTTGTTATTCCTTAAATATTAATTGAGAACTACTGTATTTCAAACACTCTACCTCTGCTGAAGCATTTATCACGTTGTATTTCAATGATTTATTTGCGTGACTATTTATTTGGACTACTATTCTCTCATGATAGAATGGAAGCTTACATAGCTTGGTTTATTTTCATATCCTTAACATCTGGTGCATGTAACATGGAGAAGGCTTTCCTTTTCCTCATCTCTCAGACCCGGGTTGCTCATAGGTAATTGATTATAGAGGTAATCTTGATAAGTTGCTAGGGTGTGGTAGTCAGTATTTTGCCCTGAAAGTATGTAGTGCCCTATTTGGATTCCAATGTTTAGCTTAAGTTAGTTTCTTCACATCTCAGGTAAATTAAATTTAAAATTCACTTTCTTTATATAAAGGGTTATGATTAACTTTTATAATGACATTTTGATTTTAAAGTTTTTATTTGAAAAAGCAAATACTTTTTTCTTTTTGGAAACCAGCTTTCCAGGTAAAACATTAAAGCCTTTTTTAAAAAAGTGCCATCATTATATAATTTCCAAAAGATAAGTTGTAAATACTACCTGGCAGGGGTGTTAATAGGCCTGTTGAATCTGAAAACACTTTTCTCTTGACCTTGATGCAATTTAGTGTTAAATTCAAATGATGGGTGAGGATGTGGAGAAATCAGAACCCTCTTACTCTGTTGGTAGGAATATAAAATGGTGCAGCCATTTTGGAAAATAGTCTGGCAGTTATTCAACAGAGAGTTACCATATGAGCCAGCAATTCCACTCCTAAGTATATGCCCAAGATAAATGAAAACATATGTTCACACAAAAATTTGTACACGAATGTTCATAGTAGCATTATGTGCAATAGCCAAAAAGTGGAAACAGTTCAAATGTGGTATGTCCATATAATAGAATATTCTTTGGCAAGAAAAGGAATGAAGTACTGAAGCATACTACAATATGGATGAACCTTGGAGACATTATGCTAAGTGAAAGAAACCAATCACAAAAAGACAACATGTTGTATGATTCCATTTATATGAAATGTCCAGAATAGGCAAGCCTATAGAGACAAAATGTGGATTAGTGGTTGCCTAGAGCTGGGGGTGAGGAGGGAAGTGGTTAGGAGAGTGACTGCATAATAGTATGGGGTTTCTTTTTGGAGTGACGACATTTAATTTAAAATTAAATTTGATGATTATGGTTGTGCAACTCTGTGAATATGTTAAAACCATTGAATTGTACAATTTAAATGAGTGAATTATATGGTATGTGAATTACAGCTCAATAAAACTATTACAAAAAAATTCAGATGGCTCTCAGGCATTATCAGGAGTCCTTTTGTTTTATTTCTTTATTCTGCCAAAGAGAAGAGTTCTAGTTGCACAGGAAACACAGTTCCATTTTATTAATTTATTAGCATGCAGTACTATTTTTGGCTTACACATACTCACTAGAGACTATCATATTTCTGTTAGTTTCTAGTGCCAAACTAAAAAGAAAAAAGAACTGGTTTGGAACAGCAATATATACAGAAGTAGTTGTAGATGGAGAAATTAAGAAAACAGCAAAATCCAGTAGTTCTTCTAATCCAAAATGGGATGAACAACTAACTGTGTAAGTATTTTGTATAAAGAATGCAGTTCTTCAGAAGGGAGTGTGCTTCTTGGAATACAAGTATTTTATATTTATTTTGTAAAATGACTTCAAAGTAATCAATGCTTTTTCCAGTGTGAATAGACAATTTAAAGTATGAAGAAATTTTTGGTTTATTTCACTTTTTTTAAGAGAGAAAGCATAATCTTTGCTTTTGCTTTATAAATTAAATTATTTCCGCATAGCCGTATTTTCTCTGAATGTCTTGGTATAGAAATAGATAGGACAGAAAATTAGTCATCTTTAATTTTGGCATTTTGAAATGTGATGGTATAAATTTGTATGTAGTAAAAGTATTACAACTAATACCATCAGTTTTCTTAAGTCTTTAGAAATTTGTTCAAATAGAAAGTGTTACTGTGAAGTGTCAATAAGTCTCTTGTTGTATTGCTGGTGTTTTGGTTTGCTAATTACAAAAATTCTTATACAGTTATTAAAGTCCTAACGTATTTGAAAGTAAATATTTTTATTTATAATTAAGATCGTTTACTATTTTATACAATATTCTGAAACTGAATTCATGGTTTTTAAAAAGTTACCAAAATAAATGGTTTAATAGGAATTGTCATGTAGAGTGATGATGTATACTCCTGTATTTTTGTTATCATTTTACCCTTACAGAAATGTGACCCCACAGACCACATTGGAATTTCGAGTTTGGAGTCATCACACTTTAAAAGCAGATGCTTTATTAGGAAGAGCAACCATAGATTTGAAACAAGCTCTGTTAATACACAATAGAAAATGTAAGTTTTTTATTCTAACCGTTGTTTCTTTATAAGTTTATTTTAGGCACTTTAAGCATGTCTTGACGTCTAAAAGCAAAAAAGTAGGTTTTGTATTTATAAAGGAGAACTTCAATTATTGCCTGTGGTTGCTTTTAAGTTTGTGGTGTTATATGAAGTAGGAAATATTTACCCTGGCCTTTCTCTATTCTATAGGTTTACAAAGTGATCTCAGTCATCCATAAGTACCCACTTATCAGTGATCATCACTCATTTATTATTTACTTATTATTTAATACTTTAAAACTTGAAAAAAAAAGATCACTATCTGAGCCTACTCTGTTTTGTTAGTTGATTAATAACAATTTTATTTGGATAAAATAAATTCTAACTCTTAAATTTTCTTTTTTTATTATATAACTAGTTTACTATAGAAAATATGGAGAATATAGAGTAATACAAAATTATCTTTAAATCTACTATCAAGTTATAACCACTCTTAAAAATTTGATCTCTTTTTCTTGTTCATAGACATAAACACATATATTTTTTTCTTTTCTTCATCTACTGGTTTATCCTCTTTTTTTATGTAACATTATACTGTAAACATCAATGTTTCCATGGTAGTAAATTTTTCTAGACTGGAGATTTTTAAGGTAGTTTAAAATCTAATTATTTGTAAACCTCCTATCATTATGTACAAAAAATTTGAGAGTATATACATATGTTTGTAATTCTGGGGAGAGGGTTCATAGCTTTTATCAGATTCTTAAAATATGTGATCCATTGAATATTAAAAACTAGAGTTCTAGTTTACGACTTTTAGGAGCCACATCATGTTTTCTCATGCCATAATTTATTTGCTCTCCTCTTTTCTGGCATTTAGGTAGTTTCTAATACTTCATTCAAACTGTGCCCTTGTTCAAATCTGTAAATCTTTGTGCTTATCTTCTTATTGCTTTAGAGATTTTCTCATTAATTCCTCAAAGTAGATTTGCTGGGTTAAAGGTTAAAGTGCTGATGTTTAAAATGACAAGTTGATTTTTTATGTATTCTATTATAATTTTTAAAAATATATTCTATTAAAGCATTATAAGTTTGATTTTCTGCTATGCTATGGCTTCTTTTACGGGGGGTGGTTCATGCAGTTTATTTTGGTACAGAAATAAGTAATACATTTTGTAAGTAAGTTTACAGTACCTTGCCTGGATTATTATTATTACTTAACCATGCTCCCATTGTTGGACATTTAGATTGTGTACAATTCTGTTATGTTAGACTGTACTGAACCTCCATATAAAGATTATAATTATCCTCCATCCGAAGATTATATTTATCTGCCAAAATGATCTTCTAAGAAAGTTGTAATGTCAGTACATTTTGAAGTGAAACCCTAAGTTGTGTAAACTTTATCTCTTCAGATTTAATTGAGCAGAATATGCTACAGTTTGAAATGAAACCCTAAGTTGTATAACCTTTAAGTTATCTCTTAAGATTTAATTGAGCAGAATATGCTCAAAGGAAAAATAAAATTTTATAAACATTCATACAGTGAGTAGAAGGCTTCAGAAATTGTAGTAGTAGCATCCAGCACATCCTAGGCATTCAGTAAATTTTTTTTAGTAATTGAAAGGTATATTAGTTTGCCAGAGTTGCCATAGCAAAATACCACAGACTGTGTGTCTTCAACAACAGAAATTTATTTTCTCACATTTCTGGAGGCTAGAAGTCTGTGATCAAGGTATTGGCAGGTTGGTTTCTTCTGAAGCCTCTCACCTTGGCTTGTAGATGGACATCTTTTCCCTGTATCTTCACATGATCTTCCCTCTGTGCATGTGTCAGTGTCCAATTTCCTCTTAAAAATTTTTTTTAAGAGACAGGATCTCGCTTTGTGAACCAGGCTGGAGTGCAGTGGCACAATCATAGCTCACTGTAACCTCGAACTCCTGGGCTCAAGCTGTCCTCCTGCCTCAGCCCAAATTACCACTTGTAAGAGTACCGCAAGGAGGCATGTCTGATCTCCCTTCTTATGGCCAGCAATACAGCTTTAGGTTTTCTGAGGTTTCCTTGGCCAACAGGAGGTCCATTCAGTCAGCTAGGGGGCTTAAGATTTTATTTTAGTTCACAGTTCCCCTCTTTTGGCCAAGATCTGCCAGAGGCAGCATCAGTGGTCAAACTTTTATTTTTCCCATCGTTGCTGGGATGGTGTCCTACCTGCCCTGGGTCCATCCAGGTCCACAATGGGACCCTTGTGGCAAAGAGGATTAATAGCCAAAAAGGCTTACAGACAATTAAATGTTCTAGTCCAGATGGGACTGGAGGTGAATAGGCACCCATCATCATCTTAAAACCTTCTAGGTAACGTAAGAGTAAAAACCAAAATGTCAAAGGCACTGTTACAAAATTAATTGATCTATAAGAGGTGAGCTACTATACTCTTGGGTTTACTTGCAGACTTGTAGCAATTTGTTATATAAAACATAAGCATTGTTAACCATTTAAGCTAAGGAATTTAGAGGCTTTTGTTATGTCACAGTGTATTTGCTGTCTTTAGTAATTTGTCCTAAGGTGGCTGGTAAATTTTTTGTTATACCTCTATTTGCCTAAACCCCATAACTGGGAACAATTATACTCAGGAAGCTCTAAGTCTGTGGGAAGCAGGAAATTCTTTATGGTTGAAATGGATGTTTGGACCACATGGTCTGATAAGGCAAAGTCTCTCATTTAGTATTTGTTTAGACATCTGTGTGCCCATCCTTGATCTTCCATTCCTTGAAATCTGCCCTTACAATCTCACATGCCCACCTCTTCCATGATAGTCCCTGGGCCTAGAAGGGAGGGTGTTTGTAGTTTTAGTAGCAGGATATTGGCAGTGAAGAACAGATTGGGTTGGTGGGATTCACTAGTTTTAAATCCTGGAGATATCAGTTAAACTTTGCTATTGCTTAATACTTGGCTTGACTCTGGAAAACAAAGCAAAAAGAATCAGAAATGTTTTACATAAAAAGTCATTAAAAAAAAAAGAACATCAGTCATTTGGATTAGGGTCCACCTTAATGACATCATTTTAACTCAGTTACCTCTTTAAAGATCCTGTCTCTAAATACAGTGTGACATTTTGAAGTACTGGGGGTTAAGACTTTAACACATGAATTTGGTAGGGGGAACAATTCAGCCCATAACAAAAGGTAAATACATTTCAAGAATTAAATCTCGTGGTAGAATCATAATGCTTTAAAGGTAGAAGAAACCTATGAGTATTAGTCCCAGCTGCTCATTTTATTGATAAAATAACTTAATCTAAGTGATTTGCTTAAGAGTGTACAAACACAAGTTTTTTCTTAGTTGCTTAATTTTGATTAGATGTAATATAAAATTGATACAGTTCTAGACAGCCTTGAAGCAATTAAAAATACATTTATAAATGATGATAAAATTCTTGGTTGCCTTTGATTCAGCCTCTTGGTTTAGCACTTGGACTCAGGGTTTTAGTTAGGTATCAGTTGAATGAGCTATAGTTAAATTTTGGGGGTGTTATGGTATTTATCTTTAAAAAGAAGTAAACAACTGCTAAGAACAAAATAGGTAACCCAAGAAAAACATGACAACCTAGTGATGAATAAAGATATTTGATACTACAAACATTCTTTGTTCCTATCTTTAAATCAGAATTCACTCACTGGTTTAGGCGGGAAGAGGTTACTGATAGAGGTACTATGTTTCTAAGGTGTGCTGTATCCAGAAAGTATAATCAGCATCTTACATGAATAGAATCTGTATATTTATATAGAAGGCTCCAGTGAAGGGATGTTCTGGGGTATGTCTGTGTTTCTCACCTGTTTATAGAGAGTAGATTTTTAAGGGATGAAATGAAAGAGAAATTTCCTGAGAGGAGAAAAAAACTGAGGTTTTTGGTCTTGCGACAACAAAAGAAGAGACAGTGAAAGCCAATGTGGCTTTTAAGGAAGAACCCTGGATCTAGCATGCCTGAACAGTTCCAGTATGGTTTCTGGCAAGACACTTAAAAAAAAGTTTGTAGTATGAATGGTAGACAGCATAAAGTCATTGAAAGCAGACTGCAATATGGAGGACGTGATTGGAACTAGGAGAAATGTTTGTGGGGTCCATGATATTTGAGGGCAATTTTAAAGGGTAAAAGAACACGGTTTGGTGATAATGGGAAAATTAGTGTAGGAATTTGAGATGGCATTTATAAAAATTCTACACCACAAACAAAATGGAATTAATGAGCAACTTGAAAGTAGAGACTGTCTTATTCATCTATGGTTTTTCAGTGCCTCCCACAGTCAACAGCCAAAGACTTAAAAAAATTGTAATAGAGAAACTTGCATATTTGAACAACATCTTACTATGGAATCTTATTCTATATAAGATCTTGCTGTATGTAAAACATACAACAGTATTGACCCACACAAGCGTGCACATGCACACGCTAACATGTCCTTACTCTTTTTACTCCCAACAGTTCCTGGATTAACTTCTGTGGAACCCTGTTCCTCAAACCAGTTTGAAAATCACTTGGCTATAAGATCTAAATTAATAATTAATTTCTTTCTGTTACTACCCAGTTTTTTAAATGGTGTTCATTTTCATTGCATGGATGAATTTGACCCACTAACATTTTACTCTCCACTCATATAGCAGGCTCTCCTCCCGTCCTTTTTTTCTTTTCTTTTTTTGTATTGACAATGATGCAGGCTCTGTGGTGTACTCATTATTTTTGTCTAAGTGCTATTGGAATGTAACTTATAACTATCCTTATCCTTCCACATAAACTTATTTGAACTTGCCCTAAATTCTTTTTGAAATGGGTAAAGGTATAATGAGTAATTCCACAAATAAAAACATAAATAAACTAGTTGTAATAACTATGTATAACTGAAGAAACTGAATATCATTCTGATACAGGGATGAGATTTTTTAGGGATTCTGATTTAGGGATGAGATTTTTTCCTGAAGATATTGTCTTATCACATTTGTGTTGCTATACAAAATACCTGAGACTGGGCAATTTATAAAGAACAGAAATTTGTTTCTCACAGTTCTAGAGTCTGGAAGTCCAAGATCAAGGCACCAGCAGGTTCGGTGTCTGGTGAGGGCCTGATCTTCACTTCCAGGGTGGCGCCTTGTTGCTGCATCCTCTGGAGGGGTTGAACATTGTGTCTTCATATGGCAGAGGGGACAGAAAGGGGCAAACCCACTCCCTCAAGCCCTTTTATAGGGGACCTAAACCCATCCATGAGGGCTCTGCCCTCATGACTTAATCCCCTCCTACAGGTGCCGTGTCTTAATACTATCACATTGGCGATTAGGTTTCACATATAAATTTTGGGGGACACATTTAGGCCATAGCAGGTATGGTCTGACTTTATCTTATTCTAAACTATTTTTAATGGTTACTGTATATATTTTAAATGACTCTTATTTTCTCAGTCTTTCATTAGTAATGGTGCTGTGTATTAGATGTTTATCTTTTATTGGAAAGATGTTTATATTAGAACCACTTAAATAAGGATAAAATACCTAGAATCTTGTGAAGAAGGCAGAAGGGAGTACCAAAAGGACAGTCTGTGAATAACACAGACTATACTTTAAATTGCCACTTATCGTGACCATAATCTTGATTTCTAATCTTTTAAAATATATTCTTGTGTACCATCAAATTTTATTGACACATTCTTTTGGTGTTTTATATTTTTATGTGATTTTTTTTTTCCTGTCTTCATAATAGCTTCATTTAGCACAGTTCTCTAAGGGCTGCCATCCAGTAGAACTTTCTGCAGTGATGGTTGTGTTCTATATCTGTGTTATTTGATGTGGTAGCCACTGGCCACATATGGCAGTTGAACTTTTGAAATGTGGCTGGTGCAACTAAAGAGGCTAATTTTAAAATTTATTGCATTTCAATTAAATTTAAATTTGAATAGCCTCGTGGCCAATGGCTACCATATTGGACAGTGCAGTCTTAGACCTTTTCCTTGTGTGAGTTGCAAAATTAGAATTTATCTGTATTTTTTTTAAGTAGCATTTCTTCTTGCTTATTTTAATCTTTTTCTCATATAAAGCTGTAATCTTTTACCATGTCAGGTTGTCTTTCTTTTTTTTTTTAAAGGAGATGTCGTCTCCTCTGTTGCCCACGCTGGAGTGCAGTGGCTATTCACAGGCGTGATCAAAGTGCACTGCAGGCTTGAACTCCTGGGCTCAAGAGATCCTCCCACTTCAGCCTCCTGAGTAGCTGGGACTACAAGCCCATGCTTTAATTTAGGTTGTCTTTTGTAAGGATCAATTCTGGAAGCTCCGCGTGTATTTTCTTAATTGTTAGGCTAAAATCTGTTCTGTTTTTTAAAAGTTTCTAAGTTTAGAAATTTCCAAGTTTCCCCCTCATTATGATTCTCTGCTATTTGTCTTTTGTGTTTTTTCTGGCACCCTTATTAATGTAATTTAATCATATTGATATTTTTTCCTAGGTATATGACTTATGTCATAGGTTTGCTTGGTCTATGTTTTGGTTTTGATTGATATTGTTTGTAACTCCTTTCTTTGTTGCCTCTAATGTTTTGAAATTTTCATGTTTACCATTATATTTCTAGTTTTCACAATATCGTTTCTTTTATAATAGTTCTTATGATTTTATTTAAAAATACTGGTAGTTTATGTTAAACAAAAAATCTTATTTGATTTGCCTAAGATTTTTAAAGTTTTTCCATATAACTTAAGGGTTTATTTATTTATTTTTATTTTCATTTTATTTTATTTTTTTGACAGAGTCTTATTCTGTTGCCCTGGCTAGAGTGCAGTGGCATCATCATAGCAAATAGTTTGATCTATTTAGTTCACTAAGACTTAAATTCTGTTTTATAAATTCACTTACTATCAACATAAATTAAAATATTTTGAAGTTGAAGTTTTAAACAAACACTATTTTTATATCCAGTGATACAAGTGCATCTCTGTTACTTCTTTAGAAATATTTTTAGTATTGAAGTTACTAGGTCAATATGATTAAATTACATTAATAAGGGTGCCAGAGGAAACACGAAAGACAAATGGCAGGAAGGAGAAGTTTTAAGCTCCTAACTATACATAGCTGTCCAGTTGCCTTCCTAAAAGGTCATACTAATTTGTACACACAATGTAACATATGAGAGTGCCTGTTTGGAAATATGTGCCACATTAATAGAAAAAAGATGATGATTTTTCTTATCAGAGCTTTCTTTGATTATTAATAAGGTCAGATATTTATCAGTCATTTGTACTTCATCTGTTACAATTGTCTCATGTTCTTTCTTCATTTTTTTATTGGTTTGTTTAGTTTTTTCTCACTGATTTATAAGAGCTCTTACTTTTTTCTCCCAGTTACGCATTAGCCTTTTTATTTATTATCCTGAGTTTTGGTTTATAGAAGTTTAATATTTTTCTAGTCTTTAAATTTTATTATTCTTTCATTGTTGTGTGCAGAGTCTCCTTTCTGATCCCTAGATTTGATAGTTTTCTTTATTTATTTTTACTTTAACTTCTTTTACAAATTCTGAAATTTATTTTGTTACATGGTAGGTAGTGGGAGCTTAACTTTATTAGTGAGTTGTTGAACATTGACTCATAGCATGATATAACGGAAAGACTTAGGAATTGGAAAACCTGATTATTGGGCTGTCACTTACAAGCTGTATAACCATATGCACTCATTTTATTTCTAAAATTCTGTTTTTCTCATATTTATGTATATGTTGGCCAGCCTCCAAAATGGCCCCCAAGCATTCATACCATCTGGTGTTTCACACCCTGGGTAGTCACCTCCCACACTGAATCAGAGATGGTCTGTACGATGAACAAAGTGCAGCAGAAGTGGTGGTATACTGTCTCCAAGTCTTGGTCATAAAAGGCATTTCAGCTTTTGCCTTGGTCTCTTGGATTGCTCACTGTGGGAAATAAGCCACCATTGTGAAGCTTCTCAGGTAGCCCTTCTTGAGAGAAGAGTGGAGAGGCACTGAGGTCTCTCAACAGCCAGCACTAACTTGCCAGACATGTTTGGGCCCCTCCTGAGTTCCCAGCCCACAGACACCACCAGCAATAATGAGTAGTTATTGATGTTCTTAGCCACTAAATTTTAGGATAGTTTGTTACTCAGTAATAGATAATTAATACATTGTTGAAGCAATTTTTTAAAAGTTTTAGAATGTGACTCTGAGCTAAATATAAATCTATGAAACACCTTAAAAACTAATATTTTTGAAGATCTTTTATTTTCTGTGGGGACAGAAAGGGTTTATCAACAAATCCAGTTTATAGGATAAATTATCTGGTTACATACGTAGCTCTTCGGGGACTCAGATTGTTCTCTTGCCCTATTACAGCTAAGAAAGAATGTCTAGGAGGCAGGAAAGTCAGCTTCTGCCTTACAAGAATAAATCCCCTGAGGACAGGAGTAACTTAATCACTTATTTTAAATGTTCACTGGGTTGCCTGCCTTTTGTCAGATGCTGAGGATACATCACTGAATTAGATGGACAAGATTTGTCTGCTCTATTGGAAACTTTAGTTCATTTGGGAAGGTAGACCAAAACCAAAAAATTTTTGGTGGTGGTAAGTCCATTGAAGGAAATAAACAAAGCAGTGATAGGGAGGTCTACTTTAGGCTAGTCAGGGTTTATCCTGTTTGTCCCTGGCTACAATGCCTGGCACGCAGTAGGCACTGAAAGATTGAATGGATAAATATGCCTGAGTTGGTTTGTGATATAATAATACCCTTATCCTTCCAACACACACGTATACATACACACATAGTAGATAGGAATTATTTATTTGATAGTACCTCTAATTTTATTATTCAAAATGTTATACCTCAATATTCCATGTTCAGAATTATAAAAGACCGTATTTTGTAAACAACCTCCTGCTGCAGAACAGCTAGGTCCTGGATAGAGCAAATCTTTGTGACATTGATGATTTTGCAAAAAGGCAGAGGCACCTCCCTCCTTCAAAAAAATACATAAATAAATAAAGGGAAGTGGCAAAGAACACCTCATGAACCAGAATTAGAATAGTGGGCCTTACTGAAAGCAGCTTTTAGGATGCTGAGCTTTTGGCTAACAGCCAGATAGGGGAACTGAGCCTGGACTCCTAGTCTAGACTCTTGGGGGTACCATTAAATTACTGATAGAATTAGGAATAGAGCCTGACTATATTAAAGCCTAGAGATTACCCTTAAACTAATTTCAGAGAATGAACATAAGGGAACAAGCCACCATAAGCAGGGGTTTTCTATAAAGAGCCAGATTGTAAATATTTAGGCTTTGCAAGCCATTTAGTCTCTGTTGCACCTATCAACTGCAATTGTAGTGTGAAAGTAGCCATAGGAAATATGTAAATGAATGAGCATGGTTGTGTTCAAATAAAATTTTCTTGACCAAAACAGGTAATGAGCCAGATTTTGGCCTGTGGACTGTAATTTGCTAATCACTGGAAAGGAGGGTAGAGTAGAGGAGATATTTTAAGAGAGAATGACTGGAAGTTTTTGAACCCTAATGAAAAACATGAATCCACACATTCACACTGTCCCAAACAAGATTGCAAAGAGAAAGTCATGCCTAGACATATCAGTGAAATGCATAACACCAAAGACACAAATAGATTTTAAAAGCAGCCATAGAGAAAAGCAGGCCATTTGCACAGATTTATGAATTAGAATTGGAGAATTACCAGTAATAGAAGATAGTGGGAAAATATCTTCAAAGAGTTGGAAGGAGATGATTGTCAATATAAAATTGCATGCCCAACAAATCTTTCAAGGACTTTGTCTAAGAAGTGAAATGTTCAATGATTTCAAAAGCTTCAAAAAGCCACTGAAGATCAGATTGAAGTAATTGGCCTCATTTTGAATAATAAAGTGATCACTAACAACTTTCTTTTTTAGTGTTTATTTTTTAATTGTAAATTGACAAATTATGGTTGTATATATTTATGTGGTACACAGTGATGCTATGATTTATGAATGCAATGTAGAATAATTAAATAAAGCTAATTAACATATCCATCACTTCAAATATTTATTTTTTATGGTAAGAACATTTGAAGTTTACTTTTAGTGATTTTTTTTTTTTTAAAGACAGGGTCTTGCTCTGTTGTCTGGGCTAGAGTGCAATGCATCATAGCTCACTGCAATCTGAAATTCCTGGGCTGGAGCGATCCTCCTGCCTCAGCCTTCCAAGTAACTGGGACTATAAGCACACGCCACCATGCCCAGATAATCTTTCTGTTTTTTTGTGAAGAGAGGGTCTCGCTTTTGCTCAGGCTGGTCTCGAGCTCACTCAGGCTGGTCTGGAGCTCCTGGACTCAAGCTATCCTCTCACCTCAGCCTCCCAAAGTGCTAGGATTACAGGTGTGAGCCATCACGCCCAGACGACTGACTCTTAGTGATTTTGAACTATGTAATAATTATTTACTATACTCACCACACTGTGCAGTATATCTCAAAGAAAAAAAATTCCTCCTGTCTAATTGAGGTTTGTGTCCTTTGATCATCGTCTCCCCACTCTCCTAACCCCCTTGCTAATGACTTTTAATATATATTCTATAGGATAGAAGTTGAAGCAAAATGGCCTTGAGTTTAAATAAGAACTAGATGTCCTAGTAATGGGAAGGAAGTATTTGGCCTTATATAAAATAATAATAATAAACTGTTGTCACAGTTAGTACTTAGCATTTATTAAGCACTTACTGTGTGTCAGATGTGATGCTAGTGCTTTCTGAGTGGTTTCACATTTGGTCCTTTTAGTTTGAAGCTCTTATCATCTTATCATCTCCATTTTGTAATGAAACTGAGGCTTAAAAAAGTTTGAATAACTTACTCGAGGGATAGCCAGTAAGTAGCAGAGCTAGAATTTGTAACCAAACCACTTGACTCTTATGTTGAAATTTTGTGTCAACCACAAAAGTCTTCTTGGGCACCTTGGATTAAAAAGCAAGTTAAGGCAATTGCTGCACTTATTATTTAGATATGTTTATATGTTATCTGAAGTTTATAATATGCACAGAGGCAATTAAAGAAGATATTGAAGGTATGGAGTTGGGGAAGACGAGTTACTTAACTAGATGTGAAAGGGATTCATCTTGGTGTAGTATAGAAGGGTCTATAGATAAAAATGCAAAGAATTTCTTTTAAATGTAGCTGTCAAGTACTGAATTAGAGTAATTCTTGAAATGTAGTTTTGATTTCTAAACATTTTTATATGTGGCAAAGGCTTTTAAATTAGGATATTCTTTTTTCTAGTGGAAAGAGTGAAAGAACAATTAAAACTTTCCTTGGAAAACAAGAATGGCATAGTGCAAACTGGTGAATTGACAGTTGTGCTTGATGGATTGGTGATTGAGCAAGAAAATCTAACAAACTGCAGCTCATCTCCAGCCAGTAAGCTAACTAACTTTATGTGTTTGTAAAATTTAAAAGAAAAAGAATCAGCAAGAAGTTTATAAAAACCTAGTTTAATTCTTTCTTATTGTTCAGTAGAAATACAGCAAAATGGTGATGCCTTACATGAAAATGGAGAGCCCTCAGCAAGGACAACTACCAGGTAGAATGTTTTATTTTAGTATTTGTGGCAACATGATGTAACGTATTTCCCACATTATGAAGTTTTAAATTTTACCTTACTTTAGAATTTGCCACAGAATTTAAAAGCTTACATCTAAAAATGTCATTTGGTTGAATTCTTGTAAAACTAGTTTTAAAAAAAATAACAGCATTAATGAGATATAATACACACACCATAAAATTCACTCTTTGAAAATATACATTTCAGTGGTTTTTACTATGTTAACAGAGTTGTGCAGCCATCACCACTGTCTAATTTTAGAACGTTCTCTCCTGAAAAGAAACTCTGTACCCATGAGTAGTCATTCCCCGTTCCTCCCTGCTTCCAGCTCCTAGTAGCTACTAATCTACTTTCTGTTTCTGTGGATTTGCCTATTCTGGTCACTTCATATAAATAGATTCATACAATGTGTGACCTTTTGTGACTGGCTTCTTTCATTCAGCATGTTTCATGGCTCATCTATGTTGTAGCGTGTACAGTGCTTCATTTTTTTAATTGAGAATGGCTTTTAAAAAATCTAGGCATATTTTATTGGTAAATAGATATATGGTTGACAAAGGAAAGGAGGGTGGTATTCATTAATCATTTGTTTATGAAATGATACTGTGGAAAAAGATATCATATTTCTGTCTCAGGTAGCATTCTTTTATAGATCACAAGAAGATCAGTGCTCCACAGATTATGGTCTTTCCTCAAAAACCATCCTGCCATTTCAAAAACTCCCTTGCATTCACATTTCATGACAATTAATAGAGGCTCTCTGTTTGAAATAATTCAAATTAGAATAAAAATGTATAATAGATCAAATACAGTGGAATTAACATGTGAAAATGTAAAAATATATTGTTGTAAGATTGACTTGTTAGGTTTGAAAAAGCATGCTGGTATATGACCAAGTGTGACCTTTATTAATCTACAAAGTTATTCATATCATTACTCCTAAATTGCCATTAAATGATTCTCATCAGAGCACTCGAAGAGATAAGTATGCCTTCTGAATATATATTTGGCTTAAATAAATATATTTAGTGTCCATATAATTTTTAAAATACAATTTTAGATGGGTAAATGAACTTGAATTACTACCAATCTGAAACCTAATATTGTTTATTGCATAGTAACACATTTTGCATTAAGGATTAGTTCTACAGAACCAGGAGAACTTCAGATGGGTTCTTGTACCTGGATTCCTGAGTCTGATTCTTGCAGGGTGGCTGGGGAGGGGTGTACAAATCAGAGTCATTTGGGAGCTGTCTTCAGACTTTATCTGCCCAAACTTCCTAAACACATCACATTCCAAAAATATAGGTGACAAAGGAAAGGAGGGTGGGATTCATTAATCATTTGTTTATTCAACAGATACTTATTGAGTACTTGTTTTCCATGCCAGACACTAGTCCAAGAAAAGCCCTGTTCCCTTGAAATTTACTTTCTGGTGAGATAAAGGTAGATAGTAAACAACAGAAGAAAAATAAATAAGCTAATTGGATTATAGCGGTAAGAACTGTGTTAAAATAGGACGAGGTGACAGGAATGGAAGGGAGCCTGTTTTAAAGAGAGAGAGCAGGGGATCATCTCTGAGGAAGTACCATTTTAACTAAAATTAAAAAGCCAAGAATGAGCCATACATGCATAGTTCTGAGGTAAGAGCATTCCAGGCAGTGGAAATAGTAACCTCAAAGACGCTGAGTTTGTTTACTGTTAATTTTGTTCTACAAATTCTTCTAACTCCAGAGTATAAAATTTAACCTTTTCTGATAATCTTGTAGTCATTATAATTTTACCACCTGGTATATAATAATTTATAATAAACATTTGAAGACTTTTCAGCATGTTTTTCATATGCAGTAAAATGGATGTAGTATATCTACCGCAAGGTGAGCCAGGAGGAGCTTGGAGAGAAGTAAATCAGAGAAAGAGATGGGGTAGAAGTGGGGCTGATTTCCAAAAGCTTAGTTGACTAAGCAGGGGAGGGCGTGATCTGATTTATACAGGTTGCTGTATGGAGAACAGATATAGGATGACCTGTGTATTTGGAAAAGCTCTCTTGATCTCTTGCATGATATTGCCTAACTCCTACCCACTGCCAATAAGACTTAAAATGTTTGATTTTATAGTTATAGTTTGTATTTATTTATTTATTTGCAGTTAATTTATATACTATAAATTCTTATAATTCTGGGGAATAATATTTAATTTTTTCTGATAATTATGTAATCATAATTTTAGTGGCTAGTACATAATTTATAATCAATATCTGTAAACTTTTTCAGCTTATTTTTTAGTATTTAATAAAATTACAATAGTTTGGAATTGATTTTTATAAGTTTCATATAATTTCATGAGTTTTTCAAAACTATTTTCAGAGCATTTAAAACAGACTTGTATTTTAGACTTAAATATTTAAAATGTACAATTTGAACATTATCTTGAGGGACTGTATTTATTTTGACTTAATATATGCATATTTCAGAATTTTTTTATCCGCCAATATGGATACACTTAGAACTGAAAGTAATTTAAACTTTAATGCAATAAAAGCATGCCATATCTTTGTTCATTACTCTCTATACCGATCATTTTAATTGAATGTTAAGAACTTGGTAAACATTTCTTATAAAAATTGCGGTGAAAAGTTATTTAATTGTACTTAACTCATTGAAATAAGGCATTTTTTTTTTAAAGGTCGGCTGTTGAAAGTACTAATGGAATAGATAATCATGTACCTACAAACACACTAGCCCAAAACTCACGCTGTTCGTATGTAGTTAATGGAGACAACACACCTTCATCTCCATCTCAGGTTGCTGCCAGACCCAAAAATACACCAGCTCCCGAACCACTCACATCTGAGCCTGCCAATGACACTGGTAAGCATGCCTATTTATGGCACCTTATTTAAATGAAAACTAAATTAGGGTTTATCTATCTGTGCCTACACTTCTCTTATTGTGCTGTCTTTCTTAATCATATTTTCTGTGATAGGATCTTAAAAATTACAATGTCTGTCCATAGGGATTCTACAAATTACAATGTCTGTCAATAGGGATTCTACAAAGTTGACAAAGTAGTCAGCAATATATACTGGGGAAAAGAATCCCTATTCAATAAATGGTGCTGGGAAAATTGGATAGCCACATGTGGAAGATTGAAACAGGATCCATATCTCTCACCACTCACAAAAATTAATTCAAGATGGATAACAGACTTAAATCTAAGACATGAAACCATAAGATTCTAGAAGAAAATGTCCTTGCCTCTCCCCCCTGCTTGATTTCTACTGAGTTTTACTTCCCTCTGTGTACATGTGTGCTCATCGGTGGGTTCCAATTTAATAGTGAGTACATGTGGTGTTTGTTTTCCCATTCTTTAGATACTTCACTTAGGATAATGGTATCCAGTTCCATCCAAATTGTTGCAAAGGGTCTTAATTCATCCTTCTTCATGGCTGAGTAGTATTCCATCATATACATATACACATTTTGACATAAAATATATTTCTGAAAGCACTTTAACAAATTGATTTGTTATTATAAGTTAGTAATGAATGGTTCTTTTAACCTATCTTTCAGTATACCAATTTTTTGTTCTTAGCATCTAATTTGGTAGTAAAATATACTGCGAGTTGAATAGCTCTCAGAAAGTTTTATATTTTCCAAAAACGAGTATTACTCCATTCTAGAAGGAATACCTAAGGAAGATTTCCTTTATAATTCTGTTTTTCAATGTTATAAGATTCATAAATTATTTCTTGTTTGGTCTTTATATATTCTTTCTGATGAGTGTCCTGAAACAAACATCTTAGGACTTATTTAAGATTATTAATATGTGTGTTGGAGATGGAGTTGAAATCCTGATATTTTGATTTTTAGAGTCTGTGTTATTTCCTGTTTATTTATTATGGGAAAGTATTCAAAAATAGAAACACGTAAAGAAGCAGTTCAGTAATTACATTAACATAGGTGGACTTACAGATACATCTTAATTGTTTATTTATACCCAAGGTTGGGGTTGGTGGATGTTTGCCAAAAGTTATCGTGAGAGCTTTTGTAAACATGAGAACTGACATATGAATGTTATTTTTAAAATTTAATTGCTTTAATAATGCTCTCTTTTAAAGAAAAAGAAGTGGACTTAAAGGTGGGTTCCCAAGTACTCAAGTAAAACTTTTTGTCCTTAGTTTAAGGTGACTGGAAAACAAAGAGAAGAATAGATAGAATCATAGTAAAATTAATGTACAAAATTCATTTATTTTCTGATTCTGGCCTACTTTCTAGTAAGAACATTTGCTTTTGAGATTTCTCTTAGCAAAGCAGAAAAGGAACTTAAGAACAGACCAGTTAAAACAGCTTCTGTTTGTAATACAGGTTGAATATCCCTGATCTGAAAATCAGAAATCCAAAATGCTCCAAAATCTACGTGATGCTCAAAGGAAATGCTTATTAAAGCATTTCAGATTTGGGTTTTTTGGATTAGGGATACTCAATTGCTAAGTATAGTGCAGATATTCCAGAATCCAAAAAAAGAAATCCAGAAACTGAAACACTTCTGGTTCTAAGCATTTTGATAAGGGATATTCAACCTGTATATTGAATTTGGAGCTTTAGCTCTTATTCCTGAAACATTTAGCTGTTTGAGTGAGTAGATTGGTGAAAGTATCCATTGACCTCTAGTTAGTTGCATGTTTTAGCATTTGGGCATATTTAGATGTTGGTGTAAAAGGGAAATGGAATTAACTGGGGCCCTTCTCATTGTAGAATCTTATTTGTATTCTACAGCTTGTCAAATACATTAGAGACTCTTTTTATTGGTAATAAATTAGCTTCTTACATTTCTCTTTTATTTATCCTTGCCTGAAATTTTAAGGTAAAAATAAAACATGTGAGGAACTAGAAATGAAGGCTCCATCATAAATAACTCCTGTGACATTCATAATAACTATAAGGAAACTTAGGACAATGTGAATAATGATAATAGCTAGCATTTGTGCTGTGCGTGTTCTAAACACTGTATATCCATTAACTGATTTAATTCTCACAGTAACTCACTGATATAAGTACTAGTATTTTTCCCTTTTCCCTGATGAAGGGACTGAGACACAGAGAGGTCACAGCTAGGAAGTTACTAGAAGAGCAGTAATTGACATCCAGATCTTTGTGTACTTTGCTTTCCTGTTCACTTTGATGTGTGTGGTATTTATAGTGTCTCAAAGGTGTACTTTTCATCTTTTATATGATGAGAGGCTTCAGATAGTATTCCCCCAACCTTTTCACCTTCCCTGATTATTGTTGGTGACATCTGACAAAACAATCCAACTGTCATCATTCCATTGGCCAGTTTACAAAGGCTTCTGGAACCTGTGCTGTTGGTAGCAACCGTTTAACCAATGTCTTTTTGTATGATTGCTCATCCTGAATAGTAGGATGAATTCAGGTATCTTTTCAAGGAATGGGTAATCCCTATTCTTTTAAGGTGTTGGTACAAAATGGTATTCCTTTTTATAATTAAGGACGTCAGAAATCGGTTTTTGTTGTTGGAGGTGTGGTGGGGGTGGGGTGTGCATATTCTATGTATAACATATTACATGTCTTTAATCTCTTAACCTATAATTCCAAAATCCTGAAATCTCTAAAACCAAAGGATTTTTTTTTTTGGTATACTCATTTGATGGCAAAATGGAACTGACACGAGGATATTTATAGTTTTTATTTATCATGCTTATTATGCATATCTCTACATTGGTGGTGCAGAGGTATTAGTGTATTTAATCATAATGTGTGGTCCTTAAACCTAGTGGAGTAGTAGTAGTAATGTATGATATATATGCCACTTTCTAAATTCTGGAAAGTTATGAATTCTGGAGCACAGCTGGCCCCAAGGGTTTCAGATAAGGGATAAACTCCAAAACTAAGGAGTTTAAGACAAATGATATCTTTTCACCAGAGATAGTATTATACATGAGGGCTTTTATTCAGGCTTTTGTTCATTTGAGTCTTGATTAAGGGGATCTATTTAACAAGTTTAGTTGCTGTGAATGTATTTTAGGCTAAAATGGGAGACAGTCATGATGTAGTGAAAAGATTAGATTTGGCTTCTGACAGGACTGGTATCAAATCCCAACTCAACCACTTAGCGCGCTAGCTGTGTGACCTTGGATAAATTTAACATCCTCAAAATTTAGCTCCACCATTTATAAAGAGAGGATAATACTCAACAACCTTATAGGACTGTTTCAAAGGTTAAATGAGATATCAAATCATCTACGACATTTACCATGGTCCTTGGACAGTGGTAGATATTTAAGAAAAATATTCTTCTCTTCTTTGTTCCCTTGCCCCTAACTTCTAGTGTGAAATGATTTTTTCTAACATATAGTTATTGTTTTATTTAAAAAATAGATCAGAGCTCAGTATGGTTAAGTTTCAGGCAGAACTGATTTCATTTTTATTAGACTATTCTTAACTTTTTATTCTGAAGTAATTATAAATACACAGAAAGTTGCAAAGAGAAGTACAGAGAGGTCCCGTGCACCCTTCACCAGCCTCCCCCAGTGTTAACATCTTGTATAACTATAGTAGAATATCAAAATCAGGAAATTGATGTTGATACAATCCACAGAGCTTGTTCACATTTCATCAGTTCTACCTGCGCTCTGTGTGTGTGTTTAGTTCTGTGCAGTTTTGTCACACATGTAGCTTCATGTAACTGTCACCACAATTAAGATACAGAACTTCATTGTTTGGTGGTCCAGTGCTCCCCTCTTTATAGCCATGTCCACTCTGAAGTGTGAATTGCCTTTAAAGACACTTCCTGTGTATATGCAAGCAAATTTTTTTCATGTCGTGGTTTTAAAATGGAGTAAAAATAGTATCCACATACGCCAGTATTTCTACTTTTTTCTACTTTATTTGAATGAACTGTTAGAGTGAGGACAAATGCATGGTGCTGTGAGATGGATATATCATAAATTTCATGGGAAACTTACTTCTCAAAGATTAAATGTGAAGTAGTAGAGCTGTGTCTTGTAACCCAGAAGTCGTAATGGCTGAAAGTGAGCCTTGGGACACATTCATTAAGAAACCAAGTCAGTGGGTGTGGTCTTACATCTTGTGGAGAAGGAGATGAGATGCTTTGCATAAGTTTCCACTATCATACCTGTCACATAAGATTTTAATTATTTGCTCTATATTCCTTCATGAACAGAGAGCCTCTAATCCTGTCCTTCCTCTTTCCTTTCCTCCTTTTCCTTTCCTCCTTTGTGTGTGTGTGTGTGTGTGTGTCTCTGTGTGTTTATCTGTTCAATCATCCTTATATCCATTTGTCCACAGGTGTTTATTTTGCAACTACCATAGGCTGAACACTGCCAGGTGGCTGTGTACATATGTATCAGAGTTTCTCAACCTCAGCACTGTTGACATTTGGGGCAAGATAATTTCTTTGTTTTAGGGGGCTGTCCTATGCATTGTAGGATATTTAAGCAGTATGTCTGATCTGTACCCACTAGGTACCAGTAACATCTCCCCTCTCCCTAGTTGTGACAACCAAATGCATCTCTAGGCATTGCTAAATGTCTTCTGGGGGCCCCAGAATCTTCCCTAGTTGAGAACCACTGAAATATATGAACAGTAATCTCTTTAATCAAAGATATTACTGTGGCATTGTAATACAGTCTTGGCAATATTGAATAACAAATGCTTGTTGAATTATTGGATGGAAATAATTTGTTTCTAAGCTAGCTTTTTAAAATTAATAAAGTTTATATTTTAGAACACTTTTAGATTTACAGAAAAATTGGGCAGATAGTGCAGAGTTCCCATATGCACTCTGACCTCATGCAGAGTTTCCCCTATTATTAATATTTTGCATTACTATGGTACATTTGTTACAATTAATGAACCATTATTACTAAATTATTATTAATTAACTAAAGTCCATAGTTTATGTTAAGGTTCATTTTTTGTGTTGTACTCGTTCTGTAGGTTTTGAGAAATGCATATTGTCATGTACACACCGTTACAGTATCATACAGAATAGTTTTGCTGTGGAATTCCTCTGTGGTTCGTCTATTCATCCCTTCCCCCAAACCCCTAGCAACCACTGTTTTTTTTTTTTTACTATTAGGAGGTTATTAAGTATGAAATGTTTGATTTCCTTAAGTACTAAGTTTGACAGTTAATATCTGTGACATTTCACTTTGACACTTGTTTTATTTTTATTGTAAAAGTACATCCTTATTCTTTCAAGTGCACATCTTTCAAATTTTTTTAGAACAATTTTTGTACAACCATAGATAAGTCAAAAATTTGTATTATTTTCAAATATGAGTTCCATTGTAAAACCAATACAACACACACAGCTCAAAATATCAACAAAGTGTTTGGAAAGGATGGAGCTAATGAACACATGATATGTCAGTGGTTTAAAAAGTTCCATTCTGGTAATTTTAATCTGAAAAATGAGCCACGTAGACAACCTGAGACCAGGTGGATAATGTTAAACTGAAAACTGTACTGGAAGTGAATTCATCTCAACCTATGTATAAATTAACAAGGTTTGACGTTACTATTCCAACAATATTAGACCACTTAAATCAACAAGTTAAAGAAGCTGGATAGATGGGTACTACATAAATTAAACAAACATCAGAAGAAAAACTGTCTCAAAGTTTGCCTTTCTTTGCTATTATGACATAAAGGGGAATCATTTCTACATCATATTGTTACATGTGATACAAAATAGATTCTTTTTGACAATCACAAGCGTTTGGCACAATGACTGGATAAAGATAAAGTGCTGAAACACAGTCCAAAACCAAATATTCATCAAAAAAAGCTAATGGTGTCTGTTTGGTGGTCCAGTGCTGGTATTATGCACTAAAGTTTTGTAAAACCTAGTCAGTCAATTACAGCGATGTCTCCTACAACCAGTTGGACAAAATGATGAGGATACTTGCGATTAAACAACCAAGATTGGTCAATAGAGATAGGCCAATTCTCTTATAAGACAATGCTTGACCACATGTCACACAAACAACACTGCTCAAACTGCAGAGACTGAACCTAGAAACTCTGTGTCATCCACCGTATTCACCAGACCTCACACCATCTAAACCACCACTTATTCCAGACTTTGGGCCACTTCTTACAAGAAAAAATGTTCAATTCTTAACAATCTTTGAAAAATGCCTTTTGTGATTTCGTTGCCACTCGCTCTCCAGACTTCTTAGCTGCTGGCATAAACAAGCTACTGTTAAGATGACTAAACTGTGTGGGTAGTTCAGATGCATACTTTGATTAATTGTACTGCTTCTTGTTTGAGATATAAACTAAACTTTTGATTCAAAATCGGATATTTCATATTTAATGACCTAATATATTCATAGTTTGCCCTTTCCAGAGCATCATATATTTGGAGTCCTACAGTATGTAGCCTTTTCAGATTGGTTTCTTTCACTTAGCAGTGTGCATTTCAGGTTCCTGCATGTCTTTTGTGGCATGATATCTCATTTGTTTTTATCACTAAATAATATTCCATTGTATGGAAATGCCACAGTTGTTTATCCATTTGCTTATTGAACCTCTTGGTTGCTTCAGTTTTTGACAATTATGAATAAAGCTGCCATACACATTAGTGTGCAGGCTTTTATGTGGACATAACTTTTTAATTCAGTTGGGTTAAAGAGTAAGATTGGTGGATTGTATAAGAGTATGTTAAGTTTTGTTAAAAAAAAAACAAAAAACTGCCAAACTGTCTTCCAAAGTAGTTGTACTCTTGCATTCCTACCAGCAGTGGATGCAAATTCCTGATGCTCTCATCCTTACCAGCATTTGCATTTTAAGGAGAGTTAATTATTATTTTAACAATACTGAATCTTCTCATTCAGAGATATTTTATGTCTTTCTCTATTCAGTCTATTTTTTAAAATGCCTGTTATTAATGTTTTTTAGTTTTCTTCAGTTAGGTCTTGAATGTAATCTTCATGTTGAACTTGTGTGTGGACATTTTGCTGAAGTGGTTTAGTTCCACTTAATTAATTGGTTCTAATGGTTTTTTAATTGATTTTCTTGTGTGTTCTAAATAATCTTGTCCTTTTACTGTTTTCTTTACAGATGAATTTTTACCATTTTCTTTTCAATATTTTTACTTCTTTTCTTGTCTTAGTGTATTGTTAAATATAATCAATGTTGAATTTTAGTGGTGATTATGATCTTCCTTGATTTGTTGCTTATTTTAATTTATTCCTGATTTTAATATATGTTCTTATAATATCATACCATTAATATATAGTGCTTACGGTAGGTTTATGATAGTTAATCTAGATTATTCATGAATTTTCCCTGATTCCTCTTATCAGTTATTTTATCCAGATTTTATTGAATGCTTTTTAGTTGTATTAAAGATAATCATATGGCTTTAATCTGTTAACATAGTGGATTTTCTAACATAATTTGTTAATATTGAACTATCTTGAATTTATACGTGATGTTGGTCTGTAGTCTTCTTGTGTAGTTGTTCAGTTTTAGCTTAAAAGGGTTACATTACCCTCACAGAGTGAGTTGGGATACTCCTTTTTAATTTTTCTTCCCTAATTTACTATAATACTTTAAATAATGTGGGAATGATTTATTCATTAAAGGCTTTATAGAATTTTCTCAAAAATCTGTCTGAGCTTAGGACCTTTAGAGGGAATGGTATTAGATCTTTCATCACCTTTTTCATTTCTACTCTGATTTGTCTTTTAAATTTTTCTTTCTCTTGAGTTATTTCAGCTAATATATTTCAAACTTACTGAAATAAAGTTGTATATGGTATTTCTAATGTTACTCATATTATATATTTTTCTTTTTCTTTATAAAACTTTGAAAGACATATTTCATGGTTTCTCCAACTTTCCTGCTTAAAAAATCCTCTGATGCATTTGTTTAAGATGAAGATTCCCAGGCCCTTCCCTAGAGATTCAGTAAGTCTGGGATGGGAACTGAAATATGTGTTTTCAGTAAGATTCCAACTGATTCTTATCAAGTAACTTAGGAAATTCTGATTTGTGTTATTGGTCTTTTCATTCATTTTCTTCTACTTTTTTTTTTTTTTCTGCCTCTGGAATTGAATTCTAAGCTCTTTTACTAATACTCTTTCTTACATCTTTGGGTACTTCTTTGGCCACATCCAGTAGCATTTGATATGAGTATTTTCATTGCCATTAATTCTCCTAAAGTTTATAATTTCATTTTGATTTCTTTGTCAACTCAGTAATTACTTTGTTGTTTTTTAATCCTTTAAGCAAATTGATTATGGGTAGGGGGAACTGTCATTTTAATGGACATATAATAACTAGTTTTCTCACTAGTAAAATGTGAATAATGCTGGTATCTGCGTCATAGCATTGTTTTGTGAGGATTAAATAAGATAATCCTTAAAAAGTGTTTAACAGATTCTGCCAGACTTTTAGTAAATATTTTAATAAGTTGTATTTTGTTTTGTTTCTAATTTTACTGAATTATAGTCAGAATGACCTTCTGATTGTAGAATTGGGGATTTTCCTTTTGTCTTTTACATGTCAGTTCATCTAGAAATTTAGTGTGTTTGGATGTAATATGTACACAGTTGAAACTCAAAACTACCTCTTTAACACAGAGATTTAGATTGGCTATATTGATTGTGTTTTAAATTCTTCATATCCTTAATTAATGTTTCTACTAATACACATTGTTATCTACATAGTTTTGAGACAGGTATGTTCAGTTTTTCCTCTGTAATATTTCTTTAATTCATTGATTCAACAAATATTTATTGTTTTCATATGTCATATTGTCTGGCTGTTGCAAATACAAAAGTGAATAAATCTGAAAAACATTTGCATTCCAAACTTAATGAAAAATAATAAAAACAAATGAATCATTTCAGAACATAAGAAAGAAAAAAAAGTATAATGTGTAACCTGGAGTGAGGGTGGGATGTGAGGGTGCAACATTAAATAAGGTGCTCAAGGACTACCTTTCTGAAGGTATGATTGAGGATGTAATCTAAATGATGAGAAGAAGCCAGTCATGAAATATTCAGATACCATAGGAACAGCGAGTGCACATCCCTGAAGTGGGAAGGAGTTTGTTCTATCCATGGAACCATTGTGAGAAGTCAGACATAATTGTGGACCTGCCTGTGTAGAGTCTTTGTCATGGGCTGTGGTAAAGACTTTGGGATTTATTCTGCTTATAATGGGAATCTGTTGGCGTGTTTAATCAGGGGAATGAAAAAATCTGTTATATGTTTTAAAAAGATTACTTTGGCCACTATTTGGAGAATGGATTGTAGTTGAACAAGAAAGGAGGTAGGCAGACCAATTAGGAGGCTATAGCAGTAGTGTGAGCAAGAAATGGTGGACAGGAAGAGCTGAAAACACTTGCTGTTGAGTTTTATTACATGTGAGAGAGGAGTATTTACCCTGAGTGAGTGACTGGTGCAATTTCATATTTAATTTTCTTCCTCTGTTTCTTAAAGTTTGTGTTTCGTGTACTATGGTTTAGTGTACACAAAGGTTCATGATTGTTTCTTGTTGAACTGGATTATATCTTTTCTCAAATATCCCTCTTTTTCCATTTAGTGGAAAAAGACTAAAAGTCTTTCCATTTAGAAAGATTGCTGCCAATCCTTTCTTTTGTGTGAATTAATTTCCACACTATGAAAGAGTGAAAATTAAATGAGTTAATGCTTGTAGCTAAACATCATATAGGAGACGAGAGAATTCAGTCTGTCTCTGCACATTCTTCATTTTTCCATGATGTCTAACAGTGTTGGGTATGGGTAGCTCTGTAAAGATTTTATATTTTGTACTGTATTTCGTTGTTGATTTTTTTTCCTCCAAAGCTGTTCTTGCCTCCATATTTGGTAGAGAACTTGATTTATTCTGGTCTTTGGCATGTACCATTTGATTCCTTTAATAGTACACTTTTCTTTCCACCATTTAAGTCTTTTTCTTTCTTTACAACTCTACTAGAAGATTCCATTACTCTAATTATGTCTCCCTGCACCATTTCCATTAGACCTTTGACATGTGGTCTTCTTATAGGTTTTGTTCAATAATCTATTCCCCCCTCACAGTTTTAATTTGACTCACTTTTATAGGATACATTAGTTGAACTGGGTCCGTCACACTTAAAATGAAAATTTTAAAAAACTGTGTCACTGGATCTCAGTACTGGGGGTGTTTCCTCAGAAAGTGTAGAATGAATTCCTGGATCTTTTTGCAATCCTCTGTAGTACTATCTTAAGAACTAGGCCACGTGCAATGGCTTATGCCTGTAATCCTAGCACTGTGGGAGTCCAAAGCGGGAGGATTACTTAAATCCAGAAGTTTGAGGTTGCGGTGAGCTATGATGACACTGCACTCTAGCCTGGGTAACAGAGCAAGACTCTGTCTCCAAAAAAAAAAAGAAGAAGAAGAACTAATGACATCTTATATTTCCCACTTTTGGCAAAAGAGTTATTTTGACATTAGCTACCTACAGCCCAGACAGACTTTCTCTCAGAATTGATAATTTGGAGGGAAAATGCTTGTTATCCTAATGTTGGTTTCTCTTTCCTTAAGGTTTTTAGTATATACTTAAATTTTTATCATTTACATATTCATCCCTAAAATTGAAGTAATAAAAAAATATAATCTCCATCTTATTTTATGTTCATCAGTACCTGGTATATTGCTTAGTCTGAATTACCCTCTGATTAAGTGTTATTGATTGATTAGGTAATTGGTTGCTTTGTCACTAGTTGATTGTCTTACTGATTTTCACTTCTCAGTTAATGGAGAATCATCCTCATTTGCACCAACTGATAATGCTTCCACCACGGGTACTCCAATAGTGTCTGAGGAAAATGCCTTGTCTTCAAATTGCACTAGTACTACTGTCGAAGATCCTCCAGTTCAAGAAATACTGACTTCTTCAGAAAACAATGAATGTATTCCTTCTACCAGTGCAGAATTGGGGTCTGAAGCTAGAATTATATTAGACCATGACACCTCTAATTCTGGAAATAGTTCTGCTTTTGAAGCAGCCAAATTAAGACAGCCAGATGGGTGTGTGGAACCTGTACGGCAGCAGTCTGGAAATGCCAACACAGAAACTTTGCCATCAGGGTATGTTAAATTTTTTTTTTTTAAATGTTTGACTTCCATTGAATTAGTAACTTTTTGATAATATATGACTATTGAATGTGTATATAAAACATTTCCATTGTTTAAAAAATTGAAATCTTAAGTTGGAATCTGATTCATATTTATTTGCTACAAAGCAAGTACTTCTTGGAACTAAGAACAATTGCTCATCTAGTTGAAGTATGTGTAGTATGAAAGAAGAAGAAAAAACCTGATGTTAATTTACAAGACCCTCTCTGTCTGATTTTTGGCTTATTTTTACTTTTTCGTTTTGACCATGACACTCTACATGATAACCTCAGTTCTCTAGCTTTCTTTGTGGTCTGTTCTTTAGATTTTACACTTGAGAACAAGTAGCCATCCTTTTCCTCAGTTAATATCTAATGCAGGGGGAAGTCACATAACCCTGCCAGTTGGCTCTATTGCAAACTCAGTTTTTCATTGCTGCTTAGTAATTCTCAGTCTCTTTTAAGTTTCCTGCTGTGATTATCTAGCTCTTCATGCTTTTCTATAGAGTATTCTCTGTGTGTATTCCATTTGGTTGTCTCCTCCACATTTACTTGACAGTTTTTTTGACTCTTTACTGGGCACTGATGGAACTAATATTTAATAATTAATGATTCATTGTCTCTGCCTTCAAGAAGCTTATTTAGTGATTCAGACTTGTAAACATGTATACTGCATACAATAAAATTTGAAAGTGCTGGACGTAGTGCTTTCTAACACAGCTTAGAATAGTCAGAATGTCAACCCCTGCAGCTGTTGAAACTGTACTCATAGAGGTCTCTAATTACATTATTGCCCTCATTTTCCCATTGTAGTCACCAGGTTTGTACCCCTTTCTTACTTTTGGAACTTTTTTTTCTCAGTGCTTTTTACTGGCTCATCTGATTTTGCCCGCTACTTAATTGTAGTTTCAGCCTTGGATCTTTTCCTCCCTGTGCTTCCCCTGGTAAATCTTGCAGTCTCCTGTCACTTTAACTATTAAATCTGTATATCCAGGCCAGACTTTTCTCTGAGCTCATTTTCAGCTGCTTTCCGGAAATCCCCTCTTCTGTTTCCTGCATGCATTTCCGACCCTACATTATCTTACCTTTTCCCCTGAAAAATCTCTCGTCCAGTGTCTTCTGTCTTTAGTGACTTAGTGATTTATCCTAGTCTCTCATGTGTCAGTCACTGTGTTACAGACATATAAAAAGCTATTCTTACTCTCAGGAACCTCATGGTTTAATGGGGGGTAAAGATACGTAAACAATGGGTGACTAAACAGTACAATTCAAGCTATGCCAGAGGTAAGTTTAGGATGCTGTGGGAAGGAATATATGCAGAGTGGGGGATAGGGGGAGTAACCTGTGCTGTTGAGGTCAAAGAATACTTTGTTGAGGCCAATGACACTTAAGTGGATTTCTGAAAGAAGAGTAGGAGTTAGCAAAGCAAATATTGAGGCACAAGTGGTGAAAGGTTTCATTCTCAGTAGAGCCAACTGCATATTCAGATCTCTAATATCCATGAAAATGAATATGCTGAACTTAGGAATTAGTATTTTGTTACAGTTTGAGGTAGCAAGGTATATAATACTGAAGAGTAAATAGCCCTATGAAGAATTTTATATGCTTGCTAAGGATTTGGAGTTTTCCCTAAAAACCATGAATAATATATGACTATTGAATATGTGTATAAAATTTTTTTAAAGAATTTTAAGCAGGGGAGTGGCATAATCTTATTTGCATTTTATTATGATCATTCTTGCAGTGGTATAGGTACCTGAGAAGTTAAGGAGACAAGTTAGGATAGCAGCCAGATTGGTTTATAAGTGAGGGAAAAAAGCATTCCAGTTCAAAACAATAAGTACATAAACATAATTCTGTGGGCACCAAATGAATGTTTCCACAGGCCTGTAGCCATCATTTATGATCTTTGTATTAGAATTTTGCAGTAATCTGGATGAGTGTTTTTCACATGGTAGGTTGCAATCCATTAATAGGTTATTACCAGCATTTGAATACATAATGAAATAAATAACTGTAGTTTAGAACAGGAAATACTGGAGTGGGTTATGTGTACTAAGACTAAGCATTGCTTCCTGAAAGTTTGTTTTTCTGGCGTGTGTGTGTTTGTAAAATCTATAGAGAAATAGCAGTCTAGTACATACAAAGTGTTTATGTAAAATATGTTTCTTACTCTGTAAGTTGTGGTCAAAAAAAATTAAAAGCCATAAATCTAGGGAGAAATAAAGAGAGCCTGAAATGAGGCAGATGCTAGTTTTTTAGACAGGTCTTGGCACTGAGTCGTGGGGAGGTAGAAGAATAGAAAAAGAGTGGAATCAAAGTGGATTCTTCTAGTGTAGGCAGTACTAGGCTGTGTAACCCTCCGAGTCAGCGGTTTTCAACCCTACATCATCTTCCCTCTTTGCTCAAAAATCTTTCTTATTTCCTGTGTTTTTCTCTCTTTGGTGACTTACTGACTTATTTAGCTAACTACACGATAGACTCGCAGGTGCCTAAGTCCTATTGGTTCTAACGTACAGACAGCCTGAGAACTGCTGCTTAAAGTGCTTTTGTTCGATAATCCTTTACTCCCCACAGTTTCAATTCTGATTCACTTTATATAGAGATATTTTGGTGAAATAAATTCTGTATATCAAAATCTAATATAAAGTGTTGGACAGTGGAAAATTGGATTAGTGTATTAGTATTGGGTTGCTTTAGAGAGATTAAAAAATAGGTTCTGGATCTCTCCCTACCCCTACATAGTGTTTAGGCAGCTGGCTAGTGGTATATTTGACTGAAATAATGATTATAGTATTTTGGACTTGGGGTAAAAGAGTGAAGAGATAGCGCTCTGTTTGTAGGGCATCAAGTTGGTGCATGTTACCACATGACATATACCAGGGAGGCAGTTTTATATATAGTTCCAGAACTGCAGAAGAGTATTCTAGGCTGGAGATAACCTTTGAGTGTTATGCCAAGCATGATCTTCCCTAAGGACCTTTGCATTTAGTCTAACTTTTGTTATTCCTCAAATGTATTCATACTCGGGTCTCTGCTAATTAACTCATTCCAGAGGCCTTTCTTGAGTCTCCTGTTCAAATCAAGCGCCTCTCCCTCCATCTCCTCACACTGCCTGATTTTTCCCCAAAATTTTCTGATGAAAATTTACAAATATACAGAAAATTATAAAGAGTTGTACAGTGAGAACCCATATACCGACTACTAGATTCTATAATTGACATTTTAGCACACTTGCTTTATCTCATATCTCTTCATATCTCTATCCAGTTTTTAAATGCATTCCAGTAAGTTGCAGACATCAGTACGTTTTACACCTCAGCACTTCAGCTTGGAAATCATTAACTAGAGTTCAATATTTGTTTAAATATTTTTAGGCAAAGTTTACATCGGAAAAAAAGCACAAGTCTTGAATGTACCATTTTGACAAGTTTGACAAATGTGTACATCTGTGTAACCCAATTTTTATCAAGATACAGAACATTACTATCACCCCAGAAAGTTGTCTCAAGCCCCCTTTTGAAGCAATCACTATCCTGATTTTTTTTCACTATAGATTAGTTTTCCCTGTTCTAGAACTTATCACAAATGGAGTCAATATGAACTCTGTTGAGTTAGGGTTCTTTTAATCAGCATAATGTAACCTGTGTTATTTTTCTTTTTAACACTTAAATCACCACGTGACATATAACTGTACATATTGTTGCCTATTTTCTCTTCACTAGACTGAAAAGGGGGCTTTATTTTGTCTGTTTCTGTATTCCTTGTGTTTAAAACTTTGCCAGCCATATAGCAGGTACTCAATAAATATTTGTTAAATAAGTGAATTTGTGCTTGATTAAATGGAGTGAGTTAACAATTAGGCAAAAGCCCTGGCTGATAAATGCCTCTGGAAAAAATGTTTGAGATCAAAAGCTACTAAAAAATTCATGTAAGATAAGAACTGAACACCCATTGAATTTAATTACAAAGTGGTTATTTATTGCTGACCTTTGACAAAGTGGTTTCAGAGAAATTATGAGAGCTGTATTCAGATTGCTGTGAGTTGGGAGTGAATGGGAGGGAGGAAGTATGATGGAAAACTCCTCAGAAGAGTGAGAACTAATGTAGAGACTCTTTCCTTGTGAAGACAAAGGGAAAGAGGAATGTTTGATAGAAGTGGGCAAGAGAACTTACAGAAGTGAAGAGTAGTTTTTTGTTTTGTTTTGTAAGATGGAAGAGACTTAAAGGTTGGTTAGCTGATAGGAGGTCAGTGGAGACAGAGATTGGCCAGTACAGGAGAGTAAGAGGGTAACTGGTGGATTGTGGTTATGACAACAGTCTTACTATCTATCTCCATTATCCAAGTTTAAAGCCAGTAGTTACCCAATCAGTGACTAAATTCTGTTATTTTTATTGTAATATATTTCACAAAATTCTACATTTACTTTTTTTTATAAGGTCTTTGTTCAGTAGCAGGTTTTGAAAATTCATATATAATGTTTTGGTGAGATAGGGAGGCCATATAAATACTAGAAAGGAGATGATTATGGTTGAAGGTGAAGTGTGGCACTTATAAATTAGAGTTCTATTGAGAATTCTCATTCATCAGTAATTTGGTAATTTGGACCTATCTGGGGGATTATTCATGAATTTCCATTACGGGGATAATCTAGTCTCTGGCTAAATCCAGCCTACCACCTTTGTAGAGTCTATGAGTATAGCTGTAACAGGCTATCACTGTGAGTCATGGAGACAAAGTTAGCATATCCCCCATTACCGCTGTACCACCTCCCCTCACCGAGCTCCTTCCTCCCTCATTGCTGCCTAAGGCCTGCTCTGGTCATCACCTACAGATTGGAGACTCACTCTTGGCAACTACTAGGTCCCAAGCAGTGGAATCTCATTCTGGGAGTGGCAACTCAGCAAGTTGCCTCCCCTTGGATCAGCTGTCAGGGGAGGAAAGAAAGGCACACAGGGTTCTAGGAGTCACTGAGGCAGATAGTGAAATTGACCAGGCTGTGCCCCTATGGACCGGGAGTTCTGTGTCCTGAGAATGTTGTCAGCAGAGGGCAACTGGGTACACAGCATGCCCACAACCCGGATGCCCCCGCCAAGGCAGAAGGACAGGGAAGGAGTTTTCTCTCTTCTTGTGTAAGTACCTGCATAATATTCTTGATTTTACCTATTGGCCCACAAAGCTTAAAATATTTACTGTCTGGCCCTTTACAGAAGAAGTTTGCCTACTACTGATATATAGAATGTAGAAAATTATAAAGAAGATATCTAAAAGTAGTTCTGAATATAAGGTTCTGTGTAGCAAAAAATTTAGTTTGAGGAAGATGAATTCTATTTAGAACAAAAACACTGAAATCTGGAAGTGAACTTTTGTTTTAGAAAAATTAAGGGCCAGTGCCTAGTGTAACACTTGGAACATAAGTGCTTACTGAATATTTGTTGAATGGTAAATTAGAAATATTTTCAGTTAACTTACGATAAACCTTAGAAAAGGCCTTCATAGACCATTATATGGATGGAGGGCTTGGTTATGTTTATTTTTTCCCCCAATCTTTAAATTGTTTCTGATTACAAAATTAAGACATGACCAAATAAAATATTTAAGTCATATAGAAGTATTAGTACTCCTTAAGCTCACCACCCAGAGTGGTATTTATATATTATTCCAGCAGCAAATATTTGAGAGCCTTTTCTGGGTCAGACGTTGTTCTAGGCACAGCATGTGCAGCAGTACAAGAGAGTCCAAGACTCTGCTGCTGTGGAGCTTGTTTCAGCAGGAAGACAGACAGTGGTCTTAGGTAAAAAATGTATTCAGTACTGTCAGTGACAAGTTCTATGAGGAAAGATAAAAGTGGTGAAGAGGATAGAGCAGCTTTATAAATTATTATTTTTCATAAACTTGTAGAATTATTTTCAGAAAATAGGACCATACTCCACATACTGTTTTTCAGTTGCTTTTAAAAAAAAAAGCTTGGTCATATTTCCATATCAGTACAAGTAGATTCACACATTCACCAAATATTTAATCAAGTATTTATTAAACATCTCGTCTGTGGCAGGCCCTGTGCTAGGTGCTGTTAGTTACACTGGTGAACAAAACAGACAAAAGCCCAAACTTCATGGAGCTTATGGTCTAAATATGTAGGTCTTCCTTAATTCTTTTGAATGGTTTCATAGTATTTCCTTGTGTATTAATTTTTTATTGCTTCCAGTAGCAGAAAGAAATGACACAAGAAAAAAGAAAAAAAATTATTTATGGCTATGTAACAAAGTACCACAAAACTTATTTTGCACAGTTTTTGAGGATCAGGAATCTGGAAGTGGCTTAGCTGAGTGCTGCTACTTTTGGTTCTCAGGAGGTTGCAGTCAAGCTGTTGGTGGGGGCTGCAGTCATCTGGAGGTTAGTTAAGTCTATCTCACTTAGCAAACCCAAAAGAGCTGAATTCTAGCCTGTCAGTGGGAAAAGCCCAGCCTATACATTGGCACTTCTAAAAGGCTCAGGAACTGGCAATATCAGATCCCTTTGGAACTGGCGGTGAAGATAACACTACAAATGGCAAGATTAATTGAAAGTCAGTTCGAGAAATGAATCCCTAATTCCCTTCCCTGCAGCCAGGTCTGTGGCTCTGCCTGAGGGTTTCTTCTTTGGAGGTACTCTGTACTTGGGAACACCAGGCACATTGGAGGGCAGAAAGGTGTACTGTAGTAAATCAGGGTACATAAGTGAACCTTTATAAGATTAATAAGTGAAGGAGATTATAAAGTAAATTTTCAAACAGACATCCTTCTTTCCCACCCAGATCCCATAATAGTAACAACCAGGATTTTACCTTTCTATCCAGGAGACTGGAAGTATCTTCTGTTGAAGACTCTCCTCCAGAAAGACTGAAAACACTGATATAGATTGTTCTCTAACAAAACAGCCCTGTTGTATCACCCTTTAATTAATCCCACAATCCACAAGCCCCACCCAGGCACATAAAACTCCTGGTCAGTTTTTGGTACCCTACTCATTAAACATCTGAGGGAAACCTCTTCATTTGAAAGATAGAGATCAAAACAAACAACCTAGAAAATGCTACTTGAAGAAAACAGACTATTTTAATATTATCAGAGGGATAAGAGTAGATATGACCACATAAAGCAGGAACCAGGTGCTGTAAAAAAGGGATGCTTAAAGAACTAAAAAACCCTTGGAAACTTAATTCAGTGGAAAATTTAACTGATAAAGGTAAAGAAATTTGCTAGCAAGTAGAGCAAAGAAAGATAAATTTATAAAATAGAAGAAATAAAATGGACAAATTAGAGGACCAGTTCAGAAAGTCTAATAAGAGAAGTTCCAGGAAGAAAATAGGAGCAAATCCTTAACAAAATAATGACCAAAAAACCTTTCACAAACATGAAGGACATGAATTTCCTTATTGAAAGGGCTCCCCCAAAACTCAGGATAACAAGTGAAAACAGACCTATTTTAAGACAATTTGTTGCAGAAATTTTGGAACATTGGAGCCAAAGAAAAATTGTAAACATTTCCAGAGATTTTTAAAAAAGACAAAAGAAAGCAGGTTTCATATGAATCAGAATGGCATCACATTTCTCAGAATCAGCACTAGAAGCTATAAGACAATGGGCCAATGCCTTAAATGCTGAGGGAAATTATTATGTATTCAATCTGTAATTCTGTATTCAGCCACAATGTTGAGTGTGTGCATAGAATAAATACATTTTCACATATCCTAGGTTTCCAAAAGTTCAGTTCCTAGGTCTTTTTGCTTAGGAAGCTACTAGGACTCGTGTTTCTCCAAAACTAGGTAGTGAAAATGAAAAACATGGGGTCCAGGAATTTTGGGGGGCCTGGCAGGAGAGTCTTGAAAGGAATACCAGCACAGTGGTGAAGGAAAACCAAGGTGGCCTTGGGCAAGGTAATCTGAAGGCAGGTGCAATTGATAGACCGGCTAATGAGCTTGAACATTTTGAGGAGATTTTTGAAACTGGAAAAGTAGTTGGGGTTTAGTTAATGATAAGAACATAGAAAATAAGCAAAGGGGAGTGGAGACAATTACTCTAAAAGTATTTTTTTTAAAAAGAAATCATGATATGTTCCGTGGCTAAGTTGTCAGGAGGGTTTACATAGTCATAATAATAACTACAGGGAAGGCACAACATATGTGTGTATTTGGGGTGGTTGTGAGGTGGGTAAGTGTTAGAGAGTATGTATGTGTGTACAGGAAAGAGACCTACCTATGTTAGTCTGTTTTGTGCTGCTATAAAGGAATACCTGAGGCTGGGTAATTTATAAAGAAAAGAGGTTTATTTGGCTAACAGTTGTGCAAGCTGTACAAGAAGCATGGTGTTAGCATCTGCTTCTGGTGAGGGCTTCAGGGAGCTTCCAGTCAAGGAGGAAGGCGAAGGGGGAGCAGGCATGTTACATGGTGCCAAGAGAAGGAGCAAGAGAGGAAGGAGTTGGTGCCAGACTCTTTTAACAACCAGCTCTTCCGCAGATTAACAAAGCATGGGGAGGACACCAAGCCATTCATGAGGGGATCTGCTCCCATTACCTAAACACCTCCTACTTGGCCCCCACCTCCAACACGGGATCAAACTTCAACATGAGATTTGGAGGGGACAAGTATCCAAACTATGTCACCTACCTCTTCATCTTTCAGTGTGAGAAGTCAGTACATTGTGTTTGAAATTAAGTAAGTAGTAGTGTGTCAAGCATGGTAATAAGAAAAAGGGAAACACCAAAAAAATTGACTAAAACAGTTGAAAATGTTACCTTTGGGGAGTGGAAAATGAAGTGGAGGAGACAATAGATACTGTTGTTTTTCAAAATGAGCTTCATGGACTATGACTGTTTAAACTATGTGAAGGTATATATGTAACTATGAAAATGTATATTAAACTATGTGAAAGTATATATAATTTTGATAAAAATTAAAGCTAAATTAAAAATAGTAAAGGGTATTTATAAAGAAAGGGTTGAAACCAAGAAATTTTGTGATAGAATAGCAATAAAAATTCAAGGACTGATTGTGGGAAATAAAACCTAAAAATAGCAAAAGTACCATTACCAGGAAGTTCTTGAAATGTGATCAAGTTTTTAGATACTCATTTGTGTTTGGTAGTTAAGCTTTCATACAGATAAATAGCCCATTGGTATACATTATAGGTATTCCAGTGCCTTTCAACTGAAATTCCATTTTTAAATCCTCCCTTTGGACTTCATGTAGAAACAAATGAAGTAAATCTTAACTTTCAGATGATTTATTTTTAGTGAAATGTTTTATAAGGAATATCTAAATTTTTACAGTATGAAATAGCTTGAATGTTCCAGTGTAGGATTTTATACCAAAGTGATTTTTAATAGGTAAGTTTAGTGTTTTCTGTGATCCTGAGTCTGTTGTGAACTTGTGCATCTTTATTGTTCATGGTTATTACTTAATCATTTTTAATTTTTTTTTGTGTATGTGTTGTTTTAAGTATGTATATATGGCTGCAGCCTAGTTTAGAGAGTTACTTTAATATGTATGGTCATTGTGTATGAAAATAATAACTTAAGGGCTCTTTATCAAAATTTAGTTGGGTTCCTACATTTAAGGGAAAGGAAAATAATTTCCATTTTTCCTACTTTAAAATTGAAAACAAGAATGCTAACCTTAGAAATAACCAATTTTTTTATTTTTAAAATTTTTATTTTATATCATATTAAGAAAAGATTGAAGAGGAAGAAACAGGGATCACAGAGGAGAAAATGAGAGTGGGAAAAATGAGAGATTGAGAGTCTTCAAGATAGAACAGGAAAGATAAAGTCACGATGTCCGTAAATTCAAAGGCCTACCATAACCAAGAGAGGGAGAGATGTGCACAGAAAGAAGATACTATATGCACATAGAAGAAAGAATTTTCATGGAGCAGTTGTCACCACAAACTTTTTGAAGGCGATTTCTGATTAAAAAAAAAATCTTTTAGATGTGTATTTTTGAAATTACAGGAGAAATGGATATGTTACTTCACTGACATTTTGTGCCTTGGGCTTGATAGTAGGCTGAAAGTTCCGCTACTTTTGATTAAATTTCTGTTTTCTGATAATTTGAAATTGTGTAAATTAGTGGCTTTTTACAATTTTATGTATTCTATTCCTTCTCTGATAACTATACTTATTATTTGAGTTTGCAATACCGTAATGAAAAAGGAATTATTAAGAGGTTAAAAAAGCACTAATGGTTGAGTAAACAAACATCTTTATAATATAAAACATATGTATAGCTTTATTTATTTGTTTATTTAGAGGCAGGGTCTTGCACTGTTGCCCAGGCTGGAGTACAGTGACACAATCATAGTTCACCATAACCTTGAATTCCTGGGCTCAAGCGATCCTCCCACCTCAGCCTCCCAAGTAGCTAGGACTACAGATACGCACTACCACACCTGGCTAATTTTTTAAATTTTTTGTAGAGGCGGGGGTCTCCCTATGTTGCCCAGACTGGTCTTGAACTCCTGGCCTCATGTGATCCTCCCGCCTCGGCCTCCCAAAGCTGGGATTATAGGCATGAGCCACCGTGCCCAACCTGTATAGCCTTTTAAGGAAAGCTTATCTGTAATTTTCCTGATTATAAGGGGAAATAATTTTTTAGATTGTCCTAGTTTGTTGTTTTTTTACTGTTATTTTTATATTTTTTATTAAAGGTGGGAACAGAGAAAAGATCCTCATGGTAGGACCTATTATGTGGATCATAACACTCGAACTACCACATGGGAGAGACCACAACCTTTACCTCCAGGGTAATGTAGCATTTTTATGCATCTTTAGTTATGTTTTATCACAAATGTTATTTTTAAATTTAATATAGCATAAATTGATTCTTTCATTCTGCATATATTACGTTTCCTTATATTTCCTTGATTTGCTTATGTGAATAATTAATGTTCAATGAATGAGATTATATAGTCTTAAGGGCTTCCTCAACAGACTGTCAAACATTGGCATGAGTTACTGAGAGAAGTTACATAATTTTGGTCCAAATTCAGTCCTTGTTATTTTTTAAGGAAGGAAAGATATATTTGGGATAATTTATATGTGTGCTTCTCCATAGATAGTGATCTAAACTGTTATTTCAAAAGATTTAATGACATAAGAAATATCAGAGTGGTTCATAATTACAATCAAAAAAGATGGCTACAGGTAAACTTGTATTACATTAAACCTAAAATTATAGAGGGTTTTTAATTAATAAAAATATTTTTATTATATACTAAATAAAGTTCATGCTATTAGGCTGTCATTCAAGGCATTCACAGACTGATCTCCCTTTATCTTTGTATTTTTTCATAACTCTTTATGCATATTGTATTGATAGCTAGTTGAATTATACTATTTGCAGTCCCTGCAAACATTCTACCCGTACCTGGGATGTGTTCCTTATTGTCTTTGACATTCAGAATATCTGTCCATCCAGATTCAACTTAAAGTCCACCAATATAAAACATACTCAAAGTCCAGAAAATTCAAGGCAGGGAGTATGTTATTTTTGTGAGATATTTCTCTTTTATGGAAGAAAGTACTCACACCTTGGTCCTACAGGAGAACTGATCATTGGAAAGCATAGACCCGAAATTTCAATATAGCAAACCGTGAAGTTCATTTAAACTACAACAGGATCACTAAGTTATAATAATTCATTTAACCCATTTATTGAGTGCCATAACATGGACTATTTCACTGAAACTGTTGCCCCAAAATTAGGCAGAGACTATCTATAATTTTATCTTTAGACCCCATTATGCTCTTTGTTACCCCATTGTATTTTTAGTCATAAATTTATAGAAAGAATTTAGAATTGATTGCTGAAAGGATTCTGAGATCATTGTATAAATTAATGACGAAAATTGGTTTAACAGATCCCAGATGTGTGGAAGAGGTAGAAGTTGAACTGAACCCTAGAGCTGAGTAGAATTCTGGTTGGTTGAGAAATTGGGATGGGCGTTCTGCTCTGAGGGAATGTTTTTTAAAAGGCATGACAAAATGAAACACACGGCACACCTGGAACCAGCACGTAGTTGCTTGGCTCTCATGTGGGACCCTTGAAGGATCTCGGGGATGAAGCTGAAATTGGGCGGGTTAATTTTTATGTGTGGTGTGACTCCACCTGCACTTCAGGAAGATAACTGGCAGCAGTATAGCGGGAGGAAGGTGGGTGTGGGCAGTGCCACGGGGCACATGGCTGGGCATCTAGCAAGCACTCTCAGTAAATGCTCATCAAGCAAAGAGGAAGAAAGGGGGCCAGACTGACACTGAAACTGTTCAGCCAATGGCCTCTTTTTTAGACAGTCATTAGAAATTATATTAGTGGTAGAATGGGAAGGTAATTTAACTAAAATAAATGGTTTATAGTTTCATAGATTTTTTGGAAGAATATAAACATTTATGTTCTTCTTAAGTTTGTTCTGTCATGTCTTAGACTTGATTTTTAAATTATTTGAGAGAAATATTAACTGCTTTTCAGTTTCTTATATTGAGAGCTTATTGTTTATTTTTATTTTTGTTTATTCTATTTGTGGTAGTTGGGAAAGAAGAGTTGATGATCGTGGAAGAGTTTATTATGTGGATCATAACACCAGAACAACAACGTGGCAGCGGCCAACCATGGAATCTGTCCGGAATTTTGAACAGTGGCAATCTCAGCGGAACCAATTGCAGGGAGCTATGCAGCAGTTCAACCAACGATACCTCTACTCGGTAATTAGCAAATTTTAAGATGTTAATATAACTTTTTCCCTCATGCATTTGCCCTTTTCTACTTTGGTGATTTTTAAAAATGTTATAGACTGCATTGCAAGGTAATTTTTAGTTAATCTTTACTAAACAATTAGTATTTCTTTTATCTATACACACTTCAAGTTTTTTAAAAAAGAGTTTACTAACATAACTGTAGACTCAGTTTTATATCCTTATTACAGAATAGTTTCATAAATGCAGTTTCTTAATAAAACAATGTCTTTACCAATTCCAAGTCCTCCACCTTTAATTATAATCATTTTGTTTGCTTTAAACAAAACCATTTACCTCATGATTTTACTTAGGGCTAGTCTTGCAGTGTTCTAGCTATTCTGATTTCCTTCCCAGAAACAACACTCGCCTATTTTAGCTCAGCAAAGATACTCCTAGGATTGGAATTAGTTTTGTTCACAAAATCTAATGCTGTCTGGAAATTTGATCAATTGGTGATTTATTTGTTGCCATAAGCAAACAATCCACAAGGGGAGTAGAGAAAACAAGCGAATGTAAAAAACAAAAAGAACACCTCTGATAAATGGTTTGATCACAGGAGGTAGAAAAGATAAATTTTAAGTACTGGACAACTCTAGATAGTGTTTTGAGGCAACCCAAAATGTAGAAGCTAGCATATAGAAAGGAAATAAGAAAGAGACATGGAAAGAAAACTTAAATAACTTTTTTCAAAATCCTTCCTCAGGCTGGCTCTTTCAACTCTGTTTTTTTTCAGAGGTTGAATAATAAGTTCTCATTCATAGGTTGACCCACTGTCCTGGTTATCTGTAGCCAGCAGAGGGGGAGTGGGGCAACCCAGTTTCCATAGCATGTCCAATTGCTGGTTCTTTGGTGACTTCTACGGATATCTTTGGTAAGGTTCCTTAGTTCAGCTACATACAGTAAACAAGAAATTATGTAGTGTGGGTTTGTTTTTGATTGGACTTACCTATACACATGTAAACCTTGGGGAAACAGGGCAGAATTAGGTAATAGGTATGTATCAGAAGTATATTCTCCTGCAAATAACAGAATCTCCTTAAAGGGATTGAGGTTTAGTCGTCTCAGTACAACACCAAGTATGGGGTAAGAGTCTAGAACAAATACTGCCTTGGCTCAGTAGTGCCATCATGTACTCAGGTTCTTTCTGCCCTTTTGCTCCACCATCCTTATGCTTCATGCCTGTTACTTCGATCACATGGAGCTACTGCCCCCTGGGCCTCACTTCTACGGTCTGGGCATGAAGAAAGGGAAAGGAGATTTGAAAGGGGAGGTGGGAGATGGCTTTGTTCTAGCAAGCCCTTGCCTTCTGACTTAGAAAAGGGTGTCTTTACAATGGCTGTACCTCATCGGCCAGAATTGGTCACTCTGCCAACTCAGCTGCAAGAGGGGCAGGGAATGAAATGTTCTTTATGGACACATTTCTACCTGAAACAAAACAGTGTTTTGGTTATCAATAAGGGGTAGAAATGGATATTGAATATAATTAACAGTATCTGTTACAAGATTATATTCATGAAGATGTGTATACTTTATCATTATCCTTATTTTTCAGGTAATGATTTTTATATTTGTCACTATTTTAGAATTCATGATAGAATGTTTCTATTTTCTTCAGAATATATTTCTAGGTTGTGATAATGTGTAAGCATGCATAAAAATGTGTTTATGTGTTTTTATGTATATATGAATATATTAAATGGTACCAATTAAGATAAAAGTTTATTTCTATAAAGGTGATGTTGGAGTTTAATATTGGTTTTATTAATAGGCATTTGTTTTAAGGAACATTATGATAATTGCTCTATTTAAAGAACAATATTTCCTCCTTTACACACCATAATTTTCTATATGCTCTTTTCCCGTCTCATCTTGCCCCTATAGATTATTATGGAAGAACTAGGCATTAAAATATATTGTCAATATATTATTTCTAAATCATTTCAGGAAAACTAATAATTTTATCAATTGGTTGGCTTCTCTTACCTCATGACATTTTGAGAACTTTGTGTCTTGAAATTATTATATTCACATTCCCTTATATTTTAAAAGAAATTATTATAAAATGTGATTCTGCCAAGTGCTTAGTTTATTTCTGCTTTTATATTAAAATACTATTTTTTTATTTCTCCCCCCTCCCATCACTTTTCCAATCAGGCTTCAGTGTTAGCTGCAGAAAATGACCCATATGGACCATTGCCACCAGGCTGGGGTAAGCTGGTATGTTGTTGGTAAAAATATCTGTAAGGTATATTATATCAAATAATTACTAAATGCTATGCTCACCTTATTTTTTAGAAAAAAGAGTGGATTCGACAGACAGGGTTTACTTTGTGAATCATAACACAAAAACAACCCAATGGGAAGATCCAAGAACCCAAGGGTATGTATATACTACAGCCTTACTTAAGCCATCTTGCATATAACTGTAGATGGAATCAATGAACCTTGAGTCAGATGTTTTTAGTACCTAGAAAATGTTCACCTTATGATTATAACTTTATCTTTTAGCTTACAGAATGAAGAACCCTTGCCAGAAGGCTGGGAAATTAGGTACACTCGCGAAGGTGTTAGGTACTTTGTTGATCATAACACAAGAACAACAACATTCAAAGATCCTCGCAATGGGAAGTCATCCGTGTAAGTGAAAACCTAAAGTTCTCCTTCAGTGCTGCTTAGTGAGGACATGAGGTTTAGTCTCTTAATTTAGCCTCGACTTTAGCAACAGATTTTACTTTTTAGTTCAAGAAAACCTAAACAAGTAATACCCTAGTATAGCTGTCTTTGCTCTTATTCCAGAATGGCTTTGCGGCATGTAATTCCTTAATAATAACAATGGCAAATATTTATATAGTGATTACTATGAGCCAAGGATTGTTCAAAGCACTTTATATGTATTAACTCATTCTACCTTCCAAAAGCCCCTTGAGGGTAGATAATAATTCCCCTTTACCAAGTAAGGAGAGGTGTAGGGAGTATACTTGACTGTTTCAGACCAAGGCAGTCAGTCTGTCTCCAGAGTCTGTACTCCGAACTGCCACATCATACTGCTGCAACAAGATGTTCAATGAAACTGAATTTTTCCAGGTAAAGATATCTTAATTAAGCAGTTGACAGTTCTCTCCTTCATTCTTTTTACTCTTAGGTGTGATGTCTTTGCATCACTAAGAAAATAAAAGCAATCATAAAAATCTTTTGCAAATACCCACTATCACATCTACCCACCTACCACCATCTATCCTCCTTCCTGTTCCTGTCAATGAACTGTCATTGTTCCTGTCAAAGTCTAGTCCCTCCACTGGTGCATGACATTTCCCCACACACGCACACTTAATTGCTCCAGCAGTTATCATTTTTCTATCCTACGTCATCAGTTTTTCTTTCTCTACTAAATTATTCTCATCAGCTGTTATTTCTCCTAGATTAAAAAAAAAAAAAACTTAACTCTTCCCCGTACCAACTCATTCAATGACAATTCATTTTTATTGCTGTCCTTCCCAGGAAAACGACCTGAAAGAGTTGTCTCTGTGTTGCTGTTTCTAATTTCTACCTTAAACCAACTCCAAGGAAGTTCCCCTGACACTGAACTTGCCATTCGCACCGGTGATCTTCACATTGTTAATCCAGGGGTTGGTTTGCTGTCCTGTCTCATTTGACTTATGTGGAGCATTTGATACAATACATTTCTCTCTCCTGGTAAAAGTAGTGGAGGGCATCATACTTTCTTTATTTCCCTCTGCCTTTCTGGTCTTATTTCTTTCTCTGTTTTGCCAAGTCCTCTTTTTCCCCTCAGCCTCTTAACATAAAAGTACCCAGAGCTCTGTCCTTATTTCTTTTCTAACTACACTCATTCTCTTGGTGAATCTTACTCAGTGTCATGCTTTTAAAAACATCTGTGTGCTAATGACTCACACTTGTATTTCTAGGTCAGACTTCACTTGAAATTTTGATTTGTGTAGTCAGCTACTTACCTTACATCTCCACTTGTAACTCCTTCCTGATAGCTCTTATAAAACCTGATCTACCTGTGTTATTCCCCCTCTCAGTTAATGGTAACTCCACTCTTCCATGTGCCTGGGCCAAAAATTTTAGACTTGTCCTTGTCTTCTCTTTCTCTCCTACCTTACACACAGTCCATCAAGAATTCTAGTTTCCTCAGCTTCAGAACATATCTAGAGTTCAGCTATGTCTCACCACCATCACTGCCACTACTTTGGTCCAAGCTACCATTGTCTCTCACCTAGAGTAGTACCAGAGTCCTCAAACTTTCTTTCTGCTTTCTATCCATACCTCATATAATGTTCTGTTAGTTTCCATACAGAAAAGAGGCAGATTTTTTTTTTTAATTTAAGTAAAAAGTCATTTCTTTGCGTAAAACCCATCAGTGGTTTCCATCTCAATCAGAGTGAAAAGCAGTCTTTACAGTGGCCTTATAAGGCCATGTAGGATCTGACGCCTGTTACCTTCAACCTCATCTTGGTTTTCTCTCCTCATTCACTCTTCTCTAGCGTCATTGGCCACCTGGCTATACATTGAACATCTTAGGCTCCTACCTCTGGCTCTTAGCTTTTATGCCCTCTGCTTGGTATGCTCTTTGCCCCAATATCCGTGTGGCTTATGCCCGTTCCTTCATGTTTTTGCTCAAATGTTACTTTGTCTATGTACCCTACTCTTTTCACCCTTTTCAGAATTGAAAAATTCTTCTCCTAACCACTCCTTATCCTTTGTCCTTTTAACAATGCTCCCCACCCCCATGTTTTTTCCTTAGGGCAGGAGTGAAAAGGTATTTATCCCCTTCTAACACACTACATATATGGTTTACTTACTCATATATTTCTTGTCTATCTCCTTCCCTAGTACATAAGCTCCACAAAAACAGGCATTTTAATCTATTTTATTAACAAGTAATGAATGTTCTCACTGTCTAGAAGTGTGTCAAGTGCCTGCTATGCATTTAGCAAATATTTATTGAATAAATAAATTCACTTGAACCTGACAACACAAGAGGGCATTTCCCATCCATTTCAAAATGTTCCCTAATATTGTGAAAGTTCTTTGTGCCTGTGTGTTAGGCCCTCAGTCAATTGGCAGGAGACCCAGGCTCTCTCAGTGTGGGTCAAACCATATTGTAAAACCTACATTCTTAGATGCCATTCACTCTGCCTCTTCTCTCACTGACCACCTGAACCATGTGACCTGGATGTCACATGTTGTTCCTAGGAATTTATTTTGCTTTGCTTATTATCTCCAGCAATATGTGTTTTGGTTTTGGGTTAGGTTTAAGATGTGGTAGAATTTCCTCTTATCTCTCTTCTATCTAGAGCCTATGTCTTCCTTAGATTTAAGGATTATCAAAGATTTTCTTTGAGATAGTCTGTAGTAGACTTTAGTATTTCATTGAACTCCGTACTTTACAAAAGATCCGTCTGTACATACAATGTCCCTCTTTGTGTATGTGTATGTCCTGTTACTGTGATAGCTCTCGTTCCTTGAACTGCTGTTGGAGCACCAAATATATCCTTACTTCTCTCTCAGCACAAAATTTTCCTGTGGTCATTTGTAGGACTCTAGTATACTCTAATTTCATAATGGATACTTAATATTCACTTTATTATGAATTAATATATGGTTTATTTTTGTTTTTCTTTAGAACTAAAGGTGGTCCACAAATTGCTTATGAGCGCAGCTTTAGGTGGAAACTTGCTCACTTCCGTTATTTGTGCCAGGTACTGCAGTGGTAAATAAATCTTATGTTCATAATAATCATTTAGTCTTACTTTTATATAATACATATACTATAGCTTACATGATATTACGATATTATTTTTGTTTGTAGTCTAATGCACTACCCAGTCATGTAAAGATCAATGTGTCCCGGCAGACATTGTTTGAAGATTCCTTCCAACAGGTAAGGTAAAGATTTTATCACAGTAAAACAATGCTATTTGTCTCATTGTATTTTATACATCTAAAGGCAGTAGGGTTTTAGAGAGTGTAAACCATTGAGAACACAGCTATAATAATGGCTACCACTTCCTGAGTGCCTGTTTTAATAATAGTTTTACTAAACCTTACCACGTATTGAGTGATTGCCATTTGCTTGACACTGACATCTTGTATTTCTCATTTTATTTCATTCATCCTCACAGCATCCTTTTGAGACAGTTCCTATCTTATTTCCATTTTATAGGTAAAGGTAGTGAGATGAGTGACAATCATTCTATCACAAATTTAGATGTATACTTATAAAATAAAGCTTAAACAGCTTTTGGAACAAGTTGATTGATTTTGACAATACTTTGCTAAGAATTTATTACCTCAAACAAAGTTTTGATAATGCTACCAAGTTAAAATTAAATTGGTAGATACTGTATTCCATTTGAGTATTCCTTTAATAATTCTAATGTTTATTCTCACCTTTAAGTTTCTGTCCAGATGTCATGCTCTCAGAGAGGCCATGTCTGAGCATGCTATTGAAGATGGCAATCCTGCTCTCCTCCCTCACAGCCACATTCTAGCCAATTACAGCATTTTATTCTTTTTCATAACACTTACTGCCACCCGATGTATTTTATTTTGTTTGTCTCCCTTGCTAGAATGTGAGCTTCATGAAAACGCGGACTATTTTGTTTGCTGCTGTTTAGCCCAGTACCTAGAATAGTGCCTTGCACACAGCAGATATTCAATAAATATTTAATCAATGAATAAATGAGAATATAATATGTCTATCTTTCCTGAATCATCTGCAGAATATTTAAGGATAAAAAATCTGAATACCATATTGTTAGTTCTTTTTTTCTGATGAAAAATTGAAGAATTTTCATGAGATTTCTTGTTCCTCTCCAAACTATTACAATGATGAACCAAACTTCTCTGTGTACTCAGATACACAGATAACACTCTGAACTCTGAGAGACTTTCAAACCCTAGCCTAAGTTTATTAGTTGTTGGACTTTGTACAAGGTATTTAAACTATTATCAAAAGTTTTTTTTAGTTTGAGTTAATAAATTCTTAGGAAAGTAAGTATAAGTAGACCAACTTGTTTGAAACTCTGTTTGGGTTGATTTTAGTAAGTGTACATCTAAATTTATGGTTGACATTATTTTGCTTTTTACCCTGTCTTGGGAAGAATCATGGTCTATTTGATGCACAGGACTGAGCCCATGACTGTCTTTGATGGAGGTCTGCTGCTAAGCCGTGCCCTAAACCAGACCTGTCAGTCTTGGGTGTGGTTCTTACATATGTGTAGTGGAAGTAATTCATTTCTATCCCAAAGTAAAGACTACTTACTAGTAACCATGATGTAAGCTATTAAGGATTATGAAAATTTGATATAGGTATTGTTTTAATCTGTACTATCCTATATATAAATTCATCATCAAATAAATAATTCTTTATTATAGCTGAGTTCCTTTGCTAAAAATGGAATGTGTGGAATAAGCAGGATGCAGAATAAGGTCTTTTTCCTCTAAGTATGTCTAGTCAGAAAAATTTACAAGTCGCCTGTTAAAAGATTTTCATACAGTTTGGGGGAGTTAAGGGTCAGAGAATATTTTTTAACCTTAAAAACTTTCTATGTCAAACTCTTACTTTCTTGCCACTAACCCAAAGTAGAATTGCCATTTAATACTAGAGGAAGGGAAAGAGAATAAACAATGACTCTTGAACAATGTGGGGCTAGGGGCACTGACCTCCCACACAGTTGGAAATCCGCCTGTAACTTTTGACTCCCCCAAATCTTAACTACTAATAGCCTGTTGTTTACTGGGAGCCTTACAGATAACATAAACAGTCATTTAACACATATTTTATATGTTGTATGTATTATGTACTATATTCTTACAATAAAGTAAGCTAGAGAAAAGAAAATGTTACTAAGAAAATCATAAGGAAGAGAAAATATATTTACCATTCATGAAGTGGAAGTGGATCATCATAAAGGTCTCCATTCTCATTGTCATCACATTGGGTAGGCTGAAGAAGAGGAGGGATTGGTCTTGCTGTCTCAGGGGTGGCAGAAGCAGAAGAAAATCTACATATAAATTGACCTGTGCTATTTAAACCCACATTGTTCAAGGGTCAACTGTATATGAAAGTGAGTCAGAAAAAACTGAATAAATTGATATGTATGTCTTTATCTAGTGTGTAGAATAAACCAGTTGATCTCTTGAGTTAAAGGCATTGTTGTATGAGATAAAGAAATCTGTAATTTTTTAAATACAGGTTAAATTGAATTGTTTTGGAACAAAGTTGTACTGCATATGAGTGTTTAAATTTTCATGTTTTTGTTTTTAATTAGATTATGGCATTAAAACCTTATGACTTGAGGAGGCGATTATATGTAATATTTAGAGGAGAAGAAGGACTTGATTATGGTGGCTTAGCAAGGTAAAATAGAAACACATATCTGCTTTGAAATAAATATATCTCATTGTATGCAGGGAAAGTATTCTTGAAAAGATATGTGAATGTATTGGTTTATATTTTTATAACAAAAATTAAAATATTTGCACAATTCTAAAGGTAATTATTACTGCTCTTAATTATCTTTCTATACATTTTCTCTGCATATAAATGTAAATTTGTATATATGTGTAATATAGTACATATTTGCTGCTTTTTTTAAGAGAATTAATTATACAATGTACAAAATATAGGAACCTGATTTTTTAAATTTTATATAGCATGGACATCTTTTTATGTCAGTATACATAGAGAGCTAATACTCTCATTTTTAAGATGGCTGTACAATATTCCATTGTATGAATATATCATAATGAATGATCAGCATACATAGGTTGTTTCTTATTTTTTGCTAATAACATCAAATGTTGGTTTTATCTGTGTTTATAAACAAATATGGGTTCTTTCTTTTGAGAATAAAGTTTTCTACATTCACTAATAAATATATTAACAGTGGACACTTGTGAAGCAATATGAGTAGAAAATCCTTTTGTCTTTTAATTTTTTCCCTTAATTGCTTTGCCTAAACCTAATTTGGCAACAATTTATTTTTTAGCAAAGTGCTTTGATTAAATCTTTCTATGATTAAAAAAATTAAACTTTTCATAGAAACAACTCTCTTTTTGAACTCATATTTCACAGGTGTACAGAATTACAAAATCACAGTTTTAATACAACTGGCAAAAAGAGATGAAGTACCAAGCACAACTGGTGGGAACAGATATATGATAATATGTGTGGGATTATCAGAGTTTTGTTTATATTAGCATATTTCCTCATCTACAATATCATTAAGCTTTTTCAGAGAAGGAACACTACCTACCACAATAAATGTTCATATCACATCTATTGTGAACTTATCTCAATTTCAGAAATATTCAGACATTAAAAGAAAGGTACATCTTAGAAAATGAGGAAATATGGTATTATTTTTACAGTGTCTGTCTTTATAACATTTACATTCTTGTCTGAACCCTTATTTGCCTTAACTGTTTGAGTCTAGTCTTATATTTTGATGATTTTAATACACATAGCCAGTTCCTCCATACCATGATTTTTTTTATTCCTAAATTCTTTATTTGATTCATGTATTGGTGGGCTAGATTCATCATCAAATGGTTTATTCAAGAATTCACAGGGGTGATATATTCCTATAGTCTTTGCATGTTTGAGAATATTTTCTATTGTATATAAAGAACAACTTCACTAGATATAAATTTCTTGCACAACACTTGTTTCTTCAATACTCTGTAAACATTGCTTCACTGTTTTCTAGCATTGAATGTTAGTACTGTGAAGTGTGAGGCCAACCCCTTGCAGGAAACTTTTTTTTCTCTGGGTGCCCACACAGTCCTTTTTTTTGAAGTTCATTAATTTCATTGTTGATTGTTTTATTATCTTTTTTTAGGAACATATTAAGAGCTTTAATTTCAGGGAAGTTTTCTTCTATTATGTCTTTGAATATTTTTTCTGTTCCATTTGTTCCATTTTTCTTCAGGAACATCAATCATGGGTATGTGGAATCTCCTTTGTCGGTCTTACATGTCTGTCATCTTTTCTCTGATCATTTTTATCTTTGTGCTTTTCCATTTTGTTTTGATTTTTCTCAAGCCTATCCTCATGTTACTGTTTGCAGTACTGCCCTACGTTTTGCTGCTTCTAATGTGATTTTTCATTAGTGGTTTTACTGCTTTCTTCATTTTCTTCTCTAGGCTCTGTTAGTTCGTCTGTTGTCTCATGATTTTTTCAACCTCTGTGTCTCTTCAGTTTATTTGAGAGTATAGAGAAGAAGATGTTGAAAGTTAATTCTTCTGCCTCTTGCTGGTTAGAAATTTTTCCATCTTTTCTGCTAGGATCAGGGTAAAGGTTAGGTGCCATGTTATAGCCATTCTTCTTTTGAATTGATTCAGTTTTCTCTGGGCTGCTGTTTACTAAAAGTGATCTGAAACATCTGGAGATTTTATTCCTAGTTTTTGTATGTGTATCTAAACACATTCTCACTAGATCTGCTCAGTCCTTTTCCCTAGGGGCATGTTTTACTTCAGCCTCATCATAGAGGGAAGTCACTTGGCTCACTACTATGTTGGGACTGGACTAAGCTGTATGAATTGGTGTTTATCATTTCTTGGTTGATTTCGTTTAGGGACTCCCTTCTCTACCCTTCAGGCAGTTTCAGGAATTGTATTTTGAAAGCTTTAGAAAATAATTTGTAAACAGGCTGCCAGGACAGATCTAGCTTGCATAGAGGTGGCTATATTTATAATTTTAAATTTTTTAAATTACTTGGTAACAATCAAAATCACTAGATTACGCTTAAGAGTCAAGATTTCCGGCTTCTCTTTAAAAACACTAGACCTACATTCCTGCCTTCTCATGTGGCATCAGTTGCCTGATTCAGAGTAGCTATTTCCCCTTTAGGGTATAATGCACTCTACTTCACTACAGTGCCCACCACTGACTGCCCAGTCATCAAAGGACTATGGTAATGTGCCTAGAAATTCTTCTTCCTAAAAGCCAATAATTTTAGTAGGGATATAATGAGGAATGGAGGATTGTGGCTAAGCAGAGAATATGAGCCCCATCTAGAAAATAGAGAAGGAAGCCCCTTGTACTCACTGGTCACTGTAAGCATTTGAGTTTGGAACCCTGCTTTAGAAGAAATTGCTGTTGAAAAGAACCTTTTGCAAATTCAGTTTATTTTGTAATATCTTTTATCTAGTTGGATTTCATATATTAGGCTTTATTAAATGAGTCAAAATAGGTGGTTAAAAAGATTGCTTATCACATTTAAAGATTTCACCCTTTTAATTTTAGTTTCATTTTTATTGCATTGACAGTATAATTAAAACTATTCCATAAGAGCAGTGCTGTGTATCTCAGTATCACCAGCAAATATATATTAAATCCTATTATACATAGATCCTAGAGTGCCTATAAGAGTTAAGGATACAAAAAATACATAAAGACATGGCTTTTCCCTTTGAGGAACTTACAGTCCGGTGGATGGGGCAGGTATGTGCATAAACATGAATAATGTTGTGAGGTTGTTACCACAAAGTATTCAGTGACTAATACAAATACGCTGAAAATTGCTTCAAAAAATTGCTAAAGTTGGATCGTCAAAAAGTGGCATCTATATAAGTTGAGTTGAAGTTGAAGAGACGTACCCCAAGCGAAATTATGGTGTAGAAATAGCATGTTATATATGAGTAACAGTGAGCTTGTAGTTTGGCAACACAGGAACTAGCAGGTAACTCTGAGTGGAGAGCCAGATCATAGAAGGACTTAAATGGAGGGCTGAGGAATTGGGCAGTGGAGTTGTTAAAGGCTACTGAATAGAGGTATAATGTATATATGGGTATATTTAAGATCTGTTTTTAAATTCACATATTTTTTTTGTAGAGAATGGTTTTTCTTACTTTCACATGAAGTTTTGAACCCAATGTATTGCTTGTTTGAGTATGCGGGCAAGAACAACTATTGTTTGCAGATAAATCCAGCATCAACCATTAATCCAGACCATCTTTCATACTTCTGTTTCATTGGTCGCTTTATTGCCATGGTGAGTTCTTGACTTTAAATTATTTAATTAATTTATTTAAACTTTGCTTTTTTCACAAGTATTACAGAGGACTTATTATATTACCAAGGAGGTTTTCCTAGGGAGGATCAAAATATAGTTAATTTTTTGAGTACTTGTATAAAATCCAAGATTATGAATGAGGATTATTTATATAGCCACTTAGTCTTTAAAAGTCCTTTCATTTTATAAATTAAAGTCTAATTATAGTATAACTACTTTCCTATAAAAGGAAAATCTGAGGTATCTAATAATTGCATTTGATTAATGGTTTTGGAATTTTTAGAGCTTTGCAGAAACCTTTGTGAAACTATAGTCTTTTGAGAAATTTTTTGTATTTACGTATTTATTTGCATTTTAGTATCTATTCATTTAGTAAATATTTATTGAGAGCCTACTATAATGCCAAGCACTGTTCCAGGCACTGGAGATTAAAAGAAGACATAGTCCCTTCTCTCAGGGATCTAAATTCCATTAGGTAGAGGAACACAAGTCTGTGCTGAGGGAAAGAGTGTTACTTGTTTATAGAGTATGGTTGGAGGAGGCCTTGTTGATGGTGACACATGAACAGAAACATGAAGAAAGCAAAGGACTGAATCATGCAGATATCTTGGAGAAGAACATTCTAGGCATATGGAAGAGCAAAACAAAGCCTCCAAGGTGGAAGTGCATTCTTGATTGAGAAAGAGACCAGCACAGCTGGAGCAGAGTATACATGAGACAGAATGTATGAGAGATTGGGAGATACTGTGTGGAAACTTTAGGAAATTCGTGTAAGAGTTTTGAGTAGGTGCTCCAAATTCCCAGCAATACGTAGCATATAAAATATATAATATTTTAGTTTTCATGATTTATGTCATTTTCTTACTAAGTGTTTTTTTTGCCTTTAATATAAGGAATATGGGAGCAGTGACCTTGAGTAGGCATGAGAGAAAGAGATTTATTTAATACACATAGAAGTAATAGAAAGTTTATCCATAATTAGAATATATGGATTCAGATGCTAGTAGTGAGCAGATGTGGTAGAACACACAGAAGTTCTCCTCTGACTGCTTATTTCCTCAGTGAAATGGGAAGTAAGATCATTAGCTCAGAGTAAGCAGTGGGGAGAAGCAAGTATTTGAGCAAAAAGGAGCAGGAATGCAGTCAGTCACCTAGGAGAGTGGGGCAGTGAATGCAGTAGGGAAATATGTTACCAGGAAATACAACAGGAAGGAGATACGATTGTTGGTCGTGAACCAGTCAGCTTGGTTGTATATGCATTTCTAGAATGTTCCACTGCCTAGGTGCAGGCATTGAGTAAGCTGAGAGTTGAACTTAGCTAGGCTTGGGATTTTGCCAGAAATACATCTGGGGAGGCAGGGTCTGAAGGTCCGGTGTACAAGAGAGTTATTTTGATTGACAATGGAATCTAAACTGAGTAAGGGGAGAAATAATTTCATGAGGGGCTGAGGAACAGTGTTAAGGTAATAGGTTCAGTGGATTTTTTAGATCCTCAAAATTGCTGGGAGTCTGAGGCTTCCTATGTTGGCTGTTGTGAGTAAGAGTGAAGGCACGATGGGATTAGTCATGAAAATTTCAAGTAAGAAAGGAATGGAAGAGGCACCTTTCCAGGTAGACAGGGCCTTCTTCATTTCTTCATCTAATGAGGTTAATTTAATTTATAAAACTTTTAGGACGAGTGAGGCAAAGGGTTGATAATAGACGTCCTTTATCATACTGTTTACAGTTTTTGATAGTACATTAATTATATGGTTAAGTGTTTGCCCTCAGTGAAATAGATTTTGTTTTAACTGTAATTTGTTTTTCATGTTTAGCATTTTATATAATATTTTAGATTTCATGATTTATGCTGTTCACTTACTAAGTTTTTTTTTTGCCTTTAAAACCTTGTGATTTCTCCATTATTGTTCTCTATATAAGAAATTGTTATTTTGTAAATTTTAAATAAAATTTTTTGTTTTTCTTGACAGGCACTATTTCATGGAAAGTTTATCGATACTGGTTTCTCTTTACCATTCTACAAGCGTATGCTAAGTAAAAAACTTACTATTAAGGATTTGGAATCTATTGACACTGAATTTTATAACTCCCTTATCTGGATAAGGTTTGAGATTTATTTTTTCGGTAAGGCATTTTCTTGAAACCCACTTATACATTTTGTTAATTAGCGTATATATATTTATTTCATCCAGAGACAACAACATTGAAGAATGTGGCTTAGAAATGTACTTTTCTGTTGACATGGAGATTTTGGGAAAAGTTACTTCACATGACCTGAAGTTGGGAGGTTCCAATATCCTGGTGACTGAGGAAAACAAAGATGAATATATTGGGTAAGGTGATATGCCTTATTGAGCTTAATTTCTAGAACTTTTAGAACACGTCAGAACTAAATCTTCTATCTGTACCCTTAATTTTATCCCTTTTTCACTCCTTTGAGAAGTTCTTCCCAGCAGTACCAATGTTCTTGAAATAAGATAATATTTGACAACCTTCACTTTCCCACTGCCCCTTGCTATAACCATTCTGCCTTTGCTCAAATCAAACATTGACACTACAAAGGGCTTTGCAAAGAGTGTGCAGCCCTTCATTTTTAGGTGAAGGGGCTGAAGCTCTCTTAGGTAGTAGCAAAACCAAGTCTGGAACTCAAGCTTTGACCATCAGTCTAATGCTCATTTGTTAGTCTGTGTCATTTTTCCTTTTTTAATTTATGCTTTTAATCGTGCTCACCACAACCTCTGTTTTGAAACTCTGTTCTCTTGAATTCCATGATCCCGTGTCATTGATTTTCTTCATTTTCTTTTTTTTAATGGTGGTTCTCTAAATCTCCATGTCCTAAATGTGGGTGTTTTTCCAAGGCTCTTTGTTCATTCTGTTTCTCTAAATATTCTGCTACCATAGATTCAAATTTCTGTTAAAGTAATATCTGAACTTTAGAAATAATTTCCATTTGCCAGGCAGGTAAATCCAAATTTTTTCAGGAAAGAAACAGGTAGTAAATTTTTTAGGCTGTGGGCCACATACAGTCTTATTGCAACTTCTCAGCTCTGTGGTATAGTGCAAAAGCAGCCGTAGACAATGTGTGAAAAGGTAAGTGTGATTATGCTCCAATAAAACTACTTTTGGACAGTGAAATTTGATTTCATATAATTTTCATATCCAAAAATTATTATTCTTTTAATATTTTTCAAACTCTTTTTTAAAATGTAAAGACTATTCTTAGCTCTCAAGCTGTGGAAGAAAAACAGATAGTGGGCCACATTGGGCCCAGGGACCATATTCCTGAACTACTAAATGATCCATCTTAAATTTAGTATGCTCAAAATGAAATTTTTCATTTTTTCTATTATCTCTTCTTGATCTTTTCTATTAATGGTACTGTCATTTTCATACACTTTTAGACTTGGGTTTTAGCTGTTGTCTTTGTCTTTCTTTTCAGGTTTTTTATGTTTGTTTTTTATATTTGTTTCAAAAATGGGATCATATCATTCCCATTATTTTGTAGCTTATTTTTTCCGTCCTTCAGGTTAGTAGAGATAGATATAAATCATATTCTAATAGCTAGATAAATTATGTTATATCTATTCTATATTATTCAGCCATTTCTGCTACTAAGGGTCATTTAGGTTGTATCCAAGTTTGAACCCCGACATGCAAGGCAGAAGAAAACCTTCTTAAGCATAAATCCATACATCCCTGCTACTTGACTTTGTGGGATAGAGTTATAAAAAGTAAATTTACTAGATCAGAAAGTATTTAATACCACTGTGTTGCTTTCCAAAAGTGTCACAGCAATTCTCTCTTCCCTTCTCAACCTGTAAATTGCTGTGGCCTTTCAATTTCACATCCTTAGTGTCTCTCTGCTTACTAAATTAAATGCAGCTGCCTTAGCATGGCATTCTAGGCCTCCTGCTTCCTGTTTTTCTGCTAAGCCAGTTATCTCTAAGTGAGAGAAATTACCAATAACTGATTTTCTTTGTATATCTTTGTACTCGCTGAGGTATTTTTGTTTTGCTTTGTTATGCAGTGAACATTTATTACTTAGTAGAAAAAAACAGTAAACCTTTTTATATTTTGAAGAAAATATTCACAAAGTACATAAGGCACTGTTCTTTTTATGTTTGTTAAGCCTTAAGCCTTCCAAAGTCCAAAAATAATTATTAAATATTACAACCCAACCATTTAAAAAACTGCTGTCAATGGTTTCAAATATCCAAAGCAGTTTAAATAGAATTTCATCATGTCAGGTTTATATTTATTAATACTTTGCTGCTTTGAACTTTATACTTTGTGTTAAGGTAACCTCTGTTTTTAAAAATTTTATCTGTATAGTACTTACTATGTGAGAATTGGTATCTAATCCTGAATACAACAATTTTTGGAGGATTTTGTTTTAATCACATAGAATAACAAACTGTAATCTTGTTTTTTAATTTTGCTCTTGAAAATTGTGGTAATACTTTCTCTTTTAGTTGTGATACCTTATCTTTAGTGCACAAAATAGGACCTCAGTGATATGAGTAAATGAATGGTAGAAATCTACTATCGGAATCCAAAGTGGAAAGAGAGCTGTTGTTTCTGCTGGGAGGAGTTAGGAAAGTTCTTTTTTATAGGACATTATGTATAAGTTAGGTCTTAAAATATGCATGAGAGCTTGCCTGGTAGAGGGATAGCTTTCTGGGGGAGGGAAAACAGCAAGAGTAGAAGAATTCAGATTTTAAAGGGATTAGTTTGTCCTGGGAATCTACAACTACATTTGCTGTGGGAGTGGTAGAGGATGGTGAGAAATAGTGGCTAGACAGGAGCCTACAATGTTAGCCAGGTTCTACATTACTGTATATCATAAAGAGTCAGCAAAAACAGACCAAGATGGGATGGGTCAGAGTTGTTTTTGGAAAGATTATTCTGGCATCTATGTGGAGGATGAATTGGGAGTGACAGTTGGGAAAGGGAGTGATTAGAGACCAGAAGACTAGTTAAGAAGTTGTTTCAGTAATCTAGTAGTGAGGCATTATAGGCCTGAAATGGCAGATGCAGTAGAGATAAAAATGAGGGAATGGACTTTTTAGGATATTGTGGGAATAGAAATGGTTCCAATTTAGCAATTAATCAATTATATATAGCGAGGGAAATGAAATATTTGATGGTTGAGGTCTCTGGATTGGTTGATAGTTAAATTTTGTTAGCAGAATATCCAAGGAGAGATGACCTATAAATATCTTAATTTCAGGAGGGAAGCAGGATTTGGGAATTTAAGAATTACTGGCTTTCTGTGATAGTTGAAACTTTGGTAGTTGAAAAGATCATCTTTAGAGAGTGAATAGCTAGAAGAGAAAAGGAGACAGAAATCTAAGTAACACCAGCATTTATGGAATAGTGAAACCAGTGAAGGAGATGAAAGAGTTGCCAAAGCTGAGTTAGGAATGCTGGCATTACTGTACCTAGTAAAGAATTGCATGAGAGCTCGGAGTGCTAATGTCCAGCGTTATAGGATGTTCATGTAGCATGAACACTGAAAAGAGGACATTGGGCTTGGCAATTAAAAGTTTCTTGGTGACATTAATGAGGAAAGTTTTTTTTATTCTTGGGGAGAAGATGTTGGAAGGCAAACTACCATGGTTTAAAATTTGGATGAATAGGAGGTAAGAAAGTGGAGACAGTGAGTATAGTGTACTCTTTTAATAAGTGTGATAAAGAGAGAGTAGTTTAAAAGAGACACTGGGTTGAAGGAAGGGTGTTTGGAAAAGAATAGTCTTGAACACTTTTGTGGACAAATGGGAAGAGGAATAGGAAGGTAGAATTGAGGATATGGGACAAAGAGGGGTTAGTAATGGATGAAGAAAAGTTTTAGGTGAACTCAGGGAATAGAGGAAAAAAAACCAAAAAAAAAAAAAGTTTTAGGGCAGCAAGATGAAAGGTTTGCCTTAGAAACGAATAAGACCAGCTTCTTTTAGGACACAAAAAGAGGAGTTAGAAATGGGAAGAGTATGGATAAATTGGCTTTCTTTTCACCTGCTAGTATCAGTGGCTTTTCCACATTAGTTAGTGCTCTTTTTCTAGAAGTTCCTTTCTAGACCCATCCCCTCTCAGAAGCTCCTGGTACAGATTTTGAGTCCCTGACAGATTTCTTTCTTATTTCTTTTTTATCATACTTCCTTACTCTACAGCTGCTTTATGTGTTTCCTCAGAATGTTCTGTGTCCATCTTAATTGATTTATTCTATTCTGGTTAGGAAATCTTCATGTTCTTCAATAAACCAGCATGTAAAGAACCTGTTCTTCAGCTTTAAGCCTTCTCAGACCTAAACCTATCCAAGCATATAGCCTGTGGGCAGATTGTCATTGCATGTTGTTGAGACAGCCCCTTGCTTCCCTGGTGTGGAAGGCTTTGAGTCAGAGTCCTCTTGGCAAATGTTTGGTGTAAGGAGAGACTGTTAAATGACTGGCTGTTCCCTTCCTATGTCAGCGCACAATATTTGGAGTTATTTGTCTCGATATAAATGAGAAATAATTAGTGCTAGGATTTGGTGGTCTTACTAACAAATGAAGAACTTGCTATTTTAAAATAGCTACCAGTGTGCTAAAACTGATTTCCTCATGGAGAAGCACGTGTTAACTCTAAAATTACATACATACATACATACATATATATACACACACACGTTTATATTTGTGTGTTGTGTGTGTATATATATTTTCTTTTAGAAAAAGAAAAGGAACTTTAGAAGTTCTTGCTGTTATTAAGCCTTCTACTTCATGTACAAATTACCTATTTCTAAATACCGTCTTTATTTTCAGTTTAATGACAGAATGGCGTTTTTCTCGAGGAGTACAAGAACAGACCAAAGCTTTCCTTGATGGTTTTAATGAAGTTGTTCCTCTTCAGTGGCTACAGTACTTCGATGAAAAAGAATTGGAGGTTAGGTGTTTTTATTATGTTGTTGTGGGGAATTTAACTGTTTGTAAATATTCAGTAATTACAGTAATGTAGTAATGTTAAGTATATTCACTTCATTGTCCATCCAATCTTCTGAACTTTTTCATCTTGCAAAACTGAAACTCTATACCCACTAAACAACAACTCCTCATTTCCCCCAGCCCCTGGCAACTACCATTCCGCTTTCTGTTTCTAAGAGTTTGACTACTCTTGATACCTCCTATAAGTGAAATCATATAGTATTTGGGTTATTTCACTTAGCATAATATCCTCAAGGTTTCTCTGTGCTATAGCATGTATCAGAGTTTCCTTCCTTTATTTCATTGTATGTATGTACACTACCACGTTTTATTATCCATTCATCCCCCGGTGAACCCCTGGCCTCCTTTTTGCTATTGTGAATAATGCCGCTATCAACATGGGTGTACAGACCTCTCTTTGTGATCCTGCTTTCAGTTCTTTTGGATATATACCCAGGAGTGGTATTGCTGGATCATATGGTAATCCTATATTTAATTTTTTGAGGAACCGCCATACTGTTTTCCATAGCGACTATATCATATTTCCATCAAAAGTGTAGAAGGATTCTAATTTCTCCACATCTTCTCCAACACTTGTTATTTTCTGGTTTTGTTTTGTTTGTTTGTTTTTAGAGTAGCCACCCTAATGAGTGTGAGGTAATGTCATTGTCGTTTTGATTTGCATTTCCCTAATGATTAGTTATCAGGAATTCTTGAAGTCTTATTTTCTCATATAGATGAGCATATAGGCAGGTTATTAGAATAGTCTTTGGCATTTCCTTTTGGCCCCACTTTGGGTGCAATATTTTAACGGTAGCCATCTTGGGCCCTCTATTAAGAAACTTGGTTTATTTGTGTAATCAAATGTGCATATGAAAAATCGCATTTTAATTTTTTTTTTTTTTTTTTTGGTTTTACTTTGTCTTGATTTTTACTCCTACTCAATTGTTCTTTCTTCTACTCCCATTAATTGTCTCTCTTAACCATGGATAATACCACAATAATGGTTATTCATACTACTGTTCAAAATAATGAATATTCATAATCATGCTCCCCTTTACAGGTTAAAATTTGTTTAAACTTTAAGAAGATATAACAATAATTCTTTATAAAAATGCTTATCACACTAGGAATAGGAGGCAACTTTTGTAGTTTGATAAAACCCATCACAACAACAACAACAAAACTCCATCATTCTAAATGGTGATATTTTAAAGTTTTCCTGAGATTGGGGACAAGGCAGAGATGTCTACTCTCACCATTTCTGTTCAACATTGTACCAAGTGCCCTAGCCAATGCAGTAAGACAAAAGCAGAAATAAAAAGTATAAAGACTGGAAAGAAGCAAAACTGTCTATATTCACAGATGACAATATGATCCCTTAGCAAATCCTGAGGGACCTACCAAAAAACTAGTAGAAATAATAATGACTTTAACAAGGTTGTAAGTACAAGGTTAATAATAAAAAATTAATTGTATCTCTTTGTACTAGTAACAGACACTTGAAATTGAGATTTTAAAGTTTCATTTACTGAAACATCAAAAAAATGAGCAAATTTAACCAAAGATACACAAGACTTCTATATATTATAGAAAAATTAAAGAAGACCCAAGTAGTTGGAGAGTACACCATGTTATGTATTGAGAGACTAAATATTGTTCAAATGTCAGTTCTTTCCAGATTGATTTATAGATTTGACAATACCCCAGAAGAATTCTTTTAGAAAATGACAAGCTGATTCTAAAATTAGAAGGAGGCCAGGTGCAGTGGCTTTAATCTGTAATCTCAGCACTTTGGAAGACAGAGGCAGGAAGATTGCCTGAGCCCAGGATTTTGAGACCAGCATGGGCAACAGCAAGACCCTGTCTCCACAAAAAATAACAAAAATCAGCTGGGTGCAGTGGCACACACCTATAGTCCTAGCTATTCAGGAGGCTGAGACAGGAGGATTGCTTGGGCCCAGGAGTTCGAGGCTGCAGTGAGCTATAATTGTGCCATTGCACTCTACCCTGGGCCTCAGTGTGAGACCCTGTCTCAAAAAAGAAAAACAAAAAAAGAATCATAAGCATATATGTAAGAGCTAAAAAGAAAACATAAGAGAAAATCTTGGTGTAGGGCAGAAGTTTCTTAGGGAGAACACAAAAAGCAATAACCATAAAAGAAAAATATGGATAAATGGGACTTTATCAAAACTAAAAACCAAGACATTGTTGAGTAAATGAAAAGACATCGTACATACTAGAAGAAACTATTGAGACAGAGGTCTTATATCCAGAATATATTTTTTAAAAACTCTTACAACTCAACAAAAAGACAAAACATTTTTAAATGGACAGAGACTCACTTCACAAAAGAAGATGTACAGATGGCAAGTAAACACATGGAAAGATGCTTTATTAGTCATTAGAGAAATACAAATTAAAACTAAATGAAATACCACTTTGGGATAGTGTTGGTGGTTTCTTATAATGTTAAGTGTATATCTCCCTTATGACTTATCAGTTCCACTATTAGATGTTAACCCCAGTGAAATGAAATATGTGTCCATACACTGAACGTACATAAATATTCATCACAACTTATCAAAGCCAAAAATTGGAAGTAACCTAAATGTCTGTCAACAAGCGAATGGATAAACAAATTGTTGTATATTCATATAATGGAATACTATTCAGTGATATGAAAGAATGAACTACTGGTACTCATAACAACATAGATGAATCTCAAAAATACTGTTGAGCAGGAAAAAAAGAGTGTGTGTGTATGTACTATATATGACAAAAATAGGTATATATGCATACATATAACGTTCTGAAAAAGACAAATGTAATCTAAAGTGAAATCACTGATAACTTAAAGCCAGATTTGGGGGTGATGGTCTTGACTACAAAAAGTGACATAATGGTAATTCTATATTTCACATATGTAGAATACTTTATTCCCAAATAGGCTGGATAAATGAATAATGGTTAGTATATTTTTTACTTTTTAAAAGCATAGATTTAAAAAAAGAAGAACCAGAAATTTATGTTTGAAACTAATCAATTTGGATACCCAGTTTGGAATATATGTAAAGGAGATAAGCTTTTGAGTACTGCCAATGTTTTTTCTGAAGAATACTCTAAAGGTTGTTTTCAGTTTGAGTTCAATAATCATGGATAAAATAAAGTATCAAAGAATTCTTCATGCTAAATTGCCACAAATTTTGTTGGTTTTGCTTACTGTAATCATTATTTGCCCTGCACATAGCTGGTCACATAATTATGCCATGTGCATAACTGTGCATTAGAAAATTTCAGTCATATAATTATTCTCTTCACTAAATCTTTATTGTGGCCTGATTCCGTGCTCACTTCCTAGGTTATGTTGTGTGGCATGCAGGAGGTTGACTTGGCAGATTGGCAGAGAAATACTGTTTATCGACATTATACAAGAAACAGCAAGCAAATCATTTGGTTTTGGCAGGTATTTGCTTTTATCTTTTTGAAACAAAGTATTCAATGAAAATATTTTCTAATGAAATGGTGGTTTAAAATTATTTTTTTAATTAAAACTGCTTTTGGATATGGTTTTTAGTCTTCCAGTTCTAAATCTGAAGTGAATAGTGTGAACACTTGTTCAAAATACTTTCTGTTGCTTCTTTGACTGTCTTTCTAAATGAAGGAATGAATGACAGAATCTTATTTTTTCTAAAGGTATCAAAGTAATCTAAATTCCACTTAATTCTGGAAGTAAATAAGAAAGTATGTTTATAATGAGAAAGTGAATACAGATACTTTAATGCCTCTGAAGGTGATAATATGCTAGGGAATTAGAATAATCTGGGGGATAGTGTCCAAGAATGACTTTATTTATTGATTTGTTTTTATTTTTTGTGTTTTGGCTTAAACTGTAATAGGATGGTCTCTGGAATCCAAGTGCACCATACTAATTGTGAAGCACATTTTATTTTAGTAGACTTTTTGTTTTGTTTTGTGTGTTTATTTGAGAATTTAAAATCTCTAGTCCAGGGATATTCTTCACATAAATATGCTACTAATTGAGACTCACTTGAGCAACTTGATGACTGAACTTTGGGTTTACTTCTGCTTAATTGTTTCACTTTCAGGTGAAAAGTAATCCTGGGTTTTATATTACTCTAGTAAGAGTTTCCAAAAGTTGCATGTTTTCATAAGGATATGTGTCATGAGTTTATTGCTTAATATTTTAAAGAATTGTGGATACTTCTAGAAATTTATCTTAAAATATACTTCATGTGTAAAATGGCACATACCAAAGTATTTAGTGCAAAATTTTGGTGTACTAACAGAGAAATGAAACAACCTAAATGTCCATCAGGAGACAACTGAGAAAATAAACTATAGTACATCTGTTTTATAATTTATACCTTGTAGTCATTCTTTTTCTTTTCTTTTTTATGTGCAAATTAACAAAAGTATTGGAGAATAATATGTTTCAATACAATATTAAGGGGAATGGAAGTTGGTATGCAATGTGTATAATATGATGCTGTTTGGTTAAAAAGAAAATTTGTATTCTGTGTAGTAAAAGTATATGCTAGTATATGAATACACCATCTCTGAAAAGGCAGAGAACAAACTGGCAGCAGTTCTACAGGGGAGCTGAGCAGTTAGAGGCAAAGGTGGGAAAGCTGCTTTTCATGCTGTACCCTGTTTACTGTCTTTTGAATTCTATACTATTACCTATTATAAATACATAAATAAATAGGAATAAAGGCATAATATATGGTATGTGGACAGGTGTCTGCACTCTTCCCTTTTAGGCCTTTACTAGCTTCATTACACTTGGTATTTCCTGACTTTCTGTTTGGACATTTGTATCTACATAGCTAAGAAGCTTGGGCTTAGGGGCATATAAATCCAAATGAATACTTGTGTTTTCTGAATAGGGTTTGTTTTAGGGAAAGTGGTGAGGTTTATGCCAGACTTGGTAATAAGCTCTGTTTCTTGTGTTTTGATGAAATATGTGCAACACAATTCTTCACTGAAACATTTTTGGTCATGATTGGCACAGCGTTTTGTCTTATCCTTAGCTAAAGTTTATTCCTTATTTTCAAGACACATTTCTGTGCTCAGCCTGCTCCCTAAGTTCCTTGCTTTCTGTTATACTCAAACCAATCAAATCAGTATTTCAGCACATTACCCATTTATGTCTTTCTTTGAAAAGAACTAGTCAATGAAATAGAAAATTTTAGAGGGATGTGTACTTTGACTTTTCAGATACCAGTCAGGAAGAACATAAAGCATTGGGAAAATGGTGTTTAGTGAGAGAAAATCCCACAAACTATTAAAAGTGGCAGTAGGGAGGTGTTCATTTGTTTTCTGTAGCATAAATGGGAGAGGTAGGTGACTCAGGGAAGAATAACAATGGTTTGGAACTCAACCAGACCTGAGTTCCAGTGTTAGTTCTGCCGCTTACTAGTAGTTTGAGAAGGACAAATTATTTAACTTCTGTAGGTTTTCATTTTCTTACGTGTATGGTGGGGATGCTCATGTTCATACCTATCTCATAGAATTGTGAGGGCTGAATATACAAAAAGCATTTGGCAGGAGCTCTTAATAGGTGATCGCTGTTATGTTATAACCCAACATCTGTCCTGGTTGTGCGTATTAGTGGTGTGACCTTAGACAAGTGACTTAACCTTCCTAAGCCTCTCTCATTTATTTCCTGTCTGTAAGATGCATGTAATAGTAATAGTGGCCAAGCCATCATGTTATTGTGAGGATTAACTGAAGTAAGATTTATAGTGTATTTAGAATAGTGCCTCACCTTAATAAATGATAAATCCTATAGCCACTTTTTATCACATCTTTTAAGTCAATTTCAGTGTTCAATATTATTTAATTTCTTCAAGTGTCTACTATTTTTTTCATTATTGAAGATAATTTAGCATTTATTTTATATTAAAGTACATTTGATTTTGTTACACAGTTTGTGAAAGAGACAGACAATGAAGTAAGAATGCGACTGTTGCAGTTTGTCACTGGAACCTGTCGTTTACCTCTAGGAGGATTTGCTGAGCTCATGGGTAAATGTAGTTTCACTACTGTTTCTCTGTAGATAAATTTTGTGATAATAATGGCCTTTAGACATACAATAGACTTGAACCTAAGGATTATTCTTCTGTGCTCTATGTAGGGCTTCTTCCAGAAGAAAGAAAAATGAATGGTTAATATCAAAGGTATTTGTAAGACAAAAATGAAAGTCTTGTCATATAGCCTAGATGGCTATTACTTTGCTCCCTAGGGTGATTGTGAAGGGAGCAAGATTCTGTAGAAATAGTTTTCTTTCCACTGACAAAATTCTTATTGCTGGATCTCTGCAGCAATAAGAAACTTCTCCAGGCAGAAGCAACTTACATTGTGAATTTCTTCTTTTGTTTATTCTATGTCATTCATATGGCTATGTGACATGTTCTGTTACTTAACTAGTTGTCAAAACCAAAAAGTTTAATAGACCAGATAATTTTTATCTTATTTTCCTGGTTTAGGAAGTAATGGGCCTCAAAAGTTTTGCATTGAAAAAGTTGGCAAAGACACCTGGTTACCAAGAAGCCATACATGGTAAGTTCAAGAATCCTAAATAGGAAGGTGAAAGCTAGAGAGGAAGCATTTTGTTTTTAATAAATGTATAAGACTCAGTATAACTGCTTATTCATTAATATAGTCAGAATTTCAATTTTGAGAGACGACTGATTAATACAGCATTCTTTAAACACTTTAGAATGAGTTCTTACTGGTTAATAGAAATACTTGAGAAATGTATCCATTGATTCAACAAATATTTAGAGTATCCAGTATGTATAAAGTAAGATTTAAGTGCTCCTTGCCTTTTACAGAGTTTGCGCTCCATGGTGGGGCACAAATGACAACAGGTAAACAAAGAACTACTTGCAAATTCTGGAAAGTCCTTCAAAGGAACGTAGAGAGTGCTGTAATAGAGAATAACTGAAGGAAACCTACTCTGGATCGGGTGGTCAGGGAGAGTTCTTGGAAGGGGTAATGTTTAAGTTGAGTTTGATAAATACCATGCTGTGCGAAGAAACAAGGGAAGAGCATTTTTTGAACAGAAAAGCTGACGTGAGGGAAAACCCTGAAGTAAGAAACTGTTTTTCAAGGAAATGGAAGATGATTGGTATGATTGGAACTTGGTAAATCAGGGGATTGAGAGATGAAAAAATTTGGAAATGTAGGCAGGTGCCAAATTATAAAGAGCCTTATAGGCTAATATAAGGAATTGGGATTTCATTCTGAGGAAAGTTGGACAGCTTTGAAGAGTTTTAAATAGCAAGAAAAATCACTCTGGCAACAGTGTAGAGAAGGAATTGGATGCAAGGGTGAATGCAGGGAGATTAGGTACAAAACTATTGTAGTTACCCAGACCAAAGATGATCGCTTAGAGATAGGTGGTGGTTCTTTCAAGAGGTCAAAACTGTCTTCATACTAAGCCATTATTTGCCTTTTTATTGTTTTGACATTTGTACTTATGGTACAAAAGCAATGGTGGGTAAAACTGCTGGTGCCTTAGTACAAATTAAGGCAGTGGCATCAAACTGCTCTCTCTATATTCTTCAACACCACACACTTGCAGTTTAAAGCAAAAAAAAAAAAAAAAAAAAAGCAAATTCATTTAAGTTTGTTTTTTTATGAAGTATTAAAAATTATTAACTTTATTAAATTTTGATGCTTGAGTACACATCTTTTTAACATTTGTATTACAAAATATGAAGTCTGTATAAAGCACTTCTGCATACCAGAGAATGGTGGTGTTCTTGAAGGAAGGCTCTTGGACAGTTGTTTGAGTTGAAAGCTGAACTAGCTTGGGTTTTTTTATGGAACACTATTTTCACTTCAAAGAATTACTGACACACTGTATATTCAGACTTGGGTATTTGGCAAACATTCTCTTGAAAAGTAATGACGTAAGCCTGATACTTCAAGGAAAACAACCGACATTTGTTGGCAATGATAAAAGTGGAGGTTTCAAGCAAAAATTAGAATTTTGGAAAATTTGTGTACATCACCATGAACTTGACAGCTTCTCAAAACTTTACTACTGAGATTAGTGGTGTTATTAACAAATGTGATCTGTTTTTCTATTACATAATTAAATGTGTCAACATTTAGAAATCTTTATAACTTTGTGAACTAGTGTATTCAAATGACAAATCGATGCATGATGTTACAGAATTACGCGTGGGTAATAGATCCATTTGAAGTGCAAGAGAGACCAATGGATTTTATGTAACAAAGTACAAAATGTTCTTCGATATGATTTCAGAACCCAGATTGTGCATTATCTTGTCAAATTTAGTATAGTATCAAGGAATAATATCCACAGTTATCTGAAGAGAGAGTACATCTCCATTTTCTAACTACTAATCTGTGTGGAGCCAGATTTTCATATACTTAAACCAAAACAATATAGTGTAACAGATTAAATGTACCAGTAGGTATAAGAATCTAAATGTCTTCTATTAAGCCAGATATTAAAAAGATTTGCTGAACTATAAAACAAGGTCATTCTTTCAACTATTTTTTGGGAATAGTCATTTTTTTCATAAAAATTTATTTTTATACCAAAGTAGATTAATATTTTTTAAATTTCTGTTTTAACTACTAACACAGTAAATATCAATATACACAATTCACACAAGCAAAACCTCTTTGGGGTTCTCATCTTTTTAAGAGCGAAAAGGGGTCCTGTGACTAAATTTGAAGACCTCTGGCCTAGATTAAAGTAGTAGATACAACAGAGAGTGAGCAAGGTTGTTGAGGCAGGGGAGAGAGTTAGATAGATTTTAAATTTTGTGAAGGGAAAATAGTTATCAACTCTTGGTTTTTATTTTCTCAAAGCATAAGATGAGGTCACTGGCTAAGAGTGAAGAAAGGAAAAACTTTTGAGGAGAAAGAAAATTGGAAGAGTTGTTAGAAAATAGGCAAGTATTTATTAGAAAAATGTGGCTAAGAATGCTGGGCAGCATTGGATTGCACACTTGGATTTAGTAGTTCATTTGAAATGACAGCAGTCTACCGGAATGTGTGATTCTCCTTCTAGCAATTTTCAGTTATTAAGGTACAAAGGAACAAGAAAGCAGAAGGTTGAATTTATTCAGGATTTAAGATTAGTTAGTTCAAAAGAAAGAAAGACATGAGATTTAAAAGCATTTGCAAATACTTTTATAAATACAAATAAAATGCAAATACATTATGATATATAATGATGGGCCATAATCTCTAAAGTGATTATAATTATGGACTGTGGATAAAGAAAAAAGTGAGGACAGGAAGAAGCAGAGGAAATAAGCTGGAAGGACATATGGCCAAAGAAAAGGATTTTTAAATTAGAAATTTCCTTTATGATGAAGGCAGGGTTCAAGGTATGGTACTGGGGTCAGTAACTGAAGAAAGTAGAGGAACAGATCACTGAAGGTGAGAAGGGCAAGGAACTGAAAAGCCATAATGTTGCACGTTGTCCACGTGAGCGAGGAGGACTGCGATCCAGGTGCCAAAGCTTTCAGTGAATGAAGGAATATGACCAAGAGGTCAGCAGAAAAAAGCAAAAAGTTCAGAAGTGTTACACAGCTGGACAGTGTGTGGTTCAGATAAGGAAAGTTTTATTGATTGGCTACAGGGGAAATGATACATTTCAGACTAGCTGGATTTCGGTTACGGAGACTGCAAATCATGAAATAGAAGTTCAAAAGAATGGATTGGAAGGTCTGAAATAGAGGACAGGGTTGGGAATTTATTTCAGATAGGGGGAAATACAGATCAGTATTGGGATGAGCATTTGGATGAAAATACATGATCCAGAAAGACTTGCATTTTCAGCAGCAACTAAAGTAAGCAGTGATATAATCTGTGATGGAATTAGTTTTGATGATTCTCAGAGGAAGAGAAGGCACAGGGTCCTCCTACTGTCGTCTCCAGTAGTGAGGTGGTAGCTTTCAGCTTTCAGCTTTCCTCGGGCTATATACAGTGGTATAGCAAGCCAACAGGGTGCTGTTTCCTCAGAAGACATGGGATGTGTATTGCTCAGTCTCTTCCCTTTTTATGGGTAAGAAAGTGAAGTAGTTCATTTGATTGGAGATCAATTTAATTGTATGTTAGGGTGTGACGTCTGTACTGGAGAAGAGAAAGAATTCTCAGAATTTAGGATAGAAAGAAGCACCAAGCTTATTTACTCTTTCTCCGAAGAGAAAGAGGGCACAGCACCAATAAATAAAGAGAGGTGCTGGCCCCGAGACCAAACAGCTCTAACTCTTTATCAGGGTAGGCTGAGGAAGGGTAGGGTAGGGATTGGAGCCCAATTAGTAGAGGACTGCTGAGAAACTGCTGAGTTCGTCCTTTTCTGTCTCTCATACAGTAGGTTGATAACAGGAATTAGTTTCTTCCTTCTTCTTGATAGCAGGAGACATCTCGTGTCATCTGTCCTTGAAGAGGTAGGGGAAGCTGTCCGCCCAGGAACCCTTTAAAGGCTTTTTAAACAAACTCAAAAAAACCTTTTTTTTCTTTTTGTCTATAGCTAGTGAATCTAAAATGACAGTTGATCAGATTGTTTACCCTTTCTTCTCCCCGTCTCCTGAAGACTCCTTTCCCTTTTGGAATGTGAATGGACCAGTTCTGGCGAATGTTAATGAGAATTTATGCTTTCCTTTGGTAGCTCAGCTCCTTTTAATTGCTAGGCAAACATTTCTGTAGGGAGAGATACTCATGCTACTAACCTTAGAGGCAGGGTTCATACTGCTGTAAGTGGCTGCCAGTTAGAAATTTATTTTTCCCTGTTAGCCCATTAGTAAGACTGCCTTTCATTGGATAAGAGATGATGGGGAAGTATATATACAAGGATGTAGTGGCAATAGAAATATAGAAATGATCAGGAGGGGAAAAATGGGAGAGATTTGATAGATAGAATGGCAGAATTTGGCAAAGGCTGCATGTGAAAGATGTAAGAGAACTACAGAGTGACTGGTTGTCTTAGTATAGGACTGTATTGAAAAATAAAAGTTCTTCTGACCTGGCTCCCTATTAGACTCTACCTTGAAGCATAGTTTGAAGTAAATGGGAGGGTAATATATGGTCTGCTTAATTGCTATCATTAATGTATTTAACTTCTTTTAAAATACGAGAATAATATGGTCTGAGAACAGCACTGTTTTAATTAGCTGCCTTGTTTCAAAGGCTCTTAAATTTCAGGTTTCCTGACCCTTACATGGGGGAGGGAGCAAGGGCAGATGGGACGTGGTAGGAGGGGTAGGAGGGCACCTGAATTATCTGAGGAAACCCTCCACATGAGAAAATGAAAGTACAGAAATGTTTTAACTTGCTCAGAGCTATTTCACTAGTCACTAATAGAATGGGGACCAACCAAAACCCTGGACACCCAAATCCTAATCTGGCTGTTCAGTGCTGTATCTCACAAAATGAAATGTTATTCCACCTTTGTAAATTGAAAAACTAAATCCATTGTTATTTTAAGCATTTTTCAATATTTTTCTATTTTTCATCCGTTAATCCCAGAGGGAACTTTTTAATCTGGCAGGACTGAAAAAGGGTCATTTTAGAAAAGGTTATACATATGGTGAGGAGGTTATTTGAAAAGCCAAAAGTATATTTTTGTTCACTGACTGTGTCCAACTCAGAATATAAGTTCCATGAGGATAGGGACTCTAGTTTTTCATCACTGTATCACCAGCTTCTGGAACAATATCTGGCATATAAAAGATTCTCTCAGTAAAAGACTAATTGATGGATGAATGAATAAGTAAAGGAAAGAAATGGACTCTTAGCCTATGAGAAGTTGGGAGGACTGGTGACACATGTAACAGCAATAGTATAGAAAAGAGAAAATGATTTTAGGAATTCCAGTGTCTTTATTCATATTGCTACAATTATTATTTGTAATTCCATTTTTCTCTGGGAAATGCTGAAATATTTTTAACGTGTAGGTCTTAAATTTGAATAGATTGTTCTAAGAAATTTAGATGTGATCATATACTGATATAGTAATTGTTTAGAATACTTCTGGCAAAATTTTTACATATGTATTATATATACATCTACACATGTATCCATTCAGCTTTTCAATGTGCTTTTAAAAATACTGTATTAGAAATATCTTTTCAGAGTTTATTTTATTGAAACCATCTGATTTTGTTTTTGTTTTTGTTCAGTTTTAATCGCTTGGATCTACCACCGTATAAGAGTTATGAACAACTAAAGGAAAAACTTCTTTTTGCAATAGAAGAGACAGAGGGATTTGGACAAGAATGAATGTGGCTTCTTGTCTTGGAGGAGCTCTTGCATTTAAATACCCCAGCCAAGAAAAATTGCACAGATAGTGTATATAAGCTGTTCATTCTGTACAGTGAATTTTCTGAACCTCTCAAAAGTATAAATGTTTTCCGTTCTTCCACAGAAATATGCAAAACAATTCATCCTTTTCTACTTTATTTATTGTTTCCTTGAAATGACTGACCAGGAAAAAGATCATCCTTAAATTTTGAAGCAAGCAAGAGACTTTATTAAAAAGAAGAAGTATATATCTATATAAGCATATATGATAGTGGCTCTAGTTTTATAGAGCTCTAAGTGTATTAAACATGACAGCCATTCATTCAAAAAGATCTGAATTTGCTTTACCTTGTTTCTATTATCCAGGGGGAAAAGTGCAAATTGCTCCATGTTCTTCTCCCTTATGTAACATCTCCTGAGGGTGTTTAGCTGCATGGCTGTTCAGGAAGGTATTAAGGGCTTAGGCCAAATCTTACTTTGAGTATGTTTAAAAAAAAAAAAAAAAATGCTGCTGACTCTTCTGAAAACAGGTGCTTGAACCTGCAATTTGTTTTAAATAAATAGTATAGTTGAAAAAATTTTCCCTCTTTGCTACATCAGTAATACAAAATAATGAATGAAACCACAACTTACATGAAAGTCATGTACTAGATCCAATACCATTTAGTTTGTTATAGAGACTGGAAGGATTTCATTGAGCAGCAGAGAGGTTTGTTTACATGTTACTTTGGGATGCTAGGTATTTGTGGAATTAGAAAGAATCAGGTACTTCTGTACTTTTGTTTTTAAATCTGTGATGTTCTTCAAATTTAATTCATAATAAATTGATGCAGTTTGATACTTAGCAACATATAAAAGGTAATAAGAACTTTGCTGCTTTTGTGTTCAAAGTTTTGGTTTGATAAAACCAGATGGATTGTAGAGTTACATAAGCATTTGAACACTAAAAACAAGTATGAGGCTAATGATTTTCTACTGATGTTTGAATATCTTTATTCCTCTCAAATTCATGACAGTTCTATGTATCTGAATTAAATAAGCATATAAAAATCTTTTGGCTCCCCCTCTTTTACATAGATCAAGTTATTTTTTGTCCTAAGTAACACTTTTTAATTGTTTTTCATCATAAGGCATTTAATGAACTACAAAGATGTATAACAAATTAATCTGATGTGAATGATGCTACTTTCAGCAAACTGGGCTTACTAATTAATACAAAAATTTAAATTTCCTTTTGTATCATGCTTTCAATATGCACTGTAAATTTCATTAGCTTAAATTTTTTTTTATAATGATGGATCTGACTTCTTAGAATGTGTTACCTGTAAATATTTCACTGCTAAATGCATATAGAAAATACTAGTATACAATTTAACTTCCATAAAGTTTTTGTTTTGCCAAAATTTTATTTTTCTATATACTAATTTAGAATGTGTTCTGCATTTTTATTCAAATTTCATAGTAAAGATGAAAGAAAGGCAGTGATCCACTTGGTTCAATAGACTCCTTTCCCATATCCCATATTACAGACACTCTGGTAATTTTCAAGCCTGAAGAATTATTAAAGAAAAAAATTCTGATGTGTATGGAAGGTTATGCAATAGAGGCTGACCAGTCTTCAAAAAGGACTGCTTAAATTATACCGTAAGTATTAGACATAAAGTTGGTACCACTGCTGTATGAATTTTGCTATGAAGAAGTTACTATCATTCAGTGGAGGTATGCGAGAATATCATTTAGCAGATTTGACTGAAGGTGGCAGCTTTCAGGTAGGGTTTCAGGGTGCTGGTCCCCCTCCTCACTTCAAGTAGGAAATTACCGAGCCTACAAAAAGACCAAACCAGCTTTCTGGGGAACACTAGTTTGGAGAACTCATCAGGGCCTTCAACTTTTCATACCAATTACAGACATCCAGACTGACAGGCAGAGCTGTCTTGATTGGAAAAACTGGAAAAATGTGATCTACCTCTCACCATCTCTCCTCCCTTCCCATCCCTGTTCTGTGCTGGACCAAACACAAAGAAATCAGAAATGCAAGACTCACTGTGCCTGAACACAGTTCATAAGGAAATAACAGGAGACAGAAAAGGGAGGCTCAGAGACAGGTTCATATTGCTACATCATTTTGGTGACACCCCAGCACCGCCACTGGTAAACTGAGCCCACCCCAGGATATGGATCACAGTCCCACCACAGTTCTATCAATCAGATCAGTTTAGTTGTCTGTCTGCCAGGGAAAGCTCTAATCAGTTGAAAGTGAAAAGGTTCATAAAACCTTTCCCCCTGCTGACTTCAATTAACAGCATAGCACTTCCTACTGTAAAAACTAGATAGGATGGTATGTGTCAACTATATTGCCAGGCAACATTGCTTCTGTTAAAAATGACCTCAGACCAAGTGGAGTGGATCATATCTGTAATCCCAGGACTCTGGGAAGCCTAAGTGGGATGATCACTTGAGGCCAGGATTTTGAGACCAGCCTGGGCCCCAAAAATTAGCTGGGCATGGTAGCAAGTGCCTTTAGTCCCAGCTACTCAAGAGGCTGAAGCAGGAGGGTGCTTGAGCCCCAGGAGTTCGAGGCTACAGTGAGCTATGATTGGGCCACTGCACTCCAGCCTGGGTGATAGAGTAACACCTAGTCTCTAAAAAAACAAAATAAAAATGACCCCTGACTGGTAAATTGCGTCTGAACTGGGAAAACTCCAGATATTACGTGATAGAAAGCCATAACTTTTAGCTTCTCTGCGTGTGAAACCTCCTGTAACTGCATGTCCCTTAGGAGGACCCTGAGCTGTCACGTGGGGAGATGGTAGTTCTTGAGAGCTACGTCTGCCACACAGACTGCTGTTGTAAGGTCATCTTGTGAAAGGAGGCTCTCAACATTGCCTTGCTGGCCTGCAGCAGTTCTGAGTAAACTGGTGCCAAATGTAGCCTATTGTAGGCTTGTTAAGTCTGAATGTTTGGTTGAACCTAAGATCAGGTAGATGTTGCAGAAGTAAAACAGAAATCTTCTTGTTGAAATATGCAAATGAGAGAATAAAAGTTCTCTTATAACATACCCACTTTTCTTAGCCGTTGAACTTACAAGCCAGGCTTCAGGTCAGCTGGGAATTTGGTGTGTCTCTAAAAGTCCAAAAGTTACATCTTCTGCATTCCAAAATTTTTCTCCCCAATCTCAACCAAGGAGAATGAAATCAGATGATTGTAGTATTTTTAAGTATTGATATTCATGGTAAATCCTTTACATAAATTACTAATTCTCACAACTCTATGAGATTGGTGTGTGTGGGGGGTTCTTTTTTGGCCTTTGTTTTAATGATGCTTATTTTATAGATGAGTAAAGTGTGTCTGAGAAAAGTCATTTTTACAACATCCACAGCTAGTCCACAGCCCATGATTAAAAAAATTCAGTCAGGAAAATTTTACCATCAAGAAGTTAATTGAGAACTTTCAGGTTCTTACAGGATCATGACCCCTTTCCAAATTCAAGTTTCTTCTCACATCTCACAAGAAGGAAGGAAACATCCATACGGAGAGGTAATCACTTACAGCCTATGTCTGTAATACATGTAGAAGACAGAATACTACAAACTTCTGTATACACGTATGTGGGATATTAAGCATCTCAAACCGGCAGAGTCAGCTCTGGAATGCACACAAAAACAGAGTAAGGTGGAGACTGCACAGGAAGAATGTAATGGGGTGCTAGGGTTCATTCTCAGAAGTAGTAGGTCTCACCCTGAGTGGGGAAATGCCAAGAACCTGCATGACACGTGGTAAATCAGGCTCCTGGGAAGTCAAATGGAAGAGACTTAGGGCACAGAATCAGCATCTTGAGAAGGCATCACATCTTGGCAAGGCAGCAATCCCTTAGAGAATAAAGGGGAAAAAAGGAAGATAAAAGCTCTGGGAAGGACCCAGCAACCACACTCCTGGGTGTTTATTCCAGAGGGAAAATTTATGTTGACGTAAAAACCTATATATAATGTTTATGGGCAGCTTTATGTACAATAGCCAAAAATTTGAAAAAACCTAAATACGCTTCAGTGGATGGTTAATAAACTGTTATGTCCATACTAGTCAACACTAAAAAGGAACGAACTATTGCTAGAACTGACATAGATGACAAAGGAATTATGCTGAGTGAAAAAGGACGGTCTCAAAAGGTCACATACTATATGATTCCATTAGTATAATATTCTTAAAATGATAGAATTATAGAGAACAGATCAGTGGTTGCCAGTGCTGGGGTGGTGAGGGGAGAGGAGCTGAGTGGGTGTGACCACAGAGGGATAGCACTGTGATCTTTGTGATGATGGGACAGGTCTGGATCTTGATTGTGGTAGAAGTTACAAAAATCTATGCATGATAAAATTGCATAGAACTATACACAGAAGAGTGAGCATTTCAAAGTGAAATCTCAATGAGGTCTATGGCCTGTACCAGTATGAGTTTCCTGGTTTTGAAATTGTGCTATAGTTACATAAGATGTTACCACTGTAGCAAACTGAGGTAAGGGTACACAGGCCATCTCTGTACTATTTGCAACTTCCTGTGAATGCATAATTATTTCAAAGTGAAAATCTTACTTTAAAAGTTTTATAAAGTTTCAGAAGACAGACCCTCACCTGCATAAAAGCCTTCGTTACTGAACAGTACCTCATTAAAAAAAAGAAAACTTAGCAGAAGATACTCTTGAACTAACCCAAACCCCTCACTTCCTCTCATGTGATGTCCTGGAATTGCTGGTAACTCAATACACAAAAAATTACACCCCTAGAAAAAAAACACTTAACATCACTCTAAAGAGAAAATTTTAAATGAGAAAAAACAGAGTAACATTCTTTAACACAATATGCTAATATGAATTAAATAAATTGCAGATAATGAAAAAATCAAAAGTAGAAATTAAAAAACTCAGAACTAGACAAGCAAAACGAAGATAAGAAATGGCTGACAGAAATCAGGAGAAAATTGAAGAGAAAGACAAAAAGATCTCAGAAATGAAGACAGATATAAAGTATCTAAAGAATACATACAACCCAAAGTAAAACAAGGGACATGGAAGATAGAAATGAAAGGAATCAAGAAATTGAAACAAAAAGGTTAAAAGGAAAATCAGAGAGAAAGTGATAAATATGAAAGTCAGACAAAGGAGATCTAATATAATTAATTGGAGTCCCGGAAAATAAGAAGGAACAGTGGTTCTCAAATTGTAGTCAATTAGCCCAATCTGGAATGAGAGACAATCTATAAGAAAGACAATTGGACTGGCCTCTTCAAAAACTCAATGTTGTGAGAAGAAAAAGACAGGGGGAACTGTTTCAGATTAAAAGACTAGCAGCAAATTAAATGCAATGTATAATCTTTGATTGGATCTGGGTTTTAAAAATGTAAGACATTTTGAGACATCTGAGGAAATTTGAATATGGCTGGATATTAGATGATGTTAGAGAATTATTGTTAACTTTTCCAGTTGTTACAATGGATTTGTGTTTGTTTAGGAAGGTGTCCTATTCGGAGAAGATGCATGCTGACAGATTTAGGGGGTGAAAAATTATGATGTCTGCAATTAATGTCAAAGGTTTAGAAATAAATATATATGAATAGATTACACATATATAACAGGTTGAGCATCCCCAACCCAAAAATCCAAAACCCAAAACTTTAAGCACCAATGCGATGGTACAAGTAGAGAATTCCAAACCTGATCTCATGTATAGGTCGCAGTTAAAACGCAGGTGCACAACACAGTTTGTTCAGTCTCCCCAGGGGAAAAAAGACCCTCCCAGCCATTTAAAAGAGTCATCCAGCAGAATGCCTTGTCATCCCTACAGGACCCACTTACTGGTCCCTCAACTTCTTTTCTTCTGACCTAAAAAAAATAAAATACAGTGTATAGTAACCTTTTAATCAAAACAGCATTGTTAGATGGAGAATGAAAGCCTGCCATTGTTTGTTGTTTAACCACTGACACGGATGTTCTGGTGATCTACTGTGCTGCTTAGTTACCCTGAACACATTATTTTTTTCACTATATTAATGTATTATGTCATATTTTTTACTGTTAAGTACTTAAGTGTAAGTGTAAGAAAATGATTGCTTATTGGTAGCATATGAATTCAATCAGGAATGATGGTGATGCCAAACAACCACAAATCACCCACTTGGGTGGCTGAGGTAGTGACACCCTTGCTTTCTGATGGTTCACTGTATGCAAACTTTGTCTCATGCACAAAATTATTAAAAATATTGTATAAATTTACCTTTAGGCTATGTGCATATGGTATATATGAAACACAAGTGAGTTTTGTGTTTAGACTTGGGTCCCATCCGCAAGATATCTTCTTATGTATATACAAACATTCCAAAATCCAAAAACACTTCTGGTCCGAAGCATTTTGGATAAAGGATACTCAACCTGTACAGCAAAACTGTTGAATCTGAGAGATGGTCATACAGAGTTCACTACTTTGAATTTTCCTTTTTGTTTGAAAATGTACATAATGAAAAACAAACAGCATATACTCACACAGTTCACTATGACATTACAATTCCCAAATCCTTTGGGAAAAATCTATCTATGCATACAGTCTCACATTTGTCTAAATGGCATTCAAGATACTCCTTTTTACAAAACTTAAGATTTGCAGTGGTGTCACTTCAGCCTCGAGTTAAGTAGCATTGTCCTGCCTATTTAAAACATCTTAATTTCCCTTTCACCCTTAAGTTTTGTGTTCCTTTCATCCCATTAGGGATTAAAACTTGGACTTTGTCTAGTGATAAAGTCAAACCACTGTGACACCACACCACATTTTAAAAAGGAAACCACTCCATTTTCAGTCTTCTCCTGACTTGAGTTCTTTCCTTACGCAGGTTGCCTCCAAGATACATCATTTAACTACTTTATACCAAGAACCCTCAACATCCTAACCACCTAACTTTCCCTGAACCTTCTCTGCAAGATCTCAACTTTGAATCAATCCAACTTGAAAATCCACTCCCCTATTGCCCTCTCTTCCACAAAGTTTTCTTAGTCTCCTCCCATCCTGACGTGATCAGTCCTTAGAAATCTCATACCATTTTGTATTGCTGGTTCCCAGATGCAAAATAATCTCTCTGCCTGAGCCATGGAAATTTACCTCTACCACTCTTACAGCAATGTAACAATCACTTCTTTTACCTTGTTATTTGTGAAGAAACTTAGAATTTTGTATATTTAATCTGTTAAATGGTCACAACATCAAAAGCTGAAAAAACAGCCAAAGAACAGTTATGGTTAATGTATTATCTTTATAATTCAATGAAAAGGCAGTATCTATCAGATGTTTCATGTATTTTCTTCTCTGAAAAGTTCTCAATTCTTGTCACTGAAACCTGTAAGCAACTGAGCAGCTTCTGTGTGTACCTAAAATGGAAAAATACATGTTATAAAGAAACAGTACAGCTTAGAGACTAACTTGTGAAACTTAAGTTTATAATGTAGAATGTGGTTTCTAAGAGTGTCCAAAACCAAGATAGGATGTTGTAAGAATAAAATTTCTTGATAGTGACCAGATGAGACTCTCAGAGGACTCGTCTACTTTAGTATATATCCCTTGACTTTTATGTTTAAGAAATCTTATTTGATGTGCTATCTATGACAAACAGGAATAATTCTGTATTGCAGCAAACAACTCATAACATCTATTTGGTGAAAATAAACATTTCCTATATAGAAATTAATGTAAATGTTAATGAATTCACATTTGAAACGAACACACTTTTTTTCAGCAATATTATACATTTAGACAATTATGCTTTTAAAGAAGTTCTTAATTCACTTTTATGTAGTAGTGTCTCAATGTAAGACTATCTGCCTTATTTTACTGGAGATGTTTTACCTGTTTATCCTCCTCTGTATGTGCTGGATAGTCCTTAGCTTTCATTAGCCAGAAAGCAGCAAGCTTTTTGTTGTGTAGTTTCAAGTATGTCTTTCCTAAAAGAAGCAAGTTTTTGCTATAGAAGTTTGGATCCACTGCATATAAAAAAGAAAAAAACAAAGTTCTCTCAGATGAAATAGTGTTGCTTTTATTTTTAAAGGTTTGATTTTTTTTGGTCTAAATTCCAGTAATAAATTTGTGTGGTAAGTGATTAGGATAATTGGAATTCTCTTTTGTTCAACTATTCATATCTCAAATATTTGTAAATTAAAATTACTATTTATTGAATGTCTACAATGTGCTAGGCACTGTATTATACACATTTCTCATTTTCACAATTTTATAAAGTAGGTATCTCCATATTATAGATGAGAAGCTGAGGCTCTTGAAAGAACGTAAGCTATGTAAGGTGATTTTCTTTTTAATCTCTTCTGTTCCCTCCTGTACCCCAAGTGCCTAGAACAATGTCTGGAACATAACATACATTCAGTATATATTTGCTGAATAAATGAAATCAGGATGATACAGACATATATAACATTTTATCAACCATTACTGAATGTCAGCTGTATTTAAGTAGAGAGAGGATGAAATGAAATCTGTTTTGGAATTTATAATGAAAAGGAGAAAGAAACATGAACACAACTAAATGTAATATAAGAATGAAAGGAATGCTTCACCAGATAGATGTACAGACTTTAAAGTGCTGTGAGAAACCAAAGAAAAAAGCAACTATCTCTGAAAGATAACACCTGGGCTGATGTGGAGGATGAATAGCATTTTAACAGGAAAGAGTGGAGAACGTTTTTGGCTGAGGGAAAAGCATGACCAAAAAGCCTATGAATGATAGTATGGAACTATCTCAATAACTTCATTAATTTTTGACACAGTTTCTAACAATCTGAGACCCTCTATATTCAAAGCATACTTTTTCCTGGATATAATTAATGATTACCCAAAATTGTTTTACTTCTTTTATTTGAACATATTTGTGTGATGCCATGTTGATATACTTAAGTTTCCTTGGGGTTAAGTATATTCATTCATTCATTTATTCATCTGTTTACTCATCATTCAGCAAGTTTGCCAAGCATTGTGCTGAACAATGAGGGTGCGATTGTGAGCCAAAAAGACAAAGTCTCTATCTTTCCTCAATTTACAGTCTTAGATACATAAATAAATATTTATAGTATGAAGTGATATGGACCATGATGGGAAAGGTAAAAGATACTGAGGGCATAGGAGGAGCTTCTGAACTAGATATGAATCATAAAGAAAGGCTACCTAGAGGAAGTGGCCTCTAAGGTAAGACCAACTGGAGGATGACTGAAGTTATCAAAGATTATCTTAGTTCTATGAAGTCAGGACCCTGTTTTTCTCCACACCCCCAACCCTTAAGTCTCTAAGGTCTTATTTTTACTTTATAATTAGACTTTTAAATCCCTTTGAGAAAATTTCATTCCTAGATCCAGATTCATAATAGGTAACAATGGAAGGCAATTATGAGTAAATCAAAATTTATGAATTACAGAAATATTTAACATTCAGACAAAATTCTTCAGAAGACATTTAAAAAAAAACTGCTTTGCTATCATGAAAGCATTTGAACAAGTCCATATTGTAGGATTTCAAATTCAATAAACACTATGTCTTAATTTTCTTAATTTTATAGAAACATATTTGTAATGTTTTTATGGCATATTTGGTAACATATGCTTATGTTCCTTACTTCCCCCACTTACTGTTACTAATATTAAAAAAGGATAAATTTAGGATGGGCTGGTGACAGTTTTATAGGGCTAGTCATTTTTTCAAAACAAGAATAACATGGAACTCTTTATAGAAGAAGACAATATTCTGCAACAGAACAAAAAACGAGCCTGGTTTAAAACCAGAGTTTCCATTTATATATCTCTAATTAGCTGTGTAATCCTGAATAAGACAGTTAACCTATCAGAGACTCCTCTCATAAAAGGCAGGCTGAATTACATCAAATGAACCATTCCAGAACTGCAACTCTAAATTAAGTGGCAGCTTATTTCTTATTCAGGTGATCTTTACTGAATAAAGACTTTAAAAATTGTTTTACAATATCGAGTGCACAAAGAAGTGTAATAGAATAAATAACTTATCTTTTAGAAATTCCTTTTAGAGTATATATTCAGCATTCATAAAATTTTAACTATATTGACACATGAAATTAAAAATACCTTACCTTGTTCTGCCCTGTGAAAGTAGCCTAAGGCCTGTTAAAAACACAAAGAGCCCAAATATAATGAAAAAGATTAAAACAGATTTAATATAAAAAATGCATTTCCTTAAAGATCTATTCCTATATTAAATATAAGTCAGGAAGTAAATCATCCTAAAATAATAGTTCTTCAATAGTGAGTGCTAACATAGCCAAACTGCACATAACACTATTGAATCATCATAGGTTGAGATTACAGTATGTGGACTACTTCTGTTGAGAACGTGTACCACACTGGTATCATAGGCAGAAAGGAAAGAACATTATCATGTGTAACTCAGCTATTTTGACCTTTGTCTTAAATCATAACTAGTGACCACTGGTAAAAACTAGATATAGGCCAGATGCACGGGCTCACGCCTGTAATCCCAGCACTTTGGGAGGCTTAGGCGGGAGGCTCGCTTGAGGCCAGGAGTTCAAGACCAGCCTGGGCAACACAGTAATACCCCACCTCTACAAAAAAATTTAAAAATTAGCCAGGCATGGTGGCATGTGCCTGTAGTCCTAGCTACTTAGGAGATTGAGGCAGAAGGATTGCTTGAGTCCAGGAGTTCAAGGTTCCAGTGAGCTACGATCACACCACTGCACTCCAGCCTGGAGTGACAGAGTGAAATGCTGTCTCTTTAAAAAAAAAAAAAAAAAAAAAAACCCTAGATATAATCAAAAGCTGAATTTATTCAGTAACACATAAGTTGTACCAGTAAATTTTTTAAAAGTCCATTATTATAGAAATTCCTACACACAATGTTAATGTATGTCTGTAACTCTCTGCTAATTCTTTTTGTCCCACTTAACGTACTGTTTTTGTAATTTATTGTCTAATGACATTTGATTTTTTAGAAACATAACCAATTTATTATAGTAGAGCTGACTATATCTTTTTTTCTTAGAATGCATTCTTTTTAATAACAATCAATATTTCCCAACTGTGTTCTAATTATACAACTAAATATTCTTTACATCAATCTCTACACTGTAGCTTCCCACAGGAAAAGAAACAACTCCTTGTTATGATACTATTGGGACAGCTTTTTAAATTGCCTATTCCCTTACTCTGAAAATTCTGAGATAAGTAAACCCAAAATGTTTACCCAGAAATTCCTTTCAAATTTTATTTCTGACATAAAAAGACCTTGAAAATGTAAGAGAACATGAACATTTCACACTCATTTTTTATAAAAAGTTACATTACTGTTCTTTTATCAATTGAAACATGTGCTTTATCTTCCTAAATGACTGTATTATTGTGTAGAAAGTACCTAAAACATGCTGGAGTAACAGTTGCTGTATTTATTTCTTCTTCTACCTTATAATTTTTATATGGTATAATTTCAAATAGAAAATGAAGGTAGATTTTAGCCATGAGCTATTTTAGCTGACAGTATTCCAGAATTGTCAGCCACTCACCTAAAGGGGGAAAAAAAACCACTCACCAGTCATGAATATTAAGTATTAAGCCTTTGTGGTAAGATAGGTGAACTGGATCATTAGAAACTTGTTCAAGTCCCTCAATGAATCAGAGCTCCGTGTGTGTGGACACAGTAGAATGGCGCTGTGGTTAAGAAATTGATACTAACTTAACAAAGGACGTCACACTACCTCCTCATAGGTGGAACTAGGAGGAGTTGCAAACAGCATTTTGGCGATTCTTCTTTGATACCAAGGCATTTCAGCAAATGTATAGCACCTACAAGGAAATAAAATAATATTATACATCCAAATGGTATCTTCTTTTTTTCTCATAAAGAGAATTAAGCATCTTAATAGATATTATAAAAGGAATCATCTATTGTATGTTTAAACAATTTGTACTTTACAGAATATCCACTAGGTTATCTAAATACTGACTTACATTGATCCATTAGTTGGAGTGTGTTTTGTGATTAAATATAAATAGTAAGCAATAGTACTCGTAATGGTAATACATCATCTGCCACTGAGTGCTCACTTTGTGCCAGGTGCTGGGCTAAATTATTTTCTCTCTCATTTCCTTACAGCAACTAAATGAGATAGGATCATTACCCCTATATTTTTATATAAGAAAAACTCAGAAGTTAAAAACTTTACCCAAGAAAAATGACAAAACTAAACATCAAATTCATAAATAACAACAGCAACCAATAATTTAAGTCCATTTTAAAGGGGTGAGGCAAATGACTAACATCCAAAGATCTTTACAATTTTCTGAAATCAGCAGGAGAAAAGTTTTGGATCCTTGACTTAGGGTCTAAACTCCTTGAGGCAGAGATTGTATCTCATTCATGTTTGCTTACTAGCAAATGAATCCTTACTGTTTGTGTTTGTTAGTTTAATTTACTTCCTCTCTTTTCCTTTTTTTGTTTTTTTTTTTTAAGAGACGGGGTCTTGCTCTGTCGCCCAGGCTGCAGTGGTGTGTGATCACAGCTCACTGCAGCCTCAAACCGGGCTCAAGAGATTCTCCTGCCTCACAGCCTCCCAAAGTGCTGGGATTACAGGTGTTAGCCACCACACCTGGCCTATTTACTTCTCTTTTAAAAGAGTTTGATACAGGACTGTTTACACTGTTTCTCCCCTCTTAGATGACAATAAATATTTAGCTCTGCAGACTACACACAAAGAAAACAGTGGCCAACCTGTCTCAAAAAGGATTCTTGAACCAGCAAGTACTTAACATGTTGGTGTACCCTCACAACAGCAAAATAATAATCTACATTGGACATAAGATCACATAAAGATAGAAAGACACTGAAAACCAGATATTGTTCCTTAGATGAATCAAGACTGTATTTGACATATTTTGAAGATGCAAAGACCCTCTTGGGGCATTCTATTATATTACTATAGATTAACCCAGTTTCATTTAGCATGGTAAATGAGGATAGTCTTTTCAAACAAATGGAATTCAAAGGTCTAACAAAAAGTTTTAAGGCATTTTTAGTCTGTACACCTTTCTAAATGACCTGAGTAACAATGTTTACCATGATCATAACCAAATTTAGTGTGTTCTAACAACACATGCACAAGTACCAGTTAATGGATTGAACACTCTAAACTCTGCCAAATAATAATTTAAAATATTTTATATCTTGCTTTTTTAACATATGTAAAATAAGATATTTATACATACTGCAGAATAAGAGCATACTAAATACCACTGAAATATTTATTTAAAGAAATTTTCTTACCAAATACCCATAAGGTGAATTGAGGTGGCATCTTTAGGGTTCAGTTCAATTGCTTTCTAATAAGAAATGAGAAAATCAATCATATTTGTTTTCTAAACATCAGTGAGTTCTTTACTAAGAAGAAGCCATTATTTTAAAAAAAAATTGCAACCCCATGTTTCAATTTTTTGATTATGATCAATACCAGCCTTCTTCCTCCTGATTCTTTAATTGATTAAACTCATTTCAATACACTATAATAACTTGTACTGAGGTTACTATTTTATAAGGTTCAGAAATTGATAGTAGGGTCTATCAAGATGAGGAAAAAACATGAAATATACAAATGAATTTAATTTCAAAAACAGTAATAATCTATAGCTTTCAATGTTTCTTCTAGACTAAAGGAAAAATAAATAAGGAAGTCCTTTTTTGGCAAATCCTAGATGAATACTGAATAGAAAGCATTCTTTCCTAAAAGAAGAAGTAAAAGTACATAATTGTAGAAAGTCTCTTCTTGTGTGCAGATATTGTTCAACTTCCCCATCTGTACTTATCAAAGGAAAAATAAACACTGTTTATTCCCAGAATATATTAGTAGAATAATTATGTACAATGTAAAATATGTTGATAAAATCTCCCTCATTTTTATTTACTGTGTGAATTAGTGTAAAGCATAAGCTATAGAATAACTTTAAAGAAAATACTCCTCCTTTTATCCATTATTTTGTCAAAAGCCACTAACAGAATCTCACAAATTAATGTCGATCTTATTAAAAGTAAGACTCTTTTTAAAAAAGTTAAGACTCCCTAGTTCATGCTTTTCTACAAACCCACATTTTCACTTTCAGTCTGGTAATGTGTGAGATACACATTTTCGAATATTTATAATGGTTAACAACATGGGCTCTGAAGCCAGACTGCCAGGGTTCAAAGCAAAGCTCAATGACCTAACTTTTTGACCTTGGCAAGTTCTAATACTCTAAGTTTTCTCTTATAGAAAGTAATATACCTACCTCATTGGGTTGTGGGGAAAAGTAGATGAGCAAGTAACAGGAATTACTTGATTACAGTGATATCTTCTATCACTACCGTCATTATTTTTGTGAAATAATACCAGGCACTTAATTTGCATACTAACATTGCTTAATGTTATAATAGTAGTAGTAGTAGTAGTAGTAGTAGTAGTAGTAGTAGTAGAGACAACAGCTAGAATAAAGGCTAACCAAGTATGACTTGGCAGAAATCTTGCTTTGATAATATGGGTAAGAATTTTTACTTCTTCAATATAGTGATATGATTAATAGCAAAATGTATTTTATTTACATGGAACTTATTGTAACCTTTCCCAATTGGAGTGTTGCTAGAAAATTAAGCCCTACAAAAAATTATATGAGTTACTATTTTCCCCATGCTCCTAAGAATGACACAGAGCTACTGTACTACCATTCTAGATGCATGGGGGAGAAGTTAATTCATCACAACAATGGATGCTTTGGGCATTAGGGTTCAGTTTTCTTATGGGAAGTGTTTAGAGAGGCTACTTTCAAGCAAACCTTTTCCTTTGTAATCCTTCCTGCCATTAGTTTGTCTTTCAAAAACAATCCAGAAATGATAGTTTCTTACTACTTTACATGTATGATGGAATTTGAAATGGAAGTAGCATAAATGATCTTTTTAGCATGTAAACACTATATATTGTCATTTTAAATATATTTATACACATATACATTTGAAAGCTTATACAAAACTTTTTAAAATAATTTATAGCCTTCTGTTTTTTTTAAACTGAAGAGCATATGTTAACATATTTTCTGTAATTTTTCATTATTATTATTATTTTTTTTTGAGATAGGCTCTTCTCACTCTGTTGCCTGGGCTAGAGTGCAGTGGCATCATCATAGCTCGCTGCAACCTCAAACTCCTGGGCTCAAGCAGTCCTCCCCCCTGAGCCTCCCGAATAGCTGGGACTACAGATGCACACCACCATGCCCAGCTAATTTTTCTACTTTTTGTAGAGACAGAGTTTCACTATGTTGCTCAGGCTGCTCTCCAACTCCTGGCCTCAAGTGATCCTCCCACGTCGGCCTCCCAAAGTGTGGGATCATGGGCGTCACTACCTACCATGCCCGGCCTAATTTTTCATTATTCACATTGGAAATTATGTATTTCTATATCCTGAGGTACACAGTAATTAGGCAATTTATCTAATGCCACTGAGCAAATTACTATATTTCACGGAATCTAAGACACCAAAAATGTTATGACACACCATTATTTTATGTGCCACTAAGAAAGAAAAAAAACCCTGCCAATTATACTGTAAGGTACCACTGATTACATAATATAATCTGATTTCAAAGATCTTAAACTAGACACATGTAAATTATCAAACTGTAAAATGTAACTTATTAAATGTATATCTATTACTATCAATGCCTGAACAAGAAAGGCTAGGTCTCCTGAATTCCAGTCTAGTGTACTTTATCACTAGTTGTTATATAAACTAGGAATTGAGACTATAACCATAAAATTATGAAAAGCTATTTATATAGCATATCCAGCTCTATCCCTATGTATGTTTCCATCACTTTTTCTTCCTTTGTATTTTTGAGATGGTCTGCAATATCAAAAGAGAAATTAGTATGTTGTTTTTTTGTCATAGTTTTTTTTTTGGGAGGACAATGGAGTAGTGTGCATACATGCTATAGAATTCTTGGCACCTAAGTAAAGCTTACTATAAATAAGTAAATTAACTTTAGGAGGAAATATTAAAACACATACACACACATACGTAAGACACACTGAGAGCTCATAATCTTAAATAGAATGATTACTGTTGAGGGTCCTACAGCAGTTGTGTTACACTGTTACATTGTAGCATGCTTTCCAGTATTCAGGACCTTGTTGCCACTCGTCTTTCTCCCACGGAAATGAGGCTAGGCCACATAACTTTATGTCAATAAGTTATTGCTAAGTTTTATGCAAGCAGAGGCTTGATAAAAATTTGTACATTGGAACTTTTCCCTTGGAATGCTCATTCTTGGAAGCCAGCTACCATGCTTAGTGGCTTGGATTAGACCACTAAATGATAAAAAGACAAGTGGGGAGACACTCTTGTAGATAAAAGGCCATCTTGGACATTCCAGTCCCAGCTGAGGGCCCAGGTGAATGCAGCTATGTCACCTCAGCTATACCAAGCACAGCAAAAGCACCACTGCATTCAGTTAACCCACAGAATTGTAAGAAATAACAAAATATAATTGCTCTAGGCTACTAAGTTAAAGGTGGCTTGGTATACAGCAACAGATAACTGAAAACAAAAATCCATTCAGAAAAATACTGACTTTTTGAATTCATGAACTTTAATAATTCATCAGTACCTCAAAATGTTCCTTGATAATGTATGCATTTGCAATTTTAACCTTGATGCCTTCGTAATCTCCAACATCACTAATGCAGATTGCATACCACTAGAAATAGAAAAAAAAAAAGATATAATATTCTTAATATTCCATTCAATACAAAGTCAAACTGTAGAATTATTTATTCCTCAATAGTCATTTTCATTCAACAAAGTTATTGAGCATAAAAACTGTATTAAATGTAGTGGAATATACAAATAAAAGTGGACATGGCACTCTAGGAACTCAGGGATGGGACGTGTTTGTAGAGAACTATATAATACAAGGTATGTATTATATAGAAAGTGGTGAATTATGTAAGGTCACCAACACAATGAGATAATGGATCACATTTATGGTCTAAGATTATTTATTTATTTTTTATAATTTACAATTTTAAAATTTTATATGTATTTAGTTTCATATTTATTTTTATATTATTTATTTATTATTTAATTTTATTTTCTTAAAAATTTTAATTCTTTTTATTTGTTTGCGTAGAGACAGCCTCTCGCTTTATTGCCCAGGCTGGAGTACAGCGATGTGATCACAGCTCACTGTAACCTCAAACTCCTAGGCTCAAGTAATCCCCCCAATCGTCCCACCTTGGCATCCCAAAGTGCTGGGACAGGCATAGCCACCGCGCCCACCCCTGAGTATAAATTTAGAAGAATTTGTAATTGAATGTTTTTTTAATTTCCTCATCTTCTCTTCTAGGAGTTGCTTCTCCCCTGGCATCTGCATTGTTGCAACAGAACAGCCGGCAGGGCACAGAGACCAGCCTAGGCAACATAGCTAGATGCCATCTCTACAAAAAATTTAAAAATTAGCCAGGTGTGGTGGCGCAAGCCTGTAATCCTAGGTACTCAGGAGGCTGGGATGGGAAGACTGCTTGAACCCAGGAGCTTTAGGGTATAGTGAGGTATGATTGCGCCACTGCACTCTAGCCCGAGTGACTGAGTGAGACCCTGTCTCAAACAAACAAACAAAAATAATAATAGGGAGCATCACTTGAGGTCAGGAGTTCAAGACCAGCCTGAGGAAGAGGGAGACCCTGTCTCTACCAAAAGCAGAAAAAATTAGCCAGGCACGGTGGCATGCACCTATAGTCCCAGCTACTTGGAAGCCTGAGGCAGGAGGAGCACTTGAGCCCAGGATTTTGAGGTTACAGTGAGCTACAATGACACCACTGCACTCTACCCAGGGCAAGAGAGTGAGACTTTGTCTCAAAAAATAATAATAATAGGAACAGACATATTTGTCAACTGTGACCTTGTCCCTATAGCCATAGTTGAACAACAGACACAAACTGAGACAATCTGAGTTTCTTCCCCAAGAACTGAATCTAAAATATCCAAACTTCACAAACCCGGGTGCTGTGGAAAGTCCCAAGACTTAGGATAAGGAGGGAAAAAAACAGTCTGCAGTGAAAAAGATTTTCAGATAACAGCAGAGAGAAGAGACAATCAAGGAAGCCTTGGAGGAATCAAGCCAGTTTTTTCCCTCAGGCCCAACTGCACCTGCCTTTGGGTTCTATGAAATACAACATTTTTTTATATATAAACACCTCCCCACCCTTTTTTTTGTTTGAGCTAATTTCTATAGGATTCTAATAATTATAACCAAAAAGATCTTAACTAACATAACTTCTGTTTACATCTACTCTCCACTGAAATCTTTTGTATCTTGATATGTTCCCTGAAGTACAATTTAAAACATACACACCTCTCTATAGACTATGCTCATTTAAATTTCCATTGGCAGTCATCCAGTTGCCCAAATCCAGTTGACTATAGGGGTCACACAGGGTTTCAAACTTGGTGTTCTGATCTTCTCCCACACATCAGGGTCTGGATAAAATCATCTCTCATGCATTTAACTATCATCTATATGCAAAACAAACTCAAGCTTATGGACAACTCCTAAACTAGAGTCCATTTATGTTGTCATTTATAAAACTGTTCATTACTGATCATACTAACAAGAGCTGATGGTAGGAGGTGTGATCATGGATGATCTTTATTTCCATATATGTACTTTTTTTCAATTTCCAAAGTATCTATTGTCTGTAATGAGTTTGCAATTTTTAAGAAAAATTTTATTTGAAATAGATATTCCAGCCAAGAAAGGGCAATACATACTAGACTTACCCTCTTGCCTGAAACACTAAAAAAATTAAAAATATAAGAAAGATATTAGACATCAAGCAACAGTGACACCGGAGAGACAAAAAACAATTAAGGCAAGCCCTACGATTGCTCTAGATTACTGCCTGAAAATTTCCAGGCTGCAGCCCAGGGAAGGCGAAAAGATGCCAAGCCCGGCAATCTCCCAACATTGAGGAGATGGAACTGGAAGTCTGAGGAAACCCAAGTGGATGGAGTTCACAAGGTAGAGTACTGTAGAGGAGCAAAAACTCCTAGAATGCCTAGAGCAAAAACTCCAGAAAACTACAGAGGGTACCCTTCAGTATTCAGCTGAATAAACATCACCACTTGCATGTGAAGAAACTATCAAAGTCTGGGAAAAGAACCACCCAAAAGGATTAGACACCCAGAGCTCACAAAGGGCTGGGAACATCAGTTGTGGTAAAAATTAACCCTAGATTAAATGTTGCTCTAGTCCAGCCTAACAAACCTTAAAAGCAAAATCGAAAAGGATCAAATTGTTTGAGTAACTCAACCATGTTCCGAAACACAGCTCAAGAACATTTTTAGTAGTACAAAAATATCCAGCACCCAAGAAAGTAAAATTCACAATGTCTGACATCAATCATTAATCAAAAATGACTAGTCACACAAAAGAAACAGGAAAATAAGACTCATAATGAGGGAAAAAAAATTGAAAATGATCTATAAATGACACAAATGTAGAAGACATAGACAAAGGCATTAGAATAGTTACTATTATATAACTATATTTCATATATTCAAGATACTAGAAGAAAGGCAAACATGTTAAGTAGAGAAATACAAGATATAAAAGGCAAAGAAACCATTGTGGAAGAAAAGATTACTGAACTTGAAGACACAAATGAAGCTAACAAAAATAGAACTGAGGCAAGAGTTGAAAAAAAAAGATCATCAGTGAACTTTTATACAACTTTAAGTGGGCAAATACACATGTAATTGAAGTTCCAGATGAGGAGTCGTCAGAGGAAAGACTCAAAAAAACTGCTTATAGAAAGAATGGCTGAATATTTTCCAAATTTGATGCAAACTACCAACATGCAGATACAAGAAGTGCTATGAAAACCCAAGACCAAGAAATATGAAGAAAACTATAACATGGCACATCACAATGAAATAGTTTATAATCAGTGATAAGAAAAAAAGCAGCCAGACCCAAAAAAAAAAAAAAGACACAGCACATACAAGAATTATAGATTTCTTACTGGAAAAAATACAAGCTAGAAGACAACAGGGCAATATTTTTAAAATATTGAAAGAAAACAGAAGTCAACATAGAATTCTTTACCCAGGGAAAATATTTATCAAAAGCAAAAGGAAGAGGACTTTTACATTTCTGCAGAATCTAAAAGAATTTGTCAACAGTAGACTTGCACTACAAAATGTTAAACGTAAATTCCTTCTTGCAGAAGGAAAATGATATCAGATAGAAACCTGGTTCCACACAAAGAAATAATGAACACCAAAAATGGTAACTATATGGGCAAATATGAAGACTCTTTTTTCTTATTGTATCTCTTTAAAAGATAACAGACGGTTTAAAGCAAAATAAAAACAACGTATTCTGGAATTTCTAACACATGTAAAAGATGTATCACAACAAAAGCACAAAGAGCAGTTATTACACTATACATAAAGTGGTATATCACCTGAGGTAGGCTATGATAAGTTAAAGGTGTATACTAGATGCCTTAAAGCAACAGCTAAAATAATACAATACAGAGTTATAGCTATTAAGTCAATAAAATATTAATAAATAAAATGGGGTCATAAAAATGCTCAATACAAAAGGCAGAAATAGAAGAATAAGAAGAACACATGAAACAAATAGAAAAGTAGTGTATTTAAACCCCAAAATATCATTAATCACATTAAATGTAAATGGTCCAAACACCTCAATTAAAAGGCAGATTGCCAAAATGGATTAAAAATAAGCAAGACTGAGAATGACATAACAAATAACAGCAGAGTAATGAACTCCAAATTCCACTCCTCCATAAAAGCAATGAAAAAAATGAACAAAAATTGTCACAATCATATTTGTTGTGGAACTTTGAAATTAACCAAAGACTTGCAGCAACCTGGGGAATGCCTATTCAAAACAACAGCTTATTCTTGATGAGAGCAACAAATTTTGTGGTCCCATCTCACACTCCTGAGCTCACTGGTAGCTGTAAAAATAATAGCCCATATTCCTGGTACCAAAGGGAGAACAGACCATATTTGCAGAGAATTGTAATTATTTATTTGTTCTGATCCAGCTGGTGGCTTCCTGGAAATTTGACTCAAAAGGCTTGTCTTTATTTCTCCCAACTTGGAAAAGGCTTAGTGCTAAAGCTACTTCTAAGGGTATTTGTTAAAAATATTTACAGGCTAATGTCTTACATTGTTGCTGTCTGAGATGAACAGATAGACTAACCAAAAAGCTTGGAAGTAAAGGCTAGGGAATGAGATGTCCCTAAGGGCTTTGAAAAGTTCCAATATATTTCTGGAAATACAGAAGGCCATACTCATGCTCAGGGATATGCACATGCTCCAGAAAGACATGAGAAGGCCCTAAGTTCTCCTGCTGACCTTAAGGCTCTACACAAACAAAAAGTAAAGACTAAGGCAGAATTTTAACTGCCTGGCTGAGTAATGAAGGCGTGTCCCAACATACACACAGAGGCCTTTGGCAAAGACTGTAAAACTTTTTGGGTCCAGGCATTTTAACAAATTTCTATCCAATCATCAGTAGACAAATAAGCAAACAGAACAGGGACATTGTGGACACACATGACAAAAAATACAGACTTAACAGAATTAGTTCAGAAAAGTCATTAAAGAAAACAAACAACTACAAAATGCAGTAACAAAAACAAATTCTGAGAGGGGAGAGAATCTGATTTCCAGAGTTACTATATTATAATAGTCAACACGTCCAGTTTTCAATAAAAAAATTGCAAGGCTTGGGAAGAAATAAGAAAGAATAGCCCAAATACAGAAAAAAAAAATCAACAGAAACTATGCTTGAAGGGACTTCCTAGACATACTTTTTATTTATGTTCAACAAGGGAATTATGTCTGAGGAACTAAAGGGAAGTATGAGAATGATGTCTCACCTAACAGAGAATATCAGTAAAGTATAGAAATTATGAAGAGTATAATAACTAAAACAAAAAATTCGCTGGAGGGCTCAACAGCAGATTTGAACAGGCAGAAGAAAAAAACTGGCTAACATGAAGATAGGTCAACTGAGATTATCCAGCCTGAGAAAAAGAAAGCAGAGAAAAAAAAAAAAAAGAGAAATGAACACAACCTTACAGAACAGTGGGACAACATTAAGCATACCTAAATATGCATAATGGGAGTCCCAGGAGAGTAGAGAAAGAAAGGGGCAGAAAGAATAATGGAAACACATTGGCTAAAAGCTTGCCTAACTTGATGAAAAACAAACAAACCCCAAGTAAGATAAATTCAAAGAGATCCATAACTAGACACATCATAATCAAACCATCAAAGATAAGACAAAATCTGGAAAGCAGCAAGAGAGAAGTAATTAATCACATACGAAGGAGCGTCCATAAGATTAACAGCCAATTTCTCATTAGAAGCCATGGATGCCTGTCTTAAGTCTGCTTGGGCTGCTATAACAAAATACCATAGACTTGGTAGCTTAAACATCAGAAATTTATTTCTCACAAGTTCTGGAGCCTAGGAAGTCTATGATCAAGGTGATAGCCAAAATAAGGGGGAAAGAACAGAGATATACAAGAACAAAGTGCTGTATACTATTCAAATTAAGCTAACATCCAGTCCAAACTATATTGCTATAAATTATGATGATAATGGTAATCCTCAGAGTAACGACTAATAAAATAACTCAAAATATATAGTACAAAAGACAAGGTAATTAAAATGGTATACCAAAGCAAAAATCTATTTAATACCCAAAACAAAGGGCACTAATGGAGGAACTGAGAAACAAAAAGGCATGACAATACAAAACAAATAGCAAAATAGCATCAATTATATTAAATGTAAATGAATTAAACTCTCCAATTAAAGGGCAGAGAATGGCACAATATATGAAAAACATGATTCAATATGCTTTATAAGAAACATTAGATTCAAAGATACACAGGTTGAAAGTAAAAGGATGCGAAGAGATACTTCATGTAAACAGTACTAGAAAGAGAACTGGAATGGCTATACTAGTATCAGACAAAATAGACTTTAAGTTAAAATTATTCCCACAAAGAAAAACATTTTCAAGAAGATGTAACAAGATATAACAATTACAAACAAGTATACACCTAGCAACATAAACTACATAAAGCAAAAACTAAAAGACTTAAAGGGAGAAACAGACAATGCAACTATACTTGAAGGCTTCAACACTCCATTTCCAAGAATGGACAGGACAACTAGACAGAAAAGAAAATCAGCAAGGAAACAGAAGATTTGAACAATATAAACCAATTAGACCTAACACATCTACAAAACATTCAACCCACAACAGCAAAATCAAAATCTTAAATGTATATAAAACATTTTCTAGGATAGATATGCTAGGCCATGCTATAGTTTGATTTATTTGACCCCTAAAATCTCATGTTGAAATTTGATCCCCAATGTTAGAATTGGGGCCTAATGAGAGGTGTTTGGGTCATGAGGGCGGATCCTTCATGAATGGCTTGGTGCCATTCTCAAAGGAGTAAGTGAGTTCTTAGTTCCCATGAGAACTGGTTATTGAAAATAGCCTGGCACCTCCTCCTCTTTCTCTCTCTTGCTTCCACTCTCACCACGTGATGTCTGCATGCTGGCTCCCACTTGCCTTCTGCCATGAGTGAAAGCAGCATGAGGCCCTCATCAGAAGCCAAGAAGATACTAGTGCCATGCTTCTTGTACAGCCTGCAGAACTCTTGAGCCAAATTAACCTCTTTTGTTTATAAATTACCCAGCCTCAGACATTCCTTTACAGCAACACAAATGGACTAAGACAGCCATAAATCAAATCTAAATACATTTTAAAAGATGGAAACCATACAAAGTGCTGATCTCTGATCACAATAGAATGAGATTAGAAATTAATAACAGAAGAAAATTTGGAAAATTCACAAATATATGAAAATTAAACAACATACTCCTAAATAATCAATGGGTCAAAAAAAAAACACAAGGGAAATTAAAAAATACTTTAAAGAGAACAAAAGCAACAACACGACATACCAAAAGCTTATGCAACTCAGCAGTGTTCAGAGTGAAACTTATAGCTGTAAATGCCTACCTTAAAAAAAGATCTCAAAATCAATAACCCAGCTTTATACCTTAATCAGCTAGAAAAAGAAGAGTTAACTAAACCTAAAGCAAGCAGAAGGAAGGAAGTTTTAATAAAGATTAGAATGGAAATAAATGAAATAGAGAATAGAAAAATAGACATGAGCAACGAACTAGAAGTTGGTTCTTTGAAAAGAGCAACAAAATTGACAAACCTTTAGCAATACTTTAGCAAGGAAAAAAGAGAGAAGACTCAAATTACTAAAATCAAGAATGAAAGAGGGCATACATTACTACCAACCTTAGTAAAATGGAAATAAAAAGTATTATAAGGGAATACTAGGAACAATTGTATGCCAACAATTAGATAACCGAGAGAACATGAATAAATTTGTTTCCAATTGACTTAAGAACAAATAGAAAATCTAAATAGACCAATAACAAGTAAAAAAGTAGAGTTAGTATTCAAAATAAACTTCCAACAAAAAGCAGCCCAGGACCAGATGATAAATTCTACCAAAAATTTAAACATCAATCCTTCACAAACTCTTCCAAAAAATAAAAGTGAAAACTTCATAAGTAGGAGATTAATGTTACTTTCATACCAAAACCATCACAAGATATCACAAGAAAAAATAAAAACAAAAAACCAATGTCCCTTATGAATATAGATGCAAAAATCCTTAACAAAGTACTGGCAAACCAAATCCGGCAGCATATAAAAAAGATTATATATCACAACCAAGTGGAATTTATCCCAGGAATACAAGGTTGATTCACCATTAAAAGAGAAAAACAAAATTAGAGGACTCACACTTCCTTATTTCAAAACTTACTACAAAGCTACAATAACCAAGACACTGTGGTACTGACATAAGGATACACTTAGACCAATGGAATAGAATTGAGAGTCCAGAAATAAACCCATACAATGTATGTTCAATTCATTTCTGTCAAGGATGCCAAGACCATTCGATGGAGAAAGAATTCTTTTCAACAAATGGTAACAGGACAACTGGATATTTATATGCCGAAGAATAAATTTAGAACACTACCTCACACCGTGTATAAACATTAACTCCAAATGGATCAAAGATGTAACTGTAAGAGATAAAAAAAGATAAAACTCCTAAAAGGGAAACAAAGCTGAAAATCTGTATAACCTTGGATTAGGCAATAGTTTTTTAGATATAACATCAAAGGCACAATCAATAAAAAAATAAATAAATTGGACCTCATCAAAATTAAGAACTTGTACATCAAAGAACACTATCAAGAAAGTGAAAAGACAATCCACACAATGTGAGAGAATATTTGCAAATCATATATCTAACAAAGGACTAGTATCCAGAATAAATCAATAAAAAGACAACCCAATTTAAAAATGGGCAAAGTCCTTCTCTTTGTATTTGTGTGGGAAAAAAATAATTGTTTTTAAATGGACAAATAATTTGAATAGATACTTCTCCAAAGAAGATATGTAAGTGCCTGATACACTCAGGAAAGATGCTCAACATCATTAGTTTTTAGGAAAATGCAAATCAAAACCACAAAGAGATACCATTTCACACCTAGGAGGCTGGCTATAATAATAATTTTTAAAAAGCACAATAACAAGTATTGTAAGGATGTAGAGAAATTAGAACCCTCACACATTGCTGGTGGCAATGTATAACCACAGGCCACTGCTTTGGAAAACAGTTTCAGTTCCTTACAAAGAATTACATAGAATTACCATATAACCCACCAACCCCACTCCTAGACATATACTCAAAAGAATTAAAAACAAGTATTTAAACAAATACTTGTATAATACATGAATGTTTATAGCTGCACTATTAACAATAGCCAAAGGTGGAAATTAACTAAATATCCATCAACTAATGAATGGATAAACAAAATGTGGTATATCCATACAATGGAATATTATTTATCCACAAAAAGGAATAAAGTACTGATACATGTGGATGGACCTCAAAAAGATTAAGATGCCAGACACAAATGATTACATATTGCATGATTCCACTCATTTAAATATGCAGAATCGATAAAGCCATAGAGACAGAAAGCAGATTAGTAGTTGCCAGGGGCTGGGGCTAAGAGAGAATGGAAAGTGATTGCTTAACAGGAACAGGATTTTCTTTTGGGGTGACGACAGTGTTTTGGAGTTGGTTGTGTAACACTGTAAACGTACTAAATGTTACTGGATTTTACACTTTAAAATGGTTAATTTTATGATACATGAATTTACCTCAATTTAAAAAAGAGAATTAAAAACAGGTATACACACAAAAACTTGTACACAATTGTTTACAGTAGCTTATTTGTAACAGCCAAAAGATGGAAACAACCTATATGCCCATCAGCTGATGAATGAACAGCAGAAAAGTCGTATATCCATACAATGGCATATTATTCAGCCACAAAAGGGAATAAGGTACTTTCACTTGTTCAACATGGATGAACCTTGAAAATACTACACTACACGCTAAGTGAAAGAAGCCAGACACAAAAGGCCACATATTGTAATGATTTGTCCAGAATAGGCAAATTCATAGAAACAGAAAGTAGATTAGTGCCTGTAAAGGAATGGGAGCAGGGGGAAATTGGGACTAACACATAACAGGTATGGCGTTTACTTTTGGGGGTAATACAAGTGTTCTGGAATTAGTGTGATGGTTGTGCAATACAGTGATGAATATGCTAAAAACCACTGAAGTGTACACTTTAAAATTATTAATTTTATGTAATGTGAAGTAATCAATAAAAAATGCTATAAATATGTGAAAATAACAACAGAGAGACCTATTACCTGCCTACAAAGAATACATGTTAAATATAAAGGCACAAATAAGTTAAAAGGACAGCATATACCATGCTAACATTAATCAAATGAAAGCAAGAGTGGCTATATTAATATCAAACAAACTGGACTGTAAAACCAAGAATATTTCTTGAGATAAAGAGGATCATTTTACAATGATAAAGAGGTCAATTCAAGAAAATATAATAATCCTAAATGTTTATATCTCTAATAATAGCACCTTAAAACACATGCTGTAAAACTAATAGAATTGCAAGGAGAAAGAGACAAAGCTACACTTACACTTGTAGATTGATTTCAACACCCCTCTCTCAATGATTTATAGAACAAGTAGACAGAAAATCAGTAAGGATTTAGAAGACTCAACACTATCAACCAACTTGACCTGAATGACATTTATAAATATTCCTAACAACAGCTGAATACATATCCTTTTCATGTGTACAAAGAACATTTACAAAGACGGACGGTGATGATAACATAGAACCATTTTCTTAGCCATAAAACAAGTCTCAATAAATTTAAAAGAATTTGAACCAGGCACGGTGGCTCACGCCTGTAATTCCAGCACTTTGGGGAGGCCAAGGTGGCAGGATCGCTTGAAGCCAGAGTTTGAGACCAGCTGGGCAACACAGTGAGACCCTGACTCCACAAAAAATTTTAAAAACTAGCCAGCCATGATGGCATGCACCTGTAGTCCAAGCTACTTGGGAGGCTGAGGCAGGAGGATCACTTAAGCCCGGGAGTTCGAGGCTGCAGTAAGCTATGATCGGGCCACGGCACTCCAGCCTGGGCAACAGGGCGAGACCCTGTCTCAGGACAAAAATAAAAAAAAGAATGTGTACCTGTTCTATCCTTTACATAAACTAGTAGTAGTTCTATTGGGGAGGGGCAGGATATCAACCCTTCAAGGGAACATTTGGACTGTGTGGGTATAGCATCTGGTTGTCACAATGATTTGGGGGCTCTACTGAGAGCAGTCCAACATGATAAAGAAATGTCCTAATCCAAAATGCCAATAACCACTTCCCCCTGTCTCCCTACACTGTCTACTGAAAAACATTGTTCTAAACCAATTAGGAAATCTAGAATCTAGCTGAGTTACATGTGAAAAATTGTACTAAGTCACATGATGTTGTCCAGCTGCTACATTCCTACCTCCACATAAAACAGAAATATAATGTGAGGAAAATGAGAAAATATTTGTCAAGTACTAGGAATAAAGGTAAATAATGAAAGTACTAAAACTTTTGTCTAAAAATAAGCACAAAATTTTTCAAACATACTAAGTTAGACTATTCAAGAACACAAAAAACTACTTCTTTTTGAAAAAAAAGTTATAAAAATAAATCTCTTCCCTACTTCTTTAAAATAGAGAAATTTTCCTTCCTACATAAATTAAGGATAATAAATAAGTATAGACCAATGTACCTCTCATTGCATAGTAACAGCTTAGTTACTTTAAGCTACTCACCTTATGAGCTGCAAAATTTGATTCATTTTTTTCTAGTGCTCTTTTTGCATACTCCAGGGCTTCATACACCAATAGCTTTTTCTCTTCTTCTGAAGTTCTGCTAAGCTGAGCTACATCACGTGATGCCCGTGCCAAACGCCACAGTAACTCTGCATCTTCACTGATTTGAAATAAAATATAAAACAACCATTTCAGCTCACATTTAAAAACTGTTAAAAGGTTACATCACTAATCAATACATTATGGTCTTTCAGCTTAGTTAAAAAGCAAGCAACATGACATCAAAAGCTGTTATCAATGATACTATACTGATTATTTTCTTTCATATAAAACCTTTATTTTGCTAAAATTTCCTATAAAAATATTTAATATTATTCATAAATATTAACTTACCTATAGTATCTAAAATACTGACTTCCTTAGAAAGTATCTTTGTATTTGAATTCTCTAAACACTTGCCCTACAAAACTCAACATACAACTTAAGGCTTAACCTCACTGGCACTGTGCTTCAGACAGCTCACTCACTGGTTCATACAGTGCCATAAAATACTTTATAGACAGAGTCATGTTCTAAAAAACCAAGACTGCTGAATCCCTAGCCCCAAATACAGCACTTGGCACATAATAGGTATATGATAAATATTTGTTAATGAATGAATGACTGAATCTAATGTAATCTTAAAATAAATCCTATGTTTGAATGCCATGCCATGATGCATGATTTATTTCAAGTAAGGGCAATGGACTACTTGAAGAACTGCCATTTCAATATAATTAGATAAGAAATGGTTAACAAATTATTAACCATAATTAACAGCAATATTTTTAAAAATTAACATAAATTCCTTTTGTGTTAAATGTTTGCCTTTGAGGCTACTTTATACTTCTTTTTGTTAACAAAAAAAGGTATTCACATAATAAAGGTAGTGATAGTATGGTTATTATTCAATGACTACGGAATAACTAACTACCTTACAGCTTACTTTTCAAGTTATCACTGAAATGACTATAAAATGCCAAACCAGCCACCTCAAGTCACTGAGGGGAGTATGGAGAAGGAAAGAGGGATCCTACAGATACTCAGGTAAAACTGATATGTCTTAGGGAGAAAACTGGCTTTGGGAATCTAAGAAAGGTAGTTGAAAATGACTCAATATTTTTAGTTTAGGAGATAAGGTAGATTAGTGATCTGGAAATGCCACTGAGCCTTATCTGACTTACTTTCTAGGGTTGACTCTCCCTCTACCTCCATCCTCCCCAAAAAAACCCAAAAGTGTACATTGATATGCTGGACTAAACATATAAATCTACTACAAAAAATAGAAAAAAGAGGTATTTTGGTTTCTCTGAAAGACTGTTTCTAAAGTGATACACAGTTACCATTCAATGGTGGCATATAATCATCCTAAATTCCAGTGAATTCATTTAAATATATACCAATAAGGAATTACCTTTTTAAAAAAGGAATGAGAAATACACAGTATAGATAGATGAGATAAACATATATTCAATGACTACCCTGTATGATCCAAAGCAATATGGCAAAAATGTTTCAACTTTCCACTAGAAGAAGTAGAACCACCTTTTCTAAATCAATGAGATACACGTAGCACTTTTAAGTCATTTAATGTAATACAGAAATAGTATATTATAAATTCTAAGAAATAATCTTGAAGTGAACACTACAAACATCAATTAAAAAAATTTCAAGCACGAAGGACCATTTTAATTGCTAAATAACAAAAATTTTTAGGAAACCACAAACTAAGGCTGATTATACATTGCCTACCTTTCCTTGTATTGGGTTAGCAACTGATAAAGTTTTTCTGTTTCTCCACTTTCATACAGGTAGTCTGCTTGTTCAAGAATTTCTTCAACTTCAAAGATTGTAAAAGAAAAAAGACACATAAAGCAAGTCTTCCAAAGTCAGATGGCAATAATTCTAAGAAACATAAATACTTTTATATACAAGCAAATAAAATCGGATATAGACATTACCTATAAAAAAAAGATCAGAAATTCTGAAGAACATAGATGAAAGCAGAATAAAAATAAGAATGAAGCTATCATAATAAAAGATTTTTTTGATGTCATGGAAAATAAAAAAATTAGAAAACTTATTCTGGTACCAAATATGACACAGACATTTTTTTAAAAATGAAAAAAAAAGAACTTCCTGTGAGTAATTTATGGGTACACATACCCTTCACACAGATAAAATCTTTGTTGTTGCTGCTGTTAAGTACCATCCATTGTAGAAAATGATGATAGAACTCAGCTACTTGCAGCACTGAATACTATTTATTTGCATGGAATTAACCATTCTGTTTTACTAAATTCTCTTTATGACCTAACTTACATATACAGACACTGTCATGGAAAAAGAGTCAAATCTGTAATCAGACACTTAGATGAAGTTAACTACACAGAGAATCTGAAACTTACCTCACTGGCACTATGTACCAACCAACTCTTATAACTAGTTTATACATGACTACAAAATACATGAACCTTATTGACAATGTAATGCCCTAAAAAAACTGTCTACTTACTGAAAAAACAGTAAGTCTGAATTTGAGGAAATTCTAATTATTAGTAAGCAACATGTACACTTAATTTTGTCTTCTGTAAGGGTGCTCTACTTAGTCCTATTTATAAGCTAATATTCCAATGTGTTCGGTTAAGTTTCTTTATTATTTATCTTGGTATAGTTTAATCATAGTACACTTGAGGTTAAAAGGGATTTTAAGTTTTTAAAAAATTAGACCAGCACAAAGGAAAAAAATATGAAATTTGTGACACAACATGTAAGTGAAGTATTTTTTAAGTTAATATCATATTGTAATTATACTAGTTAAGAAATTAAATAACAACAAAGAAACTCTAAAATTAAATAAGGATTATTTTTCTCAGTAATCTTACTTCAATCTGATTAAGTGCTATGAAGTTTAATAATATTCACAGGGCTGGTTAATGTTCTAAAGTTTGCTTCCATTCTTTTCTGTTTTATATTTTTATCTGATAAGTGGCTGATTCTCAAAGCTTGGGTTTTAACAACCCAAAGGTTCTTTAAAAGAGTAAGTATTAGTCCTTATTCCTTAGGTGGTATTTGTGGTAGGCAGAATAATGGCCCTCAAAGATGTCCACATCTCAATCCCTGGAATCTGTGAGTATGTTGGTTATGTGGCAATGGGGAATTATAGATGGAATTAAGGTTGCTAATCAGCTAATCTTAAAATAGGAAATTATTTTAGATTATCCAGGTGGGCCCAATGTAATTATAAGGGTCCTTACAAGTGCAAGAGAGAGGCAGAAGAGTGTCAGAGAAGGATATATGACAATGGAAACAAGATCAGAATGATGAGATTGTTGATTCTGAACATGGAGGAAGGGAGCCTTTCAGCCAAGGAAGGTGGAAAGCTTTTAGAAGCTTCTTGAAGCTGAAAAAACCAAGGAAAATGATTCTCCCCTAGGGTCTCTGGAAAGGAATGCAGCCCTGCCAACACTTTGATTTTAGCCCAGACCCATTTTGGACTTCTGAACTATAGAACTGTAAGATAATAAATTTGTGTTGTTTTAAGCCACTGAGTTTGTTTCGGCAGCAACAGGAAACTAAAACAGTATTAAATTAAATATATTGATCTGGCATATTTCAATGTCCACATGGTATATATGAGTAACAAAGTTATTTTTAAATCTATTCATTGATTATTCTCTGACTCTCTGAGAAGACTGATTACTGTCCTTAACATGATCTAGGAATTATACATCTCATCACCCAATTGAAAGAAAAATGTAGAAACTTAGTGAATAATCAAAATCTTTTTTGTGTGTATTCTTTTATAATCTCTCAAATCACTTAGCTCCAATTTCTTTATTACACAGTGTAATACCATAAGCTACAGTATACTGGCTTTAAATATACATTATATATAATTTTTCCTATTCTAAAAAGGAATTTCTAAGATCATACAGTATAAGAAAAAAGGACACTTACTATGGTACTACAGACTCACATAGGCACTAGGGTGGGAGCATGTAGACTACTCACATATCTGCAAATCAGCTGGTTTTTTGTTTTGTTTTGTTTTTTTTTTACTTAATGCTCTGCACTTTCCTGAAAATATTTAAAAATAAGCTGTGTTATTGACATAAAGAGACCATATTCTGTAAAATGGACTAACTTTTAAAGTAAATTGCTTTCAACTTAAGTAACAAGTAAATAAATATCCTAAAATGAATTGAGATGTTAATTCATTGACAACTGTATAGTGAACTCTTAAATTTAGCCTACAATGAATATATGCAAGATCATAACTCTTAGAATTTTTCAAAGAAAGCAACATCAATGTGACATCCTACATATATGTTAGTAAACTTTGGTTTTCTAGTTTTTCTTGCTAACTATACTCTAGTCATGTGAAAGGTATCTAGACAAAAATGAAATACTCTTAGATACATACTCCTCTGGCGAGATAAAGAGCTCTGTTTCTGAGGTATCTGTATATAAGACTTAAAAAGTAGAAAATATAAGTACCTAGATTCAAGGCTCTAAGTAGCAGCAACATCATCAAAATTTAAGGCATATCTTTCACACCCATAATACTGTCTCAGCAGTACTAGAAGCAATGCTACCAAAAATGCACAGAAGTGTAACAAATATGTATGAAGGAGCAGTGATCTCAGTTCTGTTGGTTCATCAATAAAGAGGAATTTTTAAAAAATATATGAAAAGAAGACAACTGAAGTGACAAATGAAGAATCTTTATTTAATTTGGGCACTTGTAACTAATTTATCTTTTAAACATCTCACAAATGAAATTTCACACACACACAGAGTACTGTGAATGTATTAGCACAGCCTTTTTTAAGGGGCTTTAAATTTTGTCTACTTTAAAGAAATAATGAAAAACTTCCTACAGCAGTGCTTCAGTTACTGCTAACAAGTGGGTATCTGGTACCACCTTGTGGTAAATATAGATGTTACCATTTAAAAAATCAGTTCTATAATCCCATCCAATTGAAATGTCAATAATATTTATATCCCCTAAACTTCAATTAATTTTCAAAAAAGTTCCACCTCAGAATATGCCTTAGTCCCAGTAAATGGGCAAGGAAAAAGCTTTTTAATTGGCTTTGAATGAGCATAAAGCAGATTTAAAGAGAATTAAGCAGAAATTCTGAACAGTGGAATTCTTTGAAGACTAGTTCTCAAAAAATATATAGCAGATGGAAGAGAGCTATATGACAAAATAAAACCTATAAGGACTGATGAAGTTATATTTTTATAGAAATGTGGATCACTTTGCGAATTAAAAAAATTTGTTTCGGTATTTAATCAATTAATGTTTTTTCAAGGGTTATGGCCTATATTTATATTTCAGGCCAGGTGCAGTGGCTCACACATGTAATCCCAGCACTTTGGGAGGCCGAGGTGGGAGGATCGCCCAAGGCCAGGAGTTTGAGACAAGCCTGGGCAATGTAGTGAGACTTCTGTCTTTACAAAAAATTAAAAAAAAAAAAAAAATAGGTGTGGTGGTATGCATCTATAGTCCCAGCTACCCAGGAGGCTGAGGCAAGAGGACCTCTTGAGCCCAGGAATTTGAGGTTGCGTTCAGCTACAATCACAGCGCTGCACTCCAACCTGGGTGACAGAGTGAGACCATGTCTCAAAAAAAAAAAAATTAAAAATAAAAAGTTATACTTCAAAATTGCTAAGAAAGTAAACTTTTTTGTCTCAAAAAATAATTAAGGTGATGGTTATGTTAATTATCTGGATTTAATCATCCCACATTGTGTACATATATCAAAACATCACAATGTACCTAATAAATTTACACAATTATTGTCAATTAAAACATTTTTAAAAATAGTAATAAAAAAAGAGGCAATGTGGCAGCCTCTTTTACGAAAGCTTTTAAAGAAGAAAATAAAGCTAAAGAAAACCAAGGCAGGCTAAATAAATATCCATACTCGGTTCTTTGCACTAACTTTTCAGTGTTCAAACTATGCTTCAAAATACAAAAAGGATTCTAAAATATAATGTAACTTTCATTAAAATCTATAATGAAAATGAACTTAGTTTTCAAAGTGAGTTACACCATAACACATTAACTGCCATTTGAGTTGTACTTAACTCATGCTAGTTTGAGCCCGGGACCTCGTGAAGCACATGTAACTCTCACGTCTCTTTACCTTGAGCCACGTGAACTATTTTTCAAGTTGCATATAACTCACACACAAAAAACAGTAAAAAATGACAAATTTTTCATTAAATTAGAAAGTATCATTTTCTTTTGAAGTTTTTATTCTATTTTCGTAATAAAGCATTGTGGCCCCAGGCAAAAAATTTTTTTTCTAGTGTGGCAGTCAATGTGTTAAAATATTATAATTTTTTTCCCATTGTCAAATTTAGTTTAGTGTTAGGACTGGAACTAACATTTAGAGTTATTTTTGTGGGTACATACTTTTATTTTTACGCTGTAGAGGAAATTACAACTTTTTAAAATACCATATATAAGTGAACATAGGTATAAAACAGTAAGAACTAAAGAATTAGCAGATACTGGTTGAAAAGAATCTACAACACAATAAACACATACATCATACATTCTTTAGGAGCAAATGGCAACCACATATACAAATAAGGCAAGTACGAGTTGAATATCCCTTATCTGAAATGCTTGGGACTAGAAGTGTTTCGGATTTTGGGTTTTTTCAGGTTTTGGAATATTTGTATGTATATAATAAAATATCCTGGGGATGGGACCCAAATCTAAACACAAAACTCATTTATGGTTCATATGTACCTTACACACATAGCCTGAAGGTAATTTAATATAATATTTTTAATAATTTTGTGCATGAGACAAAGTTTGTGTACACTGAACCATCAGAAAGAAAAGGTGTCACTATCTCAGCCACCCACGTGGACAATTTGTGGTTGTGTCACATAACCATCATTCCTGACTCTTAAGATTATAGGCTACCCATAAGCAATCATTTGCTTATACTTGTTCATGCATAAGTACTTAACAGTAAAAAAAATATGACATACCATTAATACAGTGAAAAAAATCACGTGTTCAGGGTAACTAAGCAGCACAGTGGCATCACCAGAATACCTGTATCAGTTGTTAAACAACAGCAAAAACAAAAAATAGCAGACTTTCATTCTCTACCTATGATGCTGTGTTTTGATTGAAAAATTACTATATACTGTTTTTTTGTTTTTGTTTTTGTTTTTTTAGGTGAGAAGAAATATCAGAAGCAGTTCAGGGACCAGGAAGTGGGTGCTCTAGAGATGAGCAGGCTATTCTGCTGGATGACTTTTTAAAATGTTTCTTCCAGAGTCATCTGCCTCACTAACAATGGTTTTTGTCAGACATCATTTTTTTTCCTCACTTGACATTTTGAATCTTTCAAAATCATCGCCTTGTTCATCATCATAACTGAACACAGTCCCAAGCCAGGCACACACAACTGTCTTCAGTCACTGTGTTCCAAGCATTGGCAATAGCATATACAGCATCCTTGATGTTAAACTCCTTTTGAAAACCTTCCACATCCCGGTCTCTATTCACTGCTGCTAGTGGGCTGTTCAAGAAGCTGTTTTTATATTTGCTCTTCATTGATCTAAGGATATGCTGGTCTGAATTAATGAAGTCACATTTCAGGGAAAGTACATGGCATAAAGATTATTTTCAATGAGAATTTCAGCAGGAGGTTGTCAAGGAATAACAAAATGTTGTAGTTGTCATCCAATCCAGCTTACCTGAGGTAAGCACAAGCCTCTAGTACAAAATGTGAAACCAATCAGGAAAGATTCCCTGGTGATCTATGCCTTTTTGTTAGCATAATAATGGACTGGTAAGAAATTCACTCCTTGAAAACAGTGAGGATAAAAGCTTTTGCCTATCACAGCAAGTTTACACTTATGAGTGCCTGCTGCATTAGCATATCTCAACACAGTTATTCTGTCCACATCCTTAATTCCTGTAGGGGTTGTTTCATCAGCTATAGTCAGTCTTTCTGGGGCAATAATGCCAATACAGTGATGTTTCATCAGCATTGTAGACTTGTTTTGACATCAGATTTTCATTGGCCATGTCCTGGGCAAACTCTTCAATGAATTTCTCCACTGCTTTGTGACCAGCAGATGCTTTATCACAAATTTTTTTTTTTTTTTTTTGAGGTATGTTCTGGCTCTGTTGCCCAGGCTTGAGTGCAGTGGCATCATCACTGCTCACTGCATCCTCAAACTCCTGGGCTCAAGCGATCCTCCCACCTCAGCCTCCTGAGTAGCTAGTACTACAGACACACACCACCATGCCTGGCTAATTTTTAAATTTTCTGTACAAACAGGTCTCATTATGTTGCCCAGGCTGGTCTCAAATTCCTGGCCTCAAGAGATCCTCCCACCCTGGCCTCCCAAAGTGCTGGGATTACAGGCTCAAGCCACCATGCCCAGCCTCACCACAGATCTTTAAAAATGTAATGTCATGTCTTTTTTGAAAACTTCTGGAGCCAGCCTATTGAATATTCACTGTTTCCTTCAATCTTCAATTCGTCATGATAGATCTTTGCTTCTTTCATGATCTGCATACCATTAAGTGGCATGTGTTCACTGCAATGCTGACAGACCCACTCTTTCAACACACAATCGAGACATTCATTTTTAGGTTCATGCAGTGTTTTTCTATTTTCCATCACTTTCTGCATAGAATGTCAACAGTTTATCCTTCTATCTCTTCAGGTTATATATGGTAGTCATTCCAACACCATACTCTTTTTTTTAAGATGCTTCACTTACACCGCTGTCCAGTTTCTCCCCAGCTTGACTTTCTGTGCTTATTTTTCTTATTACTGTTGCCCATGGGGTATTTGCAGCCCTTTTCAACATTTTCCACATCTTTATACCACAGACCAGAGAATAAACATAGTGAGTAATGCACGTAGGTCTTGGCCCCATGTGGGGCATCATGGGGAACCTGTCATTGGTATGTCTTGGCTGCATACATGCCATTTTCTTTTTACCCTTTGTGAGTGTGCTTGTGTGGGGGAATCTGGGTGCACAGTGAAAAGCTATATAGAAGCCGAAGGGGACTGGGAGGACTTTTTTCTCCTGGGGACACTGACTAAACTATGTTGTGTGCCTGCATTTTAACTGCAACCTGTCACAGTGTGAAATTTTTCACTCGTGGTGTCATGTCAGCACTCAAAAAGTTTCAGATTTTGAAGCATTTTGGATTTCAGATTTTCAGATTAGGGCTGCTCAACCTGTATTAGTATATCAGAGATACCAAAAATGCCTTCTTTGATGAAGTCACTTAAGAATTATAAAAAATAAGTATCATCCAGCATCTGGATGTTAAATTAAAGAGCTGGAGGACTAAATAAACAGGGTAGTCACTCTACCCCCTTTTCTTTTTCCAACTTTTACAATTCAGGTTTATTCAAAAGTTTGACCCATACAATCCTATAACTACTATCTTGTCTTCAATAACAATCTGAAGAATGGGAGCTTTAAACCAAACCACTTTAAGGCTTGAGCTCCTTATGAATTTCCCGAAGTTTTTCTGCATTCTGCATTCTTTTTCAAATGGGCCTCCTCTTCAGGAGTCAGCTTTATCTTCATAAAGTCTATTATACAATTCTCTCTCAGAATACAATACTAAGGAATATTTCATTTATTCCATAAAGACTGTAACTGATGGTAGAAACACTTTCCACTAAATCAGCTAAAGATACACCAATGGCCCAATTAGCGAAACCTTTCATTTTAACCATCTCATAGCCATAGGTAATTGCTTCCCGCACCCCCCACCCCCACCCCCCAGCCCAAACAGGGTCTCACTCTGTTGCTGAGACTGGAGTGCAGTGGTGCAGTAACAGTTCACTGCAACTTTCAACTCCCTGGCTCAAGCAATCCTCCTCTCAGCCTCCCAAGTAGCTACAGGCACACCACCACGCCTGGCTAATTTTTTTTTCTGTAAAGACTGGGTTTCACTATGTTACCCAGGCTGGTCTCAAACTGCTGGCCTCAAGTGATCCTCTGCCTCAGACTCCCAAAGTGCTGGGATTACAGGCATGAGCCACCACATCCAGCCAGGAATCACTTTTTTGTGGACTTTTTTTCCACGGTTCAGGATCTTTACTGGCTCCTATATGTGAGTCTAGATCCTCCAGAGGGATACCAGCAATGCTAACTCTACTCCACACAGGGACACTTGAATCTCCATGCTCTCCAAGTATCTACCCATGACAACTTACAGAGTGAAAAGTCTTTGCCCAATGAAGAAATGAAATCAGGCAGTATCTAGATTACAGCCACTTCCAATAACATGGTTTTTGGGAAATGCATTCAACTTCTAGGATACTTAATTTAAGATATCCACTGGGTTGGAAACTCTCAGTCTGCAGCGGAGATTGTATTGGGTAACACTGGAAATTATTAATTTAAAGATGAACACATTTTGCTGAACTACATCATGGTGTGTTCCTTTTCCTGGACGTATACCTGCTGTACTAATCATTAGGTTGGAGTTTGCAGTAACAAGGTAATCTTTGCTGGAAATGATAATTGGCATTTTTATGAAAGGGCTGCCATGTTGAAGATCCACTGTCTCACCCTTCAGTTTGCCTTCACCAACATCCACAAAGGTAAGTTCACAGTTCAAACCTTTTAATAAGATGCTGATAGCACATGCCATACCAATGGATTCAGTAAAACAGAGATCTTATTGTGATGAATGGCCTCCTCTGAAGTGAAATTCTAAGTTCACACCTCACAGTCACCATCTTGGAAATGGGGATGAAGGGCTAGTTGCCGCTGAGTAGAATGTGTGCTGCCTGGTAGAGACAAGGAGTCATCCCCAGGCAAAGAAAATTCATTCCCACAGCCCTATTCTCCAACTGGGCTGTAGAACTTCCCCAGTTCAGCTCACGGTAGCTTACTCAAGAGATGGAGAAAGACAATGGAGGAAAACAGCATAAAAGCTCATTGAAGTGGGAAAAAAACTATTCACCATTTGATGCGCCCTCACCCTCTGCTACTGCGGCTGTGCAAGGCTCGTTCAGCTTGTGCAGGCCTCACACTGGGGCTAACACGTTAAAATGGAATTTTTAATTTAATGAATACATAGTAATTTTTTACGTCATTAAGTCACTTCTGAAAAAATGGACTATGATCATTAGGCTAAAAGTAATTCCGGCTTTGCCTTTCAAAGTACCATATTTTGCTACTTAGGGAAGCACTAAATCTTTGCAATCATTTCTGTAACGGTGCTACAACACACTAAAACTAAGTATGATAGATAAAGAGAAATAAAGGGATAAGAGTTCTAATCTTTACTCTAATACTTTGACTATGAAGAAGTTTAACTCCGTGAGCTTTTTTGCAAAAGTTAATATTATAATGTGATAAGACTTGTCCTAACTACTTTACAAGGTTGCTGTGAAAAAGTTATGGTAAAAAGTCTAGGGAGCTTTAAAAAGATAAATTATTATTAAGTATTTGCCAAAAGATGTCATTGAGCCAGTGACAAAACCAAGTCCTCTGTTTTGTCCTTCTTTATGAAAATGATACATTAAAAAAAAAAAAAAGGGAAAGAAAAGCATAGTAGTTCTCAGTTATCTGCTTTTTTAAGAAAAGATAATTGTGGATAAATGAAATCAATAGATAACTAGTAACCTTTAGGTTACAGTCTCAAATTCTTCTTTTACCAGAATTTTAATAAGAGTATCTATTCAGGCAGGGCATGGTGGCTCACGCCTATGATCCTAGCACTCTGGGAGGCTGACGTGGGAGGACTGATTGAGCTCAGGAGTTGGAGACCAGCCTGAGCAAGAGTTAGACCCTGTCTCTAGTAAAAATAAAAAACCTAGCTGGGCATTGTGGCATGTGCCTGTAGTCCCAGCTACTTGGAAGGCTGAGGCAAGAGGATCTCTTGAGCCCAGGAGTTTGAGGTCACAGTGAGCTGCAATGACACCACTGCACTCTATCCAGAGCTACAGAGCAAGACTCTGCCTCAACAACAACGAAAAAATAAGGCAACTGAACAACCGTCCTGACTGCCCCCCCCATAAAAAAAGAGTATCTATTCAAAATCAAATCTCTGCTTCTTTCCCCAATCACCTTCTCCTTTATAATTAAAAAGTGAGCATTATGAAAAATAAAAAGGCTTAACCCATTAAGTAAAATGGTATTTCTATAACATACTGAAAACCTGGCTCAATTGTTTTAACTAAATTTAATTTTTTTAAAAATTGTCAAGTTTTAATATATGTTTACTTATCTATATTATGTCAAAGAAGAAATATGATGCAATTTTTTCACTTTTCAACCATTTGATATTTGGTACCAAGATGCATTCAATCTGTAAATGAAATATTAGGTTACTAAGTATGGAATGTCCGATTTCCTTAAGTACTAAGTTTGATAGTTGATATCTCTGACATTTCACTTTGACACTTCTTGTTTTATTTTTATTGTGAAGGTACATCCTCATTCTTTCAAACACATGTTTTGGCTTGTGATTATCTCTCAAATTTTTTTTTACAGCAATTTTCATGAAACTATGGATAAGTCAAAAATTCATGTTATTTTTGAAGATGAGTTCTGTCTTGGAACCAATGCAGCGCAGACAGCTCGAAGTATCAATGAAGTGTTGGGAAGGATGTGGCTAATGAACATACAGTACGTGATGGTTTGAAAAGTTCCCTTCTGGTGATTTTAATCTTGAAAATGAGCCACATGGGTGACCTGAGACCAAGGTGGATAATGATGAGCTGAAAGCTGTAGTGGAAGTGAATCCATCTCAACCTACACGTGAATTAGCAGCAAGGTTTGATGTTACTATTCCAACATTGGACCACTGGAAACAAATGGGCAAGGTAAAGAAGCTGGATAGATGGGAACCGCATGAATTAAATGAGCATTAGAAGAAAAATCATCTCGAAGCTTGCCTTTCTTTGCTGTCACGACATAAAGGCAAACCATTTCTATACCATATGGTTACATGTGATGAAAAATGAATTCCTTTTGACAATCCCAAGTGTTTGGCACAATGGTTGGATAAAGATGAAGTGCTGAAACACAGTCCAAAATGAATATTCATCAAAAAAAGCTAATGGACTGTTCCTTATTGGAGCAGTCCACTCTCCACTATTTCTGAGAGTGTTAAAAAAAAAAAAAAAAAAGCTAATGGTGACTGTTGGTGGTCTAGCACTGGTATTATCCACTATAGCTTCATGAAACCTGGTCAATCGATTACAGCAGATGTCTACTGCAACCAACTGGATGAAATGATGAGGATGCTTGCAACTGAGCAACCGAGATTGGTCAATAGAGACACACCAATCCTCTTTCAAGACAACGCTTGACCACATGTTGCACTAACAACACTGCTCAAACTACAGAAGCTGGACTTGGAAACTCTCTGTCATTCACCATATTCACCAGACCTTGCACCAACTGACTACCACTTCTTCTAGGCTTTGGATCACTTCTTGCAAGGAAACATATTCAACTCTCAACAAGCTGTGGAAAACGCCTTTCGTGATTTCACTGACACTCACTCTCCAGGCTTCTTCACCGCTGGCATAAGCAAGCTACCGTTAAGATGGCAAAACTGTAGTTTAGGCACATACTTTGATTAACTGTACTGCTTCTTGTTTGAGATATAATAAACTGAACTTTTAATTTGGAATCGGACATTTCATATTTAATGACCTAATACTTCTATCTCAAAATACTAGGGCTTTTCCTTAACTACATCAAGAAGAGTAAAATACACCTTGGCGTTGAAGAAACAAAAGAATCATTTTGTCATTATAAAGCAGGGCTTTGCAAACTTTTTCAATAAATAGTAAATATTTTAGGCTTTGTGGGCCATACATGGTCTCTGTGGCATGTTCTCCACCCCCCCCAACTCCTCAACCCTTTAAAAATGTAAAGGGTTTAAGTATTAAGTATTAATTAAGTATTAATAAATATTAAGTATTAATAAAGCATTTATCACTCAGGGAGCTCTAGCTTCTAGAAATAACTTTTTTACATATAATATCAGAATGACAAGTACAGAAAAACAAAAAATAATCTAGACTACAACGGTATTAGTTGCATTATCTATTTAAAAATAATTGTAAGTTATTAACAAAACAAAATACAAAAACTCTTAAGTGTTCCAGATGTTAGGCTTACCTTTGGCTGTAGCATGAACCACACCAGCCTGAGATATGACTTGGTAAGTTTCAAAACCCAAATAAGACAAGGCTGAGACTATAAGGCCTCTTTTGAAAGTTCCTGGGTTTCCCATTACCTATGGAAACAATTACGGTCAGAGTTATCAAACTTAGAAAATTGGAAGGAACTTCCACCCTGAGCAAAAATTACATCAATTTCCTCCTACCTCCAAAACAATCATAAGAATACTGAAAATTAAAAAATTATTTAATCAAATTCTTCAGTGAAACTACTTCAAACCGTATCTTAAGAAAAAGATACTGCCTAAGAGGGGTAGCTCATCTAAAAATCACACTCATGCTGGTAAGTGCCAAAAAGGAAGATTGGCAATTTACTTGCAAATGATGTTTAAAAATTCATGAATAATATGAGAAACCACACATAATAATACATTTACAATGACATTGAAGAGTATCAAATACAGTAATCACTACACATAAAAAATGTACATGGCTTTAAGTGAAAGTATCTTCAAAAGTGACCCATGAAACCCACAGTTTTAAAATAAATAATAAAGAGTATATCTAAACGATTGGAAATAAATTCTAGTTATGCTAGATTCTGAGAAAATGACAAAGGACTTAGGATGTCACCAGCAATTCCCTTTCTCACATTTTCTCTTATATAGCATATTCTTGTGATCTTCCTACCAAAATATCATTGTAAGCGTAATTCTCTCTTGAACAAAGCCGCCCCTTGACTTCATATCTCCCTTCAGTCTCATTTCTCAACTCTTTTCCGTAAAACTCTTCAAAAAAGTTGTCAGTACTGTCTCTACTTCCTTTCTTCCCATTCTCTCTTGAACCCATACAAATCACACTTTTATCCCCACAACTCCACTGATGGTCTAGTTAATGTCACCTAGGATGCTGCTATTTCCTATGGTCAATTCTGAATTTTCATCTTACTTGACCTAGCAACAGCATTTGACAACTGATCACTTCCTCCCTTTAAAAAAAAAATCATTAATGGGTTTAAATTTTTTTAAAACAGCTTTATTGAGATATAGCTGACATAAATAAACTAAACATACCTAAAGAAAATATTTATTCAAGAATAGACATTGCAATGGGAATACATGTGCCATAATAAACTATGTGCATATTCAGGGAGGTAAAGGAAGACAAAGGTTTTCAAAGGAAAAGTTAGGAGGATTACATAATTATTTTGGGATAATTATTCTTGACTACAAGTATCAATAATGAAGGTGGTGCCAGTCCAAGGTTAGCCAAGCAATCGGTGAGCAGATGTCCTCGCAGAAGTTTTTTTATGTAAGGTTGCCCTTCGTGATAGGTTGTAGTTTTTGCAGTCTTCTGTAATACTTCTTGTTATCAAATATTCACACATGAGAACCCTCCCTTCATAGTCTTCAAACTCTATATCTCAGGGATTTTTGTTATTTTATTTTACTTTATTATTTATTTTTTTTAGAGACAGGGTCTCACTCTGTTGCCCAGGATGGAGTGCAGTGGCACGATCATAGATCACTGTAACCTTGACCTCCTGGGCTCAAGTGATCCTTCCGCCTCTGCCTACCAAGTAAGTAGGACTTCAGGAATTACAGGCATGAGCCACCACACCCAGCCTGTCAGGATTTTTTTTTTTTTTTTTTTTTTTTTTTTTTAACACAAATGACTCCATTTTGACTCTGACAGCTTTCACAGGGTTTCTGTTTCTCATGTTCACTAGCATATTCCCAGACCTTAGAACAGAGCCTGACACACAGTAAGCACTCAGTACAAATTTGCTAAAGAATAAGTGTTCACAGGTGGGTATTTTATAATACAGCTTACAAATTGAAATACAAAAAACTGAAATCTCTCTTCAGCCACCGATAAGTAGGCCCAAATCTCTGAAAACTCCTGGGGAATAAATATCTCTAACTCAACTTATTATCATTATGTTGAGTGAAAGATCTAGAAAACAATAAAACAAAAATAAAGGCTATCTAAAGGCATGAAGAACTAGAAAATTGGTAGCATAGCTCCAACTCCCTGAAAAGTCAATAAACCTGGAAGGAAGGAAGGAATTTTCATTACTGCTTTTGATTTAGAACGGAACTTTATTACTTACAAATCTTTCTAGTCCCTCTTGATCTTGACTTTTTTTCCTATCCTTTTCTATATCGCTTCTCCAGTTTTCGGTTTTTTAGCATAGTGGCTATTTCAAGCTCATGGGCTCTGGAGATACTCTACGCACCATCAAATACAACACCTTCTAGCTGCGTGACTTGGACACAATTATTTAACCTTATTTCAGCTTCCTCTGTTGAAAAATGATTTAAATAACAGTTCTTACTAAATAGAGGAGATATAAAGATTAAATGAAGTATTGCTTAATACAGTGTCTGGCTTGACACCGTTGTTTAACACAGCAAGTCTTCGATAAATGCTAGTTATTATTCTTTAAACTATGATCACCCCACTAAAATGGGACTTTATATTCATCAATGTTCTAATTTGGAAACATAAGGCTAACTAATTTCATACTTAGTACTCCTCCCATCCCTCTGCCTGTATCACCTAACATCTCCTCATCTGGTTATAAACTCCTGGGAGGAAAGGGATTATGCCTTACTCTATATTCCCCCCTGCCCCACAATAATTCTGAACAATTGTAACTGAGCAGGCAGTTAAAATTGTATTTTTGAATTTAAAATAATGAAACACCTAGTTCAAGCGAAATACATCATATGCACCAATGCCCATCCCCATCCCTCAGTCCCCTTTCAAGAATAAACACCCGAAGCCCAAGAACAGTCTAACTGAAATGCCAGAAGTAAGACTACAACCCAATATCCCGACAGCCTTCCTTAACGTTATGCACATAAAACAAGCAACTGGGAAATAATTATTTTTCTGAAAAGCCTAAATGGTATGAAATCTCTGCTTCTGAGTCGTAGGAATGTTCAAAATCACACCACAAAGTTTTCAAAGTCTGACAGATTGACAGCCTCAAGTGCTGTTACTACATCTGGCATGGCTGAAAGTGAACATTACCTCACAGCGGCCAAGGTTCTATCGCCGTCCTGTCCTCCACGTTCTCACAAGTGAAGGGCAGACGTGAGGCAGCTTCTCAGGGAAGACATGCCCCACTTCTTCTGACCCAACCCCAGCCATTACAGAAAGGAAGCTTGCGAAAGGGAAAGGACCTGTCCGTCGCAGTCACAGGAAGCGCTCCAGGAACACACCCCCCCCAGGTCCTTCCTTAGTTCACCTCATTCTCATTCCCACAGGTAGCGCGGGGGCTGCCAAGCCTGCAGAAGGGAGACCCCCGAACCCACCCACTCGGTACGGGAGGACGCGGGAGCCAGGGCGGCGAGGCTACCTTAGAGCCGCGGCACCTCCCGGAGCCGCAGGGACCGCGGCAGCCGTAAGTGCCCGTCGGGAGCCGAGACCCCGGGGCGGCTCCAAGTCGCAAAGGGAGGAAGCGCCATAGTCGAGCGGCCAGCGCCATGACCTACAACTCGCGGGCTGACACTTCACGCCTTCGAGCAGCTACCGAGGCCGGGAAGCCTAAGCAAAGCACAGTCCTTCCGAGAGAACGGCGTCCGCCCGCTTCCCAACCAGCGTCTATTCCGCCCCCACGGCTTCCGGTCCACGGGCTCAGGGGACGAGAAATACCCGGATTGGATAGGACCTTGGCTCACCTTCCGCGCAGGCGCCCAGTGGACTGCGGGCGTGAGGGTGCTCTTGGGGCTATCTGACTTGCTTCTGTTCGTTTCTCCGGCACTCTTTTATGGTTTTGGCCCAAGGGTAGATCTCAAGAACAGAGTTGAAAGCTCAGAAATAGACCCAAGCATATATGCATGCAAGAAAAAAAAAATTATTTGTTATTTATAATTCTCTGCTGTCTTCAAAGTAGGGTGAATCTTGACACTAGAGTATCTTTTTTAGAAGTCAATGCTTGGAAGAATTAAACTGCCCCACGCAAGGAAAAGAAAGGAGGGGTAGATTCAGGACAGGAAGAGAGAAGCCAGAGAAGAATGCAAAGGGCGAGCTGGTCTTAAGGGGGAGGCGGCCTCTTGACAGGACATTGATGCCTTTGTATGCTAGGGGATGTGTAGTAAAAAAAACCCATGGTCTCCCTTTAAAAATCTTCAATAACGTTGATATTTCTCGCTGGAGTGTAATTCTTTTGAAGGGAATGAAGAGGTTTTGAATCCTAGTTCACGACTGATGTGAGTGAAAACACAGGCTGCAAATGGAGTACCTGCTGTATCGATTATAAGAAAAATTTTCTGGGCAATAAGGGAGGGTAGTCATAGTTTTTAAAAATTAGGTTTCATTTCTATGGTACTTTTAATACTACATAGTGAGTTAACACACACTTCTATTTCATTTGATCTTCCCAACTACCTTATTGGTATCCCGGGTTAACAAATGAGGGAACTAGAGCTCAAAGAGATTTATTAACTTAAGCAAGGACACACAGCTAATAGGTATTGTTAGAAAATTGGAATCCATGCCTTGGACTCCAAATTCAGTGCTCATTCTACTATATGATTGCTGCCTCCACCTCTTCCCATTAAATCAGCCATATTTCTTTAGGATTTAAAAATTATATAGATGTCCTTCACAACTTCTGAACCCTAGCCGTTTTCCCCAGAGAGAACCACTTTTATCTTATTTTACGTATTTCTACTGGAGGCTACCTCAATATTGCTAAATAATATACCACTGGATACAATGATAATATTAAAATTGAGTTTCTGATATCTCTGCTAGAGTGAGTTTTTAATTAAATTTTTCATTTTGAAAAAAAATGTAATTCCTGAGAAAAGTTGCAGGAACTCCCATATACTCTTCAACTAGATTCAGCCGTTGTTAATGTTGTCTCACATTTGCTTTATCTTTATTCATATATATTACATATAATATGCATATTATATTCCTATTATTTTCTGTTGTTGAACCTTTTGAGAATAGATTACAGATATGACTTTTCACTCTTAGAGACAAAGACATTCTCTTATTTAGTCACAGTATAATTATCAAATTCAGGAAATTGAAATTGATAGAATACTAATATACAAATTTTGTTGATTTCCCAATGCCGGTCTTTATACCAACTATTTTTTCCTTAATTCAAGATCAAATCCTGATAATATGTTGCCTTTAATTGTCATGTTTCTTTGGTTTCTTTAAATCTGTAATATTTCCTCAGCCTTTGTTTTTCATAACATCAATTTTTTTTAATGTATAATTCCACTGATTTATAGTAAGGTTTTTCAGCCTTGGCACTATTGAAATTTTGGGCTGGATAATTCTTTGTTTTGAGAGGCTGTCTGGTGATTTATAGGATGTTCAGCAATATCCCTGGCCTTTATCTGTTAAATACCAGGAGCACCATCACTCATTTGTGAAAACCAAAGTATCTCCAACAATAGCCAAATGTCCCTGGGAGTAGAGTTATCAGATTTAACAAATATAGAGGACACCCAGTAAAATTTGAATTTCAGATAAACAACAAATAATTTTTAGTATAATATATTCCATGGGGCTCTGAACTAAAAGAAAATAAAGTCTTCCCCCCCCACCGACTGACTGAATGGACCCCCTTCTGGCCAAGGGGATATCCTAAAACTAAATTGTCTGCCAGGAGGAGGGAGGTCAGACATGCCTCACCATGCCCCCCTCCCTTCTTGTAGATGTCCTTTGTAACTCATTAACGGGCCTACTGCTATGCAAGACAAACCTGCAGGTCCTCAATTTACACAACAAATATATGTCTGGTGACTTATCTCTTCCTTATCTAAAAACATTCCAAGCCTTTAGACAAAGCTTCATTTTTTAACCAATTACAAGTCAAGGAGTCTTTAAACCCACTATGACCTGTAAACCCCCGCTTCGAGATGGCCCACCTTTTCAGGCCAAACCAATGTAAGCCTTCCGTGTATTGATTTATGACTTTACCTGTAATCCCTATCTCCCTGAAATGTACAAAACCAAACTGTAACCCAGCCACAGCGAGTCCACTTGCTTAAGGCTTCTTGGGTGTGGCTCCGGGTCATGGTCCTCAAATTTGGCTCAGAATAACCTCTTTAAAATTATTTTACAGAGTTTGGCTTGTTTGCCATTGACAGGGCACACTTAAACTGAAAAATTATTTGTTATTTCTCTGAAATTCAAATTTGACTGGGCATCCTATATTTTATCCGGCACCCCTACCTGGGTTGCCATGGTTAAGAATCAATGGTTTATGGTGTGTCCCTCAATTTGGGTTGGGTTGATTGTTTTCTTATGATTCTTGTGATTCAATTCAGGTCATGCATTTTTGGCAGGAATACTAAGTGATATATCCTCTCCAAGGCTTCACATCATGAGGCTTCTGATGTGATTTTGCCCTATTATTAGTGAAATGGTATTTCTTCAGAAAACTTTATTCCCCTGCTTTAAATCCTTTATTGATCCCCTCTCCCCAACCCACACACATTCTTTCTCTGAATGGGTTTCAGCCACACTATCTTTTCTTTCCTCCAGTAAGCCTTAGGTCTCCCTACATGATATTCTCTCTGTCAGGAATCCTTCTGATTACACTACCTTGATACCCTCTCACTGGCCCCACCACACTCCACTATTCCTTACCTGGCTAATTTCTATTCATCTTTCAGCTCTCAGCCTAAATGTCACTTCCTCCAAGAAACTTCTCTTGATTCTTCCTAATATATTTTTGTTTCTTTTATGGCCCTAAGCACATTTTATACTTGCACTTTTATTTTTGTGATTATTTGCTAACCTGGAGTATATTTTAGAAGAAGAATTGATAAGAATTGGTAATGTGCACCTTCACTATACTGTAAACTCAATGACTATGTCTTATTTTTTGCTTATAAAATAACTTGGCCCAATTTCTTTATTCATTCAACAAACATTTATTGTGTATCTATAATATGCCTGGTATTCTTCTAAATACAGTGAACAGAACAGTTCCTAGTGTATATATTCTGGATGGGGAAAGATAGTAAATAAGATATAAGTAAAAGATATAATATGTTACATGGTAATAACATTATTTAATACATCTAAAGAGGAAGATAAATTATGAAGGGGTATAAAGTGTATTTCTCTGTATGCACTGCAATTTAAAATAGAGTAGTGGCCAGAGAAGGCCTTACTGAGAGAGACATTCGAATAAAGACCCAAGGAAGAGGGAATGAACCATGAGGATATTTGGGGACAGAGTATTTCCTGTAGAGGGAAAGGAAAGTGCAAAAGCCTGCACTGGGAAGGCAAATGCCATTGTCCATGAACAATAAATCTACTGTAGATAGAGTGAGGAAGGAGGAGAGTAGTAAGAGATGAGGTCAGAGAGGAGATGGGGGTCAAGCAGTGTAGGACCTTGTAGGCAATTGTAAAAACTTTGATTTTTGCTTTGTGTGATTATGACATGTTAATTGGATCCTTCTTACTGTTTTGAGAATAGACTAAAGGGGAGCAAGTAGGGAAGTGGTTACTAGAGTATACAATAATCTAGGAAGAAATAATAGTGGCTTGGACTAGGCTAGAAGATATGGATGTATTTTGAAGGTAGAGTTGATTACCAGACAGACCAGACCAGATGGGGATGGGATATGGGAGGAAAGAATCAAAGATGTCTCCAAGTGTCTGGGCCTAAACAAGCAGAAGAGTGCTTTTCCATTAATTGAGATAGGGAAGAGTGTGGGAGGAACAGCTTTGGGGAGGAAGATCAGAAAGTTGTATTTGTATATGTTAGCTATGAAATGCATATCAGACACGTGGTAGCCAGCCTCCAAAATGGCCCTCAATGGTCCTTACCTCCTGGATTTACTCCTCTGTGGAATTCCTTCCCACATTAAATGAAAGCTGGTCTGTTTGACTAACAATACTGTAAACCAAGTGATGGTGTGTGACTTCTGAGGCTAAGTCATAATAAAGAGAAGTCATTGCAGCTTCTGCCTCAGTCTCTTGGATTGTTTGCCTTGAGGGGAGCTAGCAGCCATGCTATGAGGACGCTCAGGCAGCCCCGTGGAGAAGCCCACGTAGAGAGGAACTGGGGTCTCCACTGACAAACAATACCATTTTGCTAGCTGTGTGAGTGAGCCACCTTGAACATAGATCCTTCAGTCCCTGTTGAGCCATCACATGACTGCAGCCCTGGCTAATAACTGAATGCAACATTATGAGAGATGATGAACCAGAAATGCCCAGCAAAGCTACTCCTAAATTCCTAAACCACAGAATTTATGAGAGACAATAAATGATTGTTCCCGTTTAAAGCCACTAAATTTGGTGTAATCTGTTATAGAGCAACTGATAACTAATACAACATCCAAGTGAAGTGTAGGCAGTTAAAATCTGGAGTTTCAGAGGGAAGGTGTGGAAGCTTGGTAGCCTTAAGAATATAGATGGAATTCAAAGCTGTAAGACTAGATGAGGTAACTAAGGATGTGATTGAAGATAAAAAAGAAAAGGTCCAAGAACTAAGCCCTGGGGCACTCCAGTGTTTAAAAACTGGGAATATGCGGATCAAAAAGCAAAGGAAATGAGGAACAGCCCATGAGGTGGAAGAACACCTCAGAGAGTGTTTTGTGAATATTTCATTCATTTTAACATGCATTTAACTCTCTGCCAGTGTTGCATCTCATACTTATTTGTTTTTTTTATTTCTAGGACCCTGTTATGCCTGGTATGTATATGCATTCAACATATGTTGAATTAATGGGTGAATGAATAAAAACAAAAGTAGAATGGAGTTTAGACTGTTGTTGAGGAGAATGAATAAGTACATTGAATAGCTATGGCATTACACGTTCAAATGAGAGATTGTTTTTTGGATACTAAAAGTGCAAAACCATCCTCTTGTCTCTACTGTCTCCCTATTTTAGAAGAGAGAAAAGTTTTGAAGGTTAGGTATGGATACTATGTACTCTGGAAAATTTGAAACTTGCAATTAAATTAGTGGTGCCTGAGGACCTTCATTTAAATATAAAAACAGAATAAAAAATAAAACTAACAACCTTTAGTAAAAACAAAAATAAAACACTTCCCTTCCCACTTCCCATTATATTTCAGCCACAAAGGCCTTGTTTCTGTACTTGCAATTTGCTGTTTATTCTTGCCTTTACCCCTGTTCTCATTCCTCTGCCCCCAGTTCTTTGTGTGACTAGCTCCTTCTCATTTTTCAGGTCTCAGATCAAATACCATCTTAGAGAAGCCTTTCCTGAGCCCCAGTCTAAATAAGCTCCTACTATCCTTAAGTCCCTCTCTGTCACCTCCCCTCTTAATACTTCCCTCATGGCACTTTTGGCTGTCAGAAATCTCTTTTGTCTTTAATAACTTTTATTTTTGTCCCTCCTCTAGAAGCTCCTGTCTGTCTTGCTCACTGATTTATCACAAGTCTAGAATAATGCTTGGCACATAGTAGGCACTCAGAATGTGTCTGTTGAATAAATGAATGAATCCTCACTTGCACTGATAGGATGAGTTTAAAAATGTCTAGTTTGTATTTTTTGGATTAAGAGTAAAGTTTTTACTTAAGAATGTTTACATTTCTTTATTTGTTCCATTTTCCATTTCTTCTGTAATTTAAAAATTTATCCTTTGCCCATTTTTCTATTACATGTTTTTATTTACTGTTTAAATGATTTAAGGTTTGACCTTTACAGTTTTGTACAACATTTTTTCCAATGTTGTTTCCATAGATTTATCCTAATTCCTTGGGCAGAAATTTCAAATTATTTCAAGGTCATGTTCAAAATTTTCATAGTGTTTGTTCTAGCATGCAGTAATAGTAGTCTGGAGCTGCCAGCAGGGTGCTTTGAGGTTATTTCAAATCTTGTTTTAGGCAAGTAGGCCATTAGCTCAATTCCAAATGGGATTATCCTCGGGTTTCATTTGCGAAATGGATAATGAGGGTAAAACGTCGGAGACCTTGAACTTAAATGAAATGAAGGATGTAAAATGCTAGCGTGCACCGTTGAAAACTCTCTAAATAAGTATGGTTAAGAGCCAGTATATTTCCTTATTCACGTTGAATTTTTCTCTTCAGATATGTATTTTTCCAAAATTTTAATTTTTATTCATCAGGAATTCATTTGGTCGCAACCACTTTCTGTAATGGCCTAAGTCAACTCAGGGTTTTCGGGGAAGCGGACCGACGCCGGATGCGGAGAATGCGCAACCGGAGAAGCAGGGTGTGGCGGGCCGCGGCCGGGGTGGGCGGAGCCTCGCGCAAGCTGGGAGTGGGCGGGGCGCGCCTTAGGCCCGCCCCCGAGCGCCCCCGCCCCGCCCCTCTCCCGTCCAGCCCGGGGTTCTTGCGAATCCCGGGCGGCCTGGGATACGCTGCGGACGCTGCAGGTCTGGTCAGCACCGGCGCGGGACTTCCACCCCAAAGACCCGCACGTGAGTGCGGGCCTCTCCCTGTTTCCGGGCCGGGGCCCCCGCAACCCACCAACTCCCCGAGGGAAGCGGAAAGTCCTGGCCTGCAGAATCCGGGCCCGCAGGCTCTGCGCGGCCAGGCCCACTGGGCCCTGGCTCTGGAAGTGCACCCTGGGCTTCGCTCGGCCGGGGACCTGCAGGGCGTGCGTAGGGCTCCCGGGCCGCTGAACGCTAAGTCGGCGGCCTGGAAAGGCCCGGGGCTGGCCGGTGCCCTCTGGAGGAGCCCGGGCTTGGGGCTCAGCTCTGGGCGGCGAGGTTCCGTCTGGACCTGGCGCTCCCGCACCTGAAGTGGTGGTGCGTGGGATCCGCCTGCCTCCCCTGAGCGGGGAGGGTCGGGCTTGTGGCCCAGAGAGGGGTGATAGGCCCTGAAATCGCTGCAGCGCCAACCGGGGAGAGGGGTAGGGACCCCACACCACACTCATGGTGAGGCGAATAACCAGATGAACGGGGCGCGCTTCAGAGCAGCCAAGGAGGAGAAGCTGCCAGGTGGGGTGTGTGACTCTTCCGGAGTAAAGCGAGGAGGTAGTTAGAAGACGTACCCTAGCAGCTGCTGTTCCTGCTCCAGCTTCGAAATTCTTCTGTCTAGTGTTTTGGGTTCACTACACCAGGGGCGTGGAGGAAGTGCTGTTGCATTCGTTTTGCGGTGCCGGAACCTCTCGTGGAACGAGCAAATCGACCATTAATGGTGTGCTTCATGATCATTACGATTTTTGCTTATCCTTAGTGTTATCTTTTTGTGGCTGCCTCTACAACAGATAATCAAATAGAAGGAAGGGTGGGATTGAATATAGCAATTATTGATTACAGTGTCCCGCAATAACTCCGCTAGACAATTTTTATATATGTTAGCTTATTTAATGCTCACAACCACATGTTGAAGTGGTACTGTTATTCAGGTTCATACTCCAGGAATTTCAGGTTGGATAACTCACCAAATAACATAAGTGGTAAATGGTAGCATTAAAGTTGGAACTCAGGTCTGTATGATTTTAGGGCGCAGGCTTTATGGCTCAATGTAAAAGAACATTATTCTTCTGGATAAGACTGATGCTTAGGTTTCAAATCTGTGCTTTGAGGTTTGTTAGCTGTATGACCTTGGGCAGGATACTTAACCTTTTAGGGCTTGTTTCTGCATTTGTAAAATGGAGATAAAATACCTCCTATGTCACAGGGTTGTTAGGAGGATTAAATAAGATCATATTTGTAAAACACTTAGCAAAGTGCCTGGCATATAGTTAGCGATAAGCTATATATAGTTACGTACATCTTGCTGTTGTCGTTAATTAGAGTCAGCAAACTCCAGCTCTGAGTGCTGCCAGCTAGAGCCAAACAAAACTTGCGCAGGCCTAGATCATAGGTAGAGGGAAACAGCAAAGGGTAGGAAAAGAAAAGGGAACTGAAAACAGGTAACATGTATAATGGCAATTGTAGTGACACTAGTGGATGTCTCAGGCAATTATCTATGGTACCCAGGGCCACTTTTTGCCTTTGTGAGAATTTTTCAAAAGGCAATTCCTTTTAGCTTATAAACTGGAAAAATGCATCCTACATTGAGCTGAAAAATTGCACACTCTGGGGTTGGACCATGCTCAGGCTCTCTGGACATGAGTGGGTGCTGAATTTCAGGAACAGACTAAAAGGTGTCTGACACAAACCTCACAATGAAGAGTGCAGTTCTCCTTCAGGATTTCTTCTCTCAGGTCTAGCCCCTAAAGAATGGAGAGAGAAATGAGGTTCCAGGATGGGGGAAACAAAAGAATTCTTTCCCATTAAGGGTTGCATAATGACTGGACACCTCTCCTAATTTTGCCTATACCTGTGAATATTTTATAGACAATGATCTTCATTTCCACATAAATTTAAGGAAACCTAACTATTGCACATTTTATTAATAGAACATTTTATTTTTATATATTCTTTATAATCTTATCACTCCTGCCCCGAATATTTCCCTTACAGCACTGGTTCAGATACCCAGTTCATACTGTAGCCCAGCTCCTATCAATTCTTTGTATAGCTTTATACATAGTTTTCCTTTCCCTCAGTTTCTCCATGAAAAATAAAAGGTAATGCTATATACTAATTTTAGTAAATCATTTTGAAATGTCCTCTTACCAAATGGGTATATTATGTCTAGTTCCTGTGAAAATCATCAAAGCAACAGTGTGGTTGCAATATGCATTGTCATCAGGCTACTTCAATTTTCTGAGCTTTTAGTTTACCATGCCTTTAGCCTTTAAGGTGATAGTCAATGCATGTTAAAATAGAGATATGTAACTGTAAAGAGGAACTTGTCTGTCCACATATTCATCTGTTTAGGGGTCAGCATTTTAAAAAAAAAAATTGAAAAATCAAAACAAACATTTCTTTATGGCGTTGTCAAAATGTTTATAAAATATCCAAAATTGCACCCCACCTTCAATACTTCTTGTTCCCCTTTCCTGCTTTATTTACTCTTTAAAGCTTACTACCACCTATCATACTATATCTTTTACTTATTTTTCTTTATTGTTGTCTGCTTCCCTGTAGTGTAACTAACTTCTTGAGGGCAGGAATGTTTGTCTGTTTTGTTCATTGTTGGCTCCCCAGCACCTTAGAATAGCACCTGACACAGAGTAGGCATTCTGTAAATATTTTTTGAGTGAGTGTTGAATGGATGAATAGTACTATTAAACTGTTCATGATTGGGAAATTGAAAGAAAGGGGTTTGCCAGAAAGTTAAAAAAACAGCTGAAATGTATGTGCTAAGCAACCATGAGAGGAATAGTCTTGAAATCAGGAAATGTATAAACATCTCAACAGATAGTCTTTGCACAATATACAAACTTTTAAACCTCAAAAACCAAGTGATTGTGGTTGTTGCAGCTTTGAACTAAAGGTATAAACTAAATTTTTATGTCATTGTTCACCATGAACTGGAGAGGAGCACATAGTGACAAAATGTGAAATGCCTGTCTTGCCCAATTAAATATTATATATGCCCAGCTAAGAAGAGGAGGAAGGAAGCCAGGGTTTGGAAAGTATGCATTTAGAACTGGGGCATAGTGGATACTAGGGCAGGTGAGAAGTTCAACATCTGGAAAATTCCAAAAGATGGGAAGTTCTTAAAGTGCTCTGAGGGGAACAAGAACCCCGTGGGACTTTAGTCTCTGCAGGTTGATGTGCCTTAATATAATATCCAGCCTGCCTGCTGCACAGCTGGCCAGCAGCTTTACTGAGTCCTGATAATTTTAAAACTTTTCAACTGAGCAGTTGGGATTTTCACCTATGGGATGCAGCTCAGATTTTTACCAAGGGTAAAAGATGATTCACTTTGTACATTTTTACTGTATAGCCAACTTTGCCAATGTGCATGTTTCATAAAGTGAGGCAATACTGAGATGTTGTTGTTGCTTCTAACTTTTGTTAATATCTTACTATGTGAACTTATGATGAACTGTTCGTTTGATAGGCTTGAAAATATAATTAGTGATATTTCCAGAATAAGGGATTAGAAAAGTAGTATAACCTGAAACACATGTTAAGTAAACTGTAGCCTGCCATGAATCATGGAATAGAAAAAAATGTCTTCAGGATTTTCTAGAGAAATTAAAGAAGGGGTCTTACTTGATTGCTTACTTTGTAGCAATAAGGACAAGGTAAAACTGCTCATACTTTTTATTTTTAAAGTTAGAGTGATTAAGTGTCAACTCTTTGGTATTAACCCCCGCTTTCCCCAGTTCTGCATGTCCAAGTATCAGCAGTAGTATCACTATTTAGATTTTGTTGAGGATAGTTCAAGAATCTGGAAACATTTTGTTTTAGGAGTGGCCAAAAGCTGATTCCTTTTGCTGCCATGATATATGCTAAGTGTTTAATAATATGAGATCCCGGGGATTGTAATAAAACTAATTTCCTTATTATGCTGCATCTACCTAATAGGCTGGGCCCTGTGTTTTGTTTGTTGTTTTTTATGTCATCTGAGAATTTAATAACAATTTCAAGCAAAGGTAACTAACTAGTGGGAAAGTATCCAGATATATATATATTTTTTTTCAGAGACAGCTTTTTCCACAGTGAGAGCTGGAGAATGAGTTTGGAAAACTTTATCCTTTTTCTTCTGTTTCTCTTTTTGGTTGTTATAAATATTCTATTGTTTTCTATTCATTTTTTAAGTCCTTTAGTACCACTTCCTACACAAGTTTCATATTCCCTGTGATTAAATCAGAGTCATAGAACATTAACTGGAAGAGAACTTGGGAGTTACTTAAAGGGAATTGACTCAACTTTTAGATTTAACAGTTGAAAAAAAGTGAGGCCTAGAGAAGTTACAGCACTTCCCAACATGCCCACCATTGTGATGTGACTGACGTAGAACCAGAGTCCAGTTTTGTGACTCCTGACCTAGAGATCCTTCCTGTTTGTCCCTTTTTCACATTACAAGAAAACATGCCGTTTTCTCTGTTTGATGTACTTTTATGCTTGACATAATTCCCTATCCCAATTTCTAGTATCCCCTGTGGGGATTAAAAAAAAAAATTTGAGGATCACTTTCTTACTAAATGCAGAACAAGCTCATTTTTAAATTCCTTTCATGTAAGTTTTTTACTCACAGAGTCTGGATATTAAGTGCAGTATATTCCTGAAACTAAATGTTGCTGTTCTAAGATGGTCCAGCAGTACCTGCATGGTAGACCTGTGTGTGTGGAGACACCCTAGCAAGGAGAAAATGCTTTCTTAGCCTTAAGTAATTTACAATTTAATGGGCTATCTTAAAGAGAAACTGCTATGATGTAAATATAGTATAAACCATTCCAGTTCTTCTACTCCTTGGGAAGCCACTATTATTCTGGTCACATTTGTTTAAGAAAGGTATAAATAGTTGTAGCCTAAATATTAACCTTGTAATTTTAAAGATCCTATTTCTTTATTAATTTGTGTCAGGCTGAATATTGCATTTGATATCCTTACAAATAAACCATAAGGAAATTAATTAGAGAATGTTACTGTTATACTAAGTAACTATTTATTTTTAATATTGTTTTTAATTGACAAATCATAATTGTGTACGTTTATGAGATTTATTTATTTACTTTTTATTAATATTAGTTTTAATTGACAGCTACACAACTACTAATTAGAGGCTTTAGTTCCCTCAAGGCATTTTGGCATGAGGAGGAAAAAAATCTGGGTTCTTGGGTTCTTGGTGTGGTACTGCCACTTACTAGCTTTGTGATCTTAGGTGAGTAATTTAACCTTTTTGAAGAAAGTAATTTTTTTCCTCCTAATAGGCCCTACGCATTGTTTAGACAATTAACAGTGTGCAGAAAATTGTCAACATATTCTGGGGTAATCAGCTCAGATACTGGAATGCATTGTGTTATAGTTATAGCTGTGATGTATGGACCTCTCACCATACGGTAATCATTGTCCTGCCCAACTCATAGAGTTTTTGTGAGATTCAGAAGATAATAAATTATTTGGAAGTACTTTGAAAATTGTAAAAACTAAAAACTACCCAGATGTGTGGAATTATTAACTATCTCTTCTTTCATTCCCCATTCTCCTACTCTCTCCCCTTATTAAGGGTGAAAAAAAAAATCCAATAGTCAGTGGCAACATGAATGCAACTTCTTTTATAGTGGAATATAGTTTTATTTTAAAATTTTTTAAATTTTTATTTTTTCAATCTCCCAACTTGTCAAGCAATATGGTGGATATAGTTTTAATGCTCAGTAAAAGTAGAAATCTCTGGAGAGCTTCTTCAGCTCCAAGGGCACTTTGATTGTTCCCTGTCTGTACCACAATTTCATACTGTTGTATATTCTATTTACATATAGATAGCTATGTATTTATTTTTGCTTTTGTGCCCCCCCTTCCCACATTTAGAGTGCATAGAAGGTATTCAATAAATAATTGTTGCATGAATGGATCTCCCCAATTTGAGTATAATGAGCTACAAGGTCTTCTATTGCTGTATCAAGTCCCCACAGTCCTTAGCATGATAATGGGTACACAGTAACCTCTTAATGTATACACTTGCCAGTTTGATGTGGACCTCCCAGTAATGTAGCAGCTTTTGGATTTACAGCCATGTTACCCCTCCCCCTCTTTATTTTGGAAAGGGATGCTTTCTTAGCAACACAATTTGAGAAACCCTGCCTAGGGTGTTTATGGCTGATGTTGCTGGGCCTGGTTCCAGCTGCCCCAAGGTTACCCTTGTTCGCTTTCAGTAGTGGTCAGGCAGGATGTACTGGGGAACAGCAGTTAGTGAATGATGGTATTAGAACCAGAAGGAATCTCTGAGAATTTTTTTAATGTAGGCCAGCCTTCTTATTTTGTAGCTGAAGACTGAAGGAAGTTTACTAAAAGGATTGGTAGGTGGGCACTGACTTCTCCCTGTCAATTACCATAGGACAAATTATGAGTCGCAGATGTGGGCCTGGGTTCCCATCCCCCATGCTGCAACTATGGAACTGTAGCTTAGGTAAACAAACCCTACTGAGAGGATTTAGGGAAATTAGCACTTATCTATAGTGAAGGCTAACTAACCACTATGGCAAATTAATTTTGTGTAAATCCCAAAGATTCTTTTAATATCATTTCAGGAAGTTGTTCATAAACAAGGATGAGAAAGTTGCTTTATGTCTTTCTACTTAATAAGAAGCCATGTATGCTGAGACAATCAATTAATATATTTGAGTAGTTAATAAAATAATTGCTATAATTCATGGAGTGTCTAATGTATGCTGAGCATGCCACAGACCTACAATTGTCAGGTATTTTTTTACCTCCATTTTATAGATGAGAAAAGTGAGGTTCAGATAGATAATTTGGCAAAGTTGACACACCCAAATAAATGGTGGGAAAGAAATTTGAACCATGTCCACTGACTCCAAAGTTATTGTTCTTCCTGCTATGAATAACCTGTGCCAGATGTCATGCTTTAGGAAGAAGAGGAAGCAGTAAAACATGGTCGCTGTCCTCAGCTCACAGTACATAGATGGGATGATGAGCCACACATACAAGTAACAAGAATGGGAAGAAAATGGGATCAGTGCCATAAGAGCTTTAGAGGGTATCAGCAACAGCTTTATGGAGGAACTATCATTTGAAGTGGATCTTGAAGAGCTTAGATGGGCAGAGGTAGCTGTTCAGGTAGGTGAGGGTCAGATATTGGCAGAGTCATGAATTCCAGGCTTAGCTCATTGGACTATGGTAGGCCCCTGGCAGCTAGTAATGATTTTTTTTTTTTTTATATAGAGAGTGATAAAACTATGGTGTGAATGGAGAGAAGATGGCAGTGAGAATACCTATTAGGAGACTATTATAGTTGGCAGGTGAGAGAGACGGAAGATCTGAAGTCGGGTTGTGACTATCAGTACAGGAAGGGTCTGTACCTCCATGTTGGAGAGAGATTTGGGTTGTATTAGGCAGAATCTCCATGACATCTTTACTGAGTAAATCTAAGAGTAGCTTTAAGAGGAGAAGGGAAAAGAGGAAGCAGTTAAGACTTCAGCCAAAGCATGGGAATAACCATATGCCTTAATTTTTGCATGCCAATTGCCACTTCAAATATTAGGCCTTAATTTTCAGTTCCTTTGGATTATCTGTGTTATAATGTTAATTCAGAAAGTTAGGGTGACTGGGAGAATGGTTGATATATTTAGTATTTTTAGGGATTATTTGCATTTCAGAAGAGGAGTTTGAATCAAGCAATTCTCCAGTAAGTAATCTGTACTGTAGGGACTGTTTCTCTCTTTTCTCTCTATCATCCTACTCTTTGGGGAGTAAAATACTACATAGAATCATTCTTTAGTTGCTCATGCATTCCTCTGCCTCATCACTTGTCCCAGCCAAATCCCCTATTTTTCTGTACACAAAGGGTATAAAATATTTGTTTTATTTTCTCTTATCATAGTTTGTGGATAAGGTATCCTATTGCTCTTTTAAAAAATTGTAATGTAATACTAGATAATTACATTAAAAGGAAATGAAAAGAGCATCTTCATGAATATGGCTATTAACAAGGTTCCAGACATGAGTGTTTATTTAATTTCTTCCATTTGCCATTCAGCCATATGGGTTTCTAGATAAAAGTGAGGCTGCAGTCAGAGTCATTTTCAGGGGGGGAATACTACTAATAGACGAAATTTGTTTCCTGGCAACAATGCAGTAGTGAAACTGTCAGCAATTTGCTAAATAATGAGCTATGCCTGGCCTGTTGTTTTTGTAGCTTTTGTATGAGTATTTTTAAGGAAAAAAAAATGTTCTAATATGTTGTGTCTCTTTGGTGTGAGCTTGACTTCCCACGTAGATATCTGCAGTCTCTGTTGAATTCTCCCCATCCTTGGAAATTTGAAGACTTTTCTGGTGGTTGGTAGAGAATTCTGTATATGTTGTTCTTCCGGAACTTTAGCAATCCTTGTTCGTTCTATGTTTGTCCACAGGGTACTGCATTATTTATGCTTGGTATTCCTGACATGCAACTCAATAGACTTCAAACTCCCTTATGCAAAAGAAAAAAAAAATTCATACAACTAACATTTATTCCACAGATTCTGTGTTAGATACTAAAAGCACGATGCCTGGCACATGCCAGATTTACAGATTTACTTGCAGTGTCTCCATTTTTACTGATGAGGAAATCTAGGCTTAGGAAGTTGAAGTTACATATATGTGGTCACACAGCTAGCACCAGATGCAAGATTCAACCCAGGTATGCATTACTCCAAATTTGGTTATGTTTCTGTACTGTAGTAATCTGTTACTATTAGTGCAATAGAAATTCAGAGGAGCAACTTATTATGGATTGGAATAATCAGGATAATCATTATGGAATGGAATAATAAAAAAAATATGAAACATGGAATAAATAAGAGAGGATCAGATTCTGGAGGCAGGTAGTGATAAAATAATAATACTACCAATATTGATAAACGTTTGAATACTTAACATATACCAGGTACCATTTAAATATATTAACTCCTTCAGTTCTCATGACAACCCTTTGAGGTAAGGACAGTTATTTTCATTTTGTAGATGGGGAAACCCAGAGGGAACATGGAGGTTACAGATCTTGCCCAAGGTCACACATTAAGGGTGGAATCCAGATGAGAACTCAGACAGTTTGCAGTTTGATTGTAGAACCTGTGATAGGGAGCTTTGAACAGGAAGGGGCAAATCAAGGGGGCATGCTTCGGGGCTGAATACAGTAGATGTAAAAAAAAGGGAAAAAGGGAATTGTACAGAGGGGTGGTGTGGGTATGGGAGAGGGGTGTAGGTTTGGGGAATACTGTACACCTCAGATGCCTGAAGCCTTGAGAGGGGTAAGGTCAAAGGAGAGGTAAATGCAGACAAAGACCAAGAAGTGACAGAGCCTTGAGGGATTCTCACACTTTCTCCAGTGGGAGGAAGAAGAGAGGTAGCAGGCAGAGATGGAGAAGAGGAGAACGAGGGATGGAAAATACAGGGAAGAAGACATCGAGGATGAGGTCCCAGTGTCAATATACCCGAGACTTCATGGATGGGGATAACTTTAAATTAACTCTACTATCTTCTCTGTGCTTTTGTGTTTTGTGGTATTTCTCCTTTCTTATCAATTAACTCTTGCCTCCTGTTATGTTTTTAGCACTTTTAATTTTTTCATAACTCAAGGGGAAGAGGAATGATTATTGTATTAATGCTATTAATATAAATGCTTTCTAATATGGTATATACTTCAGAAAAGAAATAGCTAATCTTCTGAGTTGGATGGTATGAAAACATGCTACTTTTGGTCCTAAATTCTAATCTTGTTTATTGCTTGATAAAGAGACCTTATTGGTATCATGTTAGAGTGTTCTAACTTACAATGTAGGATTAGAAGAGATTTGACAAGTGACATTTTAAAATAAGCCATTTCATCCCATTATCCCCAGTTTGGGAACTTGTAGTAAAATCTTGTTACCTACCTACTGAGTTCTTCTGACTGGTTCTCAGGACACTCTAAGCTTGGCCCCTGTGCCTGTCTAGCTTTGCTTTCCCTGACATAGATGCTCCCTTCTGTGGCACCTGGTGAGGTGTCCTCCCTGTGCCTTCTAATATCCTGCTCTTTCCTGCCTCTTTGCTGTCTCCCACTTTACCTGTTCAAATTGAATCCTTCAAAGCCCAGGCAGTGTAAGTCTCATCTGCACTATTAATTCTCCTCTGACTGCTTCATTGATTTCCTCTTGCCTTTGATATCTTTTGCACATATTGTCAATACAATGTGTTTTAATACTGAACCATTTTGATGCATTTTAAAGTGGCAAAAAAACCAAGCCAAAACAACCATCAAAAAAAAAATCTGACTTCGTAAAAGGACACAGTAGTTTTAGTTTTACTACAATATCCCTAGGTATGGATGGGATTTCGAAAACAAAATTGGGGATTTGTGAATTTTGTTGTTTATTAAGGAATAATCATCATCCCAGATGAAGGGATATACGTGTAGCATTACTTTTAAAAGGAATTTCTAGCAACTACTACTAAGATTATGCAACCTACCTCATTATTCTCAGTCTCCATTAATTTAGGAATCTTAAATGCTAGTATTGATTTTTGACATACATTGAGGATTACTGCTATTTTTTAGAGAGTTGGTTAGAGTAATTAAAGAGTTTTCGTAAGACATGAGTTGTTTTCTGACATTGCCAAAGGGCTGTTCTAATAGTAATCCTTATTATTTCAGACTTGATTAGGCATTTTATACAGCACAGAAATCCTACTGCCATAATTAGATATAACAGGATGGTGAGTGAATTTATTTCTGTATCCTAGAATTTCAGCTAAATCTCAAAGTGGAGGGCAAAGGGCATTAAATAATCCACATTGTAAGGATGTTTGCCAACAGTTCTAGGGGAGGAGGTACCTTCCCACCTCCAGAACCTGTCCTATCACCACCAACCTCCACTTCACTCTAGATAGCTGGCTAAGTGGACCTCCAGCTGGGGAATGCAATGCCTCATTCCTCTTCTTGGTGACACCTGAAGTCCCTTTCATTTTCTGGGTTCAGGGAGGACAGCAGCTCACCCTCAATACTGCATCCCTGCTCAAGGCCAGCCCCCACCAAGTACTCCACCCTACCCCCAGTCCTTTTCATACATGGATTAGAGGTTGGGGAGGGGAAGGGAGGGGGTCTGTGGACGTTGGGCTAACTCTGGTATTTCTTAGCAAGTCATGAGGGGAGATGGGCCACACCTCTCTCTAATGTGTCAACCTTGTCTACACATTAGAATCATCTAAGGAGCTGTTACCCAAGTTGCACCCTAAACCAGTCAAGTTAAATCTCTTTGTGTGGGACTCTGGCATCAGTAGCTTTGAAAGCTCTTCCAGGTGGTTCCAATAAACAGCCAAGTTTGAGAAACGCTGCTGCAAAATATTCGAAGCTGGGGGCAGAGTGGAGAGGGGGTGTTTGGGGTCTTTCATTCCCCAGGTTTGGTCTTAGCCAAAATTCTTTGAAAACAGAAAATACCCCACTCAGTATCTTATTAAATAAACAAATAAAAATAAAATTAAGGTTGTAGTTTAATGCTATGTTTACCTTTAAGTGAAGGAAGAATCAACATTATACTTGGACTTTTTCTGAATAGTAAAATTTTTAGTAAGGTGAAAAGATTGGTATGTCTTATTTGCCATCTTAAAAGCTACATTTTACTGTCATACAGTAAATGAGTCTTATCCTAGCAATATCACTGGGATGAGCTAATGAAAAACACCCAAATGGTGAGCACATATAACAGTGTCATTCTAATTCACTCTTCTATGAGCCTGTTCTGACAATTTGTCTTAAGAATTCAGCTATTTCCATTAGGAAGGAGGGTGCTTCTTGAAGGCACGATTTCACCTGCTTTCTCATTTCGTTGGTTTTCCCACAGCTCAAGAAATGGCTGCCCAGTGCGTCACGAAGGTGGAGCTGAATGTTTCCTGTAACAATCTTATGGATACAGATGTAGGGTCAAAGTCGGACCCTTTATGTGTATTATTTTTGAATACAAGTGGTCAACAGTGGTATGAGGTAATATTAAATACTTTAGGTGACAAGTAACCTGAATTGCTCTTTTAACAATGTAAAGAGTTTTTCAAAAAATGTTAAAAATAATAACACCATCTCCTCTGTTAATGCAGTTTTTTGGGAAAGTTTGTCCTTGATTGTAGAATTCTTCATACACATATAGAAACTTCCTTTAGTTGTCATGCCTATATTTAATTACATTTAGTATATAAAGATTTTAAAATCCAAGTGCACCTTTGATCTGAAGAAACTTTTTTGTTTTGGGGGGTGGGTGTAGGTTGAACGCACAGAAAGGATTAAGAATTGCTTGAATCCCAAATTTTCCAAGACCTTTATTATTGATTACTACTTTGAAGTGGTTCAGAAATTGAAATTTGGTGTTTATGACATCGACAACAAAACTATTGAGCTGAGCGATGATGACTTCTTAGGAGAGTGTGAATGTACCCTTGGACAAGTGAGTATACGTAGCCATTATCTCTATTTTGTCTAAAATTTTAACCAATGAATTGGGTGTTTTTGATGAGTGTTCATTCATTTAATTTTTAAAGTTGAAAAACATGTAATCACTTTAAAGACTGAGATCATATATGTATATTAATATGGTTGGCTTGAATGTTATACAATTTATCTTGTTTTTTTGTAAGGGCAGGGACCATGCATTTCTGGCAAAGCCAGTTAATTCTTTTGAGTAAGGATGCTTCATTAGGCATTTCAATAAATAATACCTCTGCTCTAGCTACTGCAGAGTTCAGTACAATTTTGTTATGCTCAAGTCATCAATGTTATCAAAGTAACAGCAACTTCTCTGATGTTCTAACTAGCATAACTTGTCCCTCTTGACTACCAATGCCTCAACACCATCCCTTTACCTGGCTCGTTCTTGATACAGCCTAAGGTGTATCCGTTTAAATCTCACTTCCTCCATAAACCTTCTCTGATCCCCTAGACTAGTTTGGAGCCCTTCCCTGAGCTCACCTGGCACTCTCTACTGCTTCTTACCATATATTATTATAGTTGCTTAATTACCTGTCTTCCCAGTATATGACAAGCTTGGACAGGGTAGGGGAATGTCCTGTGGCTCACTATTTTGCTTCTCACTCAGTTTGATTTATAAGGAGAGATCATGACCATCTATATAGATTGGGGAAGGCTTCAGGAAAGAGGAGTCATTTTCTTCAGTGGGTGACGTTTATCACCTAAATTTGTCTTTTACATGTTTATTTTTCAGGGTTGAATTGTTTGGTGGTCCTGGTATTTTCTAAGTCTCAAGAGCAATATGGAACTGATCAGTTTTCTAAAACTTTGTTAAATAGTATCAAAAAAAATTAAAGAAGATTTTTTTGAAAAAAATTACAGAGTAGCGAAAACTCTAATGAATTTGTGAAATATATCAGAGATATATCTGTTTGAAAGTACCTAGGTATTGATTATATTATTAATATAATGTTAATTATATTAATTTTAAGCAGTATAATACTTTATGAGAGGTAAATATCGAAGTTGTGTGTCAGTAGAAAAATTGAATCCCATTTTATTGGGTGTTCTGAGGCTCACCTTTGCCTAGAGGGGTTTCAGCTCAGTGATTTGTATATGTGATGAGAATCTGGCACTCTTTTTCCATAACAAGGGAGAAGTTAAATTTTGAAGTACTTGGTAAAGAAACTAGTAGGTAGGGAAATTGTATCTGCCTGGGTAGACTCCTTGGAAGTTTTTTTTCCAATGAGTTTTTAATGTGTATATGCATTTTAAATGTCTAAAGAATTTCTAAATTAAGGAACAGACTTAATGTTCCCATTTCTAATGATTTTAAGTGAATTTGTCTGAGCACGGTGGCTCACACCTGTGATCCCAGCACTCTGGGAGGCCAGGAGTGGGGGGATTGGGGAAAGGGGGAGATTGCTTGAGGCCAGGAGTTCAACACTAGCCTGGGCAAGACAGTAAGACCTCATGCTAAAAAAAATAATGGCTGGTTGTAGTGGTGCACGCCTGTAGTCCCAGTTACTGGGGATGCTAAAGGCAGGAAGATTGCTTGAGCCCAGGAATTCATGGCTGCAGTGAGCTGTGATCATGCCACTGCACTCCAGCCTGGGCAACAGAGCAAGACCCCATCTCGAAAAAAAAAGAAAAAGTGAACTTTATACTCAATCTTTTTTTTGAAACTATTCAGTTTAAAAATTCCCATGTTGAAGCTCTTTGTATCACTTTTCAATTTTAACAGATTGTTTCCAGTAAGAAGCTAACTCGACCACTGGTGCTTAAAAATGGCAGTCCTGCGGGGAAAGGGAGCATTACGGTAAAAATAAAATATTTGTCTTTTGCCTCAAAAGATTTAGCACAATAGGACATGCTAAAACTGTGTGTATCAGACACATATTCTACAGCTGTGCTTTATTGTTTGATCTCAAATGTTGCATTCCATCCACCCTTGCCTTGTAGTGATCACAAACGGGAAACGTGCCAAAAAAGAAAGAAAAATGCAGTGTGGGAATCCTTCTTTCAGTTTTTTAAGTTTTTAAGTGCCCGTAGAGGTCAGATGCACCTTGGTGGTACTTGCCCCTCCTCTGTGGAAGCATCAATAATCTGAATAATTTGGCTCTCTACAAAGGAAACGGTTCTCTCAACATGACGGAAACTTTCCATGATGGACTTTATTTCCAGATGGATGTTATAGAATATTATGACATGGCCATTGAACCTATAAACTCTGCATCATCATTTTTTGTGCTTGTTCTCTGCTGCCCATCCTCCCACTCATACTTTCCATTGCTGATTACTGGCCCTAAGCAAATGAATATGTGCTTTATCATATTTTAGGTTTCAAATTATATAATGCCAAGCTTTTAAATACCTTATCTTCTAGAGTTTCTGTCGAGGTGACCACTGCCTGGAGTGATGGTTTTCTAACTTGAACTCTCTTTGAGAATGTAAGGCTGGCTCCCTGAGAAAGCCATGTTTGAGGGTTGTTGTGATTATCAAATACATTTCTCTGAGCAGCTAATTTGCTCTGGTTTAGATTTCCAAAGGCATAAGAATGTTCAGGCTGTTGGGGATATTGACTTTTGTGGGACAATGAACGTTGTCAGTAGTTAGCTTTATTGATTTGGGGCATGGTAGCATCATATTTGTTTTTAAATAGAATAACAAATAATCTGAATTTTAAGTAGAATAACAAATAATCTGAATAATCTGAAAAAACTGAATAATCTTTCAGTTACATTGGATGAAGACATTATTTTGACATTTCAATTTATAGAGTTCTCTAGATATTATTTAGTCATGCTTCTCAGTGTTTCAAGAACTTTAGCTTATTTTGTGCACAGGATAGCCTCAGTCTTGCAGGGCTTTGACTTTTCTTGGAATGGGGAAGATCCAGTTTGGGCAACCCCATTTACAAAGGAAGTCGTATAATACCGACTTGGCATATTTTTGGAAAATTTTAATTTCACACACATAAACGAAATAATGGTAAATCTTTCTTAACGGCACCGTTTTCTTATTTAAAATTTTAGAATTCATTTATATTAGTATAGATTTATATATTATTAGATAACAGAATAAATCAGTACTTATTTCATGAATATATCAGAATCCCTAAAACTTATTTTCTTTCATTTACCTTATCTACTCATAGATTTCAGCTGAAGAAATAAAAGATAATAGAGTGGTCTTGTTTGAAATGGAAGCCAGAAAACTGGATAATAAGGTGGGTAGATTATGTAGATTTCAACAAGGATTTCATGTTTTGCATGACATTGATTCTCTTTTGAGAAAATAATAATGCAGTTAATTCTGTGAACTCCATCTGGGCATCACATAGGGTATTAGTTACTTCCAAATTTTGCATTTCTGTGTGTGTGTGTGTGTGTGTGTGTGTTTTTAAGCAGAACGCATTTCCCTTTGTATCTAGATGAAAGAAACTCATCTAGATGAAAGAACTTCTTTCATCTAGGTATAACCAAAGAATTTGTCTAGGTTAAAAGAGGAGTTGAATACAAGCATTAGTGTTACTGTAAAAGGCATGAGAGAGAGTATAGTTGGATTATTTTTAGGAAAACAGCAAGAAGTACATGCTTTGTTAATTACAGGCCAGTTATCCTCTTTGCTTTCAAATTCAAGGGTCAATATTTTTTTCTTTTCTTTTCTTTTTCTTTTTTTTTAGAGACAGGGTCTCACTCTGTTGTCCAGGCTGGAGTACAGTGGCATGATTATAGCTCACAGCAACCTCAAACTCCTGGACTCAGGCGATCCTCCTGCCTCAGCCTCCCGAGTAGCTAGGACTATAGGGGTGTGCCACCACACTCAGCTGATTTTTAAATTTTTTTGTAGAGATGGAATCTTGCTGTGTTGCTCAGGCTGGTCTTGATTTCCTGGCCTCAAGCGACCCTCCTGCCTCAGCCTCCCAGAGTGCTGGGAATACAGGTGTGAGCCACTGTGCCTGGCCTATGTTCATATTTTTGATTATACCAGATAATATTTTTGCTTGACATTAAACTTTGTGCTCAAGAGGGAAATAATATTATCTTAGTTCTTAAATTAATGCTGAGGTTAATTCAGGACTAAAAATATCTTCAGCTCAGAGATGTATCTACATATATTGCTGTGGGATTAACAAGTGTCCTTTTATTTTCAAAAATAATAAGGAATATATACTAAGGGGTATGTAAATTTCAAAATGAAGATAAACAAAAATGAAACAACAGAATCATCCATAATCTCACCACCTGAGCTTAACATCTGTGAGTGACTTGTAGGTTCTACAATTTTCTCTCTCTGTGTAAGGGGGGGTGTGTGTGTGTGTTGAGGATGGTGATAATGGCATTTTTGAGCAATTGCTGCACTTGAGCATTGACAGGGGTGCTGTGGTGAATTACAGAGGAAATAGAAGATGTATTTTGTGCCCTTGAAGTATTCCTGTTGTGCTTTCCATATATCACCTCTGTTCTCTTCTGTGTGTGAAGAAATGTGTGGTATTGGTGAAAGGGTTTTGGACACAGAAGGGTGAAATGTAAAGTCAAGATCCAGATCCATCTGTTAATCGGATATGTGATCTTGGGAAAATCATTTCAGTCCTCTGAATCCATTTTCTCACTGGTAACTGCCCTATCAGAGTTGGTATGGCTAATGTTTGTGATATCATTTATATAAAACTACTCAGTGCTGTGTGAATGAAAACTGTTACTGGTGAAAACAAGCCAAAAACGTATTTTGTGGTCCATTCGATCACTATATTTTACAACTATCATGTTTTTGAGAACTAAGAGTATGATATACAGGATTATGAGCATTTATGACAAGTATTTTAATAGTTCTCCCTGGTGTACCTTAGCAGGTTTCTAAGTTAGTGAGAAAGATAATAGGATTTGTATTTACTTTAGTGTGTCTGCACCATGGAGTTAGACTTCTGGTGGTTGCTAACATGTATAAAGTATGGTCATACATGGTTTTAAAGTAGAAAAATGTTTTTCATTTGTTTTAAATGTAGGATCTATTTGGAAAGTCAGACCCATACTTGGAATTCCACAAGCAGACATCTGATGGAAGCTGGCTAATGGTTCATCGAACAGAGGTAAATATCCGAAATTGAAAAGTAGGGTGGAGGTTTCCTTTGGAATTGTAGTAATCTGGATTTTTAAAAACTACATATGTATGCCAATATCAGTGGATAATTAAAAAAAATATGTATTTATAAAAATACAAATCTGAGTTCAGACTTATATACAGCCAGAGATACTAGGTCAGCATGCTCACTTTTTTTCTTTTAATGAAAAGAAAGCATGCTACCATGCTTAATTATTTTTATTTAAAAAAATTTTAAGTTCTATGAAGAACTCTAAATATATTACTCTGTACCCCTTACCTAGATGCATCAACTGGTCATACCCGCACACATTTCTCTTTCTCTCTCTCTCTCTCTCTCTCTCTCATACACACACACACACACACACACACACACTTACACACACATATACTTCCCTTTTGTAAAACTATCCTGATGTTTTTGCAAAACATCCTGCAGCCATCATGACTCTTCACCTTTAAATGCTACAGCAGGCATTTTTTGAGAACAAGGGCATTCTGTACAACCACACCTGATAAAATTAACATTTATTTAATAACAACATAGTCACCATGCCATTCATCTTCAGATTTCCTCAGTTGTCTCACACGTGTTTTATATATATTTTACTTTGTTTTGTTTTGTCCAGGATCCAGTCAAGGCTCATGTTTTGCATTTGGCTATTATGTTTCCAATATAGGACTATTCTCCCTACCTCCTTTATATCCTCATGCCATTGAATCTTTTGAATAATCAAGACCAGAATGTCCAACAACCTCACAACTAGATCCAGATAAAACATTTCTATTAAGAACACTACATGTGTACCTTCCTCTACATCATCAGGGGGCTCGCAGTATTACGCTGCCCAGTATTGAGGATGCCATGCTTGGCTACTTGATTAAGCTGATGACCACCAGATCTCATCATGATAAAATTACATTTTTTTCCCCTTTGTAATTAATAAGTGATATGTGGTGTAATACTGTGAAACTGCATGTATTATCTGTTCTCTAGCATTTTACCCAGTAGCTTTAGCATCCATTCATGATCCTTGCCTGAATCAATTACTATGTTGGGGATTATAAAATAGTGATTTTTTTTTCCCTGAATCTTTCATCCCTTCTACTTACATTAGTAGGCATTTTTCTTTCATCTTTTCTCTCACTTTCTCTCTTTTTGTTTTTAGTATCATTGTAAATGCATGGATTGTTATGACAAAGGGCATGCATTGTGTTGTAATTCATTACTGTCATTTTTGCTGCTCAAATTAACCCAAATTTGACCAGGGAGAGCTCCTTCAAATGGCTCCTGTTTTTTGTTTTTGTTTTTGTTTGTTTGTTTTTTTCAAACAAGACCCTATTCATCTTTAAGCATTCTCTTAGTTCTCAGTTCACCTTGTACTTTCCCTGTCCCAGAGCTGGAATGAGCCATACCTCTTAAGGAAACCTATTCGTGTAAGAGGGTAATAGTGTTTATTTTTATTTTATTTTTTATTTTTTTGACAGTTTGCTAGCAAAGGGAAGTAATAGTATTTAAACACCAATATCTGAGTGCTGAATGTGCTCATTGCTACTGGAATGTCACTGCTTTTAGGCCTTTTCAATGGTTGCAGCTGGGAAATATGTATATTTATGTATATCTGTTTATTAGGTTTGTATGTACAGTATTAAAATTGTAAATCGTGAATTTAGCCTTATTTCTCCAATTCAAATCCAATACAGCAAGTTTCTTTCTTAGTCCATATTTACCATTCCTTGTTTTATATTTGAATCTTCTTTGCCCTACAGTGAAATCCTAGTTTCCAACAAAATCAATAATCTTCTGCAGTTTCTAACTGCACCTTGTAATAGGTGGATATATTTCCCAAACAGTTTTCTTTTCTCCTCAGAATGTACTGCAACTGGCCAATTATTACATTTTTCCTGTAACTATTGTATCATACTGTCCTGGCTGGTTTCTTGTTGAAATAGTTGAGTGGGTGAGGAAGTGAGGGACAAATGGAGGCAGCAGCAAGAACCTAGGAAAGGCAAGAGCAAAACGTTAACAAACTAGATATTTTTCTAACAGGCCTTTGAACTTTCATTTTTATAGGTTGTTAAAAACAACTTGAATCCTGTTTGGAGACCTTTTAAAATTTCTCTTAACTCTCTGTGCTATGGAGATATGGACAAAACCATTAAGGTAACTCGAAATTATATATATATAAAAAACACACACACAAATACACACATTAACCTATTTTATAAAATTAATTATATAAGATAGTATTTAAAGAAAGTAAATGATATAACAGATACCCACAGGGTTGAATTTTATGTATATATGAGTATAGTAATACTAAAATAGAAATGTCTTCTGATTAAGTGAAATAGTCAATTTAAGGGGTAGGCATGCTTGACTAATCTGTTGACCTAATGCTTAATCAAACAGTATAATTTCTATTTTATTTTGTATTATGCTTTTAAATATAAAATGTCCAATTTAAATATATGTATATATTTTAATAAGATTCCTTTGCTGTGCCAAGAGGCGATACCTTTAACTATATTCTTTGCCTTTAGTGTATCCCATGCAGATAAAAGCAGATGTTACCCTAAGAACCCTGCACTTCCTCCAACCCTTAGCAAGGGAAGAGAATAGTGGTGGCATTTCTGTTCCTTATTTTCAGAGCAAGATACAATTCATTGAAAGCTTTTAGATGGCTTTAGTTTGAGAGAGTCAGGGAAGTGGGGTGGGAACAGGAAACATCAGATGTCTCAGTGGGGTTTTTTAATGTTTTTGTTCATAGGCATTTAGCAACAACTATACATATATATATGTATGTGTGTGTATATATATTTTTGAGACACTTTTATACTAGAGTTATTATCTTTAAATGATTCTAAATAGAAGCCTTTCTTATGTTCAGAGGTCAGCAGACCAATTTTTTAAAAATTAATTTGGTAAAAGCAGGAAAGGTAATGTTGTGGGACAAGTACAGGAGTTGGAGTCAGACCACAGTTTGAGTTTTGGCTTAGTTCTTTAACCAACCAAGGGATCTTGGGCAGGTCACCTAACTTCTTCACTTTCGTAATGGAGATAATAATTTCTACCTTACAATAAAGTAAAGATGAAATTAACAAAAGTAAAAATTTTGTAAATCATTAAATACAATAGAGGTGCCATTATTATTGAAAACCACTTCATTTCTGAGATCCATAAAAATTGTTCCCAGTTTGTAGAGAACTTTAAAAATCCATGTAGGTATGACTTGTATGGTATTTCAAACCATACAAATAGTGAAAAATCTAGGTCCAAAATAAATAGTAGAAAACTAGCTATAAAAATTACTTTTTATTATTATACCAAATCCAGAACTTTTGCTTTTCTTGTTAAAAATAGTAAGCATCATTAAATGTGAGAAGGCAGCAATGTCTGGGGGAAAAAATGCCTAAGCCATAACTGTTTGATTGTTTGTAATGATTTGTTAACAATGAAACAATGTTTTTTAAACTTTTTTGCTCACAGTGGCATGCTTACAGGGCTATTTTATTATAGTAAGTAAATTGATTTTCTGAGCTTTCTCTGATAAATGTCTTCCATTCTTCGAACTTTCTTGGTTTGTTTTTAACTATACATAACTTGGTTTGACATACCATCACTGACTTTATTTCACTTAGTTCTGTATTTCTTTGCAATATCAGAAAGTCATACATTTGTGATTCTCTTACTATCTGGAAATTGGTTATAGGCATAGTAAAGAGTAAAGGGCAGAGAATAGAGTCAGAATCCTTGCTAGTGTCTTTGCTGCGATGTGTTATCACTCTAGCATGTATTATTTCCGTTAGATCAAGTGAATACGAGAAATAATCATGCATGTTGCCACCTTGCCTAAAATGGGAATGCCCTAGTGAACATAGTATTGTGTGGTGTGTGTATTCTTTTACATATATACATATAGACATATGTATATATGTATACATTTATTATTTATTATGCATATACAAGGGCTGTCTGGAAAGTATCCAGGCATGTAATACAAAAAATTAGAGACATTTATTATATTAACAATGGCTGGATACTTTCTGGACAGCCCTTGTATTTATTATGCATATGCATAGTATACATTATATGTATATTATGTATATGCATTATGTATCTGTATATGTATAGGTATATTTTGTATATCTGTTAGATGTATATGTATACATTTACTTATTATATATTTATATATACATATGCATATGCATACATTATTATGCATACTGTTATGCACAACAGTATGCATAATGTTATTGTACATACTGTTGTTTAAACAACCAATACTGGGGTGGGCGGGGGCCGCCGGGCAGCTCCTGGGCCAGGCGCTGGCTTCCCCGCAGCCCCATAAAAAAAAATTAAAAAAAATAAAAAAAATAAAAAAAATAAACAACCAATACTGCTAGTCTTTGAATTCTTGAGAGGAAAGAAATTAAATGACACAAATCTTACCTCAAACTGTACCTGAACATATGCCAGCATTATAAGTATTATGTCTGCCTTCAAGGAGACAAGAGGAGCTTTTCTTATATATTTATTATAGTGAGTAATCAGAACTTTTAGTTTAAAAATCTTTTTTACATTTCCTGAAATTTCAGTCAATCTAAACATGTGAACAGTTTTAGCTCTATTCATAAGCTTTATTTAAATACAATCTTGGCCATGTCAAGGTTTAATCTTGTTATAGATGCAAATTGGTATTCCCTGAATGTAAATCTAAATTGTAAAGTTCTGTTTTCCATAATTGAAAAATGTCTGTTAAAAAATATGAACTTATTAAAATATTAAGATAGTTGGTTTTCCACCTTATCTAAGTTTTACTTCCTCTGGAAAAAATTATTAAAATTATTAACTTTCTTTTCCTTTGATATATTAAAGAGTCAGATAAAAGGCTTTTGGTTTAGGAATTGGATATGGAATATGTAGGGCAAGAGTCAAACTGTCAGACTTGGTCAGTGACCAAAGTGCCTGCAAAACATTTCTTTTTTTGTTTTTTCTTTTCTTTTCTCTCCCTCCCACCCTTCCTTCCTTCGTTCTTTCTGTCTTTGTTTTCTTTTCTTTCTTTCTTTCTTTCTTTGTCTCACTCTGTTGCCCAGGCTAGAGTGCAGTGGCATGATCATAGCTCACTGCAACCTCTAGCTCCTGGGCTCAAGCAATCCTCCCACCTCAGCCTCCCGAGCAGCTGGGACTACAGGCACACACCAACATGCCTGGCTATTTTTAAATTGTTTGTAGAGATGGGGTCTCACTATGTTGCCCAGGCTGATCTTGAATTCCTGGCCTCAAGCAATTCTCCTGCCTTGGCTTTCCACGGTGCTGGGATTACCGCACCTGGCCCAAATAAAATCCCGTACTGTTAACACAAAATTGCAATTCTAGATCTTGGCTATTTTGATTGATTGATTGATTTTTAGTCTTCCTGAAGAAGAATGAAAATACAAGTAAGGAATTTAAGACTTCCATTTATGGTAAGCACTCAACTCATAGAACCAAGGGGAAAAACAATCCCTTTGCCAAGTATATATATAAAATCCTGAGCATTTTACTTGGTGATTAATACCACTTTGTGAAGGATAATAGCAAGATGAAGCTCTCTTTTGGCTGAGGGTAAATATAAATTGCTTCTCAGTCATAAGCTTTTATTTTAAAGCACAGGCTATATAGAAGGATTTGAGAGTATTCTTAGCATAGCTTTACTTTACCTGTGTGGGTTGCCACACAAGGCATACTGTCTTCTAAGACTTTTTATTTAATCCCTCCAAGTTTTAGTTCTGCAAAATGGGAATAATAGTAACAGAATTCCCACTGTCTGTACCTCACAAGGCTATTTAGAGAATGTGCACAGTGCATATCATAAATGTTTGCAGAAATGAAATAATCTGTTTTGAAATTATAAAGTACTATAAAAACATTGGTGTTGAATGTTTGTAATTGTTATGGCCAGTTTTCAGCTTCCCTTGAAAACCTCTGCTTGCTAATAATTCATGCCACCTTATTTTTCCCACTGCAAAGAATATTCTAGTATTCTAGTGCATATTTACTTTTTGGTTACTTTTGTCAACCTGGCACAAAACTACGTGCAAGTCAAATACTCTCACCTCTCTTCTTTCTGCTTTCAGAGAGGGAGCATTATAAGACTAGAACTCAGCCTGTCCGACATGGAAATAGAGTAAATATGGCCCAGTATAGATACTTCCTCAGTTGACTGAGTACTCTTGCCTTGGAATTGGCCATTTCATTGTTAGAGTTGTGATCCTCAGAATGATGCAAATCTGACTTTATCATATCCAACTTTTAATTCAAACCTAGCCTCACCAGATTGTAGCTATTGAGATATATTTTCCGTAAATCTAAATTATCTAGGATTTAATTATATAATTTTTAGCTGCCTAGGATATTGACTTCCTTTCTTTCTCCAGATAATGGTTTTTAGCCCTTGTCTAGTGCTAACGAGGTAAAGAAGTGGATGACAAAGAAGCTATATTTCCATTTTGCCCTTTATCAGCACTTGTAGAGGGCATGATAGAGGAGCTAGAAACTGCGTAATGTGAAATTTAAGCAGTGTTTGTGTTTTTCATCTGCCTGTGATCTATCTTAGATCCCCATTCTAGGGATAGCTGGAGCTTGAAAGTGTTTCACTATTGCTACTCTAGGAAGTTAATTCCTACTTTTCCAAGTAGGGACTGCATATTAAACATTTTCACTTATTTTAATTAAAATGGCACTTCTTGATAGGTTAAATTTATTGCAGTCAATACTTTTTAGTAAAATTATATTGATGTTTATATATTTTTATTATACTTAATTTCAGGTAGAGTGTTATGATTATGACAATGATGGATCACATGATCTCATTGGAACATTTCAAACCACCATGACAAAACTGAAAGATGCCTCAAGAAATTCACCTGTGAGTTACACCTTTGCATTTGCATATGCCTTATAGTTTGGCTATATATTTATTACCGTATTTCATTTTTTTCCCTTGGCATAGCAAATGGTTTACTGTGTTTTTACTCTGTATTGCATAGTGCTCTGAAATATTTAGTAATCAGATAATCCAAAATTCTTACTCGGGGTATGAATTTTGGTGAGAAGAACACCATGTAGTGGTTCCCAATGCCAGGTGAGGACTCCTTACATAGAGGATAGCAAAGATCATCACAGTGTCAGTCACTAGGAATAGAAGTCCAAACAGTTTTGTCCATTGTGTCTTGGTATTGGAGTCACCAAGGCAAATACAATGCAGTCAAGCACTGGAGGGAGCAATGCTTTACTCATGTAGAGAAGAGACAGAGCAGGATCAGTTTCAATAGTAGACATTGGTCCCCCATGGACAGCAGGTCTATCTGGCAGCCAATGCAAGGCAGTTGGCCTCAGTGCACCCTTCTGGTGCTGCAGTAGAAAGACCCTGCCCCTCCCACATAGAGTCTGAAAGCTAGGGGCAGGCCTGAGAGCCATTGACACAAAGGCTTAACCAGAACAAAGAAGTGCTTACTGAGTGTGAAAGTGTGAATGAATGAAGTAATATAGCCTTTTTTCAGTGGGAATTCTGTTTAGGGCATTTCTGTATATCTAGTACTCAATAATTAATATTTATGATTATGACTAAAACTCTGGCAAGATCCTGAACCATCAAGGAATTTGTTTAACATAATTCTGTTTTGCATCATTGTATCAAATGTATTTTTCAATGCTTGATGCTTACAGAATTAGTAATGACTAAAATATATAAGTGGCTTTCTGTTAACCAGAAGAGGCAGCTTATCAAGTATTCATTGAGTGTCTCTTATGCTATTATTAGGCAAAACAGTGAGAATTTGAAGATATAGCTTGGAGTTAATTATACCCTAGCTGTGAATCAAAAATTAAATGAAACAATTGAGAATAATACAGAGTATGTAGCTAAATTTTATATGGTTGTAGAAGTTTAAGGAGATGGATGGAGATCAGAGAAGACTAGAACAGTACTGGAAGTTATAGAGAAGAATGATGTGAGCCAAGCCTTAAAGATGGATAGGTGGATAGGAGTTGGAGGGAAGATCATTCTGTTTGGGGGCAGGAACTATAAAGGAGAATGTGTTAGATATCGGATCTATTTCTAACACATTCCCAGTGGAAAGAGATCATCTTTGATGCATATTTTACCATAGGAATGAGCTTTCATATGTTTGTTTTATGATGTTGGGGTTTTCCCCTCTTTTCTAAGAGGCAAATTTTTGTTCTTTGTGTTGGTAACAGCTAGGGGTAATATTATATTTCCTTTATTATAAAGGAGAAAGATTATTACTTGAAGCATTTGCAAGGAAATTACCTACAGAGGTAATATTTATTCTTGGGAACTATTTTAAAAGGTATGTGATTTTAGGAATGCCTTAATTGGTAGAAATTTAACTGATAAATATTCCACATACTTAACATATTATGTAATTGTTTCTGAGTTGTATTTTGCAACAGACCTATATCAGTAGGTGGTTTGATTCCAAGGGAAAAAAGTCATTTATTTGAATTGACATTGGCATTTCTAATATTGCTAATAAAAATTAACATTTTGTCATCTTTTCCTACAGATTGAATTTGAATGCATAAATGAAAAAAAGAGGCAAAAGAAAAAAAGCTACAGGAATTCAGGTGTTATCAGTGTGAAACAGTGTGAGGTTAGTTGGCCCTGGCTACTTACAATGTAATGAGACTATATTTCAAGTTCTCCTATCAGTATGGTTTATATCAAACAAATACTTGAATTTTAGGCAGTTGAAAAATCACAGGAGCATCTGGTCACTTTTAGGGCAAAGAATAGGGCAGGAAATAGTAAAGATATCTTTAAAGTAACTTGCTTCCAAGGTTTGACAATTCACTAGCAAAGGACAGGGAATATTAAAGTTTTTCATTATCTTAGGAAATATAAGGCATTGTAGTATTTTCTCAGCCCATTAGTGGAAATGGCCTGACACAGTGCATTTATCCTGATCATAATCTTAAGATGAGATATTATGAGTGGAGAGGAAAAGCCAGATTTCTTATAGTGAACAAGTGGAGTTTTTTTTATTTGTTTGCTTTTGTTTTTTTAAAATCTTGATTACTATGCTTATTAAAGTTCTCAACATATTAGTCCCATTATTAATTTCTTAAAACTTAAAGTGAGTGTATTTCATCTTTGGCCATTAATATTCTAATCTTCACATGGCTATAATTATCTTGAAGTAAAATCTTATAGATTCATGACATGTAAAGGTAGAGGTGCCTTAAACTTGAAAGCAGAGGTGATTTCCACATGTTTATATCATTGGCTGTTCAATTTACAAACTTTTAAAAATGTATGCCAAAGAGCTTTTTGTTTCTCTTGTATAGTAGGAGAGCTGTAATTTTAACTGTTTTCTATTTATTTTTAGATTACAGTAGAATGCACATTTCTTGACTACATCATGGGAGGATGTCAGCTGAATTTTACTGTAAGTAACACACTGAATTTTTCAGTGTAGGTTGTTTCATGTTGCTTTTTTCTCCATTTTACAGTATTCTTTCTTTTACTACAAACTTACTTTGTGATGAAGTTCACACAATCTGCTTGGCATTGTCTCCTCAAAGACCTCAGACAGGTTGTCTAGGTTCGTCAAAGTTGTCGGCTTTGTTGATGAGATCTCTTCCTCCTAAGAGAAAGCAGATGTGTATAAACTAGTGGTTATCCTGAAGTAATTTAAGTAATAGAAAGTATCAGTCAAACAAACTTACAAAAAAACAATCCTTAAATCTAAGTAATGGGTATGATAATTGATGCTTTAAGACATTTAGAAAAATAGGAACAGCTGGTTGTTTCATGTTCAGGCCTTAATTGTTTAATTGTCTATGGAAATAGTGGTAGGCGTTGATTTAGGAAATGGTAGTAGCAGGCTCCAGGAAGAATGTTTGTATCTCCTCTCCTGAAGTTTTCCTGGACATCAAGCACAGGTGTCCCTGCCTTCTTAGTAAGGGCTACAATTGTTACTTGACAGGTGGGTGTGGACTTCACTGGCTCCAATGGTGACCCAAGATCTCCAGACTCCCTTCATTACATCAGCCCCAATGGTGTTAATGAGTATTTGACTGCTATCTGGTCTGTGGGATTGGTCATTCAAGATTATGACGCGTGAGTATGACTTTGAAAAAACTAAAATGCTTGTTTTCATAACTCCCCAGAAAGGGCCGTTTCTGTTTCATCAGAGGCTAGAACTCTGACATAGGTGGTAGGATAAAGGATACTGGAGGGAATAGCTTTCTCCTTAAAATTTCCCTTATTTTATTCTAGTTTTCTCTTTGTGGCAATCTTAGTGTTTACCTTTGATCTCTAATCTCTTGCTGTGATAAGTTATGTTATGTATAGCTTGCTTATTTAATAGCTGATTAATGTCAGCAAGGCTCTTCTTTCTTTGATCCTGTTTCCTTGGGGTTTATTCATTAGGGATAAGTTGTATGTGATTGAAGTCCAGATGACATGTTTTGTAAACACTAGTAAAAACTATTTCTTAACATATCTATTTCCTTGGCAGTTGTCAAATAATTTTTTTGTGCTGACTTTTAACAAGTGCTGAAGGATAACTTGATCTAATTGCTATAAAATATTCTGAATGGATTCTCAATGGTTAGATTTTGAATAGATTTGAATACATCCTCTTGAAGATTTACTAAATAATAGGAAAAAAATCTGTGTTTTAATATTTTTTTCTGGATCTATTTGAAGACAGGATAAATTTTCACTTGTTTTTGCCTATTATTTTTTAATGATAAATGCCCTTACATATTGATGAAGCTTTTCATTAATCTGTCATGGCATTTAAAGAGGTGAAATTTTCAGGCAAATGCAAACAAATCTAAAGCAAAGGTGGCAATTCTGATATCAGGCTAGTAAATGTTAAAGCAAAAACCATTAAGTACAATAAAAAGTTATAGAACACTTTGTTCTATAATCCAAAATAAAAATATAGCCATCGACATGTTTAATAGCAGAGTATTAAAGTATTTCAAGTAAAAATAGCTGGAAAAATAATAAAAATTTCAAAGTAACCCAGTTATAATGGGATTCTTATATAAAAAGTAGACAATTTGCAGGGCTGTTTCCTCAGACTGCCACCTGGAAGATAATAACAAAAGAATAACTAAAGCAAATTTACACATGGAAATAAAAAAACTCAAGTAGTTCTTAGATCATAGAGGAAATCAAAGCATAAAAATAGACTATTTAGAAATAAAGGACAACGGGAAGACTATATGTGGTACTGTTTCTGTAGAGGAAAATTTCTGGCTTTATATGCTTCTGTTTTTCAACAGGAAGAATTAGATATAAATGAACTCATTTTTCAACAAAATAAAATTAAAGAATAGGAAGAAAAAATAAAGGAATAATAATAAAAATAGATTCTATATATGTGTTAGCCATTATGTACCAGGGATAATTTAAAGCATTTTCTATATAATATTCATCAAATCCTCATACTTTGCTGTGAGATGGGTACTTTCATCTGCATTGTACAGATGAGAAAACTGAGGCACAGGGTGTTACATAACTTGTCTAGGGTCACTCAGCTGGTAACTGGCAGAGATGGATTGAGCCTGGGCTGTTTGGCTCCAGAGACATGCTCTGATAGTAATGATTTGGAAAGTTTAAAGAAAAACCACCAAACTGGTAAATTAAATCAAGAGATGGTTCTTTGAAAGTTCAGCAAAACTTAGGGAAACTTTTGGTACCACTGACCTGAAAATCTGGATTAAAGGATGATATTTTAGCAAGCTGTAAATTGCCAGCATTGACTTGAAGAGGCAGAAAACCTGAATAGACCAGGAACCGTGGAAGGAATGGAACAGGTAGGTAGTCAAAGAGCCAGTCCTCACAAAGGCACCAGGCCAGGACAATTTCATACATAAATTCTAATAAACCTGTAAGGTATGAATTTAAACCTAAAAGGGATAACTGAAAAATATCAGATAGTAATGAGTTCAGAAAGGTGATCAGATACAACATAAAATTTAAAAATTAACAATTTCTCACTACCCAGCAATAACCAATTCAAATAATTATAGTGGATAAGTTATGATTCACAATGTAATGAAAAATGAAAATGAATTTGGTAATTCTAGGATCTTTAGTAAAGAAAACTACAAAATTGTACTGAAGGACAAAGAAGGAGACTTCTTTAAATGGAAAGATATACCACGATTTCTAGATAAGCAGCTGTCATAATGATGATGTAAAATTTTCTTCCTGAATTAATGAATTTTGATCAAAATTGCAATGGAACCCTGACAAAATGATTCTTAAAATTCTCTAGATGGAAAAATGAATCAGAATAGCCAAGAAATTTTCTAGCAAAAAAGAAAAAAAAAAAGAAATGAAGGAGAATTTGCTCTAGCAGATATTATAACTTATTTTAAAGTTATCTTAATTAAGAGTGTGGAACTAGTACATGACCACTGGAAACAAGCAAGTAGTCCAGAAATAAACACACATGTATAAGTGAATTTAGGGGAAGGCACAGTAACAGCTGTTAAACTGGACAGGAATTTATTTTGGATCCCTGACTCATACCTGTGTATTTAGGATACTATTCTGTATAAATTAGAGTTTAGAGCCATACTGCTGAAACGGACACCCAAAAACAAAGTGGCTTCAATAAAATGGAGATTTATTTCTCTTTCATGTTGCATGTCTAGAGGTAAGTAGTTAGGACTGATAGGGCAGTTCTGCCATTCTCAATTCATAGCTTCCAGCCCTGGGTCCAAGGCAACTGCTCTGGTTCTCATCTTCTCCAGTCAGTGGGAAGAGAAGAAAGGGACCCGAGAGCACATGTGCATTCCCTTTGAGCAGCATGATTCAGAAGTGGCTGACAATTCACTTCTACTCACATCTCCTTGGCTAGAACCTAGCCACCTGACCACATCCAGCTCAGAGGAGGTAGGAGGTGCAGTCTCTAGTTCAGGTATTCTATTATTAAAGAAGAGGAGAGTGGATATTTGTGGAGAGTAGCAGTTTCTGCTTCATATCCTACTCCAAAACACTTTCCAGAGGAATTAGAAGTTTAATATCAAAAGCAAACTTGACAGTTCTAGGAGAAAATATATGTGAATTGTTTATCATCTTGCACTGAGAAAGGCCTTTAGGCAAGACAGAGAAGGCAGGCAAGACAGGGAAGGCAGAAATCACAAAAGAATTTTTATGTGTTCACATTCATTAATATTAAAAACTCTGAAAAGAAAGGTACTTTAAACAAAGTTAAAGACAGACTGCAAACTGGGAAAAATATTTCTGACATGGCAAAGGTTCTATCTTCAATGCAAAAAGAACCATTAAGAATAAATATAAAAAGAATAGCCTTAATAGAAAAATTAGTATGTTCATTACAGTGTTTTATAATGGCAGAACATTGGTTATCTGACATTTAGGGGAGAATATCCATACAGTGGGATACTCAGTAACCATTCACAGGATTTTATATAATCAGGTTCACAATCCCTATCCCTAAACCCTTGAAGCCAAATATTGGCAAATACATTTTGCTACAGAAACCTGAGAGTTTTATGATATATGGCATTTGTACCGTGTTTCCGTGGCCAAATATGTGAATATTCATCATTAAGTGGCATAAATAAAGGCTACAAATAACCTCTTCTCAGTTGAGATCAGATTTTGCTGCCAAAGGAGTTTGCTGTAAACAAATGAAAAAACTTGTGATTTTAGGGATTGATTTATACATTTGTTCAGTGAAATGATGCACAAGATTTAAGTAGAAAAGAGGTTATAAAACATGAATGTTAACTCCACTTTTATAAAATATATAGAGAAACATTTTTTTCTTCCTCCATACATAGAAAAATATTTAGAATGTGAGTTGTCAAATACTAACATTAGTTCTCTCTGGCAGTTATTATGGGTAATCTTTATTTTATCTTTATACTTTTCCAAGATTTTGATTTTTTTTGAAATTAGTTCATATTAATTTTATTATGAGTAAAGATAAAGTTTTTATTTTGAAAAAACAATATTTTACTTTTTAAAAAATTTTCTTTTTAGTGATAAGATGTTTCCAGCTTTTGGTTTTGGAGCTCAGATACCTCCTCAGTGGCAGGTAAGAGGAAAATCTCATTTTAAAGGTTTGCCTTCTGGAAAAGCAACACAGGCCTCATCAATCTTTCTTTCATTTTTGACAGGTATCACATGAATTTCCAATGACTTTTAACCCATCCAATCCCTATTGTAATGGTAAGTTAAAAAATAAACATGAGGACTTTAAATTCAAAACCAGGCTAGTCTTTGTTACTTGTTTTATTCTCCTGGTTTAAAACTAGTCACATTTCATCCCTAGGTTTCATTTTGTTACATATTTGACTTTTTGTTGCATAAGGTAGAAAAGTTGCATTAGGTTGGTGGTTAGGGTGGAATGATAATTATGTGGGCAAATCAGCATTATGATGATGGAGGTGGCAGGATAAATTCTGCTACCTTCAGAGGTTTCATAGAACAAAGAAATTCTCAGTCTTGGGAGTAGATCAATAAAAATAATCACATATTAAAAGTGTTCACATATAAATTGATTTAAAAATAAACCTTCAGTAAAATGAATAATTAATCATACAGATCTTTTGAAGCTTTTCTCAGAATATTAGTCACTACAGAAAGAAAAAAGTGTTTGGCATCTAATTGTTGCTCATACAGTATTCTGTAAATAGATGGGGCGGATGAAAAGAACAAAGAATTGAGCTCCTAGAGCAGCTTTTCCTGCAGAGAGCAGGAGGCAGACATTTGTCTTTTATTTCACTTTTTCCTTTACACCTCAAATATCCAAGTGCTTCCTCCTTTTTACTACATTGGGCAATCAACCTAAAATGTCAAATCTCTCACTAAATTATATAAGACTAAATAGTTTAAAGGAGGAAAGGTAGGTGTGAAGGCAGAGGCATAATTTAAAATTCCAGACAAAAAGCTAATTTTCTGCCAAGGGTTCTTTTGACAATTATAGCTTTCTAAAGGTGTTCTTTCCTTTTCTTCCTAAATAATGTTCATAGGGTGGAAGAGCATGAACATTTTTTGGGGGGTAGTTTCATTAAGTTTTCTCCTTTTTTCCAAAACACTTTCTCTGTTCTAACTCAGTGTTCCCTTGAGGCACTTTCAGTGGCTGGTTGTAACTTTTTTTATCCCTAGCCATTTGAAACTGGGAATATTATTATTTTCAAGAAATGTGCTTCATGCTTATGATGAAATTGGAATAATTTCTGGAATTCGTTGTAATTAGGTTTCATTTATTGTAATTAAATATGGATGACATATCATGTGATCATTCATTTTAAAAGTTCATTTACTCTGTGAGTTATATGAGCCCATCTTTGGGCTGCTCACTAAGCACTGCTTTTTTATTTTTGGTTTACAGTCTGGAAAAAGAATCTGTGTGGTTTTAGACAAAGGAGATACTGTACAGAAAAAAAAATACAGAGCCTTATTTTGAAGCAAGGAAGTTTAATCCCTTTGCCTAACTAATCATTGTACTTAGTTGCCTAGAAATAACATGTCTCACATGTTTCTTCAATGCAAAGGAAGGATTTTGGCATAATTCAGTTTTAGTTGAGGAATTGAAGGCTATTGATATTCATGAATAAATTAAATTAATTAATTGTTTATACCTGCAGGTTGAAAAGCAAGCTAAGATGATAGAATTGAAAGAAAACATTACTGCTGTGGTAATGGACTCAATTTTTCTGCAGCATTTGTCATTGCGCTGAGGTTCTGCTGCTAGCAGACGTTGACATTATTTTTATTACTACCAGGCTAACTCTTAGTTACATGCACCTTAGCATGTAAAACCACCTCTGCATATGAATTAGTTATGTTTTCAAAGGTTGGTTATAAGACTACTTGGCTCTAAGTTTAAAGTAACTAAGAGGAGTTTATTGGAACTCTTAAATTTTAAGAGGGGAGAGTTGGTCTTGTGAAGCTTTTATATCAAGTATAGTTATGCACCAAATTACAATGTTTTGGTCAATGCTGGAATGTGTATATGACTGTGGTCCCATAAGATTGTAATACCTTATTTTTACTGTATCTATGTTTTCTATGTTTAGATGTGTTTCAGCACACAAATTAACATCGTGTTAATTGCCTATAGTATTCAGTACAGTAATGTGCTGTACAGGTTTGTAGTCTAGGAACAATAGGCTGTACGTATCATATAGACTTTGTATGTAGTAGGCTATACCACCTAGGTTTGTGTAACTACACTCTGATGTTCCACAATGCACAATGATGAAATTGCCTAATGACACATTTCTCAGAATGTATCCCCGTTTTTAAACAACACATGACTGCATATGTTTCTCTTCCCTGTTGCCCTGTGTTCTATTGGACATTTTTAAAGCGAGAGACCTGTTTTGGTTTATGTTAAAAGTTTTTTTTGTGGCAGATATCTGCGATGATCCCAGCAAGTATTGGGGGGAATTCTTTAGGATTTCTAGTATCCTACCTGCATCCTAAACACTCTGATGTTAAGGACAGATTCAATAGGTGCGTATGTGGGATACAAGTTTCATCGGCAATGCTTTTACCAGGAATGTCAGTCAACTTTCATTAGGTTGTGCTGTTATAATAAACAATCTCTAAATCTCAGTGGCTTATAGGGACACAAATTTATTTCTTGCTCATTTTACACGTGGCTAGATTGTAGCTCTGCTCTGTGTTTCTTATATTGGAACTCAGGCTGAAGGAGCAGCCCCCATTTGGGATGTGCTGCTCCCATGGCACAGGGAAAGAGCAAGAGAGCTGGAGAAAACAGCCAGTAGTTCTGAAAACATCTGCTTAGGCAGGGATGTCATGTTCATTCACATGCATTGGTCAAAACTAGTCAAATGGTCCTAACTTTCCACCTACCTCCAGCCAGCCCCGAGCAGTACCCCTTAAACAAACACATTAGTGTTTCCACAGCAAAATGGATAAATAAACTGGAAGTGAATATTTGGAACTAATACAGTCTATAATACTACACTTAACCTTTAAGTTATGGAATAAACACTTGCATCAGTTAATTAACTAGGATCAATATTAGGTTTATAGCTATCTGCTGTTCTTGTGGAACCTCTGACCATACAGGTGAATTTTTTTTATTTTATCAGGAACTTTTTCTTACCTCTCATCATCAGTTGTATGATACAGCACCTTTTTTGTGGTTCTTTTTCCATCAGTCACATTCCCAAAACACATCAGAATTAAGCACAAAGGTAACCGTCCTACCGTCGGCTGGAACAATTTGACTAAGATGAGAATAAGGTGCCGTCTCCTGGGGGAGGGCAGAGTTTATAGGTTTTGGCAATGGAGCATGGCTATGGAGCTTGCTAATACATAGCTTGGAGGAACTCCTGAATATAGAGCTTTTGACTGTTTAAAACACTGTATGTTGATAGATATTATTAAATTAGCCCATATTGTGAATAAACACATTGTGCTTGAGAATTTTTAATACTGCTTTTTTCGGTCTAGGAATCCAAGGCATTGTAGATGCATATCGGGCTTGTCTTCCTCAGATAAAACTCTATGGACCAACTAATTTTTCTCCAATCATAAATCATGTGGCCAGATTTGCTGCTGCAGCTACACAACAGCAGACAGCTTCTGTAAGTGCTCTATGGCCAGGGGATGGGAAGAATGTGGATTGGTACTTGCTCCTGTTGCCATCTTTCTATTTATTTAGTCTGTCTCGATACAAAGTTAGGGCAAGATGCCATGATATAGTCATCCTTGGTTTCAGAGTAGCATCTATTGTTAAATTAATGATCATTAAGAGTAAGAGAATTGGCCAGGTGCGGTGGCTCACATCTGTAATCCTAGCACCCTGGGAGGCCGAGGTAGGAGGATCACTTGAGGTCAGGAGTTCAAGACCAGCCTGAGGAAGAGCAAGACCCCCATCTCTACTAAAAATAGAAAAATTAGCCAGGTGTGGTGGCGCATGCCTGTAGTCCCAGCTACTGGGGAGGCTGAGGCAGGAGGATTGCCTGAGCACAGATGTTTAAGATTGCAGTGAGCTATAATGACGCCACTGTACTGTAGCCAGGGCCACAGAGCAAGACTCTGTCTCACCAAAAAAAAAAAAAAAAAAAGAATAAGACAACAACAAAACAATGCTTGCATTTATGAATCTTTTCTCTGTCTTTTGAATTAATTTTCTTAGATAGATTCTATCATAAAAAGGCTATTGTCTACTTTTTGAAGTAGACTAAACAAATTAAGGCTTGAGGAGACTTAGCACATCAGTTGCAATTGCAAGACTACTTACTGTACTAAAGAGATTTGAATTAGCTAACCTTGCCTACTGGACCTTGGATACCAAATCTCTATTATCTTCATTATACTCAGAAGTAAGATAAGGGAAACTACCTCATACAGTTACAAGGGCTAAATATAATAATTCATATAAAGCACACAGTGCCTGGGTCAGAATAAACACTCAGCACATGTTAGTTATATCATATTATAAATTTTATTCCATTCTAGGCATAAACAGCCAAAAAGATGGAGTCACAGCTTTACGTAACATTTTGCTACTCTGAAAAGTTTTATCATAGATGACTGAATTTAGAGAAAGATTTCCCCCCTTAAACCATATCATTTTTTAAAAAGTGTAATTCAGTACGGTAAACAATTCTACTACTTCCATATTTATTTGATCTTTCGAGAATGAAGTTACTTGCTCCCTTGATTGATACTTTGATATATGTAATAGTTCAGTTAAATTAAAGTGTTTATTCCTATGCTTACTGAAAGGTTAATCTTTGACATTTAAATGCCTTGCTTCTGTCTATTTTGCCAACCCTATTTTGTGGTCTGCTGCACTTTTAATGAACCTGTAGTTTTTGTAAGAGTCAATTTCCTTGTCATCAGAGAATCTTAGAATATTTAATGCAGGTGATGTCCTCGATAGAGACTGGCAGGGAGAATGAAGAGAGAGAGATTGCGTGACTCATCAAGCTAGAGCTGTCATTGATCATAGCTTTTATTGTTTGGAAGTTTGACTTGCTCAGTGGACATACTTTCTTTTTTTGGCAGCAATATTTTGTGCTCTTGATCATTACTGATGGTGTGATCACAGACCTTGATGAAACCAGACAAGCTATAGTTAATGCTGCCAAGCTGCCCATGTCCATCATCATTGTTGGAGTTGGAGGTGCTGACTTTAGTGCCATGGAGTTTCTGGATGGTGATGGTGGAAGTCTTCGCTCCCCATCGGGCGAGGTGGCCATCAGAGATATTGTCCAGTTTGTGCCTTTCAGACAGTTCCAGAATGTGAGTATCACTCTTCCTTATTCAAACACTAAGATGTTTGAACATAGACCTTTACCTGTCTACAACCAGACAAGTTGCGTAGGTATGTGGGGTTAGAGGATGTGTGAACACTGTCCTTTTTCCATTTGAGAGCTCTGATAGGATTTGGAGTGTTGCTTCAGGGTATATACAGTGTGCTTCTTGCAGTCTATATGATAAATTGTTAAAAATGGTATTGTTGTGAATGTCTTAAGATATATTTCATCTTTACTTTTGTAACAACAAGAAGAAGCTCTATACAAGTATATGCTTAATTTATCAAGCTGGAAGTTGGTTTGATGAAAATTTCTCAGGAAACTATTCTATGTAGTTTACTTCAGTGGTGACATCTTGGAAAACCGTAGAACAGAATCATAACCAGGATATTTACATTGATATAATCAAGATACATCACCACAAGGATCCCTCATGTTGCCCTCTTACAGCCACATCCATTTCCCTTCTACCTCTATCCTTTCCTTAACCCTTGGAAACCACTAATCTGTTCTCCTTTTCTATAATTTTGTCATATCAAGAATGTTACATAAATGGAATCATCATATAGTATGTAACCTTTTGGGACTGGCATTTTTTTACTAAGCTTAATTCTCCCAAGAGTCACCAAGTTGTCGCATGTATTCCTTTTTATTGTTGAGTACTATGTCATGGTGTGGATGTACCCCAGTTTGTGTAACCATTCACCCATTGAAGGACATCTGAGTTCTTTCCAGTTTTGTCTATTATACATACAGCTGCTATAGACATTTATGCATGGGTTTTTATGTGAACATAAGCTTTTATTTCTCCAGGATAAATACCCAGGAGTGCAATCTGCTGGGTCATATGGTAGTTGCATGTTTAATTATTAAAGCAACTGTCAAACTTTTTCACAGTGGCTATACCATTTAATGTTCCCACCAGCAATGGGAGGGGGTGAGGGCATGTGTGTGATTATAAAGCAGTAATGTTAGAGATCTTTGTGGTGATGAAGTACTTCTGTATCTTGATTGTGGTGGTGGTTACACAGATCTCCCCATGTGACAAAATTGTATAGAATTTTATACACACACACACAAAGGAGTGCATGTAAAACTAGAAATCTGCATAAGATCTGTGAACTGTACCAATGTCAGTTGCCTGGTTTTAATATTGTACCATAGTTACAAAAGATGTTACCTTTGGAGGAAACAGGGTGAAAAGTACACGGGACCTCTATGTATTATTTTTGCAACTTCCTAGGACTCTATAATTATTTCACAATAAAAAGTAAAAAAATGTAATACCAAGTGAATGAAAGACCCACATTTAAAAGTTAAATAACAACAACAAAAAGTCATCAAATGTTAAAATGCTGGAACTGAAAAAGGGCTTGAAAAATGCTAGCAGGCATAATATAATAATAGTGATCATAAGTAACATTGGTTACTTAGCTTATTCCATATTCATGGACTGTTCCTCAGAAAAGATACAGGCCTAGGAATTGGGAATTACTGCTTTTTAATGGCTGGTGGAGTATCCCTAGTCTTTTTTCAAAAAGCCAGTAAAAATTCAGTTGCTGATAAAGTTGTTTTGATTTTGTTTTTCACAAGGCTCCAAAAGAAGCACTTGCTCAGTGTGTGTTGGCAGAAATTCCCCAGCAGGTGGTGGGCTACTTCAACACATACAAACTCCTTCCTCCCAAGAACCCAGCTACGAAATAAGAAGAGCTGTGGCCACTTCAGTGGAATTCTTTTGTGCTGTGTGGAGCAATGCCATCTTTCACCCAGAATCATGTATCTGTCATTTTATGTACTCTTCACCTCCAGCATTTATGATGTAGACCTAGTTTTCTATGGATTATATCTGTTTAAAGCATTCTTTTATACTTTCTTGCGGGGACAGTGCCAAGTCCATCGTTGCTCAGTCAATTCAGTGATTGTTAGTGATTTACAATAATTGCAGTGAGGCTATTTGGATTAGAAACTAGTGTGGGGAAAGCTGATTTTGTTGTTGTTTTTTACTTTCATATGATGAAAATGCTGTTTTTAAATGTTTGTCATTAGAATGAAAATTGCTGGGATGATGTGATTTGCAGGTTGCTATACTTGGTTCATAGCATATGTTTTACAAGCCAATGTCCATACTTGATTATGAGAGCTTCTTAAATTAGATGAGATTGAATTTGTTACTGGAACTCTGTGTTCAGTGCTTTTCCATGGAGTAAAAAACTACCTTTAATTACATCTGATTTTTGCTGTAGTTTAGACATTATAGTTTATAAAACAGCATGCACTCACATGGGACTTCATGAAAAGTACTAAATGAACAGGAAAGACACACACTCAATTTTTTAAATGTACAATCAACAGGTAAAAAAAACTCATGTAAGTTAGCCATTTTTATTTGCCTTTCTAAATATTTTATTTTCCTTGTGGAAAACTATAAACATGGTCAGATTCAGCCTTTCCTTTCATTAACTGAATGTGACACTCAGGAGTCCGTAGATGCATAGATGATAGGTAGTTCCAGATTGTACCTTATTAGATTATTTTAATTGAGATTTGTTAAAATGGGTAGGACTGTTTTATCCAGGAAAGCTATGAGGACCAAACATAGAAGGCAAAATTCAGAATTCCATTTCTTTCTAACTAATGAAAGATTTTACGTATTAAAAAAAAGAGACAGTTTTGTATTTTCCTTGCTAAAGTTCCATACATTGATTTGTACAGATTCATTTAGACGTTTTCTCCTTTTTTTAAGTGGCATTTTGGTCTGATTTTTAATCTCATGATATGGTTATCTGTTAATCAAAATCACATTTTACATTTTAATAATCTCCTATTTCCTAAGTGCAGGATATATCATATTAAGCATAAAACCTGTTGTAACTTAAAAAAAGAAAAAACAAACAAACAAAACCTTTTCTAATTGCTGCATTAAGATAGAGTGTACTTTACATGCTTTTTTTAAGAGTAGAATTTTTTTCCTGACTTTTACCCTTTATAACATATTACTTAGTGAACATTACATTTTCAGAATAGATTCAGTAACATTTTATTGAGGACCTGTGTGCTAAGTACTATGCGTATCTGTGTATTGGCCAATTATCTTCAATAATTTGACTTTTAAAATTGTGTGTTTATCACATATTGTTAAGTGGATGCACACAGTGCCGTGTTGACATGCCTTTCAGTTTTATTGAAAACCTGTCCCGCAGCCCCTGTCTCTTGTTCTCTGCAATGTCTGAAGGAAGTGAGCTGTCAGCTACTAACAGTTTTGGCTTCTCAGAAACATTCTCATTGCCAGGGTCAGGCTGAGAGGGGACCTGCCTACTGTCATGGTTGCTTAGCCCAGGTGAGCAGTTACCCACCACCTTCCTGCTTGGCTAGCTGGCCTCTGGATATGTGCTGTTTACTGGAAGGTACCTAACTAGTAGTCTGCTACTCTATAGTGTGGCTCATTAGTCAACAAGTCATTTTGACATTACCAATAAGGAAGAAGAAAACTGATTATTCTTCCAATTATTTGGAGCCATAGTTGTCTCAGATGTCCTAATTCAGTTCTCTTTGTGTGCTTGGAAAGAGCATAGCTATATTGTTGTGGTTTTCAGAGTTTTCTCTTTTAATCACAGGAAGCTTTTTAAAAAATGACTTACACATATTCTCAATATATGGTGAAACAGAAGTGGGGCTTCTCTGTTGGATGCTGGGGCAGGGCCCAGAGCTCCACCCACTGGGCCTGCTGCTCATTCTCACTGGCGGGCTCCTCAGCAGCACCCAAGCCAGCTGTACAGGGTCCTCGGGAACTGCTGGTCTTGAGCACTCACTGTTTGGCCAAATAATAGTCATCGGTGTCGATTTGATTGCATATCAAATCCACATAATTTTATATTCTGGTTTTACCAGAATTGTTCCCTGTAAAAAAATTTTTAAAAAAATTATTAATTCTTGATCAGGTTCATCAGTAGATGCTGTTATTCATAAGAACTGTGATTCCAGCAAATTAGGGTAATTGGTACCTTTTTGTAGTTTTGAATAAAATCATGTACAATTTCTAAATTATCAGTTTATAAAATGCTTACAATTTTAGCACTCAACATCATCACATGCTGATTTAATATTGTTTTATATTAAATAGTCCTTTTCCCTATTTCGCCACTATTTATTGACGTGCCATTTGTTCTTAAAATGCATTTAAAGAAAAATTAATCAAGTTGGCTTTCACACCTCATGTAATCAGATATATTACAAACGTATATTGGAGTGACAGTGCCCTGTATAGACATAGTATTTCTCACATATGCCTGTACTGAGAAAATATTATTGTTAGGCTGAACCCAGAGGCTGGGGGGAGGTTCCATAGGAACTTTCCCTTTAAACTGGCCCCACCCCCTTTGAGGGCCCACCCAAACTCCACCCCTCTGAGAGCCCGCACAAACCTGACTATAAAAGCCCTAGACACCCCCATTTCAGGGCTGACACCATCTTGGACTCAGTCTGTCTGTAGGCAGACATTAAAATAAACTTTCTTTTCCTTCATCTCAGCCTCGTGCATTGCTCCTTCGGTGTTTCTAATAATTATACCAACTGTCCTAGTCACCTCCCCTTACAGTTACGATTGAAATTTTAAGACCATAAAAATTTAAAGTCTGATCAGGGACAACTGTTCACTTTGATAGTGCCTTAGGCAGCCTTTCCAGAGTAAATTCAGGGCCGCATTGCTGCTTATGCTATCTTTTGACATACTTGGCCAATTTCATTTTGTAAATTTCCTGGAAAGACATCTTCATTAAGTCTCTCCTAATCTCTTTATATGTGTAATAGTCATGGAAGTGACATATAAGGAAAGCTAGAAATTTGGTGAGAGACTATTTTGTGCTTTTATGGATGTTATACTTGATAATATGTGTATAAGTTACTAATATATGAATTGATGTTAAATATATCTTCCATTTGAATTCCCTTTGGATAAAGTTATTTCTTGATGTAACGGAATAGTGTCTCTTTTTTTATTCTTTACATATTATCAAAACAATTGAAAAGTTAGAAATAAATAAAGTTAGAATACAGTGTTTTAGGTGGCCTATATGCCGTATTTTACTGAATTAAACAATTTTGGGGATGTTATTTTATGGTATTTATTTACTTAAAAGATATTAAGTGGGTTCAAGATACTTTTCTGGGTACAGTAAAGGGAAGATTCCCAGCGTATAGCTAGGGTGGCCTGAAATATATGGCACTCACGTTTTATCAGTCATGTTAAACAGAATGGTATATCCATCTAACTTAAAATTTTTTTTAATTGCTCTGTTATGTTGCAGTCATTGGACGGGGCTTTGCGAATACAATGGTGACCAAGGGAGCAAAAAATTTCTACGAAGTTGCTGCCTTTGTAGAAATAATGCTAGAGGGACAGAGAAAACATTAAACAAGTAATTACAGAGGCATGAGATCAGTGTGTGATGTAACATATAGTAGAGAGAGACCTAACCCATCTAGGAGGCGAGGAGCACATCCCTGAGGACAGGCCATTTAATCCAAGACCTGGAAGTTAGCAGATGAAGAAGGTTAAAAGCATTTATGAAGGTGTCAGGTCAACAACCAGTTTGGAGTTGTTAGGAGTGGAAAGAGGTTTGAGTTTGTTGGAATATAAAGTGTGAGGGGGAAAGTGGGAAAAGAAAAGCAGAGGGCTGAGGAGGAGTGGCTGGTGGGGCTTACATCCTGGGGGCCCTCTGAGGTGGGTAAGGGAGTTCAGACTTAGGCTAAGGGTAAAGGGATGCCACTAAATGGATTTAAGCAAAGTAATGATGTGATTATATTTGGGTTTCTAAAAAACTATAGGACCTTACATTTTAGGGCAGATGAGCTCAGAAGCCCATAGAGTTCCGTATGGAACCCTGTTGCCAAACTTGGGTCTGGCCACAGTGGCTTTGCCTTGGTGAGGCCCAGGTAGGGGAGCTGGTGTTGCTCACCTTCTGGTGGAGACTCAGCTGTTTGGTCACGCACTTGCTAAGTATCTAATTCTAGGTCTGTTTCCAAATGCTGTGCTTTTCCTGCCACAACCCTGCCTCCACATCAAATCTTCTGTTAGGCCTATATCTCATCAATTCCTTAATGGTTCAGAGGCTGGCTCACACTTGGTGATAACAGATCTCCAGGATTGCCAAACCCTTGCTTGTAGCAAGACCATCACCCTTGTCACTTGTCACCAAGCATTATATGTTTGACCAACTTCCCCAGAAAAATCATAGCAGGTTGCATTATCTTTGGAGAATCATACTTTGGCTTGGCTATTGATTCTTTCGTCCCACAAAAGAAATGATCAGTGAGGTAAGTATCATTATAAGCAGAATGTTGACTTTTTATAGCTTGGGAAAGGAGGGCTATATTTTTGGTCTTTTCATCAGTAGACTTGCAAAGCACCAGGTTTTATAGCAGCACCTAGTCTTCTAGGACTGGACTTAGAAGAATTTCAGGAGTCAGGGAGCTCTAGGGAGTTGTCAGAGAAAAGACTGAATAGGAACTAATTTGTCTTTTTCAACCACCCCTTCCGTCCAGTAAGAAGCATTCACTTGTTCACTGAACAAATATTTATTGAGTGGATTCCTACTGGGAATCAACAGGGGAATTCAAAAAGAGTAAGGAGTAAGAAATTCTTACTAACTTCAAAGCTTATGATCTAATATGGAAAAAGAGATGGTATATGATGCTAAAACAAAACAGGAGTGAGCGAGGTGAGGTAGCCTGCTGTGGTTGGAGTAAGCCTGGCCCTTCTCATGCCTTCAGGAGTCCATGGTCACGAGTAAAGAGGAGACCTTACACTGCTTCTGGAAAGACACTCCTCCCTCCTATCCAACATTCGTTGCTCTCTACCACTATCCTGTGACTCCAGGACTGTTCACATCAGTCCTCACAAGAAGCCCAGATCATTAGCTTCCTCACTCCAACCTCCATCTGGCTCCTCTGTGCAATCTATACCCAGACACCACATCCCACTTCCCTCCAATGCCCCAAACCCTTCCACCCTGCCCTCGGGAACTGGGTCATTCATTAGCAAAATCTCTTACAATGCTGCTTCTGGACATTCCCTTTACCTTTTTATTCTAATTAAAGCCTGGCTCTCTTGAAGAACATTGTTTCCTCTTCAGCCCTCTCAAGTGGAGCTTATTTCTTCTTCCTGATCTAACACTGGGCTTGGAGGCAGGGTAGGTACCTTCCATGGTCTTCCCTTCTGCTTCCAGGTAACTTTCCCCTCCTTTTTAAAACCTCCAGCTTTGAAACTCCTATCGTGAGAATAAACCACTCTCTATCACTCCTTAGAGTAATCTTGTTCTCTACTTAACCCACACTCTGAAAGTCATATCATTATGGAAAAAAAAACCCTCATTTTTAAGTATGCCATTTTCCAATAACAACCCACTTTCCAGCTCACTACTTCTGGTACCACAACTCTAACAAATCTTCATCAGTGCCTTCACTCCACTAATCCTACCAGCTTTTCAACGTCTCTCATGCATGGTATGGCCCCTCTGGCTCCTTACTTTTCGAAATGTCTTTTCTACTATTCTTTGCCTCGGCCATTTGCTCCAACCATATGGGCTATCTTGCTCTTACTTAATATGCTCGGCATACTTCTAGGTCAGGGTTTTTGCACTTGCTGTTGCCCCTTCCGGGAAACCTCGTCTCCCCTGGTCACTTGGGAGCCTTGCTCCCCTACCTCCCTCAGGCTTCTTTCAAGCATCACCCCATGAAGCTTTTGCTGGTCACCTTAGTTAAAATTGTACCTTTCTCCAGTACTTTCTATCCCTCTTTGTTTAGATTTTGCTTATTTTGTTTCTTCTCTTCCTTCACCCACTAGAATGTAAGTTCCAAGGAATCAGGGATTTTTGTCTGTTTGTTCACTGCTTTATCCTCAGAGTCTAGAAGAGACCTTGGCATTTAGTAGGCACTCCTTAAATAGATACTGAAGGAATGAATGAATGAAGTATGTGCTAGAGCAGATGTGAAGATAGAAGTTAGTTTATATGAGAAAATATTGAAGCTTAGAATGGGGAAATTTTCTCTTCAATGTGAGGATCAGTCAGGACATTGGGAAGATCTGGGAGAGCTCGGATGGTTTGACATTTCATCTGGGCTTTGAAGGTTACATAGGGTTTTATAAGGTAGAGAAAGAAGAAGAGCCTTTTAAACAAAGAAATCGGCATTGTCAATGGCATGATGTAGGAATGTAGAGTGGGTTGAGGAACATTGTCCGTGTAGGGAGATGAATGTGCGTTTGTAAGAACCCTTTTTTTTCATAATTCAATCTCTTTACTCACTTTTACAAATGTGACATTAAAATTCAAACTATGTTACTCTTTCACACATTTCTATTTTAGTGAAATCTGTCATTAGTTCCTTTCTGAAGGACATGCTAAATCTGAATCTTTCCTCTCAGATTTGGAACATAGATATGGTCCTAACATGGCAGACTTGATCGTCATTTAACCCCGTGAAATCTTGGCAAATGTATTTGTTTGATTCTTCTTTAGGCAGATGCTACTTTTATGATCTTCATGTTTGAAAAGCAGTGTGATCTTTTATCTTGGATTCTGCCATACTCTGAGGTAACCCTGGACAAAAGATCTTGTTTTGTGTTTTGTGAAATAGGGACTTGGAGTAGGAATCGCTAAATTCCGTTTCAAGGCTAAGATTCTGGTGTAAACAATGGAGTTTGATTTATTTAAAGCTGGATGCAAAGAAACTGCATCACAAGCCTGGTTAATAACCCTTTGCATGCACTGTGTGCTGAATTCTGTATTACTTAGGATTCCCAGCAGAGAGGGTTCTTATAAATGTGAAGCAGAATCATTGTATGCAGTGGGCAGAGATGACTGGAGGTGTAAAGAACAGGGAGGGGGCTGTGACCTTTCAGGTGTCACTCCCTTTCCTCACCCAAAGGATTTATTATCTAGAAATGTCAGGTTGTATTGCTTAATGATGTGCATTTATTTGGTCTTTGCACCATCACTTTCAGTCACAAAAGTTATAGTAGGAAAAATACAATCAGTCATAAAAACCCATAGAGGAAAACATCAAATTTTACTATAGTGTATGGGTAAGGTACTTAAAGCATGAATTTCAAGTGCCTTTGCTCTGATTAGATATAATAAATTCCAGAATGGCATAATGATTGACATCTTCTAAAGATTTTAAAAATTCCTTATAGGAAGGTAAAAGAATTATTGTCATACAAAGCAGGTCCAAATTACAAAAAGTACAGATTGTTCTCCTATTGATGTTCTATGTAGCAATTTTTCATCTAATACAACTGAAATGTAATAGTCTGTTATATATTATTTTAGGGTTATTTAATACCAGTATTAATGGTCCCTAGAATATGGAGAGGGAGCCAAGTTATTCCTTTCCTTTGGGTATACTTAAAGCTTTTGTCTTGCTTTAATCCAATATTTGGTGAAGCTGTACACTTGAAAAGAAATTTCTAGTTCAAAGTTCTCTCTCTTTTAGATAAAGAAAGGTGTTGCTTATTTTTGACATGGTCTGTGTGTAGGGTTGCTAGATTTAGCAAACAAAAATACAGGATATCAAGTTAAGTTTGAATTTCAGATAAACAATGAATATTTTTTTTTTAGTATAGGCATGTCCCAAATATGGCACGGGCATATCTGTACTAAAAAATTATTCATTAACTGGGTGTCCTGTATTTTATCTGACAACCCTATCTGGGAGATAGATTGCAAAAATGACCACAATCCTTCCCCTTCCTCTGGATCCATCCTTTTGCAATGTGACTTTGCAGTCCTCCCATTAAGAAGTAGAATTTATTTCTTTACCCCTTGAATTTGGGCTGGTCTTGTGACTTTGGCTAATAGAATGTGGTAGACATACTGATATGCTAATTCTGAGCCTAGACCTAGAAGTGGGCCTTGCTCACTTCTGCTTTCTCTTTCTTGGAACCCTGTGCAGCTTCCACGCCCAGGTTAGCCTTTTAGGGGATGGGAGACCATCTGAGACCATCTTACACCAGCCAGCCCCTAGACAATCCAGCAGCTCATTATAGAGCATGAATTAGCCAACTCAGATCAGAAGAACCACCGGCTGAACCAGCCCAAATTGGCAACCCATAGAATCTAATAAATGATTCATGAGCTAATACACTGTTAATTTATTAAGTTTTAGTTAGCAAAGGCAAAATTGATATAGTCTGACAATGTAAAGCAGAGCTGGCCGTGTTTAAGATCAGAGAACAGCTTATAGGTTGTGCTGAGTTTTGAGGGCCACAGACAAAGTTATGCAAGAGGCAATTTTTGTAATCAATTTTGAGCAAATAACACTTGGGGATGGCTTCAGTGAATCAGAAGAAATTGCTTGTTGAAGTAAACACTTATGCCCACAGGAAAAAAGTTTACTTCTTATACAGACATTATTTTGCTTCTTAAACTATTTAATGTTTTAAAGTGTACAACCTCTGCTGAGTGGCTTCTTACTTTCTCATTCTTTCTCTACAGATCTTATCAGGATATATTCCTTTTAACCAGCCCATTTTGCACTATATTTCTGGTGATTGATTGTTGAGGTCAGATCTGGGTGGGGGTGGGGGAAGAACTTTCATGTACAGTAAGTCTTCAATTGTCAGTAACAGATTTTTGGAAACTGTGACTTTAAGTAAAATGATATATAATAAAACCAATTTTACCATAGACCAATTGATATAAACAAATAAGTTCCTATACAGCATATTGCTGGTCACAAAAACATCACCAAACTTCTACATAAAGACAAAAACACTTCTAATATTAAACATTGAAATAAATGTGAGCTATACATACATTTAAGAAAAATTAATATACACAAGTAAGGTAAATATTTACCTAATTATTCCAGTACGGGGTCTTGGCTGACCAGAGCCTCTCCAGGCAGTTCAGGGTGCAAGGCAGGCACCAGCCCTGGACGGGACACCATACCATCGCAGGGCACACTCACACAAACACCCACACTCGCTCAGACTGGGACCATTCAGACACACCAATTCACCTAACATGCATGTCCTTGGGATGTGGGTGGAAAGTGGAGAAAATCTACACAGACATGGGCGAACGTACAAACTCCACGCAGACAGTGTCCTGTCAAATGAATAGTGACAGCTGGGCGCAGTGGCTTACGCCTGTAATCCTAGCACGCTGGGTGGCTGAGGCAGGAGGGTCACTTGAGGTCAGGAGTTCAAGAGCAGCCTGAGCAAAAGTGAAACCCCACCTCTACCAAAAATAGAAAAAATTAGCTGGGCGTGGTGGCGTGACCCTGTAGTCCCAGCTACTCGGGAGGCTGAGGCAGGAGGATCACTTGAGCCCCAGAGTTTGAGGCTGCAGTGAGCTATGATGACGCCACTGTACTCTACCCGAGGCAACAGAGTGAGATTCTGTCTCAAAAAAAAAAAAAAGATTAATAAACATGGATTCTAGGGAGTCCAGAGAGGAGAGATATGTGGGTTAACAATAGTATGGGAAGAGGGAAGAAGTAGGGAAAACTCAACCTTCATTTCTTGGGACCTCTGGATTTCTGAGCTTTGACTCTTGGCCAAGGTAAGGGCAATGGGATTTATGATGTGGTGTTTAAAGTGCTAAACTCTGGTGACTCACGGTCAGTTTCTGGTTAGTAAGTCTGCCTTCCTTATATGGCCAGAGGTAGATAAGACCTCCATTGGCACCTTTATAGCTTTCAGCTCTTTTGAAGCCTAGGTTTTTACCCAGATCATGGTGGTTCAATCCCAAGACAGAAAGTGGTCAGATCCTTTTGTGAATAACAACCCGGGGCGGGGGGGCTTGCTCGTGGGATATCTGTGGGACCCGCAATGCTTGCCTGGGCAATTTTTCTCTTGCTGTGTTGTTTTCAAAGCCTTTAAAGGAAAGCCCCCATTGAGTATGAGTATGAGTATGCTCTGTGGAATGTGGTGAGTGCTTTCCTGTATCCTTACTTGGAAAATCTTTGTACTTACAGTGACCTAGGGCAAGTTAATGACTACTGTGTCTCATTTTCCTCATTTGGAAAATGGTGAAGATGATAAAAATAACAACCACCTCATGGGGCTGTTATGAAGAAGAAATGAGCTAGTAGAGGTACAATACTTAGAACAGTATCTGGCACATAGTAAATGCTATACCAGTGATAAATATTTTTATTTTGAACCTATCTGAAACCTTAGCATGGGGGACTTACTTTTGCCTCAATCTGTGTGTGTGTGTGTGTGTGTGTGTGTGTGTGTGTGTGTGTATATAATAATTGCTTGCTGTCTACTCACCTATTGTTAAGAAAAATATCTTGTTTTAAAATAAATGGTTCTTAATCGTTCATATTAAAAGGGTAACCCTGTGGTGGGGGCATATATAATTGAATAGGAATCTATTGTTTGTCTGCAATTTGACATTTGAACTTTTATTGGGGCCCATTCAAATGCTCTAGTTAGTGTGTGTCCAGAGATTATTAGCTAACATGCGAGTAGTAGCATAACTGTTTTGCTTTCTGAGTGATGTTTGGCTTAGGCTAATGCTAGGTTTAGTTTGCATTCCCTGGAAAGCACACTGTTTAGGTGAGGAAATGGGTGGGAGAAGGTGGCCCTGCAGGGAAGGATGTCATTGCTGACCCACATCATGCCCAGTGGAAACAGGGCTATGACACGGGTCTAGACAGCTGGCAGGAGACAACCAGGGAGCCCCTGGGGAGACTGGAGATAAGGCTGGGTGGCTGTTCTGCACCTATGGCATTTGGAAGACTTTGTCAATAGCTGTGAGACTTATACTTGAAATTGAGTATAGATTATTGGAAGATAAAGAAACCTTGCCAACTTGAGGGGATCTGGGTGAAGAAGAGAAAACCTCAGTGAGCACTTCCTGGGAATTTATAAATCCTCAGCTGAGGACTGTGAAGAAAGAGTAGAAGAATAAAACCTGGCAGGCTCTCTGCATTATAAAGCCAGATTATTTCAGCATAAATCTCAGCAGTATGACTGAGGCCTGGCAGAGTGGTAAAGGTAGACTGGGAGGCTAGGGCTGGCTCCAGCACTGGATAGAGGGGATCCCATATTTAATTTGAAGATTCCATTTGATCAGCTACTTTTTACTGAGCACACACAGTTATGCTATCCTGGAAAAACAAAACAAAACACCTACCTTTAAAAAATTATTTTAATCAGAAAATGTTTTTGAAATCCCTGTCTCCTTCATGCGTGTTTTACCATCTTCCACCCCCACCCCCTCAAATGTTTCACATCTTTAAGCACTGTATGAAATTAATATTATTAATGGTGGGTTCTAGGCTTGGGGTCTATTGGGAACTAGAAGATGATAATATTCTGGCATTTTATGAAAAAGAATGAATTTATTAAGATTTGTTAAGAGAAGTGTAATCAACACCTATGGAGGTTATAAATCCAGATTTCAAATACTGTTCTTCCCCATAGTTAAAGTTGATGAGAATGCTCCATTTGTGATGGACTTAGCAAATGAGCTGATAATGTTTAAGACTGAGGCCAGGTGTGGTGGCTCATGCCTGTAATCCTAGCACTTTGGGAGGCTGAAGCAGGAGGATCACTTGAGGCCAGGAATTCAAGACCAGCCTGAGCAAGATAGCAAGACCCCATCTCTACAAAAAATAAGAGAAATTAGCAAGGTGTGGCAGTGCACCTGTAGCCACAGCTAATCGGGAGACTGAGGTAGGAGGATCGCTTGAGCCCAGGAGTTTGAGGCTGCAGTGAGCTATGATGATGCCACTGCACTCCTGCCTGGGTGACAGAGCAAGACCCTATCTAAAAAAAAAAAAAAAAATTTAAGACTTGGATTCAAAATTTACCCTTAGAGTTGCTCCTCAGGTACCTGTTAACTTATACCTCCATTGACCTTTCTTATCATTGTATCTTGAATCCCCACAATGTACTTCTCATCCCCTGTTCACTGTGCCTGTTTGCTGCTTCTCCAACCAACAGCTTCTTCCCACCATAGTTCATGAAATCAAGTATATCAGTGTGCTAGGGCTGCCATAAGAAAATAATAGCGGACTGGGTGTCTTAAACAACAGAACTTCATTTTCTTATAGTTCTGGAGGCTTGAAGTCCAATCTCAAGATGCAAGCATTGTTTTCTCCTGTGGCCGCTCTCCTTGGCTTACAGACAGCAGTCTTCTCTCTGTGCCCACCCTTGGTGTCTCCTTTGCTTCTTATAAGTACTCTAGTCCTATTGGATGACAGCCTCACCTTTATGACCTGATTTAACCTTAATTGCCTTTTTAAAGGTCCTATCTCCAAATGTAGTCACATTGGGAGTTAGGGTTTCAACATATGGATTTTGGAAGGACACTATTTAGTCCACAACACTAAGTATTCTCAGTAGTCTTTCCAACGGTCAAGTGTCAGGCCCTCGTTAGCAGATGGAGTAGTGCTGTGTCTACTGTGGCTTCCTGTGTGGCTGAGGAGCAATTGAGGGTAAAGGAAAGATCCTGGTGTTGACAGAGTTCTCACTTCTCTGCTGGCCTGTTACTACACAAAACAGCTGAAACTCAAGTGGATAGGATCAAGTTAACCATACTTGTCAGGTCATGCCACGCTGTCATCATTGGTTGATGCTCTTGATTTATTTTTCTCATGTTATCTATTCCTATTACCACTCCGATTTCCCTCTCCCCCCATAGTCACTATTTCTAAATGCACATAACATGGTTCTTAGACATGTGTTTACTTTTGAAAAGACATATAGTTTTTTCTGTATGTTTTAAATTAGGAACCTGTAAATACTGCTTTCGTTGATCAATGAAAGGACATAGTGCTGCGAAACTTTGTTTTCTCAAATCATACATTGTTAGAAACTTTGCAGTTTGAAATCTTATCAGTAAGACTGAAACATTCCACTTTTGCCTGGAGGGTCTGAATTATTTTGACACCAAAAAGCAACCAGGTGTACAACTTCAGATAAAGGGTTTTTAGACATAACTTTCTGTTTATCTTAGTGTAGTAGTTTCCAAGGTAACAGGATCCTGAATCTGCTTCTTAGCCCAGGTCTGATGTTAACCCCTTTACATACAGTCTTGCTCTAATTTGAGCCTCTCAAAACATCACTTCACTTAAATTCTACCTAGCCTCTACCCTTCCCCAATATCCTATAACTTTGTCCTTTCCTGTGTTTGGTGGGACACCCACGTTTCCTCTGGTGGATAGTCTCCCTTATTGCAGCAAGTTAATAAACTTGGCTTTATTGTAGTACAGTTTTGTTCGTGATGGTCTTTATCAAATGGGCTTTATAAAAATATATATGCATGGTGTTATTGAAGATCTCATTCTTTTTTCTTACTTAAAAAATCTATACCAGTATTTTAAAAAGATCTATCCATGTTGCTATATGTACATCTAATTCATTACTTCTAACTGTTGGATAGAACTTCATCTTACAAACACATCCATACTCCCACACACCACATTTTTTTTCCCATTCTCCTCGTGGTAGATACCAGAGTTGCCTCCAATTCCTTTGTACTGCAAACAATGCTGTATATCCTCATGCATTTCTCTTATGAAACTGCTTGAGAATTTTCTGGAATATTTACTCTGAAATAGTACTGCTGAGTTCTAAGGTATAGTGCCAGAATTTTGCTAAGTATTGCCAGAACAGTAACTCCCATGTACATACTTGCCAGCACTTGGTACTATTAACTGCTTTCAAAGGTTTTCCAATTTGATGGGTATAAGGTAGTATTCTATTTTGGTTCTGATTTGTATTTCTTTGAGTACAAGTGAAGTCAAACATTTTTTCTATGTCAATTACCTATTTGTTTTTCTTCCATAAATTGCCTATTTATATTCTCTCTCCCTTTAAAAAACTGGGCTTTCTGTCTTTATACAAATAAAGCATAAGAGCTCATCTTTGACCTGTTAGAGTTTATAATTAAGCAGAAATTAAAGAACAATAGAGTACTATAATATGTAGTACTTCCTGAAAGTGCAAAAGATAATCTTTTGAGATACAACCAGCATAGGTTGATATTTTTAAAGGCAGTAGAAGAGTTAAAATGTGACCAGATTTGGAAGTAGGGCAGTGGTCCCCAACCTTTTTGGCACCAGGGACCTGTTTCATGGAAGACAATTTTTCCATGGACATGGTGGTGGGGGGTGGGGGAGGAGCAGGGGGGATGGTTTCGGGATGATTCAAGTGCATTACATTTATTACATTTGCAGCTGCTCCCCAGGGCTAGCATCACTGCCTCAGCTCCACCTCAGATCATTAGGCATTAGATTCTCATAAGGAGCACACAACCTAGATCCCTCGCATGTGCAGTTTACAGTAGGGTTCCCGCTCCTATGAGATAATGCCCACGCTGATCTGACAGGAGGCAGAGCTCAGGCAGTGATGCCAGCGATGGGGAGCAGCTGTAAATACAGATGAAGCTTCACTCCCTCACTCACTACTTACCTCTTGCTGGGTGCCTGGTTCCTAACAGGCCATGGACTGGTACTAGTCTGCAGCCCAGGGGTTGTGGACCACAGAAGTAGAGGAAAGAGTTAAGTGATGGAGGAGAGACAAACTTCTGGACTGTGGCAGGCAGCATGGACAAAGGCCAGAGAAAGGAGGGCAGGTGTTAGCTCCAGAAAAAGCAAGGAGACCAGCTTAAGTGGAGGGTATAGTTGGGGTAGTTAAATTTAGATAAATGTGATTTAATTGGTTGGAGGACTAATAGGTTACTGTGATGGTTAATTTTTTTTTTATTTCAAAAACTTTAGGGGGTACAACAGTGTTTTTTGTTACATGTGTAAATTGTATCATGCTGAAGACAGGGCTTTCAGTGTACCCATCACCAGAATAGTGTACATTGGACTTGATGAGTAGATTTTTATCCCTTACCTTTTGCCAACCTCCCCCTTCTTAGTTTCAAATGTCCATTACATCTCTTTATGACCATATATATCCATCATTTAGCTTCCACTTCTAAATGAGAACATGTGGTCTGTTTTTCCCTTCCTGAGATACTTTGCTTAGAATCATGGTCTCCAGTTCCATCCAAGTTCCCGCAAAAGACATTATTTTATTCCTTTTTATGGCTGAGTACCACTCCATGGTATGTATAGACCACATTTTCTTTATCCACTCATCAGATGATGGGCACTTAGGTTGATTCCGTATCTTTGCGATTGTGAATTCTGCTGCAATAAGCATTCTGGTGCAGGTGTCTTTTTGATAAAATGACGTATTTTCCTTTGGGTAGATACCCAGTAACGGAATTGCTGGATCAAGTGGAGGGTCTGGTTTTATTATAGTTCTTTGAGGAATCTCCACACTGGTTTCTGTAGCAATTGTGCAAGTTTACATTCCCACTAACAGTGTATAAGCATTACCTTTTCACTGCATCCAAGCCAACATCTATTGTTTATTGACTTTTTAATCATAGCCATTCTGACAGGGGTAAGATGGGATCTCATTGTGGTTTTAATTTGTATTTCCCTGATAATTAGTGATGTTGAGCATTATTTCATATGTTTGTTGGCCATTTGTCTATCTTCTTTTGAGGAGAGTCTGTTCATGTCTTTTACCTAATTTTTGATGGGATTATTTGTTATCTTCTTGATGATTTGTTTGAATTCTTTACAGATTCTGGATATTAGGCCTTTGTCAGATGCATAGTTTACAAATATTTTCTCCCATTCTGTAGGTTGTCTATTTACTCTGTTTATTAATTCCTTTGCTGTGCAGAAACTTTTTTAGTTTAATTAAGTCCCATGTATTTATTTTTGTTGTTGCTATATTTGCTCATAAATTCTTAGTCATAAATTCTTTGCCTAGGCCAATGTCTAGAAAAGTTTTTCCACAGTTTCTTCTAGAATTTTTATGGTTTCAGGTCTTACATTTAAGTCTTTAATCCATCTTGATTTAATTTTTGTATATTGTGAAAGATAGGGGTTCAGTTTCATTCTTCTGAATATGGCTATCCAGTTTTCCTAGAACAATTTATTGAATAATACACTTTCCCCAGTGTATTATTTTGTCTGTTTTGTCAAAAATCAGTTGGTCATAGCTATATGCTTTTATTTCTGGGTTCTCTATTCTGTTCCATTGGTATATGTGTCTACCTTTATACCAATACCATGCTGTTTTGGTTACTATAGCCTTATAGTATAATTTGAAGTCAGGTAACGTGATAACTCTAGATTCATTATTTTTGCTTAGGATTGCTTTGGCTATTCAGGGTCTTTTTTGGTTCCATGTGAAGTTTAGGGTTATTTTTTCTAGATCTGTGAAATATGATGTTGGTACTTTGATGGGAATTGTACTGAATCTGTAAATCACTTTTGGCAGTGTGGACATTTTAATGATATTGATTCTGCCAATCCATGAACATGGGATGTTCTTCCATTTGTTTGTGTCATTTATGATTTCTTTAATCAGTGTTTTGTAGCTCTTCCTGTAGAGATCTTTCACCTCCTTGGTTAAGTATATTACTAGGTATTTTATTTTCTTTGTAGCTACTGTAAATGATATTGAGTTTTTGATTTGAATATCAGTTTGACTGTTATTAGTATATAGAAATGCTATTGATTTGTGTACATTAATTTTGTAACCTGAAATTTTACTGAATTTATTTATCAATTCTAGGAATCTTTTGGAGGAGTTTTTAGGGTTTTCTAGGTATAAGATCATATTGTTGACAAACAGGAATAGTTTCTCTTTCCTGATTTGGATGAGCTTTGTTTCTTTCTCTTGCCTGATTGATCTGGCTAGGACTTCCATTACTGTGTTGAATAAAAGTTGTGACAGTGGGCATCCTTGCTTTGTTCCAGTTCTTAGCAGTAATGCTTTCAACTTTTCCCCATTCAGTATGATGTTGGCTGTGGGTTTGTTGTATGGGGCTTTTATAATTTTGAGGTATGTTCCTTCTATGCCTAGTTTGTTGAGGGTTTTTGTCATGGAGGGGTACTGGATTTTATCAAATGCTTCTTCTCCATCTATTGTGATGATCATGTGCTCTTTGTGTTTAATTCTGTTTATGTGGTGAATCACATTTATTGATTCACATATATTGAAACCATCCTTGCATCCCTGGGATGAATCCCACTTGATCATGATGGATTATTTTTTTGATATGCTGTTGAATTTGGTTTGCTAGTATTTTTTTGAGGATTTTTGCATCTATGTTCGTAAAGGATATTGGTCTGTAGTTTTCTTTTGTTGTTGTGTTCTTTCCTGGCTTTGGTATCAGGGTAATACTGGCTTTGTAGAATGAGTTAAGGAGGATTCCCCCCTTCTCGATGTTATGGAACAGTTTCAGTAGAATGGGTGCCAATTCTTTTTTGTAGGTCTGGTAGAATTTGGCTGTGAATCTGTCTGGTCTGGGGCTTTTTTTTGTTGGGAGAGTTTTTATTACTGTTTCAATCTTGTTATTCGTTACTGGTGTGTTCAGGATTTCTATTTCTTCCTGATTCAAGCTTGGGAGATAGTGTGTTTCCAAAAATTTATCCATTTTCTAGTTTGTGTGTGTAGAAGTTTTCATAGTAGTATCAGATGGTATTTTGTATTTCTGTGGTATCAGTTGTAATGTCCCCTTTTTCATTTCTGATTGAGCTTGAGTCCTTTCTCTTCTATTTCTGGTTAATCTAGCTAGAGGTCTGTCAATTTTATCTTTTCATAGAACAAATATTTTTTTGTTGATCCTTTGTAGTATTAGGTTATTAAGTATGAAATGTCCGATTTCCTTAAGTACTAAGACAGACAGTTGATATCTCTGACATTTCACTTTGACACTTCTTGTTTTATTTTTATTGTGAAGGTACATCCTCATTCTTTCTAACGCACAGTTTGGCCTGTGACTATCTTTCAAATTTTTTTAGAGCAATTTTTGTGAAACCATGGATTAGTCAAAAATTCATGTTATTTTTGAATATATGTTCCATGGTGAAACCAATGCAGCACAGACAGCTCGAAATATCAATGAAGTGTTTGGGAAGGATGTGGCTGAAGAACACACAGTGTGTCGATGTTTTGAGAAGTTCTGTACTGGTGATTTTAATCTTGAAAATGAGCCATGTGGGTGCCTAGAGACCAAGGTGGATGATGATGAGCTGAAATCTATAGTGGAAGCAAATCTATTTCAACCTATGCATGAATTAGCAGCAAGGTTTGACGCTACTATTCCAACATATTGGACCATTTGAAACAAATTGGCAAGGTAAAGAAGCTGGATGGATGGATTGGTACTGCATGAATTAAATGAGTGTTGGAAGAGAAATTGTCTCGAAGCTTGCCTTTCTTTGCTGTCACAACATAAAGGCAAACCATTTCCACACCATATTGTTATGTGTGATGAAAAATGGATTCCTTTTGACAATCACAAGTGTTTGGCATAATGGTTGGATAAAGATGAAGTGCTGAAACACAGTCCAAAACTGAATATTCATCAGAAAAAGCTACTCGTGTCTGTTTGGTGGTCCAGCAGTGGTATTATCCACTACAGCTTCATGAAACCTGGTCAACTGGTTACAGCAGATGTCTATTGCAACCAATTGGATGAAATGATGAAGATGCTTGCGATTGAGCAGCGAAGATTGGTCAATAGCTACCGGCCAATCCTTTTGCAAGACAACGCTCAACCACATGTTGCACAAACAATGCTGCTCAAACTGTAGAGGCTGGACTACAGAAACTGTCTCATCCACTGTATTCACCAGACCTTGCACCAACTGACTACCACTTCTTCCAGGCTTTGGACCACTTCTTGCAAGGAAAAATATTCAATTCTCAACAAGCTGTGGAAAACACATTTTGCAGTTTCATCGCCACTCACTCTCCAGGCTTCTTCACTGCTGGCATAAACCAGCTGCTGTTAAGATGGCAAAACTGTATTGATAGTTTAGGCATGTACTTTGATTAATTGTACTGATTCTTGTTTGAGATATAATAAAGTAAACTTTTGATTCAAAATTAGACATTTCATATTTAATGACAATATTTTGGCTTCCATTTCATTTAGTTCTGCTCTGAGCTTTGTTATTTCTTTTCTTCTGCTAGCTTTGGGTTTGGTTTGTTCTTCTTTATCTAGTTCCTTGAGGTGTGACATTAGTTTATTAATTTGTGATCTTTCTGTCTTTTTGTTTTTGTTTCTGAGACAGAGTCTTGCTCTGTCACCTGGGCTAGTGTGCAGTGGCATCATTGTAGCTCAAATTCCTGGGCTCAAGCGACCCTTCTGCATCAGCCTCCCAAGTAGCTGTGACTACAGGCATGTGCCACCATGCCCAGCTAATTTTTCTACTTTTTGTAGAGATGGGGTCTTGTTCTTGCTCAGGCTGGTCTCAAACTCCTGAGCTCGTGGAGTCCTCCCTCCTTGGCTTCCCAGAGTGCTAGGATTATGCCCAGCTCTTCTGCCTTTTTGAAGCATTTAAGGCTATGAACTTCCCTCTTAACACTGCTTTTTCTGTATCCCATAAATTTTTGGATGTTTGTGTCATGTTTGTCATTCAGTTTGAAAAATCTTTTGATTTTCATCTTAATTTCATCATTGACACAAGGATCGTTCAGCAACAGGTTGTTTAATTTCCATGATTTTATGGAGATTTGAGGGTTGTCTTGGAATGGGTTTCTGGTTTTATTCCACTGTGACATGAGAAGATACATGGAATGATTTCAGTTTTTCTGAATTTGTTGACACTTGTTTTATGGGCTAACATATGATCTATCATGGAAAATGTCCCATGTGGTGATGAGAAGAATGTACATTCTGCAGTTTTTGGGTAGAATGTTCTGTAGATGTCTGCTAGCTCCATTTGTTCTAGAGTCCTGTTTAAGTTCAGTGTTTCTTTGTTGATCTTCTGCCTCAATGATCTGTCCCATTCGGTCAGTGGAGTGTGGAAGTCCCCAGAAATTATGATGCTGCTAGATCATATTTCTTTGCTTAGATCTAATAGAATTTATTTTATCAATCTGGGAAGTCCTGTGTTAGGTGCATATATACTTAGGATTGTTATATCTTCTTGCTGAATTGCTCCCTTTATCATTATATAATGACCATCTTTGTCTTTTTTTTTTTTTTTACCATTGTTGATTTAAAGTCTATTTTGTCTCATATGAGAATAGCCATTTCTGCTCACTTTTGGTTTCCATTTGTATGGAATATTTTTTCCATCCCTTTATCTTGAGTTTATGAGAATCTTTGAGTTCAATGGGTTTCTTGGAGACAACAGTACTTGGTGTGTGTTTTTTCATCCATTCAGCCTGTCTATATCTTTTAAATGGAGCATTAAGACCATTTGCATTCAATGTTAATATTGATATGTGAGATACTGTTCTGTTAATCATGTTGAATGATACCTAGTTGTTTTGTTTTTTCCCTTGTGTTACTGTTTTATAAGAGTTGTGATCTTTACCTTTTGGGTGTTTTTACACTGGTGGGTATTGATTGTTCTGTTCTATGTATAGAGCACTTGTAAGCATTTCCTTTAGGGCAGGAAATGTTTGCTTGTTTGGTTGTCTGGGAAAGACTTGGCTTCTCTTTCATTTATGAAACTTAGTTTTGCAGGATACAAAATTCTTGGCTGTGGCTGACAGTTGTTCTGTTTAAGAAGACTAAAAATGGGACCCCAATCCCTTCTGGCTTGACAGGTCTCTGCTGAGAGGTCTGCTGCTAGTCTGATGGATTTTCCTTTATAAGTAACTTCTTGCTTTCATCTCACAGCTTGCAGAGTTTTCTCCTTCACTTTGACTTTGGTCAGGCTGATGATTGTGTGTCTTGGTGATTTTCTATCTGCCCTGAATCTCCCAGGTGTTCAATGACCATCTTGCTTCTGGACATCTAAATGTCTAACAATACCAGGGAAGTTTTCCTCTATTATTCTCTGAAATAGGTTTTCCATGCTTATTGCTTTTTCTTCTTCTCCCTCAAGGATACCTATAATTCTTATATTAGCTTGCTTTGCATATTCCTGTATTTCTCACAGTGATTGCTCATTCTTCTTTATTCTTTTTTCTACATTTTTTACTGACTGGGTTACTTCGAAATTCTTGTCTTCAAGCTCTGAAATTCTTTCTTCTGTTTGGTCTAGTCTGTGGCTATTTATGCTGTATTTTGAAATTCCCTAAATGATCTTTCATTTCCTTATGTTCTGTTATCTCTTTTCTAATGTTACCTATCTTTTTAATTTTTTGTTCATCTCCTGAATTATATTTTTGGTTTCTTTGAAATGTTTTTCTACCATCTCTTCAATTCTATTCATCTTACTTGCCATCCATAATCTGAATTCCATATCTTTCATTTCAACAATTTCCTTTTGGTTGGAGTCCATTCCTAAAAAGCTAATGTGATCCTTTGGGGGGGTATCAAAGCAGCCTGTTTTTTCATGTTGCCAGAGTTTCTATGCCGGTTCCTTCTCATCTGGAGCCTCTTCTCTCAGCCCAAAACAGATTGCAGAATGGCACACTTGTTCTCCCCTGCTAGGACCTCTGTTTGTTCAGTGAAGATAGGGATGGGTCCTTGGATGGCGTGCTTGGGTCCTACTCTGGAAGCTTTACCAGACAGGAGAGGGCTGGATGCACTGTGAGCCTTTAACACTGCCGCTCTTCTGTGTCTCTCTTGTTCCCCTGTGTTTGTCCCTGGGCTGCTGTGGCAGGGCCAGCCCCTGGTGCAAGGAGCACACGTGACATGGGCCTGGCCAGCAGGACAGGGTGTGCATGTGGGATAGAGGAGGTCCACTGGGCATGGCACACACACGTGCAGGCCTGGATGGTCCAAGTGCCAGGTACGTGAATGTGGCAAGGCATGCATAGGGTGTGGTGCACATGCAGGGTGTATCAGGTGTGTAGGGCATAGTGGGCCTGAGGGATGAAGCAGGCCCATGGGGCATAGTGGGCCCATGGAGTGGAACAGGCCCCTGGTGTGGAGTGGGCCTGTGAGTTGCTGTGCTTATGCAGGATGGAGTGGGCCCGTGGGTCACAGCTCATGCATAGGGTGGTGCAGGACCCCAGGACACAGGAGGCTTACAGGACAAAGTGCCTGCACAAGATGGAGCAGGTCTGCCAGATGCAGCACTCACATGCACGGGTCAGGGTGGCCGTGGGGCAGAGCATGCATGCAGGGCAGGGCAGTGGCAAGGGGGACAGGAATCACAGATCTGACCCCTGGACAGAAGTAGCATTCAGGGGTTGGGATGCCACAATGGCACCAGCCACAGTGCCCAGGGATCACAAGCCAGCTGTCCCTTCTTTCTGGAGTAATGCAGCTGGACAGCCTCCAGTCAGGTCTCTGTTTCAGTCCGGAGGTCTGCTGCAGTGCAGGTGCCCTCCTGCCATTCTAGTTGCAGTATCCTCAGGGGAAGCATGGCGCCTGGGATTCCCTGCTCTGTCCCTTTCCCATGTGTGGGCGACTTCCCTAATTACCTCCGGTCCTGCTGAGAAGTTCGTCCCACTTCTCCCTTCTTTACTTCACTCCCTGCCTCCTCTCTGTGGGTTCTCAGTGCTCTCACTCAGACCAAAGGTGGGTATCTCATGTGCCACTATCGATTCTCTGTGTGAGAGCAGCGTGGCACAGGCTGCTTCTAGTCTGCCGTCTTGCCCCCTCAAAAATCTGTGGTGGTTAATTTTATGTGTCAACTCAACAGGGTCACTGGGTGCCCGGTCTGTGAGGGTGTTTGTAGATGCCATCAACATTTGAATTGGTGGACTGAGAAAGCAGATGGCCCTCCCCAACGTTGGTGAACATCATCTAATTTGTTGAGGGCCTGACTAGAACAAAAAGGTGAAGGAGGGAGAATTTGCTCTCTCTGCCTGATTGCTCTTCCTGGGGCATTAGTCTTCTCCTGCCTCAGATTGGAACTTACACAATCAGCTCTCCTGGTCTTCAGGCCTTGGGATTCAGACTGGAACTACACCAATACCTCTCCTGGGTCTCCAGCTTGCAGACTGCAGATCATGGGACTTCTCAGCCTTCATAATCGTGTGAGCCAATACCTTATAATAAATCTCTTTATGTATAATATATAATAAATATCTCTATATGACATATATATTAAAATGTATAATAAATCTCTTTAATATATTTATGTATAGAAATATATATATATGTCTTCTATTGGTTTTGTTTCTCTGGAGAACCCTAATGTAGTCTCTGATCAGGGAAGTAACGTGGTCAAAAGTGGTGTTTTAGAAAGATCTAATTTTTCTATGGCAAAGGGACTTGAGAAGGCAGACCAGTAACTAAAGCAGACTGTAGGTGAAAAGTGAATGTATATTTGGATTGAACAGAAAATGTGTACTGGGTGTTAGCATTGGGATTAAAAAAGAAAGGATAATTAGAAAGATTAAAAAACAGAAAGAATTTGGTGGCACTATATAAGCAATGAAATAGTTATTGATTATTCTTAGACTTTAGTCTGATAGATTGGAAATAAGATGATATTGTCTGAAATAGGATAGTTTGAGAGGAGAAATAAGTGCCAGGGGAAGAGCATAAATTGCAATGGTGTTATATTTTAATTTCATTTGAATAAATTACAGGGTATAAGGGGAGAGCATATTACTCACAGGTTCAGTCTTTTTATTTTCCTTTTTTTTTTTTTTACAGTTATCAGATTCTTTTCAGGCCCTACTTCCATCTTTTCTGTCTGGGTTGTTTTACTCTTTTAATACACAAAATCAGTCTTTCTGCATACAAATTTCCGTCTATCAAATAAGTGCTATTTGGCAATTTGTCCATATTTCCTTAAATTCTGAAAAAGAACCAACCAACCTTTTGTAAAATTTGTCATATTTTGTGATACTCAAGCCTATAATAAAAAATGGTGACTCTACCGAATGATACGTTTTGTTATAGTGATTGATTTGTACACGGTTTGCTGAATGCATCTGTGTTGCAGGCTTTTTGGCTAATATAATTTGTTAAAACCCTTTCGGCAAAGTGCTGTTACAGTGACCATCTTCTGGGACCTGGAAATAGGTTTATTATACAGAGCTTGATGTTATACACTAATGGCATTTATTAGAATGGAATTCTATATGTATTATCACTTCCGACATTAGCCTGGCCTTTTTAGCCTCCTCACAGCATGCAACTTTGGTAATTATGCTAATGCTAGCTGATTTATGAAGACAACTTCCTAAAGTGTACTTAATTAACTTGGAGATTTTGTAAACAGCTATACATGTAAGTTCCACAAATTGTGGGGATATGTCAATCTGATATGTGTACAGTGTGCCTTCCTAATCTCATCACTTTTTTACCAAAGCATAAAACAATGAGAAGCTCCAATCTGATACCTTTTGGAACAAGTGCTTGAGGAAGATTCTGAGAAATGTCACTTTAGGCTATATGAAGATGGGGACGATCTGATTCCTCTAGTCTGAGTCTGTTGAGCCAGATGAGTTAGGTAGACTGTTGCCTTTTAAGTTGGTATAAAAGAAAATATTAAAGTTTGTTTCCTTAGCAAAGGGTACAATTTTTCCAGCATGTTGCTGCAATGTGATTTTGCCAGTTTGCTAGTCCTGCTGACCAACATTGCTCTTCAGGGGACTGTTCCGAAAATCAGATTTCTCATTCAGAAGGTTCCATGATCTCTGCTTCCTTTCAGTCCGAGCTGCTGGGTTGATTTGATGTTATAGTGACTCATCATCCTCATTTGAATGGACATCACCTGACATTTGACCTATTTTATTAAGATCTCATACCTCCTATACATAAGAGGTAAGATTCATAAACCTAGAACATTTAGCCAAGCTTAACAGTGCCATACAAGAAATTACACACAATAAAAATTTGAGAGAAAAATATAGTGAATCACATCAGAGCCAAGACCAAGCTAATCAAGATGGAAGGAAGGAACATCATCAGGAAAGAACCAAAGGAAAAACAATCCTACTACATACAATTAGAAGAAATAGCAATCACACAAAGTTAATGACAATGGAGAATAGGGATGGTTTTTAATAATCTTCTTATTACCACTGCATGAAATCACACTGTCAGATAAGTCCTAGAAACTAAGCTAGGGATTTGCCTATGGATTCTCAAGGGTCCCAGCAAGGTCATTTCCTCTCATTAATTTAAGCTACAATGCTGGGTACAATCTCTTTGGGAACTAGCTAGATTGCATCTAAAGATAATCAAACATTTATTGCTTAGCCTTTTCTTTGACTTCAATAGTCAGAACCTCTTCTCCAGCCTCAGCAGAAGGAGCCATGCTGATGACGAGTGATTGACGGGTAGTTCCTCTGGGTAAAACTGCCCTTCTAATCGACGAGGGCTTTTCCTTCATTGTAATAGAAATTGCTGTACATTTGGATCTGTCTGGTGGTTCCTCTGCTGGCTGTCTTCCTTTATCTTCATATTCTTTTCCTTTACCCTCTCCTCCTTCAGTATTTTCCCTTTTTTCCTGGAAGAAGCAGTTACAAAGCATTGGTATTGAAATAATAATTAAAGACATTGGAGTCTTTTGATTAGCATGCAATGGCTAAGATTGCCACCGAGACAAAGACTGTTCAAATTAAGTGAATATGGGAATTATGTCTGCCTTGCTTCTGACTATCATTTGACGAATTGGTGTGCTGGAGAATGCAGCTATTACATTTGAGTTATAGTATTAGTCCAAATTGCATTTTTTTGTCCTGGTCAAGGAATTCTCTTCCTATTGGTCTTCATACTCTCTGAATTATTAGACTCAGTGCTCAGGACTCTGTTTTTGCTTTTAAAATATTTACTTATTTATCTTATGGAGATAAATTTTTAAACATTTATTTTTAATAAAAATGTACTAACCAAATACTGTATGAAAGTACTATAGAGAGTATGGTTTTCCTCCTGCATAAGCTCGTGAGAGAACCTCAGGGAGAAACTCATCTTTTTCCTAGTGCAATTTTCTGCATTTGTCCCACAGGTGCATGAGCTATCATTTTTTAACCTATTGTGTTTAGTATTATCTATAGAAATTTCATGAGGCATGGTGGCTCTTGCCTGTAGTCCCAGCTACTAAGGAGGCTGATGGGGGAGGATCACTTGAGCCAAGGAGTTCGAGACCAGCCTGGGCAATGTAGCAAGACCTCATCTCAAAAAATTAATCAATAAAATAAATATAAGAAATTTCATGGTAAAAAATTCACTATGCTCTTTACTGGTTGTGCTTGGGATCAATTTGAGAGAGGCTTGACTGAGATATGAATGTGCAGAAAGAAAGTTGAGAGTCTAACTTAACACATTTATTTATATATTTCTTTACCTCCATACATCTTTTATGCAAATTACTATTTCTATGCTGATGTAAATGAGACATTTGGTTTACAGTGTATCCGTGATTTTCACCACAGGGTTGTGTGTATGGAAAAGGAAGAAGAGGGAAGTTTTTAGTTTTTTTGAATGTGACTGATTTTATAATGTTTGCTTTACTCATTTCCTGAAAGGTCCACAGCTACCCATTTCTTACAGTTTTAGAGGTAGCACAATGACTAGATTCAGAAAACCTGAATCCTGTTCTGGTCTGTTTCTTAATATCTGTCCTCATAGACTTACAAAAATCAAAGAAATCTGGAAACAAAAAAAGGAGAGAAAAACAATAACATTTGAGTTTCTTTACATTGCTAGAAATCGGAAGGCAGCTCGGTGTAGGCTTGTAAGTCTGCACACCTGAGTAATAGTTTTTTGTTCTGTAACTAATTGTGATCTTGATCTGGATCTCAGTTTCTTTATCTGTAACATGAAGGGCTTGGATGAAAGTTACAAGGTTATTTCTGGTTTTAAACATTTGTGATATATATTGATCGAATATTTGTGAAAATGTTTACTAGCTTGTTGGTAAAATGAGTTATATATTTATATGTGTATATGTATATCTGTACATATACACTTGATTCTCATTACTCATGGTAGTTTTCTTCTATAAAGTTGGCATAAACCCTGAATTACTGAATACTGAACCATTGCTCCTAGGGGAAATACAGGGCTAGGTTTCTATAAGCCTTGAAGCCACAACATTTTTGTCAACTGGTCAATACATAACTTTGTTTCATTGACCAAAGACACTTAAATAAGGTGTCTTCTGTTTAGGGACACCTTATCTAATTTGATAAATTTGATGAATTATTGATTTATCACATTAAACTCATGGACAATAGCATTACAACTAATGCCTCAATAAAGCTAATATAACACACTTATTTTCTCTGTAAGTCACATCAAAGCATTTTTGCACTTAGAAACACTAGACAGTACTTCAGTACTATGCTTGGGGGCCATTTTAAATAGCAAAATCACCAAAAAAAAAAAAAGAGTCATAAAAATGTGAAACCTATGGCACCAAACAGACTGCAAAAGGGTTACTTGTTTATAGTATGAGAACTGAAACAAGAAAGTAGAGTGTCTCCTTGTTCAACCTTAGCTGGGAATATGTGAATCAGTAACTTAAATTTTTTGCTGCTCTGCACATGCACTTGTACATGAATGACCACAAAGCACCATGAGTATGGATTTGGAGGTTACAAATAAATTATAGTGAGTAGGTAGATTCTGAAATACAAAATCTATGAATAATGAGGGTTGACTATTTATAAATACATATATGTTCAAGCCATCTATAACAAACATGTGAGGATTAAATGTGATGCTATATGGGGATTCAGTTTAAATAATAATAAGTGCTATATAAAATGCAGTAATTATTAGCATCAGATTAGTCCTATTTTTCCCAGTGTCTGAAACAGAATTAGAGTAGGAGGTTGAGTGCACACACTCGGTCCAGGCCTCTCTCTATTGCAGCCCTCCGTTCACTCTGCCTTATTACCTGAGCTGTTTGTTCTCTCTTCAAATTGAGTAGTCTTGCAAGACTTGCTTTTCCTGCATCTCCCAGGAGAGTTTTAAACAATTTGGGTGTCTCTTCTTTTGGTGGGAAGAGAAAGGCAAGTTCTTTCCTTGGAGGGGTTGCCTCTGCGCCCTTAGCCTTCTGCTTTAAAAGCACTCTGGACAGGAGAGAAAAGCTGTTTTGAGTAGCTCTGTGAGAGTTCTGGCAAAATCTACCAGAAAAACTGTGATTTCTCCTAACCTGTGAAGTTCCAATGGGTACCTGCATTAACAGTTGTTTATTAAGCGCATGTCTTGAAGAAAGTCGATCAGAATCATAATACAGTTCCCCTCATCTTGATATTACAAACTAAAATCAACTCTGTCCATCTCTAATGGAGTTTTGAAGGTCATACCTGGCTTTCTTCATGAGGAGCTTTTCAGAATCTGGATAATGCCTTAGAATTTCTTGGAGAGTCTTTTTTTCCAGAGTTAAAAGATTGGCAAACCCATGGGCCACCACGTTGGCAGTTCGACGGTTTCCTCCTCCTGCTGCGAGAAGGCTGTAAGAGACAAAAATGAGTCTTTGCCATCAGTTTCACTTTTCCGTCTCCGAAATCTTTTAAAAAATAAATAGCAACTATTATCTAATAACCATTTACACTGCTTCAGAGATCGTTCCCTGGAGGTGAGAGTTCAGGTGATTGTGCAGAGTCAAAACGTGGTGGCAATAGAAATGGCAACAGTTTTCAACATGTTTCATTTCTAACTCCCGCCTCAAATCAAGGATTTGTGGTTCCCAGTGCCCTGTCAGATCCTTCATCCCAGATTCCAGAAGTGCAGAATCCTTTCAGACTGGGTATCCTCCGTTTGGTCCTTCAGGTCTACTTTTCACCCTCCCCATCCTCCTCCACTCCCCAGGAAGCTGACCTCTGTAGGCTTGCCCTCTGACTTCCATTTGGGTTTAGCCATTGGGAAATATTAGCAGGAAATCAGGAAGCAGAAAGAGAGTCACGTCAGAGCATTTATTCATTTATTTCCCCTGTTCTTTCCCTGCTAGGCTTTAGCTTAGCAGTGGTTGCAGTTCTCTACCAAAATCTACAGCTCCTGATACATTGGTATCTTCTAGAAGTGCAAGTCCCACAGCTCTTTCTAGGTTCTGGTAACCATGCCCTCCCCTTGTCCTGCTCAGGCCTTGCTGTGGTAACAATTGTTTTGCGGTTGCTAGATTTGGGATGCATTGCCATCCCTTGGTGGAGACTCTCAGACTTTTCCTGTCAGTAATCCTTCCATTAGAGTTTTCTCAATTGCCTCACTTGAATGTTTCTGTATCCTGCCTGGGCTGTGACTGATGCAGCTCTCAACATCAAACCTGAGGGCCAGATCTTAATGATGCCTTGGTTACCTCAGGAGAATCCAATCTCTTCTCCTACTAAACTCCCAAATCATCTTGTTTCTCAATATCATAAGCTGCTCTATAGTATCGTCATTCACACACAACTCCCCACCTGGAATGTCAATGAATTCTGGGCTCTAGGTCTCTGAGGGACATAGAAGAACATTTTGCATTTGAGAAATAACCAACAAATAGTGGAGGAATAAACAAACATAGAAAGGAATAAGGTAAGTGAATAAAAATTCTATCATTTACCAATGATCTGAGAAAGAAGGTTTGGTCTGTGAAAACAGGACAAGAAAAAACACATTTCAACTGTTTAAAAAAGACACCATAGGTTCTGCATTGAGAGACTAGCACAATAGATTGAACCCCTTGAAGTCAATCAGTTAGAAATGGAGAAAGAAGGATTACATGAATTAACATAGTCTCTAAAGCAGAAAACAGAGAAAACACTTTGACCTTTGGGAACAATGAGATGTGAGAAGCTTCATGGGGCCCATGCCTGAGGATTTATGTTAGATGGTATGAGCATCTCCTATTGTTGTTGTAGAAAAGGGAACATTCCAGTTGGCTGCTAATTGTTAAAAATCTAATGTACGGTTTCAGCTCTGACAGATAAAGAGCTTAGAAGTCATTACCTGTACTTACAACAAGAAAAAGGTGAACAAATAAAAAATTAATGTCTTTTCTTGGACCCTTCAGAGGACTGAGGTCATGAGGCATACTACTATCCCTAAATCTGGAGAGACAAATGAATCCATAAAACCACAGCTAGATATGTTTATCTAGAGCAGAAGGCCCTGGAGTTATAACTGGTGGGAACACTTAAATGGTAATTTTAACAAATTGTTGGAGGCTGAGTGTGAACTAGCATAAGTGTGAGAAACTCTTGGGGGCACAATTATGAGGACACTCACATTTTTATGGGCTTTACCTCCAGGAACCTCATCAGGTTCTTAAGGTAAAGAATCTCGACCCCCCCCCCGACACCCAACCCCAACCTCTGGCAGGCATAGGGGAAGATTAATTACTGTGAAATATACCCACAGCATATTTGTTCTCTATACCACAGGCCCACTATTTAGGGAAAAATAATTTACCAGAGCCTTATCCCACTTGAAGGAAGAACATTTTCCCCAAGGCAGCCCCCTCAAGCCTGTCTTATCTAAGGGGGATGGGAAGCTAAGAAACTCTTGTGAAGGTCACAGCATTGGGACACATACCCCCCAAGTGAAACTTAATCATAGAATTATAGATTGTTTCCTCTCCCCTTTACCTTACTCCCACACCAACAGGGCTCCTATGTATTATAATAATAATGAATTATAGCTGAAATAGCTGCAACAGGCAGATCCTCTCTGAGGAGCCTCTCTTAGACTTCCCTAAGCCCAAAGTCAACAGAGGAGACAAAGACAGGCACCTGGGAGGAACTTGAAGCCTCTGGCACCTACACCTATGGAAAACATTAAACACAGCCCAACTCCTAGCTAGAATTAGTATAAAAATTCACACTAAAGGCCTATTTACCTCAGTTCTTACTATATGTTAACATAATTTCTGGCTTTCAATAACAAAAAAATTACAAGGAATGTTAAAAGGTAAGAAAAAATATAGTCTGAAGAGACAAGGAAAGCATCAGAAATGGACTAAAATACGACACAGATGTTGGAATTATTAGACAGGAAATTTTAATAAATTATGATTAATATGTTAAGGAATTTAATGAAAAAAGTAGACATCATGCAAGAACAGATGGGTAATGTAAACAGAGATGGAAATTCTAAGAAAGAATCAAAAGGAAATGCTAGAAATCAAAAACACTGTAACAGAAATGAAAAATGCTTTTGATGGGCTCATTAGTAGACTGAACATGGCCCAGGAAAGAATCAGTGAGCTTGAAGATAAGGCAGTAGAAACTTTCCAGACTGAAATGCAGAGGAACAAAACTGAACATAAAGAACTACGGGATAATTTTGAGTGTTGTAACATACACATAATTAGAAGACTATAACATGAAAGAAGAGAGAACAGAAGACATTCTTGAAGTAAGAATGGTTTAGGACTTTCTAAGATTAATGTTAGATACCAAACCACAGATCCAGAAAGACTAGAGAAAAACAAGCAGAATAAATACCAAAAAACCCTGACTCTTGGGCATGTCATAATCAACCTACAGGAAACCAAAGACAAAATCCTAAAAGAATCTAAAGGGTGGGGGTGGGGAGGAACAAACCCCAAGCTACAGAGAAACAAGGATAAGAATTGTAGCAGTTTTTTCATCAGAAACTACACAAGCAAGAGAGTAGAATGAAATTTTGAAAGTGTTGCAAGAAAAACTACCAACCTGTTACTCTATATTCAGTGAAATGGTCCTTCAAAAGTAAAGGAACAAAGACTTTCTCAGCAAAACAAAACAAAAATTGAAGGAATCCTTTGCCAGCAGATCAGCCCTGCAAAAATGTTAAAAGTTCTATAGAGAGTAAGAAAACGATGTAGATCAGAAACTCAGGTCTGCACAAAGAGAGGAAGAACATTAAAAAAAGAGTAAATGAAGGTAAAGTAAAATTTTTTTTATTCTTAATTGATTTAAAGATAACTGTTTAAATAATGAAGTAGCAATTATTGGGTAATTATAGCCTATGGATAAGTGAAATGAATGACAATAATGTCAAAGAGCTGGAAGGGAAGAGTTAGAAAAATTCTAAGGTACCTGTACTACATGTGAAGTGGTATAGTGTTATATGAAGGTTGATTTAGATTAGTTTAAAATGCATATTGAAAACTTTAGAGCAATCATTAAACATTTAAAAATAAATATACTTGTTATGCTAAGCGAGATGAGAAAATGGAATCACATAAAATGCTCAATTAAAGCCAGAAAAGGAAGAAAAAGGGGGGGTGGGGATCTAATGTGAGGCCAGCTTATAGCATCAAACTTGGCCACTGACCTGCATGTAACATTAAAGACAGTGTCCAGCACTCTCTAGGCCATGTAAGAATGGAATTACTCCTCTAAGACAGAAAGTATGTATTTGGAATCCTTACATGCTGACCATGTTAATGCCTACTTATTTTGCTTGATGATTTCACATTCAATTTTTTTTTTTTTGCTCCATTGCAAAAAACCACCATCTTTAGTCCTTTCTTAAGGTTATCTCTCTTTTTTTTTAAATTTCAGAATATTATGGGGGTACAAACGTTTTGGTTACATAAATTGCTTTTTTACCACTGGAGTCAAAGTTATAAGTGTGCCCATCCTCCAGATAGTGTGCATTGTACCCATTAGGGGTGAATTTATCCATCCCTTCTCCCCACTCCCTCCTGCTTGATTTCCGATGAATGTTATTTCCATATGTGCACATAAGTGTTGATTGATTAGTTCGAAACGTTGTCTCTTAAAAGAAGCTCTGCCATTTCCAGAGAAGAAAAGAGAAATGCTCTGCGCAGTGGCTCACACCTGTAAGGCCAAAGCAGGAGGATTGCTTTAGGTCTGGAGTTCAAGGTCAGAGAAGACAAGAGAAATGAATTTTACCTCATCTATCTATGTATCATTCTGTCTATCTATTTATCTATCTATCATCACAATCACTCATCTACCCAACTTCCTGTCTACCCTCCTACCTATCTCTCTGGGAAGTGGATGTTAATATTTGAAGGACAATGATTGGATGAGTCTCTTTCATTCAAATTCCTATAGCCATAGACACAGGGTAATTGAGTAGTTAGGCCAGGCTGGCTGGCACTGGGGAGGTTAATTTGAACCTGAGAGGGTCTGTGTATGTATATCAGACTATGAGAACAGAACGGAAATAACATATTTAAATGTCAGGTTATTTTGAGATTTCTCAAATTTTAATTAAACTTGCCTACAGGTTACACGTTTGGAGTGCTTGATGAGTTTTTGAACGGAAGAAATAGTCTGTCTGCCAGATGGATTTTGCCCAAACTCTCTCAGCAACGTTTAAAATAGCATTCTTTTTTCCCTCTTGTCCACAAAATGCTTCTCCAGCACTCCACCAATGGAAAGTTTCACTCAGTAAATAGCTTAGTAAGGTTCTTAAATATTCCCAGCTCCACATAGAGTTTCTGAAAGAGCCCGTGCTGGAGGGCAAATAGATGACGTTAATATTAAGTGTCCCCAGGTAAGAATAGAGTGAACAGAGCAATGGCCCAGGAAACAAAGGAATTGGTTCTAATCCTAGAGACACTTCTATTTGCTGTGACCTTAGACACATAGTCAAGGACTTTTTTGATTTTCACTCCAATCATGTAAGTATTTATTAAGTGCCTACCATGTATTCAGCACAGTGAAGTGAAGTAGAGAAAAATGAGAATTATTAAAGCATGGTATGGTTTTGTAAAAAGAATACAAGCTTTGGAACCAGATAATTCTATTTATTAAGTGTATTTCTGAGCAGGTTACTAATCTCTCCTGTAGGAAACAAGTTCCTATTTAGTACCTACCGTAGACATCTGAATATCTTTAAGAAGAAACGGCTGTCTGTAGGCTCCTGATATTCAATTATGAAGAAGGTGGTATTAGGTAAAATTTATGACTGAGCAATTTTAAACCCTAATTTGTGGTATGTAACTGGACAGTAAGCTACTTGCTTGGTACTAGTGTGCCGAAGTCGAGTGAGTGAAAAAAAGCTGTTGTGAGAATGTCACAGAGAGATGGTGTATTCACAGACTATGTGGGACAACTTGTATGTGCAAAACTTGGCAAATGTCAGGAACAAATAGCAACGTGGAGATTTTATATATACATAAACACATGTATATTCACACACATACATAAATAACACATATAATATTCATACATATGTGCATATATATTTTTTTTTCAGAAAGAGATAGAATATTGAGACAGAGTCAGTCCCTGGTCAATCATTCATTCCAAGCCTGCCACATGTGGCATTACAAATTGTCTGCACAACCTGCATAGCCCTTTTTAGCAGAGCTACGGTATCTAGAAAGCATTCACATGGAAAAGTAGAGTACAAAAGAGCATGAATTGAATGTAGCAGCAAAAGAAAAACAAGAATGGAGACATAACATGGGATTCACATAAAAATGCAAATTTTGTCACAGGAGGGCTTCAAATTTGGCTTTAAGACTTTTATACCATAAAAATGGATCAATTCTTGGTTTTAAGGCAGGCAGACGTATCTTCTGAAGGGCTTAGTAAAGAGGCCACTCTGTAAAGTGTTGAAAAACTTCATATTCTCACAATAGACACAACAGTAAGTTTGCTGGGATCATTTGTAATAGAGTCCCCAGTAAGGGCTGTGAATCACTTTCAAGTGTAGTTCAGTAAGAGTAATTCTATGGATGGAGGGAGGTAGGTCAGTACAATGCATTCCAAATATTCAGCTTTCTCTTTGTTGCTCTGACATGACCCATGAGAGAGATTGTATAGATGATTGTGCTCTGAAGGTCATTCATTCAGGGGAAGATAAAGAATTCACTGCACAAATTGAAAAGAAAAAGAAAAAATAAATTAGGGATAAATTAGGGGTGTGTAGAAATAGTATACTCCATTATGGGCTAGATACTATGCCAAGTTCTGGGGTTATAAAGATGATTAACAACTTCCATCAAGCAGTTGGTAATCTAAGAGTAGGGTAAATGTGTGTGCAGATAGTCAGACTGGCAAATATTAATAATAATATTAGTAATAGTAACATTAATAGGTAATATTGAGTGCTTACTATGAGCTATTTTCCTAAGTTCTTTTTTATGCATCAACACATATAATGCTTCTCAATCTTATGAGATAATTATGTATTATTGTTACTCTATTTTGACTGATGAAGATTTGAAGTCTCAGCTGAGTAACTTGCCCATAGTCACTTAACTCATAAGTTGTGGCACTGAGATGCAAACTTAGTCAGGTAGCCTTCTTAAACAGATAAGCACAATTTAGAATGATTAATGCTTTGATAATTGTAAGAAATGAGACTGTTTCCTAAAATAGAGAAGGTTCTAGTCTGAACACATTTTCTCATGTCGAATGATTACCTGGAATAGAAATACAACTAACTCTAAATGCTGTCAATGGAAAGAGCGTTGCTTCCAATGCTGGGTAAGAGATTAAAACTTCAAATATTTGTTCTTATTAAGCAAATTTCCAACTGGGTTGTATTTGGGGGACATGAGGTTGGATCACCTGTGTAGACTTTTTCTGAGCTATTCTTTTATTTTTGTCTATGTTATTGGAAAACTTTGTTCCTTGACAATTTTCAACTTAACTAAAAATAAATTCTAACAAAACTTTTGTGGGTGAGCAAATGTCAGAGAATGTTCTAGGGTCACCTCTGTCTGGGCTTCTTGCTCTTTGCAGATGCTTTGATATTCATAAAACTACTGGATGGCAAACACATGTTAGCCTAGATTTTTTTTCTGTAAAATATTTTGAGGAATGTCTGAACACGTGGAATTTTGATAATGTTAGAGAGTTTAGACATCACGGGTATAAAATATCTAGCCCCCTTTTCCTCCCGAAGGTCTTGATTTCAGAGTTGAATTTGCCTTAGAGAAGGGGATAAACATGGAAGAGTCTGGGTAAAAATTCTAAGGAGAGAGGAGAAAAAGAATAATATGGAATCTTTATTCTATGCCCTGTTTATTTATCTCCCTTCAAGTGCCAGGAGAATATATAATGATGATACTTTGACTGGAAAATACTACATCAAACAAGCCAATATACTAGCCTAATTAAGTGTTTCTTTGGAGTGAAAAACAGCTAAAAATGTCTTATATTGGTACAAAATTTATAGTTCTAAAAGTATTTTTTTTTAAAAAAACAAATCCCTAAATTTTCTTACTAAATGACCACATCAATTTAGTGAGGTAGGTTCTTATCTATGCTTACAAACAGGGAAACTGAGGTCCAGAATCAGTTAAGTGAATTGTTCAAGAACAAATACTTAAGAGTTTCGTCATTGAAATGAAAATCCAAGATGAGAGCTGACTTCAAGTCCAGGGGTCTTTTCCTTAAATCATAACTCTAGTGATGCCAGTGAAATCACTTCTGTTGTTTTAATGATTCAGATTTGCCAATGGCCATTAGAAAAAATAAGGGAAGAAGCCAACCAGGCTGGCATAATAAACTATGTCAAGGTCTGACTCTCAGCATCTTTACTTCCTCTCTGCTGTTCCAAATAGTGGTAAAGAGCCTTGATTTAGCACTGGATAAAGCTGCCTTAGGAGAGGTCCTGAGAATATTTGAATAAATGTTTCAACAATGGTATTGACAGTATTTGTTCAGAGGAATATTATGAGACTTAGATGAGGTAGATGCTTTTTGCCCTAAGCAAAAAGGTGCTACACAAAGAGACTGTATTCAAAAGGATGTAGTGAAAATATAAATATATATTCTTAACACAGATAATGTTCACAGGTTTGAGATAGGGAAAAAAATAGAATGGAAAAGAAAAGTTTTCTCCCTCAGAATTAATCAAATCTTCTAAGTCTTCTTATCCCTGCTCATACTTCTAATCTTCTCATGTATCTACTATTTCTGCCTTGTAGAAAAAGGAAAAAAAAAAGAAAAAGAAAGAAAGAAAGGAATAACAGAGTTATTCTGATGAAGAGTAAGAATAAGAAATGAAAATAGTCCAAAGCCCTAGAAGTCTCCCCTGGTACCCATATTTTAAAAACTGAGTGTTCAGGAGAAATAGGCAAAAATGGTTTGAAGGGAAAAAGGAGATTTAAAATTATTTTTCAAAATATTTGGCCTTCACATGCAGAAGAACAAAACAGGATCCATATCTCTCACCAGTCACCAAAATTAATTCAAGATGGATAAAAGACTTAAATGTAAGGCATGAAAACATAAGAATTCTAGAAGAAAATGTTGGAAAAACCCTTCTAGAGATTGGCCTGGGCAAAGAGTTTATGAAGACCCCAATGGCAATCACAGCAACAACAAAAATAAATAAATGGGACTTGATTAAATTAAAAAGCTTCTGCACAGACAAGTAAATAATTAACAGAGCAAACAGACAACCTATAGAATGGGAGAAAATATTCACAAGCTGTACATCTGCAAAAAGACTAATAATGAGAATCTACAAAGAACTCAAGCAAATCTCCCAAGAAAAAAATCAAACAACCCCATTAAAAAGTGGGCAAAAGATGTGAACAGAAGCTTCTCAAAAGAAGATAGACAAATGGCCAATAAACATATGAAAAAATGCTCAATGTCACTAAGCATCAGGGAAATGCAAATCAAAACCATAATGAGATATGACCTTACCCCAGTTAGAATGGCTTTATTAAAAAGTCTGAAAACAATAGATGTTGGCATGGATGCAGAGAGAAAGGAACGCTTATACACTGTTGATGGCACTGCAAACTAGTACAACCTTTATGGAAATCAGTATGGAGATTCCTCAAAGAACTAAAAGTTGACCTACCATTTATTTGATCCAGCAATCCCACTACTGGGTATTTACCCAAAGGAAAAGAAGTCATTTTATCAAAAAGTCACCTTTATTTGAATGTTTATTGCAGCACAATTCACAATTGTGGAATCAACCCAAATGCCCATCGGTTCATGAGTGGATTCAAAAAATGTGGTATATGTATACCATGGAATTACTACTCAGCCACGAAGGATGACTTAATGCCTTTTGCAACAATTTGGATGGAACTGGAGACCATTATCCTAAGTGAAGTATCTAGATAATGGAGAAACAAACACCACACATACTCACTATTAAATTGGAACTAACTGTGGAGCACACAAGTGCATGGAGGGAAGTAAAACTCAACAGAAAGCACGCAGGTGGGAGGCGGGAGGGGGAGGAAAGGATGGGTGGAAACCTACCTAACCGGTACAATGAACACTATCTGGGTGACAGGCATACTTATAACCATGACTCAAGCATTATAAAAGTGATCTATGTAACCAAAAGATTTGTACCCCTGTAATACTTTGAAATAATAAAAAAAATGGCCTTTTCACAATGATATAAAGTAAATATCAAAAAGAAATTCTCAGAATGGGTGATTTGACCAATATAACTGTTGAAAAGACAGAACTTAAATGTTTTGAATGAAAACCAGGCTATCTAAAACATATAAGAATATATAAATGCCTAAATTCTACTCAATAAATTGTTATATATGATGAAAAAAGGATGATGAACAAAGAAAGAAATGCAGAAGGTGAATGATCACATTTATTAAAATAAATAGGTTCATAGGAAATTAATTCATTTAGCAAATATTTATTGAGGATCTATTATTTTCCAGGCACTATTTAGAGAAATGCAAATTAAAACAACCTATTAAAATGCAAAGCCAATGAGAATAATAAAGTAATATCAGTAATGCTGAGAAAAAATAGCTATACAGTGCTGTTTATATTGTAAATTGGTTTAATTTTTCCTGGAAAATAATCTGCCCATATATTACAAGAGTTATAGAAATGCTTCTACCTTTTGACCTACTTATTTCAGTTTTGGGAATAAGCCTCAAAGAAATAACTTAAAAGAAAAACAAAGTAATTTTACAAAGATAAATATAACAGTGCTATTCTTAATAATGAAAACTGACAAAAAGGGCAGAAGCTGAATATGCATATTCATGACAAAAATTAATATGTATTTCTACATTCACAAAGATAGAAAGATAATTACATTCACTTATTTATTCAATAACTATTTATTAGGCACTTATGTGGGCCAGCCACTGCCCTAAGGGTTGGGGATAGAGTGTAGAGTGAACCACACTTGGTGTCTACCAGGATCCCTGGGAGCCTGTGTAAAGTATCTTTGTGTAAAGTAGAAAAATGTGGCCTCTCTGGGCACATACAATCCTGTGCTTGGCTAGAAGAAAGCTGCCTTTTGCAAAGTAAAAGGCACCTGTGCATGAAGGAGAGCCCAAAAGCCAGGGCTCATGGTCCAGGAGTGGGCTGGATTCTAACTCTCCTAGCCCTCCCACCCCCTCATTGGACGCCCTGATGTAGAGCACAGCTGGCACGGCCATATGTGGTAGTTCTGGTGCTTGCAATTTAGGAAGGAAGAAAAACATGGAAGAAATAAATGCACCAATGCATGTATAGTTACAAAGATAAGTACTCTGAAAGAAAGGAATATAGTTGGACAAAAGCATATAGAAAAGAGACCTGGGAGGTCCCTATCATGGAGAATCCAAGAAGGCCTCAAAGAAGCTGAGATCTAGGTAAAGGTTTGCGGAAGGCATCCAGGCAGAGGTAACAACATGCAAAAACTCCCTGTGGCTGGATGGAGTGTGGCACATTCAAGGAACTGAGAGAGAGCAGGATGTTTGGATTGAAGGGGATCTAGGTGCAACCTGAAGTAGAGAGGTAGGCAGGGGCTAGACTCTGCAGGATCACGTAGGTCAGGAAAAGAACTTTATTCTTAGGAATAAGAATGGCATGAGAGTATTGCATAGTTTTAAGTGGGAGGGCAGTAACATGATCAGGTCTGTGTTTCTAAAAGATTCCTCTGGCTGCAGAGTGGAGACTTGACTGTGGAGGATGTGATCATTGGAGTGGGAAACTTGCAGTAGACCAATGCAGTTGTTCAGAGAGAGATGGAGGTGGTTGGACTGAAGTGGTTGGACTGAAGTGGAGAAGGTAAGATAAAAACAATTTGAGACATACTTAGGAGGTGAGATCGACAGGTCTTGGAGGCAGACTGGCCATGTAGGGTGAAGTAGAGGGAGGTGTCAAGCATGCCTTTTTTTACCCCCAGTAAAATTTCAAAAGTTAACAATTTAAAGAGTTTGTGATTGTATTAGTTTCCTAGTATTGTTTTGTTCCTGCTGTAACAAATTATCACAAAACAAATGGCCTAAAGCCACAGACATTTATACTCTCACAGTTCTGGAGGCCAAAAGTCCAACATCAAGGTGTCAGCAGGGCTGTGCTTCCTCTAAGGACTCTAGTGAAAAATCCTTTCTTGCTCTTCTAGCTTCTGGTGGCACCAGGCATTCCATGGTCGTGGCTGCGTTACTGCAATGTCTGCCTCGGTCTTCACATGGCCTTCTCTTTTCCTCTCTGTCTTTTATAAGGACACTTGTCATCAGATTTGAGGACCATTCAGATAATCCAGGATGATCTCATGTTGAGATCCTTAACTTAATTACATCTGCAAGGACCCTTTTTCCAAATAAGTTCACATTTACAGGTTCCTAAGGTTAGGATGTGGACATGTCTTTATGGGGGCCACTGTTCAACCCACTAGAGAAATCAAATCATATGAGTAATCCTTTACACACCCCAATGTAGGGGCTACCAGGATGGACCTGTGTGCACACATCATTGTTGCCAAACATCATTTGAGGAGCACTCAAGTTTCTGCCTTCAGTTCCCAAATAACCTCAAGTAATTGCCAAATCCAAAGGATACGTTGGTCCTTGTGAAGCCTTTGCTCTCCACAGCATCCTGTACATATCTTCCTCCCTGGATGCAATCCGTACATTTAATCACCTGATACTGAAGTCTTCTGTTTATTTGTCTCACTTGTTTGTAAGACCCTTGAGGGAAGTGATTGTTTCTTGTTCACCTCTGTACCCTCATGGCCAGCACTGTGCCTGGCAAAGAAGGAATACACAGTCTTCTTTGAGGCAATTCACATGATGTTGTAAGAGGTCCCAAATATAATTTTCTTTTGTTTCTCTCAAATCATAATGAACTATTTAATTAATTAAAAATTGCTGAATAGCTCCCCAAATTGTTTTTGAATGAGGGCAAGATATAAATAAAAATCACTACTTAATTGTATTTTTGTTTTATGTGGCTGCAAGATATAAATAAAAATCACCACTTATTGTGTTTTATGTGGCTACTGATGATATGAAGATGAATAAATTCTAGTTCTTGTATTTCAGTAACTCAGTCTGCTGGAGAGACATGTCTGAACAAATTAATTATAAAACAGTAGTAATTATAGTATAGTATTATAGTATAGTAATTACTATAATAAAGGCATGAAATAAATACTAGGGAAGCATAGAACAGAGAGCAACTAGTTGTTTTGAGGGTTAGATGGCTTGAAAAAGGTGACATTTGAAAGATTAGTAGGAATTTTCCAGGAGGAGGATATTCCAAAGAGAGATGAATCCAATAGAGAATCCTATTGAAATCATAATGGCAATACAAGAGTAAAAATTCAGATGTGTTTCAAGAAAAATGACATTTTAACAGATGCAGAAGGCAGATAGGAAGTGGTTAAATACATTCAGTGAATAAGACTTGGCACTACATGTGCATGTAAGGGAAATGATGCAGTTAGAACCACCACGAGGCTGTCCCTTGGCAGACCCTAGGTCTCTCTTTTAAAAATGGGGTGTCTGCACTCTTCAGATGTTAATTGGAAATGTGATCTGGGTTTTCTCCGTGACAGGCTGTAAATCTATATTTTAGTCAGGGCTTTGCTCTTTTGGATTAATATGTAATGTCCTTGAAAGCCCTCAATTTTTTTCTGTCCTGTTTTTTTTCCTAAGGAAAAAGAATCTTCTTTAAAAAGCTACATGAGAGTGCTGGATTTAGCTCATTTTAACAAAGGTCACAGCATTTTTGAGTAGTAAACACTATTACTAGATCTTTCCAGTATGTGGATGTTTGGCAGGCATGTCTCTATCTCTGGAATAAATGACTAGAGCTCCAGGGGTGTATGACAGCTGTGGTCCTGTGAAGCCTGTGGGTATCTAGGAAGAGGCAGATACATCCTGTTTCTCCTCGACCACAGCCAAGAAGAGAATCAAGGCAAAAAGCTCCCCTTTGCTTAAATCAACCAGACTATTGAGCAAGTTTAGAATTTGTCTGGTCCTTACTGGTTTCAATTTGGCCTTAGAAACCAAATGGATAATAGGAGATTTATTTGAGAAGCTGCTGCCAGGAATCTAGGATTACTTTCAGTTGCAACTCAGCAGCACCTAGGTTCTGTTCCTAGGGTATTTCCTCCTGTGATCATAATATCAGCAATTAACATACTTGTATTTATAAAGCTTTACTCTTCAGGGAGTACTCAACCCATGGATGAGGTCAGTTAATTAATTTCTGCAATGTTTCAGATTAGACTGTTGGATGTTTTATGACCTTGAAGATTACAGTGATTATTAAGTCACAAAATATTAAATCACTTTTGCAAGGACTCCCAGTAAGGAGATGATAGAAAATAGGCAAAGAACTAAGGTCTTGGACATTCTGAGAAGTGTTTCCACCACTTCCTCAGAGCAGGACCCTCATGGAATCACCTTAACAACAATCACTTGTTAAGCAAGGAGAAAAAATAAAAAAAGAGAAGCCACATTACGAACAGGGAAATTACATGTTTCAACATTCTACAGAAACTCTGATTATGCTAGTATAAAGTCATCTGAAATTATCCATATCTCTGAAATGTGAAGATAACTTCTTAGCAGCTATGAAATTAGAGGTTGGGTGAACACCTTTCTTCTGGAGTGTGGCGGAAAGATCACTGGACCCCAACCCATGAAGACTCAGGTTTGAATGTTGTTCCTATCACTTATTAGCTATATTACCCTGGGCAATACAATACTTGGCACCTTGGAATAGCAATTTTCTCAGTTGTGAAATGAATATATTTATAACTGCCTGACAGTGTCCTCTTTTTTCCACCTTAAGAGCCAGCATCCTAGTTTAAGACACCATCATCTTTCACTTGAATTGCTGCCACTGACTTCCAACTGGTTCTCCTTTATTTCATTCTTGCTCCGCATAGCTGTTGGAGTGGTCTTTTAAAATCATAATTCAGATCGTGTCATTCTTTTGCCTTAAGCCCTCTACTGGCACCATTCGTATTTAGAATAAAACATAAATTCCTTATCACGGCCTAAAAGACCATGTGTAATCTGGCCCTGGCTCACCTCTTTGGCCTCGTCTCCCAAGTGCCCTTATTCACAGTACTCCTTCCTTCCCCTTGACCGCACAAGCTTGCTGTACCTCAAGACCTTTGCCCTTGCTGTTCTATCACCTGAGAGGCTTTTCCTCCATTTCTGAACGGCTGCTCCATTTACTCTTTCAAGTCTCAGGTCACATATTGTCTGTCCAGAGAGGTCTTCCCTGACCACTGAATCTAAGTAGCATCCCCCGTCACTTTCTAATGATTTTTTTTGCCTTCATAGCAGTTACCACAATGTGAATTTATCTTGTCTAGTTAATTGTTTAACTATTATTGTCAGTTTCCCCCAACTAGACTGTAAGCTCTGTGAGGGGTGATATCTTGTCTGTGGTTTTCACAGTGTATTCCCAGAATTTAGAGCAATACCTGATGATCTAACATGTACTAGGCACTTAATGAGTATTTTTTGGTTGAACAATGAGTGAGTTTAAATGCAATAACGCATATGGAAGTGTTTAGCCCACGGAATACTTAAATTTCTTATCTATGTTTTTACTTTTGGAGATGTACTTGTTCTAGGATAAACTCCTAGCCAATAGGAAATAATGGTAATGATAGTTAATATTTATTGAGCTCTTAATAGATGATGGACACTGCTCTAAGTGCTTTTAATAAATTAAGCCATTTACCAACCCTTTAAGAGATGTACTATTATTATCCTAATTATTCAGATGAAGGAACTGAGGAACAGAGGAGTCAAGTAAGACAGGAACAAAGCTAGTAATTGGTGAAACTGGGGTTTACACTCAGGCAAGTTGATACCACAACTATGATCATAGCACTAGCCTACTCAGGACCTTCTTGTTAGCAAAGCATTCAAATCTTCCAGCAATCTGGGAACCACCAACTCTCCCAACCTTTTCTCTTGTTATTCATTCATTCATTTGCACATCTATTCAATGTATATTGAGCACCTCCCTTATGCCAGGTATTAACCTAGGTCCTGGATATAGAAAGCTGAATGACCCAGTCCCTTTACTCAGGTATGTTGGGGGAAGGGAAAGGAAGGAATGAATAGAAATGTGAAAATTCTTATTTTACCAATGCTTCCAGCACAATCAAACTTTTGATAAATTTGAGCAGGAACTTTACTTATTTTATGACCTAAGACTTTTCTTTTATGACAAATGACAGTCTTCAATATTTATGAGATGTCTTTCAGATACCTGATTTCTCCAAACACAGCCCCAGCTTTCAGAGTGACCAGAACTTGAGCACCGTCCGGGCCTCCGAGGACTTGGACTTCTCCTTGTTTGATGATATGCATTTCCTTGCCAATTTCTCCCTATATGCCAGATATAAAGAGGAAATGGTAATCACTATTCTTGACAATTATACCCCACATTAAGAAATATAAACTCTTCTAGAGGAGTAAATGTAAGTGAAGGAAGCAAGGAACATCAATGTACAAGTAATTATCTTAACACCTGAGGTAGCTGCAGACATCAGTTGGACATATCACATGAATGGAAATGATTAGGAAAGTGATACTTCTCAGTACCTGAGCACTGTGTGCCACAACTGGACACCTGAAGACATTTCAGTTAGCATATTGCTCCAGGAAGGACTATGGGTCGAGGAAGTAACTGATTGTAAGCATAGTCAAGCCTGGCTTTGGTGACCACTGCTATACTTTGAAGAAGTTGCTTGGCCTATCCAAAGAGCTCAGGCTGCAGCCATTCAAAGGTCAATTCTATTCTTCTGCCTGTGGCATTGAGGTCTCATTTTTGGAAATTGGGCAATAGGAAACTTTTAAGCTGTTATTCTTATTCCATATTGAGAGGAAGTGTTAATGCGGCAGGTTGTTTTACTCAGTTTTTGCTTAACTTTGGGAACTCTTAGAGTCAGGGCAATGACCCTTGTTCAAGCCCTGAGAATTAAACTCCTGGAATGTTCACATAGCCACTGGCTAATGGTGTTATTCTATATGCCTGAGGCAGTATGGCAGGGTATACCTGGCTGTCAGTATTGTTTAATGTAAACACAAAGATTTATGATGTATACCTAGCGCCTAGTTTGAAGTCTGAATTGTGCCTGGTCATGCAGCTACATGACCAGCCCCATTTAAGAACTCTGGACCCAAGACTCAGATGGGCTTCCTAGGGTGGAGATATTTTGCTCATGTCTCTGCGGTCCACTGCAGAGAATAATGCATCCATGTGATCCTTACAGAAATAGGACCTAGGAAGAGTGCACTGATTTCTCTAGTCTTTGCCCATGTATATCTTTTTCTTGCTGTTCTGGCATCGTATTCTTTGCTGCAATAAATCTTAAGCCATAAACATAGCTTTATGTTGAATTGTGTGAGTCCTTACAAGCAAATCACCAAACTAGTAGGTGATTGTGAGGCCCTTGGAACACATTTTCTCATTCCAACTTCCAAAAAAGAATAAATATGTCTTACAAGAGATCTAAATGGCATTTAGGTAAAAAAAAAGGCTGTTAAACTTCAAATAGGTCAGTTTGCATAATACTAGGCAAACTATTTGGATAGTACTAGTACCTGCTTTTCTGAATGAGTAGCGTCTTGGTCACCCTCAGCTATAAAAAAAATAGCACGAATACAATAAATTCACTCCCTTGGTTTAGGAAGGGACTAGGTTATTTGAATTAATCAAATATTCTCATTAACCATACTTCCAAAGGATTGGAATACACTAAAATCAACTCAAGATTAAACAATGTTGATTATAGTTTATGCTCTGAGATGGTTGAAACAATGTCTCCTTTGTTCCAGTGCTGAGCACAAGGCTTGACATATAGTAGACACTCATTTATGCATGAGGGAAATATAATTTAACTGTTCTCGGGAAAGTTTTAATGTTCTTTAATACCTAGGTTTATTTTCCTGAACATCGGTTACAGTTGTGTTATAATTGTCAGGTTGAATTTAAAGTTAATCAGACTCTAGCTCTTCGTTAACATCCAGGAAATTGAAATTCTCATTTTATCTTCCCTTATGAGGAAGGTAGATTAAGTATTGTTATTTTCATTTTGCAGAAAGAAAAACAAAGGCACAGATTGGCTTAGCTGACTAGCCAAATTTCCATGACTCAGTAATTAGGAGCAAAAGGAAGCCTAGAACCCACATCTCTTTACTGAGCAATACAAGAAGTATGCTTAAGTTTTGCATTGTGAAAAATACTAAGCATACATTTATATTCAAAAATAGATCAAAGTAGAAATTCTAATATAGATGGATCTTATTATAGTTATTTGGCTTTGCATAGTACTTTTAAAAATCATAATATGTCTGATATTGACATAGCGCCTTATTTTAATTCCTGTATTTGTTCTATCAGAACATACTACTTTATAACTGCAAAGCATTTCATAGGCATTAATGCATTTAATTCTTGCAAAAATCCCAGTGAAGTCAAATAAAAAAGGTATCATTACTCTTACTTAAAAATTGGTAGTAGAGGCTTAAAAAATTGAGTGTCTTGAGCAAATTTACAAGGCTGGCAGGTAATAGCACTAGAACTAGCAGCACCTGTGTTGCTTGACTCTGTACAATACATGCGGATGGACCACATCTAACGATGATTCCAATATGAAGACTGATCTCTTAAAAACCAATAAAATAGCTATGAATGATTTTAAAAATAAGGCAAAGTATCTGAAAATTAGTTTTCCAAGAGATACTCTAGGAAGCAATGATTAGGATAGGGTCATATTCCTTATTCTTTGCATGAAGTAATTCTCGAGGAACTGGAATGATTGTTCAAAGGCAGTTATTACAAGTGACTGGAGGTAGAAGTGCCTAATGGGTACTTAAATATAGTTCAGCACTTTTAATTATTTTTTAACGATCATTTCAATAATTTTCCAAGGAGATCTGGCATAATCAACGAACCAAAACTTCCACTATTTCTTGCATATTTCTAGGCTAATTTAATCCTTTCCTGCAAGTTTAATTAGCATTCAAATGAAGTAGACATTCCTCAGAGAATAAGGGATGACAACATGTGTGAAATAAGATTGAACCAAGCTTTTGTGGTTGGTGTCTGGACTAATTTGAAGAAATTGTAGAAAAGCAACAGCTTCACACAGAGTGAGGTAACCAACCCTTAGAGAGAGGGTACTTCAAAATTTCAGGGTTCCTGTGTAGGAGGCTAGTGGGGGCATTATGACACTCAGGTGCACCCCATCAGAAAACAGCCGTGCTATTCAAAGTGTGGCTCCTGGGTCAGCAGCATGAGCATCACTTAGGAGCTTGTTCAGAGGTGCAAATTCTCAGTCCACTGAGAATTCTCACTGCAGAAAGATGGATCAGAATCTCTGGGACTGAGGTCCCAGAATCTGGGCTTTAACAAGAGCCCCAGGTGATTCCTACACCGCCATGGAGCATTCTGAGAAAATTCCCAAATACTCTTTCAAGCAGTGTAAGCTACCCACTCGTAAGTTTAGGAACCATCCTGAGGATTAGGCAGGTCAGCAAACTCAGTCCCAAACCCTGCCATTTCTTCAGTTATTTAGGTAACCTCAAAGAACATAATTGTTTTTCTTCCCCTTTTCTAAAATATTTTGTGAAAATAATAAGCAAAAACCAAGCTGAATTCAGCTGTGTACAGTCTGGTCAAGAAACAGCCTTTTTTGTCTGACAATATCTACTATCATGTAAATCCCCTCTTAAAACAAAAACAAAAAAATGTGACTTGTAGTTCTGGTGCTTCTCATTTCTGCTCTCCCCCCGACCCGTTCCTTTCTTTGACTCATTTATCTTCACTGATTGGCTTTTGCTATTGAGTGACGAATGTGATGTGCAGAAGAAATTAGAAAGGAGAAGGCTGCACATACTCTGCATCTCACATTTTGTTAAGCAGATTTGCACTGCTCTGGGCATGGGTGCTAAACTTCATACGAGTGATCTCAATTTTCAGTCCCTGCTGCTATTGACACAAGTGGGAAAGGCCATTTTGGTGCATTAAGTTCATGTCATTCCAATGGACCACTGTCCCAAAGGGGTCCTTAACCTGCATTGGGGCTTGCATTTCCCGTTTTAATAAAAATGATTTTATATCACCAATCTGTTTACTTTTAACTTGGACTAATTTGCATGGGATCGTAAATTCTTAGTTTCCGTTTTATCACAATCTCACATCCTCTTTTATCTCTGACAGCTCCTTCTCAGTCGCCTGCCCTCTCTGATTCTTTTTTATTGATCGCCTCCATAAAGGTATTCTTTAAAGTTACAGCCACAGCCCTCTTCTCTTCCTTGAGCTTTGGATCCTTGAACTTCTCTTGAAGTCAGCTCCCATTATGTTCCAGTTCCTCAACATTTACTCCCAGTTCCATCCTCTGTCATTAGACTGATTTCCACCTGTGCACGTGGCATCGCCACCTGATGCCTTGAAGTACCTCACACTCCATTTGGCTTTGTCTTTAGCCACTGGGACTTGCTTCTGTTCCTTGGATGTGCCAAGCTCTGTCTTGCCTCTTGGCTCATAGCTCCAAGTCTTCATTAAAAACGCTGTCCTGTCCACTTTTTTTTTTTGACTAAAGAACTATTTCTCTTTAGATTTTACAAAGGTCATGCCTGACAACATAATAATCTCACCATCTCCCAGTCCTGAATCTAAATTAAGTGCGTTTGCCACTACACACTCTTTGAACAACTTATATTTTCCCTTTATACACATAGCTTAACACATTTTGGAGTTATGCATTTATTTAACATCACTTGTTTATTGCTTGTCTCTTCCATCAGGCCAGTGGTTCTCAATTTTGGCTGCATTTTAGAATCATATAGTGGCTTTTAAAAAATACTGATATGTGGGCTCCAGCCAGACCAATTGAATCATTGGAGGTGGAGCCCACACTTCTACATTCAGGTGATTCTGATGCACACTGTGAACTGAATACTACCATACTACACAGTAAACCCCTGGAAGATAAGAACCATCTTTTGCTCAGTACTTAGCACAGTTCCTAGCCCATAGTATTGAAAAATATTTATTGAATTGTATTAAATAGGTCATACTAAAATTGTTCTAACATTTGCCTTATTGTAGCTCTCTGTACTCCCTCTGTAGACACAGTTGCTTCCTTTTTGCCTTAGCTCGTGCTATATCTTTCCTCTATCCAGAACACCTATTTCCTCTTTCACTTGGTTCACTCCAATTCATTTTTGCAAGACACAGCTTGGACATCATCTTCTCTAGGAAATTTTGCCAGTATCTGGGAGGGACAAGTGCCCCTACTTTATGTCTTACAGCAGCTTGTGCTTGACTTGACCATAGCACTTAATGCATTATTTTGGAACGATAAAAGTGCTTCTCATCCTCACTCACCTGTGAACTCCCCAAGGTCTTGGATCACCTCCCGTTTCTTTAAACTGGTCATCTTCCTCTACTTTTAATTTTCATTATTGACTTCACCATTGATTTAGTCTCTCAAGATATGAAACCCAGGGTCATCATTCCTTTTCTCCCTCCCTTAAGTTAGTGATCAGAGATGTGCAAAAATATTATCCAAGGGGATGTTCATTTTAGAGTTATTTATAATAGCAAACATTTGAAAATTGATTATGATACATCCATAGACTGGAATATCATGCTGCTTTTAAAAAAACAGGTTGTGTAAGATTACTTAATAATACATAAAATGTTCATATGATATATTGTTACATGACAAAACAGGTTTTAAAACATATTTTTAGTATGATGCCTATTTTATAAAACAAGCTCTATCCATCAATTTGTATAAAAAGATAGGCAAAATATATTAATAGTAGTTATTTCTGGATGGTAGAATTTATATCTTTGTGTTTTTATGTGTTTTCCATTTTAAAAATAATGAAAAGGTATTACTTTTGTAATCATAAAAAACACATTAAAGTTTTAAAAAATGTGGCATTAATTATTTACTATTTGGGTGAGCAAAATGGAGGTAACTGATATTTTGTCAGAGACATAAAAAGGGCAAAACCACCCATCACTTCTGTAACTTTTTCTTCCACTTTAAATATTTGGAATTAATGGGGTGTGACAATTGATAATTTACATTTATCCAAAGCAGCTTTCCAGACTACCCACACTTCTGTAAGTAATGAAATCCATATTGTCTTGTTCCATTTTGAACTCTGAGAACACATTATTGTTTCACAGAGCTGTATATCATAATTATTTCTATCCTATGGAAGTCACCCTGGACAAGTTTTGTTTAAACTATGCACTTGACCTGAAATCCTCAAATGCATTTATTAGTTGTGCATTTGAAAAATAGCATGCACTCACCTTTTTGCAGACAAAGTCACCAGGTAAATAGACAGTGGATTTCAATCTTAACAACATGTCATAAATCATCTGTGTGTCACAACCCTATATAAAGAGAAAAATAATTCTTACAGACACAGCTGAAAGGCCAATATTTCAAATGAATTTCAATTGCAATGTAAGTAAACAGTAATAGATGTTGTCTGCATTAGCATTAAAATATTAATTGCCAATGGGTATAAACTTGCTTTGACCCCAAATTTAGAAAAAAAATACCTATAGTATAATGGCAAGACTTTGGATCTTGATCAGATAGATTTGGGTGTGAATCCTGTCTCCACTACATATTCCTATGTAAACACTCATGCCCTCAGTTTCTTAACCTGTAAAATGGGGATAAAAATGGTACTTATAAGTAAAACAACATGGTGCTTAATTAATGATAACTATTACTGATTATGATAATATAATAATAATAATTGATTATTAGTATATTAGGACAGAGATAGATCAAAACCTTGGCTCAATATTTTTCTTTCTTACAGCATCTTTAGTACCATTATAAGATATTATTTAACTTTGGAAGCTTGTATGTCTTTCTTTACCAACTCAATTTTCATCTTCTTAAAGGCAGAGAAAATGTACACAATAGATACAAAAGCAGTATCTGTTGAGTGAGTGACCATATCTATTTTAATAGTGTAAGAAACAAATTTTATTTGTTCATATATATGTCTATATTTGTATTCTGTCTAAATAATTGTAATTTATCTATATGATGGGCTAAAGAAAAATCTATAAATGCTTCAAAAATCTCATTTTACATAGTGGTTTTGAATCTTTTGCTTTCACTAAATATTTTTATTTTTTCCTCTCAGAGCTGCTAACATGTAGTAGCTTTCCTTTTGTTGTTGGTCCTCCTCACGCCTAGGGGAATTATGATTTTGCAGCGAACTAATCATAAAGTCAGCAGCAGAGAAAGGAAGAGGAGAAGCAAAGGGTCTGCCCCCAATTTGTGGATTGGATAATCATTCCTTTAGCAATCACTTTTCTGTTATGGTTTCAGTAGCAGACACTTGACCTAGATCCATATGAAATTCAGACCTCGGGGTTGCTTGACTGATAAGGAAAGTTAATAATTTATGATTGAAGTATCAAGTAGCCATTGGTGAGAAGCATTCAGATGAATTTTGTGTTAGAATTTTTAAAATTCATTTGAGAAAGTATAGCTTTTGGTTCTCCAGAATAGAAAAAAGGCCAAGGCCAGAAGGAATACCTTCCTAATACAGTCCAACAAATATTGATGAGAAGCTGCTTTGAGCAAGGCTTTGTATGACGCCCTTGGAGGAATTAAAGATGAACCACAGTAAGTCTAGCTGGAATGATGTAAGTAAACAGAAAAGCTATAATTGATGCTAGAAGATAATCATGTCATAAAACATCCCTCAAATATCCATAAAACTTGTAAGAAGAGGGAAGTTACTTTTGTTTGGGAGTGGAATGAGAGAGAAGGGAAGCACCAGGAAAATGCTCATGTGGGTAACAAAATTTGAATCACTTGAAGATGAGTGTGATTTGTATTTGCAAAGATACACAAAGGCCCTTTTAGGCAGAAGGAAATTTAACTTTTCTTTCCTTGTTAATGTATTTGCTTTACAAAAAGTATGTAATTTTTATTTATATTAGTTTTAGTCCTACCATGTCTTTTAGGTTATCATATTTGCTAAAGCAAATCACAAATATAAATTTTTTTCTAAAAGGCATAGTTATTTTGTTTTCAGTAGAAGTTTTCTAAATAAACGGCTCATGTGCTGAATTTCTTTAAATGCTGTCATCATTTCAAAATGATTTCATTTCAGAAATTGGCATTCTGATCATTTAAAACCTGCTTAGGAAAAAACACAAATAAACTTTGGATTGCTCTTTGGATCTTCTCCACTGAGAAAAGTTTGTATCTTTGATGTTTTAAAGAAAATCCATTCAAAATATGCTTGGAAGTTCTTGAGCAGGGACATGTCTGGAATATTAGTGCAATGAAGGTAACTCAATCATTTATATCCATAGAGAAGATTTACATTATAAATGATTAGAAATACAGAAGATCTAAAAAAACTCACTTAAATTTACTTTCATATGCATAATTTGATATTTTGACATTAAGGTTTACAATCTTAATTATAATTTGTAAGTCAAAAATAAAATTTTCATTCCTTAAACAATTCCTATTGGAATGCACTTTGAAATAAATCTCCAACTATATTAAGTTGTAGTCATAGGAATTATTAATGATTTTAAATATTGTTTTCCTGTGGCAGTAATTCTGATTCTCTCTCACTCTCTATATATACACATATAGACACAAAGATGTGTGTGTACAGCAAATTCTTATGATTTTCTGTTGCCTCAGTGCCCATTTTGAACATATGTTTAACTTTCTTATACCAGAAGCAAGGCTTAGTCACTCTTGTCAGTTTCCAGTTCCCTGTCTCTTCCCAGTTCCTCAGTGTGGTTGACCCAGAATCTGCCTTATACAACTGCCTCCTGGTGACCACCTCTCTGTGGGACAGCTACATGCTTGACTCACCCCATTGACCCCCACACCACACATGGATTGTGCAGATATGCCACAGTGACCACCTCTCAGTCACAGTGCAACTCCACGGAACTCATGGCCGCTTGCTGTAAACCCACCAATTACAGCTTCCCATGGGAAACCTCCCTGGGTAACCCTCTGGATCCCAATAAAGTCTTTGGCCCTCTCTCCCCCCCACCCCCCACTGCCTACCCACTGGTTGAGCACAAGTGTTCTCCCCTTCCTGTTGGCCCTGTGAAGACTGCTGACCTGTTCTCTCTGGGATCTGTAAGTAAGAAAACTGCTTCTGTTTTTTTTCATGTGTTCTGTTGTGCTGCCTCCTCTGTGTCTCACCTGACCCACACACTCGAACCTAACTTTTTTTCAGGTTGGGGCTCTTCTAGAGAGTGGCTTTCTTGTAGAAATGAACTGGACAAAGGTCAGACAAAAGCCAAAATGTATAAACAAATTTCCTGCGAGAGGAACATCTGGTCTTGGGTGGGACACCTAGGCATTAGGCCATGTGCCAGGGTAAAGAAGTACCCCATGAAAGGCACTCTGTAAATAGCCACAACCACCTCCTCTGGAGCCTGGTCAGCGCAGGGCTGGAGTTTATAGCCACTCTCCAGAGAAGGACCGCAAGACCAAACTAGAGGAAATCACAACAGTGTGGCTACATAGATGGCCCCCTGTATCCATGGATTTCGTATCTGCAGATTCAACCAACTGCAGGTGGAAAATATTCAGGGAAAAAACCCTACTAAAAAATAACAATACCACGATAAAAATAATACAAATTTCAAAATACAGTATAACAACTATTTAAAAGGCATTTATACTGTATTAGGTATTGTAAGTAATCTAGAGATGATTTAAAGTATAAAAGAAAATGTGCATAGGTTCTGTGCAAATACTACACTATTTTATATAAGACACTTGAGCTTCCACAGATTTTGGTATCGTCAGGGGGTGAGGGTGGGGTTCTGGGACCAATCACCTGTGGATCCCAAGGGACAACTGTATTATTTTCAATACTAAAAAAATTAGAAAGAACATCATGTCAATCTGTGGGCAGATAAAATATTGAATATTAGGTTTGATATCATAGAGTGTTAAAACCATGTATCTATTTTTATATATGTGATTAAACTCAACAAATAATGTGGTCTGAACAAAAGTAAGGTATAGAATATATTCAGTATGATTCCAACTATGAAAAAACTACACAAAATACTGCCTGTTGTTTATGTTTATATGGACATAAAGCAAAATTATAAAAATGAGGATAAGAAGGCTAGCCTCAAAAACCATCTTAGCAGCCACCTCAGGGGAGGGAGGAAGGAGAATGGATCTGGGGGGAAGAACTAATGAGATTTCAACTTTCATTTTTAAAATTTTAAATGTTGATAAAAATAAAATTTTCTCCCTTTGTGGAGAAATGCATTTTCTCCCCTTTTATCCTTCAGGTGTGCTCACTGGCAGAAAGCACTAATAAAGGAAACCAGATCAATGGAAAGTGTTAGGCCAAGCCAGGAGATAAGCCCTAAAATAGATAAGCAAATAATTAGTGCTCTTCACAGTCAGAATATACACAAGGCCTTGCGTTGACAGCTTTTAGCTTACAGCTTGGATTTCCTCAGAGGAAAACATTTGAACCATTCTAAATAGGACTTTCTGTGAACATACTTGGATAGAACATGGATCAAATCGTGCACACGGAACCTAGCAGCTGTGTATTGTAGACACTTAGAATTGAAGTTTCACCAGGTAAGCGATTCTGTCCCCTAACTTCCTTCATGGAAAGGTGCCACTGGCCTTGGGGCAGCTGTGCTGTACAACTAAATCTTTATCTGAGTTCAGGCCTAATGAAATGAAGTTTGCATTGTGAAGTTGTTATATTTTACGATGTATTTCAGAACTATTATTTTTTTCTTTTTTTCCCCCAGAAAATGATTATTTTCTAGAGATACATTTTGCTCAATTATTGTATGATTAAAAAAAATTACATCCTGAGGCTAGCTTTTTTTCTTGGTAACTCAGCTCTATTTTCTTTATAGGAGTCAGGAAATTTTCCGATTTACAAAAAAGTCAAAGGATTGTTTCATAAATGTCCCTTTTTCTATTAAGTGAGAGTACCTATATAAGCATCAACATTAGCATTATATTGATACATAACATTCATATTAAATTTTACTGTCTTCTTATGTTTACTTACTTAATTCTTTTAACCTTCCTGTGATGCCTGGCATTAATGAATATACAATCATAACTCTTGGTTTTTAGATGAAGGACTGGAGTCTCAGGAGTCTGTTGACTTTCTCTAAGGTTACACATGCAGAAGGTGTCAGAGAGAGTGTCACCAGGGTGTGTGCTTTATCTATGCTTCAAGCAACTTGAGGTCTAAGTGTGTGTATTATTCACTCCTGTATGCTCACCAGCGTTTGGGGCATGCTAGGCACTAAATAAATATGGGCTGATGTGTGGAATGAAGCTGTTAGAAATTATTCCATTTTGGACAATGAAAACTTCAGTGCTATATAAAAACTGTGTGTTACAGGTTTGAATTATGATTCTAGAGATTTGAATGAAGTTGGGAGAAATCTTATTTTTATTCTAAACAAAACCTGTATGTTAGATGGCGTTTCCTGTACCCAGGAAATTCCACTTTTAATAATGGCAAACTCTGAATACAATTGTAAACTTGGTAAAAATTTACCTTCGGAATGCCTACTCTCATAGCCGTTTAGAATTTCTCCATTTCTAGGCTCATTTCTGCTTTCTTTGAAAGAGAACTTAAGATATTATCGGTAATTTGTAACTCATTGTGAATTTAAGCCACTTACAAGTACTCACAATGGTCTTCAGGGGTTTTTCCACCTCAGCCTTGTTTATTATAAAAAGATATGCTTTGTTCTATCTTAAGCTCCATTCCCATTAAACAAGTGCATTGTGGGTGATACGACTAGGGCAGAGAATTCTGAATTCAGTTGCTCATGCCATTGACCATGCCAGTCATGGTACTGATTGGTAGCTGTTGGGAGCAGCAAAATCAAATGCGATAAATAATTTGCAAGAGGTTCTGATGTCATAACTTATTAATATTGAGTTCTGAGTAATATCAGACCCAACCCTACACTCGATATTTGCCTACACTAGTAAAAATCATCTCCATCGAGCTTTCCTTGAGAACTGCCCAATAATTCTATTTTTCTAGGAGTTTTGGTATCACGTGGTCAACGTGGGAAGTCATGAGTTGGATGGAACCCTGAGAATGAATCTAATCCACCTTCCTATGATCAGTCAGGGCCACATGAAGAGTCTGATTCTACCTGTGTGGAAACTGCCCTGTGATTATATCAGTTTTATTTCTCAGTCAATAATAATAGTAACAATAACAATATAACTTATCATGTACAAGGTACTGATATAAGCACTTTAAACGTTTTGAGTCACTTACAACCATGCACGTTATCTTTTTCATTTAGAGTTTCCCCACCCTGTTGGAGGTTCCAGGAGAGCAGGGACAGTACGGCTACAGTAACTGGGGGTACCCCCTGGAGCCTAGCTCAGTGCCTTAGACAGAGGAAATGCTCAGGGCATGTAGTTGCAATGGAGTTCATCTATATTATAAGTTCACTATTCAAAATACTTTAAAGAGTCTAGCAACAATACCTTACTGCTTTGTTTTTTTTTTTTTTTGAGACAGAGTGCAGTGGTATCATCGTAGCTCACTACAGCCTCAAGCTCATGGTCTCAAGCGATCCCCCTGCCTCAGCCTCCCGAGGAGCTGGGACCACAGGGGTGCGCCACCACGCCCAGCTAATTTTTTCTATTTTTAGTAGAGATGGGATCTTGCTCTTGCTCAGGGTGGTCTTGAACTCCTGAATTCAAGTGATCGTCCCACATCAACCTCCCAGAGTGCTGGGATTACAGGCGTGAGCCACCACGCCAAGCCAGTATTTTGTTACTGATACCACCAGGGTAAAAATAAAGTTGGTAGAAATGAAACACAGTCTCACTGTAGCATTCTGATTTCAGGCCCTGAGGTGTAAACATGTGATGACATATCCGAATAGCACGTCACTACTGGGGATCCGTGAGTGAGTGGTAGAAACCATTTTGCCATTCCCATGCTTTCCCTGGCTCGGTCTGTCACTCACGTGCAAAAACACCCCTCCTCATCTTTCCTACCACAGGAGTCACAGCCTGTGCCAGCTCTATTTGCCACATGATCACAAACAGTGAGTCCAGATGCCAGTGAGGTGTCCTGTTGGGACGGGTTCTGCCTTATTACCAGAGGAGCACATAGACACATCGTGCCTTCCTTGTTAGACTGGGTGGTGCTTACATTCCAATTTTGGTATCTCTGGGTCCCTGGTTTTCTACCGTTGAGCTGTGGGCGCTTTTTGTTTCTAAAGGATGCAATTTTAATAGTAGCCACTAGGTGACGCAACATAACTTTTATTAAAATTTCTCCCATTTCTGGTTAATTTAGAGGCAGAGGCAAAATGTGATTTCCCCAGCATTTAATTTGATAAAAATATATTTAAAAATAGAGATAAAAATAATAAATCATCAGAAAGGAGGGAAAATTGTCCAATCTCATAGAAATGAATCGCTCCTTATTTGCTTAATAGTTGTGCTTGGGCCTGGAATAACATGAAGTCTGTGAAGAAGAGCCATTTTGTGAAAAATTAAAAAAAACCACACGCACAATATGACTATTCATCTCTAAGCTATTTCAAAACTCTGATCACCCCATGTTGAAGCAGCAAATTTTACTAATTAACCAAAATTGATTGAAGCAAAGTTTTAGTGAAAATCTGTGACTCTAATTCTACCTGCTTTAATTAAGGGGGGAAAACCCCATGAGATTCAGGGTCTTTTCTCAGTAGGAGAGTAGAAAAGTGTGTGTGAATTTAGGCATCTAACTGATGTGTCAAGTCTAAGTCTGTGAAAATCATAACAAAGGATTCCCTTGAGCTTGATTTTTGACTCTAATGAAACTTCTCCTGGTTCCTCTCCATCTTATCAGTCATCCAGGCAGGGTTGGTGGGGAGCTGAAATGTGGCATGATATAGTGGTTAAGTTCCCAGGCTATGGTGTAACAAAGCCTGTGCTCACACTCTGTCCCATTGCTAGAGCTCTGGGACCTCAGTCAGATAAGTTGTTTGCCCTCTCTGTAAAATGGGGACAGTAACAAAACTTTCATGAGAGGGTTTTGCCAGAGCAAGGGCTGCCATAACAAAATAGTACAGACTGTGTGGCCTAAACAACAGAAATCATTTTTTCGCAGTTCTGGAGGCTAAAACTCTGAGATCAAGCTGTCAGCAGGTCTGATTCCTCCTGAGGCCTCTCTCCTTGGCTTGCAGATGGTTGCTTTCCCATTGCGTCCTCATGCGGTCATTCTTCTGTGTACTGGCTCCCCTGGTGTCTCTCTGTATGTCCTGATTTCCTCTTCTTAAAAGGGTACCAGTCAGATTGGATTAGGACCCACCCTACTGGCCCTTGGATATTGTGGTTGGTCTCACTTTTTGTGTCTTTGTAAAACTGAAATCTATACTTTCAATCTCCTCCTTTCACAGCTTCCTTTGCCCGTAGGCTCGGGCTCACACGCCACAGCCTGGCTTCAGTTGACCTCTCCAGATTCATCTTTGGGCATCACTCCATGCTCTGGTTCCAAAGACTTCTCTTTCAGTGAACAGGTTAATGCTTTTCCACACTTGTGAGCCTTCACCCAGGCACCTCCAGTTTCTCACTACGTAGGCTCCTAAGCATCCTTCTAGGCACCCACACCTCCAATGGTCCCTCCTTTGTGCGCTGAGCTCCACAGGTGCATAGGTGGCTCCCAGTGCAGGGAGGAGACTGCTTCAGAAGCAATGCAGGGATCAATTGGGTATAAATTATGAAGGGTGTAGGATCACTATTCAGCCCATTTCCTTCCTAAGAAAATAACAAATTTGTATAAACTGCTAAGACTGTCTCCACGAAAATAAATTCAGGAAGATTTCATACCTACTTATTTTCTATTTTACTTGGCTTTAGAAAAAAATAACTTTTTCATTTAACAGAAATATATATGTAAATGGGTTCTTTCTGGAAAGAGCTGCCTCTTTAATGGAACTGTCAGGAAAAAATGAATCTAAGTTTATAAACAACATTAGCAAGATGTGAAGATTTAACCTTTTTTTCAATCAGATGTTGCTAATTTGATGGATTTCCAAAAAATACATGTAAAAACAAAGTAAAAACTATGATGCAGAAAGCTAGTAACTTCCCAAGTTGGAGATAATCCCATAAAAGTCATTGGTATCTAAGGTAAAGTATTTTTTTCTTTAGAAAAGAGTTACTTGGTGTCACTTATTCCGAATATGGGTATAAAGAGTATGGGTATAAAGGTATAAAGAGTTTTATAATATTTTAAAATATGGTTGATTTAGCTTAGTGGCTTTCATATATTTTTGACCATACTCTACAATGAGACATGCATTTTCATTGTGCCTAGTACACACGTAAATATGTATATGTGTATTTTAAAATAAATGACAGAAACAAAAATTTTATAATACCTATCCTTACTTATGTGTGAGGCACTGTGATATTTTCTCTTCCATTTTATATGCTGGTTGTGACCTACTTAATTGAATTCATGACCTCCCAGTAGATGATAAGCTGCAGTTTGAAAACCATCTATCTAGACAAAACCGCTAACCAATGTAGGAATCCTTTTCACAGTCTACCTGATAGAAGATCAGAAAGTTCTGCTTGTACACGTTCTATGATGCTTCTGTTTTACCAGGAGCTTCCATTGTGGGCGGATTCCTGCTAGAAACCAGAAACTACTTTCCCGTCATCTCCAAGAATTGATACCAGTGCATCCTCCCTCTCTTCCTAACGCCTTTGCTAAGCAGCTGCTCTGTGTCAGAAACTGTGGTGTGTCCTTCAGGTACAAAGACAGTTAGGACCAAGCCTTGCTTTTCCGGGAGGTTTTATTCCAGCAGAGGTGTCTGCAGCTTAGAAATGGAGTTTATGGTGGAGTGTTATTTTGTGAGACAATATACAGTAAGACTGATTCCTTGTCCATATGATAGATTTTAGTATATGAAACTTCTGCTGTCCTTGAATTTATTTTTCCCTACAACTAAACACCCTCAGCATCTACACATTTTCTTTTGAGGCCATTTTCCTTCTTCTTATTAGTAATTTTTAGAGATGGGTTCTCACTATGTTGCCCAGGCTAGTCTCAAAATCCTGGTCTCCCACTTCAGACTCTAGAGGAGCTGGGATTACAGGCACAAGCCACCACCAGGCCTTTTTTTTTTTTTTTAATGGAGCAATAATTTGGAGAGCAATAATATATGGTGAAATATACAGATCTTAAGGGACAGTTAGGTCAATTTTGACAAATGCATACAATTACGTACCTTCCTTAGCAAGACACAAAACGTTTCTATCACCCTACGATGTTCGCTCATGTCTCTTCCTAGTCAATCTCTTCATCCCCACTCCACACTAGAAACAATCATCGATCTGATTTCTATCATCACAGAATAATTTTATAACATTATCCTTTTACTATCTTCTTGGCCCACGACTCAAACCCTACTCCTAATCCTTTAGCTGGAAGATTTTCTCAAAATCCTTCTTAAAACTGGTTATTTGCAATGTGATATGTTAATCCAAATGTAGTTTAAATAATCAAGAAAACCAATATTTTGTTAAAATTTAGGGAAATCTCATACATAGCTCTGCTGACTCATATGAAGTTTTAGGCCAAGTAAAACTCCCGGGTCTAAAAAGAATTGTTATAAACTAACTATTGCCCTTTTTACATTTGTAATATTTTAATTTTGGACCTAAGTAAAGAATTTTACTTAGGGGTCCAAAATTTTACTTTTATGCTTGTTGAAGTTAATTTTGTTGGCTTTGCTCATTGTTTCAAAGTATTCAGTAATTTTGAATTTTGTAATTAACACATTTTATACTATTCTTTCCTGCTTTGAGTCATCTGCCAATTTGAAAATCACACCTTTTATACCTTCATTAAAATCTTGATGGAAATCTATAACAGAACATAATCAAGAAAAAAGACCCAAGATACTGACCTAACTCTAGTATTCTATGGAGTCACGGGTTAACTAATTTTGGGAGTGACTATACCTGACCATTCTCCCATACAGCTTGTACTTCTTCATCTTGTCTCCAGTGGTATTGATTATGTATTTTCAAGACATATCCTTCTGCCTGGATTACATTTTCTTTTCTGTCTACACTTGCATCTTAAGTGATCACATCGAGTAGAACAGCTTAAAATACATCAGTATGCTGATAGGCCCATTTATTGTTCCAGCTCGGACCTCTCCCTTGAAATCAGATTTATAAACCATATTGCCTACATGATATTTCCATCTGAAAGTCTAACACTTACCTCAACCTAACACATCTGTCTTTGCACTGCTATAAAAAAATACCAGACTGGGTAATTTATACATAATAGAAATTTATTTCTCACAGTTCTATAGGCTGGAAAGTCCAAGATTGCGGCACCACCAGGTTTGGTGTCTGGTGAGGGCTGCTTTCTCTTCCAGGATGGCACCTTGCTGCTGCATCCTCCAAGGGAGAGGAATGCTGTGTCCTCACATAGCGGAAGGGCAAGAGAGCGTTTCCTTCACCTTGAGCTCTTTCATAAGGGTGCTGATGCTATTCATGAGGGTGGAGCCCTCGTGACTTAGTCACTTCCCAAAGGTCACACCTTTTAATACTGGTGCATTGGGGATTGAGTTTCAACATGAATTTTGAAGGGAATATCATCATTCAAACCATAGCAACAATCAAAAACATAGAGTTTTTACACTTACTCTAAAATTTCCTATTTTGCAAATGATATCTTTGTTTTTCTGGTCCTTCAAGACTAAATCCTTGGAGTCATCCTGGTCTCTTTCTTTCTCTTACTCCCCTCACTTAATTAAACAGGAAAAACTGTGGCTTCTTCCTTTGAATGTAGCCAATATTTGGTCACTTCTCAATAACTCTTTGATGACCCTGGGTCTGGTCACCGTCATCTCTTCTGTAGATGGTTATGATAACTTCCATTTGGCTTCCTTGCTTTCCACACTTGGTTCTTAAGGCCTATTCTCCACACAGTAGGAAGGATACCCCTTCCAAACCAGTCTCAAGTAGGTTACTTTCTGCTCAAGATCCTCAGTGTCTTTGCATCTTAGAGTACAATCCAAAATCTGTACTACAGCCTCCAAGGTCCTCTATTAACTTGCCCCTTGCTTCAGGCTCCCTTTTTAAATTCTTCTCTGACTGCTCTTGCTTTCTATCGCTCTGCTTTTGCTCCAGCCACTCTGGCTTCCTTGCAGTGTGTTCCCAGCTCAGGGCTTCATGTCATCCATCCTCCTATAATATTCTCTCTTCTCCCTTACCTCTCTCTCCTCCCCCAATACTTGCATAGCTCACTCCCTTGCTTCCCCCAGTCCTCTGTTCAAGTGCTCTAATGCACTTCCTCAGAGAGGCCTTTCATGGCCAGTACCACCCTCATCCTCCTCAATCTGCTTAGTTTTGTTCATGGCATTACCACCTCCACAAATATTATATACTTATTTTTCACTCCCCTCTTCTGGAATTCGAGCTCCACTTGTGTAAGTATTTGTTTTCAACTCTTGTATTCCTAGTGGCTAAAACGGTGCCTGAAACATAGTAGGAACTTAATCAATACTTGTTGAATGAATTAATTGAATAGATGAATCAGTGAATGCCACACACAATTAAATCTTAGGTGAGAAAAAAATTATATGCAATCCATGTTTAAAAAAAGAGAGTACTAAAATTAAAATATTCAAAATTTTAAAATTTCTTTGTTATGCATATTTTTTCCTAAAAAAAAGAAAGCCTCTAAGTTTAAATTTGGCCATCTTAAAAGTCTAAATCCAAAGCGTCTGTAATAGGAGACATGATTAGGCATGATTCTTTGATTGTCAGGCCAATCCAGAGCTAATCTAGGGCCTGACTTGTCGTGCACTGCCAAGGCACATTCATAAATGGGAGGTGACACACATACTAGCAAAGACATAGAGCTATAGAGTTTAATTATATTTAAATTAATGCAATAAGAGTCTGAAGAACTCTTCTTCTTTGACATCAATTAGGAGAGTGAGGCTTCTAAAGAATAAGTCATCTGCTGAAGAGAGACCTTTAATTTATTTGACTCTTTAATTCCACATAAATTCTCCAGGTTATTTTGAATTTGTTAAAACATAAGGCACAAAAATCACAAATGCTGTATAAGGGAAGAGCTTAGGTTTCTCAGAGACATTGATATAGTGTCTTTCTATTACGGGTGAAAGTACTTGCCTTGAATAAGTCGACTTTGCTGATGATGCTGAAGTTCATGTCAATGGCGAGGGCTAGCTGTACTGTAGTTGGCAGGTTCTTAAGCAAATCGGACTCATCTTCGTTAAGATAAGCACATCAACCCCAAAAGCAGAATAATTAATAGAATAAGTCACCAAAATATAAGTAGAAAAATTGAAAAAATAAAGGAAACAAGATGCAAACACTTTTTATACATAAACAGACACATCAAATTCTATATCTTCATTACTTCTATTGGCTGTACCTACCTATTACAATAAGATTATAATGCTCAGGAGAGAAAACAAGTATTTTAACTCTGGATGACATATTGAATAATTCCAGAACATTATGCATGGTGAAACTTTAAGATATGAAACTTAATGATCATAGGACAAAGGCTAGTGAATGAGCTGGGATGGGAGAAGGAGCTAGTTCTTGTTTCCTGAATTCTCTTGATTCCAGCCCTAACATCCTGGGGATGGCACATAATAATGCACACCATGTGGCATCTGAAAGCTCACAGAACTCTGCCGCACCCATTATCTTATTTGACCCTCATGACAACCCTAAGGGTGAGTGTTCTTATTCCTACCTTGCAGAAAGAAGAAAAACAAAACTGCCTATTCTTAATGTCTAGTATGCCAAGGGTTTCTGAGTAGATTACTTTTGATGTTTTCTTATATTATTTAGAAAAGAGAAAAATTACTCTATTATATCCCTATTTTTATTCCAATATAGATTCTAAATATAAAAATCCTCCATATAAAAACAGTTCCTTTTTTTTGAGGGTTGTTTGTCTCAAGTTACCCGCTAAGCCAGGGATCAGGATCTCCCGCTGCTAAGGGGAGTGAGGGAAGAAGCCTGACATGGCTCCCTTCGTTGCTCTTCCTGCCCACTTGAAATGCCCTCAAGTATCTGTAGGTGCTCAAGAGAGAGGCAAGTTGTTTTGGTCATTCAGGAAGAGGTTCTCGATATAAGGCTGGAGTCTCTTAAGATTGGCAGAAAGGTGAAGAAAAGGTCCTACTATCAACAACCAAGTGGTTCCTGCGTGCTCTTAGGAAACTTTGTGATTGGAGAATCTCATTGTAATTTGCATTCTGGAGGCAGGATCGTTTTTGGCTTCTTAGTGGCACTAATTCCTATTTTTATATGGTAAAGAACAAATTATTATAAAAGTAGATTTTGATTATTGTCAACTAGTATATTGTCTTGAACTTATTTTATATCCTTTAATAAAAATTATTTTAAATTCCAGTGGTATGGTTCTAATAATAGACTCCATTAATTATTTAGGGTCTTGTAGAAGAAACTGTGTGCCCTGTAGCAGGATGGGAGTGGCCTGAAAAGTTGCTGCTCTTTATTAGCACAGTTGACCCTTGAACATGGGTTTAAGTGATGCAGGTCCACTTACACAGGGATTTTCTTCCATTTCTGCCACCCCTGAGAGAGCAAGACCAACTTCTCTTCTTCCTTCTCCTCCTCAGCCTACTCAACATGAAGATGACAAGGATGAAGACTTCCACTTAATGAACAGCAATTATATTTTCTCATCCTTATGATTTTCTTAATAACATTTTCTTTTCTCTAGCTTACTTTATTGTAAGAATATGATATATAATACATATAACATACAAAATTTGTGTTAATTGGCTATTTATGTTATTGGTAAGGATTCCAGTCAACAGTAGGCTATTAGTAGTTAAGTTTTGGGTGAGCCAAACATTAGATGTGGATTTTTTATTGTGTGGGTGTTGGTGTCCCTGATCTCCATGTTGTTCAAGGGCTAACTGTACTGTGCTCTGGGTAAGAGAGTGATGTTGCACAAAGAGCAAGGGTTTGGAAGAAAACAGATGCAGATCTGAGTTCCACTTAGTACATTTGCTGGTTCTGTGTCCTTGGCCAAATTTCTCAGGAACCTCTGTTTTCTTGTCTCTTAAAAGGGATAGGTGATGCAGAATTTTCCTGATTCCTTTTTTTGTGTGTGTGACGACTATATGAGACAATATGTGTAATACCTAGCATCCAGTAGGTACTGAATAAAATTTAGCCTTTTCTCTTCCAAGGTTTGCATAATCGGTAAGATATGACTCCATATTTAAGAAAAAAAAAAAAAAGATCCCATGGTATTAACTTAATGCTTTAAAGATCACTTAATTGCTTTTTAATCTTTTGTTCAAGTCCAATTAGTCTCTGCTACCTTACAGAATTTTTATTTTATGGCTAGGTTTACAGGAATTTAATCAGTAATCTGCCATGCTTACCTAGCATTCTTTGAGAGGCCCATGTATATTCATACCAAGTCCGAACTCGCTTTTGCACACTTTTAGGAACAGAGTAATTGTTCATGTAGGCAATGGTATGATCTGTGCAGACGCGGAAGTAAGTCTGGTTGGCTGTAGCTGCCCCAATTATATCTCGCATCTAAAAATGACAAATAAGGTCACTCCACAGCCAGCAAAGGAACTGGGAGAGTTAATAAAAGTTGAATTAAGCATTCTCACATGATACACTCCCTTCTAATGCCTTGATTATTTGATTTTAAACACAGTGATATTGAGTCCTAATTTCACCCATCTCCATAAAATATAGGGTAGATTGTATTCTCTCACTGACCCAATAAGGACAACAGTAAGACCTGTTGGACCAACCATGTGAGATTTTTGTGAGGATTCAGGAACAAAATGCATATTACTGCACATAGTTTTCTTTGCAAACTTGTATATTACTGCAAAAATGTTAGTGGATATTTAAAAAATGATACAGCTGTGCTTATGCAAGAAATGTGCAATAAAAGTTGAGCAATTATTTGGAAGAATGGCTAGTCCATTTTGGTGAGTTTCACTTTGAAAGCATCCTTCATAGATTATCCAGTGTGGCTGGCTATATAGACTCAATTCATCAAGAAATTGCAACCTCTGTACTTCCCTTTGTGTTGTTTAGACAGATAAAATCAAATTTCATCATGCTTAAGGCATAGTATTCAGCAGAAGTTGAAATGTGCTGAAATTACTGAAGCATCATCTACTGCTGTGACACTTCTTAAGAAACTGTCAGGTTTTAGTTCTTGGATGTTTATAACTCAGCCATAAAAACCCACTCTAGGTTAAAAGCTGATCTTTAAGGTCTCAGCACAAAAAAGATATATAGCTCGACTCTTCCTCTCACATAGAGGGAAGCAAGTGGCTGTAAATTTGCTTTGACTGTGGGTTTATAATAGGGAGGAAAACCAGGGCCTTAATTTTGCACTCATAAGACTTCATTCATTCACTCTAGTAGCTGCTGAGCCTTTTCTGCTTATGGAGAAACTACTCATTCTTGGAGGTCTAGCTCAAATGGCTCTTTTATTGTGAGCCTTCCTTGGTTTCCATTTTTAGGGTCAATGGATTCTTCTACTTATCAAAAGTATCTGCTGAGGAGCTATGCAGATAGTCCAACTGTATACATCTTTTTGAGTCTCTAATTTACTTCTCAGTGGCTCTTCCAAATATTTTTCAACAACCTCAATTCCTAGATCTCTGTTTTCCATGCTGTTCTTGGCAGATAACCTACATTACCCAGTCACCTGAGACTGGGAGACTTGGGATATTAGGGGTTGGGTTGGAGGATTTAATAGAGCATTAAATTGGGAACCAAGGACAATTAAAAGCATTATTGATTGGTGTTGAGGACTCAAGAATTTGTAGTGACAATAATCTGAATGGTTTGTTTGCTATCCTTCAGCAATGTTGGGTTTTGTTGGTACGGGAGTTGAGGAAGATGTACATTCCATGATGGGTTCCAGGCTAGGGAATACATGAAGGTATGAGAGGAAGAAAGTGCCAGTTTCTATGAGTTGTGTCAGAGGATAGAATGTTGCAGTTAAAATATAATGATTGGTTCCAGGGTGTGGTCATTAGTATGGCTATATGTGGGAATTTGGAACAAGTGGAGATTTTGTCCCAGACTGTCTCACTGTTGTTTATGTCCTCTTTCTCAGCATCTTTTATTCACTATGAGAGTTCAAGGCACACAATGTTTGTACTCTAGTACCACATCTTCAGTGACTTGATATTTCTTCTTGTTCCTGTTGGAACCTCAAATTCAATTTAAAAGCAGGTGTGGTGTTATGTATAAAGCACTTCTCAAACTTTCATATGCATATGAATCACTTGAAGATCTTGTTAAAATGCAGTTTCTGATTTAGTAGGTCTGAGGTAGGTCCTGAATTCTGAATTTTTCAAGTGCTGCTGCTGGCCCAAAGGTTACACTTTTGAGTAGCAAGAGAATTGAACTGATGCTATACATAGTTCTTCAGTCTTGTAAAAATTGCCCTGCACATAATGAGTGCTCAATACATGTTAGACTTTACTGTTATTATCAGCATTTTATATATAGCTCTATATCATATGACTGAATCATATCATTTATACATGAATTGCATGTATAAATCAGGGATGCCTCTTAATCTCTTTAAACTGGAATTTCTTCATCTGTAAAACTGAGAAAACATCGACTGTGATATGGCTACCTCACATTGATTTTATGAGAAATTATGAAATAATGTGATTTTTGCTCTTTACATTTAAATTGATTTGAATTGACTTCCTTTAAGACAAACTTCCTATTTCAATGATTGTTAACACGATCAGCCGTTAATTGTTAGCTCCCAAGCCATTAATTGTTAACTCCCCAGCCATTAAGATTATGATATTTTATACTTACAGTTTTTAACTCTTGGTGTTCATCTTCCCAAACCTAAATATTTTCTTTTTATTTCCCTTAAATATTTTCTAAATAGAGTGTCTTTTACAGCCTCTGTCTCCATTTCACTAACTTGTTCAGGCTGGAGTTGCCATATCCCTATGTATCTGTATTAAATGCATTTTTTTTTTCTGTATTTTGTTATGTTGTTATCTGGGGCCCTGCTGATCCAGGCCCTTGCTTGCCTGTCCCAGGGTTAGCTAATTACTAGAGATAGTGGCCAACTCTCCTGAGAGTGTGTATTTTATAGGCAAACTAACTAATCCAGCACCCATACCCCCAACTGCCTTCTGAATCAGGCTCTCATATGGGCTCCTACATTCAGGCCACTATCCATCTGCCTTACACCCCACTGCTAGGTACCAGACAATTAGAGACAGCTCCTGCACTCCAGAGCCTGCTGAAATTATCCAAACCAGCCAACCCTAAGCCCGCTTACCCTGGCTGGTCTGTTCCTCCCCTGGAGCTTCCCCGTGTAACATCCCCCCAGCTCCCCCCCAGTGGTATGTGCCTCCTCCTCTTGGGATCTGTGAGTATAACAAACTACCTTTTCAATGGCAATTGTCTCCTGATCTATTGGCTTTACCATATCTAAATAATAAAACCTATATTTTGAAACAGTATCACCCCCTCCAATTCATTATATTTTGGTTAATCTTCCTTGAATCTCTTTGTTCAACATCCTCCCCGGCTGACTTTCCATTGCCTTCAAGATAAAGTTCAACATCTTTAATTTAACATTCAGAGCTGTTAAAATATCTTGTCCTTACAAACATCTCTTATTTACAAGTGTCCGTCACTCCGGTTATTCTAGAACTCTTTCTATTTCCTCAAACATGTCTTATGCTTTAACATTTCCATCTTTTCACACACTGTTTTGATTGAGTTACCTATCTATAACTACTGAATCCTACCTGGTTTTTAAAGATGTTTCAAATGTATCCTCCTCCATGAAACCTCCTGGGAAGCTTCCTTTTCCTGAACCAATAGAGAACTTTCAAACTCTCCTCTGGTGCTTACTATGTATACCTTTGACCTTTGACATTCATGGATGTAGTATTTGGGATTTGACTATTTGGAAGAAGCTTCAAATATCATAAAGAATAGTTTTTATGGTTAAATTTTGTTAAAGCATGAGTTTTATTCACACTTTACAGGAAAAAAGTCAGTGAGCGGGAGCCAATAATTTTTCTAGTGGGAATAATCATTTCATGATTTATCCTTAACCCTTCACCTGGGACAAATGTCTTAACATGGCTTTTTTTTTTTCTTTTTGGTTCTCTAGCATTTAGTATGTAAAGTTCCTTCCAAGGAAGCATAACTTCTAAAGATGTTATGCTGTCAAACTTTTTATTTCTTGTGAATCTGGGAATTCACAAAGATTTTGGGCTCTATCCCTTGTAAATGCCAAGTACCTTTAATATAATTATTTATGTATTTGTTTTATTTTCTTACTACATTGATTTTTTGAGAATAAGTACAAGGAGATGCTATAAGATTTCAGTCCCCAACCTCCGGGCCGTGGAGGGTACTGGCCTGTTAGGGACTGGGCCACAGAGCTCTCTGCTGCCAACTGCCCCCTTACCTCCACCCCCCCCCACCACCTGGGGGACCACATAGCAGGAGGTGAGCAGTGGGCGAGAGAGGCTTCATCTGTATTTATAGCCAGTCCATCACCCACTGTTTGAGCTCTGCCTCCCCCACCCACGCAACACCCCCCTCTGCCATCAGTGGAAAAATTGTCTTCCATGAAACTGGTCCGTGGTGTCAAAAAGGTTGGGACCTCTGCAAACATTTGTGAAACAATGATTTATTAATTACTTTAGATGGCATTTCATAGCCTCTGGTTTAAATGACCTCTGAAGTTGATTTTAACCCAGTGATTTTATGACAATATTTGAAGTTTAAGTAAATGAGAGCTTTCAATGGTTTTCAGGAACCTCTAAGTAAAAAGTTAACTTAGAAACAACTTTCTCTGAGAGTTCAAACTAATGCTCTTTGCTGACAGGTCTTTTGATAGATTTAATGGTTTAAAAATGGAAAAGTACTGTTGTCCCAATCACACCCTCCTTCAACTCATTAAAATAGATGAAAGTTCGTTAAAAAAAAAAAAAGAACAAGACAGATTTAAATTTTTCCTCCATAAAGTTTATAAAGACTTGTTAGCTTTTCAAAAATGACAGCGCTATGTATCTAGGAATTCACACTCAACTTACCTGACCAATTAAGCTGGAGAACACAAAAACTCCAGAAAAAAAATTTAAGAGTTGAAAAACAATTTCAAATAAAGTTTGTGGTTCTGGAAGCCCTCCAATGGTAATCAGACTTCGAACTGCCCAATAATAACATCTCAGATACCTGTGAAAAGAGAAGATATGCATTTTTCTTTTTTCTATATCATTAAAATACCACTGTGCTTGGGAGCATAGCATACTGCTAAGTTACAACAAATTTCCTCCTAATCAAGATTTTCTTTCGATAGACAGCACTGGCAAACACCATGTGTGCTAATGTAAACTTCTTACTAAACACTGTGAAATGACTAACCAATTAAACCCAAGGAGGGTGTTTACTAGCTGTTCCCAAAATTTACTTGTATAAAACAATCACCATTTTTATTAGGCTTACAGTTTTGTGGGTCAGAATTTTGTGCAAGGCCCAGTAAAGATGACTCATTTATGTTCCATGATGACTGGGCCCTCAACTAGAATGATTTGAATGGCTGGAGATATCTGGGAAGACTTGAAATTGAGGCCAAATGTCTGGGGCCTTGATCCTGACTGTTGTCCAGGTTCCTCTGTTCTTCTCCACACTATGTCTTTTTGGAATGCCCAAGGTAGCTTCTTACCTCACATGTCTGAGCCTGAGCTGGGATGGTTGGAGCAGCTGGGGCTAGTTGGGTTTCTCTCTCTTTTCATTCAGCCCCCCAATTTGACTAGCTTGGGCTTCCTCACAGCATGGCAGTTTCAAGGTAGGTAGATTTCTTACATGGGAGCTGGTTTCCCCAGAGCAATAGCAACCAAGGCAATAGCTGCAAGATTTCCCATAACTTAGGAGTCCTATACTGTCTTATAGTTATATTTGCCACATTAGTTTGTCAAAAAAGTCACTAAGGCCAGCCCAGATTCAAGGGAAGAGAAATTTGAATCTGCTTCTCAATTAGAGGAACAGCAAAACAATTTAAGGCCATCTTTAACTACCACACTAGTGATTTGTGGGAATATTATAGAGATTAAGTATATTTATGCAGATAGAAGAGCCTTTTATAGTTTAGATCCAATTGTTTTTAATAATGGGAAACAAAACAGATAAGTACCTCCTCTATTTTTCCACCCACATTTTATTATATTATTGAATATATAAACTGTGGCAGAGACAGAGGAGAACTGAGCTCCATCTTAACAGGAAAATTACTATTGGGTACAATAAGTAATTTTTCTAGAAATTTAGTATAAAAGAAAACCAAGTATGCTCAGAAATATACTTGATAAAGATTCTGTACTTAACTTGAGCAATTGCAAATGAAGAGGCAGAGATCATTACAACCCAGATAGGAAGAAGATGAGAAAAGAATATGGTAAAGATTAGGACAGAACATATAACATTTTCTTGGCTACATGTGGCTAAGGGTTTCAGGGAGTCCACAGTGAGGTGGGAATGGGAGTTAGTATTACAACCCCACTGCATATACACAGACAGTCCCTGACTTACTATAGTTCAATTCTACAATGGTACAAAAGCAATTTGCTTTCAGTAGAAAGTGTACTTCAAGTACCTACACAGTCTTTCTGTATTTCACTTTCAATGTAGTATTCAATAAATTACATGAGTTTTCAACACTTTATTATAAAATAGGCTTTGTGTTAGATGATTTTCCCAACTGTAGGCTAATGTAAGTGTTCTGAGCATGTTTAAGGTAGGCTAGGCTAAGCTACGATGTTTAGTAGGTTAAGATATATTAAATGCATTTTTGACTTATGATATTTTCAACATATGATAGGTTTATGGGGAAGTAACCCCATTGAAAGTTAAAGAGAAAAATTGTATATATATTTTATAATTTTTATGCAGTTAGGCATACTATTTGGTATACTCCACGTAGCTCTGATAACATGGTCTAGATCTGGCATTCCCACTGAATCTTTTTTAAAAAAGTCCTGTATATAAAGAAAATATCCAGATATTGTTATAGAGAGGCCTTTAGGTTTAGTGGGTCCTGACTAGCTATTTCAATATGTGGAGTAGATACAGAAAAGCAGCATTTTTTTTTTCTTATCTGGGCTTTTATTTCTTATCTGGGTGTGCCACATATAAAATTAGCACTTTGGGTAACTGTGCATTAGTCTTTAAACAAGAGTGGCTTTTTTCTTATAAAAATAGTTTGTGATTTTCAGACATTCAAATAGTAAGAAGTTGAGGTTTACAAAGAAAGAAAGAAACTGCAGTTGAAGTCAATATTCAAATAAAAACAGATCTGGAAAGAAATCACTCATTTTGAAATTCAATACCTTTTGAAGGACATGGGATTTTTTTTTTTTTTAACCTGGTGGTACAGGAACAGAAAAAATAATTAACTCTTTGGTAGAGTTTGAAATCAGTGTGCCAAGAGAATAAAAATATTACCACTGTGTAATTTTTTTCTAGCAGGCTTCCTTGGACTTACTAATATTATAGTGAACTTCATGTTAAAGAGAACCACCTTGGAGAAGTATGGAATTAATTTTATGCATTGCATTTTAACTTTTCAAATTCCAATTTATAATTTTCCGTTACCTGATTTATTTTGGTCACAGGTCCTGGACCTATGGGTCTCTTTAAATTAAGGAAATTTATTAAATCCGACACTACCCAAGAGTGGAGAGGGACTAGATTCTCTCCCTACATGGTTGACTCCATTATAAATGTCAGAATACTGTCTCCTCCAAAGTCACTCCAAAGTTTTTTGTAGTGTTAACAGGAACAAACATATGAATTACCTTCTCTCATTTCCTTATTTATAATGTTAAAAAAAATAACAATCAAATGTGAAACTTTGGCATTGATTTTCCCACTCTCAAGGGTTAGCCTTGAACAATTTTTTTTTGTATATTAAATAGCCTGCTATGTTAATTGGAAGTTTTCTGCTCTGATGCTTTGAGATTTATTTTAGGATTCTTTTCTCAGTCATGTCTTATACCTAGACATGCACAACCAAAGGTAAGATTTGTAATTTAATTAGATGGCATCTTATCGATTTTCTAGGATTAGCTTAATTAGTCAAGTGTGTCCATCTCTAATATCTACATCCCAGGATAGAACTTTTCAAAGAGATTCTATCTGGCTGATTTAATACATGAATTATCTAATATCTAACTATGAGCTATCTAATATCTGAACTATATGATACATGAACTATGTAATACATGATATACATATATATACACACACACATACATAGACACTTTTGCATGCTCCAAGTTAAAGCAATAAGGCAGAATTTGTCATAAAACCATAAAAAACATTTAGTGTGAAAACAGAAAGTTCCTCTGTGAAACAAATGTGACATGTAATTTCCCCCAATATTTTATTATGAAACACTTCAAACAAACAGAAAAATTAAAAGAGTTTTACAGTGATCATCCATATGCCCACCACTTAGATTCTACCATTAACATTTTACTCTTCCTGCTTTGTCATATATTCCTCTATTTATTTATCCATAAATCCACTTTATTTTTTGGATGCATTTCAAAGTAATTTTTAGACAGTCAGACACTTCCTCCTAAAAATAGTACTTCAGAATATATATGTTAACTGGAGTTCAATATTTGTTTAGAGTTATTTTTTTATTTTGAACATACAATAAAAGCACCAATCTTAAGTAGTACCATTTGATGAATTTAAAAAAATACAGTATTGTTAACTAGGCATTATACTGTACAGCAGATTTCTAGGACTTAATTTATCTTGCATAACTGAAGGTTTGTACTTTCTAATACCTTCCTCTTATCCCCTTCCTCTGGCCCCTGGTAACCACCATCCTACTCTCTCCTTATATGAATTTGACTATTTAAGATTCCAGATATAAGTGAGATCATGCAGTATTTGTCTTTCTGTGTCTTATTTATTTTACTCAGCAAAATGTCCTTTGGCTCTATCTATGTTGTTGCAAATGGCAGGATTTCCTTCTTATTTAGCACTGAATAATATTCCATTGTGCGTGTGTGTGTGTGTGTGTGTGTGTGTGTGTGTGTATTACTGTGTATACCACATTGTCTTTATTCATTCATCAGCTGAGGGACATTTAGGTTGCTTTCATGTTTTGGCTATCGTGAATAATGTTGCAACGAACATGGGAGTGCAGGTATCTCTTTGAGATCCTAATTTCAATTCTTCTGGATATATTCACAGAAGTGGGATTGCTGGATCATATGATAGTTCTATTTTTAATTTTTTGAGAAACCTCCATACTGTTTTCCTTAGTAATTATACCACTTTACATTCCCACTGACCATATACAAGTGTTCCCTTTTCTCCACATCCTCATCATTTGGTATCTTTTGTGTTTTTGATAGTAGCCATCATAATAAGTGTGAGGTGATATCTCGCTGTGGCTTTGATTTGCATTTCTGTGATAATTAATGATGTTGAACACCTTCTCATGTATATTTGTATGTCTTCTTTTGAGAAATGTCTTTTTAGGTCTTTTGCCCATTTTTAAATCAGGTTACTTATTTTTGATATTGAATTATAGGACTCCCTTATATATTTTGGATATTGACTCTTTATCAGATATATAGTTTGCAAATATTTTCTCCTATTCTGTAGGTTGCTTTTTATTTTGCTGATTGTTCACTTTGTTGTGCAGGAGTTTTTTAGTTTGATGTAATCCCATTTGTCTATTTTTGCCTTTATTGCCTGTGTTTTTGGGGTTATATCCAAAAAATCATTGCCCAGGACAATGTCATGGGGTTGTCTCCTAGGTTGTCTTCTAGTAGTTTTATAATTTCAGTTCTTACATTTAAGTCTGTAGTCCATTTTTAGTTAATTTTTGTGTGTGGTGTAAGATAAGGATCCAATATTATTCTTCTGTGTGTGGGCATTCAGTTTTCCCAACACAATTTATTGAAGAGACTATCTTTCCCCATTGTGTATTCTTGGCACACTTGTTGACAATCAGTTGAGCCTCTATGCATTGGTTTATTTCTGTGTTCTCTGTTCTGTTTCATTGGACTATATGTTTGTTTTTTATGCCAATGTCACAGTGTTTTGATTACAGTAGATTTGTGATGTATTTTGAAATTAGGATGGGTGATGCCTTTAGCTTTGTTCTTTTTGCTCAAAATTGCTTTAGCTATTTGGGTTCTTTCTATATGAATTTTTTGGATGTTCTTTCTATTTCTGTAAAAAATGCCATTGGGATTTTCATAGGGATTGTATTGAATCTATAGATTGTTTGGGCAGTTTGGACATTTTAACAATATTAATTCTTCCGATCCATAAACATGGATGTTTTTTGATTTATTTGTATCTGCTTTAATTTCTTTCATCAGTGTTTTAAGGTTTTCAGTGTACAAGTCTTGTGCAGCTTTGGCTTATTCCTAGTATTTTTTTCTTTTTTATGCTATTGTAAATGGAAACATTTTCTTGATTTCTTTTTCAGATAGTTCACTGTTACTATACAGAGATGCTACTGAGTTTTGTATCCTTTGATATGTTTTTGACAAATGCAACCAAAAGACCTACCAAGACATAGAACATTGCCATCACTCTAGAAAGTTCTCTCAGTCCTTTTCCCAGTCAATCCTTGCCCCCACTGCCCAGAGGCAACCACTGTTCTAATTTTTTTCTACTATAGATTAGTTTTGCCTGTTTTAGAACTTCATGTAAATGAAATCACAGTGTGTATACTTCTGTGGAAGGTGCTAAGGTGCCTTTCACTCACCATAATGCTTTTGAAAGTCATTCATGTTGTCGTGTGTTATCAGCAATTTGTTCCTTTTTATCGCTCAGTAGTATCCATTATAAGTACACGTACCACATGTATATTGTGTATTTATTCACCTATGGATGAATGCTTAGGCTGTCTCAAATTTTTGGTTATGATTATCATAGCTCGCTGCAACCTTTTCTCTTTTTTTTTTTTTTTTTAAGAGACAGGGTCTCACTTTGTCACCCAGGCTGGAAAATGCAATGGAATGATCATAGCTCACTGCAGCCTCGAACTCCCAGGCTCTAGTGATCCTTTTGCCTCAGCCTCCTGAGTAGCTGGGATACAGGCACGTGCCACGATGCGCAGCTTGGTTATGATGAGTAGAGCTTCTGGGAATACTCTTGTACAAGTATTATTCTATGGACAAATATTTTCATTTCTCTTGGGTAACTATCTAGGCTTGGAATTTTTGAGTTGTAAGGTAGGTGTATGTTTAGTTGTAAAAGAAACTGTTGGATCTTTTTCCAGAATGTTTTTACGATTCCACATTCCCTCCAACAATGTATGAGAGGTCCAGTAGGCCCATGTTATCCTAACACTTGGCATTGTCAGTCTTTTTAATTTTGGTCATTGTGGTGAATGTATAGTGGGACATGTGACTTTTAAAGTACCCTTTCTATACTTATCTTTATATGTAGACCTTCTTAACTTCCTCAATCCTTCTTAGTTCCTGGTTTCCACAAACTTATTACTGGAAGCGCTGGCTGTGAGGGACAATGGTCTTATTAGAACGTAAGTGCTACAGAGATAAGTATTTGCGGACTTACTAGCTCACAACAGAAACTTACCAATACATGTTGGCTGATACGAATGAATGAGTGAATGGTCATGCATTCCTAGACTTACTGAAACAAGAATGTAGGAAGACTGTATCTGTGAGCACATCTGTTTAATCTCCTTCTGACTCTTCCCTGTCATGCTGCTAACTATCCTTCATCTCCCTTCATCTCCACTGAATGCTTTGCTCTGGTATGTTTTTGTTATATCCCAAGGCATTAAAATATAAGATTTTCTCTCTCTCTCTCTCACCAGTGTTCTGACCTCAGGGGACCCTGAATAAATATCTTCATCTATCTAGGTCTCATCTTCTTCACCTGTAAAATTAAAGTGGTGGATTACCTAAGTTTCCCTAGCACTATGGTATAGTAATTCTGATTCTTTCCTTATTCCGACTAAAGTCGATGATTCCCACGACCGCCTGGCTTGCTTCTCTTCTCTTTCCTTCAAGGAAAAGACGCATTAGGGATTGGGACCATGGATTTGTTAGAAGTTTTGTGCACATTGGGAGATTTATGTCAGAAAATAAATAAGATTGGGATGTATGTGTACAAAAGCACACTAGGGACATTTTTGAGTATCACACAAGCTTAATTTCTTATTTGTGTTCTCCTATAGAGCTAAACATTTGCATTCTTTGTCAAATTTAACAGTCTAAAGAAGGATACCCTTCACTCAATTTAAATGAAAATGCCTTCTTGCCTTCTATTGAAATGAATAGAAATTGTTGTTTTGATGAGAATTAATGGAATTATAATAAACTTGACTCTTATTTTAAGTGTTCACAGTGCTCCACTTACGCCACACAATCTGCTGCCTAATTCTAACTAGGGCAAAGTTTACAAATCCAATGGCCTCATTAACAGCCTTCAATTCACAGGTCATCAGAACCATCACAGGGTTAAGTTAAAAAAAATTCTGTATGTAATTATTGCAAAAATTTGGCTTACAAGGTCAAATGATAATATAGAAGGAGAAGTTGATGCTTAGAAACTGTTAGGAAAGTGTAAGGATATTAGTAACTACCACATGCAAATTATCTTAAAAAAATAATAAAAAGGCTGCTTTTAAAAGCATTTTTTTTGCAAGAATGGCAACTTGTGTCCCTGACAGTTGGTAAGAGGATTATTAGAGCTTTGGTTATGAATAAGAATGCTCCTGTGCAAATGAGCAGAGCAGAGCTGGTGGGACAATGTTTATCTTTATAATCAGAGAATGTGGGTTGTATGGTAACAATGCTGTGAAATGTATTGAAACTTGCTTTTTGGCCTAGAAAATGATTGCTTTTAGTAATTTTTCTGTGAATGATTAAGAAGAGTGGGTGATTTCTAATTCTTGGGTACAAGATTCTATTTGTACCCATTAAATCAAGCTTATTGATTGGGTTCTCAAATCTTTTATATGTTTACTAATTGTTTTTGGTTGCTTGACCTATCAATAATTGTGTTTGATGTCTCACACTTTGATGGTGTATTAGCCAAATTCTCCTCCTTCTATTAATTTTTGCTTTATGATTTCCTTTGAATAATTATAAGTATTTTATTAGGTGCACACACATTTAGAATTGGAATATCTTGATGGAATTAAATAAAATTTATAAAAGCCCATTGGTTTGGACTGAACTCCTGCACCAGGCCAAACAGACCAAACCAAAATGGAGTTACTCATGCTGAAGTTCTATGTTATCAAGCTGAAACTTAGTTGTTAATCTGACGTTCCAAGAACTCAGAAGATGATAGATAACAGTCAAATCCCAAAGAGGCCAGTTTAGCTGGCATGATAGAAAAGTCCCCTCTGCTTTAACCTTTACAAGGAATAAGTTTGAAATGACCAATGTGCTTCTTGTTCTCTGTTTTTGCTTCCTTTAGCCCTTTTCTGCCTGTAAAGCTGAACAACTCTGAGCAGCTCATCGGAACACTCAATCTATTGCATAGAATGAGGTGTAGCCTGATTCTAGAATCACAAAGAAAAGCCAATCAAGATCTTTAAACTAAATTTGTTGTAATTTTGTCTTTTGACAATGGTGAGTCAAAACTTTTACCATTGTACAGTGACCTTCTTTTTCCCCAAAATGTTTTTTGTTTTGAAGCTTATTTTGACTAATATTAATTGACAATCTTTATTAGCAGGTGAGTTTATTCCATATTAATTTACTGTGCATATTGACATATTTTAAATTGTTTTTACCCCCTTACTTTGTGCTTTCTACATCCTGTCTTTCCTATACTTCTCTCTACCACTGCCTTTCTTTATTTTGTCTTTTTTTTTTTTGATTGGTGGTTTTCTTTTTAAATTTGCTTGTTTTTTTCTTCTACTGATTAAGAAGTTATCCTCTCTATTTCTGTTCTTTAGTGGTTACCTCACTGTCAGTCCCTGCTCTACTCCAGCTTCAGTACACAAGTTTGTTTTTCACCCTTTGGAGATGTTTCTTATGTTTTAGAGAATTCAGCCATCATTGAAAACTGTTGTGATTGTATTCACCTAGAAATTTATTTGTAACAACTAATTATAACAAGTAACTTACCAACAAAAATTAAAACAGGTAATTTATGTTGTATTTTAAAGGGAGTATCTCAGATAGCTGGAACTAGAAATCTAAAACACTAGCACACTTTAAGTTTCTTATGGGTTGAAGCTGCAATTTCTTTCTTCTTGTTATCATACAGATTTAGCTATTCCTTCCTTTTTTCCTTACTCCCTCTCTCTCTTCCTTTTTGCCTTCATCGTATACCTAACATATATTATCTATTATATACTTAACACTGTACTAGGCACTAAGAACAAGATATGATTCCTAGAAACTCAGCAGAGAGGCATACAGGTGTGAAGAGAGAAATAGCTCCACTTTTTCTGGAAGGCATTCTGATGCAACCTTATATTTTTTTGCTAATTTGACAAAAACAGTTATCAGACACAGGTACCTAAGGTGTTGGATTACATACTCACTTTCAGACCATATTTAATATAGTTGGTATCTTACTCAATTTTTAATACAAATTAGTTATTTATATTAAAGTAAATGCTTACTTAAATTAATTCACATTCTAAAGAGAATTACTTACTAAGTAATTTTGGTTATAAACTTATAGGTTTGGTTATAAACTTTCTGGAAATTGATTTTGTGTGTGTGTGTGTGTATGTTTCCCAATCAGTGGACCTTCTGGCTTTAAATTCTTTAAAACCAGTTCTGGTTAATGTTCAAAAAATATTGTTATAATCCCTTAAACACATTCAACTAACTCTAAGTAGTGTGTCATTTTGAAAGTTATTTTCACCCTCTTTGCTATATCCTATAATTGCTCTCCATCCGAAGGCTGCAGTGAATTGCCCTTCAAAGTAATGCTGGGGCCTGTTTTTCCCAGTAAGGATATTGCCTTATTATATGTTCAATGTCATTTCATTAGAGCAGAAAGTTAGTGGAGTCAAATTTATGCCAGGTCCTTGTATCTACCAAAAGGAAATTTCACTATTAAATAACCCAGTTGCCATTACTGAGTCATGATTCTATTGCTCTAAATTTTTCAAATGATCTCTTTTGTTCCTGGGACACTTGCATACCTAATTGTCAAGTTTAATTTATGATCCTCGTTACTCTCTAAGTGTTTAATTGAGTTAGTGGTTATAGCTGACTCATAAACCCATAAAACCCTTCAGTGGTAAACTAATTAGCCACTGCACCTGCCCTCTAAATGATTAACATTGTTCATTAGTAACAATCAGCATCGGAGTTATTAAAAGTTACCTTACTCTCGGTTGTCTAAAGTAGAGGCTTTCGAACTTTTTTGATCATGATCCAGTATAGGAAACGCATTTCACAGGCCAACCCACGATACACACACACATGCACACACACAGCATATTCCTACTACCTATCAGATAGATTCCGATATTTCCTATTCTATTAATATTTTTCTCTACCCTCTTTCAATTAAAAACATACTGACCTACTAAAGAGGTTTTACAGCCCATGAATGGGTTATGTCCTACAGTTCAAAAACACTGGCTTAAGAAAGTTCATACACTGAAACAAAAAGTTAAGAATAATCAACAAAAGTTTCTTTCAAAATTAGAACTTACTTGTTTCCTTCACCATTATACACCCATCTAGTAGTGCCAATTCCTTCATAGTTTGAAGCCCAGTAATAAATACAGGCATTAATGTGCAGAGTAAACAGCAAGTACCCAGTTGTTCGAATGACTCTGTCAGAAAGAATAGATGCAAAGTAAGGGCTCATGTTTTTTCTGGAATACAGCCTATTTTAACATTTTCTTTTCCTTAAAGTCTCTGCTGAACTCCCTTGCTTTGGGTTTGTGAACTGTTAACTCTCATTAGTGCAGTATAAAGTGATGGTGCCATTGCATGTTTTCTGACTGCAGTGTCTTGACTGGGACTGACAGAGTGTAAAAAAACCCATCCTTTCTTTTCACAGATGGTATGAGTCAACTCTGTGAAAGACATGCCTCGAGGGTCACCTCTCCATTTTGAGTCCCATAAAATATGCCACGCTGATTTAACTGGATATCTCTGAAAAGCTCGTGGGACTTTATGCTACGATGAACTGTGACTAGGGTTCTCTGTGTGAGTGCAGTTCAGATCAGTAAACGAATGAAATTCAGATTAGGAAGATTGTTATGAGAGAGATAGAAAGTCAGGTTTTGAAAGAGCATGTTTTTCTGTACTTGTTTTAACTGAAGCAGGTAATGAGTCCTATTTTTTTAGTCCAGTACACTTCTAAAATCTGTTATGATTTTCATGCTTTTATTTCATTTAAAATATCCAAATCTGTTTTAGAACACACTCCTATATTTTATATTGCCAAAATCTGAAATTATCTCCTTTTCTTTAATAGGGAGGTCATATTCCTGCCAAATGCTGTCTAAAATGTTGTACCATTGCTTTTTCCCCTCCACCCAAGTATACTGAATTATACTTTACCTGTAAATATATGCTTTGTCCATTATAGACTCTAGGTGATGATTAAACTCAAAAAATGAAGTATACTATGTAGGAAACAAGCAAAAGAAATCCAAAAGTATGTTAGTCTTAGATACATCTATTTAAATAAAGCTATATGAAATAGGTTTTATTTGTTAGTGAAAATAATTTTATTCATATGTCTTTTTAAAAAACTAGATCTTGTTTAGTGATAATTTCCTCTGGGAGGTACATTTTATAGCATGGTGCCTTACTTCCAGAGCTTTTTGCTTTATTTTATTTTTACCCTCTAGTTATAGTTTTATTTGTAATGCTTATTGAAAATCAAGCTTAAAAACATTTCTTTCCTTTTCCTTTTAAAGCATATAATAGAACTCTATTTCACAACAATTAAAATCACACTCCCCTCAAAACATAAATAAAAGGATAATATAATGCATTTAAGTCATAAATAGGTGTTAAGTCCTATTGCTCAATGCTAGCATTATTTTTTAAGCAAATTGCATTAAATGTGTATTTGTTTCAAAAAAAATTTAAAGCCCAGTAAGTATTAGCATTGGCTAGATGTTCTTGACATTATTCAAAGATAAAATGAGTTTATATGCATCTAATTCAAACATTGCTATTTTCCTCAAGCTTTTTTCCTGCTTACTTCTACTTTTGCTGTTTATATGCGTTTTTCCTCTTTTATTTCTACAGGCTGTAAGATCATGAAATCCAAAGCCAAATGCCAGTCCTATCTCTGCTACTTTCTAACTATGTAACCTTGGAAAAGTCTCTTACTATTTCCAGACCTTGGTTTCCTCATCTGTAAAATGAGGGCAATAACAGAACACGCTCCTAAAAACGTGCATACACGAGTCAATATGTTTAATGTTCTTAGAATCATAGGATCTTACAGGTAGTAGGGACCTTAGAGATTATTTAGTACACAATTTCACCCAACATAGATATGACTGCAGTAGAACATTTGGAATTAAAAAATAGTATATGTCACAGTTATGTAATATGACTAACTAGAAAAATAAATAATTTGTTTTTCCAGAATTCCTGATTTTAAATTTAGCTTAAGTGTTCACCATAGGGAAAATTTATATTCTTAATTTGTTTTCCCACTTATAACTTGGAGATACAGATGATAAATATTTATGCTAGAGAATTGTGTATTTATACTCACATTCCATGGTCAAACCGGAAGTCTCTAGAGTCATCTTGGATGTATGGAAATAAGGGGTAAGGGCACTTTCAAGGTGGAAAAATCAGGGCATAGAAAGAAAGCCCCTTCAGCTTGAGGCTTATCTGCCAATCCCCTTATCATGAGGAATTTGGAGTCAGACAAACACGTGATAGAGCTGAGTACAGCCACTCATTTGCAGTGTGTCTGGACAGATTTTCCTACCATGTGAATCCTCATTTTCTTCATCTCTAAAATGAAGTTGTTGGGATGAATAATTGAGATAATGAATATAAAGTTTTAGCAATTTTGTTGTTGTCAGGACCCACCATTGTTGCCAGGTTTTGTTATCTTGTCTTCCCAAGATACAAAAGAGATAATCACCTTGAATTTGTGAAATACTGTATGATCCCTTTCAGAAGGTTGTTTTCGGAAATACAAGATATCATTACTATTGTTAAAGATTTATATAAAATTTCAAATTCTGATTGTCCTCAAATTTTTTTTAGGTCCCCAATGAAGCTATGAGTTATAAATATTTATGTCTTATAATCTTTTTAAATAGGTCATACATTCACGTAGTTCAAAACAACATGAACTGTATACCTTTGAAAGTCACGCTCTGACTCTTGCCCCTGTCCATCTTGATTTTCCTTCCTCCTTCTCCTTTCCACCTCAGGTAACCACTTTTACTAGGTTTTTTTTGTAGCCTTTCAGCATTTGTGTAAATATAGAAAAATTGAATATTTTTCCTTTTTGTTATACAGAAGTTAGCATTGCTCTATCAACTGTTCTGTAACTAGCTTTTTCTCTCAGCGATTTATCTTGGAGTTCTTTCCATATCAACACATAGGAAACTTGCTCTTTATTCTTTTACAACTATAAACTATTCTATTATACAGATGTATGTTAGTATATTTAACTAGTTCTCTCTTGATAAACATTTCAGTTGTATTTGAGTATGTAAATAATTTTGCGATGCAAAAGTATGTTTGCATTTTTTTAAGAATTGTAGAATTTTAGATGAGTAAGATAATTTAGGGGTAATCTATTCTAAGACTTTAATTTTACACCCCATATACCAGGCAGTCAGTAACTATCTTGTCAAAATGGACAAATACAAAAAAATGAAAGTTATAAAAGATTCATTTGTAGTTAGAGTTGAATTTTGAAGTACCAAATCATTTCTATTTTAGGTTATAAAAATGAGATATAGAATAAAAATAACCAGGAACAACTACCTTCAGGCACTTATCCTTTATTCATTTAAGAAAATTCATAGCACTGATGTGAGCAGAAAGATGGAGGACAGTTTTGGAAAAATTAAGAATATTGGTAATTTTAGTATATTTAAAATTGCTTCAAGATTGCTTCTATTATCATAAGGAGAAGGCAATTAAACATAGTATCTTACCTTTAATATCCTATTTGTTCTAAATATTGGATTAAACCCAAAGAAGAGGTAAAAAACATCAAATGGTATGACTGATGCAACATCCAACTGTTGGAAGAACACATTCACAATTGTGTTATGTTTACATGCTTTTTGGGGCATGGATATATTTATACTGACACAATGCATTACTTGTTGTTTAATCCAAAATTGCCTTCAGTTATATATGCATGGTACCATTGAAAGGCATATTAGCACCTTGAAAACAAGGACACTATTTTGTAGCCTACTTCCAGTGTATTTCATTTCCACCTCTGTGCATCTGATCTGTCCTTAGGCACTGCATTTGCTAGGATTTTTTATTGAGCTGTCACATATACTTCAGTGATGGCATGGTTGCTAATGTTAAAATACATTTTAATAGTGTTTTAAACATGGGGCTCTTGGACTGAAAATCAAGTCCATTCTTGATTTTATTTGAAACCATTGCACTTTCATTGCCAGTGATATATTTTTATGTTTCAGCCAGTTCTCCAGTGTTCAGAGCTGATTACATTGTTGTTCATCCAGGCTCTTCAATGCCTTCTACTCCTGTCTACTTTGAACCATTTTGCTACCAATAAACTTCTGTGAAAGTATTGATCAGAGACTGTGCAGGCTAAAAGAGAGGAGAGGAAAGAAATCAGTCCTGTTTACGATTAATCAGCAGCTCTGATGGGACAAGGTATTAAAAGTACCATTATAGCTAAAAAAATTTTTAAAAATATTTGTCATGTATTAAAATTATTCTGGCCTTCTATTACCCTGGTAATTATGAAATGACAACACCACACTTGCATACTTTCTTGATTGCAATAACAATAATAAATGCTTTTATGTAGAATCATTATTCATTTTCATTACATGTTACATGGTCTTAGAAAAGAGAGTATATTAAAAAATTTAAGATGTCTTAAGACAGTTAAGAACAATTAAGAACATATTGTAAGACCACACATAAAAAAGAGAGTTGACATAATTAATTTTGTAACAGAATTTCAAAGCCTATTGCTATTGAACGGGAATTGAACTTCTAGTTTGAATTGTCCACATTAGCTATTATAAACAAACTATTTACTAAAAGTATTGGCTTAGAAATTGCATCATATCATTAAACCTGTTTGATTTTACCCTACAGATATTGATCCTCATAACAAGTTGAGAGGTGTACAGAACAGTTACTAAAATAATATCTTACAAATAAGAAAGCAGCAGCACAGAGCTGTTGACTTGTCTAGTGCTGCCCCAGACCCGTTGGGCATGGATGTACTTGGTTATTCCCCTATTGGATTGTTACCCTACCATGAATGGAGCTTGCAGTCTCCATTGTAGGCTCCAGATTTGAGTTTCGGGCTCAAATCATAATGATCTTTTTACTTGCTTTCTAATCAATTGCTCGACTCCTTTCTCAACTTCTCTATGGGAATAGTTATTAGTCATTTTAATATCAACACATTGGCATGGATTTATATAAAAAAGTATAATCTATTTCTCATTGAATTGTAGAAAATTGAATTGAGGAAGTATTGACCAACACTAAACTCTGTGCAAGGCACATTGCAAAGCATGTTGGGGTTGAAATAGGAGTAAGATATTGTTTCTACCCACAAGAAGTTAACAATCTAATAGTGGAATAACCAATTACAAAAATACAGTCATATGTCGCTTAATGATAGGGATATGTTTTGAAAGATGCATCATTAGGTGATTTTGTTGTGTGAATATCATAGAGTATACTTACATGAACCTAGGTGGTATAGCCTACCACACACCCAGGCTATATGGTACGGCCTATTGCTCATAGGCTTCAACCTGTGCAACATGTTGCTTTACTAATACTGTAGGCAATTGTAACATAATGGTAAGTATAATATTTGTGTATCAAAACATAGAAAAGGTACAGGAAAAATATGATGTAAAAGATAAAAAATGGTACGTCTGTATAGGGTGCTTACCATGAATGGCGCTTAAAGGCCTGGAAGTTGCTCTGGGTGAGTTGGTGAGTGAGTGGTGGGTGAGTATAAAGGCCTAGGATGTTACTGTGCACTACTGTAGACCTTATGAACACTGTACACCTAGGCTACACTAAATTTATAAAATAATTTTCTTTCTTCAATAACTAACCTTAGCCTACTGTAACTATTTTATTTAATAAACTTTGGAATTTTTAAAAGCTTTTTGACCCTATTGTAATAACACTTAGCTTAAAACACAAATGCATTGTACAGCCATACAAAAATATTTTCTCTCTTTATATTTTTATTTTATAAGCTTTTTTTCTGTTTTTAAAATTTTTTATTTTTATTTTTTTAAACATTTTTGTTAAAAACTAAGACACAAATATACACATTAGCCTACACCTACACAGGGTTGGGATCACCAATATCACTGTCTTCCACTTCCACATCTTGTCCCACTGGAAGGTCTTCAGGGGCAATAACACGCATGGAGATGTCATCTCCTGTGTTAACAATGCCTTTTTCTGGAATACCTCTTGAAGGACCTGCCTGAGGCTGTTTTACAGTTAACTTTTTTTAATAAGTAGAAGGAGTGCCCTCTAAAATAACGACAAAAAGTATAGTATAGTAGGTGCATAAACCAGTAACATAGTTGTTATTATCATTATCAGGTAGTATGTACTGTACATAATTGTCTGTGCTATATTTTTATACAACTGGCAGCACAATAGGTTTGTTTACATCAGCATCACCACAAACATATGAGTAATACATTGTGCAATGACGTTTTGATGGCTACAAAGTAACTAGGTGATAGAAATTTTTCAGCTCCATTATAATCTTTTTTTAAATTTCAAAATATTAAAGGAGTACAAATGTTTTTGTTGCATGGATACTTTGTATAATGCTGAAATCAGGGCTTTTGGTGTGCCCATCACCAGAATAGTGTTCATTGTACCCAACAGGTAAGCTTTTGTCCCTCACGACACCCCCCTTCTTGGTCTCCAATGTCCTTTATATCTCTTTGGGCCCGTGTGTACCCATCATTTAGCTCCCACTTATTAGTGAGAATGTATAGTGTTTGGTTTTTCATTCCTGAGATACTTCACTTAGGATAATGGGCTCCAGTTCCAGCCATGTTGCTGCAAATGACATTATTGCATCCCTTTTTACAGTTGAGTAGTACTCTATAGTATATATACACACCATATTTTCTTTATCCACTCATGAATTGATGGGCCCTTAGGTTGATTCCACATCTTTGCAATTGTGAATTGTGCTGTGATAACATTCAAATGTAGACGTCTGTTAGGTAAAATGATTTCTTTTCCTTTGAGTAGATACCCAGCAGTGGGATTGCTGGATCAAGTGGTAGGTCTACATTTATTTCTTTGAGGAATCACAATACTGTTGTCCATAGAGGTTGTATTAATTTGCAGTCCCACCAACAGTTTATAAATGTCCCTTTCTCTCTGCATCCATACCAGCATCTACAGTTTTTTGACTTTTTAATAATGGCCATTCTGATAGGGTAAGGTGGTACGTCATTGTAGTTTTACTTTTTATTTCCCTGATGATTAGTGATATTGAGAACTTTTTCATATGTTTGTTGGCTATTTGACTATCATATTTTGAAAAACTTCTGTTCATGTCTTTTGCCCACTTTTTGATGGGGTTGTTTGTTTTTTTCTCACTGATTTGTTTAAGTTCTTTGTAGATTCTGGATACTAGACCTTTGTCAGATGTATAGTTTGCCAATAATTTTCCCATTCTGTAGGTTGTGTATTCACTCTGTTGATAATTTCCTTTGCTGTGCAGAAGCTTTTTAATTGAATTAAGCCCCATTTATTTATTTATGTTGTTGCTGTATTTGCCTTTGGGGTCTTAGTCATAAATTCTTTGCCTAGGCTGGTGTCCAGAAAAGTTTTTCCTATGTTTTCTTCTAGACTTTTTATGGCTTCATGCCTCACATTTAAGTCTTTTATCCATTTGAATTAATTTTTATATATGGCAAGGGTTTCTGTTTCATTCTTCTGCATATGCTTATCCAATTTTGCCAGCACCATTTATTGAATTTGGATTCTTTTCCCCAGTGTATGTTATTGTCTGCTTTGTTGAAGATCAGTTGGTCATAGCTATATGGTTTTATTTATGAGTTTTCTATTTTGTTACTTTGATCTATGTCTCTACTTTTATACCAGTACCATGCTTTTTTGGTTACTATAGCCTTGTAGTGTAATTTGAAGTCAGGTAATGTGATGCTTCCAAATTTGTTCTTTTTGCTTAAGATTGCTTTGGCTATTCAGGCTCTTTTTTGATTCCATATGAAGCTTAGTATTATTTTTTCTAGATCTGTGAAATATGACATTGGTATTTTGATGGGAATTATGTTGAATCTGTAGATCACCTTGGGCAGTGTGGACATTTTAATGATGTTGATTCTGCCAATCCATGAGCAAGGGATGTTTTTTCCATTTGTTTGCGTCATCTATACTTTCTTTCATTAGTGTTATGTTGTTCTCCTTGTAGAGATCTTTCATCTCCTTGGTTAAGTATATTCCTAGGTATTTTATTTTCTTTGTAGCCATTGTAAATGGTACTGAGTCCTTGATTTGACTCTCAGCTTGACTGTTACTAGTATATAGAAATGCTACTAATTTTTGTACCTTGACTTGTAACCTGAGATTTTGCTGAATTTATTTATCAATTCAAGGAGTTCTTGGTGGAGTCTTTTGGGTTTTCTAGATAAAAGATCATATTGTCAGCAAATAGGGATAGTTTGACCTCCTGTTCCCTTATTTGGATGCCTTTTATTTCTTTCTCTTGACTGATTGCTCTGGCTAGGACTTTCAGCATTACGTTGAATAGAAGTGGTGACAATGGGCACCCTTGTCTTGTTCCAGTTCTCAGGGAGAATGCTTTCAGCTTTTCCCCATTCAGGATGATGTTGGCTGTGGGTTTGTCATATGTGGCTTTTATAATTTTGAGGTATATTCCTTCTATGCCTAGTTTGTTGAGGGTTTTTATCATAAGTGGGGTGCTGGATTTTATGGAATGCTTTTTCTGCATCTATTGAGATGATCATATGGTCTTTGTTTTTATTTCTGTTTACATGGTGAATCCCTTTTATTGATTTGCATATGTTAAACCATCCTTGCATCCCTGAGATGAAACCTACTTGATCATGGTGAATTATTTTTTTGATATGTTGTTGAATTCAGTTTGCTAGTATTTTGTTGAGGAGTTTTGCATCTATGTTCATAAAGGATATTGGTCTGTAGTTGTCTTTGTTTGCTTTTTTTTTTTGTATCCTTTTCTAGCATTGGTGTCAAGGTGATACTGGCTTTGTAGAATGAGTTTGGGAGGATTCCTTCCTTCTCTATGTTATATGGAATAATTTTTGTAGGATGGGTACCAGTTCTTCTTTGTAGGTCTGGTAGAATTCAGCTGTGAATCCATCTGGTCTGAGGCTTTTTGTGTTGGGAGACTTTTATTACTGCTTCAATTTTGCTCATTATTGGTCTGGTCAGGATTTCTATTTCTTCCTTATTCAGGCTTGGGAGGTTGAGTGTTTCTAGGAATTTAACCATTTACTCTCATTATTCTAGTTTGTTTGCATAGAGGTTTCTGTAATATTCATGGATGATATTTTGTATTTATGTGGTATCAGTTTTAGTGTCTCTTTTCTCATTTCTGATTGAGCTCATTTGAGTCCTTTCTCTTCTATTTATGGTTAATTTAGCTAGTGGTCTATCAATTTTTTTATCTTTTCAAAGAACCAACTTTTTGGTTTATTGATACTTTATATTGTTTTTGTGGTTTCCATTTCATTTAGTTCTGCTCTGAGCTTTGTTATTTCTTTTCTTCTGCTGGCTTTGGGTTTGGTTTCTTGTTGTTTTTCTAGTTCCTAGAGATGTGATGTTAGGTTATTAATTTGTAGTCTTTCTGTCTTTTGATGTAGTCATTTAAGGCTATGAACTTTCCCCTAAGTACTACTTTCACTGTATCCCATAGCTTTGAAAGCTTGTGTCCTTTTTGTCTTTCAGCTCAAGGAGTATTTTGATTTCCATCTTAATTTCATCATTGACCCAAGGATCATTCAGCAGAAGGTTCTTTAATTTCTATGACTTTTTGTAGACTTGAGTGTTAATCTTGGAATTGATATCTAGGTTTATTCCACTGTGGTCTGAGAAGATACATCGTGTGATTTCAACTTTTTTGAATTTACTGAGGCTCGTTTTGTGTTGTAAGATATGATGAATCTTTGAAAATGTCCCATGTACTGATGAGAAGAATGTATATTTAGTAGTTTTTGAGTAGAATATTCTGTAACTGTCTGTTAGGTCCGTTAGTTTCAGAGTCCCATGTAAGTTCAGTGTTTCTTTATTCATTTTCTGCTTTGATGATCTGTCCAGTTCTGTCAGTGGGGTGTTGAAGTCTCTAGCAATTAAGATGTTACTGTTTATTTCTTTGCTAATATTTTAGTAGAATTTGCTTTATGAATCTGGGAGGTCTAGTGTTAGGTGCATATATATTTAGGGTTGTTATGCCTTCTTGTTGAATTGTTCCCTTTACCATTATAAAATGACCATCTTTGTCCTTTTTTAACCATTGTTGGTTTAACATCTATTTTATCTGATATAAGACTGGCTACACATGCTCACTTTTTGTTTGTATTTGCATGGAATATTTTTTTTCCATTCATTTACTTTGAGTCTGTGTGAGTCCTTGTGGTTTAGATGTGTTTCTTGGAGACAGAAAATAGTTGGGTTGTGTTTTTTCATCCATCCAATCCATCTGTCTTTTAAGTGGGGCATTCAGACTGTTCATGTTGAGTGTTAATATTGATATGTGGGGTGCTATTCTGTTAGTCATGTTGGATGATACCTTATTGTTTTGTTTTTCTCCTCTTGCTATTGTTCTATAAGAGTTGTGAACTTTAACTTTTGGGTGTTTTTACACTGGTGGGTATCTATTGTGCTGTTCCATGTATAATGTACTCTTGAGCATTTCCTGTAAGGCGTGGCTACTAGAGACAAATTCCCTTAGTGTTCAGTTGTCTGGAAAAGTCTTTATTTATCCTTCATTCATGAAACAGTTTTGCAGGATAAAACATTTTTGACTGGCAGTTGTTCTGTTTAAGAAGACTGAAAATGGGGTCCCAATATCATCTAGCTTGTAAGGTCTCCACTGAGAAGTCTTCTGTTAGCCTTATGGTTTTCCTTTGTAGGTTAGCTGTTGCTTTCATCTTGTAGCTTGTAGAATTTTCTCCCTCATTTTTACTTTGTCCAGGTTGATGACTATGTGTCTTGGAGATGTCCTATTTGCTATGAATCTTCCTGGAGTTCTGTGACCATCTTGTGTCTGGATATCTGAATCTCTGGTGATACCAGGGAATTTCTCCTTGACAATTCCCTTGAAATGGTTTTCTACACTTTTTGGTTTCTCTTCATCTCCCTCTGGGACACACCATAATTCCTATATGGCTCATTTCACATAGTCCCATATTTCTTAGAGCAATTGTTCATTCTCTTTTATTCTTTTCTTTCCATGTTTAACTGACCGGGTTAGTTCAAAAGTCTTGTCTTCAAGCTCTGAGATTCTTTCTTCTGCTTGGTCTAGCCTCTTGTTGAAGATTTCTTCTGTATTTTGTAATTACCTAATGACTCTTTCATTTCTTTATGTTCAGTTATATCCTTTCTCATGTTGTCTATCTCTTTAGTGACTTTTTCATATTTTTCATTCATGTCCTGAAACATTTTTTTGGTTTCTTTCTATTGGTTGTCAACTTTCTCTTCAATGCCATTCTTCTTATTTGCCATCCATATTCTGAATTCCATTTCTGCCATTCTTACAATTTCCTGTTGGTTGGGGTCTGTTACTGTGGATCTATTGTGATCCTTTGGGCATGTTGAACTAGCTTGTTTTTTCATGTTGCCAGAGTTCTTTTGCTGGTTTCTTCTCATCTGAAACCTCTTCTTTCAGCTCTGGGCTGATAGGTTTGTGGTGCACCTGTTCTCCTTTGCTGGGAACTCTTCTACTTAGTGAGAAGGAGGACAGATTCCTAGATAGCACTTTTGTCTCCTACTCTGGAGAAATGACCCAGTGGGAGAGGGTGGATGTACTGAGAACTATAATGCAGCTGTTTTCCTGCATTGTCCCATTCCCCTGTGGTTGTCATAGTCCAAGCCAGTACTAGGGGATATTTTTTCATACTGGCGAGTTGGTCTCCAGGTCACTGTTGGAAGCTCTTACCAGGGGTTGGGCAAGTCCCTCTCCATGGAAGCAAGTGGCATAACCTTGGCTGGTGCCTGGGTAGGTTGTGGGACCTTGGTGGGTGCCTGGATGCATCACAGGACTGCAGCCAGCAGTGGGGCAAATCATGGGACCTTGGTGTGTGGCCAGGTTTGTCAAAAGTCCTCAGCCAGTTATGGGCAGGTATGGGACCTTGGCTGGTGCCTGTACATTTCAGGGGATATTGGCGGGCCCCTGGGCATGTCACAGGACTGTAGCTGGCAGCAGGTCAGGTCATGGGACCTTGGCAGGTACCTGAGCACATTGTGGGATCTGGGCAGATGCCTGGGCACACTGCAGTATCTTAGCAGGTGCCTGTGCACGTTATGGGACCTTGGTGGGCACCTGAGCACATCATGGGACCACAGGGTTGGGTTGTGGGATATTTGTGGGTGCCTGTGTGGGTCGTGGGACCTTGGTTGGTTCCTGGACAGTTCGGGGGTCCTTGGTCAGTACCTGGGTAGGTCACAGAACCATGGTGGGCAGTGGGGTAGCTCCTCGGGTCACAGTGGCTAGGCCACCTACAGCTGACAGGGCTCAGGAGGTGTGCGGCATCCTGCTGGGAAGTTTCAGTGGCTGGGGCTCTCCCTCTGCTCAGGTATGACTATAGCAGCTGCTGTAGTGCTACTCAGGTGGCACTGGCGGCACTATTGAGATGGCGAGATGGTAGCCACCGGCAGATGCTGAGGGCAAGTGACACCTGCTTTGCTCAGATCCCTAAGAAGCAGCCTGTAGGGACATTGGGGGAGTACAGGGCACCCAGTCACAGTGCACATGAGAGCACCTGCTCTCCCCACTCCCTCCCTGGCCTGGGAGGGGTAATGCAGAGGCAGCTGCAAGTGGAGCCGACTCCTCTGCAGACTGGATGCTCTGAGGCTGATAACGCAGAGTGGTGTCTGTCACGATGACCTGAGACCAGAAGCTATAGGGACCCCACAGTGCCCACTCTCTGGTGCAATGCTGCTGTACAGACCCCAAGCAGCTCCCTGATCAGTTTGGAGATCTGCTGTCATGTGGGAGCAGGTTGCAACTTGGGTTGCATGTCCACTGGGGGAGTGCAGAGCTCCTGGGATCTCTCCCCTAACCTTTGTCATATGTGGACACTTCCTCCACGTACCTTCCAATCTTGCGGAGCAGATCACCCCACCTCTCTCCCCCCAGCTTTTGGTGCCTCCAGTTGCTTCTCTGATGATTCATAATGCTTTCTCCAAGATAGTCCATCTGTGGGTGAACCTCTACCTACAACCTTTGGTCCTCTCCTTGAGAGGGGTGAATGCAGGCTTCTTCTAGTCTGCTACCTTGACGCCTCCCCCCATTATAATCTACAGGACCACTACTACATATATGGTTCATTGTTGACCAAAATGTCATTGTGTGTCACATGAGTGTAACTATAATGCAATGCCAAAAATAGGCAGGATGTGCTGAAGGAATTCAAAAGGAGGAGTGATCACAATTAAATATATGAATTAATTTAGCCCTTATTCCAACTCAAGAAAGTAATTAGAGTTTGAAATAAGCTGTGTAGCATTTACAAAGAACAGTCATCCTCTTTGTAGAATTCATCAAAGTAATGTAAATCTTTTACGAATATGCCTAAGTATGTGGCAGTTTTTTACAAAGAACGTTATTTGGAGATAAAAACAAACTGAAAGGGATTTTAATCATTGTAGATCTCCAACAGAGGTAGTTTGGGACCTAAACCCAGATTTGAATTTTTTTAAACAAAATTTGAGACCGCTAGAGTGTTATCCTTGAAGTGGGAGCTGGAGTTTGCTCAGACAGATTGGGTAACCTTGGATAACCTCCAACCTCTGCTTATTTCCCAGTCATATAAGAAAGTACTTTGAAAACAATTATGGGCAATAAAACATAAGATTATATTGTTATTAGGGTAAAGGAAGATTCCATGTTATCTAAATAATTGCCTCTTTTCTATTTCTTATTTTGCTTATGTGAACAAGAAAGAAACAGGAGTAGAAACAATTTTGCAGACATTTACACCATTATGCTACATGAATTGGAGGCTAGAATTCTGTGGGCAAGACAAGGTACACTCTATACTCCTATATTGATATTTAAATCAGAATTTAAGCATAGGCACTAACTTGTTTTGGTCTGCTTAATGAAGACCCATATGTTGAATTACCCATTTACACATATAAGGAAATGTGTCACGTAATTATCGAGAGGCAGAAACTTCAGGCCTATCTTTGTCTAATAAAACTTCATCTGTATGAGTTTTGTTACAAAGGAAGATGATTTGTTTGGAGAAATCTGTAGATGGGACTTAAAGTCAAAATGGCGAGAGATTACTTGAACAATTTTGACATTATTTGTACATTACCTACCTGAAATTTTGTAGAACTCCTGTAGTGTCTCTTTAGCTCATTTGAATCCACCTGAAATATATTTATATTTCAGTTAATTTCAGCCAATTTCATCAATTATTTTCTCACTTTGTTAATATTTATAGCAATTTCTCTCTACTGGTTCCTTCCAACCTCAGCCTATAAATATGCTCCATCTTCTCACATTTTAAGACAAAATAATTTCTTTGGCTTTTGTTTTATTTTTGTTATTGCCCTATTGTTTGTCATAGTCAAGCTTCTCAAGAGAGTCACCTACATTGCTTTACTCCACATACTTCCCTCATATTTATCCTTAACCCATGACAATTTGGTGGCAATTTGGCTTCTTCCTACTTCTCTCATGTCATCAAGGTTAACAGTGCAAAGACCACCAATAACCTCTTAATGATTATACCCAGGGGACCCTTTACAGTACTTAGTATTCTTCCATGGCACATACTATATTTTTAAATGACACATATGTTTCTTGGCTCATTTGTTTAACATCATTCTACTCCATTAAACGGTAATCTATCTGAGGACAAGTTTAATTTTATTTACCAACTATACATAACTCATGCCTGGAATATACTAAGAGCCCAATAAATGTTAATTAAGTGGATGAATAGATAAAGGAAGGAAGAGATGAATAAAACTTTTGAGGCACTTGACATTTTTTTGGACAATTTTATCCTTGAAACTTTCTCTTTCCAAAGAATCTTTAGTGTCATTCTTGGTTTACTTCTTCAGTTCCAACTTTTTGGTGTTCTCGGACTCTTGGGCTGGCCTTTTAAAAGTTAACAATGGCTGGGTATGGTGGCTCATGCTTGTAATCTCAGCACTTTGGGAAGCTGAGGCTGGAGGATTGCTTGAGGTCAGGAGTTTGAGACCGGCGTGGGCAACATAGAAAGACCCCGTCTCTACAAAACATTAAAGAAAAAAATTAGCCAGGTGTGGTGGCATGCACCTGTAGTCCCAGCTACTCAGGAGGTGAGATAGGAGAGTCGCTTGAGCCCAGGAGTTTGAGGTTGCAGCGAGCTATGATGACTCCACTGCACTCTAGTCTGGGCAACAGAGCAAGATCTTGTCTCCAAAAAAAAAAAAAAAAAAGGTTAACATTGTCTTTTCTTTTTTCATTATACTTGCTTCCTGGGAAATCTCACCTATTTTTTACAGTCTCAAAGATCACTATATGTGTTGATGCTACCAAATTTCTACCTGCACGTAATATCACTTTCTAGAGTTGTTAATCCATGTAAGCAACTGCCCTGTGTCTTCTTTGCTTTGCAGTTTCAAACCTGAGTTCATCATAATTCTCCATCTCCCTTAAGCCTAGCTGTGCTCCTCCTCCTCCTGCTATTGTTTATCCTATAAGCATCCTCACCCACACTGGCCAGTGATCCTACACTACTCACTCTCCCTCAGCCCTCTTCCAACCAGCAGCCAAGTTCTACTGACTCTATTTCCTAGTATTTTCTCATGTCCATTCTCTCCTTTTGGCATTGGTATTTCCACCTTTAGTCTTTCCCCCTTTATCCAACCTATAATGGCAGCCAGATGGTCTCTCTAAGTCAGATCTTTTAATAATCCCCATTTATGTCAAATCCTACAACTCCACCTGACTTTAATAAAAAATTCAAGCTCTCTTTCATGGTATACAAGGCTCTCCTTTCTGCGTCCCACTAGCCTCCTGGAGCATACCACACCCACTCTGGTCAGCAGTTCCTCAAATGCATCAGAGTTTCTCACCTTGATGCCTTTGCCCTTGCTGTTCCCAGAATTCAAAACATGTTATTCCTTTTTTTATGGGGGTGGAAGGGTGCAGATAACTCCAACTCATCCATCAAGATTTGGACCAGGTGTCCCCTCCCTCACATGGTTTTCTCTGAGCCTCATAGCACCCTGGGTACATATTTGTCATGACTCATAACATAAAATCCCACCATTTTTCTTTTTTCTTTCTGTCCTTCATACTCCAAGCTATGTAAGACAGTAGGGTCCGTATCTTTGTCCTCTATTTCCTCAGTTCCTAATGCAATGTCTTGTAACACATAGTAGATGCTCAACAAATGTGCAATAAGTGATAAATGAATAGTGTGGCATTTGTTAATATTCATACCTAAAAGAATTAATGCTAATATTTGATTTATAGTCATATGTTCAGATATATGTAGAAAGGGATTTTCTAAGTGCTCTTATTTAGTTGACCAAAGTACTATAACTTGTACACACAGAAGCAGTATCTTATAACAATTATCATTCAGGCTGCCTAAGTTCAGAAGTTTAAACAAATGCCAAGCAACATTAAAGATTGGTTAGTCAAAGCCCCAATTCTTGACCACCCCCCCAACTTTTTTTGGCTATAATTTTTACTCATATACACATTTTAACTTTTACAGAAATATATTAGAAAATATATGACTTGCTCATTTAATGATTTTAAATGTGAACAAAATGGCTTGCTGAGCCACAGGTAAACATAGATACATTCACACATTGATAGCCTTATAAATTGTGCACCAAGCTTGAGTAAGATCAGTCACCTCCTTCAAAGCTTATATGGGGCAGACAGACACATTTCAAATGCTGGGCAGTTAAGGTAAAATACCACCTCCTCTCCACATCCAGGAAGAAATTTTTTAGTACATTTATCTGTTTACTTTCAGGATTGTCCATGGTCCTATGATTGAATAAATGTAAGTGCAACTAAAACTTGCTAGATTAAATGAAATGCCATCTAATGATTTTAAAATCTCTCATCTTCAGAGTACTAAATAAATTTGGCATCATTAGCCTTATGAGGATCAGCATGTTCACCAGTAACAATTAGGCAATTATTTTTAAAATGTCACCCTTTTTAATTCTCTCTCCCTCTTTTAAGCCTCATCATTATGTAGGCGACATTTCTTCAGGGCAGGCTTACTTTAGGAAGGATATGTTAATTGCACCTAAATCTTTTCCAACAGAAAGTTTATGAAGAAGATCAACCCAGGTGTTAGTATATTCACTTATTAGCACTACTCTTCTGATTAACAATTCATAGAAACTCCATAATTTTACATCAAACAGATAGCAGTGTTTCAGAAATGATAATAACATCTGAGACAACTATAATGTAGATTAAATAATTATACAAGGGAAGAAAATTCTTGAACCAAAATTACCATTCATTCAATCCTTCAAACATTTCTTGAGTATACTCTTTGAGTTTCTAGGATAGATAAAGAAATAAATTGAATACTGTCTGTACTCTCAAGAAATTTATTTCCATGAAAGAAAGAGAGTGGATGGACATCCACAGGCCCTGGGCTAGATGTATACACTGTCTTATCTAATCTTCACAATAGATTTATGAGATGGGTATTACTATTTCCATTTTCCAGGTCAAAAAGATTTTATTCAATGAAAAGATAAATTTATTTTCTTCAAGTTAATGCTATTAGCAAATTTCAGAAGTGGAATTTGACCCTGGTCTGTTTGTTTCTTCTAGATCATAATAGCCTAATCAATATTTAACAAAATTAAATAACAGAATTATGAATAAGGTATATGGAGCACAGAGAAGGGAGTAGTTAATTTTTTTCAGATCGGTTTATAAACAGGAATTGAGAGGATTAAGTGTCAAAAGCAGTTGACTATAAAGGAAGGCCTAATCGACAGTGTTACCAGATGGTACTGAGCATTTCCATGGGTCCTTGTTATTGGTGGGTTTAGCAAAGGATTGTGTATGTGAGTGTCTCATATCTAAATAATCTCCACTGTCATTTCCAATTGATTTCTGCTTTCTGTAAGGGAACATATAGAAGAGACTTTTTTGTTGGTCCTTGATTCAAAATTCTGTCCTCTGTGTAGAACCACTTTCAGAAGAAAGATATAAATAAATGCTGTGGAAAACTTGTAAACGCTGCTGATTCCCTTTATTATGGCTGTTAACACCTCAATGTGTTGTCTGTTACTTGTTTGCTTTCTCTCAAGGCCTTGGGGAATTAATATTTCCATCTTCCAGTCGTGGTGCAGTATTTAGTAAATAAATAAAGTATGTAGGTATACCTACTTGGCAACTGCAGGTGCTTAATAAATGTTTGTTGAATGCATGAATGAATGAATGAATAATTTGGTGGTGTACACCAATAGTAGCATAGATAACTAAATGTAGTGAGACCTTCAGGTTGAGTAATCAATGTACATAGTCTTCTTACCAAAATGTAATCAAGTTTCAAAGGCTAAAACTACCTCCTCTAAATTAAAGAAACCATTAAACTTCTTTTGAACAAATAAAGCAATTATTTCCTGCTCTGTACTTGTAGCTTGTGATAATGCATTTTAAGTAGAGCCCATTGAGTGTGTTTTTATTTGTTATTTTTCTTGGTTTTAACACTCCATTGTGTGCAAAGGCCTCTTAGAAAATTGAAAATAAAAGTCTCCCCTTACTGATTTTGTCATTTTCCATTTGTCAAACATTGATTTTTCTCCCCCCTTGTGCATCTAATGGAGGTTGAAATTAGTGTTCTTTTTTTTTGTTGTTGTTTACTTCTTATTTGTACATCATCATCATCATTCATCAAGCTGCCAGTGAGCCCTGGGGAGAGTGCTGGTGAGTTAACTAATGCTCTGAAGTCCTCACAAGGAATATTTTGAATGGATTTTTTTCTACAGCTTTGGCTCTTGCCTTTAGAATTTCTTTCTAGGAAAGATTTCAAATAGAGCAAACAGTCCCCAGAAAATAACATTTTTTTAAGAGAAAAAATAACCAAAATTACTCCTTTCAGTTTTTTGATCTTAAATAGATCTCCTGGAGATTCAAAAGAAAATATTCAGAAGATTAAGGAACCTATTTATCTTCTGCAAAAATATCTATGAACCTAAGGTGCCATATACACAGTCAGTCTGCCGTTCCTCTTGTGACATTGGAGAACATGTTCTGTGCAGCCCTCACTGGGACGCCTAAGGAGTATGTCACAGTGGCAGCAAATGGAAAGAAGCATCCTTCCAGTTAGCTGGGGAAGGAGTCAAGGGGTAGAGGTTATGAGACTTGTATGTGTGCTTGTGAAAACATATTCTATTTCTTTCTTAGATTGATTGGATTGACTACGAAATTCCCTTAACACTGAGAATAAATCCAGGTGAAGATAATTTCTCCTAAGGGTAAAGGATACTAGTTCTTGAGGTAGAACATTGCATTTGATCATGGGAAATGGGTTGTGATGAATTTGGAAGTAAAGAATAAAAAGAAGACGGACCAGTAGATACCATAATCATTAAAAAGCAAAACAAAACAAAACAATTGTGCAGGTGTTCTACGTATTTGTGGTTTGCACGTTTGTGAGGTGTGTGGCTTCCTCTCTGTGGTTTGGCTCTCTCGATGGTGATAATGATAGCTCATTGCTTTCTCTTTCCCTTATGGCCTATCTGATAGTATATTTTGCAATGGTAGAAGTCTCCTGTGTTGTCTGATATGATAGCCGCTAACCACATGTGGTTGTTGAGTGCTGGAAATATGGATAGTGTGGCTGAGAAACCTGAATTTTTAATGTAATTTAATTGTAATTAATTAAAATTTAAATTTGAATAGGCATATGTGCCTAGTGGCCACCATATTGGACAGTGCAGTGATTCTATACTGATTAAAAGGGTCATGGCGGCTTTGTTTTTTAAGTTAGGTTTTCCCAAAGTGTCCAGGTCTGTAACTTTGGACTTGACTTCTGTACTATATGCAGGCACTGTGCTTAGTGCTGACTATACAATTGATAAACTAGATATAGCCTGTTTCCTGAAATCTTACAGCCTAATACTTTCTCACAACACTGGGCTGTTACCTAAGAAGGTTGACTAGGCCGGGGAAGGGGTCTAATGAATGAAATAATACCTGTCTTATTTAAAAAAATATTGAAGTGAATGGCAGACTGTAATATGATAGAAAACAATTGTCTCACAGACTAGTTGAGGCTTGATTACCAGAGGAATATATATTCAATTGTTTCTTCCTTTTGCATGCATAATTTATACATCTTTAAAAACATTATGTAGGTAAAAGATGTGCATGGCTTCAACATTTCAGACTTGGCACTATCTTTGTATCCTCAAATATTGTCAAATTCTGAAAAATTCATTGACCTCAACCAGGATGATTTTGAAGGCAAGGCCTGTGTTTGAATCCTGGCTCTGCTGCTTTCCAGCTTTATGCCTTGAGCCCACCCTCTCCAAACCTCATTTTCCTTATTTGTAAGTGGGGCTAATAACATCTTTTTCATAGTGTTATTGAAAGAATTAAGTGAAGTGTTATAAAATACCTAGTTAGAATAATGACATAGCTAACATTTAATAGTCACTCGCTATGCACCAGACACAGCTCTAGACACTTCACAGGCCTCAATTCATTTAATCTTCCTATCATCATTATGAGGGTATTGTTGTTATTCCTATTTTAAAGATAAGAAGGCTGAGGCACAGGGAAATGCATGTTCTCCAACACATAATGAACACTCAATGGTTGTTTTGTTGTTATTGTTTTATTATTATTACTACTGATAGTTTTCTGTAGTTATCCACGCAGAGATAGCCAAACATTAAATAAAAAAATATTGCTAACTTATTTTTTGTAGTCCAATTAGCTATTGTTCATTTGAAAATTTCTGCTTTTCTCGAACCCCACTTACTATTATATCACCTCCTCTTATAAACTGGAGTCTGGGCTGGATAAAAAGCATATCACAAAGGTAGATGATATCACACATAGTGTCTGTGATAAGCCAGTAGCGTGTGTTGCCTGGTGTCTGATATGGAAAGACGAGGCGCAGCGGTATAAGCCAGCAGTTCCAGTTATAGGCAATGGTGACAAAAAGGAGCCACAGGAGATAGAGCCGATCTGGAAAAAGAGCAACTGGAATGATCCAAATGGCACGAAATGAACATGAAAAGAATTCTCTTGCTTAGTTTGGTAAAGTTGGGGCACTACCCTCTAGAGATAAGGAATTTGCTATATGAGGCTCTATTAAACATTCAACACAATTCTGCCTCTACAGTGGGAGGCATCAGGCTTTACAAGAGACGTTACACGATCTTGTCAACTTTTCCGACAGTGGACAGTTTCCTTCTGGTCTCCTAGAGAAGTGGCCACTCTGAGTCTGTCTCCATGATTAACTGTGCTATTTGGGATCAGGAAAGGGGACACTCCAGAGAAGTCACAGGGACACTTCTCAGGCTTCACTGCAGCAGCAGGTAGTTAAGCTGCAGGAAAGGGTACGGCGCTGAGTGAGGAGGGCAGAGAATCAGCCCATTAAGGTGGTCCATGTCCCTTCACACATGGCCTTCTTCTGCCATGGGAGGCCATGGGGGAGATTTGTTCAATTAGAATAATCAACAGTGTGATGCCATGGAAGAAGACACACTTTATAATGATTTTTTTTTTTTTGGTGTCAATGTACATATTGCTGAGCATTTTGGGGCCTTCTTTTCAAAGATAATTAGGGGCAGGACGGGCCCCAGACTTCCTTTTAAATATAGGCAGGAATATTTTAGCTCTTATCTTTACCACAGAGGGGCAGATGACCCTTTGCAGATTATATAGTTTCAATTTTGCTTTCTAGGTAGATTCAGAATATGGGTTAGGAAAAACAGAAGCTATCTATGACTTTGGATCACAGGGGTACTTGGTGATAGCCAGTCCTCCCACTGGGATAGTCTGCCCTTTGATGGTACCTGAGTATGAATCTATACTTCTTGGAAGTCTAATTTGCTTTAGGTACTCTGTCAGAGGCACCTTCCGGAATTTGCAACACAACATGCTGTAGTAATGTTCTTTTTTAAGCTCAGCATTGCTTTCTTGTATTGATGATACAGCTGTGGGCTTTGCTTCACAGGAAAAAAGAAGATGAAATAATTTTAATGGGTTAAGTTAGCTTAATGAGCAAAAACTTTGGATTTCTTAAAGTGAGAACATTTGAGAATGTTTCCCTCTCAATACAGACAGATGAGGTAAAAACTTTCATGACATTTAAAGTAGTGACATTTATTTCACTTTATATATAAATTGAAATATATAAAAATAGTTTTGTATATATGTCATACACCTTAAATAGATAAGACAAATAAAATAAAATAAAACCTTAACATTTATGAAAATATACAAGTAGTGAAAACACTAGAATTTGGAAATACATAACATGTTTAAAGCTCACTAATAAAATGTCAAATAGAATATTTTAAATACAACTTTGATTCTCATACATTTTGGAGCATAACAGTCGGGGCTTTAGATTTACTCAGATCAGAACTGTTACAAATGTACATCATTCTACAGGGTTTAGATTGGAGCTTCTTTATCCTCACATATATCCTTCAAGTTATGGGTAAATAAAGCTCAAAATATTCTTTTCAACATATCTTTATCAAACTATAATGAGTATAATTTATTGTAGCCTCTTCTATTTAAATAGAAACTGTTATAAAATACATAGTTTATTTTGGAACCCTACCTTCCCTCATACAGAACTACAAGGAAACCTTCAATACCATCCCATGTAATTATCAATTTGATTTGTATTTACCTGTTACTAAACAACCCAACTTTCTTCTATTCTTTTTCTATACATATATAAATATTTTACATAGCATGTAACACTTTTGTGCTCTACTTTATTGTACTTATTATTTTTTCATAAACATTTTTGTCATTACTAGGGAGGGTGATAATTGTCCCTCCTCTTATGTGATTGGTTTGTGGATGTCCTTTGCTCTGTTGGATACTCAGGTAGTGTTCTTGTATTTTTATAATATGCACTTTGTATGTGTTATGGGCATTCTTAATATTTACAATGAAACTTACAATAGCAGATACTGTTGGTGGCTTACGCATATACCCTGGGTCAGGAGGTCACCTGCAGAGGGCTCCTTGTGTCTGTGAGGGTTTTCTCGAGCGAGTTTACCTAAAGTGCTGAGGAGTTAACAGCAGGCCCCAGCACCAACCAACTTCCTCCTTTTCCATTAGGATAATTATCAGGTGTGATCCACACCATTTTTCAGCTGGGGCAATCCCCAGTAGCCACAGCAACAACCCTCCTTATTAATTTATCTTTATTGTCTTAACTCCCTTCTCTGTCTTTCCACTCTTACCTTTCTGGATCACTTTCAAAATAAACTATTTGTACCTAAATCATTGTCTCAGGGTCTGCTTTGGGTGGAGCCCAAACTAAAACATTTGCAAAATACATGTCCACCCATAACTTCCTTTTTCCCAGTACTTTGAGGGAACCATGCTTACCAGCTTGTGGGCTGGCTTCAGGTGAGGATACATCTCCCTCTACCAACTTTCTCTTGTAGAGAACTGTTCTTTGACGCATTCTTCTCACCAGGTTGTGTAGCTGGGCATCAGCATACTCATTTATAACAGGGGCTCCAAGCGATTTGCTTTTTGGGCTAAATAAGGAAAAAAATAGTAGTAGAGATAGGCCCTTAAGGAGATACATGTAGGAGAGAGATTAAGTCTTTTCACCTTTCTTATATATTCAAAATTATTAACTGTCCCTTTTTGAGATTGAATAGAACAATTCAAACACTAAGTTTAATAGAAATAGTGATGGTGGAATACAGATTTGTCACTGAAAAATTTGAATCCACAACAAATGATCATTCTTGACCATATTGGATCTTGATGATTGTGATTCTGTCATTACACTGTGTCACTAGAAGTAAAGCTATAGCTGGCAGGGCAGGCAGAAATCTAAGATGGCCCCAAGGTTTCCTGCTTCTTGGTATACATGCCTGGCATACTCCCGGGATCAGTGAATATGGTGGGTTTTACTCCCGGAATTAGTTCATGTTATATGGTATAGTTGACTTTAAGATGGGGAGATTATACAGAGCCTCATCTAATCACAGGGGCCTTTTAAAAGCAGAGAGCTTCTTCATCTGCTGACTTTGAGCAAGAAGGCAGAGATTTGCAGCACGAAGCCAATTTTACCAGAGAGAAACCCTCCATTTCTGACTTTGAAGGAGAAGGAAGCCACCTGATAAGAATTGCACGGGGCTCCTAGGAGGCTGAGTGATTTCTGGCTAGCTGATCACAAGAGCACAGGGACCTTAGTCCTACTACCACAAGGAACTCAGTTTTGCCAATAATGTGAATGAACTTGGAAGTAGATTCTTCTCCACAGCCTCCCAGTGAGAACCTGATCTGGCCTGGCTGACACCTTGATTTCAGCCAGGTGAGACTTTAAGCAGAGAACCTGGCCAAGTCCACCCAGACTTCCGATTGACGGACCTGTGAGCTAATAAATCGGTGTTGTTTTAAGCCACTAAGTTTGTGGTAATTTGTTACACAGCAATAGAAAAATAATAGAGCTGGTGTGTTTTAATGAACTTCCTTTCTGAGAAAATATGCAAACAGAGTATACTTCATCAAGATCTGAATTTCCCTCAGAGCTCTCGCTTTTTGTCTTCCTTCCGATGTCTGACATTGGATCCGCGTGGGCCTGTGCAGGCTCTATTCATTCTTATTTCTGCACATCTCTGTCCGCCCTTCCCATCTCACTTCCAAACTGGACCCATGAGTCCAAAATGAATTTTTTTGTGTGTGTTCAATTCAAGGTGTTTGCAGGACCTTGTGTGATAGGACCTAGTTTGTGATACCCAGGAGACATTCAGAAATACAGTCTGGCAATGAGAACTTGGTGGTCATCAGTGTATACGAGATATTTGAAGAAACATATGTGTATGACATCACCATAGACTGTAAAGTTCTCAAGTCTGGGAACTGTGTCTTTTCTTTATATTTCACAAGACCTAGCATAAGGTAGGTTTTTAATAAATGCTTATTGAATAAGTAAACCTGCTACTTCTAACCTTTTGTTTGACCTTATTTGATGTGCCTCAATGCTTTAAAAAAGAAATCTATAAAAAGCAAATTTGAGGGTTGGTGGACCGCTAACGATAAAGTCAGGCATTCAAACTGTCAAAATGTCTAATACAAGCCCCAAGACCGAAGGAAGATATTTTTTCTTTTCCTGAATTATATATAAGCCCTGATTGACCGTACAATTGCCACCTAATCACACCAGTTTGTATTGTGCAAACCTACCTCGTGATTAAAATGCTGGAAATCATATTAGAAAGAATGCCAGCATTTCAAATACATATCTGTATTTTAAATACTATACATTTTTATTTTTGTGTTAGCTGGAACATTAATATGTCAGCCTATTTTATCTTTTCTTTTTTTCCAGCTTCTTTTCTAGAATTCTTGCCTTTCTTTTCCTCTGCCTATATACACACAGAAGCCATGAATGTATTTTTTCTTTAGGTAATTTTGTGACTGAACAGAAAAAGGCAAATATAGATGAAGAAACATATGAGATAAAAACCAAAAGGGGACAGAAGAGGGAACCTGTGGATATGCTGCATATAATTATGCTTCCTTTGGGCTATATTTGATATGTTTCATTCACATTACTAATTGTATGTTTTTTAAAGAATTATTCTTTCATCATCATTCCAATGATGAAAGATTTGGTAAACAGTAAAAATATTTTACAAATTTTGATAAACGTAGAAGGAAAGTCTTATCGGAATAGTTATCTTTTATTGAGAAGAATGAGACTTTTAAAATTTGTTTATGTACCTATATGGAAGAATAAAGGATTAGTTATTGTTAGAATGAAATTTTGTGACTTTTTTTGGTAAAGCTACAGAGAAAACTATTTTTTTAAAGTTGATGGAAAAGAAAAGAGTTATAGTAGTATTCCTCATTTCTTTAAATTCAATCCGAGGAATAGGCAAAAAAAAAAAAATATGATTGACTAATGTGGTTGTAGAAGTTTTTTGCCCTCCAGGGCAATGCATCATAGTAAGATCGGGGTGGATAAGAAGTAGGCCTTTTTTTTCCCCCATAAGGTGGGGAAAAGATGTCCACCGTGAAAGGGGGGACAGGAAAAAAATACTTGTGTTCTGCAGTTGTACTCAGGAATATCAGTTTTAAGGAAGAAAATATATATAAGATGTGGATCTTGAAATTGGTTCTTTTAAAACTATCTGTGTTTGTTAGGCCTCTTAGAAAGTTTTCATGTACACCCTGGGATAACATATTCTCTACTTTAAGACTGCTGCTTTAATATAACATGAAGTGGTGACTAATTTTGATGGTCATAGTAAAATAGGCAGGGGTGGTGCTTGGGGATAAGTTCACAGAGGAGGAGATATCTGAGTTAAATCATGAAAGATGAATGATACTTTGATAATATAAGGGAAGGTGTTCAAGGCAAAGGAAGAAGCCTTAGAAAAGCTATATTAATTGCTGCTTTATGGAATACAATAAATATATTATAACATAGTATCCCAAATTACCTTTAATTTGGCTTGCAAGCTCAGTTGATACTGATGGGGAAACCATAGCAGAATTTTAAGCAGAAAAGGGACATGATTAACTATGCTTTAGAAAAATCATTGAAGAAAGAAAGAAGATAATGAGTTGTAGTAAGGAGGAAGTATAACTTGAGAGAGTTAGGTTAAAATATGTGAGTTAATGTAACAGTATGAAGTTCCAAGTTTGGTCATTGTAATATGTTGAATAGTATTTGCCAAAATTTATGTCCACCTGGAACTTCAGAATGTGATTTTATTTGAAAATACATTGCATTACAGATGTAATTATTTATTTTACGATGAGGTCATACTGGAGTGGGGGGTTCTTAATCCAATGACTGGAGTCCTTATAAGAAGGCCAGGTGAAGACATAGAGGAGACAGAGGTAGAACGCCATATGACAACAGAGTCAGAGATTAAAGCAATACATCTACAAGCCAAAAAACACCAAGGATTGCTGGCAACCGCCAGAAGCTAGGAGACAGGCATGGAACAGATTCTCCCTCGGCTCTTTCAGAAGGACCAACTTTGATTTCAGGATTTTAACATCTAGAACTGTGAGAAAATAAATATCTGTTGTTTTAAGCCACCCAGGTCACGGTAGTTTGTTATGGCAGTCCTAGGAAACTATTAATAATAGAATTAGTAAAATGGATAATTGTGGTACCACATGGGCAACTCAGATGGAAGCATAAACTGTAAGAGAAATATAAATACATTCAGTTTAGTATATGTTAAACTTGAGGTATAAGTTAAGAACCAAGGTCTCTTTACATTCAGTGCAACAGGCAGTTGAGAATTGGAGTCTAGAAATCAGAAGGGAGGACAGAGCTGGAGATGCTGAACTAGGTAGGAATCATCTGTCTAGAGGAAATGGTGGTAATTACACAGCGGATGAGATTACTGGTAAGAGCCTGCTTAGAACAAGAAAAGATTGGAGGCCACAACCTTGGAATTTGCTGACATTTAAGGAGCAGCATAAGAAAAGGAATTGAGAAGTTGCAATTAGAGTGGTAGGTCTAAGAGTGAAAAATGTCACAAAAATCAGTGAATGTAAGAGTTTAAGAAAGTAGGTCAGTGGAGTCTCATTTTGCACACAAAGTGAGTAGGATGAGGGCTAGAGGAGGACTTTAATTTCAGCAAGTTAGAATTTCATTGCTAATCTTTAAGAATATTGGTTAGGAAAATGTGTAATGCCATCACATTTTGTCATTTTCTCCCCATTTGTCTTAACAAGTGTTTTGTAAAAAAGGTATGTAGAATCTACATTTGTTCCCTAAATAATATTTTGGATTTCCAATCATTATTTTCTTTTGAAAACTTTCCTAGATTCCCCTTAATTCTTAATTAATTCTTAATTAATTTTTCAGTGACTTAACTCATTTTTCAAAAATCCCAATTGGTTAAAGTTCTTTTAAACTTGTTAATTTCTATCTTGTTTAGGCAAAGAATATTATAATCTAATTTGGGAAGTTTTTGGGGGAGGGAGAATCTGTTCCACGCCTTTTCTTTTGTTGTGTTTAGGCAATAATTAATGATAAACTCAGACAGCTGCCTTAAAAAGTTACATTTGAAGAAAAAAGCCTGCTTAGAATAAATGAACATTTTGGGGGGAATCAGTTTCTAAAAGAAAATAATTAAAGATAGCAAAAATTTATGATTTTTGTCAAAGTATGTTGCATTTACCATAGAGCCTATAAATTTTAAGCAAATTTGGGACAGTATAGATGTAACTCAACCAAGTCTCACTTCACTCCTTTCTCACATTCACCCTTAAATGCTGTGAAGATTTTGAGTCTTTTATCACATTTCACTTGTGCATATGGTATTGTTTGTACACATTAGTTTGTACATATGGTAATGTACATATGGATATTATGATGCACAATTTCCTAATCTAAATTATTCTTGATCTGTCTAGAACATACTACAGTGAATTTATGGCTTTAAAGCTTGTTTCCACACCTCCTGTTAGCAGTCTACTCTCTAGAGCGTTTCTTCTGTTAATCTGTTGTTAGAGGTTGTGTCCACGATGTTTATTTACACTGTTAGTGAATCACATTCTAGTGGCCCATAAATGTAGTGGGACCTAATCCTGTCAAAAGTTAGGCAGCTATTTTAAAGTTAAAGTAACAAGAAAAGTTATAAAAATATTGCCACATATATTGTATCCATAAGACATGTATGTACACATACATGCATGTGTACACACACACCAACACACATAACTGATGGCCACCCTTTCCAAATCTTAACCCAATTGGAAAAATAGTGAATAAACATAACAATACAAACATAAAATAATCCTAATCCTAATACATTTTATTTCAATAAGCATTTTAAATTCCGTAACAGTTTCAGGTATTTTTTTGAGAGTAAGTTAAGCAACAAGTAGGATGACTATGTTTTTACCATTTTTTTCTATTGCGTATCAGCCTGAAAGAATCAATGAATGTATTCACAATGTTCCTGAAAATTGGAGTCTTGGGGAAGTTCTGAGGTTTATTTTGAACATCTCATTCATTTATTCAATGGATATTTATTGTGCACTTAATTTGCATCAGAAAAAAATAACATGTTCTATGTTCACTTTGAAGATTCTTTAGTTAATATTCCTCTTTCATTTTACATTCACCCTTACATTAGTTCTTACTTATTAGCTTGTTTTAAGTAAATTGATGTTTTCTATATTTAAAAACTGTTCTATTAGAATATGTTATGGACTGAATTGTTTCTCCCCAAGACTGATATGTTGAAGCCCTATCTTCCAATGTAACTGTATTTGAAGATAGGGCTTTTAGAGAGGCAATTAAGGTCAAATGAAGTCATAAAGGTGTGGAAACAAAAAGGAAAACTAATACCTGAGGAAACAGAATTAATGAAACAAACAGTAATTTTGGAAAAGATTGATATCTTCATGGAGATAAGAGATGATATCTATTTTATGATAATTGGGATAGATTATTGGGAAAGAGAGTCAATTAGAGGCTTGGGAAAACATATGATTATCCAAAAAACAAAAACAAAATAATAACAATAAAAACAAAAAAGAGAATATAAGATTAGTTAAACTGCAGAGAATTAGTGAGCTGAAGAATTCTCCCAGAAAGGAACAGAGGAAAACAGGTATGAAATCATGCAAGAAAAGGTAAGAAAGGATTGAAGTTAAGACAGGTAAGAAAGGCATGGAGGATCGATCTGTAAGTTCCAACACTTGTATAGGTTCCCAAAGGAGAGAATAGAGAAACTCGAGAAGATTAATTAGTCACAGAAACTGTGGAGAAACATTATTGAGGGCTGAAGAAATGTACAAGCTTCAGATTCAAAGAGGTCACCCCCAGTGAGTGGGAGGAGTGAGAGAAAACTCAAGCCTCACACACTGTCATAAATCTCAGAACAATAAAACTAAAGAGAAAAATTCTAAAGGCTTTCAGAGGTGGAAAAACCCCAATTCTATTAAATATACCAACATTAGATTGGTGTCAGATTTCTCACTGACAGCACTGGATACTAGAAACTAATGAAGCAATATCTCAAAATTTCCAAGGGTCAATGAATTTTCCTTGAACGCCATGCTGCTGAAACCCTATGTAAGGTTATCTGTCTGCTTTGCTCAGGAGGACTTTACCTTCCAAGGACAACCCTCCCTTGCTTAGAAAGTGGGAAATTAAATTTTTGTGTCAGCTATTGAGTGGTGGCTTCTTCCTTTGACACTAGGAATATAATTTAAATGGTAAAAAGGTTTACAAGAGAGTAAATAGATTGAGGTGAGGAGTTGGAATTTTTGTTAGTGTAGAATGTGGAGCTCTGGTAAAAGCTATATTGAGAAATTCAGTTTAGTCTTTGAGGCTAAAGTAGATCCTCTGCCCTTCCTGAAACTAAATTTTGAAAACACATGCAAAAGAGAAATATGCTATTTCTACAGGTCAGGCTGTGGGCCTACTTACCTACATACCCATCCTGTATGAGAACTTTCCCTAAGAAGTAATCCGTGCCCAGGTGGATTTACTGCATGAGAGAGGAAAAAATCTAGGCAAAGGTGAGTCTTCGCTTCCTGCCTTTAAGACAAAACAATCCCAACCACTACTAAAGTGTGGGGGATGAATGTCTTGGGTTCTGACCAATTAAATTAACAACTTCTCTGGCTATGAGCAGATTGGAAGTGGGACAGGGGATAGCTAGAGGCCAATCTGACAGGGGAAATATAGAACTACTTCAGCTCCCCAAGACAAACGTCAGTGACCCTGAGGCTGAATTGTTGGCTTGGCAGCAGTATGTGTGGCTGAGATCTGGAGGTGGAGGCAGAGGTTCATGGTGCAGAGATTGGCTTCTTCCATGGGGATGCCAGTGGGGATGCATGTGGAGAGCTCCTTCCAGGGAGGGGTTCCCTGAAGAGCAATTCAATAATCTAAATGCAAAGGGAGGAAATTGGTAGAAAGATGGAAACGAAGACTGTCTGATTCAACAAAGCAAAATTACATGTGAGCCTCAGAGAAACCAGAAAAAGCATAGAAGGAAATCAGACTAGGGAAGAAAGAAGAAGGCAGGGTGCTGATAGTCAGACACGTGGAGTAAGGTCATGAATTTGCACATCTGGGTACAGGACTGTAGGACAGAAGTCTCAACTCTGGTAGCCTGTGTGTAGTTGTGGTCAGCTTTTAGAGCTCCGGAGCACCAGGCTCCCAGTCCCTGACCATCTAGGGAGGTTCAGTGTCCGGCTGGGCAAAATACTTGGGGGTAGATTCTTCCTTAAGTATGAGTGGGTAGTAAATGGTTATCAGGAATATAGTTTCTTGATTGGAAATATTTTCACAGCTTTTTTTCTCTGAAAGTATAGAGAGAGCCATCATTTATATTTCAGGAAAAGAATTAATAGCACCTAATAAAGAAAGAACAGGGAATGAATGCTCAGTTTGATGCTGAGACAAAGGAGAGGGCAGTCATACATTTAAGGGATACTATAAGTGCCAAATTAATTGCTGCTTCTTTGCTTCTTCTTCTTCTAAATAAAGAGCCAGGGAGAGACATTGAGTTGGTCTGAAGCACTAAAGAGCCGAACTAAAGATATATTGAAGAAGGTGGCTGGGCATGTGGGTAAAATTTAAATAATTTTTGACCTTCCAACCTCTAAATGAAAGGATGAAGAGGTATCTATTAGAAGTAGATTAATAAAAAAGAGCAAGATTAAATTAAACAAATTGCTGAAAACCACCAAAACTCAGTGAGAGAACTGTACTACTAGTCTATAGTGAAACTTTTCTTAAGATGTAAGCAGATAGTAATGACTTTCCTTCTTTTATTGTTGCATTTCCATGAAGAAATCTGCACTGACTGGGTCACTGCCATGGTCTTGTTTGCTGTCAGTCATCCACTGCTGGAGACAGACCTGCAAGACATTCATGCCACCAACTGATTTTTGACAAAGGTGCAAAAGCAATTTTGCTTGTACCCCCATAATATTCTCAAATTTGAAAATTAAAAAACAATTAATTAAAAATTAAATTTTTATTAATTAAAATTATTAATTATTATTTATTATTCATTAGTAATTATTTATTAATTAAAATGTCAATAAATAGCAAAACAAAACAAAACAAACAAAAAACAAAGGAGGAAAGGTAGCCTTTTCAACAAATGGTGTGGAACAATTGAATAGCCGTAGGCAAAAAAGTGAACTTCAACCTAAACCTCATACTTTGTACAAAAATTAACTCAAAATGTATCATGGGCTTAAGTGGAAAGCATGAAACTATAAAACTTTAGAACAAAATAGGAGAAAATTTTGATCTGGGGCTGGCAATGAGTTCTTAAACTTGACACCAAAATCACAGACCATAAAAGGAAAAAAAATCAATAAATTGTGCCTGATCAAAATTGGAAACTTTTGCTTTGTGGAAGATCCTGTTGAGAGGATGACAAGATAATGTACAGGAGGGAAGAGTGGCAGAGCCTACTGGACATCCCACAGGAAGATGTGGAGCAGCACAAGAAGGAGCAAGATTTTGGTAGAGGTAGACTTCCAAGGAATTTGGAGCCTTGAGGAAAGGGTACGTGCGGGTGTTTATTTTTCCTCCCCTCACACCTCTGGCAGTCTGCAGGCCCCTGATCTGTCAGAGAACCTCTCTATCCTCACGAGCCCAAGTGCTGCTGCCATCAGTGAACCGAGAACTTCTTGAGAACAGAGTACTGGGCTGCCAGTCCCACCAGGGTTGATTCCCTTCACCACAGACCCAAGCCAATGTGGCAGGTGCCATACTGCTTTCATACCCATTGTATGCATTTGTCCTGCCTGGGGAGCTTCAGGCCCTCAGTTGTCTTAGCACTGGACCCCACACAAATATCCCCCAACACCCACTTGGACTGCAGTAGCCATAACAAGCTGGTGGGTCCTGGGAGAATTGTGCAATTCCAGAGCTTGGACACTCAGGGTGGGCTGCCTTTAGGGAAGAAGAGAGTGCAGCAAGACAAGGGTGCCCTTCAGAACAAAGGGGACCAGAGTCCCAGCTCTCCTCCATCCAGATTCTTCTCCTCCTCCCTCCCCCACCCAGTGCTGTTGAATGCAGCTCTGGCAGTTTCCACACAGGTCTGCATGGGTGCCCCAAGGGACAATTGAACTGGGGCCCTTGAGAGCAGCTGCTTCACCTCTGTTCATGCACCCACCATACCCAGGCTTCCACAGAGAGTGGGGATCACTTTTTTACTTTAAAAACCTGCAGCAGATTGAGGGGTGCTTGGACCATGATCTCTCTGCCTGCTGGCAATCCCCAGCACTGCCTGCCTGGCTGCTTCAACAGAGCAGGGCATACCCCAAAACAGAGCAACATTAAGCCTGCTTGAGCACTTCACAGGCAACTCAGGACCAGAAAGGCTCAAAGTTGGGGCTTGAACTCAGGGGATTAGAAGACAAGCCCACAGGCTGGATCCTGTACCTAGGACTTGATCATATTGTTCAGTGGCATGGAGGAGAGATTTAAGAACTGATTTTGAGAGGGGAGGGAGCCTACATGAACCCATGTGGGCAGAACTAAAAGGAGAATGTGGTGTGGGTCCGAGCTGCGGTGCACTCATGGAGCACCCGCCCCCCACAGGAAAGCCATGCTTTCAGTCTGGGGCAGGATCCTGGGCAGGGAAGCTCACATGTGTGGCAGCATTGCTGGTGAGCTTGGCTGGTTTGGGCTACTGCCTGTGGCTAGGCGCCAGAGGGAGATCCACAGGGCAAGGGAAGTGGCAGAAGACTGAAACCCAATTCTGCCTGATAGACTGTGAATTCCAGACTGCCCCTTCCCCACAAGCAGACTTTTTGGCTTGGTGGGGCTGCATCAGCCCCTCCATGGTAGCTTTCCCCAGCTACCTGAGCCAACCCCTGACCCCTGCTGAGATAGCTCTTGTGCCTGCCTTTGTGGAGCCTGAACGTGGGCTCACTCAACCCAGCCCCACCCAGCCTCACCCCCACATTTGCTTTAGCTGTGGTGGAGCACAAGAAGGGGTCCCCTGGAAGCTTCAGGGCCTCACTCATTGCCTGGGACATCTGAGTGCGTCTCCTGATTGACTAGGGCTGGACACGGGTCACAAAAACACCACCACAGCTAGCTGTCTCCTGCAAGCACCACCTACTGGCAGGGAGGACAACTTGTACAGCCCATTACAGCATTTACTGACTCAATCATATACGGCTTGGCTGACTCCTGCCCATAAGCACCACCTACTGACTTGGAGATTAAACTGGGCTTCCCAATATAATTCATATTTTTAAGAAGTCTGCAGGGCTGGGGAAAGAGAAAAGAGACCTCATCCTGCCCTTCTCAACAAGAGGCAGGGAATCTGCACACACACACAGTACACATAGTTCTCCAGCTTACAAAACCACTACACTAAGGCTATCTATAACCAAGGAATTCATTCAGAACCTAGGCTTCTCTGAAAGTGCCCACAAGCAAAGCCAAAGGTCCTTAGCCAACATATGCTGTAGTCACACCCTTAAGAAGGAGAGGGGAAAAAAAGTCCCATCTAGACAAAGAAAATTCAAAACCAAGAAGTGACAGCTTCTCTAAATGAGAAGGAATCAGCACAAGAACTCTGGGAGTATGAAAAATCAGAGTCAAAGGACCACCCCAAAGGATCACACCAGCTCTCTAGTAAGGGATCTTAACCAAAATGAAAATAGTGAAATGACAGATAAAGAATTTTAAATACGGATTGTGAGGAAGCTCAATGAAATCTAGTGGCTCTGCCTAGCAGCCAGAAAAGCAACCTCTGAGCCCCACCAAGGCTGTGCAAAGCCTTTCAGGCTTTCACAATCCAGCCACGATCTGTCTTACTCCTCCCCCCACCTCAGTAGGAGTAGAGAACAAGTAACCCCCTGGGAGCTACAGAGTCCCTCCTAAAGCTTGGGGCATTCGTGTGCCCCACCTGGGGGACCAGAGCTTACCACAGGCACAAAAGAACATCTTGGCAGCTGGCTCTTCCACACAAACATCAACCAGTAACAGGGGGAACAACTCTATAGCTAAACATAGCGCCTTCCAACTCAAGCAAATAGGGAGTGGCTGATTTATGCTCACAAGTACCAACAGCCATCTCAGAGATTAAGCTGGGGACCTAACTTATTTCACACTGTTGGGAAGAGGTGAAGACAGCAGATCAGAGGTAACCCAAGAAGTTCATCAAACCTGCTAGAACGCCCCAAAAGCAACTCAGGACCAGCACTACTCAGGCTGGCATGTTCAGGGATTGATTTTTGGGGATGCAGAGACAGGCCCACAAGCCAGGCCTACCACCCTAGGTCTCAATCAAGAGGCCATATGGGAAGGAATCAGTGAAACAACCCCAGAAATATGAAAAATCAGAGGGAAAGCTCAATAATAATAAGCTCAATCAGAAAAGAAAAAGGAGATATTACAACTGATACCACAGAAATACAAAATATCATCTCTGAATACTATAAAAATCTCTATGCACATAAACTTGAAAACATTTAGGAAATGGACAAATTCTTGGAAACACACAGTCTCCCTAGGCACAATCCGGAGAAGTAGAACTCTGAACAGACCAATATTGAGTAACAAAATTGAAGCAGTAATAAAAAATCTTTCTACAAAACAAAGTCCTGGAACAGCTGGTTTCACAGCTGTACTTTATCAGACCTACAAAGAAGAACTGTTATCTATACTTCAGAAATTATTTCATAGCATTGAGAGGGAAGGAATCTCCCCAAATTGTTCTATGAAGCCAATATCACCTTGATACCAAAGCAAGGAAGGGACACAAGAAAAAAAGAATACTACAGACCAATATCCCTTATGAATGTAGATTTAAAAATTCTCAATAAAATTCTAGCAAACTGAGTTCAGCTTCACACAGAAAAAATAATCCACCATGACCAAGTCAGCTTCATCCCAGGGATGCAAGGATGGTTCAACATAAGTAAATCCATAAATGTGATTCACCACATAAACAGAGGCAAAAACAATGATCATATGATCATCTCAATAGATGCAGATTAAGCATTTGACAAAATTCAGCACCTTTTTATAAGAACTCTTAAGAAAATAGGCATAGATGAAACATACCTCAAAATTAAAAATGCCATATACAGCAAATCCACAGCCAACATCATACTGAACAGGGAAAAAATTGAAAACATTTCTGCTTTGAACTGGAACTAGACAAGGTTGCCCAGTGTCACCACTTCTATTCAACATAATGTTGGAAGTTCTAGCCAGAGCAATGAGGCAAGAGAAGGAAATCAAGGGTATCCAAATAGGGAAAGAAGAGATCAAACTATCTCTCTTTGCTGACGATATGATCTTACATCTAGAAAACCCCAAAGATTTTACCAAGAGACTCCTGGAATTGATAAATTCAGCAAAGTCTCAGGTTACAAAAATCAGTGTACACAAATCAGTAGCATTTCTATACACCAGCAATGGTCAAACTGAGAATCAAATCAAAGACTCAATACCTTTCACAATAGTAAAGAAAATAAAATAACTAGAAATGTATTTAACCAAGGAGGTGATAGACCTCTACAAGAAGAACTATGAATCACTGAGGAAGGAAACTGCAGAGGATGTAAACAAATGGAAAAACATATCATGCTCATGGATTTGCAGAAGCAACATTGTTACAATGTCTATACTACCCAAACTGATTTACAGATTCAATATAATCCCCATTAAAATACCAACATCACTTTTTGAAGATCTAGAAAAAATAATTCTATGCTTCCTATGGAACCAGAAAAGAGCCCAAATAGCCAAAACAACCTTAAACAAAAAGAACAAATCGGGAAGCATCACTTTACCAGACTTCAAGCTATACTACAAGGATATAGTAATGAAAACAGCATGGTACTGGCATAAAAACAGAGACATAGACCAATGGATCAGAACAGAGAACCCAGATATAAAGTCATCCTCATATTGCCATCTGATCTTTGACAAAGTAGACAGCAACATACACTGGGGAAAAGAATCCCTATTCAATAAATGGTGCTGGGAAAACTGGATAACCACATGTAGAAGATTGAAACAGGATCCTTACCTCTTACCACTCACAAAAATTAATTCAAGATGGATAAAAGACTTAAACCTAAGGTACAAAACTATAGGAGTTCTAGAATAAATTATTGGAATGGCTCTTCTAGATACTGGCCTAGGCAAAGAATTTATGAAAAAGACCTCAAAGGCAATCAAAGCAACAATAAAAATTAATAAATGGGACTTGATTAAATTAAAATGCTTCTGCACAGCCAAGGAAATAATCAATACAGCAAATTGACAACCTACAGAATGGGAGAAAATATTTGCATGCTACACATCTGATAAAGGGCTAATAACCAGAATCTACAAAGAACTCCAGGAAATTGTCAAGAAAAAAATCAAGCAACCCCATAAAAAAGTGGGCAAAAGACGTGAACAGAAGCTTTTCAAAATAAGATAGACTAATGGCCAATAAACATATGAAAAAATGGTCAATGTCTCTAATCATCAGGGAAATGCAAATCAAAACCACAATGAGATATCACTTAACTCCAGTGAGAATGGCTTTTATCAAAAAGTCCCAAAACAACAGATGCTGGCATGGATGCAGACGGTGGGACACTGTTGGTGGGACTAAAACTAGTGCAATCTCTATGGAAAGGAGCATGGAGATACCTCAAAGAACTAAAAGTATACCTATCATTTGATCCAGCAATCCCACTATTGGATATTTACCCAAAGGATAAAAAGCCATTTTATCAAAAAGACTCATGCACTTGAATGTTCATTGCAGTGTAATTCACAATCACAAAGATATGGAATCAACTCAAGTGCCCATCAATACATGAGTGGATTAATAAAGTGTGGTATATGTGTACCATGGAAGTATATGTACTACTCAGCTATAAAAAAAATAGTGAATAGCTTTGTAACAACCTGGATAGAACTGGATGCCATTCTCCTTAGTGAAGTATTGCAAGAATGGAAAAACAAACACCACACGTACTTATTATTGTATTAGAGCTAATCAGTAAATGTTGTGACATTGGAAGAAAAAATAACGGGGGGGGGGGGGAAGGGGGGTAAAATCACACCTAATGGGTACAATGTAAACTATCTGGTGATGGGCACATTTATAACATTGACTCAAACTGTACAAAAGCAGTTCATGTAGCCAAAACATATATACCCCTATAATATTCTGAAATTTAAAAAAAGAAAATCTAGAGGAAATGGATAAATTTTTGGAAACAACTTTTAATCAGGAAGAAATAGAAATCCTGAACAGACCAATAATTAATAGCGAGACTGAATCAGTAACAAAAAATCTCCCCCCGCAAAAAAGCCCAGGATCAGATGGAATCACTGCTGAATTCTACCAGACCTACAAAGAAGAACTGGTTCCTATACTACTGAAACTGTTTTATAAGATTGAGAAGGAGGAAATTCTCCCTAACTTATTCTACAGAGTCAGTATTAGCCTGATACCAAAGCCAAGAAAGGAAATAACAAAAAATGAAAACTACAGACCAATATCCTTGATACACAAGATGCAAAAATCTTCAACATAATACTAGCAAACTGAATACAAAGCCCAACCAAAAGATAATTCATCATGATCAAGTGGGTTTCATCCCAGGGATGCAAGGATGGTTCAATATACACAAGTCAATAAATGTGATTCACCACATAAACAGAATTAAAACCAAAAATGAGTGATTATCTCAACAGATGCAGAAAAAGCATTCTACAAAATCCAACATCCCTTCATGATAAAAACCCTCAACAAACCAGGCATAGAAGCAACATACCTCAAAATAATAAAAGCCATATATAACAAACCCATAGCCAACATCATACTGAATGGGGAAAAGTTGAAAGCATTCGCCCTGAGAACTAGAATAAGATAAGGGTGCTCACTGTCTCCGTTTCTATATAACACAGTGCTGAAAGTCCTAGCCAGACGAATCAGGCAGGAGAAAGAAATAAAGGGCATCCAAATTGGAAAAAAGGAAGTCAAACTGTCTGTTTGTTAACAATGTGATCTTATACATAGAAAACCTTAGAGACTCCACCAAAAGACTCCTAGAATTGATAAATGAATTCAGTAATGTCTTAGGTTACAAAATAAACATACACAAATCAATAGCATTTCTATACAATATTAACCAAACTGAGAGTGAAATGAAGAACTCAACCAATTTAAAATATCTGCAAAAAAAAAAAAAAAACCTTTGGAATATGCTTAACCAAGGAGGTGAAAGACATCTACAGGGAGAACTACAAAATACTGATGAAAGAAATCGTAGATGACACAAATAAATGGAAAACTGTCCCATGATCATGGATTGGAAGAACCAATATTGTTATAAAGTCCATACTACCCAAAGTAATCCCTTTAATAGATGCAATACAATTCCTATCAAAATACCAATGTCATTTCTCACAGAATTTGAAAAAATGACCATAAAATTCATATGGAGCCAAAAAGGAGCCTAAATAGCCTAAGTAATCTTAAGCAAAAAGAACAAATCTGGAGGCATCACATTACCTGACTCCAAATTATATTACAAGGCAATAGTAACCAAAACAGTGTGGTACTGGTATAAAAGTAGACACATAGACCAATGAAACAGAATAGAGAACCCAGAAATAAAGCCAAATACCTACAACCAACTGATCCTCGATAAGGCAGACAACAATATACACTGGGGAAAGGTTGCCCTAGTCAATAAATGGTGCTGGGAACACTGGGTAGCAACATGCAGAAGAAAGAAACTGGATCTCTATCTCTCACCATACACAAAAGTTAACTCAAGATGCATTAAAGACTTGATGGATAAAAACTCAAGATGGATTTAAGCCCTGAAACCATAAAAACATTAGAAGCAAATTCAGGAAAAACTATCCTTGACATTGGCCTAGGTAAAGAATTTATGACTTACACCCCAAAAGCAAATACAACAAAAACAAAAATAAATAAATGAGACATAATTAAACTAAAAAGCTTCTACACAGTGAAAGATGTAATCAACAGAGTAAACAGACAACCTATGGAATGAGAAAAAATATTTGCAAACCATATATCTGACAAAGGCCTATATCCAGAATCTATAAGGAACTCAAACAAATCAGCAAGAAGAAAACAACCCCATTAAAAAGTGGGCAAAAGATATGAACAGACATTTGTCGAAAGAAGAGAAACAAATGGCCAAGAAACATATGAAAAAATGCTCAGCATCACTAATCATTGGGGAAATGCAAATTAAAATCACAATGAGATACCCCCTTATCCCTGTCAGGCCATTATCAAAAAGTGAAAAAACAATAGATGCTGGCGTAGATGCAGTGAAAAGGGAATGTGTATATGCTGTTGGTGGGAATGTACATTAGTACAACCTCTGTGGAAAACAGTGTGGAGATTTCTTACAGACCTAAAAGATACAATATTTGATCCAGCAATCCCACTACTGAGGGTCTACTCAAGGGAAAATAAGTCATTTTATAATAAAAGACACTTGCATCTGTATGTTTATCATAACACAATTCACAAATGTAAAGATATGGAACCAACATAAACGCCCACCAACAGATGTGTGCATAAAGAAAATGTGGCACCGTGGAATACTACTTAGCCATAAAAAGAATGAAATAATGTCTTTTGCAGCAACTTGGATGGGGCTGGAGGCCATTATCCTAGGTGAAGTAATCCAGGAACAAAACACTAAATACTACATGTTCTCATTTTTATAAATGAGAGCTAAGCAATGGGTATACATGGCCACACAGAGTGACATACGGACATTGGAGACTTAGAAGGGGAAGGTGGGAGGGAGGGTATGGAATGAAAAGTTACGTATTGGGTACAATGTACAGTATTCAGGTGACAGATATGTTGAAAGCCTAGACTTTTCCACTATGCAGTTCATCCATGTAACAAAAAACCATTTGTACCCCCTAAATCTATTAAAATAAAAACCCCATCAAAACAAACCAACAAGCAAACAAAGAAAAAAGGACAAGCTACAGAGTGGAAGAAAATATTTGTAAATTACCTAGCTGACAAAAATCTAGTATTTAGAATACATAAAGAACTCTGAAAATTCAACAGTAAAAAACCCAAACAATCTAATTATAAAGTAAGCAAAAGACATGAACAGATAATTCAAAAAAGAGGTTACAGAGGTGGCAAATAAGCACATGAAAAGAAGTCAAGCATCATTATCTATTTGGAATTTAAATTAAAACCACAATGACATATCATTACATACCCATCAGAATGACTAAAATAAAAAAAATTTGACAACACCAAATGCTAGCAAGCCTGAGAATAAAGTGGATCACTCATACACTGTTGCTTGGAATGTATAGCTACCCTGGAAAACGGTTTGGCAGTTTCTTATAAAACTAAACATGCAATTATCATATGACCCTACATTATACTATTGGACATTTATCCCAGAGAAATAAAATTGTGTTCACAAAAAAACCTGTATACACACATTTATAGTTGTTTTATTTGTAACAGCTCTAAACTGGAAGTAACCAAGATGTCCTTCAATAAGTGAGTGGTTAAACAAACTGTGGTAATACCTCATGTATTACCTGTATTACCTGTGGTATACCATGTAATACCTCAGCCAAAAAAAAAAAAAAAAAGAACTATTGATGTACACAACAACTTGGATGAATCTCTGGGGAATTAAACTGATTAAAAGCCAATTTCAAAAGCTCACATATTGCACGATTCCATTTATGTAACATTCTTGAAATGACAAAATTGTAGAGATGGAGAATAGATTAGTGATTGTCAGGTGTCAGGATTGGGGCAGGATGTAGGGGTAGAGAAGGAAATGGGTGTGGTTATAACAGGGCAACATAAAGGATCTTTGCAGTGATGCAACTGTTTTGTATCTTGACTATGGTGGGGGATACATGAGCTTGCACGTGTGATAAAATTGCGTAAAACTAAATACAAATGAATACAAGTAAAAGTGAGGAAATCTAAATACAATCAGTGGATTATCAACACCAATATCCTGCATATGATATTGTACTATAGTATTTCAAGACGTTCCCATTGGGGAAAACTGGGTAAAGGGTACATGGGTTCTTTCTGTATTATTTCTTACAATTGCATGCGAATGTATCCTCAAATTAAATTTTTAATTTTAAAAAAAGGCATCACTAACCTGATGGCAGGCTATCTGCTTAGTTATATCACACATATTTAGGTAGAAACATGGAGTTCTATAACTTTGCTACTCAAAGAGTAGTCCATGGACCTGTAGCATTGGCATCGCCTGAGAACTTGTCAGAAATCAAGAGTATCACACCCCACCCTGGACCTATTGGATCAGATTCTGCATTTTCACAAGCTCCTCAGATAATTTGTGTGCACATTAAAGCGAAAAACGTTGTTTCATTGTTTTGTGCAAATTTAACTCTGAAAAATCTTGGGAGGATTCAAAATTTATTTGACTTTATTTTTTCTTTCAAAGCTTATGCATTCTTTCTTTTTGCTTGAGGGAAGGGTAAAAAGTCCTAATTTTTCTGGAATGCTAGCTGTGTCAATATCACACCTGATTCTCACAAAACTCAACGAGATGGGTTTTATTAGGTCCCTTTCTGACGAACCAACTGAAGCCCAGTCTATGTGACTGAAAAGCCATACATGCATATAGGTGGTAGGAGGTTATAACCAAATTATTATTATTATAATCATTATTATTTTGAGACAGGATCTTGCTCTGTTGTCCAGGCTAGAGTGCAGTGGTATCATCACAGCTCACTGCAACTTCAAATTCCTAAGCCCAAGCAATATTCCTGCCTCAGCCTCCTGAATAGCTGGGACTACAGGCACATACCACCATGGCTGGCTAATTTTATTTTTATTTATTTTTGTAGAGAGGGGGTCTTGCTATGTTGCCCAGGCTGGTCTTGAACTCCTGGCCTCAAGCGATCCTCCCCCTTCCCAAAGTGCTAGGATAACAGGCATGAGCCAGTGCACCTGGCCCTGTTATAAATAAATTATAACAGAACTAACAGAAGAGAAAAATGAAGATAATTAGAATTTAATCTTTGTTGAGCTTTAAAAGATGAGCATTTTGATTTTAAGAGGCCAAACTAGCCTCATAATGAATATCTTCTCCTAAAAAGTAGTGAAAATTCAGAGTACATGGAACACAGCCAAATAAGAATATAGTTATTTGGGTTTTGTTTTAGCAAGATGTGCTGAGAGGTGAATTTGTTAATATTTAAACTGAATGACACTAACTTTACCTTAGTTTGCTTATATGTAAAGTAAAGCTAACATCTTACAGAAAAGAATAATATGATAAAGTATGGGAAAACACTTTTGAATCTTTAAGAAGAAAATGTAGAAATCAAGAGTGCCATATGGTACCATAACATAAATTTCCAAGGCTTTTCAGAGAGGCAGGCTACTCTCCTGATGAAAATTGCCATCAAATTTTACGGTCAAAATTACTTACCATGTCTTGTGCAAATAATTTGTATAGTCTGTCACATACTGTATTACACTGAATATTAAATTCAAATACCCTAGTTTCTGAAGGGCATAGCAGCGCATAGCTATAAAACTTACTCATAAATCATATGGGCATGGTTGAGGGAGCTCACCATTTGATCTATTTGTAGTCAGTACAGATCTTGGATGTGCACCACAGATTTTTATGTAAATCAGGGATATCAATAGTCATATAAATTTGCATTTGCAACTTGATTCCTCTTAGTGAATGTGACAGAATCACCTTATTGGCTACAAGCAAACTGCAAAAGCAATGTAAAAGAGATTATATCCTTAAAGTATTGCAGACACCCTATGGATCTGTTCTTTTAATTTGATATTTGAGAAGAAGAGGTAATTTTCAGCAGAATTGTGTATAAATCCTTTTGGAAACTGAAATTTATATTTGGCTTTCTAGCAATAACCTGAACTCAGGGTGTTCTGCAATTGATAAGAGGCTGGGATTATCAATCTTCCTGCCATACTACCTGTAGTACTAGGTTCTTAAACTTACTCAGGTGATAAGATTTTGTCATAAAGGCTTTAAATGTGAGTATGGTGATGTTGGAAGCAAGATATCATGGCACTATAACTGGAGATAGGTATGTTGCTATTATACTCATGAACATTAGATATTTGCATTTGCTTGTGTGCAGGGGAAATTCAAATTTTGTAATTCCAGGAATTTATATAATACTTTGGCTTGTTTTAAAGAAAAAGGATAGAAAATTATAAATTCTAATTCCAACACAGGGTCTTCAGTGAGGGACTCTGAAATTTAAGCTTTATTAGCTTCACAGTAAAGTCATCTCTGCAAGTGTCAAAGATTTGTTCAAAACAGCTCAGTGTTTTAAAATCCACCACCCATAGGCACCACCTCACACTCACTAGGATGGCTTTAATAAGAAAAATGGAAAATAAGCATTGGCAAGGTTGTGGAGTAATCAAAACCTTTGTAATTCCTACATTGTTGGGAATATAAGATGGTTCAGTCACTGAACTGTGGCAAACAGTTTGGTGGTTCTTCAAAAAGCTAATTGTAGAATGTTCACAATAGTACTATACCCAGTAGCCAAAAGTTGGATACCACCCAAATATCCATGGTTGGATAAATAGATAAGCAATTTATAGTATATACACACAACAGAATATTATTCAGCTATATAAAAGAATGAAGTACTGATATATACTACAACATGGATGAACCTTGAACTATTATGCTAAGTAAAAGAAGCCTGACACGAAAGGTCACATATTATATGATTCCATTTATATGAAATATTCAGAATAGACAAGTCCATGGAGATGGAATGCAGATTGGTGGACACCAGGAGCTGAGAGGAGCACAGAATGGGGAGAAACTGTTTAATAGGTAAAATATTTTACTTGAGAGTGATGAAAACTTTTTGGAACTAGATAGAGGTGGTGGTTGTATAACATTGTGAATGTGCTAAATAAATGCTACTGAATTCTTCACTTTAAAATGGTTGATTTTATGTTATATGAATTTCCCCTCAATTAATTATTTTAAAAAATCCACCACCATTCATTAACTCAATAAACATTTATTTATGTATTAGGTCTTTGACCAAGAGGTAGATATATAAAGTCAGAAGACCTTGGCCCCAAGGAGCATAGTATAGTGTATGACAACATTACATTGCAGTGGGCTAAGTTCCAAAGAGAAGCAATCAAGTGTTTATAGAGTGCCCATTATGAAATAGGTATCTGAATATGCTAAGAAGGTAAGTCACACTACTTGTTCTTAAATAATTTAGTATCAAAATGAAAAAAACCTATGTATGTTAACACAATTATAGAATTGTGTGACAGTCACAATGAGTGATAATAAAGGGATTGTCAGTCAACCTTCTGAAAGCAAATGGGGGCTTGGGATTATTGTGAAGGGTAGATGGGTTTAAGTAATGAAGGGTCCTGTGGGGGCGAGAGAGTGAACAGAAGCATGGAGATATGAGGGAGTTTGGATGTCGTGGGAGGTAAACAGAGAACCAGGAGGGAAATATTTTGGGTGGTATTTGTCTTTTGATTCTCTCAACTGGGAAGAGTTTTATTGTGAACTCAAAGTAAGATTCTACTCTATAAATTTCACACATTGATCCTCAATTTGTTCTCTAAAACTATATAGAGCAAATCTAACCCCTCTTTCATGCAATGGACAAAAATTATCTGCTGACAATTATCATTTTCCTCCCATGATGAGCCTTAATTTTCCAGGATACCATGTTACTGAGGATATACTCCTGTGGCATGCTATTGAGACCCCTTCATTACCATTGTGGGTGCCTTTCTCTGGAAGCCCTCCATTTTGTCAGAGGTCCTTTGAAGAAGTGATGCCAAATAGCAAACAGAGTACTGCAAACCTGTTTTGATTAACACAAATAAGAGTGGTTCTATGCATTCTGCATTTGTATTATTATTAATATTTTTTGTTTTAGATTACTTAAGCCCCAATATTGGTTTATATTGAGTCACTTTCCTTAACTAGGTTTCCCAGCTCTTTCTAACCTGGCTCTCCATCAATTTATAGTCAAGTGATTGAATATTTTAAAATTCTATTTGGAAGTCTACTTATCTCTCTGGTAAATTTTGAACAATATTTAAATTGCATTTTTCATGATATCATAACCGTAAATGATCCTCAAATGAGTTCATTGTTTCATTTTTAGATGAGTTAAGATTAAAGTTTCAAAAGTTTCAAGTTATAAGAGTAGGGAATAAAGAGTCAGATCATTCATTGTTTTTCCATTTTTTAACTATTTTTTTACCTATTAATTTATCTATTAAATATTGGTATTTACTATTTGTTTTGACTGTCACGTTGGACTTCTGGCCTCTGACTAAAATGGCATCCTGCACAAATGAAATAGAGTCTGTATATGTAATCTTAGAGTTGAGTTTATCTTTCATTTTAACAGTAGGTACATTTTTAAATCTAGACATTGTTACACACTCTACATGTCTAAAAACGATTTATATGGTTAAAAAATTTTTATAAGAGATTTAATTGTTTCTAATGAGTTATAGAGTAAGTTTGTTACAGGACCCATTTTATTGTCAAACATTTGTTTTAAAAAATTATGTTTACAAATCTGGCATGATCTACATTCATATGTATCTACATTCCTCTTTGAACATTCACTCTTTGAATCAATTTTTATAGCGATCATATTTTATTGCAAAGAGTTCTTAATTCATTTGAATTTATGTTCTTAAATCATTTACAATTCCTTTGAAACGAAAAAACATTCTATTTTGGGAAATATTATGAATCTTTTGTTGAGTTATATATTTTATTCTAGGAAAGTAAGCTATTTCAAGCTGGAATTGAGAGGCTTTCACCTGGGCAGGGTAGAGTCAGAGGAAGGAATTGCTTTGCAAGAGAGATTGTTAAATTCCCTCCCTAGACTTTTCCATTCCTACTAGCACTTTCTCCAAGTTGATGAAAGTTATTTCTCCAAAGTAGAAATAGGTTTACTTGACATTTTGGCGTTACATTCTTTTGTGTTAAGGTAAAATTCATTGTGTTAGTTAATCCTAGCAGATTTATTCTGACATCGATGGGGTGGTGGTGGTGGTTAGTGGGAAGGGATAGGATGTTAGATAAAGGAGGCATTAAGAGGTTGGGATTTTCAATGTGAGGAAGGTGAAGGGGTTGAAAATAAGTAAGAAAAGCACTAAAAGGGTGAAGTCAAGGGCCTCTGTGAGCCATGATGATAGATTTTGACTACTTTATAGTTTAACACAGATCACTTTAGACCACAGCAAGTTTACAATTAAGGCGATGATGATAGTTTGCCAGTGAAAGTATTTCCCTCTTTCCTTGTACTTCTTTTCTCCTCTCTTGAACTTTCTCATTCTGGACTCTTCTCTCGGTCACATCCCCTCTCCCCCTGCCTTGTTTACTGTGGGGCTTAGTATTACAAACTCCTTAAAGGTAGAAAATAAGTCTGAGGCCCCCTCATCTATTTGGGCATATATTTATTGTCCTGGATGACAGGTTTATTTTTTCAGCTAATATCAGTTTTTTTTACAATTAGTAATCAATGACAGAGGAGGTGATGGGGTTCACCTTTACATTTTGAAAGTTAGTGAAGTGGAATACTCCCACACTTGATTTTTCTTCATAAAGCATGTTTTTAAGCTCCTCACAATTTGAACCTCTTTGTCGACTCCATCTATTGCACCTTAGTGTCACACTGGAAATTATAGCAGAATTTAAAAATCATCTTCATTATTATCTTATATTGCTGTAATGATTAATAATTTAAATATGAATAAATCATCCCTAATTTTATGAATAAACAATAGAATTAAGGGTACTGAATGTCAACATATTGCATATGCGTACCATTTCCAATGAATCATCTATTAGTACTTATGGATTCTTGTTGAACATTATATATGATGCTGGCCCATGATAAACAATGTCCTGACATTCACAATAATCAATAAAAGGAAAAACTACCAAAAGCTTTCAAGTCTTTCATTATCTGAAAACTGCAGTTAGTTTAGATAGAAGTTTAATTTTCCGTATTTTCAATCTCATTGTGTTAGATCCCTTTTGCGAAATTTATAGGGTTGTCAAAGTATTTTATTTGAACAACGCTCATGGTCTTCTAATCTCAGCAGGTGGTGAACCCTTTAATCTTTCTTCTCAGTCTCTCTAAGAGGAGAGTCAATTGGAACCAAAAATGCGGTTTATCCTGTTTCCTACTTTTCTTCCTCTTTCCTGTCCCTCCTCACCCCTCTTGCTTTCAATCCAAATCAAGCCAAATAAATGGCAAGACCCCCACAAAATTTTAACATGTTCAATTTCTTATTTTAGTAATACAAAGACACTTAATTTCTATACTTTTTAAAATTGCAACTTCAAAGAAAAGAGGTCTAAGCATTTTCAAAACTTATTACTACAGAATAAGAGCAACATTGGATGAGAAGCAATATTTTTTACAGGTTTATTTCACTTAACTAATACATACATCTGAAGCTCTTTGTGCTTTTCTCCTTCTGTTTGTCAGTGATTAACTCAGTTCTAACTGAGGCATTTGTATGACATCTTAGAAATTATTAAAGTATATTGCCTCTCATTTTCAAACACTTCATATACTCAGTGTCATTTAATTAAACCTATGGAAATTTACCACTAGGAAATTTCCATGAATGAATATTTTCAGCTAGTTGTATTTAGATGGTAGTTATGGTAAAAATTCCAGAAATTTTTCTTAGAGTGAGACTCCTTTCTCTAATGTTACTTTCTATGTATAAAAGTTACAATTAACAAGATTAAATTGTTTAAATTCTAACTCCTCCTTCCCCCTTCCCCATCTCCAGCAGTCTCAGGTTATGGTATGAATCAAAACCAATGGATCAAATGTGGATGGACTGGTAGACTAAAAGGAAGGAGTGTTTTTGAATAATTCCCAACCTTGATTATTAGCTTCTGGATAATAATTGTATTAAATATAGTTTAAAATATTAATGATGTTGCAAAATTGAATCCTAGCTCCACTAAAATCTTTGCATCCTCAGCCTAGAATGAATGCTTCCTTTATTTATACTTTTGTAATGTGTGAAAATGAACTTTGTATTTTCTATTTTAATAGCTATGAGCTCATGATTCTCCCTGTTAAAATTTATGCACATACTCTCTCCCTCTCTCTTCTTTTGGATTCCAGATGTTCCTTGGCTACAGAAAAATGTCTTTGGCAAGCAGAAGGATAGAGAGTATAGACTGACACTTTAAATTTTTAAGTCTAAAATGGAAAAATATGTCAACATTAGTAATATTACAGAATTCATGAAATTTAATTTCTTTCAGTGTTGAAGTATTTTCTGAAATACATATGGGGCTCTAACACTGATAATAATACATAATTTTTATGAACTGGGGCACAGAGGCAAGCTTTGGAGGACATCTCAGAAGTCTTTTTATCCAATTCCACTTAAGCAGGAATCCTCTCTACATATCTGGATAGATAATTACCCAGTCTTTGAATGTGGGACCTGTGTGGACTGCTTGAGGTAATTTAAAAGATTAGAAAAACAGAAAGATCACAATGTAATAATGTATTATTTAAAAAATAACTCTCTTACTGGAAAATCCCTATTATGCTATCTCATCATAGATTATATTTTAAAAATCATTCAATAGATAATCACTTGGGAATACCTGCAGTATTTTTGTACTCTTTTGTTATAAATTTTACCATTAAAAATCTAAAAAATTATTTAATTGTTAAACATGAGTAGTCATTATTGAGAACTTAGAAAATAAAGAAAAGGTGAAGGAAGAGAAAAATATGAGTTTTAGGTCATTATTCAAAGAAAGTCATTGTTAACATTTTGGTGCATATTCTTTAAGTCTTCTTTCTATATATAGGTTTGAAAACATATATTGGAGATTAGATGATATGTACAACTCTGTACAACTCCTTTTTGCTATTAACAATCTAACATGTGTTTGTTATTAGAATTTCTTTGTAAATACTTTAATGGTTGTGTGATAACCACATTTAATGTATATACTATAAAATGCTTCTTTACCTTTTTTCATATTACGGCACACTGGAAAGTAACTATTACTAAGACACTATGAAGTGAAAAGTTGAAGTTGCTTGAGGCCAGAGGCAATTGTCCTGGGGCTCTGGCTGCACAGACAGATCTTATTATCATCTTCGAGGGCTCAGAAGATCAATGATTCTGTAATTCATTCTGTAATGTGGCAGAATCCACCAGTGGGACAGTTCTTCTTAAGGCTCTTCTACTTTGTTCAATCATTGGGCATTTAAGATGCAAACACATTTTGTATTATTATAGATAATTATTATTCCACATAAAGTAGTTCACCACCTAACATAGTTTTTTGAATAAATCCTTTATTTTCTTGCAATTTGTGATGTGATCTTCATTTTCCTTTAGTATTATTTTTTCTATTATTTAGATTCCTATTTTAAGTAAGACTCATCTTTCACGTGGATCAAAATATTTATAAGTAACATATAACTCTTTATTCATAGCTTTTTTCAGGGATCCTTTTCCTTCCACTTACAAGCATGGTCAAAATGAAAAAAAGTGTGTGTATTGTGTTGGTAAAGAAAGGTGGGAGTGGGGAGGCAGAGAGGAAAATGAAAGCTTTATGATAATTTATTTTTCCTAGAATAGGAATTCATTGAGTGCACACAATTTCATTCTTTTTTTAATTGTTTCCTTCTACCCTTTAGTCATTGTTTTCCTTTGATCTCTTTTCAACTTTGCAATTATTCTGGTGTGCGGCAGCATGACATCTAGCGGGCAGGCACCAGAGGGCAGTGTGAGTGCGTGTTCATGGCTCCCAAACTTGACACTGCGCAAAGGCAGTTCTGCGTAGAGTTCAAGCTTTGTCGTGACGGATTGCTACTGCGCTTCTTTTTCTTAGCTTAATCCATGCTTTGGTTCAGCAGCCCAGTGCACAGTAGGGGCCAGTGCTGGACAGACTATTGCAAATTGCCGGGGAGCTTATACAACCAAGTAAAGCCTTATTTGGGTTTTATGCTGTGAATTTATTCATTCATTCATTTGTATTTTTCAACAGAGAATGAGTAGCTATGGGTTATATATGAGTGTTGGGATTATAAGTCATTTTTACTTTTATTTTGTCTTATTTTCAAATTTTCCACAGTGGGCATGTGTAAATTATACTATGAGAAAGAATAAATACTATAAAAACTAATATATATTTCTTATTGTTTCTGGCAGCCAAAAGTTATTGAAAATTACAGTTGGCCCATGAACAATGTGGAGGTTAGGAGCACTGACCCCTTGCACAGTCAAAAATTGTGTATAAACTTGACTCCTCCAAAACTTATCTACTAATAGCCTACTCTAGGCCAGAAGCATTACCGGTAACATAAACAATTGGTGGATTCACATTTTGTATTTTATATGTTTTATATATTGTATTCTCACAATAAAGGGAGCTAGAGGAAAAAATGCTGTTAAAATAATAAGGAAGAGAATATATATTTACTATTTATTAAGTGGAAGTGGATCGTCATAAAGGTCTTTGCCCTCGTCGTCTTCACACTGAGTAGGCCGAGGAGGAAGAAGAAGGGGAGAGGTTGGTTTTCCTGTCTCAGAGGTGGCACAGGCAGAAGAAAATCCTTATATATGTAGACCCCCAAAGTTCAAACCTATGCTGTTTAAGGGTCAACCGTACTAAGGAATTGTGCTTATGATAGAGACAGAAGGGGAGGAAAAATCCATTAGGCTCTATTTTCCTATATTGTTGACCAGGGATGGTGAAAACTTAGCTATAATGGAAATGGAGCCATTGGAAAGTTTCCACCAAGAAAAAAAGAAAAATGTAAATCCCTGGAGACTAGGCTTGCTTGAGGCTGACTGGGTGGGAAGTTCTGTCTTGTGTAGCTCCTTATCCCTGAAAATCTTGTAGTTTTTGCCATTTCCCCTAAGGCGTTGCTCTGAAGGACTTTTTGTATGGGCTTTGGGAGCCACATTAGGGACTTGGAGGTTTCTTTCTACCTGATTGGCACTTAGTTCACCTTGGGGAGATGAAACAATGATCTTCATGTCGGAGGCACTGTAGCAGTGATGCATTTCAAGCTGCAACTGGGAATACAATTTCTCACAGATTAGTTCTATAGTTCTTTTCATGCAGCACTGGTCTTAAGTAAATTATAATCTAAATTGAATTCTGTAGGCTACCTTGTTGTCTAACTGTCATTTTGTTACAATGGAAAAATGCATCAGGAGTTTCAAGCAACCAGCGAATTTTAAAATACCATCTTTTTTGTTTTTTTTGGAGATAGCATCTATATAAGCAAATGACAGGGAGGTAGTAGGTCTCCTTCTGAATGAAAGTCACCAGAAACTCAGGAACTAGAACTGTGGTGTTAGCAGCTACATATAAAGACAGATTAAGCTAGAAATTGGCGTTGGGATTAAAGTAACCCATGTCCAAACATTTAAAGCTGTCCACAAGCAATAAACTCCTCCCCACAGCTCCCAAAAGGCATTTTTGAAGAAGCTAATTGTCTAGGAATTCTAATTATCTGCTGAAATCTTTTGCCAATATTTCACTTTGAGTAGAATTCTCATATGTATTTCTGTTAGTGAGTAGGCAGCTTTCTTATTTGGCTAATTAAACCTAAAGTCTTGGGACGTTTTCATTTTCATCTTTTAAGTTTTATTAAGCCCTTCATAGTGTTTACCAGTTTAAATTATACTATGGGCCAGTAAACTATTTAAATTTTCCAGAGTGAATAAACCTCAGGTTTGAGGAAAAATAAAAGGTGGTGGTGGTCCTCCAAAAATAACCACACCTTCATCCCTGGAACCTGTGAATATGTTATGTTACATGGCAAAAGGAACTTTGCAGGTTACAGAGTTTAAAATGGGAAGACTATCCCAGATTAGTTGGGTGGGCCCAATCTAATCATGTAAACCCTTAAAAACAGAAAACCTTCTCTGGGTGCAAACAGAAGGGATACTGCAGACAAAAATCTGTCAAATCCAAGTACTGGCTGGATATCAGGGACACAGCTGACAGGAGCATGAGGGTTCAGAGAGGAGTTATAACCTGAGTTACATCCTTCCGGGGTGGAGCTGCAGATGGTTTACACACAGTGCCAGGGGTTTTGGCCTCAGGTGGTCAGTGGGGCAGTAAGTTGCTGGGCCTGCTAAATATGTATTTGCACCAATGCATGGAGTTGGTCCGAATGGTGTGGATTATATGGAGACAGAATAGGAATAGTGGGTGATGCAGAACCAGATGCTGATCTGAAGAAATCAACACAGAAACTTTGTTGCTATTGTTACGCCTTGCTAAATTTTCAGGAAGTCATTGACGAGGAAGACTTGCTAACTTTAGAACTTTCTTTATTGAGGCCCTACACTGATGGTGAGCTAAGCATGGTAATTTAATTGCAGTTGCTTGTGTAAATTATCTGTTAATAAACAGAACGCAGTTCCTTTCATATGTCTGTCTTCTTCAGTAAATCTTTTAAAAACAATCTTTAGAAAGTAGGGAGTGAAATGCTTTTTCAGGTCCTGTTAAAACCAAATATACCGATCTAAGAAGGATGGATTGATGATTGAGTCAAGATTGCTGTACCTAAGGAGGCGGACGGGGCAAACAGCCTTTCTTCCCCTCAGATTAATGTCTGAGCAAGGCCTATTTAAGTCTCCATGAACCATATGCTACATTTTCAGTTCCTTTCAAAACACATGTTGGTATGGTTTAAGCAAAACATTCATTACTTTAAAAAATACCCTGTGCTTCTAATTTTAAAAGCATGTGAGTAAATGCATTGCTCATTAGTGTGAGAAAAACACTGCACTGAGTTCCAAGTAGGTAAAAGTGCAACAGCCTTGAGAGCTCTTTCATGCGGCCACCATTTGTATGTTAATCCTGGGGAGAAGCAAAACCTTTCTCCAATTAGCTTTGCCCTGAATAGAAGGCTTACTGTGTCCCACAGCCTGGTGCTTTTGTTACGTGGACTGATGCCTACTGAAGTCCAGACTTAAGCCATTGTTTTTCTTTCGTTTGTGTCTTAAATCATGTCCTAGACTCTGGGGGTGAACACCTAGTACAGTCACCCCCTGATTACAGTGCTTTCTCCAGATCTGGTTATCATATGAGTCATTAGAATAATTGCAATTGAAACCACCAATTGTAGAGAGGAAATTGAATGCATAACTTCTACTTCTTGTACTTGTGGAATCAGTTAAGGCATGAGGGTTCAATTTTGTTCTTGACCCCAAATAGCTTAAAAGTATATAAAATTGTGACTTTTCTGTGAGCCATTGGAAAAAGCTTGGTGGTAGTTTGTGATGAAAATATTATAAAATAAGATGTGGAGCTTCATCAAAAATATTCATGGAAGATGTGCTGAGTTACTTAGGAGAGATTAACTTGCCAATATTTTAAATTTAAGAATTTGAGAATAAAGTCACAAATTTGTGGGGAAAAACATTATCTTCCCTCCAAAATTATATAATTTGGCAATCTCATTCATTAATTCATACATTCATTCAGCACTTGTTTATCACAGGCCTGCTATATGCCAGGAAGTCCTTTGGAATTGAGAATATAGAAATAAACATAACAAAGTCCTACCCTCAAATACCTTACTTTCTAGTAAAGAAAGACAGACAATATAGACATTAAAAAAATACAGAATACATCAGGTGATGATAAATGCTATGAAGAAAAACAAATCAGGGTAAGGGATATGGAGAGTAATAGGTATTGCTGTTTCCTACAGAGTGGTCAGGGAAGGCTCCTCCAGTAAGATGACATTTGAGGAGAGACTTTGAAAGGTGTGAGGAGGGAGGAAGTTATGCAGATATCTGGGAAAGATTGTGCCAGTGTGGCTGGGTCAGGGTGAGAGGGGGAGAGTGGTGGGAGCTAAGTCAGGGAAGCAGGGGGGGTTAGGAGACTGAAGGCAGATGATGTTGGGCCATGTGGGCTGTTGTGACTTCAGCTTTTACTTAGTGTGAGATGGGAAGCCACTGCAGAATCTGGAGGAGAAAGGGATGATTTGCACTTCCACAGGATCACCCAGGCTGTTCTGCTGAACATAGACCACAGGAGGGCAAAGAGTGGGAGCTAGGCGACCAGTTAGGAGGTTACTGCGAAGCCATCGGAGAGACATGAACTAGGGTAGTAGCAGTGGAGGTTGGAGATGTGATACGATGCTGAATATATCCCAAAGGAATAGCCAACAGAATTTTCTACTGGATTGGCTGGACTGTATGAGAGAAAGAACAGAGTGAATTTTTGGCCTGAGCAAAGAGAAGAATGAAGATGCCTTGTACTGAGATGGGGAAGACTGTAAGAGGAGAAGGTTTGGAAGAGGTGAGGGACATGAAGAGTTTGGTTTGGGACCTGTACATTTTGACACCAAAGTGGTGGTATTAACTAGGTAATTGGTAATTCCACCTGAGGTTCTGGGGAGATATGCCAACTGAAGATATAAGTTTGGGAATCATCAGGGTGTCAGTGTTGCTTAAAGCCATGGGATTGGATAAAATCACCTGCTAACAGAATGCAGGTAGAGTAAAGAAGAGGTCTGAGGATTGTGCTGGGGTTCTTAAAAGTTTAAGGTGGGGAGGAGAAGAGAAGGCATCAATGAACAGAAAGGAGGAGTGTCAAGTGAGATAGGGCATCAGTCAAAGAGAGTGGTGTCCGAGAAGCCAAATGAAGACAGCGTTTCAAGGAAGGAGTGAGGGATCAACTGTGAATAGCTGCTGGTAGGCGGAAGAAAGTGGGACTGTAGATTGGCTCTTGGCCCTGAGGGCGTTTTTAACTTTGGTAAAATGGTCAAAAGCCAATAAAAGCTTTCATAAAAGTAGATAAAAGCTGGTGGAATGAAGGAATAAAATCCTGGTTGAAACAGGTTCAGGAGAACGTGGGAGAAGAAGTAGAAAAAGTGAATATAGGAAGCTGGTTTGAAGAGATTTGCTGCAAAGGGGAATAGATAAGTAGGGCAATAGCTGGCCACTCACCCGGAGTCAAGGGAGGCATTTTGTTGCTAGTATTGTCTAAATGTGGGAAATGCTACAACATGTTTATATGCTTATAGAAATCATCCAACAGAGAGGGAAAATATTAGGTGTCGCAGGAGAGAAAGGGAACAACTGCCAGAGCGACATCTGTGAGTAGGGGAGAGGGGGTAGCACGAGCAGCACACCGATGAAGGAGTTAGCCCAAGACACAAGTATGTTCAGTCCATTCTTTATAACAGAAGTAAAGGCTGATGAAATGGCACCAACACAGACACATTCTACGTTTGCTGGTGGAAGCAGGCGGAACTTTTCTTCTAATTGCTCCTATTTTGTCGACTTGTCCCCTTGCTGTTTTTTCCTGTAGCTTAGAGTAGCATAGTTGTTTCTCTACTGCCTGGCAGTGTTATGATAACCAGCGCTTGGTGAACTCACACAGCCCTGTTTCTGTGAGCTGGCTGCCCACATAAGGGCGCTGGTGAACAGTTGCATACGAACAGATGCAATGCAATGAATCATTAGGCTAGGTGGAAGCAATTTACCCAGCTGGTTGTTGGCTAGAATATTACTTGTCTCAGCAGAATTAGGGTGAGCATTTATTGATACAGAATTATTAGACATTTAAGCTTTCAGTTTTATGTTTTACCACATTGTGTAACAAACTGTGCAGATACTATGGGATGCTGGAAAAGTACAAAAATAAATGAAAACATTACCATCCATATAAAAGAACTGTCAAGATATTTTATGGCTAGTGAAAACAGTCGTATTTGAAAAAATTCCTATATTTAAAATGAGAACAATATTTAAGTCTAAAACTATACTCATAAAATTTCTATCAGAAATTTAAAAAACATGTATGTTTTAATATTGTGATTCCCCTTTTAGGAATATACTGGAATAAAGCACATAATGTTTTATTCACAAAGTGGTGACCTTCCACTGCATGTACTAAGTGCCAGACTCTGCGCTAAACGTTTGAGATGAAATGATCAAATCCCTCCGGCAATTTCCTTACTCTGGCAAATGAGTTATCTCCCATACCTTTGCTTGCTGACTTGCTGAAACCTTCAAGTCCCTTCCTTGCTTAAAAACGGAGGATAGAGTGGGGGTGGTAGTGTGTTATAAGCTGCCATTCTCCACCCCGGCCCCCACAGATCAGCTTACTTTTAGGTTGCATGTGGGGTTGCTTCCCTCAACTTATCTGTGTGGCGTTTGTGCTGCTTCTTGAAAACCTAGATGCTGTAAATCAATGTACTGGTTTTGCCGTCTCCCATGTCTGAAATGATCGCTCACTAGGTGGACATGTTTTCTTTCTGAAATGTCTCGACTGTTTAGTCTGCTACGGTGGTCAGGTAGGGCGGTATCCCCGCCACCCCCCTTACTCTCGCCTCTACGCCTTTCATCTCGTCATGTTCTTTGTCTCTTGCTGATGCAGACCACTTTCCTCCTCCCAAGAGGATGAAGATATTAAGAAACACGGTGGTCATCCATCTATTCTTTCACAACAGGGAGCTTCCATTTTACCTATTTTAACCAGATCATCCAGCCATTATGTGAAGTGAAATAAACCAACCACAGAAAGACAAATCTCACATGTTCTCGCTCATATGTGGAAGCTAATTATTAAAAACAATTGATCTCATGGAGACAGAGAGGAGAATGATGGTTACCAGAGGCTGGGAAGGGGAGCAGGGAGGGGGGATAAAGTGGGGATGGTTAATGGGTGCATCAATCAATTAACTTTCAAATAGAATCAACCAAACCTCTTTTCTAGGCTCTTGCTATTGATTCATATTTGAACTATTCTAAGTACACTAAAGAAGTTGGCTACAAAAACATTCTCTTACTATAGAGGATGGCTTCTTAAATAGCATCACACAAAAAATATCTAAAACATAAACATCTAAAAAAAAACTACAATATAAACCAAAAGTCTAAAAGCAATATTTATAAGAATAAACTGGAAGGAAATGCAGTAAAGGTATTGAAAATATAAAACTATTCTTTTTATAGCTTTGATTCTATCCTCTATAACTGCTTTATATTGGGAACAACACTAATGAATGCTTTTCCTGTAGACCATATCTCAGATTTCATAATGGAATTATATTCTTTTGATAGTGAACTTACTTAGAATTCATCTGTTCTTTTAAGGCAGAGATGGCAAACTGGTGACCTATTGCTGTGCTGTGTTTGGCCTATAGTTTGAAAGAATTTAAAATTATTTTGGTAATATTTCAAAATATAGACATCTAGATATTGGGGTTTTCTTGAAAAAATCAGATGATGGGGCATCACTGGACCCCCCTTTCCATATGGTAGCTCTCGGCTAGATTAGCTCTTTGTGAAAGGAAGAACCTTTCAATGGACTCTAGTTTGTCTCAGTATCCCCTTCTAATCTCCTGTCTCTTTTATTATCAGGCTTGCTCTGCTGTTTTCATATCCCCAATGTGCTTTATTCATGGATATTACCTGCCTGCTTCATAGAAATCTGAATTTGTCCATTCGTGTAATTTTCAAAAACTTTGAATCAATCAGTCAACCAATCAAATATCATATGGCTCCCCACTCTTTGTTAGGTACACAAGAAGACCCATTTTTTAAAAGTCATAATTTAAATGCCATAGAACAATATAGAAGTTGTCTAATTTCCTTCTTTCTGTGCCAAAAGAAAGGAAATAGACACAGGAGTTCTGTTTGCTTTGGTTTTCTATGGCAACAGGCAACTGAGCTGTCATCTTTCCATAATAAATAGTGAAGAAATTTAAGACAGTACCACAAACTGTGTCTGTAGGCTGGTTCCTCTCTCAGGGCTACTACCCATACTCATAAAATTTTTGTCTTTTGTCTGCTGACTCATGTCTAACCGCCTACTAGTAAAGCACTCTTGCTGTTTCTGATACTAGCCTGCTTCATCTTGGTACATTGCATCTAATTTTGGTGGTATTATTAATAACTTTTAAGGGTAGAAAGCACAGATGGAGGCTTTAACAGGTAATTCACCACAATATATATGACATATAATACATAGTATATGAATATATTATATACATATTATATATTATATAATATTATATTGTAACATATACCTATGTATGCACTACTAATAATTACTTTTTTTTTCCTGAGGTAAAGATGGACCTTCAGATTGCACTGTATTTAGTACCAGGACCACTGTTAAGATGATTAAATCATTAACAATGTTAAAGTATCTTAATGCAAAACAAAATTTAAATGTTTTATCAATCCCAAAATAAAATTATCAATCCCCAGAGAAAGCAACAATGAGAATTTTCATATATGGATATTTTTCTGATTCTTTCTTTTTATTTTGTTTAGGATTTGTTTTGTAATGCCAAGTCTTTTTTGTTTTTAAGTAGTAAAGTTTATTAAGTTTTTCTTCTATTTCTTCTGAATGTTGAATCTTAGGAGTAGAAGAATTAGCACATCTTTTCCTAGTACTTGTATGGCTTTATTATTTTACATTTAAATATCTGGCTTATTGAGAATTTATAATGGTGTATAGTATGAGGGACAAATCTAATTTTAGTTTTTTCCATATGACTGTCTATTTACTCTAACACTATTTATTTAAAGCCACATCTTTCCTACTGATTATAGATGCCAACCTTATAGTATACCACATTTTTATATGCAACTAGATCTATTTCTGTATTCTCTACTCTGTTATATTGGTTCTAGGAGATTTTACAATGCACCTCAGGTATAGTATATGGTTAATTTTTTTATATGCTCTATGTAAGATTGAAACAACTGTGTATTCTTCAGGAGCTGGGTGTAAGTGTTCTCTAAATGTCCTTTAGATATAATTTGTTAATTGTGCTATTCAAATATAATATTATCCTAAATGACTTTTTAATGCTTGCTCTACTCAAATGAAGAGAAGTATTTGAAATCGTCCACACTAGCTGTGTGGAATTACTATTTCATTTTGTACTGGACAGAAATGCATGCTCGCTCTCTCTCATCTATCATCTTATTATATTAAAACCACATAAGTTTAAATATGGAGGTTAAAAATTCTATTTTAATTAATATAGTATTTTTCAAAGATATTTTAACATGTAGGTTTAATTAAGAAATTCTAAAATTAATCAAATTCTTAATTCTTTTGGGTATCAATCATCCCTCTTTAGAGGGGAGATTTTAGTTCTATCATATTTTTAAAAATATAATTTATTCTTGAAAGCAGTTTTACATTCCCAGCAAAATTGAGAAGAAGGTGCAGAAATCCCCCTGCGCCCACACATGCATAGCCTTCCCTTTTATGAACATCTCCCAAAAGAGTGGTATATTTGTGACAACTGGTAAACCTACTTTGACTCATCATTACTATCCAAATTCCATAGTTTACATTAGGGTATACTCTTGGTGTTGTACATTCTATGAGTTTGGACAAATTTATAATGACATGTATCCATTATAGTATCATACTGAGTAGTTATAATTGCCCTAAAAATCCTCCAAGTTCAGCCTGTTCATTTCCCTCACCTCCCAACCCCAGGCGACGACTGATTTTTTTTACTGTCTCCACAGTTTTGCCTTTTCCAGATTACCATACAGTTAGAATCATATGGTATGTAGCCTTTTCAGATTGGCTTCTTTCACTTAGTAATACACATTTAAGGTTCCTCCATGTCTTTTCATGGCTTGATAGATCATTTTTTTTTAGCACTGAATAATTAATATTTCAGTGTCTGGATGTACCACAGTTTATTTATCCATTTACCTACTGAAAGACATTTTGGTTGCTTTCAAGTTTTGTCCATTATGAATAAAGCTGCTATAAACATCTGTGAGCAGATTTTTGTGTGGACACAAGTTTTCAACTTTAGTTAAATACCAAGGAGCGTTACTACTGGCTCATATGGTAAGAGTATGTTTACTTTTATAAGAAACCACCAAACTGTCTTCCAAAGTGTCTGTACCATTTTGCATTCCCACCAGCAATGAATGAAAGTTTCTCTTGCTCCAAATCTTCGCCAGCAATGTCAGTGTTGTGGATTTGGGCCATTCTAATAGGTGTGTCATGGTATCTTGTTTTAATTTGCATTTCCCTGATGACATATGATGTGAAGCACCTTTTCATATGCTTGTTAGCAATCTGTATATTTTTTTGTGAGGTATTTTTTGAGAACACTTACTGTTGAGTTTTAAGAGTTCTTTGTATATTTTGGATACCAGTCCTTTATGAGATATGTGTTTTGCAAATATTTTCCCCTAGTCTGTGGCTTGTTTTTTCATTCTCTTGACCATGTCATTCACAGAGCAGAAATTTTTAATTTTAATGAAGTCTGGCTCATCAATTCTTTCTTTCATAGACTGTCTTTGGTTTTGCATCTAAAAAGTCATCACCAAACCCAAGATCATCTAGATTTTTCTCCTATGTTATCTTCTAAGTGTTTTATTTTGTGTTTTACATAAAAATTAACAATTTACTTATGAATTCATGTTAATTTTTATAAAGGGTATAAGGTCTGTGTCTAGATTCATGTTTTTGCATGTGTATGTCTAGTTTTTCCAGCAACATTTGTTGAAAAGACTATCTTTTCCCTATTATATTGCTTTTGTTCCATTGTCAAAAATAAGTTGCCTATATTTATGTTTGTCTATTTCTGGGCTCTCTATTCTGTTCTGTTAAGCTATTTGTTTATTATTTTATCAATACTCCACACTGTATTGATTACTGTAGCTTTAGAGTAAGTCGTGAAGTCAGGTAGTGTCAAGTCCTCCAACGTTGGTTTTCTCCTTCAATAGTGTGTTGGCCATTGTGGGTCTTTTGCCTATCCTTATAAATTTGGCCTATCCATATAAATCCATAGAACCGTTTTTTTGATATCCACAGAATAACTTGCTGGGGTTTTTACCGGGATTGCATTAATCTATAGCACAAGTTGGGAAGAACTGTTATCTTGACAATATTTAGTCTTTCTATATAAACATGGATATTTTGGTTATATCTCATTTTGAACACTCAGTTTAGATGTTATTGCAACTGTTTTATGGTGTCAATGTTTATTTCTATTTATCCACATTCTTGTTATTTTCTTTGCTTATTTCCTCTTGAATCTCTATGCTGGATTGCCTATTTGCAATCAGTAACATTTCTTTCCCTTTTTATACTCTCCCATGCTATTGCAATGGCTGGAAGACTGGAAACCCTAGTCTTAAGAACCGCTTGCCAGGAGGTCTGATTTACAGTCTACCAATGAGAGGCACATGTAGGAGATTTGGAAGTTGAAAGGGAGACACAACTCATTTTTCCTCTGGTAGGTGAGAAGAGCATACTTTCTCAGAGGCAGCAGCAGATTCTTGAAATTCCTTAAGACTACATGTGCTAACACCAGTCCTGAGATTTGGAGTTAGGGGGCGGCTGTGGCTTTGGCAACTACTTTTTGCGCTTTCTTAATTTCTGGGTTGCAATCTCTACCTCTGAAATTTGCTCTCCTACCCCTTATAACAATTTTTAAACTACTTAATTCCTTATACTTAATTGCTTTCTGTTTGAAATATTTAGAGATAAATTCTTTTTTCCTGACTGAATCCCAGCTAATCTAATTGAAGTCTTTTCTTCTCAGATCATTTTTCTTTTCCTTGAAGTACATATGTTAAAAATTTTCTGAACTCTCTTCATTTTTGCTTGACTAAAAATGTTTGTATTTTACCCTCATATTTGAATAATAATTTTCCAGGTATAAAATTCCAGATTGACTATTACCTTTAGAATCTTGTTAATGCCATTCTACTGTCTACTGGTTTCCACTCTTACTATTGAGAAATCATATATTATTAATAGTTTACTTCTCCTATTTTAGGTAATCTGTATTTTCTCTCTGGCTAATTTAAAGATCTTATTTCTGTCTTTTGTACTTTTAAGTTTCATGAGAATGTTTTCAGGATGAATTTATTTTATTTATGCTGATTTGCATTTATTTGGCTTACTGAATCTGAGAATTACCGCCTTTCATCAATTGTATTATGTCTTTGAATATTGGTTCTCCACCATTCTATTTATTGTCACCTCCTGGAATTCTGAATATATGCGTGTGGTATCTTCTCTCTCTCTCTGTCTCTCTCTCTCTCTCTCTTGCACTCCCACGTTCTGCATTTTTTTTCCTGTGGTGGAATTCTAGGTAATTTCTTCAGATCTATCACCCACTCTACTGACTCTTCAACTGTCTAATCTGCTGTCTAGAGCCCAGTGACTTTCTAATTTTAGAGATTCTATTTTATTTCTAGAAGTTCTGCTTAGTTCTTTTGCAAAAACGGCCCATCAATTTTGATAGTTTCATGTTCCTTTGTCTTGTTTTCAATCTTTTCTTTTACTTCTTTAAATACACTTTGTATGCTTATTTTAAATCCTGTATCTGATAGCTTCCTTATCTTCATATATTAAGCATCTGATTCTGTCGCTGTTGCCTCTGCTGTCTTGTTTGCAGTGTTATTTCTTTATGTGTTTAGTAATTTCTGATTGTTAGTTCATGTTCATTTGAAACTTTACTTGTGGGGATACTTTGAGACCTAGTTTTAAAGTTTATTTTCTCACAAATTATATTAGCTTTTGGCAGATGTCTGGGCCCCCACACTGAATCATTTTAAATATTTCTTTTTTTAGATTGGGCTTTTTCCCCAAGATATAGATGTCATAGGATCTGGTTCTATGTTTGAGTATTGGCTTATGATTAAGAATTGCTAGAGGAGTAATTTTTCTTCCTTTCCTTCCCCCTACTTTCCTTTCTTATTCTCCCTTGTCCTTGCAGGCCCTTTCCTTCCTTTTCTTGCCTCTCTTCTTATTTTATCTCATGTCTTCTCTACCCTTTCCCTTTCCTCTCCTTTCTCCCTGCTTTCCTCCCTTCTCAAAAAATTTTTTCCCACTTACAGCCAGAATAAAGACACACTATTCCCAGTGTTTCTTTCTGAAGGATCGTTTCCCTTCCCATGAGCTACCCTTTGGGATCCTCATTTTAAGGAGGAGTCTCCAATCTGTTCTTGCATCCACTTTAACCCCAGGTGTGTGTCCCTGATGACATATTTTAACTCAAATCTAGGCCATAAAAGTTTGGAATAAATCCTCAATGCAAACACCAGTTTTTGAAATTTTCTATCAATAGCCTTTATTTTCTACCAGCTTATTCATGCATTAAAAATATGGTTTTATGTTTTATCTAGTATCTTGATTTATATTTACCCCAAATAATTTTCTACAAACATTTAGTCTGCCATATTGCTAGAAATAGAAGTTAGCAATCATTATTAAAAGGGAATTGACAATCTGTTGTTCAAAGTGTTTGCAATGCTTAAGTATAAAAGTATTGCTTACCATAGAGGAAAATTTTAATTTGGGGGTAAAAGTAATAGCGCATCATTTTATTACACATCCCACAAAATTGGAAAGTATGTAGCTGGTTTCCTTTTTTTTTTTTTTTGCAAGCTTATAAATTATTGAAGTATAAATTGCATTTTATTTTTGTAAACTTGATAGCTGACATTCCTTTTCTATTTCAACTATAAAGTCACATATGGATTTTTAGCATCTTTACTGCAGTGATTCTTGCTTTTTCTAGCTACAAGACAATAAATGTCAGTGTTTACGAGTGGTGATAAGATTCTGAATTCTATTCTGCTCTCATTGTTCCTGCTGTGAAATGATTGCCTATTTTAAAACCACTCAAATAGAGACTGATTGCTATTATGAACAAAGAAGATTATTCATAGAAATAACCTTCCTCCTCAGTATTATGGGTAGCAATGATGATGAAAAGCCATACATTATACTGTAAAAGTCAGTCTTGCAGCACACCCCCATCACAGGCACTGAACATTTCACTCATTTGCTTGTTCATCATTTAACCACTTAACCTATCAGCCATCCAACTCTGTCTCCTTTTTCAGACAAAGCTATTTGATGTTTCTGGCAAAACACATCTTCTTCTGCTTGCTATTCATTAGTGTCCATCAAAATATATTTTTTTATATTAAAAAATAAGGATGTGCTGAGATAGAATGCCAGAAACAGGCCATTTTTCTTGGTAATGGACAAATGACATCAATGGGACTTTACCAGGGTGAACCCCTTGTCTTTCAGAAGCTAAATGATTCATCTGACAAGATAATGAATTGGTTGCTTTTTTGGGGGAAGATTTGCAAAAAAATTTTTTTCCCTGGATGAACAATTTAGGAAATGTTGTGAAAGGATAAAAAAATAAATAAAGAAAAAAAGCTGGTTTAATATGGAAGGAGCTCAGGGAATTTCACCCCAAAATATGACTCCTTGGTATAAAAAGTATTTTGAATTACAAGCCCTTCAAGATCAAAAAGCACTGGAAGGGGCTTTCCCTGTATTTGCATAAACCAGACTGACCTGATCAAAATATCAAAGGAGAAATTGACTTCCCTTCCTATCCCTGTCATCTTAGTATATTGTAGGAAAAAACAATCAAGAATGCAACCAGACCTGGCCCAAATCATTTAAATATAATACCTGTCCCTCAGGTTAATTTGATTGGCAAAGAGAATCATTTACAAGTCAATCTGTTTCCCCCATCCATTTGTCCTCCCTGGCACCATTTGTCCCGCCTAAACAGAATTACCTGTACTCTTCATTTCCCCTCCCCTCCAAAAACACAGGTATAAAACTATCTGAACTTCACTGGGATATGGTGTAATCACTCTGTGATTCTCCCCATGTGCATGGTAAATAAATCTTTCTCTTACTAATCTGTCTTGTGAGTTGATCTTTCAGCAAATGTTTGGGGGAAGGGGCAAGTTTCCCCTTACCCCTACAATATGAATGGATTCCAGTCAGAAATGTGGACATGTAATACTTGGATATCTTGAAAAAAATCTCCTCCTGGGCCAACATGTATTTGAGACAACTATTATTACTGTGGGTAGAAAATTAGTGTTAGGCTGTATTTAGAATCTTATTAAAGGATGGATAAAAAAAATCACAGAAGTGATTTTTGTTTTATGAAATTTATGTCCTTATAATATTAATGTAAACTTTACTCATTTCTTTTTGTGTTTATATAAATAAGTAAACAGACATAATATGCTTAAATACATGCCCATATTCTTTTATTCTTACAAAACAATATTTGAGACAGAGGCACAAAGAAACATTTTATAAACTGGATACTCAATTTTGTCTGTTCTGTGGCAGGATGAAGAAGATTATTGTTCTGTAGGCCCAAGAATATAGAGGTTCTATGTTAAAGAGTTTGGGGTAAGGGTGGGTTCAGTGAGGCAAGGACATTGTGAAATGGTGAGTAGATGCTTGAAAAGAAAAAAAAAAGAAAAACCAGGACTGGTACACTTTAAATTCCTTTATATGCATGTGCATAATGGAGATAGTGTGATGATTAATATTATGTGTCAACTTGACTGGGCCACAAGGTGCCCAGATATTGGGTCAAACATTATTCTGGAAGTGTCTTTGAGGATGTTTTGGATGATATTAACATTTGTGTCAGTAGACTGAGTAAAGCAGATTGCCTTTCCTAAGGTGGATGGACCTCATTCAGTCAGCTGAAGGCCTGCATAGAACAAAAAGGCTGACCTTCTTGAGAGTAAGAGGATACTCCTTCTGCCTGATTGTTTGACTGGGACATTGGTCTTTCTCTGACTTCAGACTCAAACTGAGACATTGTCTCTTTTTGGGTCTTGAGCCTGCTTGCTTTTGGGCTGAAACTTATACCATAGGCTCTCCTGGGTGTCCAGTTTGCCCACTGCAGATCTTGGGACTTCTCAGCCTCCGTAATTGTATAAGCCAATTCCTCATAATAAATTTATTTCTCTACATTTGTATACATCCTATTGGTTCTGTTTCTCTGGAGAACCCTAACTGATACGGATGGTAATCTCTATGCCTATGTTCCTCTTGGTGTGTCTACCTTTGTTCAGCTTCCAAACATGACAGAAACTAAAAGTATAATCAATAGTATCACACTATACTTCTCACACAGAGACAACAAAATCCACAACATGCATTCTCCCCAATATCTATTGATCAGCCAAGACACATTAATCCCTATTTATCCCAGGGCTTAGGCCAGAAGATAAGGTAAATGCACTTAGAATAAGAAACTGGCTTTTAAATTTTATTAATAACCTAACTTTTTCCAAATTTAAAAATTTGAGGTGAGAACCAGTCACTCACACAACATCTACATTTAGTTCCTGCAATCAATCATATTCTTAATGTTTTTCTAGGAGAAAGAGCTTTTTAAAACCTGACCTTGACCAAGGTTGAAGATGCTGATTTTTAATAACTGAAAATTCCAAAATGATCTTTACTCATTGAAAGTATTGTGAAATAACAATTTCAATAGAGAGTTATTTTATTTTTGATATCTTCTAATGATGTATAAAAACTGTGTCTCTAGAATTCTAGGCGTGGTACTGTTGATGCCCATGAGATCAAAATAGAAAGCTCTGGTAAGTCCTACATGGTATTGGAATATTAGGCTTCTCATAAATTTTAGTTAAAGGTGACAATGGAACTTCCAGTGCCCCAAGCAAGTTTCTTCTTCAGTGCAGCTGGTTTTCACCCAGTTCACTGAGAAAAGGTGTGAATAACCATCTAATAACAAAGCAAGAGCTTTGAGCTAACTTGAGTCTAATCAGCTAGCAATAATTCTCAAGCCACTTTGAGACTTTAATTCTCAAGCTACTTATATTGCAGAAAGAGCTGTCAGGAAGGCATCAAAAAATGTTCTGGATTTAAACAATTTTGCCAGCTCAGGATAGTGATAGTGATAAAAAGCCATGTAAGAAGAGGAATAAGGAATTGAGAGCTTTATAGCCTCATATTTTTTTTCCTCATGATCTTTGTAATCTGCCACTGGTCGCGTTTGCTCTTAGTAAGAACTCGATTAGAAATGGAAAGAGTTGGGGAGCCACTTGTGTCTTGCTCTCTTCTCCTGAAGAAGCTATACGGTTTTAAAAATCTGGAAGTTCTGGAGAACAAACCCAATATGTTTGGATTCATCTATCAACTCATTTGTTAAATATTTACTGAATATTTACCGTGTGCCAGACATTGAGCCAGGTAGTGGGGATACCAATCATTAACAAAAACAGACATGGCCGCTGTCATCGTGAAGCACACAACTTAGAGGATGAGACTGATGGACTTTAGGCAGATAATGACAAGAATTGCAACAGCAATAAATGTCACAAACGAAGTCTCACAATAGGGGCATGTGAGCTAGTTAGGAAGGTCAGGGAAGGCGCTCCAAAGGAAGAAATGGTCATACTGATAAAGAATGAGCAGGAGTTAATTAGGCCATCAGGGGAGGAGAGAATAGAACAAGCAGGGGAAGAAGTATTTGCAAAAGCCTGTGACAGGAGGAAACATTACAAGTACAAGAAACTGAAACAGGACAGGTGCGACCGGAGCCGAGAAGTGGGAAGGTTGAGGAGGAATTGAGTGTTGGGAGAGGACGAAGTGAGAGCAGGTGGCAGACGGACCAGGCAGGGCCTTATAGGTCATGTCAAGGAGTTGTGTGTTTTTGAGCTATACTGATTGACTCACTTTCTGGGTAATTTAAAGGTTTCCATTTCCACATTTCAGAAGAGTAAATGTACTATACCAGGAATGGAGATGGGTTAAGAGAAATTTATCCCCCAAAATGTTAGTTATGGCTTCAACTTCAGTCTTTTGAAAACCTATCTATCACTACCAGTTATTACAAAAAATTAATTGTATTAAAATTAATGCTAGACAGAGAGATTAATTCAGAAGTGTAGGCTGTTGATTAAATGAGAATGTATTGGTGGGAGGGAGGAAAACGTTCCCCTCAGGAATTCAAGTCTTTTGCAGTCTAATCTTAGTTGAGCTGACCCTATTACTATAGGCAAACTAATTAACCTTTCTTGCCTTGGTTGCTTATCTGTGGAGTGAAGATAATGATGACCCATTAATAGGACTGAAAATCATTCTGTAAACACCAACAGTCATATAAATAATGTAAATAATGACTTATCCCATTGTATAATTCCAGTCCTTACCTCAGAGTTTAAACATTTTCTCTTTGCCTAAATAATATGTCAGGTTTTATTTTTGTCAAATAGCATTTTGTGTATGTATGTGGGGGGGGATAGGGTGAGCTTGTGTTTATTTTCATATATAGCCAAATTTGTGTTTATACCAAAGACACTCTCTTTTCCTGATGCCTGTTGTTCATTCAGCAATACCCTGGGTCCTAGATAATCATAGTCATTCCTTCTGATGCTGGTTTAACACAGTGGGGGTGGCGCTGGGAGAGAAGGATGGGTGGAGTGGGGTGGGATGGGGTGGAGTCAGGTGAGGCAATAGGTATTTTTAACTTTTTTTAAATGACAACTTTTCTTGTCTGTTAAAGAAGAAGAATATGCTTTTATTGTTTGATAAGCATATTGCAACTATATCAACCATAGTTAAGCAACTCAAATTGAATCAGCAGCCTCATAGCACCATGCCAAGAAGTGGCAAAAGGAAGGGGCTCCTAGCTGGGTTTTATTGTGGATTCACTGATTCACATTTAAATTGCCATCTCTTTTGTAATATTTCTAATAATTTTATGGGAAGTATTTATAGAACTGTATTTCTTCTATGGAACAAAGATTCCCCATTTCCGTAATTATCCTTGGTTAGCATACCACATTTTCTTTACCAGCTGAAAGGAAATCATAATCAATCTTCTGAAACAATAAAATATTTACAGAATTGGAATAGCTCTTTCTTTGTGAACTTGAAAAATTCTCTTCATTTTTTTCTTTTTTAAAAAAATTCATGCTTAGTAAATACATAGGCTGTTTCCATGATGACACGATGACTCAGATGTGCAACTGCAATATTTTTGTAGGTATGAGTTGGCCTATAGCCAATGGCTGCCTAGAGATCCTGGTTAGTGGCCATGCCTGGCCAATGAGACACAATGAACTGGACAAAACCTAATTCTCTTGTGTTATGTAGCCATTGTAGTTTTCTTGCCCTTTTGTTCAGCCAAAGGGGAGAATAGGTGTTTGAATTTTTTAGTGCAGGCTGTACAGTATCTCTAACATGTGTTATGTATTTTATACAATTCTTACCTAATTGGACCTTCTTTCTCAGTTCCTATTTCCTTCTGCTCTGGCATTGCTCTGGTTGGTTCTGCTGTATTTTGAGGGTCAGCGTTTGTGGTCAGATCTCTGAAGGAATTCTTCTCAAAGGTTTTATCTACGGAAAAGAAACAACATACAGGTAGAAGAATATATGCCATTTTTGATGCTGCTATATTTGACAACATTAGCTATGAAGATGCTGCTTGTTTTTAAGAATAGTCTTCTCAGGAATGCCTCCCCCAGGATTTCTGCTAAACAAAGTAGGACCTTGTGCAGGGGGAGTTATCCTGTAGACACCTTCAGGCCAATGAAAAATATACAGTCATGAGTTGCTTAATGACAGGGATATGTTCTGAGAAATGTATTGTTAGGTGATTTCATTGTTGTGCGAATGTCATAGAGTGTACTTACACAAACCTAGATGGTATAGCCTACCACACAACCAGGCTAGATGGTATAACCTATTGCTTCTAGACTACAAATCCGTACAGGACATTACTGTATTGACTACTATAGGCAATTGTAACACAATGGTAAGTATTTGTATATCTAAACATAGAAAGAGTATAGTAAAAATACAGTATTATAATCTTATGGGACCACTGATGTATATGTGGTCTAACATGGACTGAGACATTATTATGCAGCATATGACTATACTTAAAGCTGATGTATCATGTCATAAAAAGGACACGTGGGCTGGGTGCAGTGGTTCATGCCTGTAATCCTACCACTTTGGGAGGCTGAGGTAGAAGGATTGTGTCAGGCCAGGAGTTCGAGACCAGCCTGAGAAACATAATGAGACCCTGTCTCTACAAAAAATAAAAAAATTAGCTGGGTGTGGTGGCTAGCACCTGTAGTCCCAGCTACTCGGGAGGCTGAAGCAGGAGGATCACTTGAGCCCAGGAGTTGGAGGTTGCAGTGAGCTATGATGACACCACTGCACTCAAGCCTGGGCAACAGAGAGAGACCTGGTCTCAAAAAAACAAAAACAAAAACAAAAAACCAGTTCACATGGTATATTTCTTTTTGATATTAGCAAAGCTAAGAATAAGAATTTGTCTTTCAAAAGGCGTTTTTGGTTTTGCTAAAGTATTCCTAACATTGCTGAAAATGATGTATCATAAAATTCACAAAAATAAGACAGACAAAAATGATGTGATTGACATTATTTTAGAACTTGCATTCTAATTTTTTTATGAAATCAATTTTTGTTTTTGGTTTGATCATCTTTAGCTATGACATCTTTTCTGAAGAAACAACACAAACTAATATCTAAAAATGAAATTTCTAATTAATACAGTTTAAATGTAATTTACTCAGAGAATAATCAACTCACTGGTAAATATTTGGATTATAGAGAAGGTTTTAATGAAAGCAAATTACTTAATATTAAAAGAAAATATAGAAGCAGGAAAGAAAAAAATGAATAAAATTTAGTGGTTATTCATTATCCATAGTTCCTAATTTATTTTTAATTGGACGTTCTGTGCTTAGAAAATTGAAATCAAGGCCCAAATCATTACTCTTATTTTATTACAATACATTATAGTTTAAAAATTTTAAGCAAACATAGTATTGAAAATTTGTATTTGCCAAAATGATAAATCAAGGGTGATCACTTTATAAAAGTTTTCACCACACAAGACCTTTAATATGAAATTTTCTGTGATCCATCTAAAAATCTTTCAATGTACTAAACTTTTCAGGAACATGTTTCAGGAATAAAGTCAGTCATAAAATCAAGTCACTACTTACAGTTTTAAAAATTTTTGGATAAGAAAGCTTAAACCCCTGGATTTCCCAAGATGTTCGTCTTCATTATGCATCTCCTATTTACTTTTATTTTGGAATTACAGTATTTTGGGCTAGAAGATAGAAAACACAGTACTAATTATGTTTTCATTATGTTTAAATGGAAAAATACCCTCCAAATTCTCTGATTTATATGTGATACAAAGGAGCCTCAATATAATCACATCCTTGAAGTCTCCGCGTAAGGACCATGAAATATTGCTGTGTATATGGAATCTTCCTGAAAGTTGTAGGATAGAGGCCTTTTTATACACGTATGGTAGACTACTGAGTTCGTTAGTATCCAATAAATTTCAGAGCAATAAAATAGCACTTTCAATATATCATTTTGTACTAATGGGATTTTGATAAAAAGAGAGAAGAATCTGTTTTCCGTACATGTTTGGATCAAGCCATATTTTCCTATCGTATTGCTATCTAAGAATGTGGTGGCCTAATCCTTTTCTTATATCCACAAACACTGGGATGATTACTATAAGATATTTTAAAGTAAAGTTCTTAACCTCAGGCCGTGGATGTCTAGTGCTTTTATGGATTGAAATCCTTGAAATTGTATGCTGTATATACCTTTTTTCACATGGACAGGGTCTAAAGTTATTATGGGCTCCTCAAAGAAGTCTGGGCCAAAAAAGGTTATGGACCATTGCATTTATATATTTTTCTAGGAACACCTACCCTAAAAGAAAATTAGGATTGAAATAGAGAATGAAATATGAGTGAAAAAACATCTGAAAAAAAATCCTGAATATAAAATAAGCAGAATCTGTAAAACATTATTTCTTAAGAGCCTTTCATTGACTATTTCTTATAAAGCCACATGGATATAAGCTGCATCAGATACCCGCTCCATTGCTCATTCAAGCTACAGCATATGCATTGCATTTGCAGGATGACTTTTCTGCTTGTACCGATTAAATGACTGACTGTTTTGCAATAGCTCTTCAATTCTAATAAGGAATTTTTGTTTATCATCACAACATTTGGATTAAATTAACTCTAAGTAGATCTCCGCACCTTACTAAGTCTTCCCTAGACATTATCAAGCCCTTCTAAAATGTCACTGCCTCTGTTATGACAAGTCTAGGATATTTATAAATTAATTTCAGCCTTGCTTGATTTGTGGATAAGCACTCAATTACAAAATAAATCCCTCATTAATAGTTTACTGATGGAGACGAGAAACCAGTTATTGCCTGTTCTTGGGGTCAAAGCAGAACAACTTAAAAAAACCCATGAGGACTTAAAACAAAAGGATCCCTGTCAACTATAGTTCAGTGTGGGTGTCTTTTTATCCATGCAGCATGTTATTTGTTTGTGGAAACAGATGGTCAGAGTGTTTGCATCATCCTCAGCATGAAAGAAAAACCTAAAATACAAGGCAAGTCTTGCTCTGGCATCTGGGTGAAGTTTTGTCAACTGCACATTGTACTTTTTCCCAGCTTCACACATGGACAGCAGGATTCTCTCTTTCATAGCTGCCCAGATGAATAGCGTAAGTCTCTCTGCCAACTGTGCTCTTTGCACATTGTATAGCAATTGCCAGATCTCATCAGTACACTTGATCACATTCTGCCCTGGAATGTGTGCCTGCGGCAGATAGTGAAATCTGGAATCAAAGTGTTCTGACATGGTTGCTTTTATTGCATGTGCAAAAATAAGTACTATTGAGTTTGCCCTCCACACATCCAGCTGATTCTGTCTCGAGTCTGGCAGCATCTCACACTGGGCCTGTGTAATACACTTCCAATCTGCTTGGCCCCTGTAGCAGCGCGTCATGGAGACCCAAGCAGGTGTGAAACATCTGCTTCTCTCTTCGAGTGAGGAAATAAGTGATGTGGAAACCTATTAACCTTCTGCATTTTATCACTGACATTAAATAAATGTTGGAAAAGGAGGGATTCAAAGAATGAACCTAACATGGAAATAAGGTTGTAAATTAGAAAGGCACTCAATTGGTTTGTATTGGATACATATGAAAAGGAGAAGATGACAATGCTTTCATTGTTTGGAATGTTTGGTGTGGGGGATGATATCATTTGGCTGAATTTCTAACTCTTAAGACACCAAATACATGTGGGTGTTGTCTCAAAAATAAATCTCCTTTCATTAGGAGCCAAAAGTACCTGAGTAACTAGATGTTAGATGAAATAAAGACGAAGTCTGGGCACTTTGTTTAGATGCATAAATGATACTATTATTTTCATCTCAATGAATGAAAATTTGAAGTTAAAGTAATGAATAACACAGTTTTAAGAAGTGTATGATTAATGATTATTTTCTGGCACCTAAAATTGTATTTTTGACTCAGCTTGTGGTTAATTTCATAGTTGCTAAATTATACAAAGTACTTAGAATAATTTTAACTATAATACTTTAATCACACTTGAAATTTTATTAATCTTTGTAGATTGTCAAGTGACATGGAGAAAGTTGACAAACATTACAGCAATGCACATAAAATGGAATCAGAAAGAGTGCCCTAAGATGTCATTCCCAAGAATAGAAAAATGGCATATTTTGCATTAGGAAGTGTATGTGCAACCTATAAGAAATCTAGAGGAGAAGGACTCAGAGTAGATCAGAGTTCTGGAAACCATCCCTTGTGAGGAATGGTTTAAGGAATTTAGGATTTTTTTTTTTTTTTTGCTAGAGTATTGAAGATTAACTAGTGACCTAATAGCTATTTCAAATTCTTTAAAGGGCTGTTATACAAAAAAGAAAATAGATTTATTTCATATATTCTAGAAGGCAGAAGAAAGACCCATCAATGGAATTTATAAAACAAACAAAAAAAATCCACCAAACATTCTAACAACTTGTCTAACAGTAAAATACATTGCTTTGTGAGGCAGGGAAGACCCCCTTGGCTGGAGGTATTCAGGATCCTCTAGTCAATCTAAGCTTGCCATAAGGGAAGGGGTAAGAGGGCCTTGCATAGGGTCAGAGTTTAGATGTCCTCTAGATAACCTTAAAGTGCTATAAAGTTCTGAAGGTATTTTTATATTTAGGAAGATTTTGACTTTAGGATACATCATCACAAGTAAAGAAATCAGAAATCCACAAACAAAAAAGAATATGAATCCATCTAAGATAGCTTTAGTATTGTGTCAGGATGGAGGGATCCTATCCTCTCTCAATGTCATGCTTGGTTTCAGGGACATTTTTATAGAGAATAATTCATCTAGAAAACACATTTTATGTATAGGTATTAAGGATGTGGTGAGTTACCAGTGCTGGGTACCGAATAGAGAGCTGTAATCCTTACATCACTAATTCTCTGGGTGACTCTGGATAAGTCGCTTTTCTATGATAGTTTCCTCATCCATAAAATGAAAAATACTTTTGTCCTGGGGATTTCTGTGAGGATTAGATAAAGACCCCATTTGAGAAAAATGCAATATAAACGCAAAATGTTCCACCAGCCAGACTAGGGTAAATTGCTTCTTTATTTTTTTTTAAAAGATGTGTTAACTCTTTCAGGTCTGCGTAGCGCTGACATATGTGGGGAATGCAAGAGCTTCCATTTACTTAACAGAGTCTGGGGACAAGGAAAGTATAATGCAATTTCTCACAAGTCAGCTATATTCTTTGGCAGAAAGAAGCCTAAAAGCACAGAGTTTAATTGAATTATGCAAATATATTTAAATCATGCAAACTACAAAAAAATTGGCATTTTAAAGGACAAAATACTCCCTATTCATGTTGGTTAGAGTCTCTTAAGTTTTTAGTTTCTAAAACAGGTAATAACAGTAATTTTATCAGTCAGTCTGGTCTTCTATTCAATATTTAAAACAAGGTATGTTTTCTATGCCTAACTTCTCCTTTTAGCTGATATAGCTCTATCCTCTTCTCCCTCTTCAATGAGGCAGCTGTCTGTGTATTACATGTAGGAATGGTTAATGATTGTGCACACGGCTGGCTCCTGACCCCAAGATGGTAGCCTGTCCGCAGCTGGCTGGTGACCCTGATGGTGGTCTGAAGGGCTCTGCCCAATGAGAACAATGGCTGTTATCTGAGTCAGTCAGACTACTCTCTTTGGAATTGGGACAGGGAAATAAGTAGATGGGAAAGACAGCAGTCCAGAGGAGATGTGCAAACTCAGTGGTCATGAGAAATGAAGCCACAGTCACTATGAGTGAGGTAATTAGCCCCTAGGCTGCCTCCATCCCATGAATGGCTTTTCAGTTCCAGTTATCCCTAAGTTTTATTAAGACGGGCGCCTGCCACTGAAGGTGCCCTGATTATGTCTCTGTACCTTGCTAAACCAGCATGGTTAGGAATTTTTTTCATCATTTCAAACCATGAAGCACATGGTATTTATCTTTTTTCTAGACTATGTTTTTAGAAATTTTACATGCCAAGTTTATTCACTTCTCAATGCTTTTGTTTATCATCATATCAGGTATCATTTTGAAAGAATACTTTTTATTGTTTACTGTATAAGATGATTTGTGTTTGGATGAAGCAGAGGAATATGCTTGAGTAGTTTTGTCAAAAAGTTTTATACATTTCTTTTTGTTTGTTTCTATATTCCCTTATTCTTTGGCTGATGAATAGCACTGGCAGTTATAGACAGTGGAGTATAGTGCTAAAATTAGCCATAGTAGTACTTCCCATGCATGCCAATCAAACTGGTTGGTCTTGCATAGGGAAGCATTTGCTGGTTCTTGTAAATTAAATTTCAGTAGATAGTCTGGTTATGTTTCTACTCCACGTAGGACAAATTAAATTGTATATGCTGATTCTTACTGCCTAGGATTGTAGAGTGGTTTCCTATTTAAAAAAGTCAGGATTCCCTCCCCACCCCTTTTTCTAAAAAATAATGGGTTTTGTTTTTCAACAGCAGTGTTAGCTCTAGAGCAGTCTTTAGCTTTCTAGATTGCTGTCCAAACTGAGAGCTGGCTGAGTGAGGCTGGGTTGGTTTGGAGAGATGATAGGGGCCTGGGTGAGGCCTGGGCCACTCTGTAGATCTGGAATTGTGCTGGACTTGGAACCCAGAGGTCTTAGCTGTGGAGAGTTATTTGGCATAGGAAGCCCAGGGAGCTACCCCATTTGTAGTCTGTTTAGAAACCATATACTGGGCTGGAGATCATGAGTAAAGAGGAAGGAAAGAGTAAGAGGATAACTAAAAACATTCCCAGATCCAGAATTTTGTCTGGGCATGTCAATATTCATAAATATGAACAACACTGGACATATTGTGTGGTTGGTTAGAGGTCACAAAATGATCTTGTGGCCTAAGTTTCACAAGAATTGTGAGTTTTTTTCTCAGTGATTTAAAAAATGGAATATTGAAACATTAAAAACCTCAATATTTAAAAATCGAGACCTCTCAAGTTAAAATTTGTATTTGTAGTCTCTCTAGACAAGGTGGAACATCTGGCAGGGGTGGATCATCACCCCCACAAGGCAGTGATTTGTGGAGCTGAGTGGCCTCTGGCCTCTTCAAGCAGGGCATGCATGGTCCTCATTTATGCTGTCTATCTGGCTCCTATCGACGTCGGACTTACTAACCTCCATGCTCAATGCTTTACATATATTAACTAATTTATTTCTCATTCACAACCTAACACTGATGGCACTTTTATCCTTATTTTATACACGAGCAAACTGAGACTCAGAGATGTTAAATGTCTTGACTAAAGAGCTAGAAAGTAGCAGAGTTATGGTTTGAATTCTGGGGTGTTAAAGTCTAAAATGGTCTTTTTTTGTATAATATAGTGCCTTTACTATAAATGTAAACGTGATTGTTGTAGTAAAACTTATTTAACTTTTAAAATTGTTACATTTTACATTAATAGTTAAAGTTGGAATATTTTAAAGCCGTATGTATTACTTTTCTCTTGCTGCTGTAACAAATTACCACAAACTTAATAGCTTAAAGCAACACAGTTTATTCTCTTATACTTCTGGATGTCAGACCTCTAAAATGAATCTGAAGGGCTGCATTCCTTCTGGAAGCTTCAGGAGAGAATCCATTTTCTTATCTTTTCTAGCTTCTAGAGGCTACCTGCATTCCCGGGTTCCTGGTTCCTTCCTCCACCCCCAGAGTGCAGCAATCCAAACTCTGTGTTCACCCTTCCATTTCCTTCTTCTGCCTTTGACTCTTTTGCCTTATAAGGACCCCTTGATTACATTGGGGTTACCTGAATAATCCAGAATAATCTTTCCATCTCAAGATCCTCAACTTAATAACATCAGCAGTTTTTTTTTTCATGCAAGGTAACATATTCATGGATTTTAGGGATTAGGGCATGGAAGACTTTGGGTGGCTGTTAGGTGGGTAGCCTACCACATCATACTGGGTATGGGTACTCAACTTTAACCCATTTCCACACAAATAAGGTCACTTCAGAGCATCATAAACCATGAGATAGGTCATTTACATATCCTCTACTGGTACGAAAACATTTGTTTAAGGAAGCATTTAATGTAATATAAGTGAAGTAGAAGCCTAAGAAAGATGATTATAATCAGAAGAGGACATTAGTAAGTTATCTTTATTTGAATCCAAAATCTGTTCCATTCTTCATTTCCATGGCAGATATAAATTAAACCATGCTCCGCAGAAGATAAGAACTCTATAATCAGAAATCAACATCTGCAGATTTTATGACATTGCACCTGCATGTTTTGAAGTGAAGAACACAAAAATACCAAGCATGTATCAGAGGCTATCTTTAAACACTAATAATTTTGCTTTTTCGAGACAAAATATCTTAAATATAACGGTTATTCCTATTAAAGTCTTTGAAGACATGCTAAGTCTGCAGATTTAAATGATACTATTTTTTCCTTCCTGCTCAAATAGCTCCTCTATTAAATGAAACTTCCACAAAAGAGTTTTTTATTACCAGCTATGAAAAATTTAAGCTTACAAATACACTTTGAAAAAAGTATAACAAAGATAAGAATAAACTTGTCATTCCAAACATGTGACCCTTGGTTTTATGCCATTAAGGCTGTATTTTTCTGTGCAAAGAACTGTAGATTTAAACCATCACTATTATAAAGTAATTCATAGTAAAACAGAATTGTAGTTTGAATTAAATTATCTTGATAATTCTTTGGCCTTTTCTTTTTTCTTTTTTTGGTTTTCCTTTGTTCATGTAGATCTTATTTCTATTATAGACTGTTTCTCTTTTCCTTAATACTTTATTTGTTAACTACATTTCAGTATATGCAATGAAGATTCTCATTTGATTTACTGAAGGGCCTTCTCCTTTTAAAATAATTTGAAGACTGAATAATGGTCTTCTATCGCTGGTGAAGAAAAGGCAAGATCACATTTTTTACTTATCCTCTTGGTATATGATTCTTACTATTTGTGGAAATTTTATGTATGTGGACTTTTATCAGAAATAGAGCCTTATGATTATTAAATGCTTTCCTCTTTCATTAACAGATTATACTAAATATTTTAAAATCAGGTAATCTAACCATGGAATAGCTAAACTTTAGTCATCAGCTAGGAAGTAATATTATATTGCATTCATGTTGAAAAACTTATTGCAGAACATTTACTTATTTTTTTTCTTTCTATTCAGGTAAGTAAATGCTGAATCTCTATTTGGGAGGTACTGTTTTCCTATCTTCTTGGATGAGATGAAAATGCAGAAGAAAGATAGTGGTGAAAACACCTGGTCTGTGTAAGACCAAGTAAGGATTCTCTACATTCTAATTTGAATAGTGAAAGCACAGAGCTGTTCTTAAAAATAAGTGAATAAATAAAGTCAAGAAAACTAAAGTGAATTTTCTTCCTTTTGTTTTTTAAAAAATTATATTGTTTAAAGTGGGTAGAGAGGAGGTTGTGAAAATACGAATATAAATTAATCCAGGAAAAAAACCAATATCTCTAAAATATTATCCTCCCAAGTGGAAATATATTATTTCTCTCCAATTATTTAAGTTTATTTTAGATTTGTCTGAAAAATTCAGTTATTTTCTTCACATAGATCCTTACCTTTTCTCTTAAATAGGAATAGCCAAGTAGAATAAGAGTGGAGCCATTTGTTCAGAGTAGCGCTTTTGATTGGGGGGATATTTCTTGACAGCAATTTGTTTATTGAAACCCTTTCTTGTTTTTTTAATTTACAATCTTGCTTGCAATTTTTGTGTATTACTTATTTTTTCCTCCTTAGAGAAAGGAAATTCTGGCTAGTAAAAACTCAACTGTGCCTCGGTTCAAATATTTGTTTTAATGCAAATAGAAGGTCATTAAAAAATCATCATACATGGAATGTCTAATAGATGAAAATCAAAACATTTGTTCTAGTTTTATGGAATAATTTTATGTTTTCATTATTTAACACAGGCACATTCTGTTCCGGTGATTCCCCTCTCAGTTTTGTATTTTCTTGTTTAGGGTATAGCGTTCACACTGAGGAGAGCAGGAGAGAAGGCCTAAAATGGGGCCGGGGAATAGACTGCATTATGTTCTACAAAGTCAGGTGGAGGAATTTAGATTTTGTCCCACAGGCAATGTCGGGGCACTTAAGGTTCTTGGGCAGAGGTATAAGATCAAAGTGGTGGTTAATGGAAAATCTGCTAATAGTGTTTGGGCTGGATAAAAAGGAAAGAGGGTGAAGTAGAGTTCTGAAGAGAAGCGACCACTTAGAGAGGCTGGGAGTAGTGTAGGCACAAGTTATTAGCAAGGGCCTGAACCAGCCTGGTACTGCTGGGATTAGAAAGGAAGGAAGTGGGTTTGAGGGTCATTATAAAAGGAGATTTGGTGACTAATTTCCTTTTCAGGACATAGTAGATAAGAGGAATAAAACATGAGTGAAATTTTGAGCTTGGGAGATGGACAGAATGAAAGTACCAGGGATAGAAGTAAATCAGGAGAGGGAGCTTCTTTGAAGGGGAAGATAAGGAATTCAGTTTTAAACATGCTCTCTTTAGGATGTACCAGAACATACAGGTGTACATGTCTAGTGGTTGGGCAAGTTCTTAAAAAAGAAGTTGGTCTGATATGGACTTGGAATCATGCATGTAGAAATGAGTGGGGTAGCCTTAAGAGTAGATGGGATTTCTAATAGGAAGAGTTTAGAGGGAGGGGAGCAGAGGTGTAAGCGCTGAACCTTTAGACGCGTACAATCCGTATCCATTTTATTGTCTTTATAACCCTTATCATTGTCCAAACTTGCATTGTGCACTATGTGCTTACTTATCTATGATCTGTTTCATTTTCTCTAGGAAATATATATAAGCTCCATGTTAGCACAGACTTGGCCCATATTGTTCACCACTGCATCCCAAGCACATAGTAGGTAATAAAAAATAGTCTATTGAATGGATGAATGAATGACTGAATGAAGAAATAACATTTTTGTAAATATTAAGATCTTCAAATAGTCTTGGTGTGACTCTAGATAATTCACCTAGTCAAGGACAAAGCTTTCATCAGACAACACATTTCAGAGAAATACGTATTTTACTTTTTAGCTTTTTTCTACAGATTGCATTCTGACCTTGTATTTTGGTGTGTGACTCTTCAAATGTGACTGGAATCATCTTGGTTTTGAGAGATTTCTTTTCACTTTTGTTTTCTCCCTTTGGGGGAAAAAAATAGAGATTGCGTGTGATGAATTTACATAAAAATGAAGTTGAATGTAAAATGTAGCACCATTTTCCACTCAATTATCAAATCAATCCAATCATTAAAATTGACCGTTTGTTTACAATGTACTAAAAATGATGATTCTTGCACTTAAATGAATATTCTTGGCCTACTATTAAATAATCAACCTTGATCTTCACAGCTTTTTGGCCACAGGAACCTCTGTTTTTGTCAGTGTGGATGCTGTGTCTCCCTTGCTCATGCTCCTCTGAATACTAGGGAGGCCTAGAGTTGGTCCCAGTCTAGGTTTTTAGTGGTAGAACTTAAAATGGTGGAGAGAAGTCAGTTTAGTCCCTTTAGTCATAGATCTCTGTCTTGTTTACAGGATTTCATTTGCTTCTACCTCATCATTTGTGGGATCATCTAAGTTTTCCTTTGAAACGTAGTTATGCTGAACAGGACATGGCCAATGTGCGTCTGAGGATGTTCCCAAGCGCACGGTCTAGAAAGAGGAAGAAACACACAAAAATGTAAGTGCAAGAATATGTAGGTGATGCAACAATATCTGTAGAGGATAGAGATGGGGCATAAACATGGAGTGGTCAGTTCTACTGGAGTAGAAGGGAAAGGAAGGAAACTATTAAAAACAAAGTGATTCTATTTTACAAAGATGAGATTTTGGTTTTCCATATGGACAAGACTTGGGAAACGTTCCAGGAAGATTATGCAGGTTTAGCAAAACCAGAGGTGTGGCTGTATATAGGCGGAGGGAGACTACAGTAGAAGTGGTTGGATGGGAAAGAGTGTGAAACAAGAGGCAGGCAGGTACAAGGACATTGAGAGTATTGTGTGCTGTGATAGGGAGTTTTGACATTATTTATAGGCACTCTATGTCATGGAAGCATTTTAAACTAAAAATCAAATTAAATGGATGATTTCATTTAAGCCTCCCAGATACCGTATGTGTTAGGCAAGGCAGCTATTATTGTTATTATGCTATTGAATAGGAACTTGATTAAGTGGCTAGTTTACATGAACATAGATAGAAAGGTATGGATCCAGGGCTATTTATAAATAGTGATAAAGCCTTCTGACTTCAGTCAAATACTTTTGCATCATGCTTGATGTCATTCATAAACATTTTTGTCATAGTCTTTATATGTATACACATGTAGATTTATGTGAATAGTGTCTTATTCTGGAGTAAGAGAGAGAGAATTTGGATTAGGCTGAGTTTGCAGTTCTTGCATTATTGTTTATTGATAAGTAGAAATTACCTGTGACATTTTGGCTTGTGAATGAACTCTTCAAATGACACTTTAAAAAACACAATATAAATTTATTTATTCCTCATTGTTTTCTTATGACTCAAGTAATTTATTTGTATTTCAGAGGCTTTCTTATTTAAATGCCATTTTAAGAGGCTATAGTCTGTGAAATTTTAATTTTCTGTCATATTTAACATTTAGCATATTTGAAACTGGAGAAAAACTATTTTTCCTATACCTACATGCTCTTGGAAAGAACAGATGCAAATAATTCCCCAAATGTGACTTTTTAAGATATTAATATAATGTGATGCCAGTAGACTTCATGATTAACATCCACAAATGATGGCTGTCAGAATGGCATGGGATATACCTAAGGGTTGCGCTACCTGTGCCTAGCCTAAGTACTTCTCCAGTAATCCTGTTTCTGAAGGAAAGACAACTCTTTAAGGAGTTTCTCCTCTTTTTTTGGCCTTCTCTCTAACATCCCTTTATCATGTGGGCAGAGTATCTGAAAGGGTTGATTCAACTAATATTCCTCCTGTTCTGAAGCAGTATAGCCTAGTGATTTAGCTCTCAGGTGCTGAAGTCAGATAAAACAGGGTTCCAGTCCAGGTTCTGCCATTTGCTAGTTGTGTGTAAGCAGCAAATTATAATAGGACCTATGGCTGTTGTGAGGATTAAATACAACAGTGCTTGGAAAGGGCTTAGCACGTTGCTTGATGCTTAGTTATTGCTGTCAGCTATCATGTTCTCCAAGAGAATGATATATTTGCTATATTATGTACTCTTTGGGAAAATAATCACGGTAGGCAAGGGTTAAATATGAATGTAGTGACTTTCCTGAAGCAAAACACTGCGTGACTAGCTGAAGTACCCAGCTCAATATTTGTGACATTCCATAAGTTCTTAATCATATAAATAACTTTTAAAGTGTGGAGTTATTTATTTTGACATAAGAATTAGAAAGAAATCAAGGGCACTATCATGAAGCAAGGCTAAGCACAAACCTCTACATCTCCTCTCTACTGCAAAGACAGTCACCGTTAATCAGAAAAGGAAGGTGGGTTTTCCATGGCCAATGTTAAGTAATCTTGGTGTTGTCTATCCTCCAGGCTCATTTAAACCTGAGTCGTTAGACCATGCTACCCTAGTACCTGAGGTACACTCCTGCTTGTACTCCTGCTTGTACTTGACATCTCTCATCTGGCTCTTTCTGATGGGAAAATAACTATTGCTCTAAAAATCTTTTGTAGCTCTTTTAGGTAATTCTAGTGAGTAATTCATGAAAATTATTCTCTAGATAGTTGTAAGTAAATACAGCTTCTGTAATTATCACTTTGGACTTAAACCTGTCATAAAACACAAGTTAATAATAATGATAATAATAATTGACACTTGGAAAGTACCTACTATGTGTTTATATACACTGTCTCTAGTTCTCATAACAAAGCTACGAAGCAGATATTATTACTGTATTTTACAGAGGAATAGACTTAGAACTTGTGAAAAGATTTGTCTAAAGTGGGGTTTCTCCACCTTGGCAGTATTAAAATTTTGAAGTGGATAATTTTGTGTTGTAGAGGGCTGTCCTGTACATACTAGGATGTTTAGCAGCATCTGTAGATTTTACCCACTAGATGCCAGTAATAGCCCCATGCACAAACTGTGACAACCACAAATATCCCTAGACAATGCAAAATATCCCTAGTGGTAAAATTGCTCCTTATTGAGAAAGAGTAGGTTCCCTATTTGTCCAGAGAATTTATTGTTAAAACGTGGTTTATTAAGAACAAGATGCTTGACATTCTTTGTTGAAACTAAATCATATAGTCAATTTATATTTGAGAAATGATTTCATTTTGGATGATTGTAGAAGTGAAAATCAGCAACAAGAAGTCTTACTTGGCTTTTCAAAATTCTAATATAGTCTCCTAAACATTGATTATTCTGTTTTTAAACAAAAACCTACAGAATATATAATTTAATGGGGATAAGCCCCAAACAGTACACGACCCAGATGATACCAGGTAAAACTGCTGAGCAATCTTAAATACCACAACATTTATTAAATTTGATTACCAGACAAGAAGTGATGAGAATCAAGACTTATTTAGAAATGTTAAAGAACATACCTGCCTTGTGGATGGCTGAGACTGATTGCTCGGATGAGAACCTTGCCTGTTCCCATCATTCTTTCCTACAGGCTTCACCTTGTTGAATTTTATTGTCAGTGATCGAAACATCTTCTTAGAGGTGGTTTTAAAAACCTCTGTTTTTTATGACTCTGTGTTTGAGGTAGAGAAATGTACTTTGTTTTTCTTTTCATTAGTGGGCAAGCCAATTAGTTTAATCAGGATTTTGTTCTGGTTAATTCCTACAGGCAACTCCCCAGCTAGTCAGGGCTTTGGCTTAAAAGCAGAAAATCACTTCTGCTTGGGTGATTTGCACTCTGTTTATGAACTTTAGAGAGTCAAAATGTCCTTGTGAATAATTTAAGAGTAGAGGATTGAACAAAACTTCATAGTTGATTTGAGTTGTTTAAATGTGATCACATTGCCCATTGGTTTATATATTTTCTTTCTTTCTAATTACCCATATATCTATATTTATCTACCTAATTTTAAGCAAAGTAATATGTGCAAATGATTAAAAAATAAAACATACATGAAGAGCACCATGAGGTCACTATTTTTAAGCTTCCTTTTTTTGTTCTTCTGGTGGTTGATTTCTATATCACTAAAAAAATTGCTTATTTTACTCTGTGTGTGTGTGTGTGTGTGTGTGTGTAAATTTGGACCCCAAACCTGTGTGAGGCATAGGTATAAAATTAAGAATTGTTAAAGAGAACTTTTTTCTCCACTCAGAGGCAAGACAAACTTCCTTAACGTTCTGTGCTATCGGATAGGAATTTTAGTTCATCAAGTATGCTCAGTCTTTTTAAGGCGCCCTATTTTTGTTTGTTTTTAATGGGAGCACTTCTCTTGCGTAGTTTAAAGTTAAAACCAAAGCCTTTAAGCAACATGGTCACCCTCCACATTCCCTATTCCCAGGGCAGCCTGAGTCAACTTATCAAATACATCCTGCCCTCTGTATTTCTGTAATCAGGGGATTTCCTTGAGATACTAGTTATGCATTTTAAAGTGTAGTTGTTATAGTTAATACAGAAAAATATTTTAAGTACTTATGAAGGAAGAATTTTAATTTAGTTTTTCATATTATCAAAATCACAATTCCCTTATTGATTTTTAAAATAAATTAGAAGTTTTAATTTTAGAGTCAACTATTTTATCAAAAAGAAAGTTCTCTAATAAATAACTTAATCGAATACATGATTTGACTTATGTGTCCTAAAAACAGAAAACTACTTATTTTTGTTTAAAAAAGGGTAGTCGTTTTACAAGGCAAAGATTTATTTTTGGTTTCATTATTGCTTCAGAAATAAGTCTGAATAAATTATCAAATACGTATAGGATCATTTTTGGGACTTCTCAGATAATCCTCTAATCCTAAAGTTGATTACATTTTGAACTTAAGATATAAATATTAAAGCCAAGTTATGAGAAGGTAGGTGTTAACAGCAGGTCTGTGACTAATTCTCCATTCTTGGGACCCTCAGAAGAATAAATGACCTCACCAGACTCTAAATATGCTCATAGTATTTACCAGTGGAAAGGTACCAGGGAGCCCCTATTTATCAAATTTATTTAGTAGGACATTTCTGCTATGTCTAGATTATTTATTATAAATAATCCTGGAATTTATGGATTTATGTGGCAGGCTGGCTAAAGAATGGGGAGAGAGGTATGTAAACTTTGTAAGGAAATATGAAATGAAGATGTCCCCAAACCAAACCACCTTCCTCTTGCAAGAAATGATTTTGCAACAGTGCTCAAAAACTTGTAAACGCAAAACCAAAATGTGCTGAATGTAGAAGAAAATGGACAGATGCTCTGTCTGATGGTTTTGGGTTTTTCCCAAAAATGATGTTTTATCTGCTCCTGATGATGGCCTGGATCAATCAAATCATTAATAAAATTTGATGCTAGGTAAGATCTGTGATCCTGGGTAGTCTAGTTTGATAATTCAACCCTTAGTATTATCACAGGTCAGAAAAAAATGGGATACAGGTACTAATTCAAGGATCTTTAAAAATCTTTTACAATACCTCCAGCAACCTGATTTTGGATAATAGAATATCATTAATATGTACATTAAAATTATAGATGAATACTTTCATTTTATCTAGATCAGAGGTTTCAAAGTTTGGAAAATAGATAAGTGGAAAGAATTTTAGAATGACGGACGTGAATTTTGGGTCATTCTTTTTTGCTTTAGTAAATATGTGAGCCAAGGTGAATTTCGTGCCTTAATCTGGCAATGACAGGATTGGGCAAAATAATATTTAAGTTTCCTTCTGACTTCAAATTCTGTGAGTTTGTGTTCTGCAGAAGAGCTCTCCACTCAGAAGGAAGACGACGAGGGAAGGGAGAGGTTGCTTATCCTGGGTGAAGTAGCTGACTGGAATTTCCCCAATTGCACTCTACATTTTTTGTACCAAGTTGCTGCAGTACTGACATAGTGTATGCCAGTGAGGATAAACGTGATTGTTCTTCAACACAAATGTGACCACGTGTCTGACTGGCACCCTCAGACACTCTCTCTGCCCCATGGCGTAATGACTGAACTCCTTACCGTGACATTCTGGGCCCTTTGGCATTGACCTGTGCCTAATTCTCTAGTTTCCTCTGTAACCCCTACTTCTTCTCAGTTTTGGCTCCTGCCATAATAAATCATTTACTGAATTTGAATTGCTCTGCTTTTTTCTTATCTCTAGCCACGTGTTTGCTCACATGTACTAACCTGCCTGAGATGCTGTTCCACTTCTTGTCTGTCTAGTTTAAGCGGGGTATTTCCTTTTCCCGCCTTTTCTCTCCTCTCCTCCACCATGGTCAGGTGTATGTGCAATCCCGTCTTTGTTGTCCCTATTGTACTTTGTGCCATTCAGAAATCTCTACTTTGTCACTTCTCATTTCATAACCACTTCCAGATCTGTTTTTCCTACTGGAGTGTAAGCTCTTTCAGGCAGAGGCTAAGCTTTGGCTGCTTTCAGATCCCTTGTGCCTGGCTCAGTGTTTGGCATGTTTTAGGTACTCCATGAATGTCTGTTGAATGAAGAATGATAAGAAGATGATGCTTTACTACCTGTTAGCTCTGGGTTAAGAATAAAGAGGTTCTTGGTGGCAGATGTAGTATGTACGAAGAAGTGGAGGAAACCTTGCTGAAGGAATGCAGATGTTGTGGCCTCATTGCCTTTTTATTAGTGGTCATCGCAGGCAAGACTTTGCCTTAGGCTGGGCTTGGGGTAGGCTAAGAGAAGCATGTGTATGTTTCAGAACAAATGGTATCTTAGACACCATACATGGTATATAAATGACACACAGTAATATAATATATAAGATACAAATCTGGTGGTAATAAAGCTATGCTAAAATAAAAAGAATTAGCAAACAGTACCATATTCTTGTTGTGACTAGTAATTTAGTTTCAGTGGGGTATTAGCTATCATATCAGCATAGTTTTAATTTCATTGATTTTTAAGTTTTATGTTAAATTTGCAAATAGGTTTTAGCTTTATAGTTCTATCAAAATTACAAGCAAATGGAGTTTATATCTAGTTTCAGGTATGAACATATTTAAATATCATTCCTATAAAATTGTTAAAATCAGTGCTAGAGGATCCAATAAAGTTTTCACTTAATAGGAGTCAGGTTTGAGAAATGCTATCTTTCTTTGAAGAAATCTTTAGTGAAGGAATTTCAGACATTCTCCTGGGGGGTGATTTTGGATGAAAAGGACTTTCTCAAATCACAGTTTCCTCTGTTTCTGGGAGGGGACATGGATTGGAGCTTTTTTTTCCTGATAGACTCTTGGAAACTATCTACAAAACCAACTAATTATATTTTCCCCTATGTCTACCAGAAAGAAACATTTAAGCCATTTTTCTGAGAACTCTCTGAATTAAATTCAAATAGTCTGAATGTTATTTCAATAAGAGAAGAGTAACCACTGAGTATAAATTGAGTAACTGGTTTACCGTAGATAACCTCAAGCAATAACTTGAAGGAAAACAGAAGTCTTCCCCCATCTCAGGTTTGGGAGTTGTTTATTTTTAGAAGATAATAAACTGATAACAAATGTGAACATTAGCTGAGTCATGAAAAATTCACTACACTGAATACATTATACTTAGTAAGGCAGGAAAGTAGATGATTAAATTATGAGCATTTTTTTCAATTGTAAGACTTTAGAGGAAAAGCATTGGGCATGTTGTCAGGTCGCCTGTGAATGAGGTTTATGTCCTCATCTATAAAACAGAAGGTAGAATAACAAGCTCTTAAGGATTTGGGGAAGATTACATGAGCTAATAAATAAGATGACATACAAAAATGATCTGGTATAGATTAAGTGCTCAACAAATATTTTCCAGTTAACTGAATAAAACAAATTGTGTTTCTGGAAGCACTAAATTTTAAAATACTCAATTCACTAAAGCATATAATTTTATTGGACAGTAAACATTTGAGTTCTTATTGTGTTTTAGGTTCTCAGCTAGCTGCTGTGGGGTATACAGAGATGACCAAAATATGGTGCCTGTCTAGTCTAGACACACTTGCACTCTTGAGAGAGAAAGAGAGAAGGTGTATAAACAGTCACATACAACTTCTATAATGGGAGTATGTGAGCAGTGCTACCTTAGCATAGAAGAGCAGGCGACCGAGTCTGCCTTTGTGTGAGTAGACTGTAAAATGCGGAGTAAAGCTCTGAAGAGGAGCTAATGTTCATGATAAATTTTGAAGGATGAGGAATTCTCCTGGCAGATGTGGAAATATAGGACATTCCAGACATCAGAAACAGCATCCAGTTAATTAAGGTATTACAGTAAGTAGCAGTTTATCTGGCCAGCACAGTGCCCTTAGGAGACACAAAACAAAGGTCTGTTAAACCGTTGTTGAATATTAACAATAAATATGAAGTAGATACATAATTTTCTTTACATTATATATAAGCTGTAGGCCTTATCATTTCCAAAAGAGACCAATGGCCCTGATTTTTATTCTTTTAATTTTTGTAGGGTTAGCAAAACACTAACATTGTGTTCAAGAAATAAATATCCAAAGAAAACTTCTAAATATATTTATTTTTCTTGGGTTGATGACATCAACTATTTAACGATCTTACAAAGTAGATTTATAGCAACTGACACTTAGAGGAAATATTCCCTCATAAAATATGTATAACACTATTTAGAAATATTTGCCAGTGTGATTTTATGTGATTACAAGTTTAGAGTATTTTGATATTTTTCACCTGCAGGTGTAATGAAACTAGTTGTAATGCAACTCAGCTGACATGAAGAATTTCTAAAACTAAAGTGATTTTATATATAGTAGTTCAGTAAGTGGAAATTCTCTCGTTTCTTTGATTATAATATTTGCACTACTTTTAATTTATAATTAAAATGCATGAGCAGTGAATGTAACAGATATTAAGGGTAAAAATGCCTTCAGGAAATTGTTAATAACTAGTGGCATCTGTGACTAATGAATGCTATATTGGTTTAGACTGTGACTAATAGAATAAATGTTTTGAAAAAAAATCCTTATGTTAGTATTTCATAAACAGTAATCAGGTCGTGATGGATTTGTTCTGTGAATATGGATGGGGTAACTACGTGACGTTTCCTCAATCTTTTACATTTTTTTACAAAGTTGATTAGCCTGTTTCAGTATTTGGTTCCAATTATGGACTATCATTGCTTGCTTCTTTCTTTATTTATTATCATCTAGTGAACTAACTAAAAGCACTTCAGCTAATTGAATATCATGATCTACTGTTATGTAAGGAGATTAACAGTACCATTTGTAAAGAAGATTGTCTAAATACAATTAGCTTTCTAGCTAAGCTGCTTTTAACTGCATTTTTTGTTTTCTATATTCTAAATTTATCAGTGATCCGAACCTAATGTTTTAGGAATTTTTTTTCCTTTTTTTTTTTTTTAGGAATTTCTGTACTATACCAGGATATTCCTAGTTCTAATACATCTGTCTGCTATTGAAAGTAGTTGTTGGTTTGTGAATAATAGCTGTTGGTTATCTCAGTAATAAGAGCAAATACTTGTCAAGCACATATATTAATCCTGGGCCCAACATGAAGAAGCGATTACTTTTCAACAATTAAATTTGCCAATGGTAAAACTTTATTGGTCTTTTAGGTATGAGGGATGGATATAATATACAGCAATTCGAAAATTTTCTAAGAATGATTATTAGTTCTTTATTGAGAAGCCAAAATCCATTTCATCCTTGAATTTCAGCCTTGTGGTTCCTTATGGTCTGCTAGACGTTTGATTCAGAATGTCTTGTAATCACTTTATGATCAACCAACCTAAAAACAAATTTATCTTCCTTACCACCAATCTAGCAGCTTTTTTTTATTTTCTGTTTTGTTCATGGCAGTCGTTCTTTTAACGTCCTCCCTTGTCTTTATTATATGAATTATTTACTTGGTTCTTTGATTCTTCCTTTACAAACTTCTACTCCTTATCTTGTCTTCTTTATACCCATTTTAACCACCATATCTAAACACTTAAAGAATGTTGCTCTATTGTAGTAACTTCTTCATTGGCCAGAGCAATACATATGGAGTCTAGATGGCTAGCCCTTGAGTGTGGGAAGAGGTAGAAGCCCACCCCTGGGAAATTATGAGGAATTTAGCACAGAACTTGTTTGAGCAATGTTTTCCATATTTTTCTGTAATATCAAGGAAACCACTGGTTTCATTGAGTACAAGTTCTGAAATTGATTTACAAATATCTCTTATGTTGAATGTCCTGATGTACTTGTTAGAAATAAAAAAAATAATAATTTACAGGCATACCTTGGAGATATTGCAGGTTCAGTTCCACACTACCACAAGAAGGCAAATATTGCAATAAAGTGAGTCACCTGAATTTTTTGGTCCCCATGCATATAAAAGTTATGTTTATACCATATTATAGTATACTAAGTGTGCAATGGCATTATGTCTAAAAAAATGCACATACCTTGATTAAAAAATACTTCATTGCTTAAAAAAATGCTAATGATCATCTGAGTCTTCAGTGAGTCCATGTTTTTGCTAGTGAAGGGTCTTGGCTTGATGTTGATGGCTGCTGACTGATCAGGGTGGTGGTTGCTACAGGTTGGGGTGGCTGTGGCAATTTTTTAAAACAAGGCAACAATGAAGTTTGGCACATTGGTTGACTGTTCATTTCATGAAAGATTTCTCTATAGCATGCCATGCTGTTTGATAGCATTTTACTTATAGTAGATCTTCTTTCAAAATTGGAGTTAGTCCCCTTAAACCCTGCTGTTACTTTATCACCTACATTTATATCATATTCTAAATCCTTTGTTGTCATTTCAACAATGTTCACGGCATCTTCACTGGGATTAGGTTCCATCTGAAGAAACCACTTTTTCTGCTCATCCGTGAGAAGAAACTCCTGATCTGTTCAAGTTTTATCATGAGATTGCAGCAATTCAGTCACATCTTTATATTCCACTTCTAATTCTAGTTCTCTTGCTACTTCCACCCTATATGCAATTACTTCTTTCACTGAAGTCTTGAACGCCTCAAAATCATCTAGGAGAGCTCAATCAATTTCTTACAAACTCCTATTAATGTTGATATTTTGACCTCCTCCCATGAATCACTAATGTTCTTAATGGCATCTAGAATGTTAACTTATTTCCAGAAGGTTTTCAATTTACTTTGCCTAGATCCATCAGAGTAATCATTATCTATGGCAGCCATAGCCTTACAAAATATATGTCTTAAATAATAAAACATGAAAGTTGAAATTTCTTCTTGATCCATGCATGGCCTGCAGAAAAGATGTTGTGTTAGCAGGCATGAAAACAACATTCATCTCCTAGTACATCTCCATCAGAGCACTTGGGTGACTAGGTGCATTGTCAATGAGCAGTAATATTTTGAAAGGAATCTTTTTTTCTGATCAGTAGGTCTCAACAGTGGGCTTCAAATACTCAGGAAATCATACTGTAAATGGATATGTTGTCATCAAGGCTTTGTTGTTCCACTTACAGAGCATAGGCATAGTAGATTTAGCATAATTCTTAGGAGCTCTAGGATTTTCAGAATGTAAATGAGCACTGTCTTCAATTTAAAGTCACCAGCTGCATTAGTCCCAAATGAGAGAGTCAGCATGTCTACCGAAGCCTTGAAACCAGGTATTGACTTCTCCTCTCTAGCTATGAAAGTCCCAGATGGCATCATCTTTCAATGTTTCATCACCATTGAAAATCTGTTGTTTAGTATAGGCACCTTCACTGATGATTTTAGCTAGATATTCTGGATAACTTGATGCAGCTTCTACCTTAGCCCTTGCTGCTTCACCTTGTACTTTTATGTCATGGAGAGAGCTCCCTACCTTAAACCTCATGAACCAACCTCTGCTGGCTTCCAACTTTTCTTCTGCAGATTCCTCACCTTTATCAGCCTTCACAGAATTTTGAAGAGAGTTAGAGCCTTACTTTGGATTAGACTTGGGCTTATGGGAATGTTGTGGCTGTTTGGATCTATCCAGACCACTAAAACTTTCTCCATACCACTAATAAGGCTGTTTTGCTTTCTTATCATTTGTGTGCTCACTGGAATAGCACTTTTAATTTCCTTCAAGAACTTTTCTTTTGCATTTACCACTTGGTTAACTGGCACAAGAGGCTTAGCTTTTGGTCTATCTCAGCTTCCTCACTAAGCTTAATCATTTCTAGCTTTTGATTTTAAGTGAGAGACATGCAACTCTTCTTTCACTTGAACACTTACAGGCCATTGTAGAGTTATTAATTGGCCAATATTGTTGTGTCTCAGGGAGTAGAAAGGCCTGAAGAAAGAGAGAGAGTTGAGGGAATGGCCAGTTGGTGGAGCAGTCGGAACACAAACAACATTTATCAATTTTTTACTATCTTATATGGGCACAGTTCATGGTGCCCCAAAACAATTACAATAGTAACATCAAAGATCACTTACCAGATTGCCATAACAGATATAATAATAATGAAAAAGTTTGAAATATTGAGAGAATTGCCAAAACGTGACACAGAGATACAGAGTAAGCACATGCTGTTGGAAAAATGACACCAATAGACTTGTTTGACACAGAGTTGACACAACAATATCTGTGAAGCACGATATAGTGAAGTGCAGTAAAATGAGGTATGCCTGTCTTTTGAAATAGTTTAAAATTTACAGAAATTTTGCAAGAATACTACAAAGAAGTCAGTATCATCTTCATCAAGGTTCTCCAGGTTGATAACATTTTACAGTTTACTGCATTGGTCCACTGTCTCTCACTCTCTCTTTATATATACCAATTATCATCAATCTTTTCCTGAACCATCTGAGAGGTGGTTGCAAACATGATGTCCTATCACTCTCAAGTATGATCATCATTTAAACTTTCAAATCAGGAAATCAGCAGTGATGTAACCCTACCATGCAATCCACAGATTTTGTTTAAACTGTCTGAAAAATGTCCCTTTCCCCTTTCTGGTGCAGGATCTAAAACAGGATCATGTACAGTCATACCTTGGTATCCACCTGGCCTGATTCCAGGACCCCCATGGATACCATAATCCGTGGATGCTAAAGCCCATTATATAAAATGGTATTGTATTTGCATATAGCCTGTGCACATTCTGCTGTATACTTTAAATCATCTCTAGATTATTTATAATACCTAACACAATGTCAATGCTATGTCAATAGTTGTTATACTGTATTGTTAAAAATGTGTATTATTTTTATTATTATATATTTTTTTAATTTTTATTTTTTCCCAAATATTTTTGGTCTGCAATTGGTTGAATCTGAGGATGTAGAACCCACAGATACGAAGGGCTGACTCTTGCATTTAATTGCCTTGATTCTTCAGTCTCTTTCAATCTGAAATGGATCCTCTATCTTACCAGCTTTTCTTTCTATAAAAGACACCATCTTTTTTTCCTTTTTTGAGACAGGGTCTTGCTCTGTTGCCCAGGCTGTAGTGCAGTGGCATCATCAAAGCTCATTGCAACCTCAAACTTATAGGCTTAAGCGATCCTCCTGCCTCAGCCTCCTGCATAGCTGGGACTACACGTGCATTCCACCGTGCCTGGCTGATTTTTCTATTTTTTGGAGAGATGGGTCTCATTGTATTGCTCAGGCTGATCTCGAACTCCTGGTCTCAAGCAATCCTCACACCTCAGCCTCCCAAAGTGCTAGGATTACAGGCATGAGCCACCACGCCTGGCCTAACACTGTCTATGTTATACATCATTGTCAAATTAATATTTCTAAAAAGCTTCATCAAGTCTCTCAGATAGTCTCAGATAGGTCCTACACTGGCTTTCTAATCCTTACAATTTAGTTTGGAGGTCAAGAAGTTTCCAAGTAGGTATAGATACATAAATATATTAATACTATAATAGAGGTATGTGCACTGTACAGGGATAGCGCAAAAGATTGAACAATTTATTTATTTGTTGCATGGTGTTTTCAGAAGAATTCCAGAAGTTGATTCTTGAGGACTGAGTATAAACTTTTTGGGGAAGTCCTATAGGGGCAAGGGAAGGAAGTAGAGAGAAGCTCAGTTGTATGGGGGTATTGAGGGGAGCATTCCAGGCAAGAGAAAGATGATTATAAATTGTAAGGGGTTGAGATGAATTTATATAAAGCTTGGTTTATCCTCCAGAATTTGCTTTTTTTGGAGTAAATTTCCTGTGTTTGTTTTTTGGTGAAATTAAGGAAAACAGCTTTAATCTCTGAATTAGTTATCTATTACTGCATAAAAAAGTATCTTAACACTGAATGCCTCAAAAGCACAATCATTTAATTTATCTAACAATTCTGTGGACAAGCTGGGCTGATCTCTGGGTTCTCTCATGCATTCACAGTCAGTGGACAGGTCAGCTGGGACCAGCAGCTGGTTGATTTAAGATGCCCCTGCTCATGGTCTAGTGGTTGGCAGGGTTTTGACCTGGCTTCCTGATTCTCTTTCATGTGGCCTGTCATTCTCCAGCTCGCTTGGGCCCAAGGTACCAATTGCAGCAAGAAATCAAGCCTCTATATACAAATTCTTTTTTTTTCTTTCGTAGCACTTTTATTAATACTCCATTTTGCAAAAGCAGGTCACACACTCAACTCGGTTTCAGAAATTAGAAAAGTACACTCCATCTTTTGATGGGAAGGGAAGCATTTAGTAGCATTTTTTGTATACTATATAAAAATCTCCACTCAAAGATTTGCTTTATATGTTTACTTTCCTAAATGTGTGATTTTTTTTTAGGAAAATACTTTTCAATAGGAACTTCTAGGCAAGGTAATTTGTGAAAGAGGCAGTTAAGTAATAGCATCAACTGCGCTATGCAATTTATAGCAGTTTCAATTTGAAAAGCCAAGAAGAAAAAAGGAGGGTACCATCAGAAAATTTTTAGAAAAATTATATGCTAGAGATAAACCTTTATGTATTAACTTTGCATTCAATTAATTAAAGCTCTTTTGATTTTAGATAAGAGAATCCCAATTAAAACTAGATTAAGCAAGAAGGGAAATTTATTACAGGGTTATAGGAATGACTCACGGATCCCAGGGATAGTGCTGTCTTGCTTTCAGGGTACTAAAAGGCTTCTATTTTCTCTAATTCTCATCTCTTCACATCTGGTAAATTTTTATTTCTTTTGCTCCTCAGTCTACATGACAGAAAATAACGCCAACAATACCTGGCAGAATACGTGCTAAATTCAGATTCCTAGAGGGAAAAAATATAACCTGAAAACTTTAAAATGAAATCAAAGACTACAGTTGTATCCCAGTCATTTGGAGCTTTATTTTATTATGTCTGAATTAACACTTGAAAAATTATTTATACATAGTGAATAAGCATTTCACATTTTTTAAGTTCTAATATTATACTACTTTCGATTTTAGCCATAAATCAAGAGCTGGAAAATTCAGACAATACAGAAACATAGAGGTAGATAGTGAAAGCTCTCCAAGTTGTACTCCCTTCTTCATTCTTACCCCATCAACAGCTTGGCATATATGCTCTCCATTCTCTTCCATATCTTTTTCTTTTTTGGTGGAGGGAAGAGAGGAAAGAATAACACTGGTAGTGTTTAAAGAAACATAGGCGCTATCACTGGTCACGATTTGACAAATTTCTAGAAAATTTTCATATATTACGTGGATGCTTACAAAACAGCCCATCGAAACAGTTAGCATCATCTTTATTTTGCCGATAAAGAAACAACTGAGAGCGAGTGAATAACTCAGCTAAAGTCACAACAAAGGAACAGACCCAAGATTTGAATTTAGGTTTTCCTGATTCAAAACTTGTATTCTTTTCGCTATAAGAGTCCCCAATTAATGAACTCTTACGATGTGCTCAAACTTAAAAAAAAATTTGTTTTTGTTTCTTTACAAAAACTCAGTGAGATTAACAATTCTTCTTCTTCTTTTAAAGAGGAGGTGAAGTTTGCCACAGGCTAAATTAGTGACAGAGCCATGATTCCTACCCAAGACTCTTGTACTCCAAAGCCTCTGCTTTTTTCTCTGCATTCTTATACTATAATATTTTAGTAAAGTAGCATTCTGTATTTCAACACATTACTATGCATAGCATGTTCTTTAAGAAAATTATTTGAATAGTCATTAAATAGGTTTTCACTCCTGTGCTAACTCCATTAAATGGGTGGTGGCAGCTTGGAGTACTTGGTTGAGCAGGATTCTCGGGGGAGCTCTGGCTCAGAGCAGCGACATGATGTGATCAATCACTAATGTCTGTCTTGTGTATGGAAGGAGAGGACTTGTGGCCTCTGTGCCCAGAATTTGCCATTCCTGGCATGATTATTTTAAGGTAATGTAAGATTACTACTAATTAGTTACATTTCTACAATTATCGTGTGTGTGTGTGTGTGTGTGTGTGTATGTGTGTGTATTGTGTTTCCAAAATGGTCTATTATAATAACAGAAATAAAATACTCTAGTTATAAAAAAGAAAGAACAATCTACAAGGGTATACCCATCCACATAATAATTCTCAGATAAAATTCTATATTCAGCCATTTTTAATATATACCCAAGACAAAATTATTCAGTACTATTTGACCAACAGCCTTATTCATGTAGCCTGCTTCATTTCATTGTAGTGTTATGCTCTACAGAAAGATAGAAAATTATAACCTTCTGCTCTAATAATTTTCTGCCCCTCTGTCTGATTTTATGCTTCCAGATTATTTTGATAACTCTTTGTATATCTTTAATGTAGGCCTTAATTTGTAGTTAAAAGACTAACTTTAATCAGTATTTCAATTGGGCAGAACATGTGATCTTGTTTTAATATGATACTTTGGCTTTGTGAGTGTAGATAGGTCTGGGAACTAGAAGGAAGTTGGCATTAACACAGGAGAGCGGTGACAGTTCAGCATTGAAGGCTAGGTGATTGCCTCCATACAGTATTCCCCTTTGTGCCTAGGGTGAAATTGCTTTAGTTGTACTATTAATTTCAACAATTGCTTCAAGCAAAACAAGGGGAAGGCAAGCATATTTTCCACCCGGCTACTTTGTGCAAAATAACTGGCATAGATTGTTAGAAAAAAGTTTGATTTTAGGAGGAAGATTTTTATGGTTTCACTGTAGAAAAAACACAGAAGGAAATTTTGGAATCAGAACGCCTAGGTTATGATCCTAGTTCAATAAGTTAATGTCATTGATCTTCAGTAAATCACATATATTTTCTTAGCTTCAATCTTTCCTTGTCTTCTTTAATGTAAACTATTAAAAATATATATATATGCACACACACACATATATGTATATAAAAATATAAATACATGAAACAAATTTTTCATGTGGCAAATAATTATAAAGTGAACATCTATGAAAACCACTAACAAGATCAACAAATCCAACAATGAGAGTTACCCAGAAGACCTCACCCCCGATTTGTCCCTTCCAGATACTCCTCTACTCCCCACCATACCACCAGAAGTAACCACTGTCCTGACTTTCATCATGCTCCCTTTCTTACTTTTCTTTGTCGTTTTACCACATATATATGCATTTATAAGTAATAATTTTGTGGTATTTGAATATTATGTAAAGGGAATCATATGTTCTATGTAATCATACAATATTCTCTATATATCTATTAGGTCAACTTTGTTAATCAGGTTTAAATCTCCCATATCCTTACTGATTTTTAAAAACAAGTATTTAAAATCTCTTGCTGTGATTGTCGATTTATTTATTTGTCAAAATTGTAAGTATGTTAATTTATAATTCCTATATTTTGTCCTAATACTGTTGGAATTATGTCTCATTAGTGAAGTAAAAATCTTTTTGTGGTGTCTTTACGTTACTGTCTATCTTTGGGAATGCTTTTCGCTTAAAACTGTATTTTGTCTGATAGTTAGATTGCTTCAATAGGTTTATTCCTTTTTTCTGGAATGTGCATAGTACATATTTTCTTTTCTTATGCTTCTGACTGTCTGTACTGTTATGTTTTCGATGTACAGTACCTACTGTAAACAGCATGCACAGTAGCTGGATATTGTATTTTTAGCCTAACGATCTTTAGCTGAACCATGTAGCCCATTTTTATTTAATGTAAATTTTCAATATATTAGGTTTAAACGTATCACTTATTTCATGCTTTCTGTTTGTTCTGCCTATTCTTTTCCTTCCTTCTTCTTCTTTTTCTCCTTCTCCTTCTCCTCCTTCTTTCTTCTTCTTCTTCACCAAGAAGGAGAGCGGCAGGAGAAGTCTGCTGCGGTGGTGAGGAATTTTTTATCGTAGACATTATTTAGAATTGTTAGTGTACAGTAAAAATAAAAATCAGATTAAATTTTAGTCTGCCTTATTATAATTTTTAAATTATCTAAAAGTGATGCACCCCCTCATTACCTGGGGGGGCTGACTATGCCGTCACTCCTTCCTCCTTGATATACCCTGTACCTTCTTACCTCTTTTACTACTACTTTTTTAAGACTTCCTTTTTTCAAATTAATTAATTAACTTTTTTACTGATGGTTTGGATGATATCCACTTTGTTTCTATTCATTTTGTAGTTGCCCTCCAAATTCCTACATTTACCTTCCACCTGTCAACTTTGACATAGAATACCTTCGCTCCTGTCCAGGATGGCACAAGAAACTCAACATTTAATTCCAATTACTCTCTCCATGATGTAAACGTGATTGCTGTTTTATCTCTTATCTTTTTGTTAAAACCCCATGAGACATTATAATATTATTATTTTATATAGTTGAAGTTTTTTTTTATATCCGTGCATCATTTTCCATGTTTGGTCGTTCATTTCTTCCTGCTTCTTATACTTTTCATCTGCCATCATTTTCTCTTTGCCTGAAGTCCATTTGTTGATGTTTCTTTTGTTTGCCTCCAGCAACTTCTCTCATTTTTGAAATCTGAACATGTCTTTCTTTCACCTTCATTCTTGAAAAATATATATTTTTTTCTAGGTATGTTCTTTCAGCAGTTTTATTCTTTCAGCACATTGACAGTTATTGTCCTCTGGCTTCCAACATTGCTGTTGAGAAGTCAGCTCTCACATTGACAGTTATTGTCCTCTGGCTTCCAACATTGCTGTTGAGAAGTCAGCTCTCACTCCAATGTTTGTCCCTTTGAAGAGAATCTTTTTGTGTGTGTGTATGCTTTAAAGATCTTCTATTTCACATAGATATTCTGCAGCTTCACCGTGATGTTGCTAGATGGATGTTTCTTTTTTATTTATCCTGCCTGAGATTTGCTGGGCTTCTTAAATCTGTGGGTGGGTGTCTGTGACAGACAGCCTGCTGGTATGCATGCCCTTAGGCAGCCCTCTTGACATCTACCAGGCCTGGTTTGTGAAACCAATAGAATATGGCAGCGTCCCTTCTGAGATTAGGTCTTGGCTCCTCTGTTCATCTTACTCTTGCTCTCTCTCAGGTCATTTTTTCTGGGCAAGTCGGCTGCCATGTTGCAGCAGTCCCCTTGAGAGGCCCATGTGATGAGGAATTGAAGCCTCCTGCCAACTGCCACGTGAATGATCTTGGAAGCAGATCCCGGCACCCGGTCAAACTTTCACATGACTGAAGCCCCAGCTGCCATCTTGCCTACAACCTCGTGAAGGGCTCTGAGCAGAACCACCCAGCTAAGCCACTTCACTTCGCTTTCACCCAGCTTTACACGCTCACTTTGTGAAAGAGTAAATGTTTATTGTTTAAGACACTTTGTTTTAGGGTATTTATCATGCAATAATAGATAACTAATACAGTGTTTTTCATCATTTCTGGAAAATTCCCAACCATATCCCTTCTAGTATTGTTCCTTCCCTGCTATGTTTTTTCTCTTTTGTCTCTTTCGGTCCTTATCATTAACAAAAACATAGGTTACCCTCCCTTTATTTTCCTTTTTTTTTGGTCTCTACTCCATTCTAGGCAATTTCTTCTAACTTACTGTATCTCATCAAATCTAAGACACCATTGAGTTTAAGAGAAATAAACTATGACAAAATGTTTTCTTATTACACTGATGTAAAAAGCATACAATTTCAATGATATTAAAATGGAAAATATTTATTTTAAAATCAAATATATCATTTAGTTCACAAATTCTGTTTTTAAATGTCTTATCTGTTTTTAAATCAAATAATTCAAGTTCTAATTTTTAATTTTATTTATTAAATTTTAATTTTAGAAGTTCAAAATTATTCTTTTTATCTCAAATATTGGTCACTTTTTGCATTTTCCTTTTCTCTATAGGTAGCTTCAATTTTTTATGTTATTATTATAAGAATAGGTGTTTTACAGTCTGTGTTGGAGGGTTCCCCAAGAACACCTCCAGGTTTAGTGATTTGTTAGGAGGACTCACAGAATTCATTATATAGTCATACTTATGGCTAAGACTTCTTACAGTGAAAGGATACACAGCAAAATCAGCAAAGGGGAAAAAGTACATGGAGTAGTAGGAAGGCAAACAAGTACAAGCTTCCAAGGGTCCTCTCAGTGGAGAAACACAGGACACAATTCTCCCAGCAGGGAATTGAGACAAGATATATGTTACCAACAAGTGAAGTTCATTAGAGACTCAGGGTTTTTATTGGGGTAGGATCACGTGGGCATCTCTGCCTGGTATATACAGAAACTCCCAGAAGGAAGACAGTTCAGCATAAACCGTATGGTTTGCACAAATAGTTTAGGCACAATGAGCCACTCTTATCAGTGAACGGTGGTGGGAAAGCTTCCAAAATCCAAGTTCCCAGACACCAGTCAATGGCCACCCTTGTATTAATAAGTAGGTCTTACAGAGAATAGCAGTCAGGCCTGCTATGTTAATGATTTTTTGCACATTGTCCACGTCTGAAGTCTTTGTGGATGTTTTTTGTATACTGCTCTTGATTTTTGCTGCTTCTTGCTCATGGATTCTAGTTTTTTGGTTATCTTTGTGGAGCTGCTGGTTTTCCATATCTTGTTGGTTGTAATTGAACAATATTTTGAAGAAATAACTTGAGGCACAGGATGAGGTTACCTTCCTTTAAAAATAAATTGTTTTTACATTTCTTCTGTCCTGGACCATCTTAAACTAAGTCCAAACCTTGAAGGTCTTTGGATGACCCCAGTGATTAGAATCTGAACTGAAATGCTGGACATGAGCTGCTCACTTCTGGTCCACACTTATAGCCAGGGCACAGTCTTTTTGGATCCCAGTGTATTGTGGTCCTGCTTACCTGACTATCATGTGGTCCCTGGGTTCTGACCTTGATTCCCTAGAGAAGTCATCCAAATGAAATTTCAAATTTTCTTGGATAAACATATGCCTCCCTGGCGAAAGTACCATCTGAGCTTGTTTACTCCTCTGGATTCCCATTTTCTCCTCAACTTTGGCCTGATCATTTCCCAGTTTTTCAGTTGTTTTTTAACACTTCCAAGAAAGTACTTTTAATACCTTGATCTGTGTTCCTAGTCAGATTCATTTGGTAGGATTTGCTTGCTTACCCTTAGTTTTCTCTTACATAAAACAGGAACTATAACAGCACTTTTACAAGGTTGTGATGATTATGAGATAATATGTAAACAAAAGAAAGTATTTTTCAAGCTCTTGAGACCATTTTTACTAGTGTAGACATTGCATCAATCCTTCCCCTCCCCCAGCTGTACTCTGGGCTACTTGTTAACTTAGCTTCTGTTCAGATGCATAAGAGGATGCGTAAGAGGTTTTGCATCCTCTTCTCTCCCCAATAATAGAAGGGAAAGAAAAAAGTAGGAAAATGGGGAAGGTGTAGAAAACCTCCTGGTCTGGCCCTATGAAGAGAATGTGATCATCTGTGGTTGACTAGGAGGGACAGAATCTGCCCTGTGCAGGAGGCTTTGCTCAACTCTAGCACAAGGGCTGAGCTGTGGCCAGAGAACAAAGTTTGTACAACTCAACATGTAAATTCTCTCACTTTGAGAATCCAGAGTTGATCCATATTGACTCATGGTCAGTGTAGTTGTCATGAACTGCAAAGGCTTCTATAAGCACTTTTTGTAGGCAATGCCCATGAACAAGGGGGAGTCAGTGTAGGGGATAATTTACCAGGAGGAAGCAGGGTGAATTACTTCTGCTAATGGTCTTGTTTATGATGTGCCACTTTTGGGACAATCAGAGGTCAGTAGAAGGCACTTTGTGAGGGTCTGGGGCCCTGCTGTGATGGTAGAGGGGCCTCTGGAACCTATTATAACAGGCACTTTAGATAATTCTCATTCATGTTAAAGTTTGAAAACCACTGATTTTAGACAATTACCACAAATCATTTGTATATAGGAAAGTTTTATTTTGAAGTCATTGATGTTAAGTATTAGATTGCTAAATGGTTTTCCTGTTTGAAAGTCAGTATCGGTATGTTTACATTTTGTATTTATTTCTCTGTTTTACCCATCTAATCTACCACATTATTAGATAAATTCTATGTTCCTGGTAAGCCCATACTGATGAATTTGGTTTAGATGAGATTGCATAGTACAAGTTCATGCTGCATTTTTCCTCAATGAGACGCCAGTGGAATTTAGGAATAATTTATCGTCTACCAATGGCCCAGTAATATTTTGGTTAATAAACCTGAAATGCAGGAAAACAAATTAGCTTTTGATTAAGAAACTATGTATACCTCTGGGGAAGAAGTCAGGAGTTAAAAAGTGGTATATAAAATATCATCTGTTACTTTTGTGACTTTTTTTATTATGTGAATTGTAGTAATTGTGTAGTTAAGGAAGAACACCCTTGGGAAGCCAGCTGGTGACTTAGACAAGGTCAGAATCATTATTTGATAAGGTCATCACTTTACTGGGTCTGATTCTCAGCTCTGCAGGCTCACAAATTAATTTTTCAAGCTTGCCCTTAGGTGATATCCCCTGGGCATTGCTACCAAACCAAATCCCTAAGAGACTCGTGTTTTGTCCAGAGTTCTAACTTATTAACTCATTATTTAAAATATTTAACTTTCAGGTAGAGTAGAATGTTTGCATTGGTATGAGTGAATTCTCTTTCCTCTCAGCAAAACTACATAAAAAGGTAAATTATAATCAGAAGTTTGCTTGGTGAGCATGGAACCAGTCCAAGGGGGAATGAATTGGATGATAAAATGTTTCTAATACATTTGTTCTTGCTTGGGCTGTATTTGTAAGAGGGATTGGTTACTTATTTCTGGGGTGAGGACATGCCCTCCCCTGCATTGTCCTGGATGCTTTCTCTTTAGAGACCCCTTCCTGTCCTTTCTCCTATCATTCTCTTTTTGTTAATATTTATCTTCATAATGGAGACAATGCAATTTATTTGATTATATGTTCTGATAGTCCTTGTCTGCTGAGGCTATATTCTAATCTCAATGAATATGATATAAACATTACCAACCTCTCCAGTCAACAATTTATAGGGTGTTTTGTCAGGTAGATAATTTATTTTTTTACAGAAAACCATTCTAAGTTATTGCGTGTTGATTTCCCATGCTTTCATTTTATTTTCAAAGTATAATTTGAATGCTCTGTATGTTTGCCTATAGGAGTGGAGGTAAGATGTTTGGCTGTCATTCTGGTGTATTTTATCAAATGTAGAATGCCATTATTTGTGAGAAGAAATGTAGTACTAAGGAAAAAAAGTTCTGCCAGTTATGATACAATGCTTTAGCATTTAGAATCTTTTGTTTACGTTTATAGAAAGAGCACTTTTAGACTCACACACAGATTTCAAAAAATCATATATCGCTCCTGTCCATACTAAAAAGGAAATAATAAGAAACATAAATTGATTAAAGCATTTCTTAAATGTCTTCACATACAGAATCCTATTCTTCTGAATCATTTTTCAACTTGAGTTATTGACAAGCAGGTTTCCAACACAATATAACCATCAGTGCCATCAAAAGCATTGACGAAACTGTGTTTATTTAAAAAGTGCCCTAAATTAATAACTATCTTACAAGTTTTGATGCTGGTTCATTTCTATTTGACTACTCATTTATTTTTCCTCTATGGAATTGAAGGTAGCTGGAAGACAACAGCTTCTTTTCAAAGTCAGTAGGAAGTTTCAGACTAATGGTGGTCCTATGCAACAAATGAAGTGATCACACCAACTTCTCCGTACTTTGAATTTTTTTTTCATTTATTTGGAGGAAATTAGAAATTTATCCCACCTTCAGTTGCATTGCTTAGTGTGGAGAAGGAATTCTGTGATGAGGTTATGCCAATAACCTGGGAGCTCATTAGAAATGCAGAATCTCTGGCCCCACCTCAGATTTACTAAATCAGAACCTGCACATTGAACATGATCCCCAGGTGACTTAAGTTAGAGAAGTATTACCATGCATTACAGCTTTATCCACTCCAGGGACTCTTCCATTCTTAACTGCTATAATGTTTATAGTCTGTGCAAGAAAATTCAGATTTGTGGTCATTTCCCTAACAATGACTATTTAATCATTTCCCCCCTCCTCTATTTCTGTGTCTTTCTGCACATGTAATTACTTAGTTTTGATGAATCATAGTTTACTTTTTTGAAGACATTTTAAATGGTAGTTACCATTCTTAGTACCAATAAGTGCACATAATTCAACTGAAGTGATGCAATATGAACAATATGAATAATAGCAGTCATGATCCCTGGCCAATAGTGACTGTAAAATGACATATCTTGATTTGAGTTATTAAAATATGAACAAAATATGTGTACTTTAGAATTAATAAAATATATGACAATCATTTTGTTAAATACTAGGCTCTTTCCTACTCCTTGCTGCTTCACTCCTTTTGTCCTGAAAGAAAGGAAATGGCAATGGTGATGATATTTTGAGCCCTATATTTAGGCAATGAAGGCTCTCAGACTCTGCAGAGATAGGAATAGTGAACAGAGCAAGGAGAATACTGCAGGATGGCAGACCAAGGCTATGTCTTCAGAGTTAGATCCCATTTTTTGAAAATATTTATTTCTTTTAGTGTTAATCCTCTACACAGCAATAACAACTTTCCCTACTCTGTTGTAATCATAGGTCTTACTTCTCCAGAATCTATGTGGCTTTCTGGGTGGCCTTCTTAAATTGAATACTTGCATTTTCATCTATTCAATAAGGCATAGTCAGTTGCTATTCCCATGGAGTGGCTCAGGGTGAAGGGAGAGTGGTAGAAATTTGTTCAAATTAACAAATTGGCTACAGTAAAATAGGGATATGTATTCATTCCAGTCCAGAATTGCTGGATTGCTCACTCCATATTTTTTTTCTTGGTAAATTCTCAAATGGTTTGGGACTGTTGTGTAGTCAAGGCATTAAAAAATTGGAATATTGAGCATAGGACAATTCAAGTTTATCCACATTAAACCTTCCAGATCTTAAATGCCTCCATATTTCATTTTCCTACAGTCATTTTTTTCTCTCTGTGCTACCAAATGCCTTGCTTATCGACCTGTAGATCATGCATTAATGGGAACTGTATCCTTCTGAACTTTAGTATTTCAATATCTTTAGGATAATATTTATGCTGAAAGGCAACCCATGTAATATTTACTAGATTTAATTTTTCTAAATGGAATGTATAATCTTAGATAATTTAATTTTCTCTTCAGATATTTTTATATTTAGAGTAAGTAAGCAATTAGTGGTGGAGTGGAGGCGGCAGTGGGGAGAAACATATACATTTTGTGAGCAAGGTCCTATAAGCCTCAGAGTTGTTACACAGAAAAGAAAGAAAAGGAATGTTTTATTTTATTAATATTTTATTTTCCCAGTAGAAAGTAAAAATAAGAGACTTGTTGCTTGCATCTACCTTTAGTAACCTGTAGCTCCTTGGGAAGCTAAAATGTGCCGTGATATCAAAGAGATGTATTCCTTAAAGCCCTTCTGTTTTCTGCACCTCTCCAATATGTCTTTGTTCTGCATTGACACTGAGACTCCTGTTCTTTTTCCATGAATATTTAATGCTTGCTACCATAAAAATCACATTAGCTATTTCCAAGTGGAACTTGAATATCAAATACTTTAGAGGGTAGAACTGGAATAGCAAAAAATTAAAAATAAAACAAAACAACTTTAATCAGGTGATCATTATATATGAAATTCAAAATTTGAAAATAGTGTGGATGTATTGTTATTAAATTCATTAGAGTTATGCAGCTTTATTTGCCCAAATCATTATTCTTTCATTTGAATAAAATCTTATCTCCTTGTCACTGGGACCCAATTTGGATGTCATTTGCTTACTTCAATGTGTATTTTATCCTACTGTATTCACCTGATTCTCTTGAAAGGTGTCTGTAAAGTATGCCTGTTGTATAATTACAAGGTTATGGGACACCAGGCTTTCTAAGATGTTGACATCAGGCCAAGAATATACTTTTACTTCTGTTTCATCACTGTACTTTGGAACTAAGTTAACATTTAAAAAATTGATAGCTGTTTACAAGGTATGAAGTGAGTAGCTCTGCAATATGGATTTTTGAATAAACAATATTTAAAGGGAATTCAAAAGCATGTTTAGTGCATAAATACCTATTCTAATCTTTGAGTCAAAAATTCTTTCTTAGCCCATGGTACGAGCTCCCACCTTACCAGTAACATTTGTACCAAAATATACATTCAATAATTTTCAATGATGACTTGTAGAATCCACGCTCCAGCACCTCAGATGCAGGGATGACACATAATAGGGGTTCAACAAGTATTTCCTAAATAAATAAATTGTGCTAGAATGATCAGTTTGGGCAAAGGCATAGAGGTGTATATCTGGGGCAAACTAGGGGAATGGTGACAAAACTTGTGTGATTGCCCATAGGGACAGCAGTGATGGTGGTGATCAGGTGAGTTTCTTTGTTTGAGTAGGTGGCATTGAGGCATTGTATGATAATGAAGGCATGAGCTAGGTCAATGCCAGTGGAGTCAGAAGCGTGAGACAGATAGGAGACTGTGGAATATTTAAAGAATTTTATGATTGTTTTGATGGAGTGTGAGGGAGGGGAAGGTATAAAAATGACTGATATTCATAGGAGAAATTTTCCAAAGAGTGGAGTTAATAATTCTGTTTAGATATCACAATTTGATATTTTATGGGGAAGTTTATTTACCATAGTGGCACAAATGCTTATGCTTCTTATTTGGCTCTTCCACTTAATATATGTGTTACCCTAGGGAAATTACTATACCTCTTTAAGCCCCATTTTCTTAATTTTTAAAATAGGGATGAGGATGATTGTTTTGAACTGAATGGTTTCCTCTTCCAAAATTTGTATGTTGAAATCTAGTCCCCAGTATGGTGGCATTTGAAGTGAGGTCTTGGGGAGGTAATTAGGTAACGAAGGTGGAGCCATCATGAATGGGACTAGTGCCCCTATAAGAAGAAGCCAAAGAGGTAGCTCACTATTCTCTGCCATGTTAGGCTACAACAATAAATCAGCAGTCTGCAACCCAGAAGAGGACCCTTACCAGATCTGACCATGCTGGCACACTGACCTCAGATTTCTGGCTTCCAGAACTGTGAGAAATACATTTTTGTTGTTTATAAGCCACCCAGTCTACAATACTTTGTTAAAGCAGCCCAAACTGATTGGACAATAATATTTATAATGTTTGTTTGTTTTGTAAAGAGTGAAATGTTATATAGAATTAATTGTTCTTGCTTGATTTTGGTCCAGAGATTTTGAAACAAGGTAAGACAAGAGGCAGATATTAGAATATGTGGAGATAATTGGTTTGGCAATAGGAACCGCCCCCCCTAATCTATGTAGTTGCATCTATATTTAGATGAGGGAACAAATCCAGAGATTAAATGGAGGAGAGAACAAAAAATTAGGAGAATGTAAACTCTGCTAGGGCAGAAACTTTATTTTCTTTGCTGCTGTATTCCTAATACTTAAAAGCATGCTAAGCATATATAGGGTGAGTATCCTTCAAATGAAATGCTTGGGTCAAGAAGTGTTTGGAATTTTGGATTTTTTCAGACTTTAGAATATTTGCATTATACTTACTGGTTGAGCATCCCTAATCCAAAAATCCAAAAGTCAAATTTCTCCAATGAGCATTTCCTTTGAGCATCATGTCAGTACTCAAAAAGTTTCAGGTTTTGGAACATTTCAGATTTCAGATTTTTGGAGTAGAGATGCTCAACCTCTAGTAGGCCCTCAATAAGTGTTCACTGTGAGGTAAATAACAGTAGCCAAGGGATTGTAGTTTTGGGGAAACCAAGGAAGAATACTTAGTTTAGATAATAAAAAGAAGTTGGACATCATAGTCAATAGAATTAGAGACAAACAGAATGTTGGTAATGTTTAGATACATCAATTTTATTCAGCATGAGGTAGAAGAGAGCACAGGAAAGATAACATAGAATAAATAAGTACTGACTACCCATCTGTCTGGTTTGTAGGAAAATCAAGGTTAGAACTAAAACCATTAGTTTAGGGGGATGCAGTTGGTGTTGGCCCAGTGCTCCTCTCATTAGTACGCTCTTCCTGGGTGAATTCATCCATTCCCATGCCTTTAATGCACATCTATTGGAACATGACTCCTAAATCCCACTCTGCACCCTAAATCTCTCCTAAGGTCTAGACCTATATAACCAATGAGCTACTCCTATATAGCTTCACTTGGATTTCATAAAAAAATCCCAGACTCAAGTGTAAAAACCTGAACTGGTTTTCTTCCCCCAAATCACTCCCTATATATTTTCTATCTCAGTGACTGGCACCTTCATCCATCTATTGCCCAAGTCAGAAAATTGCCCACCCCATTCAAACATCCAACCATTCACCTAGGTTATGAGGAACAGAATCCCACTCAATGTAGCTTTAAAACATTATAGGGCTTATTGTAAGGACATGAAGAGTGTGTTTTTTTCTTAAGTACAAAAAAATTAAAAATAATTCAAATGTTTTCTTAGAAATAAGATGTTTAGGAATGGCCAGCTGGTGCTCTCGATGAGATGTTACAGATTTAACACTTTGAAGGCAAGAACTCTGCTTCTCTATTACACTGTTATTTCTCCACTGCTTAGCACAGTGCTTGGCATATACAAAGGGCTCAATGAATCTGATTGGGGCTCAGAAGATGCTTGGTGATCACAGAATAGGAAGAAAAGAAAGTAGATAGATCAATGAAATATTTTCACTGAGCCTATACAAACAAGAGGAACTATCCCTAAAGAGTGAGGGGCCCTATTGACCAAAATCTTAATATCCTGAAGAAGGAGTCAGTATCTCACCTCCAGCATGCCTCTCTGCTTTTTTACCTTCCCACATGGATGGGTAAACCTAATCATTTCTTACTTTTCCATTCTCCTTTTCATGTTCTGCTTTACCTTACATTAATGATATTTCATTGTTCATAATGAGGTAAAGGAGATATCCTGCAAACTCTTACACCCTGACTGGCATATTCTCTGCCCAGAGACAAGATCCACATGACGATCCACTATACCATTTTTCCCCCTGTAAGAAGTGGCTATAGCAAGGAATATGGGAGGTTGTGGTGACTTATAGCTTTAGAATTTTTATCAGAAAATGAGAAAGATTAAAAACAAGCCAGCTAGGCATCCAACTCACAAAGTGAGAAATAGAGCATTGAACAAACCCAAATAAGTAGGCAAGAAATAAATAATAAAGAGTAGAGATCTGTGAAACACATTACAAAAATAATGTCAGCAAAAGCAGTAGGAACATTTAACTTAACCTCAAAGATGTTCTTGAAATGCTTAATGATACATAGAGACCCGTGGCAAGATTGATTAAAAAATGGCATGCAAATAAGCAAAACAGAATGAAAAAGGGAAAATTTTAATCATAACAGGTTAATAACAGACCATTAAGAAAACTATAACTAATTTAAAATCCAATATGAAATATATACATACTTGAAAAGTCATAAAAGACCACACAATTGAAGCAAATAAAAAATTAAATAGACTAATAAACATGTAAATAATTTGAAATTATATTCCAGAATATATACTTTTCCACCAACAGTGCACAAGGGTTCCAATTTCTCCACATCCTTGCCGACACTTGTTGTTTTTTGTTTTTCTGATAATGGCCCATTCTAACAGGTATTATGTGGTAGCTCATTGTGGTTTTGACTTGCATTTTCTGATGATTAATGATATTGGGCATCTTTTCATGAACCTCTTGCTCATTTGCATGTCATTGGAGAAATGTCTATTTAAGTCCCTAACCCATATTTTAATTAGGTTATTTTATTTTATTTTTTGCAATTGAGTTGTAGGAGTTATTTATATATTTTGGATATTATATTCTCACAAGATATATGGTTTGCAAATATTTTCTCCTTTTATTTTTAAGAGACAAAGTTTTGTTTTGTCACCCAGATTGGAGTACAAGTGGTGCAATAGTAGTTCACTGCAGCCTCAAACTCCTGGGCTCAAGTAATCCTCCCACCTCAGCCTCCTGAGTAGCTGGAACTACAGGCATGTGCCACCATGCCGAGCTAAGTTTTCTAATTTTTTGTAGAGACAGGATCTCACTATGTGCCCAGGCTGGTCTCGAACTCTTGGCCTAAAGCAATCCTCCTGCATTGGCCTCCCAAAGTGCTGAGATTACAGGCGTGAGCCATAGTGCCCAGCCCCAATATCTTTTTTCTTTTTCAATACAGGCATTTACTGTTATAAACTTCCCTCTTAGTACTGCCTTTTTCTGCATCCTACAAGTTTGGAATGCTGTGTTGTCATTTTTATTTGTTTCAATATATTTTCTAATTTCCCTTGTGATTTATTTTTTGATCCATTGGTTGTTCAAGTGTGTTGTTTAAATTTCACATGTTTTTGAATTTTCCAGTTTTCCTTTTGCTGTTGATTTCTAGTTTCATTCCATTGTGGTCAAGGAAGATATATGATCTCAATCTTCTTAAATTTTTTAAGACTTGTTTTGTGGCCTAATACATGCTCTATTCTGGATAATGTTTCCTGTGTGCTTGAGAAGAATGTGTATTCTGCTGTTGTTGGGTGGAGTGTTCTGTATATTTCTGTTAGGTGCATTTGGTCTATAGCATTGCTTATGTCCTGTGTTTCCTTATTGATCTTCTGTGTGGTTGTTCTATCCTTTGTTGAAAGTGAGGTATTGAAATCTCCTACTATTATTGTGTTGATGCCCATTTCTCCCTTCAATTTTGTCAACTTCATATCTTTGGGTGCTTTGCTATTAGGTTCATATATATTTATAATTGTTATATATAGAATTGATCCTCTTGCCATTATATAATGTCCTTTTTTGTCTCTTGTGACAGTTATTGAATGAAAGTCTATTTTGACTGATATAAATATGGCCACTCCTACTCTCTTTTGTTTACCATTTGCATGGAATATATTTTTCCATCCTTTCACTTTCAGCCTATATATGTCTATATATCTAAAGTGAATCTCTTGTAGAGAATATGTAGTTAGATCTTGTTATTTTTAATTTTTTTTATCCATTTAGCAACTCTGTGTTTTGAGTGAGGAGTTTAATCTATTTCCACGCAGTAATTACTGATAGGGAAGGACTTACTATTGTCATTTTGTTAATTGTTTTCTTTATTTCTTGTATTTATTTTGCCCCTATTTTTCTTTCTTGCTGTATTCCTTTGTTTTTTGTTGGTTGTTTGTAGTGACATGCTTTGATTTCTTCCTCATTTTCTTTTGTGTATCTTCTACAGTTTTTTTCTTTGTGGTTACATGGAGATTATGTAAAACATCTTTTATAACACTCTATTTTAAACTGATAATAATTTAACTTTAATCACATATAAAAACTCCACTCCTTTACATTTCCCTTCCCACTTTGTTATTGATGTCACAATTACATTTTTAATATTTTGTATCCATTAATATACTTTAATTGTTATAGTTATTTCAATGCTTTTATCTTTTAAATTCTTTACCTGAATTAAAAGTGATTTATACACCCATATTACAGTATTACAGAATTCTGTATTTGTTTATGTATTTGCCTTTACCAGAGAGCTTTATATTTTTATATTTTCATATGCTTTTGTGTTGCTATCTAGCATCTTTTCACTTTAACTTGAACGACTCTTTTTTAGCAGTTCCTGTAAGGCAGGTCTAGTGGTGATGAACTCCCTCAGTTTTTATGTATCTGGGAAGGTCTTTATTTCTCTTTCTTTTTTGAAGGACAGTTTTGCTAAATACTGTGTTCTTGGATGGCAGTGTTTTTCTTTTGCACTAGCAATATATCATCCCATTGCCTTCTGGTCTGTAATGTTTCTGCTAAGAAAACTTCTGATAATATTATGGGAGTTCCCTTGTACATGATGAACTGCTTTCCCAAGATCCTCTCTTTTTCTTTGACTTCTAATATATTTATTATAATGCATCCTGGTGTGGGCCTCTTTGAGTTCATCTTAGTTGGAGTTTTTTGAGCTTCTTGAATTTGAATGTCTGTTTCCTTCTTCAGATTTGGAGAGTTATGGGCCATTATTTTTTCAAATATGCTCTCTGCTCTATTCTTTCTTTATTCTTCTTCTAGAACTCATAATGCATATATTGGTCTGCTTGATGATGTCCCATTAGTTTCTTAAATGTTATTTACTTTTTTCATTTTTTAAAATTTTTGTTCATCTACTCAATAATCTAAAATCAACTGTCTTTGAGTTTGTTGATTCTTTCTTCTGTTTAATTAAATGTGCTGTTGATTCTCTCTAGTGAACTTTTGAAATCAGCTATTGTATTTTTCAGATCCAGAATTTCTGTTTGGTTCTCCTTTTGTAAATTGTTTCTATCTCTTTGTTGATGTTCTCTTTTGTTCATGCATTGTTTTTCTGATTTTTGTTTAGTTGTCTATCTATGTTCTCTTGTAGTGCAATGATCTTCTTTAAGATAATTATTTTGAATTTTTTGTCTTGTGGTTCATAGATCTCTGTTTCTTTAGTGTTTGTTTCTTGAGATTTGTTTCTCTGATTGGCAATGTTTTCCTGGTTTTTTTTTTGTGCGTGTGTGTGCCTTGTTATTTTTTTGTTGTGATATTTGCATTTGAAAGCATGGCCATGTCTTCCAATATTTATAGACTGGCTTTATACAGGGGAAGACCTTAACCATTCAGCATGGCTAGGGAGTCTTAGAGCCTCTCAAACCTTTTATGGAGACACATCTTCTCTGGGCTTGTGCATATGATTTCCCAGTTAGAGAAGTCTGTTCATTTCTTTTTCAAGGCCTTGTAGTCTCTTGCTCTCTCTGATGCCTCTTTGTGGTACTGCAACAAGCTGTTGAGCTCTCTTTTGTTCTCTGAGGCCCCAGGTATCCAAGATATGCCAGTCCTACAAGCACTCCAAAGTAGGCAAGACAGAAACCAATCCCTTGAACAGCCCTCCAGAAAGCTGGAACTTTGGATGCTTGTCTCACTCTTCTCTTTCCCTCCCAAGGGAGAAGTCACCAGCTGGGTGTTTTCTCCTGATCTTGGTGAGCTGTGGCAGCTCCTGTCTGTGGTATTACAAGTTCTCTGGCACTGCCACAAGCTGCTGAGTTATCTTTTCTTCTCAGCATCCCCCAGGCATCCTAAGTAGAAGAGTTCTTTGTCGGTGCTTACAGTCAGGTGAGACAGAAACCGGTGCCTTAGGCACCCCTGTTAAAATTAATTTCTACTCTTCTTCCCTCTCAAGGAAGAAGGTGCAAGTTGGGCTTACTCCCCATTGTGCCATGCTAGCTTGGGATAGGGCTGGCATGGTTGAAATAAAATGGCTCTTCTTGCCTTTTCAATGTAGCTATTCTTGGCTTTGGACTTGCCTGGGGTACTGTGAATTCCTAACTGGTTTATGGAGTTCTCATAAAGGCTTTTTGGACCATACATTGTTAATTCAGTGTCTGTATGAAATAATGAGGTCTTGGGCTTCCTATCCTTCCATCTTGCTCACCTTGCCCTTATATTTTTCAGCCCAAATCTTAGTAGGTACATTTGGCTTTATTTTTCTTTATTAAGATTCTCAATTCCTTTCCTTCTTTACACTACAAACTCCTAGCTCTCTTCATACCTTTCTGTGCATTGCTTGCTTCCCTTATAGAATTCCCTGATCTTCCTTAATCTTAACTGTTAGCATTCTTTTCTCACTTTTCATACACTTCATCTCTTGACCTTGGACATTTATGCCTGAAATCCTAGTAGTTCAGCTAAATATAAAGCTTTGGTGGTTGTAATTCTCCTCACAGACTTTGCTCTTTCTCACCATCATGACATAGCTCATTTTATCTCCACCTGGGATGCCCTTTGCTTTCAAGCCTCTGCTTAGTGTTCCTTCTCTTCCCCACCATATCCACTTTTCTCCTTGCCACTGGTCAAATTCCTGGCAACATTTTATAAGTATGAGTCAAATGAAGGAGCAGAAGAAAAAGAGGGGAAGGAAGAGGAAGGAATAAGAGAAGCAGATCACACAGGTAGGAAATGGCAGAGTTAAAGTTAAAATCTAGATCTTCCAAATGCAAATATTGCTTTCTCCAATGTACTATTTGTTTTCCAGTCCAAAAGGCAAGGCTTGCACATTGCACATGCCTTGTTGGGGAGTGGGTGAGCGTGGTGTAAGACTAGTAACTTTTTATATTTCTAATATCATCCAATGTATATAGTTCATTATTGACTTTAGTTTTGTAGGGTGACATTTTCTAACCTCATCCTGAAAGTCTGAGATTATGTCTCACTTGAAATTTTAATCTTATATCAACTGAATAGATTGGGTACCTCAACAAATCATGTTGACTATGCTCCTTAATTCTAGTAAACATTTCTTTGTGATTCTAGCCAGAGCAGTTACTATCTTAAGCTTCAATATAGCCAATTAGCTCTTCTTTCTCTTATTAATTAAGTTTTTCAATATATATTGTGTACTTGCTAAGTGATAGGGAGATATTGGGAGATACCGGACACTGTGTATATCACAGGAAAAAAAATCAATTGAATGTCACCATTTAAGGAGTTAAGATTGGGATTTGGGGGGAGAGTTAGGCAGTGAATTGAAAATATGATATATTATCAGATGGTGGAGAAATATATATTATCTTCTGTGGAAAAAATAGAGCAGAACAGAGATATAGAGTGTGAAGCTGGGAACAGGAGGCTTCTAATTTAAATGGGATGTCCTGAATACCTCTCTGAAGGCAACATTTGAACTAGGACCTGAGTGAAGTGAGGGAGAGAACTCTGTGGCTCTCTTGGTACAGAAGGAATAGCAAGTGCAGTTATGAGTGTGCTTAGTAGGTCTGAAGACCTGGAAGAAGATCAGGGTGACTGGAATGGAGTGAGAAAAGGAGAGTGGACAAAGATAAATTTGGAGGAGTGTCCAGGGGCCAGAGCAAGCAGTAAATGGTAGGCCTGGTAAGGACTTTGGATTTTTCCAACATAGCAATTTTCCCTCTGTATTGGATGCTTTCCATTAGCATACAAATATCTTCCACTTGAACAAACAAGCTCAGTTTCTTTTCTGCTTACTTCTCATGTTTTAATTCCCATTTAGTACAACATTTGTTTAGTACCCTCAACACAATCTCCATCAATACCTAGTTAGACTTCTGCAATAGTCTTTAGCTGGTCTTCCTGCTTCCTTTCTTGCCAATACATTGGCCTGCACCACCACCCTGGCCTATTCTCCACAAAGCAGCTTGATTAATTAATTGTATCAGTTTTCTATTCCTGCTGTAACAAATCACCACAAACTTAGTAGCTTGAGATGACACAAACTTATTACCTTACAGTTCAATAATTTAGAAGTCTAAGACAGGTCTCGCTAGGCTAAAATTAAGATGATGGGCAAGACTGTTTTCCATTCTGAAGGCTCTAGGGGAAGAGAGTCAATTTGCATTTTCCAGCTTATAGAGGCCACTCACATCCCTTGGCTCATGGCCTCCTTCCTCTATCTTTAAGGCTAGCAATGGTGGGTGAAATCCTTTTCATATTGAATTACTTCTGCCTCCTTCTTCCAGTTTTTAGGATCCTGTGATTACATTGGGCACCCCTAGATAATCCAGGGTAATCTCCTTATTTTAAAGTCAGCTGATTAGCAGATTTAATTCCCCTTTACCATTTAAGATAACACATTCACAGTGGCAGGGGTTAGGGTGTGGGCATCTCTGGAAGCCATATTCTGCCTACCACATTAATTCTTTAAAATGTAAGTCAGATAGTATTGCTACTCTGCTCAAAACTCTCAAGACTTCTTATAAATTTCAAAAATCTTACAGTGGTTTAGAAGGTTCTGTATGATCTGGCCTCCCTGGCTGCAGACTAGAGACTAGGGTGAGGTGAGGGAGGCGTCTAGGGTGCAAAACTTAAGGAGACACTCATTCTCAGGTTCTTGTACCCAGATGCCTCACTCTCCTTATGCCAGACTCAGCTCTGCCAGACTGTCTTCTGACCTCATCTGTTACATCTTCTCTTGAGCTCACACTACTCTAACCAGAGTAGCCAGTATGTTAAGCATATCAAGGGCACGTCTTGCTTCAGTGCCTTTTCACTTGCTATTGCTTCAGAGCTCTGAGACATTCTTCTCCTAGATATTGGCATAGCTTAATTCATCACTTCATTTAAATCTCTTGTCACATGCCACCTTCTCTGAAAGGGATTTTTGGCAATTCTGTTTGAAGTACAGTATTATTACATTTTTATCCCCTTATCCTGTTTTATTTCTTCCTCCTAGTGTTTATCACTCTTGGCATCATATTATTGTTTATGTTTTCTGTTTTTTCTACTAGATCATAAGTGCCATGAAGTCAGACTCTTTGTCTTTAATATTGTTTTAGTACCAATAAACAGTGTCTGGCATATAGAAGATGCTTACTAAATATTTGTTAAATGAAAGGAAAGATATGGCAAATTTACTTCTATGAATGACAATTTATCAAATACTTTCTGAGTTGGGAACTGTTCTAAAAACTCTAAGTATATTAACTGATTTTATTCACTCAGTGTTCTCAAATGAGAAAACTGAGGTGTGGAAAGACCAAGTAACTTGATATACTCACACAACTAGTCAAGCTAGGACTGCATCTGAATCTAGATAATGTGGCCCTAGAAGCCAACACTTGTCCGTGCATATTCTCAGATTGTGTTTTTATTTTTTATGATTACTGTAGCATGTTAAAAATGAATGTATACAGTACAGTATGCTTTTAAATTTTAAAATTTGATGGCTGCTCTAAACATGGTAACAAATTATTTACTTGAGTGAACTTCAATATTATTGAAAGTTTTATTAGGAGTTTCTGGGTAAAATTATGGGAGAGAGAAAATTTACTGAGAATTTATTAATTTGCTAGGTCAGGTTGTTAAAGCAGATTAAATATTGTTTTCATTTGGGTGCACTCATTGGAAATGTGCTTTTAAATTGACTACTCTTTTTTCCAATACGTCCAGAATGAGGGAAAAATAGATAGGAACTCATGTGGAAAAGCTCTGTAAGGTGGCACAGGATGAGAAACAGGGCAAGGGCTAATTTTGTAAATCTTTAAAAGTATGAAATAAAATTATTCTTAATAAGGGAGAGTGTTGAATTTAAAGAGATGTGTGTCAGATGGTCTAATGGAAATTCAGAACCGTTTTCCCTCTTCTATGTTTTCTCTTGAATTCTTGGTAATAACATTTTCCTGAATCTGTGCCAGCAGGGTTCTGGATTAGATTCCACCTATGAGAGGCTCTTGTGCAAGATTTGGAAGGCAGAAGAACATCAGAAGCCATTATTACTCTTGCAGGCGGGTTCATGGACTTCAGCAGATGGGCATATGTGAGATCCTGCCAGGAGCTTCCCAGTATTCTCTTGTGCATCACCCACTTCGAGGCTGCAGGCAGTTGAGCTCACTGGTGATGGTGGCTGTGAGCCTGCACATCCTCATTTCCTGAAAATCAGTGAAGGCGTTCCCTGACTTCTGCTGCCCCAGCCCTGTAACTGGTTTTGTAAGCCTCTAACTCACTTTATTAAATTTATTTCTTCATGAACTACCCAGGACTGGCTTCTCTTTTTTGGACCTGAATCCTGATTGCTGCACACAAATTTTCTCAGGAAGAATATTTTATTTGATATGTTTTATAATTTGTTTTCTTACACAAGATATTTAATTTTTTTTGGTTTTAGAAAATGAATGTAACCATTAGTGTCAATTATTTCCATAAAATATTTCACTTGGGTTGTTCAATGGATAAATCAAATCAGTTATTCAATAATTAACATTTGCTATTAATATTTATAACATGCTCAGTACTCTTAGCTTCTGCAATAAAGTCGAGGGAGATTCCTTTGGCAGGTAAGCATTGGCAGATTTTCAACACAAAAATGTGGAAGAGCCTTTCAAATTCTCTTCAGAGTTATTTGGATACAGATAATCTTTTTTTCATAGGAAGATATTTGCACTGTATCCCAATTTTTCTGCCCCCCCCTTGTACCATGTTTTATGTTATTAAACTATGGATAGAACTATAATGACTCATCTTTGTACAGGGCTTCTAGTTTATAAAGCGTATCCCATACATGGCATCATTGGATCTTCACAGATTTAAGCTTGATTAGTGTTCATTTCCACAATTTCCTATACTTTCCCTTATCATAGTGCTTGTGTATTACATTTACATTTTTTGATGCCTCTTCCACCAATTCTAGATTTCAAACTCTTTGAGAATAGAAATCATATCCTAATAATCACTGTTGGCCTGATGATTATTTCAGGACCCAACTCTTAGCAGATGGTCAGAAAGGATATATTGAATGGATAGACAAAAGTGGTTGAGATCGAGCTGATCTGAGACATTTTGGACTCTGAAACCATGACCTTTTCATGATGTCACTTCTCATTCAAAATGTATTTATGATACGACAAGAACTGGTAAAACAATTGAAGAAAAATAAACCCACAACATATTTTATGTAAACTACTTGGTGTAACCAACAAAAGGGGAGGAAGGAATCTTGTTTTATTATTGTTTTTAACTTGTATTAACCCCAATGTACCCTTTCAGCCACATATCCCTTAACCGTCCAACATGAAAGTTCCATGCCATCTAAAAACTTAATAATAGGGGAAATGGTTAACAAAAATAATTCATGTTCTGGGCCTGAAAGACTTGATAAATGCTTTATTTTAAATGGTCTGTATGAGAAATTCAGGGAACCATAGAAAAGGCAATGGCATAGGGACTAGTTTACATTGAGCTAAATTTTAGCCAATCTTTGTGTGGATAAAGAGTAATTCATTCTGGATCACTACTATGTGAAAAGTGCTATACTAGTATTGAGGAAATGAACATGTACTAGGTATGGTTTCTGTCCTCAAGGAGCACACTACCTTGTGGAATAATCAGGTCTTCAACAGGTACAATAAGGTGTGATATGTATTGAATAGCAGACAAAGTAAATGATGGAACCTGATATTTGAGGATGCTCTTTACACTAGGACCATGCTGGAAGTATTCCCTTGATAGTCAAGCCAACAGAAACAGAATCAAGGAATAGGCAGGATTCATGCTCCTTCTACCAATCGCCTACTTACAAGCACAAAGTGCAGCTTACCCCCAAGGTAATTGCCTTCAGAGTTGGCCTAGAACTATTCCAAACACAGAAAAATTCACTACTAATTCATCTGCCCAAGTACTTTTTAAGGTAAAGATAAATTAATGTAAATCTTTCTGTCCTTCCTATTGCAGATAAGAATGGATGTATGTGAAAAGTGCCTATTCATTTAAATGTCTAGTTTGTAGGGATAATGTCTAAGAACAGGCATTGGAGTGAGCGAAGTGAAGTTAAAGTAAAGGTGAACTTGGATTCAGGAATAAGATTCCTTCATGAATGCGAGGCAATTTCGTATTTCCATTTTATACTGAATTGAATTCATGCAGGTGTGTATGCTAATATTATATATTTTGGCTTGTATATCCATAGTATGGAAATTTAAAAAAAAGTAGACATTATCTTAATTATACCAGTCAAAAATTTTGCCTGATTTAAACCACTAATTTTTTTTTCAAAGCAGAGTGACTTTTTATTTTGGTAGATGTTTCTTACCAAATAAATCACACATTTATCAAGAATTGCTGTGATTGCCTAACAGAGATGGGAAAAAAAACCCAACAAAAACCTTGCTTTAAATTAAAAATAAGACACATCTACTTTAATTATAAAATGGGAATCATTACTACTACTTACTGATTACTTAAATATTCATGAGGAAGAGTCTCCAAATTTAGATGGCTGTATATTTAAAGATAAGGGTGTGCTTGTATTTCTTATAAGGAGATAGAGTTAATTCTTATCCTCACGGTGGAGCTCTGAGAGAGCTGTGGAAGATGCCTTTGTTGATATTTGCACATTTAAAGGAGAGGGATTACTCTCCTGAGTCAAATGGAGTACATCAGGATGGTTTTGCCTTGGATGCACAGAATAATTCATTCTCTTATTCCTTTTGACTGCACATGACACTTCAAATATTGCATATGTGAATTCTGAAAATTGACATGTCTATTTGGGCTTTAAAAATCTCCACATAAAGGAGAATTGAACATTTCCAGGTCCCAGGGGAATTCTGGGATTTCCTGCAAAATATTGGAAGGAAGGGCAGAAAGATCTTCCAACCCCACACACCTGGGTGGATTGTTGTTGTGATGCCTGAATGTTAGAGCTGGAGTGAATTCTAGGAATAATCAAAGTCAAGCCATAATTTTACTGATAGGGAGTTGAAGACTCAGAGAGGTGAAGTGGTGAGGTGATTAAAAAAATCAGATATAATAGCAGAAATGAGATAAAAATCCAGGTTTCCAGAGTCCCAGTTTAATGTTCTGATACTTTGCCATCTTTGGACTTTCTTAGATTTTGTTATAAGAGTTTTCAGCTCTCTCACTAGCTTTACCCCCAAGGAAGATTATCAATTAGAAGATATGTCTCTGCTTGCAGAATCTTTTCCTGTGATCTTTCTCCCAGTCTAAGCTTCCCCTAGTGATTGCAACCTAGTTTATTTATGAATAAGATGGGATGGGATGAGATGGATGATTGGGTGAAAAGGAGGGAAGGTGGCTCATCATTTCACTGACATGGTATGTTCTGTCTTTTTTTGGTCAATTTTTTTCCTGCATATTACTATCACTTCTACTAGGTTTTGTGCACCTGGAGGGCAAGGGCATTGGCATTTTCTCCTTTTTCTGTTTATTTGGCAAAACACCGTGAATATATTCATAGTAAGTCTCAACACATTTTTGAGGAGCACCTTCAATTGAGGCAGCAGGCAGAAGACATAACACTGCTAAGACAAGCTCAGTACTCTTCTGTAGCCTAAGCAAGTCATAAAGCAAAGGACACATTTCCATTAATTTATCTTCCAGCCGGTAAAATCTGCTAACAAACCATATGCCATCTTAGAAAATTATAGCACGTATTGTCCAAAGTCTGGTCAGGAACACACACAAAAAAAACACTTAATGTATAGCAAACAGAAAAGGATTTAATACAGGTAATTAGGTGCTTTTGAAACCATTGGCAGAGTGGGAGGAAAATGAAAGAGAATATCACCACTTACTCTCTGGTTCTCTCATTTTTAGAAAGTCTCTGGAATCATAAGAAACTACTGGTTATGTTCATAGTTGCCTCCAGAACTGCGCTAGATGATTCCCAGGAAACCACCCAGAAGCTGATGCAAAATATCGCATCTGCTGAAGACTGTAAGTCTGTGGCTTTGTTTCTTCTAGTGGAGAAATATGGTTTCTACTTCTTTCTGCCTCTTAAACCTCAGGCAAGCTCCTTTGGCTGGCACATTCTAACCTGGAACCCTGCTGACAGGAATTTTGAGGAATGTTGCTTCCAGGCTTCTAGCTCCTGTAACACAAAGAAGAGCACTGGGAAAGGCGAGCGGAAATGGTGGTGTTCCTAAAGAAAATCCAATATATAACAATTTCCACAGCACCTAATTCCTTTGCTTTCACCAATTATTTTTTGTTCCATTAATTAAGAAAAACCCCTGCTGTGTGTTTTAATCATTTATTCATTTGATGATTTCAGTATATAACTCATACACCTAATGGAGTCCTGATTTTTCCAAGAAGAGTAGTTTGAGGAATTATTCATCAGAATATCCTATAGGAGTGAACGTAGTTTTGGGGCCATAGAACAAATTCTTCAAATAAAAAAATGGTATGGCTATAATCTAACAAAAACTCACCTCGGGGATATATTTTGGCTTGAGAGAGTTTTATTTTTGAAAGAAAAGTATGAAGAATGCAAACCATTTTTTAAACTATTTCCTTTGCTTTTGGGAGAGACTGTAACTTTAGGATCAGAGCTTTGAAATTACTTACAGGTGTATGATTTTCCTTTGCTTGTACCAATGATAGTTATCTAAATATGATACATGCCTCAAAAACCTGTATGGTAATAAATAAAAACTGCTGATACTTGAGGAAAAATACAAGTTCCTTTTGTAGAAATAATACTGTTTTCCTGCCATTGATTATTACCTTCCTTTGCAAATATTTATAAATTTACACACTTCAATGCTATTAACATATGAAAGTTAAACATGTTTTATTTCCCAGAGAGCATATCATTTCCTAATGGATTTAGGAAGAGAGTCACAAAGAAAGGTGATGGATTACCCTTATGAATAACAGTTATCTATAAATAGAGAGGGAAATAAAAAACAATATCCTTCCGTCGTTGTTTCTGTAGGGAAAATTGTATGTTTGTAGGTGTGATAGGGTGAAATGTATTGATGTACTGATCACAGTAATTGTAATGAATTACTTTAATTAATTAATTAATAGTAAATTTATAGGGTACTGTTAAGTTTTCTATATACATGGTTGCAAATCTTGAGCCCAATTTCTCAATCCATTGGTACAGAACCAATTTATTCTTTTATGGCATATGGATTAGGTAGCAAGAGGATTAAGATAAAAGTATCTCTCTCTCAATTACGTGTTACTGTCATGGTCAGTAGCAGGTTAGGGAGATGGTTTTTGTAAACAGTGCATAGGAGTTCTAGATAGAAGACAGAGGAGGGCAAATATCTGGGAGGGTGAGGGATTGGCAAATGAGTCTCTGGAGAGTATGTAGAGAGGGTGAAAAAAGGGGGAAAAAGAAGTCTTAGTGAGGGATATGACCTGTATTCCCTTTCATGTCTTTTGAGAGACATGAATATTGATTGACACTCTGTTTTATTAATTATTAATATTAATAATATTATTTGCCTGTGTAGACAATACTTCTTTATATATAATACTGCTTCTGAATAGAACCACATGAGTGATGGCTCAAACAGGTTTCATGAGGCTTGTGATTGAGAGACCAAATATGGGCATGAGCGAGCCCTGAGGGAGCAGGAGAATTTCTGCTTGCTACCCACTCCCCTGGCCAACTGCTATATATCCTGACATGGGAGCTACCTTTGGGGGAATATATGCCCACACAATGAACAAATCTTCCTCGTGGCTGCTCACTTTATGTTTGCATGGCCATGTTTGCATGGCCAAATCTATAATGGGCTCAAGATTTGTAACTATGTATACAGAAAACTTAACTGTATCCTATAAATTTAATCAAAGTAATTAATTGTCAATATTTTTGGTCTGATTGTCTAGACTCCAGGAGATGAACTTCCACAAATATCAAGCTAGTTAGTCAGGTAGTCCAAGAAAACCCGGATCTTTGTTCATCTGTCCTCTTCACTTTGCGTGTTGGACCTTGTGTGTGAGTGACCCATGAGTTTGATGTCTTTGGTGGGAGCTCTCATTGTCTTGGATTTGAGGGCCATGGACTCTTAGATATTTTTCTGTAACCTCAGGATTTAGTCATTCATTTAGCTAATATTTACTGAGCATTTATTATATATCAAAGGTATGCTCAGTTCTGGGAATACGATAGAGAAAAAAGAAAGGAAAACTCTCAGTCTTCACGGAATTGTCATTCAAGAGGGAGAGACAGACATTTAACAAGTAAAAACCATTAAACAAGATAATCACAGACTCTGATAAGTATACTGTAGACAATAAGCAAGGTGATTAGATGTAGTAGGAGAGGCCACTATAGGTCAAGGAAGACCTCTCTTGGGAAATATCTTTCTCAATGATGAGAAAGATTCATTTGTGGGAAAATCACTGGAAAGCATTTTAGGCAGAGGGAACAGCCAGTACAAAATTCCAGAGGCCAGGGAGTGAGGTTCTGAATCTGCCAAAATGGCTCTTAGGTTGCAAAGATCTACTTTGCTGACTTCTTTTTCTTTCATTTCATCACTTTGGAATTTACTTAATCTTTTTAAGCCTCACTTCCCTGTCTTCACTGAAAAATAATAATATATTATTTTTAAGATTGTTATGTAAATTAAATGAGACAATGAAACACACAGTCTGTAGTACCTAATAGATGTTTGGTAAATGATCACTCTTATCATCATCACGATCATCACCGTTAAAAAAGTAAAAACATAAACTCAAGGTGATGATAGGCTTTCCAGAGTTTTGTTTATGCCCTTCTGGTTTTATCTAGCTTTTAAAATGGCTTAGGTTGCAATTGATGTTAGAGCTGTGTAACTGGGAAAACATCTGGGCAAAAACACTACAGGTGTTACTATGAAAGTCTCCCTGCTCAATCATGTCACTATTTTCATCGAAGTAGTTTTAGAAATGACTGCATGAGAGGCAGATACTTTTATCCATTGCTCTTGCAACCTAATCCATATGCCATAAAAGAACAAATTGGCTCTGTACCAATGGATTGGGAACTTAGGCTCAAGATTTGTAATCATGATGTAGAAAACTTAACAGTACCCTATAAATGTATTATTAATTATAAGCTAATTATAATTAATTATAAATTTATTTTTAATTGTAAATTTATTATTAATTAAAGTAATTAATTGCCAGTATGTTTAGTCTGATTGTCTAGACTCCAGTAATTAAATTTTAGGACAGATTTTGTACTTGGCATGTTGCCCTGAATATTTCCACGTACTTCAAAAATAACTCCCCACTCAAATCAGCTTCCTTTGAGTGTGTTGTTAGATAAGCTGGGGATTTTCAACTGTGAAGCATGGATTTCTTGTCATTCACTGTGCTCCTGAGACCCACCATGGAATTCTTACTTCTTTATTACTTAAGAAGTGCATTATAAGAAAAGCAAAGTGTACCAAATTTATATTAAAAATACATATGTAACTCCTGCCTCATCTATCAATATTTCTTTGAATCTACCTATCCTTTACTTTGATAAGATAATATGTGATTCTCTTAAAGATAGCAATAATAAGTGGTACCATATAGAGGAAATATATTTAAAAGAGAATTTTCCTGAAAAGAGGCAAGAGTCACCATGTGGCTATTAGAATCAGTGGTTGCAGTTAGTGTTGACTTCTTCATCAGACCAAAGCTTCAGTCTGTTTTCTTTTGTAAAAGGCAAAGGCCCCAGTTTCACCATCACCAGCTATAAATTTGAAATAATGATAATGTACCTAACTTGTGGAGTTATTATGAGGATAAAATGCATGTGAAGTGTTGGCACATAGCAAATAAAAACCATCCTAACAGTCACAGAAAGAAACTGTGAAAGAAAGGAAAGTCTTATGTTTCAGTACCTTGATGATGTTTTTCTTCCTGCTTTTTGAACAAAGAGCCCCATATTTTCATTTTGCACTGGGACCTGCCAGCCCTGCTCATATCCACCTGTTCTCTTCTGTTGCCATTGCCAGTATCCCTCTACCCAGGCCTTTGTAGTAGCCTTTGCCTGGCCTCCCTACCACCATATTCTTCCCTTCTCTCCATGGTGTACACCATTTATCATTTGCCATTAATGTAAGTGGATATTATTATCATAACTACTAATAGGAGTTGCAATAAGATAAAATAAGTAGCATTAATAATGTGAGTTGCCAAGAATAACTACAACTTGTATGAATGATTGCTATAGCGAAAATAAGTTAAATGTTGTTATGCTAATATGCTAATGAGGGGTTTAAAATGAATGACTTTCTGCGCAGGTCTGTAAATACACGTAAAAATGTACAAGTGAAGATTATTCTGAATGAAAGCATCAATATTAAAAACATATCCCCTCAGAGTGCTTTGGATATTGCTTGGGTGCTAAGCCTCTTGTATCAACACAAAAGCCAAGAAGATAACTTGGGATCCAAAGAGAGGCAGTACAGTATGGTAAGAAACAAACAGACTTTGGAATAGGAAAGGTTAGAGCTTGAATCACCTGCTCCAACGTTGCTAGCACAATGACCTTGGAGGAATTGCTTAATCCCTGAATGTCAATTCTTTCCTAAAAATTCCTTTCCAAAAAAAAATTTCCTAAAAATTCCTCTTCACTCCCTCATAGGGCTATTTTAAGTTCTGTGTTAACACACGCAAATTTACAAATTTCCTGCCTGGGAAAGAGGAGATTCAATAAACTGTGGTTATTACCACAGCAACAATAATATAAAGAATCATTGGTAAAATTTTGACATTTTCCTGGACATTGGGATACTAAACCATCCATATAAAATCATATTTTTAAAACTGCTAAGCAAAGAAAATGTTTTTGCAACATAGATCTCTGCATGCAAGAAGGAAGGAATGTCACATCTCTGGATTATGAACAAAGATCCTGGAAGTGGAATTTGATGAAAGCACTCTGTTGAAACTATAATATAACTGGAACTTTCTCTCCTCTATCTTTCTTAAATAATCCAGTCATTTCATTGAATCCACCAATCTGGGTAACTTATGAATTGAATATATGAACTATGGGAACAGGAAGGGTGGGTGTGAATTTACGTGTGTGTTTGTGAGCAATAGTATTTCTCCATTTGGCCCTTCCTCTCTTCCCTAATGATTCTCCACTCTTCTCTGCCCTGTCAGGATCCCTGTAGACTAAACGCCAAGTACCACATCTCTGAGCTCCTTTGCCCTCTGCTTTCACTGGGTACAGCAATGGTCTCCTGTGGCAGGAGATGGAGAGTGGAAGGAGAGTGAGGTTGGAGTATTGATTTCCTCCCCACTCTTCTCTTTCTGCAGAGCTCTGTTTGGTCTTTTTGGCTGTGGCTACTTTCCTTTACTTATGGACACAGTTCCTATTAGTCCCATTTCTACTGTAACAAATCTCACCAAGTTCAAATAGCATGAATTCTCATTTTGTCCCTTTGGGACTAGGGGAATTTATGGCTTTCTTCTATTGCTGGTCCCTGGGTTTCCTTAAATCTGACTACACACTGGTAAATTGTCCCTTTGAAGACAATTTATATTTTCTGAATATCATGTTTCCTACTAGGTCCCTCACTGATGCAGTGTTTGGATATGCGTATGCATGTGTATTTCAGAGAGGAATGGAGAGGGCAAGGATTATGACTGACTTATCTGTAAACCAACAAATCCTGTGGCCTTTTGCAATTTGCGCTAATCACTTCTTACCAATATGTCATATTGCAAAGGATATCATTGAAGGATCAGGGAAGAAGCAAAGAGAGATATAGAAAAGAGAAAAAAAAACAGACAAAGGGAGGGAAAAAAGTCTTAAATTCTGATTAAATAAAAGACCACTATTTTAATAGTGAATTTATTAATAGTTAAAGCAATAATAAAAGGATACTAGATTGGAAAAATACTAGGTTTATTCATTGGCAGATAAGTCCTAAGAAGGGGTGAACTGCTATCTTTCTCTAGAGACTTGCAGTAGCAAACAACATTAAAAAAAAAGAGTTCAGCTTTTTCATCCAATCTTTCCATGATAAAAGAGGCATGAGTGAGAATGGCAATAATCTTTAGTAATTTAATTTTTAGAAATAGCAGGAAAAATCTGGACATAGCTCTCAGGCCAAGGTTGACTCTGCTTTATTTGTTTTGATATATATTAACTTGGATAACTGAGCTTGGATTAATAAGTGGTTTCTAAATAGTAGAGGCTCCATTTGCTAAGAGAATCATATGGACATAGAGATTATCTGTAGTGCATTGTACCTACTATCCTGCTGCCAGAGGCTTATTAGAAAAACCTAAATGATAATATAAATACAAATGAAGAAGCATTATGATACCTTGCCTATCTACATCATGGTCGATGAAAAACGTACATTCTGTATAGGTTGCCTTCTTGGAAGAACAGACTCTAAGAGAATTTATGTAAACACAATCAGATTTCCCTTTTAGCACACTATAAAAGGATGATTTACATAAAAAATATTTTTAGCCCAAGATAAAAAGATATTTTAGAATACAGACTTAGAATATAGTAATAAATACTATGCAGAAATTATTTTGGATGGGAAAATAGGACTGTGGGTTTGTAAGATCTTTCTATTGCCAAACTTCGGCTCTTTCTCTGTGCCAAGTAAATGGTCCCTGTTTGAAACGTTTATTTTAAGTGACATTTTCTAAATTGCTAACCTTACTTAGTCCTGGATAAGGCTATTCAGTGACTAGAGATTTGTTTCCGTTTCATCTTTGATAAAGGCTGATGTAGAAAAAAGGAAAAGATATTAAAATGAGAGAGATGTTTGTTACAAAACATACTTTGTTGTGGAGGATCATTTCTCTTTTTTTTTAACAGTAGGAAGGTACGATTTTTAGCTCCAAATACCTCCTGTTCTCCTTAATAATCCACAAGGATTTAGCCTATAAATTCTTATTGATCAAATTTTAGCTCGTACCAAATTTTGTTGGAAATGGATTCTTCAATATAACACTTGGTTAATTATCTTTCCCGAAGTATTTTCTTTTAGTTTTAGGATGGAGACCAGGGGAGGAGAATTTACCAGAGTTGGAGTACACCAGAATTTGGTAAGAAAGTTAACAGCCACCTTACCTGTCTTAGTCCACTTGCATTGCTATAAAGAAATACGTGAAGCAGAGTAATTTATAAAGAAAAAATGTTTATTTAACTCAGAGTTCTGCAGGCTGTACAAGAAACATGGCATCAGTATCTGCTTCTGGTGAGAGCCTCAGGAATCTTTGACTCACGGCAGAAGGTGAAGGGGGAGCAGGCACCATATGCCAAGAGGAAGGAAGAGAAAGAGGGGAGGGAGGTGCCAGTTTCTTTTTAACAAGCAGTTCTTGTGCAAACTAACAGAGCTGAGACCTCACTCATCACAGTGAGGACAGCACCAGGCCATTCATGAGGGATCTGCCCCCATGACCCAAACACCTCCCACCAGGCCTCATCTCCAACATTGGGGATCAGATTTCAACACGACACTTGGTGGGGCCAAAAAAACCATATCCAAACTGTAGCACTACATATCCCTTTGATCATTTTATAGATTTTTGATCACACTGTTTATGGCTTTCATTTGTCCAAATTGAAAGTACCCATTTTTTTAAGATACAAATTTTATAGAGTAATTTTTATCATTCACTTGAAGATTTTAGATATTTCTTTTATCCAACTCATTAACACCCTAGTTATGTAGTATTATAGGATGTTATCATATGTTTTTTTCTGGTTATTATAGTTTTTAAAAGCTTAGTTTCTGCTTGGTTGTTTTCTTTTGATTGGAAGAATATTTACATATGAGATGCTTTTCTACCATGTATTAATTGAACATTATTTGCTGTGTGTATTTTTAATACATTGAAAACTTCAGTAATATAATAATATATATTTCATATTATAATCTATTAAAAGGCAGGAAATATTCTTATTTAGCTTTAAATATATAATTTATGTAAGTGTATATTTTTAACTGCATACTTAATAGATTTTTTTGGATGGCAATATAATATTGCAATGTGGATATGAAAGTCTATTTCTGTAACTAAAAGGAACAAATTTGAAGAAATTTTCTAAAATAATTTAGTTCAAATTTACTTTTAGATAGATTGTTTAAAAAAGTCTCTTGTATATTTCTTCAGTTTGTCTGTGTAAACAGATATTCAGTTTAAGAATTTTGGTTTTACATTTGTACCCCTGCAATATTTTGAAATAAAAAAAAGAATTTTGGTTCTACTTTTTCTAAAACTTTCCAAGATTTAGCAGCAATACCAAGAAGTTACAAAAATATTTTCTCCTTATGTGCCTAGTAATAAAAAAAATAGAAATAATCCCAAGAGTTTGATTTTCATAGCCTATATTGTAAGATTTTTTTTCTTATTTGGATTTAAATTAGTTTGTGTGCACAAAATCTTTTCTAAACCTCCATTTCATTACTTGTTTTGCCTCTGGAAATGTTTGTTTTTGCAATTTCAGGTACTTTAAACCTAGTTACCAAACAATACGAGCATTTCCTAAAATTTATGATATTTACAAAGGCATCTTGAAGATATTGAAAACCAACTTTATAGGCAGTTTAAAAATGAACTGTTTCATTGCATCCTTTAAAGCAGTGGTACCCAACGTTTTTGGCACCAGGGACCGGTTTCATGGAGGACGATTTTTTCATGGACTGGGGTGTAGGGGGGATGGTTTCAAGATGATTCAAGCTCATTACATTTATCGTGCCCTATATTTCTATTATTATTATGTTGTAATATATAATGAAATAATTATACAACTCACCATAATACAAAATAAGTGGGAGCCCCAAGCTTGTTTTTCTGCAACTAATGTTGCGACTGATCTGACAGGAGGCGGAGCTCAGGTGGTGATGTGAGCAATGGGGAGCAGCTGTAAATACAGATGAAGCTTCACTGCCTCACCTGCTGCTCACCTCCTGTTGAGCAGCCAAGTTCCTAAAGCTGAGGGGGACTGCAGCTTTAAAGAACAAACTTTTGGTTTCTAAAAAATTCTTTGAGAACGCAGCAACCACTTGGAACATTTCAGTTTATTCTAATTATCTTTTTTTAATTTATTTTTTAATTTCAAAATATTAAGGGAGTACAAATGTTTTTGTTACATAAATACCTCATATAATGCTTGTGTCGGGGCTTTTAGTGTGTCCATCACCAGAATAGTGTTCATTGTATGCAAAAGGTAAGTTTTTACCCCTCCTCTTTCCTCCCTCCCCTTCCGTGGTTTCCAATGTCCTTTACAACTCTTTGTGCCCCCATGTACTTATCATTTAGCTCCCAATCATTAGTGAGTACCTGTTGTGTTTGTTTTTCCATTCCTGTGATACTTCATTTATTATAATGGTCTCCAGTTCCCTCCAAGTTGCTACAAAGGACATTATTCATTTCTTTTTATGGCTGAGTAGTATATACCATATTTTCTTTATCCACTTATGAATTGTTGGGCACTTAGATTGATTCCACATCTTTGCAATTGCGAATTGTGCTGCAACAAACATTTGAGTGCAGGTGTCTTTTAGATACAATGACTTATTTTCCTTTGGGTAGATACCGAGTAGTGGGATTGCTGGATTGAATGGTAAGTCTACATTTATTTCTTTGAGGAATCTCCATACTGTCTTCTATAAATGTTGTACTAATTTGCAGTCCCAACAACAGTGTATAAGCATTCCTTTCTCTCTTCATCTGTGCCACAACTGTTGTTTTTTCATTTTTTTTTAGTAATGACCATTCTGTTAGGGGTAAGGTGGTATCTCATTGAGGCTTTAATTTGCATTTCCCTGATGATTAGTGATGTTGAGCATTTTTTCATGTGTTTGTTGGCCATTTGTCTATCTTCTTTTGAAAAACGTCTGTTCATGTCTTTTGCCCACTTTTTAATGGGGTTGTTTGTTTTTTTCTTGCAGATTTTTTTGGGTGTTTTGTAGATGCTGGATATTAGCCCTTTGTCAGATGTATAGTTTGCAAGTATTTTCTGCCATTCTATAGGTGGTCTATTTACTCTGTCGATAATTGCTTTTGCTGTGCAGGAGCTTTTTAATTAATTAAGTCCCATTTATTTATTTTTGTTATTGCTGTATTTGGCTTTGGGGTTTTAGTTATAAATTCTTTGCTTAGGCTGATATCTAGAAGGGTTTTTTCTACATTTTCTTCTAGAATTTTTAGGGTTTCATGCCTTACATTTAAGTCTTTTATCCATCTTGAATTAATTTTTGTATATGGCAAGAGATAGGGGCCCAGTCTCATTCTTCTGAATGTGTCTACCTAGTTTTCACAGCACCATTTATTGAATAGGGATTCCTTTGCCTGGTGTGTGTTGTTGTCTACTTTGTTGAATATTAGTTAGTTGTAGGTAGATGGTTTTATTTCTGCGTTCTCTATTCTGTTCCGTTGGTCTATGCCTCTACTTTTATACCGATACCATGCTGTTTTGGTTATTATAGCTTTGTAGTATAATTTGAAGTCAGGTAATGTGATGCCTCCAGATTTGTTCTTTCAGTTAAGATTGCTTTGGCTATTCAGGCTCTTTTTTGGTTCCAAATGAAGCATAGAATTATTTTTTTCTAGATCTGTGAAATATGACACTGGTATTTTGATGTGGATTGTGTTGAGTCTGTAATTTATTTTGGGAAGTATGGACACTGTAATGATGTTGATTCTACCAATCCATGAGGGATGTTTTTGCATTTGTTTGTGTCATCTACTGTTTCTTTCATCAGTGTTTTATAGCTCTCCTTGTAGAGATATTTCACCTCCTTGGTTAAGTATATTCTTAAGTATTTAATTTTTTTTAAGCTTTTTTGAATGGTATTGAGTCTTTGATTTGACTCTCAGCTTGACTGTTACTAGTATATAGAAATGCTACTGATTTGTGTACATTGATTTTGTAACCTGAGAATTTGCTGAATTTATATATCAATTCTAGGAGTCTTTTGATGGAGTCTTTAGGGTTTTCTAGCTGTAAGATCATATCATCAGTGAACAGGGATAGTTTGACCTACTCTTTCCTGATTTGAATACCATTTATTTCTTTCTCTTGCCTGATTGCTCTGCGTAGGACTTGCAGCATAATGTTGAATAGAAGTGGTAACAGTGGGCACTCTTGTCTTATTCCAGTTCTTAGGGGTTATGCTTTCAACTTTTTCCCATTCAGTATGATGTTGGCTATGGGTTTGTCATATGTGGCTTTTATAATTTTGAGAAATGTTCCTTCTATGCTTAGTTTGTTGAGGGTTTTTTTTTTTTACCATGAAGGGGTGCTGGATTTTATCAAATACTTTTTCTGCATCTATTGAGATGATCGTATGGTCTTTGTTTTTGTTTCTGTTTATATGGTGAATCACATTTACTGATTTGAGTATGTTGAACAATCCTTGCATCCCTAGGAAGAAACCCAGTTGATCAGGGTGGATTATGTTTTTGATGTGTTGTTGAATTTAGTTTGCTAGTATTTTGTTGAGTATTTTTGCATCCATGTTCATAAGGGATATTGGTCTGTAGTTTTCTTTTTTTGTTGTGTCCTTTCCCGGCTTTGGTATCCAGGTAATACTGGCTTCATAGAATGAGTTAGGGAGGATTCCCTCCTTCTTGATGTTATGTAATAATTTCTGTAGAATAGGTGCCAGTTCTTCTTTGTAGGTCTGGTAGAATTTGGCTGTGAATCCATCTGGTCCAAAGCTTTTTCTGTGGGGAGATTTTTATTACTGCTTCAATCTTGCTGCTCATTATCGGTCTATTCAGGATTTCTACTTCTTCCTGATTCAGGCTTGGGGGATTCTGTGTTTCCAAGAATTTATCCATTTTCACTATGTTTTCTAGTCTGTGTGTGTAGAGGTTCATGTTATTCATGGGTGATATTTTGTATTTCTATGGTATCTGTTGTAATATTTCCTTTTTCATTTCTGATTGAGGCTATTTGAGTCCTTTCTCTTCTATTTCTGGTTAATCTGGCTAAAGGTCTATCAATTTTGTTTATCATTTCAAAGAACCAACGTTTTGTTTCATTGATCCTTTGTATTTTTTAAAATTTCCATTTCATTTAGTTCTGCTCTGAGATTTGTTATTTTTTTCCTTCTGCTGGTTTTGGGTTTGATTTGCTCTTCTTTTTCTAGTTCCTTGAGATGTGATGTTAGGTTGTTAATTTGTGATCTTTCTGTCTTTTTGATGTAAGTATTTGAGGCTACACACTTTCCCCTTAGGACTGCATTCACTTTATCCCATTGATTTTGAAAACTTGTGTTTATCTTATAACTTCTTTCACTAAAAATAATACATATCAATTATAAATCATTTGAAAATAAAAGATACTGGAGAAAATAGATGAAAAAAGTTTGATAGCATTTAACAGTGATTTTGAATAGGGCATTTATTTTAAAGAACAGTGTTTCTGCAATGGGCCAGATCTAGTCTTTGTGAGATAAGTGGGCATAACCCAGCATAAGAAAACAGGTGGCCATTTGATTTTCCATTGTTCCTCATATGTCTTATAATGGAAGTCATACACACTAAATATTTTAGCCTTGGTTTGATGCCTCCATAATTAAGTAAACTCAGTTTGAGAAAACTTACATAAATAAAGAAAAGCCCTTTTGAAAACCTTTATTATGTTGGCAAAGAAATGGTGGGCTTTTCTGGGTTCAAGACATTTGCAGTTCTAAATTAAGGAAAAGTTTAAATTCTATCATTTGTAGACCATTACGTGAATGAAAATAAACCTTTTATAGTAAGTTCTTAGAGAACATATGTGGACAAATATTAGACAAGAAAATTTCTTTTTTTCTAATGACCAAAATCATACATTTATCCCATAAAGAAAGAACAAGGTGTCTCTCATGTTATAGATTTAGGTGAATTTGTAGTCAAAGTTAAAGCTTCATTTAAAGAATTTCTAAGTCAATTCTGATAAGGTATATAAAAAAAGAAATTAATTCACATCTAAACTTAATATGGAACAATGGAAAACAGCTATCAGGACTCCATTCATTAATATTTTTAAGAATAGATTCCAATTTCTATGTATAAAATGTATATAGCTAGCAGGGTGATTAATAACTAATTATTTTTAGGTTTCTTATGAAGATTTGCTAGAAAAAATTGATGTTAAACTCAAATATGAGCTCAATAATTTTTCCTCGTGTAGTAATCAAAGACAATGAACCAAAGAATGAAATTATGGTCAGTAATGTATTAATGTTGTAATTGTCCAATATGATTGTAAATGTTCAATATGTACTAATGACAAAATATGAAGATACTACATTCTTTTAAAAACTCAAGAAAAGCTATATAGGCTGAAAATAGTTACATAGTTAGCAAATGTTGATTTTTCTCTTGAGTTCTCTTCAGTAGAGAGAGAAAAATAATATTTTTTTGAGGGACAAAAAGAGCAAGTTAAAATAATATCTATGGTCATCAATAATTGTGGTTATCTACAAGGGATGAATGTTAAATTCCTATAAGATTTGAAAATGAATCTTCAATAATTTCCAAATATATTTTGTTGGAACAGTGGTTACAGTGGTATACTTTTAAAATTTTCTTTACCAGTCTCACAACTATACTGTGACATGTCAAACCAAAGAATTATACAGTAAAATGAACATTTTCAATAGTAGCCCATCTAAAATATTAAATCCTTATAATTTCCTTCCCTTTACCTCTTTGATTAGTTTGGAGTTAGGGGAGAAATTTGCTGTTTCTCATTACCCGTTTTAAAAAGTAAAATGCCCTATTGTGCCAATGAAAAGCATTAGGAGTAATTGTGTATTTTTTTTCCACATTGTGGTTGTCATATTTTTCTTTGTTTTGATCTGTCACTGTACTTCAAAAGATTAGTTTTGGTCTTTTATTCTTCAGAGATTTAGCAAAATAGTTCTTTAATAATCTTTATAGGAAATAATATATGCATAAACTTTCAGAGTTGGGTGCAGATGTACTACTAAGCTAGTCACTAAATATGTAAATCCTCTCCAGAGGTTTCCATTAATTCATGTAGTCACTCAAAAATATTTATTGAGTACTTCTGATGACCCAGGCACCTGTGAGTCAGTTAAGTTATGATTCCTATTATAAATAAGGAGTTTACAGTCTGGTGGGAAGACCAGACAGATACAGTTGAACATACAATAGTGTGCAAAGCACAGTGAGAGCATACAGGAAATTATGACAGCATTCATAAAGTTACCTAATCCTCTATGCTTCTGGTCATGGGAAGCCTGCTTCATTCATTTTTTAGTGTAAGTATTTAAGGCTATGAATCTTCCTCTCAGCATTACTTCAGCTTTATCACATAGTTTCTAGTACAAGTTATTTTCATTGTTATTATTTCCTAGATGTCTTGCAATTTATTTATTTCCATTTTGACTCAACAGTTTTTTTAAAAAAATCCAAGTGGTAAGTTTTTCTTTTCTAGTTTGGTTATTAATTTCTAGTTTTATTGTTTTGTGATCAAAAGTATATTGCCTTCACTATTTTTACTTTTTGGAATTTGAGTTATTTTTGCCCAAGAAATGGAAAATTTTGTTAATGTTACATGAATGTGTAATAAGTAGGTATCAGCTCTCTTTTCATGGTATAAGGGATGAATACACAGTGATTCCATTCTACATTGTTAATAATGTTCTTTAGGATTCCTATATTTTTACTTATTATTTGTCTACTTGATATGTTGAGGATGAGGGAGGTTAATTCATATTCCTTACTACTGAATTTGGCTATTTCTCCTTATATATCCTATACTTATTTTGTGAATATTATTGCTATATTATTTAATTATAACTTTAATTCTGCATTGTGGATTATACACATTTTTTTATAGAGCATGTTTCTTTATGTAGTTTATGCTTGTGCTTCAAATAAAAATGATTATGGCATCTGTTTTCTTTTGTTTTTATTTGCTTTGTTCATTTTTAAAATTTTTACCTTTCTAATTCATTTTAGGAGTCTTCGTGAACCAAACTAATAGGTGTATTTAGTTACTGATATAAAAAATATCTTGGTGTTGTATATTTTATATTATTGTAATTTTTTGTTTTTACATTTTTATCTTTTTGTTTGTTTTTGTAACTCTTGCAATATGATTGGAATTTATTTTGCTGCTTTCTTGTTTAGTATAATTTATAATTAATTTGTAATCATTTATTTGTAATTATGATTTTTCCTATTAGTTATATTTCCAACTTTAAATTTATATAATACACTTAATTCTCTATTCCTTAATAGTTTCCATTAACCCCTTACTGTGATAAATAATAAAATGATTATATTTCTACATTTTCCCATCTTAGCTCTTTCCTTTCCACACTGATTTTACTTAATACTATTACTTTTCTTAGTAGTACTATTACTTAGACATTTTTTCCTTTAATTATTTTTAAACTTCAAGCTTAAATACTGGCTTTATCAGCTTTAGATGACTTTTCCTTCCCCTACCCCCAGCTACAAAAGATATGAAGATCAGGAGCTTGACTAAGAAATACCTTGGTGTTGCATTTATTGTCTGTATTTTTTTTTCCTAAGATACCTTGGGGTTGTGAATCCATAATTTAAGTCTTTTTAAATTTTTGGATAATTTTCTTAAATCAAATCTTTTTATTTTTCTTTGCTGTTATGTTGGATTTCTTTTCCATCAGTATCAATTTTGTATATATTGGGATCTTTTTTCTCCTCCATATGTATGATTTTCTCTCTAACCATTTTAACTCTACTCACTTTCTCCTCATTTTGCTTCCTTTTCCCAATCCTGTCTTCCACATCCTTTACTGAGTTTGTGGCAGCACCTACTCCTTTTGTATGCTTCCCACGTGGACCTCATTTCTATGATGGCATTGCCTTCTTCCTCACTTTGCTAAGTTTTGCCATGCTATATTTTATCTTTTACTGTTTTCTCACTGTTTCTCCCCAGAGCTCATATCTCTCTGTTTTGAATTTTTATTTTTTGGAACTATTTATTCATTACATTTAAAAAATGTGTGGTGACATTTATGGTCACACTTTTCATTTTGTCCTTATCAATATTTTTCTGGTGAGTTCCTCATTTTTCTTGTTCTTTTATATTTTATATTTTCTTTTGGTATGTTAGTAAAGATCTTATACAAAGTCCCTGCATATGATTCCTCATTTTGTTTAAGGAGATGAGTTCTACCTAAACTACGTATGAGAAAGGGATCAAAGTAGTGTTTTAGGTGGGTAGAAGTTCATATTATAACACATGTATATGAGTGAGGCCTTTTATAGGTTTTTACTCCCTCCCAGTCACCTAAGATCGGCAGCTTCTGGGCTGCTTATGGTTCAATCTCTTCTTTCAACCTGTCTCAGCAACAGGCTGCCTCCTGAAAGTACAGTCTGCATGCATGATTCCTCGCTCATCTCTGCTTCTGGCTTCTCTTTAATGACAAGCCATTTTGAAGATGTTCCCACAGCATCCTGTGTGCTCTGTTCTGGTTACCCCTAGTTATCTCCTACTTCTAGACAGAAGGCATTGTCTTTCAGTTTTTTTCTTTTTATTTATTTTTGAGTGATTTCTGAGAAGAGAAGGGGTTAGTATCATTTTAAAGTCACAAGTCCCAGGTTTACTGTGGATTTTCCTTATCTAAATCTCCTGCTTTACTTTTTGCAAATATGATGCCATGATTAGTTGTCCATGCTTATTAATCAATCAATGTATGCAGGGTGTTGTGTTTTAAAGCAGTTAGTCTTCTTTATTCAAAGTTGGAGAAATACAGCAAGGTAATCACCTGTTTATTTCTAAGACAAAAGTAGAAATTAGTGATATTAGCAATAGCATCATGGGTAAGAACATAGGTTTTTGGGGCTCAACTACCAGGATTAGAACATGGGGGCCCATTTCCCACTAACTATGCAATCTATTTGCCACAGTCCCCTCATTTAAATAATGGTACAAAGAAATAGAACCTTTCTCATAGAGTTGTTGTCAAGATTAAATTCACTAATACATGTAGATTGCTCATAACTGTGCCTAGATCATAGTAGATATTTGATAAATGTAGCTGTTATGATCATCATCATCATTTTCACTATTGTTATATATGTTTCCTTCATTAAGAATAAATTTAAATACCAATAGGAACCTCTGTGCACTGGGAAAACTTTTGAAGCCAGTTAAAAAGGGGGTGATCAAAATATAAATCAAGCAATTCTAAATGGTTAACATTTGTGAATCTTTTCAAACTATCTTGAGGCCTTTGCAACTATGCATAAAAAATATGCAGAGGTTTTTGTGCTTCTATCTTAGTCTAGTACTACCTGGGGCTTATATCTGACGGTCAATGCTTCCTTATTGTTTTCTATATTTCGTTTTTGAAAAAGGCATAGATACGTGTGGAAATTTGAGGCAACAAATTAGAGGTAAATAATCAAAATAAGAAAACAAATTATATGAAAATAGCTTGTTTGAGAGAACTATTTCATATTTGCAACAGAAGTTAAGTCTAAAGTTGTTATATTGCATTTTAAATCTAATTCTTCCTAGCAACTTTAATTCCTTTAAAATAGCTAACTCACATGAGTGGTGCAAGATGTAATTGAGAGGCAATTGAAATCAAGTCTTAATTTAAGGTTTTGAAGGAATGATGTTGAATACTAATTTGTTATAGAATATGTTGGGCATTGAAAAGATGCTTATGAAAAGTCAAATGTTTCAAATTTCCCCTTGATTTGAAAATGTTGGAATGAATCAACAAAGAAGCTTTCAGGTAAAGATTGGTAGGAAAACTTTAGAAATAAAATGATCAATGGAAAGACAATTATATTAGATGAACATCCAATTTCAAGTAGAACTCATTTGTTATTTTTTTCGATAGAAAATCATGGATTAACTGACTGTTAAAGTTGAAATGGACTTTAGAGTCATCCAGTGCAAGAATTCTCCTTGCAATACTCCAGGCAGGCAGTAATTTAGCCTTTGCTTAAATTTCCATCTGAATAGCAGGCCAGTCGAATTTGAGGAATTTGTAATTGTTATGGAAATTCACTGGACTAAAATTTGTGTCCCTATTACTTGAAACCAATCTTTTCCTCCTCTGTCACATTAAGTACAGTCACTTTTCTACTGCCACATGAGACATTATTGTATAATGAACATGAGCTTTGTGTCAGCCAGTACAGAATTAATATGCTCTCTGTTCTGTTCACTAGTGGTGTGACAGGTCGTTAATTTTTCTCAGTCTCATATGAATCGGTGGGTATCTTTGATTAAAGTCTGTTGCCCTTATTATGCCAGGGGTGGAAACATGGCTATTTTTGCTCAGAGTTGTATCCAGAGTGGTGAGTATAGTACTGGCAAAAAGCAGGGTATTCGTATGATGTCTGCTCACAGTAGATGATCAATCAACTTACCCTTAGTTCATGAGAGTCATTTGAAGTCATCTGTTCTACAACTTGACTTTAACCTGCAGCCTTTATTTAGAGATATTTCCACAATATGCAATTCAGATTCGTGATGAGACAAACTTCATTTTTGCCATTTCCCTAACTTTTAATAATCTTTTTCTTCTCTCTACCTTCTCAAATGCTGTCTTTCTTCAAGGCCCAATTCAAACTCTACCATTTTCTTGAGGCTGTCTTGAGTGCTCTCGTCTACAGGCCTCTCCAAACTTCTGTAGCCCTTTTCTGGGTTGATTATTTAACTCTTAACAAACTGGCATGTGTTATTGAACATTCTCAAATGTTATTTGTTGTCTTTCATCTTTCAAGTGAGAGATGTTGTGTTAAATAGTATAGTCTATGGTGCTATGATGAAACTAAGTGGTTAATAAAAATTTGTGGAAGTTTTTATTAATATTTGACACAAGAAGGTCCTTAAGTATCATCTGATGTATTAAGGAACATTTCAAGAATATTCAGTTTAGTTTTCACTTAAATGTGTATCAAGGTAGCAACACTAACATAGCCCTGCTTAGGGGGCTCAAGTTTGTTGCGTTGAGTCATTTCTGATCCCTGTGTAGACTTGTCTAGGTTTGTAGAAGCCCTGCCATCTTTGGATTTAACAGTGTTTTAGGACATTGTGTGGGCTGACCATATGGCATATTGGACCAGAACCAAATGAAGTCTTGTCATATACAGTGTCATCGTGATGGGCAGCCAGGAGTGAGATGCTGCCTGTAGATAGAGTGAAGTCCTCTCCAGCACTTGTGGTTGAATCACCTGGTCTAGATCCTGATGGTGCAGGTGGTGGGAGGTTTTGAGTGAGTGAACTCCAAGGAGGTAACAGGTAAGGACTGAGCAACTGAAATAGGGTGACGTTTTCTTGGTCCACCAATTAGACTCTTCCCTGGTGGTAGGCACTTTTCCTTTGTGGGGAATCTTCTCTGGAATGAGTGCTGTGGTTCACAGGGCTCCAGTGGTAAATCCCAATACTTGCTTTTCTCCCCCCAACCCACCTCATTCCCTCTCACCCCAATCCCTCCATTCTCCTTTTATTTTTTCCCCAGTGGATAATGAAAACCCATTAAGCTTGACTTATCAGCAAATTAAAACTAGAGGTCAAGCTGGGCAAAATCTTTAACCCTATCAAGAGGTGAGGGGGAATAATTGTACTCTATTATTCTAAGGCAGTAGACAGAAGAAGAAAAACTAAAGCAATCAAATTTCCATATTAAAGCCAGCTGAATATTAATATCTTGCCACATGTGTTTTGATATGCTTATATATTTAAAAATTAAATTAATGAGTGTTATATACCTGTCTATTATCTATAACTGTTATCTATCTACCTGTCTATATATCTTCTTTATCATCATCTACTTAGCTATCTAAACTATTGTCTGTTGGTATCTTTGATTATCTATCCCCTGATCATGTGATGTGAGAATTTACCATATATATTTTTGGAATGGAAATTTGAGATTATTTTCACTCACATTTTTGTTTTCTGTTATCCAGGGAACCTGGGAATTTTGGAATAGGAAAATATCTTAGGAAGCACATTATAACATTCGCACATACATAGTCCTTATTATTCACAATTGTTCCCAATGGCCATCTAAAATAATGAAACAGACATTGTTTTTAAAATATACAATATGTTTAGATTTTTTGGAAACATTTTGATTTCATGAGATTGTATATATGTGATCCAAAGAATTTTTTGTTTGAGTGTATATCTTGAGCACATCTTCAGCTTCTAAATATTGGTTACTACAAACAACACAAACACTAATTTGGTGTTCTGACCTGTTGATGGTGGTCTGCTCAAAGTGAATGATGTTCTGTTATGCTGAAGTTCCTCTTTTCCCCAACATATACTTAAGCAATGAGGATCAGTGCCTATGTATTATAGTTAATGGCCCCAGAACGAAACTGAAAAGACAAACTTCCTGTGATCAGGCCACAGCTTTCAAAGTTTCTCTGACCTCAGCTAAAATCTTCCTGTGTGAACTTATGAACATAGTTCAAGACATTATATATATATGTGTGTGTGTGCATATATATATACCCACACATATATAGATATTTATTCACTTTGGCATTCAGTCATAATTGATTAAAATCCTATTATTTGGGATTTATATTTCTTTTTCTTTTTTTTCTTGAGCCTTTCATCAGTGAATTAAAAAATGAAGTTTATATTCAAGTTTAAGCAAAGACTCTGATACACATTTTTAAAAAGTCTAAATATCAGATTTGAAAGACAACCTAATTTTTCTTTTTCTAGGAAGAATTTTACATAAGAGTATACAACACAAAATAACTAGGAAAAAAGCATTGCTTCTTTGAGCTCAAAGAATGATGTGTTTCCTTTTGCTTTTTACAAATGGGTAGAGGTTTTATTATGGAAGTTTTGTGGGGTTGGTGGCACACAACTCAAAATGCTTTTTTTTCTTTTTTTTGGTAAAGATCAAAAGGCAATATTGTTCCTGAAAACATCAAAACTCTAGGACAGGATTTATAATGCCTTGCCAGAAAGCTTTTATTTCTTGAATGTGCACTTATGTGCTTTGTTGTGCAGCAAATCTCCAAGAGTGTCTCTTAATGCTCATTGACATACCAGTTCTCAACAGCTCAGGTATATCTATCATGTTTTCTGAGTAAAACCTTGCTTTTATAATGTATCTAAAACCAGATATATGTCCTTATGACAGCTTACAGTGGCTTTTGTATAATGATTATAATTTTTCTTATAAAATGTATCTTTTGAATCATCAATATTTATGTTACATGTTAGTTCTTGTTCTTGAAGTATAATGCACATTTGTGTGAAAATATACTTGAAACTGTACTTAGAATGAATAGTAAACTCATTCCCAAAATGCGTATTTTCAAGGATTGATATTACAGTTTTAAAAATTTGTATCAATAGAAATGTGAAGATAAAAATATATTTTACTAATTTTTTCTCATATTTTTGATCTCTAAAAATTCTCATTGAATAAGCCTAAATATAGAAATAAAGCTTTTGTTGGTATGTAACAATAAATGGACAGATGTGTAACCTAAAATAGTAAATGACACTGTTGTCTCATTAAGTCATCATGGCAAAACAGACCTATATGTTTAATTTCCCCCCAAAAAACAAATTCCTCATTCGCTTCTTCTGACTTAGTATTAGAAAGTTCCTTGACTCCAATTTCACTTATGTTGTGCTCTGCTTATGGCATTGTCCCTGCAAATGCCTGAGGGCATTAGAAGCTTGGGAGTTACTATAGTCATTGATCAATGTAGTCAAAATTGTTTTTCCACTAAAGAACATTTTTGACCAGTTTTATTCTTAAACTTTGCTTCTTTGTAAAAGGCAATGTTTCATTCCTTTTGTTTCATTGTCACTTTAAAGCACTCACATTGATTGGACAAACATTTTTTTAGACTCCCTCTGTGTCATAGAATTCCTGTATATGGATAGGGAAGCAAGGAAGAAGATGGCAGCATGGGAAACCCCAAATCAAAAAGAGTGATTTTCTTCCTTTTTATGGATCTCACAGTGTAGAGGAGAGAAAAAGGTACACTAATAGTTGCATCCACTGCAACTGGTAAGTGCTAAAATAGCAGCATGCTACAAGGGATCTCTACCTGGAGGAGAGAAAGGCAGATTCATAGAGGGAGTTTGTACTGAATGAATTTTATGTGCATAGTAATTTAACAGTGAATCAAAGGCTAATTGAGTCTACAAGAGAGGAGACACAGACTCTTCTACATAAATTGACAAGAAATGTGTTGGCAACAGCTACTAATAAAAAGTGTAAAATAACAGATTGGGATGTGATCTGTTTCTCTTCTTGTAAACTTTACAGTGTTTTATATATTTATTGTGGTGCTTTCCTATCCCCATGCCTTATGATTTTGTTTGTTTTCTTTCCCTTATGGATTATATAGCTCCTCGAGGAAAGAGATTGTGTTTATTTTTCTAACCACCTAATTCACGTCTACCCTGAATGGCCTCTAACACATTGTCTCAATAAATACTTATATTATATGTATACAATGAACTGTTCTTTTGCTAAAAGCAAAACATTCTAACATTAACATCGTTTTATAATAAGCCATTTTTTTAGCCCAGTTTTAAATAATTGCTGATACAAATGGTGTCACCACCCCCAAAGAAACTTGAATAAAATTATGTTGGTCTGCACCAAGATCAGTGTTAAATCATTTAACTTTACTGATAGTCATTTTTTTAAAGTTCCTTAAAATCAGGACGTTGAGCTAAATAATCTATAAGATGTCTTTCAGTTTAATATTCTAAGATTCTAGTTACTGTGTTTTATTTACTTGGTCAAATTTAAATTAGGGCTTTAAAAATATAACATGTGAAAATAATATGCAGATTTGTATTCTCTAATGTTTATAAGAAAGAGAGAAATGTGATTGTCTCATCTTAAAAACTAATATCTCTATAGTGCTTTATGAGTTACCTTTGTGAACTGAATTAAAATCTTGTGCTCCCCCAACCGACTGAATGGACCCCCTTTTGGCCAAGCGGACCTCATCTGCCCCCCTCAAAAAAACCCTTAACATTGAGTTGCTGGCCATGAGGAGAAGGGAAGTCAGACTCACCTAGTTATGCCTTGCCCCTTTTGGAGTTATTTTTTTGTAACAGTAAGATACAAAATCATTAACAAGCTTAAGGCCATGTAAGACAAAGGTTAAAGTACACCTGCAGGTCATCAATTTACTGAACAGATCACTTAAGCCTTGGTATGCAAGGTCTGTCCAGAAAGTATCCAGCCATTGTTAATACAATGAGAACATATTACATGGCTGGATACTTTCCAGACAGACATCGTATGTTTGGTGGCTTGTCTCTGATTAACAGACTTCCTTATCTTAACTTAAAATGTTCCAAGCCTTTAGACAAAGCTTCATTTTTTTAACCAATTGCAAATCAAAGAATCTTTAAACCCACCTATAACCTGTAATCCCCTGCTTCAAGATGTCCTGACTTTCTGGGCCAAACCAACGTGTATCTTCCATGTATTGATTTATGACTTTATGTATAATTCTTGTCTCCCTAAAATGTATAAAACCAAACTGTAACTCAACCATGGCAAGACCACTTGCTCAAGGCTTCTTGGGTGTGGCTCTCTGGGCCATGGTTGCACATATTCAACTCAGAATAAAGCTCTTTATATTATTTTACAGAGTTTGTGTTCTTGTCTGTTGACACATTCACAAAAATGATTTCATTTGCTCATCAATGTAGATATTGTTTTTAAGTGAGGCTTTGAACATTAAGTGACTAGGACAAACTTCCTCTTTAGAAAGTAGATGGGCTCTCCAATGTTGATGCCTCAGAACACTAAACCCTAAAAATACTGTATGTGTGCCCTTGCAGTGGTTGAAATCTCTATTTTCCCTTTGACTTTTTTTTGTCTTTTCCAAAGTGAATATTATGTTGTGAAGAACTTCTAGCTCCCATGGTGATTTCTAAATGCAGTGGTGGCTGCACTGATGTGGCTTGATGCACACAGGACAGAGGATGTTCTCAAGAGTTGATAAAACCTTTCTAGAAATAGAGGAGAAATATTTATAAGCTTCTGGGGATATCACCAAGAAATTCTGCCAGGGCAGGGAATTAGGTCATTGGTGAAGAACAGATTTTGCCAAGTCACAGTTTATTGGGGGAGGGGCCCTGATTACAATATTCTGAAAGATTATGAACTCTTTTCCCTAGAAAAGAATTGTATGTTTTAACAGATTGTTGGAGCAGATGGAGGATATGAAATTCACTACTATAATTTACATTAACATGCTACAAGACAGATTTGCCTTAATCAAAAAAAGCCCAAACCACTTCAAAGATTCAGAAACAGCTTTTCATCAGTTCATTTCATCTCATTGAAACTTGATTTAATTTAGTCAGTTTTGAAAAAAAAATGACACACTATAAATTTACACCAGGTATAATGATATACTGTAGCAAAATACTTTGAAATGTTTCATCTTCCAAAATTTTAATTCATAAAAATGATGATCTCTTGTTGCCAAATGTGTCTATTTATTTCATCATGATGTTGCCTGTGTACTGAAATAGAACAGTGAATGATGTATTGCTTCTGCTCAAGTAAGCAGAGTATCATTTAAACATCTGTCTAGTATTGTCACATATGTTTACACCTGTACTGAAACTTTTTCTTTGGTCCTGTGGCCTCACTTTAATGGGGTCAAAATTTTTGCTTTAGATTTTTCTCCATCAATTCAACACAGAGTTTTCTATACTGAACACTGATTATGTACTCCTCACCTTGGAAAATTCAATCTAATTCAAACTATTCTGTTATTAGCAGTATTAAAATTATTTGGCCAGTATTTATAGCCTGTTTAGACCATGATTAAATGTTCTAGATAAGTGTCTTTCTTATAGTATATGCTCAATATATTAAATATTAGTTGATTTTTATTTACTTCTTATTGACTGGGCATATTACCTAAAACTTAGCTAAGTGAACTTTTTCCGGACTGTAAGGTTAAAGATAGGCTAATATTATTCTTCTCAGTTTAAACTCAGAATACAGTACATAGAATTTTAGGGGTCTCAGAAATATGTGGCTGTTTCATAGTGTACTTTTAATTTCTGTTTCAAGATGACCTTGTCTTAGTTTACATAATAATGAGCTCCTGGAATTTATTAAGTTGAAACATGAAAATCCATTTGTAGTAGTTTATTACTATCAAAACAAAATGTATATACTAAAATCACATGGACTTCTGTTCTCTATACTATCGTATTCAAACTCATCTTTTATTCAGTCGGTTGAGTCTTACATATGAGTCTCTTTTCTAAAACGATGTAAGATATACAAACTTTGATGCAAACGATGTGCGGTGAGTCAGAATAAGACCAAGTAAATTAGTCGGTGTGTCCAAGTCAGCTTTACATATGGTCTGAGCTTTTATGAAGCTGTGCATATCTCCAAGATAATGTGCAAAAGTGTATATATAGCACTTTATTTAAGGAAGCTATTATTAATAATTACCACCAACTACAGGAAAATATTTTCATGAAACAAAAAATTTATACTTAACAAGATGACAAAGCTTACAACTCTTTCAAGGACTTGGGTAGAAAATGAAGTATGCTTTGGATAATCTTCAGGAGATAAAGAAACACAGTTTTTCTGCCTAGGGTCACAGAATATTTCTGTTTAAGAAGTCATATTTTAAATGAATGGAAGAGAGAAAACTCTCTACAGTATCAATCAGAGTAGGAACATTACTTTATATGGCTCATGCTAATAAACTATTTTTACGTGGATTTTTTTTAGTATAACCAGGACATCAAGGGTTGGAATAGAATAATAATCTGTTTTTCTAGGCAGTGGAGCCTAGAATATGATCAAGGAAAATATGGAAGGGAAATGATTTGGGGCTTCATAAGGAAATATGGAAGGTAAGTGTAAGGATGATTGACGGAAGCTGGAAGACAAAATCTCCCAATAAAATCCTATTTAAAGGAGAAAGTTATAAGAGATGTGTATTATGAATATGGTTGTGGTGTGCACCCATCCCATGGACAGTGTATAAGAGGGCTAGAGAAAGAAGTAAAAACAACTTAGTGAGACCACCTGGTCCTTCCATTTGCTAATCCTCTCCCATCACATCTATTGAGCAAATACAAACTATAGTCATTATTATTGTTAAGTAGAAAGAAGACTTCATATAGTCTTCTATGTCTTCATAGTGAAGACAGACTTCATATAGTCTTCATATGGATGGTTGTAGATGAACGGGTAAAATTCCTGCATCATATGTAATGTGTGTCTGTGGGGCATATAGAGCGTATGTGGGCAATAGGTGGATTGGAAGGAGAAGGGGATGGAGGTTAAAAGGTGAATACTGTGGGGCTCTATCATCTGTATTATTTGGGGTGAATAAGAACTATGGTGGATGTTATGTAATAATCACTCTCTTCCCAATGTACAATTCCTCTTCTGTATGGAATCAGAGAATGAATATGCACTTGTGTTGTTGCCTTTTTATTGGCATCTGTGCAATTTTGCCATTTTTACATTGACTCTGACAATGGGCATCATAAACATTTCTTATGAAATTCTTACCTTTTCTTCTTTTATAGCTGCTTCAGTGTTTGGCTAACGGTAGTTTTTTGTTCTCCCTGGAAGAGAAAGGCATAATTCTAAATGGCATATGTCACTTAGCCAGGAATTGTTTCTATTTCACAACTAAATGCAGACTGCTTTGGATACACCACTTCTTTGAAATGTTTGTCACAGTACTTAGAATATCTCAGTTTTTACTTATTCTATCACATTAGTAAGTATTCTGAATTTTTAGTCTCCAGCCTGAAATATTTGGCTTAGTCTTCTATAGTTGATTTCTCATCCAAAACTGCTAATATTATATTAGTAGGCTACCAAAATCTATCTATCTATCTATTATCTATTTATCTATTTGAATGTGAATAAATACACACAAATGTCACTATAAATTAGCATGTGGGCTGTGCCTGATGAGGAATATTGACATTGACTTATAAGAAAGTAGTAGTCAGACATCCTGCATTCAACTAGTTAGTAGCTTTGTGTTCTTGGGAAAATTGCTTACCTTTGAGGGCTTTGGTTTTAATAGCATGAGAAGGTACAAGACAGTGGGATCATGATGGTGAGGAGATGGAAAAAAGGTGACTTTAAGGAAGATTTGATGGGATTTAGAGACATTGGAGAAGGAATGGTTCAGAACGGGTGTGTGTGTGTGTTTGCATGTGAATATAGGTATGGTGGGGATGGAGAGGGGGTCATGGGTCTGGGCATGATAATTGTCTTCAAATATTTGAAAAATTAGTATCTACATGTGGGATTAGATTGTTCAGCATAGCCAGAAAAAAATAACTTTTCTCAGTAGGTGGAATTAACAGCTATAACTAGTTTTTGTTGTTATTTAATATAAAGAAAGGCTGACAGGCTTATCCTTATCCTAAGATAGAATGTTCAAACATAAGTGGGACAACCACTTGAATCATTGATGGTGGGGCAGTCATGAGCATGGACTTTGGTAGGTCATTAAATATGAAATGTCCAATTTTGAATCAAAAGTTTAGTTTATTATATCAAAAAAGAAGCAGTACAATTAATCACAGTATGTGCCTAAACTAGCCACACAGTATTGCCATCTTAACAGTAGGTAGCTTGCTTATGCCAGCGGCGACGAAGCCCGGAAAGTGAGTGGTGATGAAATCACAAAAGGCCTTTTCCACAGCTTGTTGAGAATTGAATATTTTTCCTTACAAAAAGTGGTCCAAAGCCTGGAAGAAGTTGTAGTCAATGGTGCAAGGTCTGGTGAATACGGTGGATGACAGCATTTCCAAGCCCAGTTTCTATAGTTTGAGCAGTGTTGTTTGTGTGACATGTGTCCAGTTGGTTGCAGTAGACATCCGCTGTAATTGATTGACCAGGTTTCATGAAGCTGTAGTGGATAATACCAGTGCTGGACCACCAAACAGACACTATTAGCTTTTTTGATGAATATGCAGTTTTGGACTGTGTTTTGGCATGTTGTCTTCGTCCAAACATTGTGCTGAATGCTTGTGATTGTCAAAAAGAACCCATTTTTCATCACATGTGACAATATGATGTAGAAATGGTTTGCCTTTATGTCGTGACAGCAAGGAAAGGCAAGCTTTGAGATAATTTCTCTGCTGATGCTCATTAATTCATGCGGAACCCATCTATCCAGCTTCTTTAACTTGCTAGTTTGTTTCAAATGGTCCAATATTGTTGGAATAGTAACGTAAAACGTTGCTGCTAATTCATGCATAGGTTGAGATGGATTCACTTCCACTACAGATTTCAGCTCATCATTATCCATCTTGGTCTCAGGTCACCCATATGGCTCATTTTCAAGATTAAAATCACCAGAATGGAACTTCTCAAACCATCAGTGTACTATGCACTCATTAGCTACATCCTTCCCAAACACTTCATTGATATTTTGAGCTTTCTGTGCTACATTGGTTCCATGACAGAACTCATATTTGAAAATAACATAAATTTTTTACTTATCCATGGTTTCACAAAAATTGCTCTAAAAAAAAAATTGAAAGATAATCACAAGCCAAACCATGCATTTGAACAAACGAGGATGTACCTTCACAATAAAAATAAAACAAGAAGTGTCAAAGTGAAAAGTCAGAGATACCAACTGTCAAACTTAGTACTTAAGGAAATCGAACATTTCATACTTAATAACTTCATATTAGGCAGACCTCAACTTGAATACTAGCTCACCCTTTACTAGTTTTGTGACTTTTGGCAAATTTCTTAATAGCTCTTAGGTTCATTTTCCTATTTTATAAGGTAGAGGATAACATATACTAACCACTGGACTTTTTGTGAGGATTAAAAGAGGTAATAAGGGTGAAATTACTCAGCATAGTAAATGCTCAATACTTTTTTATATTTAGGAGGGAGTGATTTAAGGATCACACGGGGGGTGGTTGGATATCATAACAAGAATATGAAGAATAAAACCAAACAATGGCCTACCCCAATGACTCCTATCAATATGCAAAAAAAGGAATCGGTGCATATTGTTAGATAATTCAAACAGTATAAAAAGGCATTAAATGAAAATTAAAAGCTTTCATCCTCCTCTGTTGTTTTATGTATGGTAGCCACTGACACGAATCTTTTCAGAAAATTAGGTTTTTGTATAGAAAGTTTAGGATGCTTTTGGATGTCTTTAGTTGCAAGCAACGGAAAGCTCAACTCAGACTGGCTTAAATAATAATGGGAATTTACCAATGCGTATAACTAAAATACCCAGAAGGGCAAGTTTAAGGCAAGGGTTTAATCCAAAAGTTTATGATGCCATCAGGGGCCGAGGTATGAGTTTTTTGGGTTCTCAACTCTGTTCTCTTCCACATGTTGGCCTTGTTTTTGAATTAGCTTCCCTCCAAAAATTTAATATTTGGTTAAAAAACCCCAAATAACTGCAGCATTGTCTAGACAAAGAAAACACCTTTTACAGAGAATTCCAGGCAAAATTTCTGATATTTACTCTGAATATTAGAGTCTGGTTTAGTTCATGTGTCCTTGTATGAACTGGTCTCTGTGGGCAGAGGATTAGCATTACTGTTTGGATTACCCTATATCATTTATTCCACCCATGGAGCTGGGGTCCAGAAGGACCCGGACCCCAAGTGAACTAGGGACATTTGGAAGGTAGAAAGTAGCATATGGAAGATGGTAAGGTGTTCTGGTTACCTATTACTGCATACCAAACCACCTCAAAATTCTGGTTTTAAATAACTACCATTTAATTATGCTCATCGATTCTGGGTATTAGGAATTTGGATAAGTCCCAGTGAGTATATCTAGTATCTTTTTCCTCATCAACATTATAAATATATGCACTCACATTTCTTCTCTAAAATATTAATGATTTTATTTTTTATGTTTAAATCTTTGGTACATCTAGAATTTTGTTTCCCAGTGCTAATTCACTGACAAGGAAAACATAGCTCAAAGAAGGTGTAGACTACCTTTAGTTATACAGCTAGGGAGTGGCAGAGCCAGAACAAGAACCACACCTTCTTAACATCTAGAGTCTGCTATTTCCACTAACAGTGGGAAGAGACAGAATCCATTTTGGCCAGTTTAAGTGAGAAAGGAATTTATTAATGGAGCTTACAACATAGCTCACAGAATCTCTAAGAGGTCCACAGAGGCGTCTGTTGGTTGTGATTGCCCAACCACATCTGGAGCCTTCTGTAATGAAGACATCATTGCTATTGCTGCTTACTGCAGGTGACAACAGGGGCTGGACACCAAAGGCTCTGTTACTAATGTTCCCAAGAACCAAATGCCTTTGCTACCTCACTTGCCAGAAGATCAATTCCCCAGAGTGGAGCCTCTTACGTGGCTCAATTTCAAATCCAACTCCATATGGTGCATTTGATTGGCAAAACTTAGGCTACATGGTTGTACCTTACATGCAAAGGACCTGGGAATATAGAAAGTTGGACTTAAAATATGGAAAAATATCAAACTTTAGGAAGGGTGTTAAAATATTTTTGTCTGCTATGAGGTCCACTTCAGCCTCCATCCATTCTCTTCTGATTTGTTACTAAGTTTTATGTGTTGCCTATGTAGCTGCTGAGAAAAGTAGAATTTTCTGGCACACCGTTGACGGCAGAAAGTCCTTTCATGGTTTTTTATCAGGAGACAAAAAGGAACCTGAATGCAGATGAGGCAAATAGTACTCTAGGTAGAGAATTTTCAAGTTGAATAATTGTTTGAGGTGGTGTTTTTAGAATTCAGCATAAGGAGAGCTAATTCACATATGATTCAGTTGTTTTCAACCAAAACTAAATATTTGAAACTTAGATCCAACTTAATACACCCTTGTTGAACATCTATTATGAACTAGGCCCTGTGAGGCTCTCCACATTCACTGGAGTTGAAAGAATGCTTTTATATCTGGTAATAAAATTTTCAAGTTATATAGGTTAGTATTCAGGAAGAGGATGATAAAATACAATTGTTCATGTTAACAGAATCTAATTTTAGCAACTTTCTGATGGTCTTTTGAACCAAAGTATATTTACTTGCTGCCATGAAATAATTGAATAAAGCCATAAAAAAGAAATTACACATAAAAAATGAAATAGAAGTGATTAATCTCTTCAAGCACCCTACTTCTATATTGAATAATTGAATGAAAAAAATATTGACAGTATACATGTCATCTTTAAACTATACTTTGTAGCGCTACTGAACATGAAATATTTTTGAGAATTTTGAGTCTCACTAAGTCATACTTTAGACATTCAGTTTGTGTATATAAGGTTTTTAACCTTATATTTATTATCTTGAATACTTTCCTATAGACATGAATGTTAGAAACACCAGGGGAGGAACACACAAGGCTGTGGTAGATGGAAAGAGATTTATTAGGACATCTGTGTACAGATGGGCTGAGTCCAAACAAATGGCATCAGCCCCCAACTGGGTGGGCTTCTGGGGCTTTTGTGTGTTGTTTTGGGCAGGCCCTCAAAAGAGGAGGGAATCTTAAAGGCAAAGTTCCCATGGAACTTCCCACTAGCCTCTGGGTCCAGCCTATCATTCCAGCCTTTTTGTTTTTATGGAATAGGGGCAGAGGTCTCTTCTTCTGTAGTATCTTCCTGCTGAGTAGGGGTGTTGATAGGAAGAGGTGAGTAGTTATCGGTAGGCTGGTGATAGTGATCTCTGGTGGACTGGATTAGCATCCGGTATGGTGTTGAGGCCTGTGACAACATCATTTCTCTCAAAGATTGATTAGTGAAGATTTGAATTTGATTTTGAAGGAATTTGGAAAAAAATTATAAGAGACAGGGTCCATACGGGGATTGGAAAGGACTGATTGTTAGGGTTAATTTGAATTTCTGGGGACAGCATAACTATGGTGTAGGTTTCTGTCCACTTAATGGGTAAGTAATAGTAAGTTGAGGAGCTGCAGAGAAAGAAATATTTTGTTTGTCCTAGGCATGTCACATAATCTATGGAGAAGAGGTGAGCCAATGTTCTTCTATATTTTTTTGGAGAGTGTTTTGTGTCCCAGAGAGAAAGTGTGTCAGAGTAGTTCCAGTAAGGGGTTGTAAGGTACGGGCTTGGTGTGACTGATTACTAAGTAGGTGAAATTTGTGAGTGTCTAAAATAGAAGTGTGTGGAGTCAGTGGGGACAGGTAGTGAGAGACAGGTCTTAATGGTGTCTCCAGAAGATAAGAACCAAGGGGGAAGGTTAATAGGTCTGGGAGGTCATCCTTGACAGAACAAAGAATTTATAGAATGGGCTCCTGGAGCAGAAAGGGAAGGTTGACAAGTGTAGTATAGAGGGTGGATAAATCTGGGTGTGAAAGAAGGGGTATTGTGACTTGAAGGAGGGTGATGATGATAGTTAGGTTACAAATTTTTGAACTGAGGGAGCCAAATGACTGGCCCATGGGCTGTGTATGTGAGAGACAGAGAGGAGCTTGGGACTCAATGTGGGTGTTAGTGCTGAGGGGGCCTACGATGGCACAGGGCAAAGTGGGAACTGACTTGAGGATGTTTAGGAACAAGTTAAGCTATTCTCTTGCCTGTTTCTGATATTGCCTTGGGAAGGAATTGTATTGGGTATAACTTCGTGAGGAGAAAGCAGGTCCCTGATGGACTATAAATAATAAAGAGGCTGGAATATTTGTCCAGGTTTTTTGGCTATAACCAGGATAGTGGTGTATGGATCAAGTGCCATTGTCAGGCAAATCCAACAATTTTGGATGAGTGGTGGGGAGGTTAAATCGAGTAGGTGGTGAGATAGGGTAAGGGTTTGGTTTAGATGGTATGAAGGGATTAGGAAGGGGTACCCCCTGGGATATTAAGGATAAGGAGAAAAGTTATTAGTGAGAGGTGATATTGTTTTATTTTTGGTTGTAAAGGTGTTGTCAGGTGACTCTCTTTAAGGAGAACTAGGTCTCCTGGGGATAGGTTAGTGGGTGGTAAGTCTCCAGTTGGTGGTTTGGGCAAGACCTGATCTGCATGTTTTCTGAGAAGTTGTCTAACAAGGTTTAGGGTGGGGAGATAATTACCTATAGGAGATTTGTGAAGCAGGAAAGTTATTCAGGAGGAGAGGTCTGCCATACATGAGTTTAAAAGGACTAAGGAATGTTGGTGCTTGTGGGGTGGCATGAATTTTGGTGATGGCAATTGGAAGGAGGGAGATCCAGGTCACTTTAATTTTTAGGCTCAATTTGGTCAGATGGGCTTTGATGATTGAATTAGCTTTTCTACTTTTCTTTCTGAAGATTGGGATCTGTAGGGTATGTGGAAATTTTGTTTTATAGATAAAGTTGAGACAACCTGTTGGGTAATTTGGGATATAAAGGCAGGTCTATTATTAGACTGAAGAGAGGTTGGTAGGCCAAATTGGGGACTAATGTGGTAGACAAGAGCCTTGGTGACTTCTAGAGATTTTTTTAGAGGTGGAAGGAAAGGCTTCTACGCAGCCAGAGAAAGTGTCTATGATGATAAGGAGATATTTAGTCTTTTTGACTGGGGCATATGAGTGAAATCTATTTGCCAGTCTTATCCTGGGATTTGTCCTCGGGTCTGGTGGGTCGGGAAGGAAGGGGGTTGAAGGCCCCCTTGTGGTGAGATTGAGGAGCAAATAGAGCAGGTTTTAGTGATTTCTTGTAAAGTAGTGGGTAATTTAGGATAGAGGAGGAGAGGTTTTAGGAATTGTAGGAGGGGCCTGTAACCTCCATGAAAGGCTTTATGTATTGTGTGGATAGGGACAGAACCTGGGCCTGAGGGAGGATGTACTTTTCATTTAGTTTGTACTAATCTCCTTCTAAGGTGGCACCCTCCGTGGTTAATGATGAGTGTTCTTCTGGGCTGTATTGGGGAGCACTGTTGGGCATGACTAGCAGTTGTGTGGCTGTTGGGGGTGGCTGAACAGCAGCTGCTTTGGCTGTCTGGTCTGCCTGGTGGTTGTCTCGGGTGATGGGATCTGTCCGTATTTGGTGGCCTTTGCAGTGGATCATAGCTGCTGAGGTAGGAAGATGTGCAGCTTTGAGGAGCTTGAAAATTAGAGGAGCATTAGTGATTGAGGACCCCTTGGTGGTGAGAAAGCCCCTTTCATTCCAAATGGCTGCATGAGAATGGATGATGTGATAAGGACATTTAGAGTCTGTGTGTATATTTAAGGAGTGTCTTTTTGCTAAAGCAAGGGCCCTTGTTAGAGCTATGAGTTCTGTTTGTTGAGAAGTTGTTCTTGTCAGCAGGAGTTCTGGCTTTATAGTGTGTGGAGGAGACACAATAGAATATGTCACTACTTTTCCCCTTGGTGTATGTATGAGCCACCATTTATAAATCATGTAAAGGTTGCATTTGAGAGAGGTTGGTCTTTAATGTGAGGAAGGAAAGGTTGTCTGGAATTTAGAGTGTTTATATACGAGTGAATGTTTTTTTGTGTGTGTGAGGGTAAGGGGCGGAGGGTAGCGGAGTTGAGTCTGTTGCACTTTATAAGGGAGACTTCCGGTGAGGTGAAGAATGTGATGGAAGGATTGAATGTGAGGAGGAGGAAGATGAAGGGCTGCTTTGTGGGATAGCAAGTCAGAGAGGTTATGAGAGGAAAAATTGTTCTTGTGTGGCTCAATGTGAGTTTTTGCTTTCTTTTGTAAGGAGTGCTGCAGCTGCTAGGGCTCTGAGACAGGCTGGCTAGTCCTGGACTGTGGAATCTAACTGTTTAGATAACAAGGCTATAATTTGAGGGTCAGACCCCACGTCTTGGCTAAGGAGTCTGACTGCCATTCTCTCCTCCTTGTCTGTGTACAATTTAAAGGTTTTTGTCAAAATTAGGAAGGATGAGTGCCGGGGCAGTGATAAGGGTCGGCTGGAGTTCTTTGAAAAGTGTAGCAAGTGGGAGGGTAGGATCAAGGGGTTCTGAGAGAGAGCCCCTGGATGTTTGATAAAGGGGTTTGGCAAGGAGGCTGAAGTTGGGAATCTGGATACAGAAATATCTGGCCAGGCTGAGGAAAGAGAGAAGCTCCTTTTGAAGGTGGGTGGACACATAGAAGAAATTAGGGATTTTTGGGCGGTGGTGATTGATGTGGTGTGAGGGTGAGTCTTAGATGTGTGACTTGGGAGGTGGAGATTTGGACCTTATGGGCGGATACTCAGTATCCCTTTTATGCTAGAAAATTTAGAAGGATGGCAGTGTGTTGGTGAGAAAGTTCAGAGGAAGGGGTGCATAGGAGAAGGTCAACTGGGGTTTAGGTCTAAGGTAGACAAGTCAGAGGCCAGAGCCTGGCCAAAGAAGTGGGGTCTCTCTCAGAATCCCTGAGGGAGGACTGTCCAAATTAGTTGGTGTGATTGGAGAGGGTCTGGGTCCTCCCACGTGAAGGCAAAGAGATTTTGGGAGTCAGGGTATAATGGTATAGTGAAGAAAGTGTCTTTGAGGTCAAGTGTAGTAAAGTGTGTGGTAGTGAAGGGAATGAGGCATAGGATGGCATACGGATAGAGGATTACTGGGTGGGTAGGGAGTACAGCCTGGTTAATGATTCTAAGATTCTGTACTAGCCGATAAGATCCAGCAGGTTTTTTAACTGGTAGAATTGGAGTAGTATAAGGGGAATTGATGGGTTTTAAGAGGTTTTGAGAGAGAAGGTGATTAATTATAGACTGAAGGCCTTTTTAGCTTTCTAGGGAGAAAGGATATTGTGTTTGACAGGGATAAGAAAATGGGTTCTTTAGGAGGATTTGGACTGGCTTGTGATGGTGGGCTACTGAGGGGGCAGAGGTATCCCTAGACTACAGGGTTAACTAAAGAACCAGGTAGAGGAGGTTTCTTTGAGCCAGGTGTGGTGAGGAGGAAGAGAAGGGAGAGGTCTGGGCTATGTGATAAGGGAGTGAGTGTAAGGGAGGCTCAGAACTTGGATAAGATATTTTGGCCTAAAATGGGAGTTGGACAACTGGGGATAATCAAAAAGGAGTGGGCAAAGGGGGAGTTATGAAGTGAGCAGTTAAAGGGTGGGGTAGAGAGGGGTTTTGAAACTAGGCCAGCAACCCCCACAGTGGATGTCCTTGAAGGGTAGGTAAGGCCTGTAAATTTGCATAAACTAGAGTAAGTTTCCCCCCTTACCTATGAGGAAAGAGATTGTCTTACCTGCTACTGTCAGTGTTACCCTGGGCTCTGCTGGAGTTATTTTGGTGGGGGCTATGTCACCTGGGCAGTGTCAGTCCTTGGAAGCTAAACCAAGAATGTCAGGAAGGTTGAGGCCAGAGGAGTCCTGTTGTCTGGAGGGAAGGGATGGGACCCTACCCTGAGAGGTTTGGTCCAAATCCATCTTCCAGTGGCCATTTTTGCCACAGTTAGGACAGGGGCCAGGCTGAGGCCTAGGGTTGGAGCAAACTTTTGCCCAGTGACCCTCTTTACCACATCTAAAGCATGGTCTAAGCGGCATTCTTGTCCTGGGTGCTTTGGCCCTTGTTCCATTAGGGACTGTTGCCTTGTTGGCGGAGCCCTGGATAGCTGCAGCCAGCAACTGGTATTTAGCTTTGTCTCTTTTCTGTTTTTCTAATTTTTTCTTCCTTGTCCCAGTTATTAAAGACCTTGAAGTCCAGGTTTAAGAGATTCTTTTGTGGAGTTTGAGGGCTTTTATCTAATTTTTGGAGTTTATGTCTTATATCTGGAGCAGATTGAGAGATAAAACATGTATTTAAAACTAAGGCACTCTTGGCCGAGGTAGGGTTTATGGTGGTATATTTTTGTAGAGCCTCCGTTAGGCAGGATAGGAAAAGAGCAGGGTTTTCATCTGGGTTTTGGCTGATCTCTTTAAGTTTTTCATAGTCAACCACCTTTTGTCCAGCCTTTCTGAGACCTGCGATAAGACAAGAGGTCATGTGGACCCAGTGATAGAGGCCAGGTGCTCCAGTTTGATAATACCGATTGGGGTCTTCCCAGGGCACTGCCATGGCACCCACGGGCTGAGTGTCATCTTGCTGATGAACACCATCAGCATGGGCCCCTGGGCAGCCATCCAGACTCTTTCTTTCTCCTCCAGGTTTAAGGTGGAGGAGGGAATGACAAAGAGGTCATGCCACATCAAGTCATCAGACTGGGTGAGGCATTCCAATTCTTTGGTGTAAGTAGTGGGGTCTGTGGTAAAGGAAACTAATCTCTTCTCTATTTGAGAAAGATCAGACATAGAGAAAGGGACAGGGACCCGAACAATACCCTCAGTCCCCGCCACCTCTCTGAGAGGAAGAATGGCAGATGGTTATGGCCCAGCCACTTGTACTGCTTGGGACCGGGTGTGAGGAGGAGAGAAAATGGGTGTAGGGGTTTGAGGAGGAGGGGAAGCAGAGAGAGGGGGAGGAGAAGGAGAAGAGGGGGTTCGGAGTGTAAGGGTAGGACTGGGTAGGTAGAGCAGGATTGGCAGAGAGAGGGGCAGGATCCGAGGGTGAAGAAGGCCTGGACACAGGGAACTTCAAGCCACTTTCCATTGCGTTGACAGAAATTGTCTAAGTCATGTAATGTGTTAAAATTGAATGTGTTGTTTTTGGGCCATTAAGAGCCATTATCTAATTTATATTGTGGCCAGGCCGTGTTGCAATAAAACATTAGTCATTTCAGTTTAATATTTCCCTGGAGACTGAGCTGATCAAGACTCCGGAGGAGACACATGAATGGGGTCATTTTCGGAGGGATGGACTAGCTGTTGCCCATTATATATATATATATAGAGAGAGAGAGAGAGAATGGCACTAAGGTAGGGGTGAGAGACAGACCTACCTACCCCAGCGGGAATCTCCCATGTGCAAGCATCCTGGTAGATGGGTAGATTCTGAGAAAGCAAGAGTGAGGGGATCTCCAGATTGAGCATCTTCAAATCTGAAGAGCTTCTAGCCTGGAGGTGAGGAATCTTCTGGCCTAGCACTAGGGCTTTTGAGTGAGGGCAAATTGGGGGGTGGGGGAGAGAGAAAGAGAGAGAGAGAAGAGGGTAGGAGTCACTCAGCCAGAGAATGGTCGCTGTTGGATGTGTAGTCAGCAATGGAAAGGTGAAGATTCCCTCCATCTGATGTCCTCCCTGGCTGGCTTGGGAGGGCAGTGGGGGAAGGGCCAGTGCAGGCCAGTCCCATGGTCTAGGGTGGGACTTGGGGTTTAGCCCAGGGCAAGCTGCCTCTGGGGGCCACGCATGTTGCCACTGCCACTGCTGTGCTCACACTGCTGTGCTCCCCAGGCCGCAAGCCCCAGCTGGGATCGGAGCTGTGTTCTACTCACCTCCCCTAGTAGGCCCTCCTGAGTTTCAGCACCAAATGTTAGAAATGCCAAGGGAGGAATGCACAAGCCTGTGGTAGATGGAAAAAAATTTATTAGGGCATCTGTGAACAGATGGGCTGAGTCCAACTAATGGCGTCAACCCCAGTGGGCAGGCTTCTGGGACTTTTATGGGCCAGTTTGGGTGGGCCCTCAAAAGAGGTGGTCTTAAAGGCAAAGTTCCCATGGAACTTCCCACTAGCCTCTGGCTTCAGCCCAACAATGAACAGTTCTTAAAGAACATCAAACCCAAGTATGTGGAAACCAAAATAGTCAATGCAATAAGAAGCTCTAATCATCCTTTGGGTTTCCTTACTTTTCATAAAAAACTATTTTGGAATTGAATATCTTTTGATTAAAAATAACTCTAATCAACTCTATTATCAACTCTAATTTAGGGATGTTTCAAAGTGGGTGAAATAAAACAGAAAGTAAATCTACTTTTCTCCTTAATTTCCAGGTGTATATATTTTTGTGCAGGGGGAGTATGGAAAGATGGTTTAGTTATGACCAGGTATACAGCTGAATATAGAGTAAGGGAAGTAGAGGAAACAGAAATAAGTTACAAAACTTGACTTATAGAGGTCACATTCTATTTTTAACATAAAATCATTACTTTAATAAAGATTCTAAAGCTTTCAGAGTGTCCCAGGTAGAAAGTTGACTCAGCAAAAGCAAAGCCGGGCTGTGCACTCATCCAGTCTTGTAACCTACATTCCAAACAGAAGCGTCAGGGAACATGGTGATTAAGGTTCCAGGATTAGTACTTTTTGAGCAAGATTGCTGAAATGGCTTTGGACCTTGTCAGTAGCACAATTGTTGTGATTGTATTCCCACTTAATAGCCTCTGATGAAAGTATTTTGGACACCTGAGAACACCTGTTTGAAAGTGACTAAGGTTGAAGAAAAGAGAGGAGTCTATATGCTCAAAACATATTAATCAATCAGAAGAACAGGATAGAACTGGATAGTTCAAAATGCTGTTTAGTGCTTATAGCAGTGATAAGAGTTAGTTGTAGCTAAAATTGATTAGTGCTTTCTCCGCTCAAGATTCTGTGGCCCCACCTTTAGGTGCATCCTCTTATTCAACCCTCATAGCAACATTGTGAGGATGATGCTTTTATTATTCCTATTATAGAGATGGGGAAACAAAATGATTCAAGAGTTTAAAAACATTGTCTTAGTGTATTCTTACTGCTATGACAAAAATACCACAAACAGGGTAATTTATAAATAATAGAAATTTATTTCTCACAGTTCTAGAAGCTGGGAAGTTCGGTGTCTTTTGAGGGCCTGGTCTCTGCTTCCAAGATGGCACCTTGACCACCATGTCCTCACGTGGTGGGAGGGCAAAAAGGCCTAGGGTGCTCCTTCAACCTCTTTTGTAAGGTTGCTAATCACATTCATGAGGGCTCTGCCCTTGTGCCTTAATCACCTCCTAAAGGTCCCACATCTTAATACTATCACATTGGTGATTAAGTTTCAATGTATAAAATTTGGGGGACACATTCAGACTATGGCTAATGTTGTATAGACAGAAAATGACTGAGCTGGGATTCAAACCCAGTTTTATATGACTAAGAACTCCAGCTCCAAATCACTGAACTTTACTGCTCTTTCAAAAGCATCCTTTTATGTAATAAATATATCACTGCTCTAGATCCCATAAAGTAGGACAAAATATTCAACTGATTCTACTTTAAAAACTAAAACATAGTCCCTAGAAAGGATAGACTACTCTAAATAAGATAGATGTAGTGCTGAGTATTTATTAATTCATTTATTTAATTACTATGTACTGAACACACGCTATATGCCAGACCCTTTGCATAGGATGTTGTTCCTCTTCTCGAAGAGATTACAGTCTAATAGCTATAAAAACAAATAAGTATGATTGAATGTCATGGATGACATAAGACAGATCTGATCAAAGTAAAAACAAGGCCAAAAGTAAAAAGTGGTCATAAGTATCAGAATACAAGTGATAATGGTTGGGGATGGGGCTGACATTTCCTGAAAAGAAAATCTTCATGAGTAAGAAGCTTGAAATGAGTCTTCAAAGGCAAATAGATCTTTGCCAGGCTGATTGAAGGTAGGGGATGGTGTCTCTCATTCCTGGGCAAAGAGAAAGGATCCTGGGCAGAGGAAGCTGGGTGAGAAAATGTGAAGAGGCATGGAAAAGCACTACATGTTATAGGAACTGTAAAATCAAGGAACTGGTTGATTTAAAAGGTAAAAAAAGCGTTAGTGAAAAAAAAACCTGGAAAGGAAACAAAGAGTTTGGACCTTCATATGTATGATAAAAAGCACCACTGATAAGTTTTAAGCCATGAAAGAAATATGATCAAGTTTATCTTCCAGAAATATCATGGATATATGAAAGATGGATTTGAATTGTGAAGGAAGCAGTATGGAAATTAAGCCTAGAAAGGAGAGGACAGATAGAAGAAATATCCCCTAAGTATAAAAATAAGTTGATAAACTTACCCTCTCCTGCCTGCCAAACAAAACAAAAAACCGTGTGAACATTCCTTACCTACAGGACTATAATTAATTAATGCAGCACAATGTCTGGCAAATAATATATTCTCAATTTGGCTTAGAATTATGACCTTGTGGTACTTTGAAGGAAAGAAATGATTGTTTAGTTTCAGAATAAATTTTAAAATGATTTTAGGGCGCAGTGGGAGTCATAACACATTATTCTGTGTAATCTTTATTGCTTATTCCTGAGGAGTACACTATCAAGTTTTAAGAGAACAAAATAACAAACAAATATATTACATTGGTTTTCCAAATATCACTTTAGGTGCCCAATAGGAAGGAACAGAAAGGAACTTAAAGTAATCGATTTGTGACTTTGTTTGCAAAAAATTCCCTTTGAAAATAGCTTTTGAGTAAATTACCTTTTATTGCTAACCACTTTGGGAAATATTATTTTCTATTATAAAATCACTTTTGGACCTGAAAGAAATAAAAGATTTAACATATCTTAGAATCATAGTTGTAAATTTTCATGTGGTACTAGTTGTGCTCGCAAAACGTTTCTCCCAGCTATGTCGAAAAATTTACTTGTTTTAAAAGTGAGAAATGTTGCTGAATTACAATGGCAAATCTCATTTCATTTTTCACTTTAAAATGTCTGCATATTCATTATTGTACTGTTGTTTATCGGTGAGAATGATATTGTATTGTGGAAAAATATTTCAGGATTCTTTGTAAATAACAGCTAAAAGGTAATAAAGTTTGCTAATTGTTATCTAGATTCAAATTTTGCTAGCAAATAATCATTGCTTGGAGGGAATACATGATTCCTTCTGGACTCAAAGTGTATAGCCTTTCAACAAAGAGGAAATTGAGCTGTTAGGTCTGCACACATATGATGTGTAATAGAGCCAGCAAGAAGTGGCAATATTCCTGCCTTTGTCCTTCCTGAAATCATCTCAAAATTCTAACAATTCACCATTTGAAAACAATGGCGGGTTTAGGCAGTGACCTTGTTTCTAGGCTGCAAGCAAATAAAGAAAAAGTTCATTCTGAGAAACCAAAGACATATCCATAACAAAAGAATGAACAGATTTCTTTATGTAGTCCTCTAACCAGGCTGGAAGATATTTTCTCACTGCTTACCAAGGTCATGATTTTCCTTTGCTTTTCCTATAGGACCTTATGGTAAAATATTGCCATCTTGAATTTTCATCTTTAATCATTCCCTCTTGTCTGACCTACAAATGTGCTCATGTTTTGCATATCTCGAAATTCCTTCCCTGAAGAATTTTTCTTGTATTACCTACAGTTAATATCCCCTCTGCCTCTCTCTTTTTTCCTTACCGCTGCAATTGCTCTGACTTATTTCTGGGAGAAGCAATGGTTATCACTGAAACATCAAAACTGAGTCATTTCAACTACTTCTTTACCTTCAAGGTTTACTTCCAGTCAGTCACATAGTCTATACATTTTTACCTGTCAATTTTTTTCATACCTGTCCACTTGTTTTTAATCTCACTGTCCTTAGCTGGATTGTTGTTACTGCCTCCTAACTGGTTTCTTTTTAGAAACCTTTTCCTTTAATCCATTCTAAATAGAGCTGCAGGGATAATCCTCCCGAAGTACAGCTTTGAATATGTAATCTCTGTGTGAATAATAATAACAACAATAATAACAACAAAATCCAATTTCACCCTTAAAATAATAAGAAATTCAGTACTTTAAAATACTTATAACCAAATGCATGAATGTCTACATTTTCACAAAGAAGCCCTCCTCCACCCTTTTTTAAAAGTTTATGAGACTAAATCGGGCATGTGAAAAAGTTGCATTAATTCTTTCAAGCAACATGAGTACTTTGTAACTCAGTGAATCTGGTATTGAGTCACATTAGAGCATTTACAGCATCAAATATATCCACTCAACTCCTTTAGAGTCAAACCGATTAGGTCTCAGCAACTGAGGTTGTGGGGAGAGGCATTGTCAGGTACCATTTTTGCCACACTTGATAGAGTCTATGGTTCACTGCTTGAGAGAGTTACCTCAAGGAGAGAATTGGAAAAATAACACCTTTTACCACCCACAATTAGGGTTGGCATGGTAACCATCCTCTCCATGATCCTGAAGAAACAAAAGAGTAGGGTTTGAAATTTTGGCTTTGAAAGGCTGCTGATCCATGCTCCAACTCAATACTTTTCTTTTCTGGATTCTTATTTATTCTCCTATTTATAATTATATTCTTTTCTTCAGAAAATTTCCTGCTTACTATTCTGGCTATTACTCTAACCCGAACATCTAGCACAATCATTTTCCATGAAAATTGCTTTCAAAGCCATTCAATTTATTTATATAATAGTTATAAAAAAGTCTTTTCTCTTGGGATAATTCCCATTGACCAAATAGTCTACTCTCTATTATCCATGTTTATTTTCACTCTATTAAAAGGTACTCGCTTTAATGATATCAGATATAAAACACACCACAAAATTATTTTATTTTGAGTTTACAGGTACTGTTGATGTTTTATTACTTACGTAGCAGAAATAAAGCTGAATACTTGAGTAAATAGAGGTCAGTACTGACAAACACTGCACACTCATTTTAGTTTATCTTAACTGTTATAAATTTAGGGAGAATGATTAGGGGAATAAAAACAGAATATTAACCTTTGGGACTTGATATTTTAATGGTTTATTATCAGCTTAGCCTAAGTTTTAGATTGAATCACAGGAAATTGCCATTTTTATAAGCAAAAAAAAAAAAGAGTGAATTTTAGCAATTACAAAGAGTTCAACCTAATTGTCCTGATTTTTTTCAGGGTATAGTGATACAGTGTGAGTCTAAGCAATTAATTCCTCTGAGACTGTAAGTTTCTTAATGGCACGATTTATATCTGGTTCATCTTTGACACCTATCCAACGTCTTGAAGATAGCTTTGCATATAATACATATTTGTAGAGAATATTTGTGAATTTTCTGACTAGCTAACGTCAGTTTTCCTTTTTCATGACACCCTGTTTTTGTTTTGGGAAATTACCTCTCTCCCATCATGTGCAGGCTTGGTGGGAGATAATACTGGTGATGAACTCTCGCTGTGAAAGCTGAAGTGTTGAGAATCCTCCTCTTCTTGCCAAGTAACGGACCTATGAAGCTAAGTCAGGCCAAATGAATACCTGGAGACCTTTAAAATTTGAGCAAGTAACATGAGAATGGGAAGAGTGGTTGGATTAGCAGCAGAGTCATCACCAGACTTTTATGCTCATGACTGATCCTTTGGTTTCTGCCTCTTGTTCCTCTGCAGCGCCTTGACTTTTGCCTACTTCATGGTGTTATCCTCCAGCTTCTAGACAATTCTCTGAGCCTCCTAATATACTTCCCATAAGTTACTTTTGTTTTAAATTAGAATTTATTTCTGTTGTTTATAATCAAAAACCCTACTGATAGAATATTTATTGTTTTACTCATTGACTCACATTCATAAGTCATGAATAAAAAATATGCATAAATAAATAAGTCAGATTCTATACAGAGTGCAGAAAATGCTGCAGAAATTATCCAGATTTTCCTTTAGAAGAACCTTATAGGAAAATCATAGAGGAATAAGCTACCACTCAGATATTTTGAAGAATGATTTTTCCTTCAGAATTTTTGCAGTGGCCTCCTTTTTGCTACTTATTTCAGTCAGCTGAAAACAGACAAGGGAAAGATTACAAATAATTCCAAATAGTTGAATGGTTAACCTTAGTCCTACTTTCTAACATTCAATCAGTCATCAATCATTCAGTAGATATTTACTGAGTACTTTATATGTACCAGGCATTATCCTTTGGCCTGTAGATACAAGGTTAAATAAACAATAAATGATGATGATGTGGTACCTGTCCTAAGGAGAAATCAGTCTAGCAGTGGGGAGAGAAGTACACAGAATGAAATAGAATAAGTTCTGTGTTGTAGTTTTGGCCAATGCAAGGGGGGCCTAATGGAGGGGAGAACATAAATGCCTGGGAAGGAGAAGAAAAATAAGTATGTCAAAACAGAGAAGGGGGCACTTGGATTCAATATTGAAAGAGGGAGGAGGTTTTTACAAATGGCGGGAACAAGGGGTGAGTGGATAAGGTTGATTAGTCATAAGGGGTATATCATAGATAATAGGTATATTATCAACATAAAATTTGGTGGCTTACTATGAGTACTTTTAAATAGACAAGAGGATTGATGAATAACACTGTGCAGGTTACACTGAAATTTTGAATCAACTGTGGTTTTTAAGGAGGCTTTTATTAATCCACATAACTGAATTTTGAATTCATCTGAGGAATTCTCTTGGTTATGTTACACAAGAACAAAGTAAACATTCTTGCAATGTAAATAAACCCTGATATTTCTGCAGATTTTCTGCAGAAATTCATAACCTTACTTAATGTGAAAATGATGTGATCTGTTATGAACAATACTGAATCTGAACACTAAATATATTACATTCTTTTTCTGGTTTTTTTTTTCCTGGGAAGACACATTTCTTCTCATACTCCACCATTCAAACTAGCTAACTTATCAATTTTATGTGGTTTCTACATCCATCCCAGCAAACTTGAGCCATAGAAGTATAGTTTAAAATGAAGTGTAGTTCATTTTCCTGGACTCTACCTTGAGTATGTGATTCTGGGGTATGGGGGAGATGACTGGAAAGCATTGATTGGCAGATATTGCTATGCTGTCACCATGATGCTGCTAATGATCCAATTTAATATGTACCCAAGCAACCAGAAAATGTCCATCTTTCCCCTTATTCAGTTACTCTGGATTAAACATGTACAAGGCCTCTAATGTCATTCCTTAGAAGCATGTACAGGCAGTGCTCACTTTCTTTACCCTGTTCCTTTCTGACTTCTGTGATGTGAAAGTTTCGTCTAGCCAAAATCACTTATTAATTTCAATCCTATTTAAACAGGTGCATAAAATACATACAAATTATGTGAAAAGGCTGTAAGACTTTTGTCACTAAGAGTTGAAGGTTTTGGTTATAATGATTATATTGGTGTGGCCGCTTACCTTGGGAAAGAGGGAATTATTAATAGATGGAGCAGTGGTGAAAGGGACAGTTCATGCCAAAATGTCTGAGATTGTTTGTATTTGCACTCTAGTAATACAGGAAAGCTCTCCTCTTAATGATAGGAAACATTGGAATAAACCCTCAGACTTGAGCACCATGGTTATTGTTGGGATGACGATTGCCACTTTTACTCTTAGGAGAACGTTGCAGGTTTCTCATAGAATGGGGTCATTGAGCTACAAACATCAGCCATGAACACAGCATGGAATATTTATACCAAGAGTTGTGGGTTAAGGGAGAGAAAAGGACATCAGTGATTGGCCACCTTGTAATTTATTGATTGTCCACAAAGGAACTGTAGGTTTCTATTACACCAGATTTATCTGGTTGAGTTTAATACTCTTGGATTTGGCTGTTTCTTTGTTCAAATGATATACAAGTATTAGTGGCTCTCAAAAAAGAGGATTATTACTCCAGCCAATAACAAAGACAGAGAAGATGTCAAGAGGCAGTGATGTGGTCTGGACTTGACCATATATTTGGGGAATAGGAGAGATAACAGAACTTCATCATCTTGTGGTAGAGATATCTCTTCCATTTCTTTTTCTTCTGGAGCCACAGGATGTATTTTCACCAAACATCTTAACAGGATTAGTTAGAGAAAAATATTTCTAAAATAGATTGTTCCAATACTTCTCTATGAAAACCTTCAATTTGTTCTGAAATTTAGACATGTCTCAATTTGTTCTGAAATTGCTGATATCTTCTTTTTTAACTCAAAATCAGAAAAGAAAGAATTTAATATAACAACTTTTAAAAATTTTCTTGTCAAAATAGTCTTTAAAATTTTACTTAGAACTCATTTATTTTTTAAAAAAGTCATTTTTGATACTCTTATGCTTTTGTCTTATTGTAATGAAGAGTATAATAGCAGGGTTTTTGACAAATAAAATTTCTGTACCTTGGGTTCACAAATAAATGGTTTCTTATTTTCTTCCCTCTCACTTATTTTTCTGGAAAACATACTTTATTAGTCTGCTTGAGCTGCCATAGCAAAATATAATACTGTAGACTGAGTGGCTTAAACAACAGAAATTTACTTCCTCACAATTCAGGAGTCTAGAAGTTCTAGATCAAGGTCTAGCAGGGCTGGTTTCTGGTGAGGGCTCTTTTTTTGGCTTCTCTCTGTGTTCTCACATAGCAGGGGGAATATGAGAGAGAGAGAAGAAAGAGAGAGAGAGCATGTTCTAGTGTTTCTTCTCATAAAGGCACTAATACTACCAGATCGGGGTTCCGTCCTTATGATTTTATTTAATTTTAATTATTTCCTTACTGTAATTACAGCCACACTGGGTGTTAGGGCTTCAACATATAAATTTGACTAGGACATATTCAGTCCATAACACATGCTATATCTTCATATGGCATATAAAATAATCTTGTTTTTAATCTCAGATGAAATTTGTGTCTTTTCTGTTCCTCTTTAAAACACTTTTTCTGTTTGATTCTTTCCAGCAAATGCATATGTCCGTTTAACTTTCTGCCTCCTTTTGCTAGGTTATTCTTGTTTGTGTTCTGTATTATATTAATACTTGCTGTTGGGTTGAACACATGGCCTGTGTTTGAGAAGAACTTGCATCAATTGAATTATGATTATAATTAACATTTACTTCAGAACGGCTGTGAAGATCAAATAGAATAATGTTGGTGGAAGTACTTGGTAAACTGTGAAGTGTTATATACAGACAATTACTAACTTATGATGGTTCAACTTTACAATGGGTTTACTGGGATGTATCCCATTATAAGTTGAGGAGCATCTGCACATATGATACAGTATTGCTGTATTATTTAATAAAGTCCTGTTGATCTGCACAATGATATTTTGGATATGAGCTCAAAAGTACAGGCAACAAAAGTAGAAATAGACAAGTGGAATTATATCAAACTGAAAAGCTTCAGCATAGCAATAGAAACAATCAACAGAGTTAGGAGCTAACCTATGAGATGGGAGAACATAATTTATAAGCCATACATCTGATAAGGGGTTAATATCCAAAATAAATAAGGAGCTCAAACAGCTCGGTAGCAAGAAAACAAAAAACCCAATTAAAATATGGACAAAGGACCTGAATAGACATTTCTTAAAAGAAGACATGCAAATGGCCAATAGATGTTTGAAAAGGTGCTCAACATCTCTAATCCTCAGGAAAATGCAAATTAAAAACACAATGAGATATCACCTTACACCTGTTAGAATGGCTATTTATCAAAAAGGTGAAAGATAAGTGTTGGCAAGGATGTGGAGAAAAGGGAACCCTTGCTACTGTTAGTGAGAATGTAAATTAGTACAGCTATTATGGAAACTGTATTGAAATTCCTCAAAAATTAAAAATCAAACTACCATATGATCCAGCAATCCCACTGCCAGATATATATCCAAAGGAAATGAAACCACTATGTCAAAGAGATATCTGCACTCCCATGTTCATCGCAGCATGATTAATAACAGCCAAGATGTGGAATCAACCTAAGTGTCCATCATTCAATGAATGGATAAAGAAAATGTGGTTCATGTACACAATACAATACTATTCAGCTTTAAAAAATAAGGATATTCTGTCATTTGCAATAATACAGATTTACCTGGAGGACATTATTTATATTAAATGAAAAAAGAGATGTTCAGAAGGACAAATATGGCATGATCTCACATATGTGGAATCTAAGAAAGGTGAATTCATAGATGTAGAGAGTAGAATGGTGGTTACCAGCAGCTGAGGGGGTGGGAGGATTGGTCAGATGTTGGTCAAAGGACTAAATTTTCATTTAGATAGGAGGATAAATTCAAGAGATCTGTTGTACAACATGGGGATTATAGTTAATAATGTACTGTGTACTTGAAAATTTCTAGGAAAGTAGATTTTAAGTGTTCTCACCATAACTAAGTATATGAGGTAATGCATATGTTAATTAGATTGACTTAGCCATTTCACAATGTATGCATATTCAAAAATCATGTTGTCCACCACAAATATAGACAATTTTTATTTGTCAATAAAAATAAACAAATAATAAGAAAAAAGGCTGACTTTTAAATAAAATTTAACAATTTTGAACTCTTGAGGGTGTAGATATTGCTGATCTATAGGTAAGTTCTAGATGAATTAAGTAAAAATATTTTTAAAGTGTCTATTATGTGCCAGGCTCTGTTTTAAGGACTAGGGACATAACAAGGAATAAGAAATGCCCCCAAAGAGTTTAGGCAAGATGGATCTGGCCCTAATTGCCTTTATGGGATTAGAAATAATTCTGTTGTCCCGTAGGAGTCCTCCAGAGAAAGAGTGGATTAGTCCCATCAGGACTAGGCCTCTGAAGAGAACAGTCATAGTCTGTTCTCATCTTTTCAGAACAGCTATTATCCCAGAGAAAAAGCTAACATCTTACGTTTTTCTGTGGCCTGTAACTGACTTAATTCTTTGAGTAGCAGTGAACCTTGTTCTCTTGGTTGCAATATTAGCTGTTTCCTTATGCATTAATCCCTCTGCTTTTTAAAAATGTTTTCTTTTACTTGTACTTTAATGGATGCAAATCCCTCTGCTTTTTATTCTGTGTTATGTCAGCTTTGTGCTTTTGTCTGCTAACTGTTTGACTTTAATTAACAACTAAGTCAGTCATTTGTTCTTATTTATGCCACAACTGACTTTCACAACATGCCCCACCCCAGTCATCCCAGGAATCTAGCCTTGTTTCCAATCTTACAATAATGAGAAGATTTCAAATTCTCTATCACTTTTTCCTTAGGGGTGTTTATTTCAGCAGTTCAATTCTTGACCTAAAGTATGTGAACGAAAATAAAAACCCTAAGGCCCCTGCTGACTGAACAGACCCCTTCTTGGCCAAGAGAACCCCAGAGAAACCTTAAAACTGAGTTCTAAGCCATGACAGGATGTTAGGTCAGACACACATCATTATACCCCCTCCCTTGCTAAGAGCCATCCAGCTTTTTTCTTTAAGGGCTAAACAGAAGCCAATCTCACAATCTACTCCTACCTATTTTCAGTTTCACCACAACTAACCAGCATTCTTTCTTCATAAGGGACCACCAACCATGGAGTGGTTTTAACTAGTCTACAGAGTATGCACAAAGGGTTTTCGTGTCCTTGTTTCACCTTTTGACATCAGAGGGCTGCCGTTTTCTGCACATGGACCCCATAATGAGCCATAAAGCTCGATTGCACATGTGCATGTTTCTCCTCTTATAAATATTCATGACTCCTCCTATAGCTTGTTAAATGTGTACATTTGGAAACCCTGCTCTGTCTAAATTCCTGTTCCCATTGTCTGTCCCTTGAAGCATGTGTTTCTGGCCTCTGCATGAAGCTCTACTTCCCAGCCTGTCAGAATGGCCACCTACAGGCTGTAACCCTTTATGAGAAACAAAGCTCTCCTTTCCAAATTTGTGAACCTCATCATTTTCTTCAGTTAATAAGAAGCTTAAAGTTCATATCACCTGAAGAAAAATTATAACTGTGGGGATAATACACATTCATGTATTCAGGAGGAAGTAGTGATTGTTCTTTGAATACTTAATCACCATTTGGTTTTCTTCATTTTGCTGTGTCATAAGGTTGTAATTAAAAAATCCACAGATATTAATGGGAAGCAGGATTATTTATGGGAAAGAGTGATATTATATCTCTTTATTCAATTACATTATTCTGAAAATTCAGATGCTTATTTTTGTTTCTCTATGTTTATATTCACCTATGAAAATAATCATATAGTAATTGGCATAAAAAATACTTCCTTTATCAAATTCTTTGGGGACATACCTAGCCATCCCAGAATGGTGGCTTTTTCACCTAACAAATTTATTCCAGACTCCTACACCTATGTGAAGAATGTTGTGTAGAATTGGAGGAAGGCTCCTCTTTCATCCAGGATTAGAGTCACACACTGAAAAAGCTGTCAAAGACACAAATGATGAAAGAGCGTCCACATATTTAAAGTGATGGGTCTTACTGCTCCTCATAGGTAATTAGGGCTATCACTCTCTAAGATCTTTTCATTTATTCCAACAGTAGTCATAGATGGTATCATAAAATCAAATATCTTTCAATAGTCCATTGGATCAGGAATGGAATCACAAAGGATCAGGAATCATGTCCATACATGAGCCTGCCTCACTTGGTCTGGCATGTAAATCCTACACAAGATTAATGTGAACTTGGTTATAAGAAGTTCTTTTAGAAGTCTTGGGTCCCATTCTTGTTGGTGGTTCTTTGTGTTGGTTAATAATTCTCTTTAAACTTGCTTTGAATCCTTGATGTGCTGACTCTTGTCTTTCCTTCCAGCCTGCCTGTCTTGCAAGTTTCCAGTTCCTCTACCTTACTCAATAGAAAGGACTTCTGATGACTATTCCACCCCTAATTTTAGGACTGTCATGCTTCAGTGCTCCCTGGATTGTATTGAAAAAAAGAAAAATGACTTCTCAGGTTTAGCATTTTTTCCCCTCTATCTAGTTTCAATTCAAAATTAGGTATTTCCTAGGTCATCTTTATTAGGAAGATATTCTAGTGCTAAAGAGTACCACAATGCCTCTTAAATCAGTTGATCCATAAGTAGTAATTCTAAAACCATTGTCTTATGAAATCATCTCTTTAGGCTAAAATTGTATATTTGTTGGATTTTTAGTTGCTTCAGATATCTGTTCTGATGTTTTCAACTTAATCTGAAATTTGCTGTTACTGCTGTGAATATGATTCAGGCAATTCACTAAAAGTGTAAATGCTCTTAGGAAAGAAAAAATATACAATGACTTCTCTTTGATAAGAACTCAAATTCAATGGTTTAAGTTTATTGGTAGTTTTTTGTTTTTTAACTTTTCATGAATAGACAGACAGCTGGAATCTAAAAGCATTTCCAGACAGATTTGACAATTTACCAGGAGACTGCAGAATGACTTTGATGCTTTTGAAAATATAGCTAAGAACAGACATCTCAACTAGGGTCATCATCAGTCAACTGTTCAGCTTGACAGTCTTTTTCAATGTGTAGTCAAGACAGCATTGAAGTATTTTTTAAAGAATTTTTATGATATTTTCCCCAGAGCACTTGCTTTTAAAACTTAAAAATATATATGGCATTCTAAATTTGGGGTTCCAAACATGTTTTAGACTTGATTTCAATTCCATAAGTATAATTTAATATGAAGCAAGTGAGTATAAAATTGAGAATCTGTTTATGGTTTTTAAACGATTCATATACTTCTAATATGTTCTTAGCAGTGGCCGATGCTAATATTAACAAAAGCTTGGCACTTGTCCTAAGGGCCTCATCAGAAGAACAAGGACAAGTTGTCTGAGGAGAAGGAAAGAGAAGTTTATTAATTTTCTGGCAAATGAGGAAAAATGGCAGACTCCTGTCTCAAAGTACCAAATTTCCCAATAAGAAGCAGAGATTAAAAGTTTTTAAAGGGAGGTCATTCAGCTTCAGGCAATTTCTGTTCAACTACAGTTGATGATTCTGAGCCCTCCCATCACTGAGGAAGACAATCTCATGACCTCCGCCCAGACCTCCACTGGCCCAGAAAGTTCCAGTTGAGCCATCTCCCATAGCATAGCACAAAGAACAAGGGACATTCCTCTGCCTCTCCCAACCAGTGGCCTGAAGCAGGATTGCAGGTTTTAGTTCTCAAAAAGGAGTGGGGGATGTTTTAAAGAGACAGAAAATATTTTTGCCATTTTTTCAGGCCATTCCTTCTGTTACGCTAATACAAACCCACTTATCTTCTCCTTGCTATGTAGTTCTCTGAAAATATTTATGGCCACCATCATCACCATCATCATCACCATCATGATGCTCAAGAAACTTTAAGACCTGATTACATGCAGCTGTTGTGTAGAAGTTTTAAAAGTAAGTGATCTCTTTTTTCTGAGCAGTGACAATTTAAGAAAAATATTATTGTAGGTTTATTTTAATGCATCTGTGTTGCAATAGGACAATAGCAATGGGTGCCAAGTGCCTCCCTCCATTCCATTGTGAAGCCACAGCATGGCTAAATAGAAGATAGCAAGTTGTCAGTACACATTTTGATTGTCCAAGAAGGAACTACACTCAAGTTTAAAGGTAAATCTCATAACCCTAGCTTCCAGTTAAAAAAAAATAGAAAATTATTTAAATCAGTTGAATTTACTAAAAAGCACCTGATAAATACTTTTAAGTAAATTGCCAATTAAGTCAAAAGTAAAATTAATTCTTATTTAATGAGAAAACAACACTTTTTATAAATGTATAAACACTTTTTATAAATGTATAAAAAGAAATTGTTAATAACTAAAAACTTAAAAAATAAAATCTATAAGATAGTGCTTTAAGAATGAATTTTAGAAAAACATATCCTAACTTATTGTTGAAAAACAATGTTTAGGATATGCAACAATAATAATGCTTTGAAAAGATGGATTTCATCAAATACAATGAAATACAGCAAGGGTTCTGGTGAGATTTGGGGATACTTAGGTAAATTCTTTTCTTAAACAACCAACAAACCATCTGCAATGATGACATCATATCACACACACATATACAAGATAAGCTCCCCTGAGAACGGTGCAGCCTTGGAAGAGGCAGGAGTTTGTCGCTGGCACTAAACCTTTCACTGGAGCAACAGTTCCTCCCTTAAAGGAGGATTCTGGAAGCACATCTTCATGTTCACAAATATAATGCTAATAAGACAGTTTAACTGCTATCCTTGGACAATACTGATTAGAAGAAACAAATTAGAATGAAAGAGTTGCCACATTAACAAGATGTCAGACATTGACAAAAGATTTTTTAAAAGTACTAAAATCAGAACGAATTCTCCCAAATTAAATAATGAGTTCACTTAATAGGTTCTGACAGCTTTACACACCTTAATAGCTTCCTAAGGCACTGTTGTAGTCTTGGAGTATAATAATTGACGTTCTTTAGGATAATCCTGAATCAACAGGCCAAAAAATTCTATTCAGCAACTTCTCTTAATTAATATTTTAGAAAGACTTCCATCTACAAAAGTGAAAAATTTTAATATGTTTTGATACTCTAAAGTGTAAGTTCAATTGTCTAGAAATAGTTTGTATTGTGGTCTCTCTCCTTATGACACTGTTTTCTGGTCGAGGTGTGGACCAGGTGAGAGGCAGCGAGAATAAGAGTGGTGTCTCAGGTCTGTGGTTCACGGACTCAGTGGACACACAAGGTGGCATGTCTTTAAGAGGGGGAATAAGGACAGAGCTGGCGAGAGATTCTAGAACTGAGCTACTTGTGAAATGGACCAAATTGAGGGTAAGAGTCTAGCAGGAGGAAAAAAAAAGCAGAGAGAGAAAGAGAAAAAAAGAGAAATAGATATTGAGATTGAGAGAGAGGTGGAGAGAGAGAGAGGAAATCAAGCCGTGGAACTGACAAAGGGTTTTTACAGCACACACGTATTAGGCAAAGCGGAAGGAATTTGCAAGGCAGGGATGGGTGCCCATAAGGGCTTCTAGTGCAGTTTGCACACCCAACTGGCATAGGGTGTAGAGCTGGAGTATGGCCCTGTTATGAATTATGCTATCAAATGAAGCATAATTCATATGCTTTGAAATTAGTTTCCTAGGGTTGCTGTAACAAAGTACCCAAAACCAGGTGGCTTAAAACAATAGACATTTATTGTTTTACAGTTCTGGAGGCTGGAAGTATGAAACCTAAGTGTTGGCAGGGCCATGCTCCCTCTGACAACTAGGATAGAGTCCTTCCTTGCTTCTTCTAGCTTGTGGTGTTTGCTAGCAATCCTCGGTTTACTTTGGCTTGTAGGTACATCAGTTGGCCATTTTCTCCCTGTGTGCCTTCACATTGTTTTCCCTCTGTGACTATTTGTTTCTATGTTTACATTTACCCTTTCCATAAGGACACCAGTCATATTGGAGTAGGGCCTACATTAGTGAACTCACTTTAACTGGACTATCTCCTTAAAGACCTTATTTACAAAAAAGGTCACCTTCTGAGGTACTGGGGGTTAGGACTCAATAGGATTTTTATCAATCCTATTGCATATGCTTTAAAATTTTCACAGAGTTCTCTCAGGTTTTGACATTATGTTGTCTATCACCCTTAATTTTTGATATTATACATTTTGTCTTTTAAAGTATTTTTATGACTACTTTACTGAGAACTTGGAAGAACTACAGAGCTGGTATTCAGACACTATTTTGAACTGTATTGTTACTCTGTTCACCTGAATGAATCTTGGATGGTGGTTTGGTAGTTTCCTTTAATATGTTTAGAGAGTCTGTTTAGAGGGAAAATGGAAATTGGATAAGTTAAAAGGTGAGTAATGAATTGATGAGGTGGATTTGTATTGTGTCACTGTGTAAGCTCAAATCCCTATAATAAATCCTCTATTCCGTGTATCTCCTAGTGGTTTTGCTTTTCTGATCAAACCTTGACTGATGCAGTTGATAGAGGAAGCAGTTCAAGCTCTGAAAAATAGGTGGGATTTTTTTTTTTTTTTTTAAGAATCACACACAATTTTGAAGGACAATTTGATATATCACAGAATATAGATAAAACATCAGAATTGATGTGATCTCAAACTTTGTTTCAGTAAGATTTTTCTGGATAGCTGTTTCTTTCTTGTATTTGACCTAATAAAGTCAGAGATTTGCTTCAATTAAGCCATTTGCATTGCCTATAAATCTTTTCTATGTTGTTGCAGATATGTAACAAAGTAATGATTACTAAAAATATTCAAGTGAGCATCAGCTACCTTTTATTACCAGCATGTGATGTATGGTTTACTAATGTATAAATATATATGCATTTTTTTTGTTCAAAGACATTGTGTCTAATAAGTACTAAAATATAGTTTTGTGAACTAAAATAAAATATTAAGCCCTCCCAATTGGTCTGAATGGACCCTGTCTTGGCCAAGGGGACACCAGAAATACTCTACAGCTGAGTTGGTGGCCATGAGAAGGGAGGTCAGACATGCCTCCTCATGCCCCTCTCCCTTCTTGGAGATATCCTTTGTAACTCATTAACAGGCCTAAGGCTATGCAAGACAAAGCTTAAACCACACCTGCAGGTCCTCAATTTACTTAACAGATCTGGGTATATGGCCAGTAGCTTATCTGTGATTAACAGACTTCCTTATCTTAACTTAAAACATTCCAAGCCTTTAGACAAAGCTTCTCCCTTAACAAATGACAAATCAAAGAACCTTTAAACCCACCTATAACCTGTAAGGCCCCCCCACTTTGAGATGTCCCATCTTTTTGGGCCAAACCAATGTACACCTTCCATGTACTGATTTATAACTTTACTTGTAATTGCTGTCTCTCTGAAATGCATAAAACCAAACTGTAACCCAAACACAGGGAGTCCACTTGTTCAAGGCTTCTTTGGTGTGGCTCCAGGCCATAGTCCTCAAACTTGGCTCAGAATAAATCTCTTTAAATTATTTTACAGAGTTTGCCTTCTTTTCTATTGGCAGTTGTAAATAATAGTAGCAGCAGCAACAACAACAACAGCAAACCCTGGAAAAACATAACTGGTAATAGGCTTTTCTTCTGAACAGTAAAATGTGACTAATAGTTCTCTGGAGAAAAAATGCACAACAAATGGATATTTACCTAAGTAACATTTTATGCCAAAATAGCACAATGATTTATAACATTATAGGCCATTTCAAAAGTTGCTACGGGACACCTTGTGTAGATAGTGTCCTGTGTGGTACAGATTACAGTGATTTGTGGAATTGTAGAGTAGAAGATTAGAGCAATAAAGAAAGAAGAATAATGTTCTTCCTTGAATCATGGGGGAAAAGCACAGCTCAGGACATGTCCCTAAGCACTTCTGAATAATAGTACAGTGCACTGAAGTTCAAGTCTCTGAAATGTCAAATCTAAATGACAATGGGGTTACATTATGAAAAAAATCAAGATGACAAATGGCTCATTTAATGTTGTAAATGGTATCTTCATAAAAGTCATTTATGGTGTAAACTAGGAATCACTGCAGGTGCTTGGGTGAAGAGGGAAATAATATTCACTTGTGAAATAAGTGAGGGAAAGGACACCAATCAAGAGGCAGAACTTGGCCAGAAAAAAGATTTGTGATCTGGGCATCAAGCATGACTCCTTTACTAATTCATTATGTGACCTTCAGAAAGTTGAACATAGGTTGGAGGAAGTAGTGAGTCCAATTCTGTCTACTGCACAGGTGAGAAGAAAAATCACTATGTTCAGGAAACAAGGTACTCAGCAGTTTCACCCGAAGAAGGAGGAAATGCCTCAGGCTGTTGCCAGGCTTTGCTAATGCTGCCATGTCTGTATCCTACTTTGTTACTGAAAGTTCAACACCTGTCCCTGAGGCTGCATCGGAAGAACGAGGACAAGTGGTTTGAGGAGAAGAAAAGGACAGTTTGTTAATGTGCTGGCAAATGAGGAGAATGACAGTCTCATGTCTTAAAGTACCATTTTCCTAACTATAAGCATAAATACAGAGCTTTTAAAGGGAGGGTTTTCAGCTTCAGGTTATTGCTGTTTAACTATAGTTGATGGTTCTGATCCATCTCATCTCCAGTGAAGACCATCTCCTAACATTCCCCCTCCCCCATTCCACTGAGCCATCTCCTGTGGTACAAAGAGCAAAGGACACTCCCCTCTGATTACTGGTCTTGCTCAGGGATGCAGGTTTTAATTCCCAAAAGAGTGAGGGGGTTTTAAAGAGACAACTTGTAAAACATTTTTACCCTTTTTCAGGACATTCCCTCTGTTACAACTTCTCTCGCCACATGCTCCCACAAACTACAAAGTAAGGAATAGATAGGATTAGAGAAGAAATCATGTGCCGTGCACATCTGTGTAACCCTTCTAAGATGCTTCTTCAGGCAGTTGCGAATACAGTCAAGTGAATTTTTGAGAACATCTAAGTCATACTAAAGAAAATGCAAGGAGGAAAAAATGAAAGAGAAAGGGATATTAATTATTTTCCTTTTTGATAAGGAAGATATGGTTAATGATCTCCTGGGTATAAGGTAGATATTTTACTTTTAAATTTAAATGAATTTTGAGCACCTGCAGAACAAAATGTTTTGAATTCAAAGTAATGTATCTGCAGAAACGTTGAGGGAGAAAATAGATTGTGAATCTAAAGAACTCGTGCAAGCCAGTATTTTCAGAGCATACATGAACAATCAGATAATGCACCTCTTTGTAAGGACACATATTTGCTTAAATAGGGGCTTCCTTCTAACAAGAGACAGTAACATTTAAAATAGGCCTGGGAAAATGATTGTTGAACATATTTTCCTTTGCTTGAACTGATCCTGAACCAACAGGCTGCAGAGTCAGCCCAAGTTTGAATACTGGAGCAGCATTTCAATGGCTGGAATATCTGGGAAATTATTTAACATCACCGAGACTTTGCTTCCAAATTTATAAAATGGTAATAGTATCAGCTTCTGCCTCATAGATTTTTGTAAGGATTGAATTAGATAGGAGATAATGCATGGAAATCACTTGGCTTGGCAATTAGATTATAGTCCACAGATGTTATTGGGTGTTCAGTTATCATTGTTGTGAGAATAACAATTCAAAGAGAAATGCTATGAATTAGCTTTTTCTCACCATGTTATTGAGGTCAATTTTGATCAAATAAACTCAAGGAGCTTGTTTGTAAGCAGAGTACAAAATGAGTTTGTGACTTTCTGAGTGAATTTTGAACAGACATTAAAATACTAGGACACTTTAGAATCTAGTAAAATGAGTGGCTTAATGTGCTATCCTGGTTAAAATTCTTGGTAATGTAAACATTTTGCACTCTTTCTCTATTTTCTGTAGGAAAAAGCCAACTTCAGTAAGGAGACTCTATCTGTTTGTGAGTGCCTATGAAGGGAAAGAATTTAAAAGTCAGAAAGAGAAGATATTTTAAAAGTTTTTGTGATATATTGAATGTGCTTCAAATAATTTTATCTGAAAGCCAGTATGGGAATTTCTGATCTCAGTAGTTTTCCAGACTACATAGTTGTTATAATGTTTCATTATTCCCCTGAACAGTTGATTTCATTTGAGATGTTGTTTTTCGTTTATAATCATCTACAGTTGATAATGTCTTGATCATTTTAAACAGCCATCCTTTGGTATTAATATATTCTGTTTTTCCTGCTGAATATTTATATTTCTTATAAAAAGGGCTGGTATGAAGTATTATTTTGATACTGTTGTTAAATGACTGAAGTCATTTAAGAAAGATAGTTCATTTACATGTTGTAAGAAAGTATTTGTCTGTAATTATTACATCTTTTGAGAAATAATGTCAGGTTTTAAAAATGACATTGCATCTGGTTTTATCTTCATGGTGATTTTCATATTAAAATGACATTCTTATTATAAATGAGATGCCAAAATTTTATAGGTACTTTCTGAAGGACATAGACAGGAAAAACAGTTGTTGAGATTCATGAATAAAATACAGTTTGATTTTTTCGAGGAAGGGGAGATGAGCCCGTACGTAGCCTGTGTCTTGTTTTTTCCTAATCTACTTTCATGAATTCCCAAGAATCCCTTTTCAGGTCCAACCTTTTCTGGTCCTTTTGTTATGGGTTAAAAGTAAGATATCTGCCCTTTACGATCTTCTCAAGTAAATTAATTCTATGTACCTCAGTTTTCTTGTCTATGAAATAGGACTAATGAATTGTACCTACCTTATAGGGTTGTGAGGGATAAATATGTGTGGAGTGAATGCTCAATAAATATTGTCTATATTCTTATCATCATCATCATAATATCTTTTGGTCTCTATTTTGGTTAGTGTAGCTGCATCCACCCCAACATAAGATGCAGAATCCTAGGAATCCTGTAACACATTCTTCCCCCCAGCCTGCACTGCGCATCAGCCAGTCTCTCTTTTCCTTCCCTATTACCCTTCTCTAGTTCAGACCTTCTCATCGCTCCCCTGAACAATTCTAACTTCCCTTGAATTGGCCCTCCTTTCTTCCCCTTGTCTTTTTCAATTTATGTACCACCCAGTCCCAGAGTTCCAGTTCTGAAATAGAATGGATGATCCCTCCATAAGATCCAGGACAGGCACCACCTCACTGGCCACCTCCCTGTGCATATGTAAATTCCTCCATGCTTACATGTACTTAGACAACTGTTTCTCATCTGCTTAACCTGGATTCTTGCAGATGTGAATAAATGAATTAATGCATCTGTGGTCCTCCTCATAAATTCCTTACTGGGAAGACCAGATTATTATCTTCTGAATGTAATTTCCATTCAGAGGAGAATTTCTATATTATGATACAGTACACACAATTTCTTTTAAAGACAATTGAACGTTTCTAAACCAAGGAATCAATGTAAACAAGGCAAATTTGGGTTCAAATTCTGGTTTTACTGTATCCCAACCATATAATTTTAATTTTTAGAGCACCATTTTTCTCATCTATAAAATGGGATCATGATATCTATCTTCAAGGTTATTGGGAAAAATAGCTGAAAATTTAAACTACATAAACCATTAGCAAATTGAAAAGTGGATTCTTAATCAAGCAGACACTGTGTCTCAGAAAATAAACACAAAAGTGCTAAAAATAAAGAAAAAGTACTAGACAAATGAGGAGAATTTGTAATGAGGGTTTTTGTAATTTTGTAATGAGAGTAAGAAGATTTTCTAAGTATGTAATAGAAATCAGAAACTATAAAACAAAAGATCAATAAATTTGACTACAAAATAATTTTTTTAATCTGTAACAAATATTATAAAAAAGCATAAATCCAGAAGTTAAATACAAAACTTGGAAAAATTCTTTGCAGTCTACGGACAAATGGTTCATTTCTTTACTATGTAAGGGTTTTTATAATCATTAAGAAGAAACTAACAATTTAACCAAAAATGGACAAAAGATAACATGACAGTAAACAGAAAAAATAAAAATGTCTCTTAAACATTTAAGATGTTCAGTCTCACTCCTAATAAGATGTAATGCAATTAAAGTAACAAGTTGGTTACCAAAAATCAATAAATGGCTATTGTTTTAGTGATGAAAATGCAAGCAAAGAGGCACTCTCATACCTAGCTATTCTGGGGATAAATTGGTACACATTGTAGAGAGCAATTTGGCAATACTGGTAAAAATTTACAATGCACTTTACCTTTGACCCAGCAATCTCACTGCTAGGAATATGATCTACAGACATATCCACACACATACAAAGTGAAATAAATACAAGGATATTAACTGTAGCATTTCTAACATTTTGGAAACAACCTGAATATCCATAATCATGGGACCGATATCTCATGATACAGCAATACAAATCAGTGTTTTATAACAGCATTTAATTGAGATGAGGCAGGTCTGTAGATAACTGCTTCAAAAAAAACTGTTCAAGATATATTAATTATCAATATGCATCGATGTGCAGAATTTGTATAGAAAGAGAAGTCTGCCAGTTTATGATTCTATATATATAGATTACATCTGAGCAATGAATTTATATAGCTTGAGAATAAGAATGGAATTCTTTCCACTATGTACATATCATTTATTAAGTCTTGGGTTTGTATTATATGCATGTATTACCTATTCAAAACATAAATAAAAATAATTTAAAAGCCACTGAAATGTAGTGAAGACATTTGTCAGCAGTATCCTGGTAGTACTTTTTGGTAAAGTTTTCTGAGACATTGTGGCTGCTTGTGTCTCCTGAATCCTTCATAGGATAATAACTCACATGTAAAAGTACAGTGAAGTCTGCTATAATTGATTAATTCCTTTACATCAGTTTTTGGTGAAGCCCTTAGCCAGGAGTGGCTAGTGTATTTTCTCTGCCCTGGTTATTATTTTTTGCTCTTGTTTTCTAGTTTCTGAGTCAAATGCTGATCCACTTCAATGTTCCAAGCTAGCCCTCATCACATTCTGGTGTATGCCTGTCCTTGTTACACTGGCCACTTCCTTGTATCTTAGCTTGATGTATTAATTGCAGAGAGATAGGAATGGAACTGGAATTTGTTTTTGAGAATTCTTATTATATGCCTGGCACTGTCTTGAATGTTTTGACAGTCTATGTGTTTTATATAATGTAATATTTATAATAATTACCATAATAAAGTGGTCACTTTACTTATATTATTTACAATCCTCTCAATAATCCAATTATAGGGGTGAAGTTATTCTCACACCAATAATTTTATAAATGAATAAAAAGAAGCTTAGTTAATCTAAATAACTTAACTAGGGGGTCACACCCAGGAGGTGTCCGAGAAAGTTTTGACTCATGCACGTAACTTCAACCTGTCAACTATATTCTGTACTGTGCTATGTCTCATCCTATACTCTAAGTCCTACAAATACTCTAAATTTCATTGTTAAAATACAATGAATTTTGGCTATAATATCTCAGACTTTTATCAAATACATTTTTATATTTTACATAGCTAATTCTATTTGAAATTTCATAGCTTTAGAAAAAGCAAGGGTATCAAAAAATTAACTTCCCTTGATGTGAATATACTCTGAAAGAACTCTCTCAAAGAAAACACTCTTCACTTACCCTCCGGGCTGACCTATCTCCTATACTATTTCTCAAAAATATCTCAACTTGTCTACTCCACTTTGCAAACTAAAACTGCAGCGTGTACAACCTTAGCAAACTAAAAGCTCCCACTTTGTCCATCTATTCATCTATTTTGTTCCTGCAGGCCCTCTAATGACTTTAGTTTACCTTACTCCATACTTACCGATTCTATTGTGAGATAGTTTTATAGATTTCTGTGGTTTTGGAATTCTAAAACATCTTCTGGAATATGTCTCCTAAGAGCCTATTTGCCAGTGCTCAGGAGCTATTTTCTATACAGTTGTTCAAACTTCTGCTTGTTGCCTCTCTAGGCTTTGTTATTTAAGAGTTACATGCCGGATCTAAGGGGTTACAAAAGCATTAGAAATGTGCCTAATTAACATTCATCCAGTAAAACTATTTGGGTGTCAGATATGTTATACTTGTGAATTTCTGGACCAACAGGGAAATTGTTTTGGTTAACCTTTTAAAATCGCCAATGAAATTATGCAAGTTTATCATAATTTGACATATCTTTCCTGATAAATAAAGTTAAAAATATATTATACCAGAATGAAACACTCAGAATAGGGCTTAGAGCACAGGTGCAGTGATTATGGCAGCTGTGGAAAAGCTATCTTAAGTTAACTGGAGAGCAACAATATACAAATGCAATTAACTATTTGCATTTTGCATATTGAAAAAGTTGGTACCTTTCTTCAGGTAAATAAATAACTCATTCAAATAGAAGATCATTTTTTTGGTGTGGTTTAAAATTCAGTATGAATTTAAAGAATGCATACTGCGTATTTGTGGTAAGTGTTTTGAATATGCATGCATAAGTAGAGTACACTGTTGCTTAGGTCCACATGTGGTAAAAGTCTCACACAAATCAAAACCAAGAAGATTTTTTTGATAATAGATAGCATATTATTTATACATTATAGGAAGATATATATTCAAATACATGTACAGCAATATATCATTGTTGATTGGGTCCAGAAAATAGGTTTATTTCTTTAATAATGTATTGATAAGTTAGAGTTTAAGTTGCTTATAAATCAATGTCACAATAAAGCTTACCAGTTTGAAGGACATAACAATTATACTCAGCAATTTAGAATAAATGAAACAAAAAATTTTGTTAAAGTTAGATGATAATGACAATATTTTTGAACTGGGTGTTCATTTTCTATTAGCAAATTTGATAAAAATTGAACTAAGTGCAAATTACCATATTAGTTTCATTTCCATACATTTACATATGTGTATATGTAATAAATAAATATTGTACTTTATTAATCAGTATATGATTTCATACAGATTATATACATTTTGGTTAATTTGGATATTATTTTTAGCCATTCATATGAATATACATACACGATATATAAAATTTACTTTTTTCATGGTTCTTATGGACATGTGCAAATGTAGTTTATAGACTGTCCTGTCAAAGGATAGATTGGTCAATGATATATGAAATACTTTATTTTATACACATGAGTTTTATGTCTAACCAGTTTTTATATAAATGTTTTGATAATTATATTTTTAAAAATAAATATGGGTGTTGAATTGCTTTAATTTTAATGGAAGCAATCTTCCTTCTGGAAGTAATTTATTTAGAAGTGCTAATAGTGTACAGAAAATTATCATGGCAAGTTTGGTTATTATTATGGTTTTTGTGATACAGGATGAATACCTAAGGTATATCTTGAACAACAAACATGTAATATACTACTACTGACTGTGTAGCAGGAATGGATGAAACCCATATGAAATGTATATTTAAAAAATATTTAAAGTATTTAAAAAATATTTAATTCATGTGAATTCTTAAAGTTTACTTCAGTAATAATAATATTATTATTAATAAAAGTGAAAATTGAATCATTACTATATTTAGGCACTGTGCTAGAACCTTTATTTTCATTACTTTAATCTTCATAACATGTGTATGAGGTATTATCATTTCCACTATTATATAGATTAGGACATTGGGATTAAGGCAGATTAAGTGACCTCCCCAAGATAATTGTACAAATAAGTGGCTGAGAAACAATTAGATTTATGCGTAATGTTCAGGCATTGACAATTAAACAATTTAATACATCTGTTTCTCAAAGAAAAGTCATGTGATTATGTCCTTGTATTTGGAATGAATTTTTACAGGATTTAGAATATATTGGAAGGACTAATACAAAACATTTGGGGGGAGCTGAATTTGTGATTTGATGGATTTTCCATGGACATATACCAGCAGATATTAGCAGGTGCTCACACAAAATCATATTACATAGACTGGGATAAAATTAAGTAAGCTATTTATTTATTCATTTTGCTGTTTCCTCCTTAATGTTTTTGTTTACTTGCATTGTCGCTGCTCATATTTTCTTTTTTTTTCCAAATTGTTTTCAAACAAGGTCCAGTTTGATGTGAAATTACTATGATATTATATAGCTTTCCGTGTATAAGGTTTATTATACATGAAATACATAAAAAGAAAAGGTGAAAATATAGAAAAGAAGGGAAAATAACTAGAAAATATTATAAATAAAAGAACTGATGAAATTGGAATCAGAGAGGAAATTGATCAGTACAAACTCAGGGTCTTAGAAAAACGTCCTTTCTTACATTTGTTTGATCAAAATTTCTTGTCAGAAAAAAATCCAACATTTCATAGCTCCATCGGCTTAATACCCATGAAAAATGCAGGTCCTTGGTTCTTTTAATGTTAAATGTGAGAATGGGAAGAGAATGGATCTGGGGCAGCCTGTGGAATAAAGGCAGTAGGGATTACCAAGGCAGGGAGAGCTGGAATCGGAAGGTGCCATTCTGAGGTGGGAGCCAGGCAGGTGAAGGTAGCTGGCTAGTGGGGAAGAAAGACAAGATGAAGCACAATGGTGAGAATTCAGTGAATTTGAGACTACAGTGAGTCCAGAGTTAGTAAAAGTGGGAACAGGAAATTCTCAATTGAAAAGTTATGCTGTAGTAAGTTTATTGTGCAGATACAATTTAATAGGAATGGTTGAAAGAAAAATTTGTTACTTTTGTAATACAATGAATATTTTCCATTCCAGTTATTAATGTTTTCTAGATGACCTTGGTCAATAAATGGTTAACACTCTACTAGTCTGGCTCAGGTGTCAGTCACATTTCTTTTCTATATAACATTTTACAGTTATGACACCAGGAAAATATTTTTAAAGGCCTTGAGAGATGATACACAGAAGCAAAAGATACACTAATTAGGATTCTAACCCCTAGCCGTTGTAACTAGCCTTAATTACTGCGGAGCAGCAGAAAATAACCAAAATCATATACCACACTCCAGCAGAATATAGTTAAATGTAAGCAGGGGTGAGTTTATTGATGTATGATAATTAGAAGGGAGATTTTTCCCTATGTATATAGCCATGGAGAGCAGTATAAATATCCTATTCCTCTTGTTGCTACAAAAAGGGTCTGTGATACCCAACATTTGGTAGACAGGAAAAGGGCTCTGAGCTATGGAAGACCAAGACAGTGAATTCTTTCATTTAACCTAGACTCATGAGTGCTGTTAACTCTGCTATATCACCTGTGCATTACCACTTCCTCCTTCCTTCCTACCCTGCAGTTCACTAAGTCCCTTTCATAAATATCCCTGGACTAGGATACAGCATAGTTTTTCCTGGACTAGATATCACTCTTGGAAACGCTACACAAACAATGCATAAGATCTGTGAACACGAAGATTCCGAAGATTCCGTAGGACTCAACCTATCAAAGACTACCTTGAAGGTTCCGATTTATGACCTCAAGGAAAAGAGCGACCATTTACTTTTCCAGTAGCCTCTGTTCAGCTACCTTTAAGCCATCAAGATGCCTATGTCTTCTCTTCCAGCAGCTGTTTTGTCTCACATGATAGCTATTAACAATGTGCCTCCTCCTCCGTTTCACAGTATACCAAGTGAGTGGGGAATGCTTTGAGGGTCTCACTCACCTGCTGCTGTTTTCAGTGATACTTACCCCAGATACAAAAAGTGGGGCATTTCAGGGTTGGTAGGGACATTGGGAATGTCATGGACAGTGTTTGGAACGGAAAGAACATAGATGTGTAAATCCTGCTTTGTCCATTTGAACTCATTTCAATTCTGTAGGTCTCAAATATTTTTTCTTTGTAAAATGAGGATCTTTACAAACTCCTAGAGCTTCAAATACATTGAAATACTTTTAAAAAGGAGTGAAGAAAAAGGCTCAGAGAAATTACATGGCCACCAGCTATCAGGTCTCTTGTTTCTAGCAGATCTTCTAGTCCCTACCTAGAGTCTTACTTCCCTTAATGGGATAATTAATACTTAATTTTCCCTAGGAGAATTCTCATTTCAAATTTACAAGCAAGCAAAAAAGATAATTCCCGTTATTCTGACTGTGAAATGTATTCCCATTTCATTTCATATTTTCTAGGTTTTGACTTATAACATTATGGGAATTATAAATACAGAATTTAGTATTTTGAAGTTTATACAATTGACAGTATTTTCTTATTTTACATAGTCAGTCTAAACCCAGAACATTTTCTCAAAACTGTAAACACTTGTTATAACCACCAAATTCATAGATCTATTATTTGAACACCAAAATACTGAGTAGCAACATATATGAGTTCCAGTGTTATTTGAGATAAAAAAATTAGATAACAAAGGTAGTACTTGTGATCATTTTCAACTTCAATAAAGCATTAACTCTATTATTTTATTATTCACTGAGTAGATTTACAGTAGATTTGAAAAAGCTAACTCATCCATCCTTTTACCTTCCTGTGAGAGTTAACTCTTCCAAATAAATTTTTTAAAAATTAATACTCATAGTCTCCAGGGAAAAAGGTAGCACAGGTAACAGTTAATACCCTTTGAAAGTGTATACTTATATCTTGAATAGTGTTAGACAAAGTCCTTATGTTAAACCAAATTAATTTCTGCATATATTACTTTGTATGTTTTTTGTTATTGTGAAAAAGTCTTCTATGTGGTCAAAGTTTTATATTTCTATTTGAGTGAAATAAGTATTAAATGTAATTTTGCCAAAAACTACAGATTCTACAGTTCAGGTTTTATTTGTGAAAAAGAAAAATTCACTGTAAGATGATTTTTTGTTTTTTAGCAGCCCAGGAAACTCAGTAGCTGGAAGTTAAAAGATCAAATTAATTTAGAATCAATGAGACGAGGTATGTGCTATCCTCTGTAGTGCCTCCCAAGGACACTTAACTTCTGTGAAGTGATTAAAAGACGAAAAATCAGCAGCAATTTAGATCTCAGAACTGAATAGAGCATAATGGAAAGCAGTGGAGTTCCCAGTGTTCTCTTTAGAGGTTCCTACTTGATGTTCTATGTCTGTGACTTCTCTTTGGAGACGTGTCCTGCTTGCTTAATAACTGTGTCTTTGTGCTAACTCTAGCAAGTCAACAATTTCTCTTAGCAAACTCTCATTGTCACTGCTGAAACAATGATCTCATGAAAACCTATGTGTGGTGTGCTCTCAATCTGCAAAATGACCGAAACTGAATTACAGATGTGTTATAAATGGGAATGATTCAAAATATAATGGGCATAAATAGGAATGCTCAGTTAAGTACCTAAAAAGAAAATCCAGCCATTATACACATCCTTGTTTACTTTGGATTTGATTAGTTAAGCTAGATTTAGTGACTCATATCCACTTTCTCTGTAAGTATTTTTATGTGCATAATATTTATTGAGTGCTTTCTATGGACAGTGTGTAAGCATTTTGAACATTATATTGTTATTTGTTTCTCACGAGAATCTTATGATGTCTGTGTTGGGCAAAATAATGGCCCCCAATGATGTCCGTGTCCTAACCCCCAGAACCTGTGACTATGTCATGCCACATGGCAAGGGGGAATTGAGGTTACAGATGGAATTAAGGCAGCTAATCAGCTGATCTGGACATGGGGAGAATATCCTGGATTATCCAGGTGCCCCTAATCATAGGGGTCCTTATAAGTGAAAGAGGGAGGCAGGAGAGTCAGGGAGAACGATGACATGTGAAAGACTCGACTGGCCTTTGCTGGCTTTGAAGATGGAAGGGGGACACAAGCCAAGGGATTCAGGCAACCTCTAGGATCCAGAAAAGGCAAAGAAATGGATTCTCCCTTAGAGCCTCCAGAAGGAGTGCAGTCCTGCTGACAATCTGATTTTAGCCCAGTGAAACCAGTTTCAGACTTCTGATTTCCAGAACTGTAAGATAATACATTTTTGTTGTTTTAAGCCACTAAGGTTGTGGTAATTTTTTATAGCAGCAATAGAAAACTAATACAAGCTCCATTTTACACTTAAGGATAATGAAGCTTAGGTTTCACACTAAGGTTCATACAGTTGTCAAGTGGTAGAGGCTCCTAATGGTATCATCTGTGTAAATGAACTCTCTCTATTCAGAACAACAACAACAAAACCAGTATCACTCCAGTTTCCTGCTTACCTTCTACTCTGAAATCCCTTGCCCATTTGGCCACTTAGAAGCTCTTGATTTAAGGGAGGCAACATATCACACATCTTCAAACACTCCTCCACTGCTGTCTTCTTGACTCTGAAATGCAGACTCAGACACTTCAAGTAGTTAAGCTTCTTGAGCTTATTCAGTGCTTAGTTTTTTTTTCTTTGAAACTTTCAAGTCTCCTTTTATAGTCTTTTTGACTTGTGCCTCAGGATTCTTTATAGCTTGCTAACCCTAGGGAAGAGACGAGTGTTCTCAAAAGCAAAAGAATTGTACCAGTTTTTATTTTGCATGAGACTTATTTTTGAAAAACCTTACAGTTAGCAAAGTGTAGTTTTACCACCTGAGTGAAATAGCAGACAGAAAGAAGAAATGCCTTTTTTTTTTTAATTGTTAATGAAAGGCAGGAAGCTGTCTTTCACCATTGGCTTATGATTAGGAGTGTGGTCCAGTTAGCTACCTTTGCTTGGGTTAATATGCTGCACCTCTATTTTCTCTATTTCCTTTTCTTCTTAGGCTTATTCTTCTCAGAAAGGAGTTTAAAAATATGCTTTACATTTTGACTACTGGTTGATTTGAGACAAAGAATTTCTGTGCTTTTCCAGTACTAAATGTGTTTTAAGTTCACAAGACATTTTACTTGTGCCAACGTATATAGATGTAGGAAGAAAAAAAGCATTCAAAAGAATACCAGGGACACTTCAAGGAATTTAGAAACAACATAGTACTCTTACGTGAATGTTTTCCTTTGCTCTTTTTCATTTTGTGGTGTACGTTTACTGAAAACCTGAAAAGACTGTGTCATCATCCCTAAGACTTCAAGGGCATTTTCTGTATTTTGAGAGGTTTTTAGTTCTTTAGTAGCCAAAGATTAAAGGAGGTTCAAAATATGTATTTATTTGAAAAAGTGAATATTGCACCATTTTAATGTTTTAAACCATTCAAATCGTAGGAGCGCAGGCAAGAAAAAGGGAAGCTTGTCAGTGGAGAAGAAAAACAGGGAAGCAGACAGTGTGATGTATAAATAAATAAGGTTTTTTAAAAAAGAGAACTAAAAGAAATGAGAATGGAAATTCCAAGAAGGAATAAAAGGTGGGAAAATGGTTGAACGTGTGCATTTCTGTGTTTGCATAACCAGTAATAGTCCCCATGGAAAATGCCATCATGTAATTTAGGAAAAGAAGTACTCAATATTTATTTTCTCAACTTTATCTTTCAGTTTAAGTCCCTCTTCCTTTTTAGTCCCAAGGAGAAAATATTAATGTTTTATTAAAAAAAAACCCAAACAAACATTTCTTCTTTTTTTTTTATTACCACTCTTATAACTGTCTCAATGTACTTGTATTTTTTGTCAGACCATCTTGAGTGGCTTTTAGAAATTATGGAAACTTAAACTTGAGTTCAACAATGCCTCGGGGTTCAGGCAGGAAACAGGATATGATGAGGTAAATTGCAATACATTGCAAATCAGATCTCTCCACTAGAGGTCAGGCTAGGTCTCCCCCAAATCTCAGGCTACTGCTATGTCCTCAGTCTTTTCAGAAATTAGTCCTCTCTTATCAGTACTTATTGGTATTGTTATCAATTCTTCAGCCATCTAGATTGATCCTATGTCACCTTTCACTAAACCTATCTCTGGTCTTCCTTCCAACATGTATTATGAACCATATTACTTGTCTGATAGGATGATTTGAAAAAATTAATCATATTAAGTCTCTACTTGAAAGCTATCAGGGTCCTACTTGCTTCCGAAACTTAGATTACAATCTATTTTCCACAATCTGACATTTAAATCATTCATGATTAGGCTAAAATTTGTCTCTTGTGTTCTAGATCTTACACTTCTGTTGATATAACTCTCCACTACAGCTAAAATGCTTTGAGTGACATTCTTTAAATCCATCTGCCAATACTGATCAGGGGTACAGGGGAATTTTCTAGGTTTAATTAAACATTCAGATGGCCCCACTTGGCACACATGTAGGATATAAATACATCCTTCCAGAAGGGCAGCATCAGGGGTTCCCCTTCTGTGGAAGAAGTCCTCAGTTGCCTAGGCAGCGGCCCACACAGCCGTCTTTGGCCACCCAGGTGGTAGCTCAGGTTCAAGGTAAAGACAGTCACATAGGACAGGTGCTGAATTACCCCGGTTTAAAAGCTTCATAAGCCAATGTCTCTTATTAAAATTTCATAGGCACTGCTTCCAGGTTTCCTGCAAGGAACCTCTCAGTTAACACGAGTCAAGGTACTCAAGGAAGCCTATTTCAATGGCTCCCCATCAGGTGTTTGTAGATCATCTATAGTTCTTCTTAGTCCAGATACAACTCACCAATCAAAGATGATTGTTATCATAAACAATGTTGCCTAGCAACAGAGTCAACTCTCTACCTTAATCTGGCTTCTAAGAAGCAGAGCTAGAGAGTTCTCATGCTGAGGGGAAAATTATTCCTTGCATTACATCATCATAATCTTCACTGTCCTCTTGTGCCTTAGTCCATATTTCCTGTCTTTGGGATTCTCATCTATCATTCTCTATTTGTTTCTATCATTTCAGTTTTTAAAATTTTTCCTGAACCATAGGGTGTCCCAAAAGTCTCCATACAAAGGAAAAATTTTGTAAAGTTTTGTAATGAATATTTTGTAAATAAAGGTACATTTAGCTACAATTTCCCATTTTCCCTATGTATGGCGACTTTTGGGACACCCTGTACTGTGATCTCCGTGAAGACTCTCCTGGCCTCTCCAGTGCAAAGTAATCTGTGAACTTCCTTATCCCTTTTTCTATTTTTCTCCTATTATTCTCCTATTATTACTTTTAACCTAACATTAGAGACCTTATACACATGTGTCTTTGGACTATGGTTCTCATTAGATGAGTATCTTGAAATAAGTGTTATTTGTTACATGGATGAATTGTATCATGCTGAAGTCAGGGCTGTTAGTGTACTCATCACCAGAATGGTGTATGTTGTACCTGAAAGGTAGATTTTCATTCTTCACACCCCTCCTACCCTCCTCCCTTCTTAGTTTTCAATGTCCATTACACCACTTTATGACCATATATACCCCTCATTTAGTTCCCACTTATAAATGACAATATGTGGTATTTGTTTTTCCATTTCTGAGATACTTAAGATACTGTTCTCCAGTTACATACAAGTTGCTACAAAAAACATTATTTCATTCTTTTTTTATAGATGGGTTGTACTCCATGGTGTATATACACACATATATACACAACACATTTTCATTATCCACTCATCGATTGATGGGCACTTGGTTGATTCCATATCTTTGCAATTGTGAATTGTGATGCAATAAACATTTGAGAGTAGGTGCCTTTTTAAAAAAATGACTTTTTTTCCTTTGGTAGATACCCAGTAGTGGGATTGCTGGATCGAATAATAGGTCTACTTTAAGTTCTTTGAGGAATCTCCATATTGTTTTCCATAGAGGCTGTACTAATTTACATTCCCACCTTTTCACTGCATCCATGTCAACATCTATGGTTTTTTGACTTTTTAATAATGGCTATTCTGACAGGGTAAGGTTTTAATTTGGATTTCCCTGATGATTACTGATGATGAGCACAATTTTATGTTTGGCCATTTGTTTATCTTTTGAAAAAAATCTGTTCATGTCTTTCACCCACATTTTGATGGGTTGTTTTGTTTCTTGCTGATTTGTTTAAGTTCTTTGTAGATTCTGGATATTAGTCCTTTGTCAGATGTATAGCTTGCAAATATTTTCTGCCATTCTATAGGTTGTCTATTTGTTGGTTATTTCCTTTTCTGTGAAGAAACTTTTTAGTTTAATTAAGTTCCATTTATTTATTATTTTTTTGCTATGTTTGCTTTTGAGGTCTTAGTCATAAATTCTTTGCTTAGACCAATGTCCAGAAGAGTTTTTCCTATGTGTTCTAGAATTTTTTTGGTATCAGGTCTGACACTTAAGTCTTTAATCCATCTTGAGTTAAATTTTATATATGGTGAGAGATTGTGATCCAGTTTCATTCTTCTGCATGAGGCTACCTAATTTTCCCAGAACAATTTATTGAATAGGATGTCCTTTCTCCAGTGTATGTTTTTGTCTGCTTTGTCAAAAATAAGTTGGTTGTAGCTATATGGCTTTATTTCTGGGTTATCTATTCTGTTCCACTGGTCTATGTGTCTACATTTATACCAGTGTCTTGCAGTTTGGGTTACAATAGTCTTATAGTATAGTTAGAAGTCAGATATTAATAAATGTGATGCCTCCAGATTTGTTCTTTTTGCTAAAGATTACATTGGCAATTTGGGTTCTTTTTTGGTTCCATATGAGGCTTAGGATTGTTTTTTCTAAATCTATGAAAAATGATATTGGTATTTTGATGGAAATTGCATTTAATCCGTAAATCACTTTGGGCATTATGAACATTTTAACATTATTGATTCATCCAATCCATGGGCATGGGACATTTTTCCATTTGTTTGTGTCATCTATGATTTCTTTCATCAGTGTTTTATAGTTTTTCTTGTAGAGATCTTTCATCTCATTGGTTAAGTATATTCATACTTCTTTTATTTTATTTGCAGCTATTGATAATGGTATTGAGTTCTTGATTTGGCTCTCACTCTGTTATTAGTGTATATAAATGCTACTGATTTGTGTACATCAATTTTGTAATCTGAGACTTTACTGAATTTATTAATCAATTCTAGGAGTCTTTTGGTGGAATCTCTAGGGTTTTCTTGATGTAAGATCATATCATTGGCAAACAGGGATTGTTTGACCACCTCTTTCACGACTTGGATGCCATTTATTTCTTTCTCTTGCCTGATTGCTCTGGCTTGGACTTCCAGTACTATGTTGAACAGAAAGAAGTGATGACAGTGGGCAACCCTGTCTTGTTCCAGTTCTTAGGGGGAATGCTTTCAACTTTTGCCCATTAAGTATGATGTTGGCCATAGGTTAGGTTTGTCATATATGGCTTTTATTATTTTGAAATATGTTCCTTCTATGCTTAGATTGTTGAGGATTTTTATCATGAAGTAGTGTTGGATTTTATCAAATGGTTTTTCTGCATCTATTGTGATGATCATGTGTTTTTGTCATTTGTTCTGTTGATATGACATATCACATTGATTGATTTTCATATGTTGAACCATCCTTGCATTCCTGGATGACACCCACTTTATCATGGTGAGTTTTCTTTTTGATGTGTTGTTGGATTTGGCTTGCTAGTATTCTATCAAGGGTTTTTGTATCTCTGTTAATGAGGGATATTGCTCTATAGTTTTCTTTTTATTTTTGTTGTGTCCTTTCCTGATTTGGTTTCAGGGTGATACTGGCTCATAAGATGAGTTAGGGAGAATTTCCTTATCTTGATCTTATGGAACAGTTTCAGTAGGACAGGTGCCAGTTCTTTACAGGTCTGGTAGAATATGGCTGTGAATCCATCTGGTCCTTGGCTTTTTTATTGTTGTTGTTAGGAGATTTTTTATTACTATTTCAATATCACTACTCATTATTGGTCTAGTCAGGATTTCTATTTCTTACTGATTCAAGCTTGGGAGGTTGTGTGTTTTAAAAAATTTATCCATTTCCTCTAGATTTTCTAGTTGTGTGTGTAGAGATTTTCATAGTGGCATCAAATGATATTTTGTCTTTCTGTGGTACCAGCTGTAATGTGTCCTTTTTCATTTCTGATTGAGCTTATTTGAATCATTTCTATTTCTGGTTAATCTAGTTGTAGTTATTGATTTTATCTATCTTTTCAAAGAACACACTTTTTATTTTATTGATCCCTTGTATATTTTTGGTTTCCATTTCATTTGTTACTTTTATAGTTCCTTAAGGTATGACATTACATTGTTAATTTCTGATCTTTATGTCTTTTTAATGAAGGCATTTAGTGACATGAACTTCCCTTTAAGCACTGGTTTTTCTGTATCCCAGAGTTTTGAAAGCTTGTGTCACTTTTGTTATTCATTTTGAAAACTTTTTTGATTTCCATCTTGATTTCATCATTGACCCAAGGATTGTTCAACGATAGGTTGTTTAGTTTACATGTATTTCTGTAGTTCTGAGAGTTCCTCTTGGAATTGGTTTCTAGTTTTAGTTCACTATGGTTTAGCAGACACATGGTATAACTTCAATTTTTCTAAATTAGCTGAGACTAGTTGTGTAGCCTAACATGTCGCATGATGAGAAGAATGTATACTCTGCAGTTATTGGGTATAATGTTCTGTAAATATCTGTTAGGTCCATTTGTTCTAGCATCCCATTTAAGTCCAATGTTTCTTTGTTGATTTTCTGCCTCAATGATCTGTCTAGTTCTGCCAGTGGAGTGTGGAAGTCTCTGGCTGTTATGATATTGCTGTTTCTTTCCTTAGATCTAGTAGAATTTTTTTTATGAATCTGGGAGCTCTCTTGTTAGGTGCATATATATTTAGGATTGTTGTATAGTCTTGTTGAATTGATCCCTTTATCATTATAAAATGACCGTCTTTGTCTATTTTTTTTTTTTTTTTACTAATTTTGATTTAAAGCCTATTATATATTTTGGTTTCCATTTGTGTGGAATATTTTTTTCCACCCCTTTACCTTCAGTCTATGAGAATCTTTGTGAGTTAAGTGGGTTCCTTAAAGACAGCATGTATTTGGTTTTTTTTTTAATCCATTTGTCTATTCTGCTAATCTATATCTTTTAAGTGGGGTATTTATACCATTTACATTCAATGTTAGTATTGATACATGAGATACTGTTCTGGTAATGATATTAATTGTTACCTAGTTGCTTTGTTTTCTCCCTGTGTTATTGTTTTATAAGATCTGTGAGTTTTAACTTTTGGGTGTTTTTACACTGGTGGGTATCTATTGTTCTGTTCCATGTATAGAGTACTTTTAAGCATTTTCTTGTAGGGCAAGTTTAGTGGTGACAAATTCCCTCAGTGTTTGTCTGGGAAAGACTTTATTTCTTCTTCATTTATGAAACTTAGTTTTGAAAGATATTACACAAAATTCTTGACTGTCAGTTATTCTGTTTAAGAATACTAGCAATAGGACCCCCCTATTGCTACAAGCCCCCTTGTGGCTTGTACTTCTGATGAGAAGTATGCTGTTAGTCTGATGGATTTTCCTTTGTAAGTAACTTTTTGCTTTCATCTCACAGCTTGTAGGATTCTCTCCTTCAGTTTGCCTTTGACTACACTGATGACTATTTTCCTTGGTCATGTCCTATTTGTCATGAATCTTGCAAATGTTCAATGGCCTTCTTGTATGTCTAAATCTCTAACAATACCAGCAAAATTATCCTCCATTATTCCCTCAATAGGTTTTCCATGCTTTTTGCTTTTTCTTCTCCCTCAGGTGTACTTATGATTCTTATATTTGTTCACTTTACATAGTCCCATATTTCTTGGAAAGATTGTTCATTCTTCTTGATTCTTTTTTCTTCATTTTTGACTGACGGGGTTAATTTGAAAGCCTTGTCGTCTAGCTCTGAAATTCTTTCTTCTACTTGGTTTAGTCTGTTGTTAAAGCTTTCCACTGTATTTTGAGATTCCCTAAATGACTTTTTCATTTCCAGAAGTTCTGTTATTTTTTTTTCTTAGGTTATCTAGCTCCTTAGTGAATTTTTCATTCATCTCCTGAATGATCTTTTTAGTTTCTTTGTGTTGGTTTTCAACTTTCTCATCAATCCCATTGATCTTACTTGTGATCCATATTCTGAATTCCATAGCTGACATTTCCACAATTTCATTTCAGTTGGAGTCCATTGCTGGAGAGCCGGTTTTATCCTTTTTGGGGTGCCAAAGCAGCCTGTTTTGTCATGTTGCCAGAGTTCTTATGCTGGTTCTTTTTCATCTGGAAACTCTTCTCTCAGTTCAAAACAGATAACTTTGTGGTAACCCTATTCTCCTCTTCTGGGAACTCTGTTGCTCAGTGAAGAGGGGGAAGGGTCCCTGGATGGCATGCCTGACTCCTGTTCTGGAATATTGACCAAGCAGGAGAGGGGTGGATGCACTGTGAGCCTGTAACACTGAGGCCCTCCTGCATCTCCCTGTTGCCCTGTGGTTGTCACAGTACAAGCAGGTGTTGGGAGATATTTGTGTGGAGCAGTGGGCTGGTCTCCAGCTGCTGCTGAAAGCTTGGGTGGTGGCAGGGCAGGTCCCTTTCTGTGGAGGTGGATGGCCTTTGCAGTTTGCTCCACCCTAATGGTGGCTACAGTAGTGGCTGGGTGGGGCTACCTAGGTGGCAGCAGCAGGTGCTAGGGCTATGGACATTCACTCCACCCAGGTCCAGCAGCGACAGCAGCATGCAATGGGCAGGTTGTGGGCAGGTGGTGCACATGGGAAGCATGGTGTGTGGCAGTGCATGGGGGGAAGATGGCATATGATGGCACGGGCATTAGCTCCACTCTAGTCTGGCAGCAGTGGAAGCATGGGCATTTTCCCTTCCCAGGTCTGTCAGTGGCAGCACTATGCAGGCATTGGCACTGGCAGCTGCACTACCCAGATGGCAGCAGTGTGCCCTAGGTCCGTGGGCCCTTGATCTGCCTGGGTCCCCTGGTAGTGTTGGGGACACATGGTACCTGCTCATGGGGCATACGAAAGCTCCTTGTCTCCCTGCTCCCTTCCCTGCACAGCAGGGGTGATAGGATAGTGGCAGCAACTGATCTGACCCCAGGTTAGACACAGAGCTCTGGGCTGGGACCTCAGAATGGCTATAGCTGCAGGGCCCAGGGTTTGTAAGCCAGTGGGACCCCACTGTGCCTTCTCTCCAGGGCAGTGCTGCTGCACATTCTGTAGGCAGCTCCCTGTGTCAGTCCAGAGACCTGCTGGGGTGGAAGGGCCTGTCAGCAGCTCAGATTGCGGTGTCTGTGGGGGACGTGTGGAGTTCTCTCCTCTGTCCCTTCCCCAAGTGCGGGTGCCTTCCCTGGATACCTCCAATCCTGCTGAGTGGGTTGCCCCACTTCCCTCTCCTTCTCTTTGAGAGCCTCCCAGTGCCTCTCTGTTGATTCCCAGTGCTCTCTCTCAGATGACCAACATGAAGGTGAATGTCTAGTCACCACTTTTGACCCTACCCATGAGAGCAGCATGTGCAGGCCACGTCTGGTCCACCATCTTGGCCCCTCCCTCCTTTGACCTAATTTTAATCAGACTATTTGCTTTATTGTTATTGAGTTGATTGAATTATTATACATTTTGGATATTAGCCACTTACCAGATGTATGGTTTGCAAATATTTTCTCCCATTCTGTGGGTTTTCTCTTCACTTTGTTATTTGTTTCCTTTGCTGTGCAAAAGCTTTGTAGTTTGATGCAATCTCATATGCTTTTGCTTTTTCTTCCTGTGCTTTTAGGGTGATACCCAAGAAATCATTGCCCATACCAATGTCATGGAGATTTTCCCTTATGTTTTCTTCTAATAGTTTTAAAATGTTAAAATTTAAGTCTTTAATTTATTTTGTGTTGATTTTTGAATATGGTGTGAGATAAGGGTTCAATTTTATTCTTCTGTGTGTGGTTATTCAGTTCTCTCAACACCATTCATTGAAGAGACTGTCCTTTCCCCATAGTGTGTTCTTGGCACCTTTGCCAAAAACCAATTGGCTATAAATGGATGGAATTTTTCCTGGGATTTCTATTCTGTTCCATTGGATAATGTGTCTGTTTTTATGCCAGTACCATGCTGTTTTGATTATAATAGCTTTATAATATATTTTGAAAGCAGAGAATGTGATGACTCTAGCTTTGTTCTTTTTGCTCAAGGTTGCTTTGGCTATTTGGGATTTTCTGTGGTTCCATATGAATTTTAGAATATTTTTTATTTCTGTGAAATATGACATTGAAATTTCAATAGGAATTGTATTCAATTTGTAGGTTGTTTGGGGTAGTATGGATATTTTAATAATATACATTCTTCCAATCCATGGGTGTGGAATATCTTTCTTTTAGTACATATGGTAGGGCATTTTATTACCTTATTTCATAACTTTATTTTTCACTTAACTATACTGTATACTATGAAGGTCTTTTCATGTCAGCACATATATATGTGCCTTTTTCATTTTAGTGGCTATATTTCATTGTTTCAATGTACCAAAATCCCACTAATGTGCCAGTTATTACACTATTGTCTGTCATCTTCAAGTCTACACTTCTATATTCTGCTTTGTGATGCTAAGCCTGGGACTCTGCAAACTACAATCTCCATGCCACCCCTGTCCCCTGAAGTCAGCTGGCTTCCTCTCAGGATCTGTTAATATTGGTGTTAGAGAGAGACTGGAAGGCAAGAGGAAAGTTAAGGCAACGGTTTATTTTTTGTTTTCTTTTTCTGTTCTGCCTCTCCTTCTTGTGAGTGTCTCCCCAGCAATGTGTCTTTTTCATCCAAGTAGTGGGAGTTTGTTCCAGCAGCAGTAGTTGATTGCATTTGTAGTTTTCTCAACATTGCCAGAAATAGCCTCCTTGTACTCCCGCAGAACCAGCGCCATCTGCTCATGACCTATCCTCACAGGTTCGATCCCAGCTTTGTTGGGCAATTATTCCAAACTTCTAAGTTTTAGTAATTCAACTTCTTCCCTTTGATTCATCAGCAAAAATAGTGGTGGTAGATGTTGCCTGGGTGATACCTGGCATTCCGTTTTTGTTGTTTCGCTTCTTTAATACCTGGCTAAAGGTTCTTTGTATCGATTTTCTCCATTAAACTAACTGGTATAGTTTCTGTCTTCTGAGTACTGGATCCTGACTGATACAATGGGAATTTGTTTCTAGTTAGTTTTGCTGTTAAAATCAAACAAACATTCTGTCCATACTTTTTATTGTGTGTTGGTAAGCCAGTGTATTCATAGAACTTCAAGGTCAAAGGATGTGTGCATTTTTAAAAAAAATTTCAGAGTATAACCGGGGTACAAACGCTTTGGTTACATAAATTGCCTTTGCACCGCCCAAGTCAGAGCTACAAGTGTGCCCATTCCCCAGACAGTGCGTACTGTATCCATTAGGTGTGAATTTTAAATTTTGGTAAATACTGGCAAATTGTTCTCCGAATGGGTTGTACTAATTTCTAGTCCCACCATCAATATATGCAAGTATCTATTTCATATCATTTCTACTATTGTGTATTATAACACAAAAATTTTCCAATAAATTGGTTTTTCTTTCTATTTCAGTTTGTATTTATTTAAAAGTGAGGTTTAGAATTTTTTCATTTATTTGTGTTCATTTGTATTTATGTAAACAGCCTGTTTATATTACCTGGCCATTTATTGGTGCTTATTTTTCTTTTTATTTGATAGGACTCTTTGTATACAAAAGAAATTAGCCTTTTGCCATGTATTTTACAAGTATTTTTCTCAGTTTACATTTGTATTTTGTCATTATGATTTTGTGTCATACAGAGGTTTTAGAATGTTTGTGTAGTTTTTATGTCCTCTGTTTATTGATCTTGCTTTGGAAGTCATTCCCCATACCAAGATTTTAAAATAACCCCCCATGATTTCTTTAGTATTTGTATAGTTTTGTTTTTAATATCAAGCTTGTTAAATATTTGAGGTATTTGGATTTTATTTTGATTCAGAATAGTGAAATAAAACTACAACTTAGTATTTTTCCAAATGACCAATCAACTATTCTGACACCATGTGTTGAGTAATCTATCTTTTTCTTACTAATTTGAAATGCCAGTTCTTATTACATGCTAAATTTTCATGTGCTTTCTGGATCTATTTTTGGAATCTATTATTTACTTTTTCCACTTATCTCTTGTCTATTCATGCATCAGTGTTGAACTGTTATAATTATTGAAGCATTATATTTCAATATCTGGTAAGATTAACATTTACTGATTACTCCTTTTAAAAATACATTTGATGGCTATTTTCTGATGTTTATTTTTCTATGTGGACCTTAGAAATATTTGGACTTTTTCAACAAATAAAAATTTTGATATTTTAATTGGAAATGTGTTGAACTTAAAGATTAATTTATGGAGACTTGTAATCTTTGTGATTATAAATCTTCCTACTCAAGAACTGGTATCTTTAAAATATTCAATCTTCCTTCTTTCAATTTATGCAAGTGTTCTTTTATGCCACTAAATAAAATTTATCCCTGGGTATTTTATCTTTTTTCCTTTCTATTATGAATGATATCTTTTTCTCATATTTTCTAACTGTGAGAAAAAGTCAGTATATGAGAAAGATACTGAATTTTAAAGATATTTTGAAACAATCATAATCTTACAAATGTTGGAAGTTCAGTATAAAGAAACTTATTTTTCTAGAGCCATTTGACATTCCATCATCCCCCAATATTTTAGTGTATAATTCTTGAAAACATTCTCTTACATAATTACAACCATCAATATCAGGAAATTAACACTGATACATTACAGTGATCCAGTCCTTAGACTGCATTCAAATTTGGCCAACTGTGCTAATGACGTCCTTTCTATTTAAAAAATCCAATTCAAAATCTCATGTTGCACCTCTCTGTCATGTTTCCTCAGTCTCCTTCAGCCTGGAACAGTTTCTCAGTTTTCCTTGACTTTCATGATCTTGCTACTGAGAGATTACAAACCAGTTATTTTGTAGAATATCCTTCCATTTGGTTTGTCTGATGTTTCCTCATGATTAGATTTGAGGTAGACATCTCTGCTAGAAATGTCACAGGAGTGATTTCATGTTTCTTCTCCTTCCGTCTTATCAGGGGGCACATGATTTCAGTTTGTCCCACACTTGATAATATTCACTTGAATCAATTGATTGAGGTGATATGTGAAGAGATTTCCTGCTGTAAATTTGCTTTTTGTAAGTGTTTTGTGAGGATGTATTTTTAAGGTATATAAATATCCCATTTCTCACGAAATAAATAAATAAATAGATGTAGAAAGTCTGGGTTTCTATTTTATTCAAAGGGTTTTAATGAGTTACTGTTACAGTGTATTTTGTTGTTCTAATTGTTTGCAGTTTGGCCACTGGGAGCCCCTTCAAGTTGGTGTGAGCATCTCCTTGCTTTCTGGCACAGGAGGATTTTACAGGCTTATTTTGTACTTTCTGTGTCTGATCCATAGAATCAGCCATTTTCTCAAGGGGCCCTGGTTCACTGTGATGCAGAATTGTATTTAGAAGTCAAGATTGGGGTGCTATGTGTGTTCATTGATCTTAGGATCTCACTGCTCTCAGGCACTTTCAGTGGACAGATCTATGGAATACAAATCTACATTTATATTTGTTTGCATATCAATTTACATACATTGAAAATTGTAGGCCAGGAGCTCACGCCTATAATCCCAACACTTTGGGAGGCTGAGGTAGGAGGATCACTTGAGGCCATGAGTTAGACACCAGCCTGGGCAACATAGTGAGACCCTGTCTCTACAAAAAATTAAAAAAATAATTAGCTGGGCATGGTGCTATGTTCCTGTAGTCCTAGCTACTTGGGAGGCTGAGGTGGGAGTATTGCTTGAGCCCAGGAGTTCAAGGCTGCAGTGAGCTATGATCACACCACCACACTCCAGAGAATTTATACTAATTTCTCCAATTCCAATGCAACACCACAGGGCTCATTCTGGTCTTCTCCCTTTCTATATTTGTAACTCCCTTCTCGGAAGTGAGAAAGCTTTCTCCTATTAACTCTACTATAATACTTTTGACCAGTTTCCCTGAGTGTAATCTATCTTCCAAATTCATTACCACCCCATCTCCACCCTGACATTCAGCTCTGGGACACCGTCTTTCCCTCCCACCTCACATATTTATCCTCTCCACATCCTTGGCTCTGAGACTCTGCACAGGCCTACCCCCACATGTGGGTGCCCCCCCCCCCGGTCTTGGCTACTGTGATACCCTATCTGTCAACTCCCACCTACAGCTGACATAGATGACTACCTTCCTCTACTCTTCCAATAGCTTTAGGACTCAATTGTTCAAGGAAAGGGGCAAGCTACTGAATACTTAGTTACTTTTCTAATCAGTCACTTCAGTGAGTACTCTAAGGCAGTGGGTCTGCAATCCTTTTGGCACCAGGGACCAGTTTCACGGAAGACAATTTTTCTATGGACCAGGGTTGGGAGGATGGTTTTGGGATGATTCAAGTGCATTACGTTTCTATTATTATTACATTGTAATATACAGTGAAATAATTATACAACTCACCATAATGCAGACTCTAATGCTGCTGCCGATCTGACAGGAGGCAGAGCTCAGGTGGTAATGCCAGCGATGGGGAGCAGCTGTAAATACAGATGAAGCTTCACTTGCTCCCCTGCTGCTTGCTGCTCACCTGCTGTGTGGCCCAGTTCCTAACAGGCCACTGTCTGGTACTGGTCCATGGCCTGGGGAATGGGGACCCCAGCTCTAAGGGTTTTCTAGTTTACGTACTCATTTTCTACCTATATAATTATAATATTACAAAAAATGATTTGTCTTTTCATTCTAATTTTTGTATCTTTTTTATTTCTTTTATCAAATTGTGCCCCTTGGTACTTTCAGAAATTTGTAGCACTAGTGAATGTTTTCATCTTGTTCCTGAATTTAATGCTATTCCTTCTGGTGTTTCAACATTAAACATGATTATATCTTTAGGTTTGATCTATTTACCTGGTTAAGAAAATAAACTTTTTTCCTATTTAAATTATTTAAAAATTACATTGAATTTTATTGAATACTTTTTTTATATTTATGAAAAATACAGTTTTAAAAATTTTAACTTATTGGGGAAAATTATTTTGCTATATTTCCTAATTGAATTTTCTTTGAATTACTTGGATAATTCTTATTTTGTTATATGATCTTTACTCTCTTAATGTGTCACTGGGCACTATATCCTTATATTTTTTTCCCAAAAATATTCATTTGTATTTGCAAATGAGATTAGGCTCTTTTTTAATGCGTTGTCATATTTGAGCCTAATTGTTTTGTTTGCTTCATTAAGGAAATTTGAAAACTTTCAAATTTCTAAAACATTTAACAAACATAAGGATTATCTCTTTCATAAAGATTTATAGAATTCACTGTAACAATGCCTTGTTTGATGCTTGTGTGTGTGTGTGTGTGTGTATGTGTGTGTTTGATAGAGGGAAACTGCTTTGCAAATATTCCTCATTTCTTTCAAGGCAATTGATTTATTTAGGTTTTTCTCTCCCTTCTAATGTCAATTTAAGTAATATGCATTTTTCCTAAAAAATAATTTTAATCGGTTTCATTTTTTGAGTTTATAGTTTTGTAAAATGCTCTTTTGATTTCTTCTATAATGATGTGTATTGTTAATTTCTCAATTTTATTTCTTATGTTAGGTAGTTATGCCATGTTTTTCCTTGTTTAGATGTCAGTGGTTTATTTTTTCTATCCAAAGAACCAGCTCTTGAATTTGTTTACTTTTCTACAATTTTCCTGTTTTACAAATTTATTAATTTCTGCTTTTCTCTCTGTTTTATCTTTTGGATTTTTTAAATTTATTTTTTGTTGTATTAGCTTCTTGAGAGAAAAGCTTAATTTTAAAAATTTTATTCTTTCTTTTTTTCTTGTAGTATCGATATTTAGTGGAATATATTTTTTTGAGAGGAAGACTTTAATTATATTCCATAGGTTCATGAAGGCATTCACTATTTTTACCTTCTCTATATTTTATAGTTTTTGTTTTATTATCCTCTTTGATTTAAAAATAAAATTTGATACATGATTAATATATCTCTAATTAGTTATGTAAAGTCTATATCCTTCGGGATTTATTTTCTACTTGATATTTGTGTGATGAGGAAGGGAAGTTACTGTTGGGCTTCTTTTGTCTCCACTTATACCTGCAAGTTTTGCTTTATGAATTTTGATGTTATATAATTTGGAACACAAAAATATTGAATACTTAGATTCTATAATTAAACCTCTATTTCCTGATTCATCAACTTTGGACAATGCATGTTCACAACCTGTTATGATTATGCTACTAAGAATATTTATGTTGAAGTCTTTGTGTAGGTATAGTCGTACATTTAAATATTGTCTTCACTATCTTAAATATTCTTTAAACTGTAACTAGTAATTATCTACAATGTAACAGAATATGTACAAATATATACTATACTTTCCCCTCCTCTCTGCTGAAATTCAAATTTGTTACTTATTATTTATACTATCTCCATTGGACTCTATGAAGAATTTATTATTTATTTTAATGTTTATAGAATTTACCTGTACTTTATTAGTATAGTTTCCACAGTATTTAAATTTTAGTTATATGTTTATGTGATTTCTTCATTCAGGGCTTACTAGGCTAAATTTGATATTCAAATAGCATCTCTGAGATCTTATATTTATTTTTTGGAGAAAGAAATTCATGAGTCATATTTTTTCCTTTCCTGAGATTGCCTTAGTGTTTGCCAGGACATTGCTGTGGAAAAGTCTGTGGCCAAACTGAGTTTTTGCCCTTGAAGGAGGCTCTTTTGGCTGGGTGCTAAAATAATTATTTCTTTATTTTTGAAACATAGTAACAGTTAGTTACTAATCTAGTAACAGTTAGAATATCTAATCTCTTTGTAGATCATGTATCATGATTTCCCTTTCCCTTTCTGGATCATGGTATTACATTTAACTTTTCATATTCAAATCTTTATATGACAAAAGTGTTCTTGTGTTATATCTCTGAGTATTTTTTTCTCTGCCATTATTTCTGTTTTCTTATTCAGGAATCATTTTCACATATAGTATTTCCTCTCTATCTTGATTTATCATTTTCTTCTTTGCTTTTCTTTTATTGTTCCTATTTATTTGAGTGTGTTAGCCTCTGTCTATGACTGTATTTTCTTAAATCTTTGCCATTTTTGCTGTTTCTAATGTAGATTTTATTTCTATCACAATTTTATCTTTCTCTTCTTTCTTGAATATAACCTGTTTATAATTTATTTTTATTGTCTTATTTATAGCTAATGCTTTGTAATTTTGTTTTTCTTTCATCAAGAGAGAGAGTGTGTGTGTGTGTGTGTGTGTGTGTGTAATGGAAGAATATAGGATTTTTTCCTATTTCCTGGCATAATTCCTATTCTGATGCATATTATTTTATTTTTATAGTATTTGATAAGTTAATAATTTCCACCTTTTCCCTTATAGTAGATTGTTCCTAGGTCCCAGGAATATTGAATGGTGGTTATTTTTCAAAGGTAGGTTACTTGCTAGAAAAAAAATCATGGCAGGGAGTGAGCTGGTTTGGCATACAGATTGAATTTTCTCATATGTTAACTTCTAATACTTTCTCATTAACTCTGTTCTGTACTTTTCCCAAAGCAATATGCCCCTAATTAGTGCTGTTATCATTTATATTCCAGAGGTTTTGTGTAGTTATTTGGCCTCTATTTCTCTTCAGTGACTGAGACCAGCTGCTTCTATGTTGATCATCACTTAACATTGTTCTCTATATTATCACAACAACTACTTGATTCTTAAACAAAGTGACTGTATGTGGGATGCTTGTTTAACCCTGCATTCCATGTATGTCAGTGGTTCAAGGGTGCCCCTTAGTCTGTCCAAGTCTCAAGAACATCCCATTCCGAGTAAGGTTTAATTGGTTGTACCCCTCAGAGCTACACCACCTGCCCCTGGAGAACTCTGCCTTTTTGTTCAAACAAGAGCAGTATGTATAGGCTTTTGTACCTCTTTTGTAATTTATTGATATTTCACTATTTGGTTGACATTCCTCAGACTTTACAGTTATGAAACATGATTAATCCTCAGTTTTTCTGTAGGTCAATTCCCCCCCCACCTTTTTAACTCTTTATATTACTTAGTGTTTTTCTGTTATTTTTCCTCTTTATATTATTATGTTTATCATGATGAATAGGTTTTTAATTCCAAAAAATGGCATAGACATGGTCTTCAATCTCATGTAGAAGGGAGACAAAATGATTAATGTATGACACTCTGCAAGGATCAGGGTATTTTTTAGAGTTTTAAAAATATTCCTTTAAATACAACTTTATTTTCACTTACCTGCCTTCATTATCTTTCCTTGATTTGATTTTCCTTGCATATAACTACCCTCACCTCACAAATTAGAACCACATTCTTATTATTTATTCATTATAATTTGGCAAATAATATTTATTTAGATCCAATCATTGTGATAAGTTACAGTGTTTTATAGATGAGTGGAAAATGGACCTTATCCTCAGGGGATCAAGATATATTGGAAGAAACATAGGTATAAACAAAAAAGTCATAAAGAAAGATAATGCTTGCTTTCATGCAACCATTTTCATGGTGTTATAAGAGCACAATGTAAAATACAGTTACCTTTTTCTACAGAAGAAATGTTTCAAAAAGTATCACAGGTAGGTTAACTTCTGAGGTAGATCTAAAAGGATGGATCATTTTTTTAAGTTGGGAAATGAACCAAAGAAATTATCCTATTGAAGTGAAAAGGTATATCCATGGAGCAGCCAGAACATGTGTTGTTGAAGGATGGAGAGAATGGGGAAGGAATGTAGAGGGTGGTGTTCAGTGAGGTCCTAGAAGTTAATGTAGGCACAATTATAAAAAGCATGATATTCCATACGAAATGTTTAAACTTTAGCCTTTAGAGGATTAGAAGGATTTCAAGGAAGGAAGTTATGCAATCACATTGAAATTTTAAAAAGTACTTGAGGGTAGCATGGAGGATGTGTTGGAGGGAATAAGCTGGAGTTAGAGAGACTAGTTAGGAGATTATTATAACAGGACAGATGAAACTCGAAGAGGACCGGAAACAAGATACTGACATGTCACATGCATATGAATGGTACTCCTTCACAGTGTGCTCACTGCACGGCCCTGTTTGGTGACTCTGATCATCACTAGGATTGGAGAGGACATTCAGTAGGCCCTCCATATCCGTGGGTTCTATGTGCGGGTTCAACCAACTGGGGATCAAAAGTATTTGAAAAAAAAGTAGCAATACTGCAATAAAAGTAATACAAATGAAAACCAATACAGTATAACAACTATTTGCATAGCATTTATGTTGTATTAGGAATTACAAGTAATCTAGAGAAGATTTAAAGCATATGGGCAGATATGAGCTGGTTATATGAAAATACTATGCCATTTTATATAAGGGACTTGAACATCTGTGGATATTGGTATGGCGGGTAGGAGGGGAGTTCTGGAACCTAGCCTCAATGGATATAGAAGGACAACTGATTTGGAAGATATTTAGGATGTATTTCAAAAGAGGTTGAATTGGTCTTCAACACACATTGGTCCTAAAGAGGAAAGGGTAGTAGAATAAGCTCTCAAGATTGGTGATAGAGTTATTATAAGTGATAGGCGTTTTCTTAACATAGAGAATTCACGAGAGTATCAAGTTTTTTGAGGAAAAGAAATAAGAGAGAAATGTCGAGGGAAGTTTTGATTATCTTGAGTTTGATTTTCCTGGGCGACATTTACATGAGTGCTGTGGAGTGCAGGTTAGGGATCTGGGCTAGAAATTTGATTTGAGAATACTAAGTGTATATGTGATAGTTGAAGACATGAGTGCAGATAAGGTCGTGAAAGAAGAGAATCTACACTGAGAAGAGAAGATAGAAGTAATAAGAATGGATTCCTAGCCAACGCCAATGCTTAAGGGAAGAAGAGGGGAGTCAGTAGAGCAGTCTAATCAGGAAGAAGCAAGAAAGGAGAAAATGGTGACACAGAGGCCTACTAGGAAGAAACTTCACCAAGGTCAAATGTGACACAGGGGTTAGTGAGATGAAGACTGAAAAAGGGTTATTGGACTGGAAGCTACAAGGTCTTTGATGATCTTAATGAAAACAATTTCAATAAATAATGAAGGCAGAAGATAAATTATAGTGGATGGAGAAGTGAATTTAAGTCGAAGAGATAAGATGAATGTAGACTAATTTTCCAAAAATGTTGGCTATAAAGGGAAGTTATTTTGATGATTTGTTGTAAAATCTTTCCCCCTCCCTATCTGTTTCCTCTCCTTCCTTCCCCTTCCCTCCCCTCCTCTCCCCGTTTCTCTTCTCAGGTAATACAGTTCCCCTTGAACATCTTAACCCACCCAGACAGTGAGCAGGAACGATACAGGCCCACTTGGGTAATTGTTCCTGTCAGTGTGCCAACGTTTATTTATAGAAGACCTTGATTAGGCACTGTTCCTTTGCCTCCTGATGGTTTATTTAGTTGCCATTTTTCAGGTCCCTTATGTTTATCCAATATTATTTGAAGGATAATTAACTTTGGGATTTTAGAAAACAACAACAAATTAGTTGAAGAAAAATGAATAGACACACCATTCACCATTAACATAGGTATGTTTAATGACCTCTTATTACACAAGTTTAGACTTATTCCTTTTCCCTAGAATCAAATCACTTATCCAAGTATATAGGAATAATTAATTAGTCATGTTTATGGTCCCTGAAGGATCCTTTTTAAAAATTTTTTCCTGTTCAGCTTCTTGTTCAGTACTTCAGTCCTATGCTAGAACATACCTGCTGCTCGTTATAGTATGAGGGCTGCTATTCTTACTACAAAGAGTTTGTTGCTAATGTTTCTGTTGCTATTGCTGCTGAACTGCTTCTTTGTGCTCTGAAAATTGTATTAAGCAAGGTTCCACTTATTACTGGATTAATTATTAAAGTGTACACTGCAGCCACTTTGAGGCGGTTCTACCCTCTGTTTTCCAGCTAATTCTACCCTGATGTTTCCACAAGGTCATTGTGGCATTTTCTCTATGGCTATGCTGTCTGTATCTTTCATCTTGCCTTCCAGCCACTCAGCTAAGCCTGGTTTCCTAGTAAATAGTGGTTGTGCATTTACAATATTCCTAATGCTTCACTTACTCCCCTTGCTTCCTCTTAGCATTTTGCAGGTGATATTGATCTATCTCTTAAGGGAAATCTTATTGGGAAAAAATAGTTTAGTTACATTTAACACAAAAACTATTTTTAACTCCCATCACAAGCATACTTAATTTCCCATACTGCACAAATATAAAAATATATCTACCCCAAACAAACACTAACACATATAAACAAATGATCATCAATGTACCACTCAGATAAAACATTGGAATTTAGTTTTTCCATTTCAATAATATACAGTGGGCCTTATATCAACAAAAATAATTGGTTTTTTATTATTTATTTTTTCTTATTTGTATAAAACTCTTTTTTTTAAATTTCAGAATATTATGGGGGTACAACACTTTGGCTATATATATTGCCCATGCACTGCCCATGTCAGAGCTACAATCATGGTCATCCCCCAAACTGTGCTCCCCGCATCCATTCAGTGAGAGTTTTCCCATCCCCTCCACCCCCTCCCACCTGTGCACCCCCTGATGAATATTATTGCCCTGTGTGATGTAAGTGTTGATCAGTTAGTACCAATTTGATGGTGAGTACCAGTGGTGCTTGTTTTTCCATTCTTGTGACACTTCACTTCGAAGAATGGGCTCTAGCTCCAACCAGGATAGTACCAGATGAGTTAATTCACCTTTGTTTTTTATTGCTGAGTAATACTCCATGGTATACACATACCACATTTTATTAATCCACTCGTGTATTGATGGGCACCTGGGTTGTTTCCACATCTTTGCAATTATGAATTATAATTGTTTTTTTAAATTTCAGTAGGTTTCTAGTTTAGGATTAATTTTGTAACCACCCTTTTATATCACCTTCTAATCCTCTTTCAAACTTACTCTGGTTAAAACCCTTGATTTTAACCCTATTGTAGGGTTAAACCGCTTCTGCTTCTATCAACAGGCTGGCTAAGACATATTCATGAGGGAAAAACAAGACTGGAAGACAAATGTAAACTTTATACTCTGTGAACCTCTTTAAGCTTTATCCTTGTATTAAATTTGATCACCAGGAAAGCTCACATCTGGTCTTTACAAAGTTACGATTTCATGTGGAAACCTGTGGCTTTTTAAAATTTTTAATAAAACTGCTTTCAAAGACAAGATCCCTTATGATGTTCAACATTCTTCCTAGAAAGACCCTTGTGATAAATAATCTCAGAACTGAGGATCAGTGAAAAAATGTTTTGATGAGTTAAAGTGTTCTCCTAGGCTGTGAGTGCTATACAGCCCATTCTATTTTTGGGTTTACTTGGCTGTTGCAAGCCTATCATGAAGCCCTGGCCTCAACTGCTGCAGCATTTGTCAGGCAAGGTGATATTTAGATAAGAATTTTTTTAAGTATTAAAGTGTTTTAATTTTTCTATTTTTTTGCTAGCAATTCTTAGATTTGTAATCTGTCTTATAATTCTTATTTTTTTTGGTAAGCTGCTTTAACTGAACAATAGAGGATATGTATTTTTTTAAAGCTCCTTTTTTGGTCAGAATTCCTCAAACCTTGACCTTTTTGTAAATCTCTATGGCACCATCTCCCTTTCCTGTCCACACCACTTATCAAGGCTAATACTGACACTATTCTTGAACTACATTAGGGAAATAGACTAAATGAATACTTCATAGAAGTCCCTTCCTACTCCATGTATTTAAAAACCTACTATAATTAATATTTTGTTTATCTTATATCAAAATATTAGTATACTAAAAATTATTTTTAATATATCTAAGCTATAACTTGGCTCATTTAAAGTAAATTATTTCATATGATGCTAAAATACAATTTGGTAATTTTTTTATTTCATAAGGCTTACCTGAGTAATATGAGTAAGAAAATGCCTAAATCATGTAGTCAGTATTTTCAAATTTATTAAATGGTATGATTTATGTGGATAGCCATCAGTTTCCTACTTAAATTTCCCTTATTTAAATTTCATGTTCAGAAAGCAGTATCTGTTATTGCTGATTAATTTTTAAATCACAAAGGGTTTATACGAAGTCCAATTTTATGATTTAAGAACTTGAAATTAAAATAGATAAATTTGGACATTGCAAATTCTAATTGGTCATAATTAGAATGCGTTCTAATTTTAAAAAGTTTCGGAAATGCATTAAGCCACTGATTTTTTCAACTTTTCACTAAAGAACGGAATAATATACAGAAGTTAGTGTTTATTCCTGCTGTCTGTTTTCCAACATTTCTAACAGCATTCATTCTTCTGAAGGAACCAGAGGGCCTGTGATATGAATGCCCATCACTGTAAAGACGCTTGTGATACTCAATGCTCTGTCTTCCTTTCCATCTCATTTGCAGGATGTCAGCTCATCCTGGAACTGAAGGAGAATCACAATTAGTTTGCTTCTTGGCTATAATTACTATCTTTCTGCTCTTAAGGGCTCTTTGTGATTTGTTTACATTTGAACTTTAGAAGAAATTGCCAAGTGAATCCAGACACCAGAAGGTGCTCTAAAGAGGGGGAGCCAAATGGGTGGGGGACAGTGTAAGATTGAATATGCCTGCATAGACAGGATTGAATCAGAAAGAAAGATAGAGAGAGAGATTAAGAAAACTCTTCTTTGAATTGTCAGCTGGAGTTCTGGAATCAGTTTCCCTTTCTAACAGTATTCGATAGGGATTCTGAAAGGTTTACTTTCAGGGAAGTGACATTATATGACACAGACAAACTTCAGCATTTACTGGAAATAAAAAAAATGCCAGACCAGATTTGACATCAATGAAAAACATTAAATTCTTTCCTCATTTTAATCACCCTATTCAATTCTGCTTGTGTATCAAACAAAGACTGTTAATACCTCACTTCTACAGTCACTGAATTCTTTTGCTATAATAAATGTTTGCAATTAAACTCTATTTACACACATGGTTAATAAGATTATGAAAAATTACTCACGTTTTTAATTGATTTTTTTTCAGACTTGAAAGTGTCTAAGCACATCAATTACGGTCAGTTGAATGCATTATGCCATATTAGAGGACTACAACACCGGTAAGTTATTCGTGCATTTCTTTTTCTGTTGTTCAAACGAATACAAATATGTTTGTTTTATGGATAAAATATAGTAATAAACCATTGCTGACTCTCATAGGTACCTGATTTACCACACAGATAAAAACATTTGAAAACCTGGAGGTTATTTCTTCAGATTGGACGGGCAGAACGTATGTCATATTTTAAGAAAACAATTTAGTGCAGAGCAAACATAACTCATCCCTAGCTGGCTCTTTCTAGTACTTATAAAGCACTCATAAAAGGAAAAAGTCTTAAATGGTTGAAAACACAAATATTAAGTGAAATAAGTACCTGAGCAGTCAGTGCACAGGGAATGCCTCTTTGAAATATACTGGAGCCGGAGAACTAGGAAATATCACTGCTCAAAGCTCAGAATTCCTAAGATGTTGTGATACTTGAAGATTTAATTTTTAAAAATATATTTCCTAGCCAACTCCTTTCTCCAAGTTGGAATTTTGTAATTATAAAGCTGGTTATTTCCTTTCATATCCATTAATGCCTATCCACCCTCCCACCTTCCTTCACTCAGCAGGGAACCTTGCCTCATCTTTAATAGGACTATTGAGAAAATGCCTTAAGTTTACAGATTTTCTCTCTGTATTTTAAAACATTTCTAAGTCATATCCTCTTAACCATTTCAAATTGTTTCTATATTTTTGTCTGTCTTCTCGTTTCTTCTTTCTCAGAGAAAGGGAAGAAGGCATGGAACTTTGATATTTCTTAGGTTTCTACCAACAGGGATTTTTTTTTTCCCCTGTGCATTGAGAATTAAATACATACACTCTGGAGTTAGCTTTCCTGTTTTGAATCACAGTTTTCTTATTTGTAAAATGGAGATAATAATAGTATCCATTTCAAAGGGATATTAGGATGATTAAATTAGCTAAAACATGTAAACAGTGACTGGCACACAGTAAGGGTTCTAGAAGTGTTGGTTATAATAATAACAGAAAAGCTCATCCAAGTTTTTTTTAACTATCTTTAAAATTTTTAACATCCAAGCTTTGAACCTGTCTTATATGTTGGTCTCTTCTCTAATGAATGAGAAGCTAGTTAAGGCATTTGGACCTAAGTACCTTCTTTCCCTTCATTTTCCTTGTATTTTCTGGCCCAGACACATGTCCTTTTTCAACATGTTTTTAGATTTTATTTTTCCTTGGGTGATAATCATAAGACACATGGAATCATCTAGATCATTAAATATCGAATGTCCGATTTCAAATCAAAAGTGTAGTTTATTATATCTCAAACAAGAAGCAGTGCAATTAATCAAAGTATGTGCCTAAACTGTGGACACAGTTTTGCCATCTTAATGGGAGCTTGTTTACGCCAGCAGCAAAGAAGCCTGGAGAGCAAGTGGCGACGAAATTGCCAAAGGCATTTTCCACAGTTTGTTGAGAATTGAGTATTTTTCCTTGCAAGAGGTAGTCCAAAGGCAGAAGTGGTAGTCAGTTGGTGCAATGTCTGGTGAATATGGTGGATGACAGAGAGTTTCCAAGTCCAGCCTCTGTAGTTTGAGCAATGTTGTTTGTGTGACATGTGGTCAAGCATTGTCTTGCAAGAAGATTGGCCTGTCTCTATTGACCAATCTTGGCTGCTTAATAGCAAGCATCCTCATCATTTCATCCAGTTGGTTGCAGTGGACATCTGTAATTGATTGACCAGGTTTCATCAAGCTGTAGTGGATAATACCAGCACTGGACCACCAGACAGATACCATTAGCTTTGTTTGGTGAATATTTGGTTTTGGATTGTGTTTTGGCACTTTATCTTTACCCAACTATTGCACCGAATGCTTGCAATTGTCAAAAAGAATACATTTTTCATCACGAGTAACAATAGGGTGTAAAAATGGTTTGCCTTTACGTCGTTACAGCAAAGAAAGGCAAGCTTTGAGACAATTTCTCTTCTGATGCTCATTTAATTCATGCGGAACCCATCTATCCAGCTTCTTGACCCTGCCGATTTGTTTCAAATAGTCCAATATTGTTGGAATAGTAACATCAAGCCTTGCTGCTAATTCACGCATTGGTTGAGATGGATTTGCTTGCACTACAGCTTTCAGCTCATCGTTATCCACCTTGGTCTCAGGTCGCCCACATGGCTCATTTTCAAGATTAAAATCACCAGAACGGAACTTCTCAAACCATCGACGTACTGTGCGTTCATTAGCCACATCCTTCCCAAACACTTCATTGATATTTCAAGCTGTCTGAGCTGCATTTCTTCCGCAATGGAACTCATATTCGAAAATAACACGAATTTTTGACTTATCCATGGTTTCACAAAAATTGCTCTAAAAAAAATTTGAAGGATAATCACACGCCAGACTGTGCGTTTGCAAGACTGAGGATGTACCCTCACAACAAAAATGAAACAAGAAGTGTCAAAGTGAAATGTCAGAGATATCAACTTTCAAATGTAGTACTTAAGGAAATAGGACATTTCATACTTAATAAGCTAATAGTTCTGCCAAAGGGTCTATTCTAAATACTTCTTATTAGCTTTCTTCTTCCTGTATTGGATAATTCCTCCTGGGTGGTGTTCTCTCATCAGATAATCATCTGGTGCAGGCCCAGTCTGGTTGTCCTGCCTCTATTAAGTCTCAAGTTTTCTGTGCCTTCTGTTAGAGACCTAAATCCCCCTGAATTTCTCAGATATGTTCTCTTGAGCCACTGGCACACACCAGGGGCCTTGGGGAAGGATTTTAGGGTATGTATGTATGGATTTTGCATAATTCTTTAAAAAATACAATATACTATTACAAACATGAAATTAGATATGAAGATGGATATTTATTTAGAATGAGAAAATAAATTATAACAAATTAATGAAAGTTTGGCAATTCAGGTCCTTTTTCTTCCCTGAGATTTCTTTAGGCAATTTACCAGAAATACATTCAAAGAAATTATTTAAGAACTTTGGAATTACACAGATTTAAGAAAAATATATTCCTCTATACTTATTAGTTCTTTATGTATTGTATATTAAAAAATGACCAATGACATATACTTTCTCCTATAATAAAAACAGAAAGGATGAGGATTCAAAGTTTGAAATTTTTGTACATGAAACCCAAAAAAGGCATTAGTTTTGCTTCCAAAGTAAAGTTTTTTTAAATCAGAAAAAAAGTAGTAGATTGGTGTATTATCCTGGGATTTTTGGTCAAGGGTAAAAGAATAATTGAATAACAAAGGGGGGAATGATGTTATTTTGAATTTCTAAATTCTTAGGTGCAAGACTTTTCATCTCTAGTCGACTACAAGCTCCATGAGGGCAAGAGATTTGTTTTATTTATGTTATTGCTTCCTACCCCTTGACATTAAGCATAGAGTTTAATGTTTTGCATTGAATTTCATTTTGATGTTCAATAACCACTCTGTACTTCTCTATGAGTTTGACTTTTTTAGATTCCACATATACATGAGAACATGTGGTATTTGTCTTTCTCTGCCTGCCTTATTTCACTTAGCATAATGTCCTCCAGGTTTGTCCACATTGTCACAAATGACAGAATTTCCTTGTTTTTAAGGTCAAATAGTATTCCATTGTGTATATATACCACAGTTTCTTTATCCAGTTACCCATTGATGGATACTTAGGTTGATTTTATATTTTGGCTATTGTGCATAATGCTGCAATAAACATAGGAGTGCCGATATGTCTTCAACATATTGATTTTAACTCGTTTGGATACATACCCAGAGGTGGGATTGCTGGATTATATGTTAATTCTGTTTTTAGTTTTTTTCCATAATGGCTGTACATTCCCAGCAACAGTGTACCCGTACAAAGGTTCCCTTTCTTCCACATCCTCACCAACACTAGTTATCTTTCATGTCTTTGATAATAGCCATTCTAACAGGTATGAGGTAATATCTCATTGTGGCTTTAGTTTGCATTCCCTAGTGATTAATAATGTTGAGCAATTTTTCATGATCCTTTTGGCCATTTGTGTGTCTTCTTTTGAGAAACAACTGTTCAGAAACTTCGTCCATGTTTAAATTGTGTTTTTTCCCCCTTGCTATCGAGTTGTTTGAGTTCCTTGTACATTTGGATATTAACTCATTAAATGTATAGTTTCAAGTATTTTCTCCCATTTTGTAGGTTGTCTCTTTACTCTGTTGATTATTTCCTTGCTTGTGCAGAAGCTTTTTAGTTTGATACAATCTCATTTGTTTATTTTTGCTTTTGTTGCCTGTGCTTTTAGACTATATCCAAGAAATCATTGCCCAGACTAATGTCATGGAACTTTTCCCGTATGTTTGTTCCTAATTGTTTTATATTTAAATTTCAGGTATATTATTTAAGTATTTTATCCATTTTGAGTTTATTTTTGAATAAGGTGAGAGATAGGGTATAATTTCTTTCTTCTGCATGTAGATATCTAGTTTTCCCAGCATCATTTATTGAAGAGACTGTCCTTTTCCCATTGTGTGTTCTTTGCACCTTTGTCAAAAATCAATTGACCATAAATGTATGTGTATGACACATTGGTCAGTGTGTCTGTTTTTATGCCAGTACCATGCTGTTTTGATTACAATAGCCTTATAATATATTTTGAAATTAGTGTGATATCTTCAGCTTTGGTCTTTTTGTTCAAGATTGTTTTGACTATTTGGGGTCTTTAATGGTTCCATAAAAATTTTAGGATTTTTTTTCTATTTCTGTGAAGACTGACATTGGAATTTTGATAGGGATTGCATTGAATCTGTAGATTGCTTTGGGTAGCATGGACATTTTAACAATATTAATTCTGATAATCTATGAATATAAGATATCTTTCCATTTATTTGTGGTTTCAATTTCTTTCATCAGTGTTTCAAAGTTTTCACTATACAGATCTTTCTTTTTGGTTAAATTTATACCTATTTTATTTTATTTTTTTGTTGCAATTATAAATGGAATTGTTTTCCTAATTTCTTTTTTGGATAGTTTATTATTAGTGTATAAAGGCATGACTGATTTTTGTATGTTGATTTTGTATCCCACAACTTTACTTAATTCATTTATCAGTTCTAAAAATTTTGGGGTGAATTCTTTAGGGTTTTTTATATATAAGATCATATTGTTTGCAAACAGAGACAAATTCACTTCTTGCATTCCTATTAGGTTGATTTTTTCTTTTTCTTGCCTAATTGCTCTGGGTAGGATTTACAGCACTACATTGAACAGAAGTAGTGATAATTGGCATCCTTGTCTTGTTCCTGATCTTAGAGAAAAAGCTTTCAACTTTTCACCATTGAGTATGGTGTTAGCTGTGGACTTGTCATATATGGCCTTTATTGTGTTAAGTACATTCCTTCTGCTGAGAGTTATTTTGAAAGAATTTTGAGTTTTGTCAAATGCTTTTTCTGCATCCATTGAGATGATCATATGGTTTTAATCCTTTATTCTGTTAATGTGGTGTATCACATTTATTGCTTTGTGTATGTTGATACATCCTTGCATCCCAGAAATAAATTCCGCTTGATCATGATGAATGGTCATTTCTTTTTTTTTTTTTTTTTTTTGCTTCCTAAAGCTTTATTTTGATTTTAAATGAAAATGAAAAAGAGATAGGAGGATTACACTGAAAATTAACATCAAAACTGGAGAATTATACATTAGGAAAGTGCAATGAGAAATAAATATCTTTCAGTCCCTTTTCTGGCACTCTTTAACATCTCTGCTTTCTAAGAAGGAATGGTCCTTTTAATACATTTTTGAATTCAGTTTTCTAGTATTTTTTTTTTTTGAGGATTTTTGCATCTGTGTTCATCAGGGATATCAACCTGTAATTTTCTTTTTTTGTAGTGTCCTTTTCTGACTTTGGTATCAGGGTAATGCTGGACACATAAAATGAGTTTAGAAGTATTCCCTCCACTTCGATTTTTTTTTGGAAGAGTTTGAGAAGTACTGGTATTAGTTCTTCTTTAAATGTTTGATAGCATTCAGCTGTGAAACCATCACTAACTTTTGGGCTTAGTTGGTTTTTATTTTTCTAGTTTCTTGAGGTCTAAAATTAAATTGTTTAGTTGAGATTTTTCTTTTTTGATATATTTGTTTATTACTATAAACTTCCTTCTAATAATGGCTTTTGCTACATATGATAAGATCTGGTATGTTTTTGTTTCCATTTTAATTTGTCTCAAGTTATTTTTTGATTTCCCTTTTTGCTTTCTTCTTTGACCCATTGTTCAGGACCATGTTGTTTAATTTTAACATATTTGGAATTTTCCAGGATTTCTCCTATTGTTGATTTCTAGTTTTATGCCACGGTGGTTGGAAAAGATATCTGATGTGATTTGAATCCTCTTGAATTTGTTAGGACTTATTTTGTGGCCTAACATGTGATATATCCTGGTGAATATTCCATATATGCTTGAGAAGAATTTGTATTCTATTGCTGTTAGATGGAATGTTCTGTGTGTCTATTAGGTTCATTGGTATAAAGTACAATTCAAGTCCAATGTGTCCTTATTGATTTTCTGTCTAGGTGACCTGTTCATTGTTAAAAGTAGAGTACTGAAGTACCATGATACTACTGTATTATAATATATTCCTCCCTTCAGATTATTGAATAATTGCTTTATATATTTAGATGCTCTGATATTGGACACATGGATATTTACAGTTGTTATAGCCTCTTGATGAATTGATCCCTTTATTATAACGATCTTCTTTGTCTCTTTTTAAAATTGGTGACTTAAAGCCTATTTTGTCTTGTATAAGTATAGTTACCCCTGCTTTCTTTTGGTTTCCATTTGCATGAAATGTATTTTTCCATCCCTTCGCTTTCAGTTTATGTGTGCCCTTACCAGTAAAATGAATGTGTTTTAGGCAGCATATAGTTGGGTCTGTTTTTTATCCATTCAGCCGCTCTATGTCTTTTGATTAGAGAATTTATTTAAATTCAAGGTAATTATTGATAGGTAAGGATTTGCTAGTATCATTTTGTTACTTGTTTTCTGTTTGTTTTTTAGATACTTTGTTTCTTTGTTCCTTTCTTGCTGTCTTCCTTTGTGGTTTAATGGCTTTCTGTAGTGTTATGCTTTGAATATTGCCTTTTATGTTTCGTGTAAATATTATAGGCTTTTGCTTTATGGTTACCATGAAGCTTACATAATACATCTTATACTTATAACAGACTATTTTAAGCTGATAACAACTTAACTTTAATTGCATATAAAAACTCTACACTTTTACTCCCATTTCCACATTTTATGATTCTGATGTCAAAATTTACATCTTTTTGAAATTTGTATTTCTGAACAATTTATTGTAGCTTTAGTTGTTCTTAATAGTTTTGTCTTTTATCCCTCATAATTAGAAATAAATTTGCTTTACACATCACTATTACAGTACTGGAGTATTCTAAATATGACTATGTATTATTCATATCATTGAGTTTTGTACTTTCATATGTTTAATGTTATTAATTAGCTGCCTTTCAGTTTAGCTTAAAGAACTCCCTTTAACAATTCCTGTAAGGCAGGCCTATTGGTGATGAACTCCCTTAGCTTTTGTTTGCCTAGGAAAGTTTTTATTTCTTCCTCATTTCCAAAGAATGGCTTTTCTGGGTAAAGTTTTCCTGATCAGCAGTTTTTTTTCCTTTATCACTTTGAATATATCATCTTACTGTCTCCTGGCCTACAGGATTTCTGCTGAGGAATCCACTGATAATCAGAACTTCCTCTATGTTATATATATATTTTTATCTTTTTTTTTTCATTTAGGATTCTTTCTTTGTCTTTGATTTTTGATAGTTTGATTATGATGTGTCTTGGTGAACTCCTCTTTGGGTTGAATTTGATTGGAAACCTCTGAGTTTTTTTGTACCTGGACATTGGTATCTTTTTCCACATTTGGGGAATTTTAAGCTGTTATTTTCTTAAATATGCTTTTTGGACCTTTTTCTTTCTCTTCTCCTTCTGATAATTCTGCTATGTGAAGTTTAGTTCTCTTTATGGTATCTCATAATTCCTGTAGGCCTTCTTCATCTTTTTCTTTTTGCTTCTCTGACTAGATTATTTAAAATGTCCTAACTTTGAGCTCACTGGATCTTTCTTCTGCTTGATCAAGTCTGTTGAAGCTTTCTATTCAATTTTTCAATTCAGTTATTGTATTCTTTATCTATAGAATTTCTATTTTTTATTATTTCTATTTCTTTGCCAAACTTCACAATTTTTTCGTGAATTGTTTTCCAAACTTTATTTAATTTTCCATCTGTGCTTTCTTGTAGCTCCTTGAACTTTTTAAAATGGATTATTCTGAATTCTTTGTCAGCCACTTAATAATATATCTTTATCTCTTTAGTGTTTATTATTGGAGTTTTATCAGTTTCTTTTGATGGTGTCATATTTTCCTGATTCTTTGTAACCCTTATGTCCTTGCATTGTTGTCTCTCCATATGAGGAAGCGTCCATCTCTTCCAGCCTTTGCAGATGTTCTTTGGCAGTGTTAGACCTTCACTATTTAGTCTAGCCTGGGACTCTGGATGGATGAGCTGGTAGTGAACATGAGCAGATGTACCTTGCTCTTGGGTTCTGTAGTTGGGCTGGGCTTCTGCCTGTGCTCCAAAATCAAGTGAGGCTACTGGCTGTGTTCTGTGGTCTAGTGAGATCACTGACTGGACTCTGCAGTCAGGCAGAGCTGCTGGCTGGGCTGTGTACTAACTTCTGATTGGGCAATAACAGGGGTGCAGGCTGGGCAGTACTGTATTTGGAATCTATACTTGGACAGGGATACAGGTTGGGCTCTGAGGTTGCACTGGATGGGCCAGGCCAGAGGCTATGCTCTACACATACACAAGCTTGACTCCTTTCTCTGGCCAAGCCAGAACCTAAGGCTGTTCTCTGAAGCTGGGCTGGGTTGCTGTTCAAATGATCGGGTTGGGTAGGGCCAGATCCTCTGCTTTACAGATATGTGGGGACATGAGCTTGCCTCCCAGCCTGGGGAAGTCTTATGTGGAGCACTGACACTGGAAGGGGCCACTACTTGGCCACTGGTTCAGGCAGGGCCAGATGTTCTGCTTCACAGATATGCAGGGACATGGGCTTTACCCCGGCCTGGGGAAGCCTTAAGCAGAGCACCAAGGCTGGGTGGCAAAGCTGGGTAGGGACTGAAGCCTGGCAGACCTGTTGACCATCATTCTTTCAGAGCAATGCTGTTGGAGGGTCTCTCTGGACAGGCACCTCTATTAACTGGAATGCAGAGCCCCTGCCAATACCTGTGTGCTGGTCACTGTGAGCCCTACCCTCCTTCTTTGTTTCTAGCTGATCCCAGGTGGCCTAGTCCTGCTGATACTTCCAATGTTCCCTATGGGGCAAGACGGAAGTGGGCCTTCTGCAACATGTCCCAGAATTCTGAGGAAGCTGAATGTATGCCTCCAGCTCTTTTCCTACTGTAGAAACTGTGGGCCCAGGAGAATCCTCTCTGAGTGGTGCTGTGCCAGCGTGGGAAAGAGGTGATCAGGCAAAAGTGAAACTGTTCTTCTCACCTTTCTAATGTGGCTTTTCTCAGTTCTGTGGTCCAAGTGGGTGTCTGAAGCCCCACTCCTGAGTTCTGGAATAATGAAGGTATTCTTGTCTGTAAATAGTTGTTAGTTGAATTTCTGTGAGGAAAACTAAAGTTGGGGAATTCCTATTCTGCCATCTTGCTTATGTTGCTTCCTGAGCTAATAATTTTTAAACATTTTTTTTAAAAAGAGCAGCTCCTTTTGTTTTGACGTTCCAATTTTCCTCCTGGAATGTATGCTTTGGAGATAAACTTAAATATGCTTTGAAGATATTTTTCATTTATCAAAGTACTCTATAACTTGGTCAGTCAGCTTTTATGTTCTAAAGTTCAATTTCCTTAGTAATAAACAGACTAATATGGTTTAAAAGGAAATTTATGTTCTCCTAAATTGCAAACACAAAAGAAACGGGGCTGCATCTTTGCTGCTGCATTTTTCTGAGTGACCAAATATTCTTATAACTTCATACAAAAACCTTTAAATATTTCTAAATTTAGAAATATAAAAATAAAACACCATCATGATTTTTATGCATTGGTACATTTGTATATAAGGGTACTTGTCAAACAATTAGCTTTGTGACTGGGATATATCAAAAGTTCAATATTTGTTAGTGATTAAATATTACCAACATATAGCCACTTATTCTCAAAATACAGATGTAGTTATGTTGACTATATTTTTATACTTATAAAAACTATAACCCGTAAACAAGTTTTAGCCCAAAGTCCATTTGTAAATTAATTGTCAAAAATTCAGAATTTTCTCACAGACATAATATTTTAGAATCGGAGAATTATAGAACAAAAAGTCAACTCAGAAATCATCTAGTGGAAACTACTGAACTTAGAAATGATTGTTAATCATTGTGCTTTAGAACAAAAGAGCTGACTGACCAAGTCATAGAGTACCCAATTTTCCCAGATTTGCTATATCTGAAATTTTATGCTTTTATAATAAAATAGATGAAAATAATATTTTAAAAATTATAACAATTGATGAAAATGCAAATAAACAACATTGAATAATTATTTCTTTGTCAGTGCTTCAGGGTAAGTTAAAGTACATTAAATTAGGAGAGTATCGAGGGTTTGACAGGGATAATTATGATGATTTTAAGGAGGGCTCCTGGACAATTGTAAGGACTTTAGAGTCTGTTGATAATTGTTGGTTCTTCGTTATTACTTTTCATTTCAAAATATATTATCTTTCTTTTTAAAAAAAATTTTGTAGAGACGGGTTCTTCCTATGTTGCCCAGGCTTGTCTCAAACACCTGTCCTTAAGTGATCCTTCTGCCCTCGCCTACCAAAGTGCTGGGATTACAGGCATGAGCCACCATGCCCGGTCTATCTTCTTTTTTCTTAATGAGAGTGTTTCGATAACTCTGTTGGCTTTCCAGACATAATTAGACAAGTGTTTTTGGCTTAACAATAAAGAAATGAAGACATAGGTGATTTTTTTTAAGGATATAAAGTTTAGAAGAGAAATACATAAAAGAAATTAACCGAGCCATGATCCAAGAACATTGCTTTGTCTGGAATAAAGCCATTTATTAAAATTTTGAATAGTTTTCCTCCATGGCCATCAGTTAGCACTGTAAATCCAGAACTTGTCTTTTGTGGTGGCAGAAAATGTGGGCAGAGAGATGGAATCTTATGTTTATCTAATAGGTTGTTAGCAAGTTGGAGGCTTGTCATTCAAGGTATGCCAGTTAATGTTATTTTACCTACAGTGTACATTCTCATATCCAGTTGTCCAGGGCGGGATTCTCTACCTGAGACAGTACTTCCCCCAGGGGGCATTTGGAAATGTAGACACATTTATAGTTGTCACAATCACTAGGAGTGCTGGGATTTTAAACCTTTTATAATGTACAGTAAAATCCTACACATTGTCTCAACCAAAGTGCTAATAGGCTACCTTCTCCCACTCTACCTCCCCCTTAAGAAACACTAGTCTAAAGGATGTTATTTTAGATAAAATTTCTCAAATTAGAGATGTTGCTATAGATAATTTCTCAGATTTAATTAACCTCCAAATTTCCCTAGATCTGGATTTATAAAACAAACTCATTCTTTCCTGAAAACCTACTTTTCCCCTCCATTTTCTATTCACATTATCATAATTAGACTGTAAACTCCCGGAGAAAAACAACCATATGAGTTGCGTGCACCACAGAATTTTCATTGCCTATTTCAGTGCATGGCACATAGTTGACATTCAAAAAATACTTGGTGAATGTCTGTCATGTAGCCAGTAATTAAAGCACAAAAATCCTGCAGCCATGTTTTATTTCCTTTTTTATTTATTTCTTCATATATTATAATTAGACTCAACTGTTCCTTTGTATGTCTAATACTTATTGCTCATATTTTATCCACTATTCAACTCTAACTCTTATTACCTGAATCCAGGACTACCAAACTTACATGTGGAATTCTATTTTCAAATCTCTTCTTGTCTTAAATCCACATTGTGTACTACAACAAGTTAAATCTATTTTATTCATATATTTTGATAGACTTTATTTTTCAAGTAGTTTTAAGTTTACAGAAAAATTGAGCAGAGAGTACAGTTTCCATATACATTCTTACCCCTCCCTTCTAGTTTTCCATATTATCAATATCTTGCATAAATGTGATAAATTTGTTACAATTGATTAGCCAATATTGATACATTACTATTAACTGAAGTTCCTAATTTATGTTAGGGTTTACTGTATGTATTGTATTTCATGTTGTAGGGCTTTTGTCAAGTGTATGATGACATGTATCAAAACTTACAGCATCATACAGAGTAGTCTCACTGATCTAAAAATCCCCTTGTGCTCCATCTATTCTTCCCTTTCTCCCTGTCTCCACCCCCAATCCCTGGCAACCACTGATTTTTTCACTGTCTCTGTAGTTTTGCCTTTTTCAGAATGTCGTATAGTTGGAATAATATAGTACGTATTCTTTTCTGATTGGCTTCTGTCTTAGTCTCAGTCCATTTTCTGTTGCTGAAAAATAATACTCAAGAATGGGCAATTTATAAAGAAATTTTTTCTTACAGTTCTGAAGGCTGGGAAGCCCAAGGGCAGGGTACTGGCATTTAGCAAGGGTCATCCCATAGTGGAAGGGTACAAGATGGAAGCAAGCATATGAGAGATGGAAAAAGGCACCAGGGGCTGGACTTGGTTTATATCAACTCACTTCCATGATAAGTAACCCACTCTTGCCATAATGACATTAATCCATTCATGAGGGCTCTGCCCTCATGCCCTACCCAATCGCCTCTTATTAAGCCCTGCCTCCCAATACTGTTGCAGTTGATTAAGTTTCCAATACACGAGCTTTTGGAGGATGAATTTAAACTATAGCAGCTTCTTTCACTAAGCAATATGTATCTAAGATTTTTCCTGGTTTTTTTTTCATGGCTTGATAGCTTGTTTTGTTTATTGCTAAATAATATTCATTGTATGGCTATATCAGAGTGTTTTTATCCATTTACCTATTGAAGCACATCTTGGTTGCTTCCAAGTTTTAGCAATTACAAATAAAGCTGTTATAAACATTCATGTGCATGTTTTTGTGTAAACATGGGTTTTCACCTAATTTGGGAAGATACCAAGGAGCACAGTTGTTGAATCATATGGTAAGCCTATGCTTAGCTTTGTAAGAAACTGGCACACTGTGTTCCACAGTGGCTGTACCATTTTGCATTCCCACCCAAAATGAATGAGAATTCTTGTTGCTCTACGTCCTTGCTAGCATTTTGTATTGTCAGTGGTCTGGATATTAGTCATTCTATTGGTGGGTAGTGGTGTCTTACTGTTTTAGTTTGTATTCCCTGATTACATATGATGTTGAACATCTTTTCATATGCTGATTTCCATCTATTCTGGTGAGGGGTCTGTTCAGATTTTGCCCATCTTTAAAATTGGTTTGTTTGTTTTCTTATTGTTGACTTTTAAGGGTTCTATGTATGCCAGACCTTTATCTGATATGTGTTTTGCAAATATTTTCTTCTCGTATGTAGATTGTCTTTTTATTCTCTTAACAGTAGTGTCATTTACAGAGTAGAAGTCTTAAATTTTAATGAAGTCCAATTTAACAACTTTTTCTTTCACATATTATGCTTTTGGTGTTTTATCTAAGGAGTCATCACCAAACCCAAGGTCACCTAGATTTTCTTCTTATGTTATCTTCTATGGTTTTATACTTTTGCATTTTACATTTAGGTTTATGACACATTTTTGAGCTAATTTTTGTGAATGGTGTAAGGTGTCTCTCTCTCTCTCTCTCTCTCTGTATGTATTTTGCATGTGAATATCCAGTTGTTTCATTATCATTTGTTGAAAAGACCATCCTTTCTCCATTGAATTGCCTTTGCTCCTTTGTCAAAGATCAGTTGACATAGTTGTATGGGTCTTTTTATAATCTCTGTATTCTGTTTAATTGATCTATTTGTCTATTCTTTTGCCAATACCACACTGTTTTGATTACTGTAGCTTTATAATAAGTCTTGAATTTGAGTAATTATTCATTTATTTTTAAAATTAGTAATCTAAAATTAGTATATTAGTAAACCTGTATACATTTCTCTTATAAAATTGAAAATAATGTAAATAAATTTGACTTTTATTTTGACCACTATTCTGGCCATCACTTAATTTTGGACTTCTTCTTTCTCAGAGGAAACCTGTAGTAAATCAGTTATCAAATACCCTTCTAGGTTTTTTTTTGTCTTTACATAAATTTCAGTGAATCAGAAGAAATTTATAGCATTTATGTTTAAGTGTGTGGTCTGTTTATGTAAAAGATATATTGTAATGTCTGTGCAATTTGCTTTTTTTCCCCATCCAACAAACTTGGAGATCTGCCCATATTTGAACAATTGATATAAAACTCATTCTTTTTAACTTCTTAGTAATATTTCATGGTATCAATATACCACAATTTAACTATTCTGTTACTGATGAACACTAAAATTATTTCCAATTTTTCTCTTTTTCAAAAAAAATGCTGCAGTGAATAACTTTGTAAATACCTACTTATTTATGTGTGAGTGCTTCTCTAGGGTAAAATACTAAGAGGCATTTTTAGGGATTAGGGCATGTAATAGTTAATTCTAAATACATACTACATTTCTCTATACTCTGTTCTGGAATGCTGGGTCTGGGAATTTGCAGATACATTTTGCAGGCTTCCTTGCTCACTGCCTTACCCCATTAGATTCTTCCTATAAGAGGTGAATGCTGGACATTAGAAATCAGGAGAAGAGAAGAAATCATTATTCTTCTGCATTCTCTTTCCTTTTCCTGTTTCTGGAATTGACTGTGTCCTCTCCCTTCAGCCTGACAGCCCTTCTAAGGTAAACCCACTATCTGCTTTTTGGCTCCTTCTCAGCAGTTCCAGCCTGACCAGGTGACTCCCTCTAGGCAATCCAGCATCTCTTTTGGTATTCTATACCTGTGGTCCCCAACCCTCAGGCAGTGGACCGGTACTGGTCCGTGGTCTGTTAGGGACCAGGCTGCAGCGCTCTACTGCCCCCCGCCCCACCCCTCGTGGAAAAATTGTCTTCCACGAAACCGGTCCCTGGTGCCAAAAAGTTTGGGCACCGCTGCATACCACGTCTGCCCTCTTGAGGCCCCATTCTTGGGGGTAGTAGCCACTTTGTGCAGTTACTTATCTGTGTGCTAACTTACCCTCCTCTTTTGGCTCTTTTAGCTCTTTGGTAACTAGATTTCTGTATTAAATACCCTTATGCTTCAAATACTGAGGTAGTATTTTTAAAATTTAAAAAAAATATATATTTTTTGCATCCTGACTGATTCAGTGACTTTCAAGATCAGCTATATAATTTGTGGAGCCTAGTGAAAAATGAAAATGTGGGTATCTTGTTTAGCAGTTATTAAGAATTTCAAGATGATGACAGTAGAGCATTAAATTAAGTTTGGGGCCCTTCTGAGCATGGGTCACATGTCCATGAAGCTGGTACTAGTGATTCTGTCTCTACATTTGCCACTTTCATAGCAGCATGTGAGAGCAGATCTTTTCCCACAACCTCACCAAGACTTGAAAGTATCACACTTTTACCGTAGCTTATTTTTATGGAAAAAAATGGTATTTTATTTGATTTGTATTAATATTTCATGAATTTGGCCATTTGAATGTCCTTTTTGATGATTTTCTGCTCATAGCTTTTGCCTATTTTTCTATTGGGTTCTTTGTAGCAATTATTTACATATTTTGGATGTTAATCTTTTTTGTGATTAATAAATGTTGCAGAATTTCTACAGTCACTTCTCACATGCTGTTGACAAGAACACCGTCTTCTGGCCAAATCTATTAATAGTTGATAGGAGGCTGGGAAGTGTGGTCTCTACCATGTTTCTGGGAAGAAGTAGAGAGTGAATTTGGGAGGGGCAACTAGTAGTCTGCCAACTCAAATAGGAATCCTATTTTATTCATTTTTCTATCACTGGAAACTAGAATACCCTAGGGGCTCCATAAATGTTTTTAATGAGAGAATAAATCAATATTTAATGGCTCTTTTTCTATTTTCCAACTTCTTATTTTTCTGTGAAGAATTTGGGAATTTCTATAGATATACCTTTAAGTTTATTAATTCCTTATTTAAGTATTTTTAATATGATGTTTAACCCATTCACTGAGTTTTTAATTTTAATAATTATAACTTTTGATCTAATAAGTAAATTCAGCAAATTTACAGGATACACAATAACATAAAAAATCAGTAGCATTTTTACACGCAAGTAACACCTAAATGAAAAGGGAATCAAGAAAAAAATCCCCTTTATGAAGCATCCAAAAAAAATCTAGGAATAAATTTAACCAAGGAGGTAAAAGATCTGTACACTGAAAACTATAAAACACTGATGAAAGAAATTGAAGATGACACAAATAAATGGAAAGATATCCTGTGCTCATGGATTAGAAGAATTAATATTGTCAAAATGTTCATACAACCCAGAGCAATATGCACATTCAATGTAATACCTATCAAAATAACAATGGCATTCTTCACAAAAATAACAAAAAAATCCTAAAATTCATAAGGAACCATAAAGGACCCCAAATAGCTAAAACAATTTTGAGATAAAAAACAAAGTTGGAAGCATCACATTTCCTGATTTAAATTAAAAAAAATTTTTTTCTAATTTTTAATTTTTACTTATTGTTTTAAAAGTTGATGTATAATACTTGTACATATTTTGGGGGTACAGGTGATATTTTGATGCCATTATACAATATGTAATGATCAAATTAGGGTAATTGGCATATCCATCACTTAACACATTTATCTTTTCTTTGTCTTGGTTTAAAATTATATTACAAATCCACAGTAATCAAAACATTATGGTACTGGCATAAAAACAGACACGTAGACCAGTGGAACAGAAGAGAGATCACAAAAATAAATAAATAAAATAAAATAAATTCAAACATATATGGTCAACTAAGTTTTTACAAGGGCTCCAAGAAAAAACAATAGGGAAAGAATAGTCTTTTCAATAAATGGTGCTGGGGAAACTGGCTTTCCACATGCAAAAGAATGAAATTGTACCCTTCCTTACACCATACACAAAAATAAACTCAATAGAAGCCTACAAATTGGGAAAAAATATTTGCAAACCATCTATCTGATAAGGGGTTAATATCAAAAATTTATAAAGAGCTTGTACAACTCAATAGTAGAAAAGCAAACAACCCAATTAAAAAAGTGAACAAAAGACCTGAATAGACATTTCTCCAAAGAAGACAGAAAAATAGCCAACAAGTATATGAAAAGGTGCTCAACATCATTAACCATCAGAGAAATGCAAATCAAAACCACTATGAGATACCACCTCATACCTGTTAGGATGGCTATTATTAAAAAGTCAGAGGATAAATGTTGGAAAGGATGTGGAGGAAAGGGAACTCTGTTGGTGGGAATGTAGATTCATGCAGCCATTATGGAAAACAGTATGGATGTTTCTAAAGAAGTTAAAAATAGAACTACCATATGATCCGGAAATCCCTTTGCTGGGCATATACCCAAAGAAAATAAAATTATCACTCATAAAAATATTTGCATTACCATGTCCATTGCGACATTATTCACAAGAGTCAAGAAATGGAAACAACTGAAGTGTCTGTTGATGGATGAGTGGATAAAGAAAATGTGGTATAAATACACAATGAAATACTAATCAGTGCTTAAAAAGAATATGACCTTCCATTTGCCACAACATAGATGAAACTGGAGGACGTTATTTTAAGTGAAATAAGCCAGAGAAAGAATGGAAAATATTACATGATCTTACTTACATGTGGAATTAAAAAATCTCAAATACACAGAGATAGAGAATAAAACAGTGATGGTGAAGGGAAACTATGGGGAGATGTAGGTCAGAGGATACAAAGTAGAACATATGTAGGATGAACAAATCTAGACATCTAATGTACAGCATGAAGACTATAGGTAATAAAATTGTACTGTATTTGGGATTCATGCTAAGTGAGTAGATTTTAGCTGCTCTTGCCCATAAACAAACAAAAAAATGGGGTAACTATATAAGATAATGGATATGTTAATTTGCTTCTTCACTATAGTAACATTTTCACTATATGTATTTCACAACATCATGTTGTGCACCTTAAATATACACAATAAAAAATAAAATAAAAAAGTCCTAAAAAGATTATAATTTTAATTTTGAGAAGTTCTACTTAGTTCTTTTTTCAAATTTGCCTGGTCATTCCTAATAGTCTATTGTTATGGATCATCACTGTGATTCTATCCTTTATTTCTATAAATATTTTATATATAACTATTTTATATTCTATATCTAGCATATGTGGATTTATAGGCTTAGGAATCTAAATGTGTTTATTGTTTCTGCTGGCTTGCAGTCATGGTAGCTTGTCTTTGCAGGTGATCTTTTTGTGAAAGATTTGCTTATCCTTAACATGTAGTAACACATGGGCTAAATTAAGGATAACTTCCTTGAGAGAGAATTTATCTCTTTCTTCCTAAAGCTAGTATGCATCATCAAAAAGGGCCTACTACATTCTCCTTCAAGAGGCTTTCCTCAAAGCAGAAAGCAGACTGGGCTCCCTTCTTGTTCCCGGGTCAAGGCTCAACTTCCCCCCAGCAGGGCTCCCTCCCATCAGTGACTGTCTTCAGCACACCACACCCCTCCTCTCTGCCGGGTTGCCTTATGTGAGGCCACCAAAAAGTTGTTATGCAGTACATGTGCAACAACACGTTTCTTCAGAGAATCAAGATGCTGTAGGAACCTTGAAAATTTTTATTTTATTTTATTTTTTTTGCACTTTGGCATGTATATACTTCTTAGGTATAATATATGTTCTACGCTACAGGACAATGAGAGCTAGATATTTCTTTTTTAATACTTCTGTTCCAATGATGAAATTTTCCCTCGGAGTCAGTGTCTAGGTCCTTTTCAGTAAAAAAATATTTCTCATGGCTAGACTATTCTAGTCTTAATAACATTTAACATGGCAGGTGCTGCATTCATATATACTGTTATAGGAAGGTTGATATTGACTCAAATTCTTGTCCTTTTTCCACTGAATGTGAGGTTTATAGCCTCACAGTTTTAATAAAATAAAAATTGTCTAATTTGCAAATGCTGTATATTCTGTACTTGGATTTACATTAATAGTTACTGTTTTACATGCCTAATATATTATAAACAGCCAGGAGCCTTGCTTTTTGTTATGTCTAACTACTACAACAATTCTAAAGGTAAGCAGGAGATAAAGAAATGAGTGAGGGGCTTAAATACCTCACATAAGGTTACACAACAACTTCAGTTTCACATGCAAATCAGATATTGATTCTCAAAGTAGGAAGAACTTCAGTTATTTCAGGGGAAGTAAAACCTTATGACAGATCAATATCTCTCTGAAAGGTTTAGATTAAGTCTTAAAATCATACATTTGCAGTTAACTTTGTCAAAATAGATCTTTTAATTTTTCTTCAGGAACTATAGGAAAATGCAAAGTTTGAGATTAATTTTTATGGTTAACTAATTGTAGTAGCATGTGGAACTCCTTTGAAAAATATAATTTTGAAGGCATAAAGTCATTGGCTAATGAGCTTTGTCTGTAGATAAGGAAGATGGTCAAATGAATTCATAACTAGAGACTCATATTTCCAAAAAAATTTTAGATAAGTACAAAGGAAGCTGAGTAGAGTGACACTTTGTAGTGGCATTATCTGAAAAGATTGGTGATTGAATGATCTTTCATTTAGATCGAGGGCCTAATGTTAAATATATTGGCATTGTTACAGGGCATTTTTTCTTTAACTCATGTTGTAATGAAAGGATGAAATCCATTATGGGTATATATTATGAATATATAATCTATATTATATAATGTATATATAAAATATGTAATCAGCTTAATTCATACCAAATTGTATCTGCCACTTTTATTGTGCAAAGATATAATTTATATTTCTTTCAATTTTCATTAAATACATGTATAGATGCTATGATATTTATAAGACCAATTCAGGACGAAACAATCTATAAGTGGTTAAATAGATTCAACTTTTATGACTTATTTTAATTAATTTAAAATAAAAAATGCAAATTGCTCCAGGGTAAACACATAAATATAATTAATCAATAAGTATTTTATTAAAAGCTTATTATGTTCCCAGATCTGTGAGCAGAATTGAATGAGATACGGAAGAAATATTATATTAGTTAGGGTATTTCTAGCTGCTATAGATAAAAACCCTAAATCTCAGTGGCTTTATACAACAGAAATTTATTTCTCTCCCACATCATGCCATAAAGAGGTAATTTTCATTGACAGCTTGTTCTTTGGTTTTGGAACTCAGGCCTCTACTAAATGTTTGCTCCTCCCTTCTTTATTGTGTGGCTTTGAAGACCACCCTGCTCTTCTGCTTCATGCTGGAAGGGGAAAGGACACTGAGAACCTCCTGTGAAAGGTTTTTTGTTGGGGGGGGTATGGTGAGGGGTGTACATCCCTTCTGCCCTCTCTTTCCTATTCCATTGGCTAGAACTCAGCCATGAGAACACCAAGTAGACTACTTCAGACCAGGGGAGGGGGCGCCATTTAATGGCTTTGGCACTATTCCTTGACTGCATGCTATGTGTCTTTACTTCCTACCTTCTCTACCAGATTGCCCCTGTGATGATAAATGGAAGAACCTTAGAGTCAAGACAACTTGAATTTGTGTACTAATTTTTCTACTTTATATAAGCTTAGGCAGGTCATTTAAACTTTACATGCATTGTTTCCTTATCCATAAAATGATAGATATATGTCTAAATAAGAATAATTCCAGGTCTAATATTCAATGATTTTATATCTATCTTAGAGACTTCTCTGTGCTCCCCCAAGTTGTATCTTCTTTTTGGGCACAGATCTAGACTGTATTTCTCAACCTCCCTTGCAGTTAGGTATGTCCAAATACAGTCACACTGGGGCTTAGGGATTAACATATGAATTTTTTAGGGGTTGGGGAAGACAAAATTCATTCCATAGCAGTTATTAACATTTAAAAATAAGAAAATTTCACGAGAATTCAGATTTCTGGCTTCTGCAAAATAAAAAGAGCTGCAGGATTTGACCACACTGGAGTTTTATTATCACATAAGAAAAATAAGCTTAAGGGTGGGGTCACTGCTCCCTCTATGTGGGCATGCTTTTCAAATTCACCACAGTTCCTACCTTATGATACCTGCTGGGCAACGATAAGCATTTAATTTTGTGATCCTTGAGTATAGAGCATCTTGAAAGTGCTCTAGAGTTTTGGTGTGTAAACCTATAGATTTTGAATGTATCTCCTGTTCATCTGCTTGAGGAAGCTGGAGTTCTTTTTTTGTAGATGAGTTTCCTTGCAGGTAAGCTTCAATGAAGTGGCAAATTCCTTGTCCATAGGTAGCATTTACTCATAGTCCAGTAAATTGTGAAAAATATCTTCTGGACAGCATTCAAGTGTCAGATAGTTATTTGGGCCCATAATCTACTGCCAATCCTGCTATAATTTTAAATATTTCTTTGTCCCTGGTCTTCTAATTACATTTCTTTTATGTTTCCCCTAAGTTACTTCTCTTCTCCATGTTTAGATGCATTTATTTACAGATTTTACATGGATTTAGACAAAATGCTTTCCTACTAAACACACAGAGATATATGATTTTGTTTCAATGAGACTCAGAAATAGGAATATACTCCCAAATTACATTTTTGTGACATTGAACATACATCATAGCATCATAGGGCACTTAGGGCTTCATTCTGAAAATCATGTAATTTCTAGCTCTAGCATTTGACTTTTTCATTGTAGCCTTCTATGTGTTTCACTTCTTGGACACACTACTTTTGGAGACCCAGATCATAAACACTGAGTTCATGTACATCAGCCACCCTATCTTGGAAATTCTCAAGGATTAGGTGAAGGAGGCAGCTTAGTTATACACATAGGAAATGACAAGGGTAAAGGTCTTAATATTTTGGTATAGATTTTTTAGCCACTCCAAAGATGATCTATCCAGATCACAGATTGGAAAAAGGTTCCAAGTTTTATAGCATGGGTTGTATGTGTCTATACTTTTGTGCTTATTTGGACCCCAGCATCTTCAGGTATAAAATGAGGATGATGAAAGTATCTAGCTAATATAGTTGTATAAGACTATGGTCCCCAACACCCCAGCCACAGACCGCAGAGCTCCGCTGCCCTACCCCACCCTCACCCCAACCCCGGTCCGTGGAACAGTTGTCTTCCATGAAACTGGTCCCTGGTGCTGAAAAGGCTGGAGACCCCTGGTGTAAAATACATGTAAATTGCATAAAATAGTGGCTGGGACATAGCAAGAACAACATGTTTTATTAATTGTGGGGCAGGATAGCCCAGAGATTAAAAGAATGGGTTTTGCAGTCAATTTAGTTTTTCATTTATACCCTGTACCCTCTACTTCCTAGTTATATGAATTAGGCAAATTATTATGATTGCAGTTTCTTTATGTGTAGAATAGGCAATAAAATATATTAACATTGTCGGGTTATATAAATGTGCAATGATACAAAAACAATGTAACAATCTTAGTGCAATGCTTGGAATATAACAAGTAGCCAATGAAAAACATGTAGACGTGCAAAATAGATGATTGCAGAATGTGAGTTCCAAACAGAAAAAAAAAAATCTTTGGAAAATCTCCCATGAAATCAGTGGTTGGATTTAAAACAGAGTTGCTGCTTCATCAATGTATCTATATAGCATGAGACAGGGAATTAAAATCCTAATGTCATGTAAAATCACATCCGAGTTGTATTGTTTGAATCATTACACTAAATTAAATAAGATTCTTAAAGTATATAGAATTTCTCTTGTGCAAAGCATCAATATTGTGTTTTAGGAACATTAGCCAAGAGACAAAAAGCTGTTATAAATATTTCAGAATGTGTTGTTATTATTTACATTGACAATGAAATTAAAAAAAGGCTTCTCCTGAGGACTTTTGTATTCATTGCCATGACGCAAATATTGGCCAAGATGTTTGTCAGTGTTCAATGAAGTAGGATCATTTTTGATAATCATTGAAATGAGCTTTCAAGATGAATGTTTAGCATTTTAAAAAATTGACCAGCTTTTCATGGTAGTTGTCATTTGAAAATTGAATGAGGAAGATTTTCCAGAAACAAATGTCATTACCTAATATTTAAAGACAATTTGCTGTATTTCTGTGGATCTTGTATATTGATATTTTTGATATTTGTGACATTTGCAGTGGATCAAAACCTGGCTGCATAAAAGAATTATCCTGAGGTCGATATTTAAAAAAGAGAAGCCCACCCAGGGCTGTACTCATGGAATTTATGATTCATCGGAAAAAAGATCAGAAATCTTTACTTATAAAAAGTATCTCACATGATTTCAGTGATCTTCTGGATTTGGAAAATGCTGATCTTTTGGTCTAACACATCTTTATTCCAGACCTAAAAAATATAGTGTATGAGATTTTAATAAATCATTGCAAAGATTCAGATAAATATACTCTCCAGTAATGTATATGTAAACTATTTATAAATCAGTTTGGAGGGATTTTAATTTTGTGACATTTATATAAGAACTTTAATCAATTATAGAAATAAAAGTTTTAAGAAGGCTCAGCTTAAAAAATTAAATTTTTGACATTGACATTGTCATAGATTTGATATTTTGAAAATATTTTTCACTGAGGTATACTGTAGGTAATTTTTTGGTGGATATTTTTAAAGCACAAAGTATGTTTTATATTTTTGTTATTTGTTCTTAGACTAAATCGTCTATATAGAATTAATTTATGTATATTGAGTTAAAAATCTTTGTCTTGGAAACTATTATTTTATGATACTTACAATTTAATCTCTCTCTCTTTTTTTTAAGCCGGAGTACTTCCGGTGTCTTATTGGCTCACGATACATTTATGAAGCAATATCCTAAAATATTTCTGCACAAAAAACCCAGACTGCCTAAACTTTTCAAACAGGAGGAACGAAGGTAATGATATCTTCTTTTGACGACAAGGTTGATGTGTGTGTGGGTGCGCTCACTTGGGCACAAGTGAAACTCAGAACCTAGAGCGTTTGATCAATTCCCAGCACTCCACAGTAGGGAGCACCCAAGGAGACAGAGATTAGTAGGTGAGGGCAAATTCATTTTCTTGTTGAGCAAAATACCTGTCCACCGTTGAGGAGCATGTTTATTTAAACTTTTTGTCAAAGAATTGCTACCTTTTACTAACGAGTGTCAGTGTTTATGAAAGGAGTTAAAGTACTCTATAAGGTTTCATGAGAAACTTCCCAGTGGAAATGATTGGAGTGTTTGTGGGTGGAGGATATTTGGAGGTATGTTACATATCAAGGAATAATGACAATGTCATAGAGCAACTGAAAGGCATTTGAGAAGTCTATTTTACTGGGCTCCTGTTTCTAGTTGGTCCTGTATTTGAAAGTATTTCTTGTATTTTTAAAGGCAAAGAATGAGATTACTTAAGTGTGTTGCAGAGGTGTGACTGCCCTCTCTGTAAATGATGGAGAGGGATTTCCAGATCAAGTTGTGGTGCTGCTCCTCTCAAATTGTCCCTGGCCTCAGTGGAACTGTAAGATTATTAATCAGTGCAGCACCAGATCCAAAAAGGCAGTCTCTCTCCTTGGGTATCATTCCCATTGTTGTTCCTTGGGTATCTTGTAGTGGACATACAACTCCCCCGACCCTATAGTATTCAAGTAGAATTGATCTGTCCACATCCTCAGCCACCCTACTGCCCTAATCCCTGATTGTGCCCTACATAACTTCTATTGCCATATTCATAACATTGCATTTCACTTGTGTATTTACTGCTAGTCTGTACTTGTATTTCTAACACTTAGCAGAGAGATTGACCCATAATTGTGACTAATAGATGTGTGTTGCCCCATGGGCAAACTACTTACTGGCTCTGTGAGGGAGTTGATCAAGAAAATGTTTTCATTTATTTATATCAACAACATAAAGATAAAAAGTCAAACAAAATTATTGTAACAAATATCATTCCAGGGGCTGGAGGATATCAGCATGGGAGATATCAATCTATTTAATTATCCTAAGACTTTCTTTTATTTATAGCTGTAGGGCAGTATTATGTGGAACATATCACTTTAGTTAACTGGGAAAAATCTCTGGGAGATGGAGTTGCTCTGAACTTTCAAAAATAATTCTGTTAAATTAATGAAAATCTCATGAAAGTGGAGATTCAAATACAACATTTCATGAGACCTTATCTACCATCTAGATCAAACTATATCCTTAGATAGTAAGCCTGCCTCGAATGATCATACAAAGTGCACACTGTGGTTTATAAAATTAACATCACTCTATAGAAATATCTAATAAAAACATTATGTATTATTTGATTCCAAATATTCCCAATTTTTATTCTAACCTTGTTAATTAGAATGAGACTTATGAACTTAGCTCTGTCTATAGGCTAAGGGTCCAGGAGTTTTTATGGATAGCTGAAATGTTCATCATGGGTTTACTACTTTAGTTAAGACATTATTTTGAAAGGACTATAGGGAGGCATACCAGTGACTATTAACACACTCGATAATGGAATACCATCTTCATATTTTTAAGAAAAAAAGACTGAGACCCAAAATTTATATTAATAGCAAAACTGTAGTCTAAATGTAAAAATTAAATGTGGGCTGCCAAATACTCAAGGACTAGGGAAATATACAATATTAATTAAGATTTGTATAAGTGTCAGAAAAGCCAGTCAAATTAGCTTTAGAAGCAAGGGGAATTTCTGAAATGTTTGTGAGTAGAGTTAGCTTCAGGCTTAAATGATGACAAGACTCAGTTTTCCCCTGTATCTCTGCCTCCTCTTTGCTAGGTTGGTTTCATCTTCACACATCATGTGTTAGGTCTAGACGACGAGATTCATTTACTTTAAGGCTCAGGTGAGGATAGAGGTGTTCTCTTGAAACAGCCCTGGCAGGAGATTCATTGAAATCTTTTCAAAAGAAGACAGAATAATGGCCAGCAAACATATAAAAAATTGCTCAACTTCTCTAATCATCAGGGAAATGCAAATCAAAACCACAATGAGATATCACTTAACTCCAGTGAGATTGGCTTATATCAAAAAGTCCCAAAACAACAAATGTTGGCAGGGATGTGGACAGATAGGAATATTCAGACACTGCTGGTGGGACTGCAAATTAGCACAACCTCTATGGAAAGTAATATGGAGATATCTCAAAGAACTAAAAGTAGAACTACCATTTGATCCAGCAATCCCACTACTGGGTGTTTACCCAAAGGAAAAAAAGACATTCTATAATAAAGACATCTGTACTCGAATGTTTATAGGAGCACAATTCACAATTGCAAAGATGTGGAAACAACCCAGGTGCCCATCAATACATGAGTAGATTTAAAAAGTGTGGTATATGTATACCATGGAGTATTACTCAGCAATAAAAAACAATGGTGAATAAACAAATCTGGTATTATCCTGGATGGAGCTAGAGCCCATTCTTCAAAGTGAAGTATCACAAGAATGGAAAAACAAGCACCACTGGTACTCACCATCAAATTGGTACTAACTGAGCAATACTTATGCCACACAGGGCAATAATATTCATCAGCGGGCGGGCAGGCGGGAGCAGGGTGGAGGGGATGGGAAAACTCTCACTGAATGGATGCGGGGCGCACAGTTTGGGGGATGTCCATGATTGTAGCTCTGACACGGGCAGTGCATGGGCAATATATATAAAAAAAGTGTTGTACCCCCATAATATTCTGAAATAAAAGGAAAAAATTTTCTTATTCTGTGGTTATATTTTCACAAGATATACTGGATTAAGAAACCAGTAATTACATAGCAAACGCAAAATAAATCACACGAAAGGTGGTTAATAAGAATTATTCTGGCTTATTTTTTCAAGAATTACTCTTAAATGTTTATCTTTTATGTCAGAAATAAACTTTGAAAATAAAGATATTACTAATGTCACTTTCTGTACTTGTTTGTAATCCATAAGTAAATCATGTTTCCTTTTTAGATTGTTGTTGCTAAAAACTTTTCCCCTTGCTTTGACTAAATAAAGTTTAATTAGCATAAAAAATAAATAGTAAAAATAAAAATAAAAATTTTAAAAATAGAGAAAAGCTTATAGAATAAAGATACAAAGAAAGAAAATATTTTTATATGACTGTTTTGTGTTTAAGCTAAGTGTTGTTACAAAAGAGTCAAAAAGTTAAAAAAATTTAAAAGTTTTCAAAGTAAAAAAGTTACAATAAGCTAAGGTTAATTTATTATTGAAGAAAAAAAAATATTTTTTCCTAAATTTAGTGCACCCTAAGTGTGCAGTGGGTATAAATTCTACAGTAGTATACAGTAATATCCTAAGCCTTCACATTCACTCATCAATCACTGACTCACCAGAGCAACTTCTAGTCTGTAAGCTCCACTCATGGTAAGTGCCCTCTAAAGGTGTACCATTTTTAATCTTTTATCTTTTATTATAAATGCACCTTTTATATGTTTAGATATGCTTAGATACACAAATACTTACCATTATGTTACAATTGCTTACAGTACTCAGTACAGTAATATGCTGCACAGGTTTGTAGCCTAGGAACAATAGGCTGTACCATATAGCTTAGGTATGTAGTAGTCTTGAGTCTAGCTGCTAGACCATCTAGGTTTGTGTAAGTACACTCTATGATGTTTGCACAAATGACAAAATTGCCGAAGGACCCATTTCTCAGAGTATCCCTGTCTTGAAGCAATGCATGACTGTGTGTATACTTACTAAATTAATAAAAATGAAATTGGTTAATTTTGAAAAAACTGTTAAGCTAAAATATCAGATATATTCGGTCAAGGAATTTGTTTTTATAAAAAGTTGAAATGAGCAAAAATTTTTTAAAAACCCTTGGATGATGTCTACCTAATCTACACATTTCTTAAACTGCATGCTTAGTAGAATCAACATTATTTCACCTAAGATGCACTTGCAGAAAGAAAGGAAGAAGAGCAGAATAATTGATTAACATGAATTGAATGCTTGAACAAGCATCAAATGCTGTAGTAAAGAAGAAAGCTTCTTGACTCAAGATGGTACATATCTGGTACAGGAAAAAATTATAATGATCTATCCGTATACAATTAACTTCCCAGACAAGATGTATAAAAACTCTTTTTGGAAATTCTGATGAATACTAGAATTCAGCTAATAAATGAGAATGCATTAGATTGAATGTGCAGTGCCTTGACTTATAGTGTCTATTTTGCCACTCAGTAACTGCATAACTCTGGTGAAGTAAGTCCATCTGGACATAAGTTACCTTATATCTAAAATGAAATGCTTGGGTAGAAGACACTCAAGCCTCCTTTTAGTACTGTTAATCTAAGGTTCCACTTTCTAGTTGATGTTACAGATACTGTGCGGGGAGACATGTGTAATGAAAATAATATTTTTTGTATTATCTTTTGATATATCTTCCCCTATGACCACTTTCCTCCCTGCACCCCACGTGCTAACATCATCTCAAAGAAAAGGGCAGGGCAAATACTACTTAAAGAAGGAGGAAGACATTAAGTGGTGGCATATGGGAAAGGGTAGGGATACAGAGATGAGGGAAGTGAGCTCAGCTCAAGGATTGTTGATCTTTACCCACTCTCATCCCTGGTATTAATCTCACGATGAGGAGATGAGAGGTGTAGAAATATCCAGATATTGGATATGTGGAAGCTGCATCCTCTAGGACAATGATAATCAACACAGACTACACATTAGAATCACTTGGAGAGTTTTTCAAGCATTATGATGCCAAATTTCTATCTACCTCACACTATGTAAATTGTGGTCCCTGGATTCAGACCAGACCTTGGTAAAATTAAAAAAAATTTGTAGGAGATTCTTGAGAATTACTGCTTTAGAGTAAGGCCTAAATTGGGCACAGCACAACATTCAACATGAAGTACAGAATTGGTGGAGGGAGATGCCTTGTGATATATCTGGAATTAACACCAATGGTTCCACTTGGCCTGTGTGTAGCATGCAGGGGACCTAGAATTTCCCTTGGACATTGGTGAGGAGAGAATGAGATGCTCACAGGACTAACGGACTCTAAGACCCTGGGGAGGGGAAGAGCAGGCTGCTGAGGTGGGAATCTGATGACACAAGGGGAAGATAGTAAGAGTAAAGGCAGTAACAGAAAAATCCAGTCATTCCTAAGTAGATACCATCCAGGAGGCAGAGAATACCTGCCAGCCACTCTGCCACAGGAAAATGATGATGATCAGCTGATAGCTCATAGGTGAGAGGAACTTTTCCCTCTACCATGGTCATATAAGCAACCCCACTTTCCCCCAACATACACCCAGACCAAGTCCTCAAAGAATATGTAACAGACAGAAAATTTTCAAAGTTGAGTCTTTATTTACCCAACAGAAACAAAGTTATTCTAATTAAATTGTTTCAAATTAATGAGACTGAGATACCACAAAATGGTATTGGGGTAAGGGGATCTGAGAGCTCATGAGAAAGTTTTAGATTTTTTATAAAAAGTAAATTATTTTCTTTGTACATTTTACAGTTTAAGTAAATTTTCAACCCCACTAATCTATTTGGGTATTAAAATATTAAAACTATATCCATATAAAGAAGAATCAAAGTAAAATGCCCTTTAACAATGAAAAGGCTGCAGAGGTTCCTATCTCTCTAAGGCCTATGATCCTAATTATTCACCTCTCAGGCTAGCTAATGGTTGTGGTACAGCTAGCATGGAATCTGTCATAACTTATTTTTAAGAGAAAGACAATTGTAAATTTAATTAGGACACGGTAAAAAGGAAATTTCATAGATCAATGATAGTGAAAAATAAACAACACCCTTCAGACCCTCAGCAAAGACTTAACCCTGACTATAGAGGAGAGAACAATATAAGCAAATAAATATATATAGGATTCATTTGTATTGTGATCTAAAAAGACATGTTGTGGAAGATAGTAGCATTAACTCTCCTTGTGCTGTTGAAAGAAAAACTTTAGACAAATTAAATTTAACAGAGCTTATTTGAGCAAAGAGTGATTCATGAACCAGGCAGCACTCAGAACCAGAGAGGTTTGGAGAGCTCCACCCAGCCCTGTGAACAGGAGTTTTTACATACCAAACAAGGTAGCAAAGTAGAGAAATCACCTGATTGGCTACAGCAAGGTATCTGCCTTATTTGGGCATGGTATGATGAGGCATTCACCTTATTTGGGCATGGTCCAATCAGTTGGCTGCTTGTGAATTGGCTGAAGGTCGGCTGTTTGTTATTGCCTAAAACCCAGCTATTTGTTACAAAAAATAAACTCCTGAGTTAGGTTTGTGTTTGTTTATATACTAAGTTAGGTTGCAGTTTGTTGCTTAGGAACTCAAAGTACTGAAACAGCCTCAAGCTAATGGCCTCCAACAATGGGAATTTATTATTTAAAAGGTAATTATTAAGTATTTACAGAGATAGCATTACTCGGTGTCATTACTTGGCAGTCCATGACAGAAAGTTGGCTTTGCTGTCAAAGTGACTTTCAATGAACTTCAGATCAGTGCTTTTCAAACTTTAATATGTGCATGCACAAATTCCCCTGGGGGAGCTTATTAAAATGCAGATTCTGATTCAGAGGGTCTTAGATGGGGCCTAAGAGTCTGTATTTCTAATAAGCTGCCACCTGATGCTGATGCTACAATTTGAATAGCAAGCCTAGAGATTACTATTTGATGTGTCTTTGAAAATGTGGAAAAAAAAATCAGTAAACTGATTTTCTATCAAGTAAAGTTTCTACTGGGAAAATTTAGCCCACATTTTAAAGTATTCATTCATTCATCTATGGGCTCATTTCAATTAGATAAACCACAAAGCTGTGTATGGTCTTTGGTCATAATATACTCCTTTTATTAAATTCAGTAAGAAATTGCATATTGCACTTAATACGCACAGCAGGGAAGTTTGGAATTACTTTGGTATATTTTTATTCAGGACATTTTTAATGAAGTCCAACCGGTATGTATTATTTCAAATAGTTCCATTTTAATTAGTCACAGGATCAGATTTAAAAAAAAAAAAGGAGAGGAAGAGGTTGCTTGCTATGTCTAAAAGGAGTTCCCAACTTTATAACTCGCCCAGGTAACAGTAATATTTTGTGAAATCATTTTCTTTTAGTTTGTGTTATATAACTTAAAACTTAATAATTTGAACAGGGAAAGCAAAAGGATTTTGGCAATGCACATATGGTGTGCTCCCTCTCCCTCCAATCCCTGGACTTTTCTCAGAGTATCCTCTAATGTGCCCCGAACAGCCTGACTAGAAGAGGTCTATTGGGTATGTTTCTGGTGGGCTCAGAAATCTGCATGCTCCATCAGCCAAATTACCAGTAACTCCAAAAGCTGTCAAAGTGTTTTGTGTAAGAATTGATGCTTCAGTTTGGACTTCAGATTTTAAAGAGGCTAGGACATCCCAGCTGCTTGAATTGAATCTCAAAATTCTACTTCTAGATCTAAAAGCAGTACATTTGTAGCTTTGATCTCAACTAAAATGATAAGGGACTTCCCTGTAATGCTCATTTTTTCCCAATCCCATTTTAAGACAATCATTTGGTATGTGCGCACACAGCCTGGATGGATTATAAATTCTCTCTAAGTGTGTGAGTGCAGAGTATGTTCTAAAATAAAGATGAATATTTGGAATGAAGCAACTGAAAACCTAGAGCAAATGGATTCTGATAGACTAATTAAAAAAAACCTCTGCAAAATTTCATTTTGAGCTGTGATTTCCTTTTGAGTTTTTGGACTCCATTTATTTCCCTAGCATTGATGAAATTACCTATGTGATACAGCTACATCTAAGTAGTGCTTATTTCATGGTAGCTTGGATCTAGCCTCAGGTTAATTAATTAATGTTTAAAGTGTAGGCTATTTGAAAAATATGTATTTAACATTAGAATAAATGAACCTATCCTTGTGATTATAAAACCCACATCTCCTCTGAAGTTCCAAAGTCTATTGAATGAGATGTTCCTTGTCTATTTTTTTTTAAGTTAGAATAATAGTAATTCAGCTTCACAAATTTATTCTAAAAAGAGAAATAAAAATTACACTACCTGGAAAAAAATCTCACAATAATTCCTTATCATTTATTCATTCAAACAATGTATACTGAGCACCAGCTGTGTGCTAATTGCAGGTCAGACAGGGTCCCTATGCTCAGAGCTGGGTCGTGCTGACAGGCTCTGAGTAAGAGGTGGTTGGTCAGTGTAGTGGGTGTCAGAAGGGCCTTCAGGCTGGGGCAGTTGCACTGAGAGTGCTTACATTAAGGGAAGATGGTGTACTGGAGATCTGGGAAGGCTTTCTTGAGGAAAAGATCTTTAAATTGAAGGATAAGTAAGAGGTGTCCAGGAGAAGAAGGGAAAGGTTATCTGAGGCAAAGAGAACCATATGTGATATCCTTTGAATTGTTGCTTATCTGAATGCAGGCATAGTGGTCTTAGCTGATGCTCAATTGCCCAATTTGGTAGTTGTCACCAGAAACTGGTTGAAAAAAAGTTTTTCAAAACCTTTCAATGATCTCTCCCATGGGTGTCAAGATAGGAGTGATGGCTTGGGGTAGGGGAGGAGGCAAAGAGGAAGGAAGGAAGGAAGGAAGGAAAGAAGGAAGGAGGAAGGGAGGGAAAGAGGAAGAAAGGAAAGAAGGGAAAAAGGAGGGAAGGAAGGGAGGGAGGGAAAGAAAAGAAAGATAGGAAGAAAGGGAAATAAAAAAAAAGCAAAAAAAAAGCAAGGGAGAAATGAAGGATTGTTACTCCAGCTCCTGAGAGCAGCATCTGGACCTTTTGGTGAATTTTAGGAAGGGAGGAAGAAGGACGTTTATAGAAATCTAATTCTTTCAGCCATGCTCTGGTCTTGTCCTTTGTGGCCCAAATTAAATCCTTTACTATGACATAAAAATGACACCCTGGATGGCCTGTGGCATTACTATAGCCAAGTGATGGCAATTTATAGAAATTGCCTACATGCATAGGATTTCCTTGCACTAAAATATAAAGTTACAAGAAAGTTTCAAGTTTGAGTCTAAAGAAAAAAAATGCCGTTTATGATGACAACTGCCACTGAGGAATGGTAGATTATGCTGAAAGGAAGGTCCTTTTGTTATGCTTTCTTCCTGATAGTTTTGGGTAGAAGCACCTTCGTTAGGTGCTGTGAAGGGATGAATTACTCTGCTGGGTGGAGTATTCTAATTTTGAGTTGTGGAGCAACCAGGAGTGAAGAAATACAGAGGAAAAGGGAGCAGAGTAGAAGCAGGAGGAGCCAGGAGATAATCGAAGGAAGGTTTGCACTGAGTGAGGAGAAACCACAACACTGGGGATGGGGTGAGAACATTTAAGGAAAGAAAAATCTACTCATGAATTTCAAGTACTCTGTGTCATATATGATACAACATCTCTTTCGGATATCCCCAGTATTTGATAAATTCTACTACACTTATAAGTGCTTTGAGTGGTTGCTTTAGTTTAGTTTAGTTCAGTTGAGAAAATATTAGGAAAAGTTGTTTTCACCTCTGGGTAAACAAGCCATGGAGTAAAGAGACCATTTAAGGAGGAAGCACAGCAGCAGAGGTGACATCAGAATATAATCTCTTGGGGAAATTGCTGAAATCTTAGGGAAAGCGTTGCACTTTCACAGATTTTAATGGGAACTTACATAGATCTGAAGAGGTCAGTAGATCCCAGCTGGCATTATTTGTTGTTGCATGAAATTCCTGGCCAATATTCTAATAATGGGAAAATGTGACACCATTAAGAGATAGGTTGTAGACCTGGTGAAATTATGAGTTCAGCTGAGGAAGTGATGTAAATGCTATGTCTTATAAATTCCATTCATCAAAGACCATATGCAACTGAGGGGGAAAGGCCCATGTTTGATTCAAAGGGAGTCAGTTCTATTCAATTCAATTCAAAAGCATGTAGTTTAAAGCTTGGAGCTTCTTCCAGATTGTGTACTATTGGTGGCAGGAATTTTACCTCCCTATGTCTCCAAATTGGCCCTTCCATTCTTCCAAATTAGGTGCCCCATTCATTACTTAGATTAACACTATGGGGCTAAGATCTACTTGAGGAGGTTACTATAAAACAAATAAGAGAAATTCTAAAAATTCATAGACCACGTTTTCTCTAAGTCAGGCTTGAGTGACAGTACAGCTGGATGGCTAGAACAGTGTTTTCTCATTATTTCTCAACAATTAGTAATGATCATAGGTAGAGAGCCTTAGCACTGAGGCAAGTTGTCTATAGAATGTGGAAACGGGGTTGGAAAAGGAGCTATATGAAAGCCATTGGTGTGAGTGTATAAGAGCCCAACAAACAGCTAATTTAGGAATGCTAAATAAAATCAAGGATCAGTTAAAATTAGATAATGTAGATCTCTAATCATCCAGGTGTGTGACTAATTCCACAATGTTCTGTGGGCGGAAAAAGTAGAGTGGTTAAAGTGGAAAAATGGAAACGATTCATACCTGGAAGCTGAGAGAGTGAAGATGATGAACACTTTTTTGTCTGAGTTAGGAGTTCAGCAAATGTTTTTTGAGTTGAATTGGGAATAGAAGGAATATAGGTTATGAGTGAAGACAGAACATGGTATTTGACTATTATTTTATAAATATACATTAATATATTGCTATATTAAAGGTTGTCTTAAGATATCCCCACTTTTTGTTTTGAGCTTTAATTTTAATTTATTCTTAGGAGGTAATCTGTGTAATAATATTCTCTGAACGATTTGACTTTCTTGCATGTTTGTATAGATTGCCATGTATTCTGGAAAATGTATTGCTGTTAGCCTAAAGAATGCATGTATGTCCAGCTGTTCATTTTTAACTACACAGTTTTCTATTGCTTTTTGGAAATGAAAAGAGAAGACCTTGAGTTTGGCATGGACATTAATTTAGTAGAAACCAGGGAAATATTGCTTACCTCTGTCTAACCTTAAAATATTCTTTCTTACATTATAAGAGATGACAGGATTCCAATATTGACTGTCAAGAGTTTATAAGGGAACTTGCCTTGAACTCCTCAATTTTATCTTTGTATATGTTTGGCAGTGTGTGGGACCAAGTCAGCACTCTTGCTTAGCACAAGACAAAGCCTGCAATTTGCCAACTTACATTCTGGGGGTGGGAATTTACCCATAGTTATTTCCCTTATTTGGTACTAGTGATATTAAGCTGAGCTTAACAGATGGAGTTAATTTAGCACACTTAGAGTGACTGAATTAAATTTGTATTTTTATGAGTCAGATTGACTTCAGTTTTTATAAAAAATGATGAAAGAATCCTATAGCAAATATCTTAAGAAAGAGTCTGTATATTACTCTGGCTGTAATTACTACCTAGTAAAATTTATACAGATTTACCAAAAAGTGGGGGGGGGGTGGAAAAGAAAGATTTTGGGAACTGATAAAGAAAAAAGTTTGGAAGAGCTATGATATGAGCATATTTGGAGGACAATGTGTTGTGATGACCTCTGGACTAATTGGAGCTGAGTTTAGATTTCAGCTCTGCGATTAGACAATTGTGTTGCATTAAGGGAACTACTTCACACTTTGAATCTTAGTCTCTTCCTCTAAACATGGTGATAATAATGATTACTTACAATAAGTTGGAGGACTGAATGATATAATGTACACTAAAATTCATTCTATTTTATTTTGCTTGGTGGTGGTATTAATCCCTATCACCTGAGTTTCCTGAGGCCCCTTTTCTCTTTTTTTTGGTCTAGAATATGAGCAATTTAAAAACATTGCTATACATAAAAACTGTATTTTGCACTATGAATGGTCCTTTTACCAATGCATGATTTTGCAATATCATACATTGGCCATTTGGAAAACATTGGTCCATTGATTTATCCAGACTTCTCAAATGTTGACGTGTTTCTTTATGCAATATTAAAAAGCCACATTGTTATTATCATCACTGATCTCATTAGAGAAGAATTTAAATATTGGAAAGCTGTCAAGCTTACAGGGGTGGATATAAGTTTTCCAAAAGTCTGATTTTCACTTGCAATATTGAATTTTGTCATTGGGAACAGATGCTGTACTCTCTGTGCAGCGACAAACTTATTTCACTTCATTCATTTCTGGGAAAGTATCTTCCAAACATCCAAGTCGTATCCTCATTCAAGTCAGTTATCATAGTTTGTCTGTCAACTGTTCTTTCAGGTAAATACGGAGCACAGTGAAAAAAGCGGATAGTTTAGCTTGCAGCTCAGATAATAGCAGGAACACTTTTACTAGACAAAAACATTCCTTAAAATGCTGCAAAAAAGCATTATTTCTCAAATTTTCACACAGAATATCACCAAAAAAGTATACTCAAGGGTCAAAGGGTTGAGATTTTATAAAATTAGTAATTTTTCCTGGCTTTTGAAAATTGCTTGTGTGTTGATGAGGAATTCAGCGCTAGTATAGTTTGGTTCTTTGACACATATTTTGTTCATTTCATCTAAATTTTCAAATTTATTGGCATGAAGTTGTTCATGATATAATCCTTCTATCTTTTTATATCAGTGGCATCTGTGATAAAGTCTCCATTTTCATTTCTGTTGTGATTTATTTCTGCCTTCTCTGTTTTTGTTCTTGAACAATTTTTTGCCAAGTTTATCAGACATGATTTTTCCAAGACTATTAGATTTCTAAATAACTAAATTTGGGGTTTATTTATTAGTCTACTTTCAAAGATTTTTTCCGCTTTATTATAACTTTTTTCTACTAGTTTCAGGTATAACTTGCTCCATTTTTCTCACTTCTTTGTTTGTTTGTTTGTTGGTTTTTTGTTTGCTTGTTTTTTAGAGACAGGGTCTACCTCTGTCACCCAGGCTGCAGTGCAGTGGTGGGATCATAGCTCACTGCAGCCTTGAACTCCTGGGCTTACGCAATCCTCCAGACTTAGCCTCCCGAGTATCTGGGACTATATATGCATGACACCATGCCCGGCTAGTCATTTTGTATTTTATGTAGGGTCTCGCTATGTTGCTTAGGCTGGGCCTGAACTCCTGCAATCAAGTGATTCTTCTGCCTCAGCCTCCCAAAGTCCTGGGATTATAGGCATGAGTCACTATGCCCAGCCCTTTTTTCACTTCTTGAGATGGAGCCTTAGTTCATAGATTATCAGCTTTTCTCTTTCAGGTCTTATTATAGAATAAAGACACTAATTACATTAGATACATAAATATTATTACATATATAACAGTAACCTAATACAAATATTATATCTCTTGAAACAATCTTATTATAAAACATGTAGGACTTTTTTTGATGGGCGGAGGTATTTATTCATCTTCTGGCAGCTGTTTCTCTAGTAAAGCAGACATTAGAAGTTGTGATGATGACAACCTATTTGAATGAGATCCAGAATTAAATATCCACTGTCATTCCTCGGGAGAAATAGCTTCAGAAGTTAAATGTGGGTAAGACAGAAGTAATTTTTGTTGTTCTAGAATAGCTCCCTGTATATTTTTTTTAAAGCAAATTACAGTTTTTATTCTTTTTTTAAATTTCAAAATATTACAGGGATACAAATGTTTTTGGCTATATGTATCGATTTTGTGATATTTGAGTCAGGGTTATAAGTGTGCCCATCACCCAGATAGTGTTCATTGTACCCATTAGGTAGGTTTTCGCCCATCCCCTCCTTCCCCCTACCCCCTCTTGATGTCCACTGATTTTTACTTCCCTCTGTGCACATATGTGCTCATTGGTTAGTTCCAATTTAGTAGTGAATGCATGTGGTGTTTGTTTTTTCATTCTTTAGATACTTCACTTAGGATAATGGTTTCCAGTTCCATCAAAATTGTTGCAAAAGGCCTTAATTCATTCTTCATGGCTGAGTAGTATTCCATGGTATACATATACCACATTTTATTAACCTACTCATGAATTGATGGACACTTGGGTTGATTCCACATCTTTTCAACTGTGAATAGTACTGCAATAAACATTCAAGTGAAGGTGTCTTTTTGATAAAATGACTTCTTTTCTTTTTGGTAAATCCCCAGTAGTGGGATTACTGGATCAAATGGTAGGTCTACTTTTAGTTCTTTGATGAATCTCCATACTGTTTTCCATAGAGGTTGTACTAATTTGCAGTCCCACCAACAGTGTATAAGTCTCCCTTTCTCTCTGCATCCAGGCCAACATCTATTTTTTTTGGACTTTTTAATAAAAGACATTCTAACTGGGGTAAGGTGATATTGCATTATGGTTTTAATTTGCATTTCCCTGATAATTAGTGACATTGAACATTTTTTGATATGTTTATTGGCCATTTATCTATCTTCTTTTGAAAAAGTTCTGTTCATGTTTTTGCCCACTTTTTAATGGGCTTGTTTGGTTTTCTCCTTGCTGCTTTGCTTGAGTTTTTGTAGATTCTGGCTATTAGCCCTTTATTGAATGTCTAGCTTGAGAATATTTTCTCCCATTCTGTAGGTTGTCTATTTGCTCTGTTGATTATTTCCTTAACTGTACAGAAGCTTTTAAATTTAGTCAAGCACCATTTATTTATTTTTGTTGTTGCTGTGATTGCTTTTGGGGTCTTCTTCATAAATTATTTGCCTAGGCTGATATCTAGAATAGTTTTTCCAACATTTTATTCTAGAATTCTTATGGTTTCATGCCTTACATTAAGTCTGTGATCCATCCTGAATTAATTTTTATGTGTGGTGAGAGATATGGATCCTGTTTCATTCTTCTGCATGTAGCTATTCAATTTTCCCAGCACCATTTATTGAATAGGGCTTCTTTTCCCCAGTGTATATTGTTGTCTGCTTTGTTAGAGATCAGTTGGCTGTACGTGGATGGTTTTATATTTGGTTTCTCTGTTCTGTTCCATTGGTCTATGTATCTATTTTTGTGCTGGTACCATGCTGTTTTGGTTAATATAGCCTTGTAGTATAGTTTGAAGTCCGGTAATGTGATGCCTCCAGATTTGTTCTTTTTGCTTAAGATTTCTTTGGCTATTCAGGCTCTTTTCTGGTTCCAACTGAAGCATAGAATAATTTTTTATAGATCTGTGAAATATGACATTGGTATTTTGATGGGGATTGCATTGAATCTGTAAATCACTTTGAGTAGTATGGACATTTTAACAATGTTGATTCTACCAATCCATGAGCAAGATATGTTTTTCCATTTGTTTATATCATCTGCAATTTCTTTCCTCAGTGTTTCATAGTTCTCAGGCAGGAGCACAAACTAGCTGAGCTTACCAGCAATAGGACTGCAGGCTGGGAGCATCCCTTTCCAAGATCCTGCCCTGGGCCAAGAGCATGGCTTTCCTGTAGGGGAAGGATTGCTCCATGAGTGTGCTATGGCTGGGCCCGACACCATGCTCTTCTTTCAGTTCTGCCCACATGGGGTCCCTCCCCCTCATCCCCCACCCCCACCCCAAGATTAGTTCACAAATCTCCCCTCTGTGCCCCCAAGCAACATGATCAATTCCTGGGGGTATAGGATCTTGTCTGTGGGCCTGTCCCCAGGTCCTTGCAGATCAATCCTTAGCTGTGCCAGGAAGAAGAGTGCTGGTCCCGAGTTGCCTATGGGGTGGTCAAGCAGGTTTGATGTCCCTCTGCTTCCGGGTGTACCCTTCTCTGATGGAGCAGCTGGGAAAGCTACACCGGGGAGCACCAGTGAGTAGGGAGCTCACAGACCAAGCACCCCTTAGTCCTCTGAAGGTCTTAAAGAGAAAAGGTTTGAGCCCCAATGCCTGTGGAAGCCCCAGTGGAGGAAAAGTAGCAGCTCCTGAGAGCCCCAGCTCAAGTGTCTCTCTTGGCAGCCACTGGTTGGAGAGGGGAAGAAGAGGAAAAGAGTCTGAATGGAGGAAAGCTAGCACTCTGGTCATCCCTGTCCCTCTCTCTGGAAGCAGCCCACCTGGAATTTCCAGGCTATGGGGTCATGCAGATTCTCCGGGACCCACTGGCCCTCTGTGGCTCCCACAGTCTGGGCTGGATTTGGGAAATGTTTCTGTGGGAATGAGCAAGACATAAACTGAGGGACTGAAGCCCCATGAGGAGGACAAAGGTGCTTGGTGGGTGGAGAAGCAGTATGGTGCCTGTTGTCTTGGCTCAGGTCTGTGGTGATAGGAAGCACCCCGAGGGGGCTGGCAGGCTGGTACTTTGTGCTCAAGATGCTCCCAGTTTACTGGCAACAGCAGCTTTCGGGCTTGTGAGGGTAGAAAGGCTCTCCAGCAGCTCAGGAGCCTGCTGACTGCCAGAGACGAAGGAGGGAGAAAAACTCTGCTCCTTATACGCTTTTCGTTGGACTCCAAGCCTCTCAGGGGTGGACCTCTGCCATTATCTTGCTGCTTCTTGTTCTGCTCTGCGACTTCTTCCCATGGGATCTCTTGTAGGTTCTGGCACTTTTCCCTCAGAATTATAACTGATCTATGATTGTTTGTTTGTTTTTTCTTTTTCATCTAAAGCTTTTCCTTCTTTCTGAGACAATTTGGCAGCTGGTGTCTCTGGTCAGCCATCTTGTCTCTCCCCAAAACATGAAGGACTTGTATGGAAAAAAAATCCGTAGGGGCCTGAGAATAATTTAAAGTATTTAGTTATCAAATTAGACTCACAAGAATCAGAGATTTTAGCCTAGTATCAAACTTTAATAAAAATTGAATGATATAGATAATCATTAAACATAGAAGCATATAGAAATCTGAAAATCTGAGGTCACCAATATAGCTTCCAAGAAAAGATCTAGATCATGTTTATGGCCTTCTTGGTACTCCTTGCTTGCTATGCCTGCTTGCACAAGTCATTTAATAACCTCTCAAAACATGATTTTGAATTTTGTATGACTGAATTTTTTAGACTATACATATTGCATTGTTGAGTTTTACCACATAAATATAATGATGAGAATTATTTTCTATCATTTCCTGAGAAGCACAGGATATGAATCAATCAATCAATCAGTTAATGTATATGGCCATCTAACTATTTGTTCCTATTTGTTTAGTACTCTTGTTGCCAGTTGGACCTAATTGCTTAAATATCTCTGGAGAAGATTCTAAATCCTTTGGCTAGTTTGAGATTTCCAAGAGGAAGGCAAGAATTCTAAGAATCTCCTATCTTGGGCAATTGTAAGGAACATCAGCCAGAAGTATACTGAGTCCATGGAAACTCACTCTCCACATTTCTGCCACCAAGTCTGCCATATCTGCCTCCACTCCACCCTCTGGTTCATGGAACTCCTTTTCTCCAGAAGATAAGAACTTTATTCAGTTTGCATTTGATAATCAGGGCTGAGCGGAGAAAAGCAGCCAATTGCTTTGTACCTGAATTCTCATAATTGCTGAGTTTCACTGTGCTTACTATTGTAACCTATTTAGAAGAGTAATTAAGGATTGGCATTTTAAGTAAGGTTCTAGGTCTCTGTGGATGAAATGGCTGAGGTTCTGTGAAAATAGTGGAAGAGGAAATGGATTTTGGCTTTTAATTTTATTTTTGTATTTAAGTTCTGCTGGGGCATCTTCTTTCTTACATAGTTTAGATAAATAAATTTTACTATTAAGATTTAATATTCTGTGAACTTTAGATAAATTTAAGAAAGCAAAACTCTTTCTAGCTCTACTAGCTATGCGAAATTAAACAAATTACATAAACTATTTTAACTGCAATTCCCTTATTTTATAAATTGGGAGTAATATTGTCTACTTCACTTGGTTAGTGTTAATGAGACAATGTGTATATAATGTTTACCAGAGTAGCTGGTACGTTTAAGGACTCAACAAATGTTACATGTTAATGTGATAATAATACCATAGTACAAGAATAAGGTATGGTGGCTACTTTCAAGATATTAATAGATTATCAGTGGGGAAAAAAGTAAAAAAAAATTTATTATTGGTGTTAAAAATACTGAAAAACGATTGTGTGAATATAAAGAGAAGGGTATTAGCCATTGACTTAAAATATTTCCCTAAATTAGATAAACTTTGTATATTATGAAAAGTGTTTCAATTGCACAAGACAGTTATAACACATATAATCAAATTCCATACATTGAATATATTTTACTTTTGCTAATTTCTAGAATTAACAGAATGACATATATAACTGTACTACTGATAACTGGAAAAATTCTAATATATTGAATAGGAATATGTTATCTTAAAGCCAAATTATCTTAGAACAATGCATTTCTACTCTTGGCAGTAAAGTGAAAGTTCCTGTAAATAATTTTTGTGTGGTATAAAATACCATAAAATATTATGTTTACTTGTTCAGAAAACCTAATAAAGACACAGAAGAAAGTCCACACCAACAACCTGATGATTCTCACAATATAGCTGACCATGTTAAAAAAGCACATGGTGCCCATACTTTATATGGACCAAGAAGATCCACGGAGAAGTTGGTAGAATTCCTAGCTATCTTAAAGAAGTTGTAAGTATTTTTAATATATTACCCCTTTTAATGGAAGAATTCTTTTGAATGGCTTTATTTTTTTAAAAAGTTTGTTGTTTGCAGATAGGTGTACATTAGTTGTGATATAGCACTAGTGGTTGATTCAGGAGAGTTGGAATTACTGGAGACTTTGTTTCTACATAAATATAATCTTCATGAATTCCAGCTTCATGGCATATTATGAATATATTGCTAAACTTGTGGCCCATCATTTTAAATTGAAGTTGCAAGCAAAATCTGTGTTATTTACTGATGATGTTAAGTCAAAATTATGTCTGAGATTTCATTAGCTTATGTACTTGAAGGCTCTTCACAGAGTTTAAACAGTCTTCTCCATCACAGAGCCTTTAAATAAACTTGCCTCATATTCCCTTTAACTTCCTGGATCACTGTATGCTGCAACAGCCACATAATTGCCTGGAGGAAAAAGGGAGTGAAGGAGAGGAATAAATCTAAGTGGTTGCTGGTTGTCAGAGATGGTATTGGATTTGTGAATAAAATCAAAGTTAAAAGGAGACCATGAGAAAATGTAATATTGTGTTTGAGATTGATAACAGAAACAAAACCAAGAGCAAAAGTATCAAGACTAGAATTGTCTTTGAAAGAAATTTCTGTAGCATGGAATGAGTAATTAAAAATCTGACATTTATGTTTTGAAGAATGCACTAAGAATTCTATGCTGTAAACACTTTTCTACAAAATTATCAAGTCATGCAGCACAGAGTGACATTTCTGTCAATGACAAACTGCATATACGAGGGTGGTCCCATAAGATTTTAATGCTGTATTTTTACTGTACCTTTTCTATGTTTAGATACACAAATACTTACCATTGTGTTACAATTACCTACATTATTATTCAGTATAGTAATATGTGGTATAGGTTTGTAGTCTAGGAGCAATAGGCTGTACCATCTAACCTAAGTGTATGTAGACTATACCATCTAGGTTTGTGTAAGTACACTCTGTTATGTTTGCTCACAACAAAATTCCATAATGATGCATTTCTCAGAATCTGTCTCCATTGTTAAGTGACGCGGGACTATAATTGCAAATTTGAGGAAATGATCAGAGTTTCCAGGAAAATTGAGAATGTTCACATATTTGATGCTTTTAATTTACAATAACAAAAAAATAAACACAGCAAATACTAGTCACTTTTTAGAAAAGCAGGTGTGAGAGAATTATAGAGAAAATCATAACCACCTGTCATACAAAGGTATAATTAAACTGGGAAGCTGTTAAAATAGGAAGTTAAACCAGAATGTGCTCAGTGAATTTGTTAAAAATATACTTTAACTGGCAGAAAATCACCAAAGCACTGAAAGGTATGGGAGCTATAGGACGCCACAAGCACTTGCATTACATTAAACTACAATGTTGATGAATATTGCATTGGATTCAAAGTTTGTACTGCCCGGAAACCCATGAATCACTCTCCGCAGATTTCGCATTGTGCTGGGCTGAAGGATTTTTTAATGACAGTGGTAATCCCTATCTTTCTGACCATAATGGGGTAGTAGTTTTCCAGATAATGAAGCTTCTAATCTGAGATACAGTAGGAGCTCAGCAATAGGAACTCCCAAACTGCTGTGGTTCTCCAGCAAGGTGTCAAAATACCAGGAGGTAAATCTAGGTTGATGTTGGGATGCAAAATACAAATGGGTAAGAGACCTAGTACCATTTTAGCAATGTACTGAAATGAAAAGCAGGAGCTATGGTGCAAGGTTATCCAAGCACAGGGAAGAATAGACAAAGAAGCTACTGGGCTGCATCCTTATATGGACCTCTGTGGATTCCATTAAATGGCCAGTCTCCAAATAGCCGGGACAATAGACATTGGGTCAGTGTCAATTTCTGGAACCCACTTCCTCACTCATGTGTGAGAAACTGGGTGACTAGAGACCTTGTGGTACTGTAGGCCCTCACTTTCAGGGGCTCCGGTTTGGGCAGGTAGGACTCCTTACGTGGCAGATCTTCAGTGGCTGACAATGAGTGGGGCCGTGACAGCCTCTGAATTACAATAGCAGAGTAAATGAGATGGGAACTCACTTATATGGGATGTTTGATACTCACACGAAACCTTTTCTGATTTAATCCTCACATCAACGCTTTGAGGTAGGTATGATAAGCTAGTAAGTAAAAGAGCAATGTATGTGCTAAATTCACAGTCTATGTTTGTTCTTCTACAGGGCATGATTTTCATCTTCTCTTCCCCTTGTGACACCAGTGTATTAGTTTCGTATTGTTGGGTAACAAATTAACATAAAATTAGTGGCTTAAAACAATACACATTTATTATCTCTCTGGGCAAGGGTTAGCTGGTTCTCTTCAGCTTCTCATAAGGCTTCATCATGGTGTCCAACAGGCCATGTTCATTTCTGGAGCAAAAGATCCTCTTTCAAGCTCAAGTGGTTGTTGGCAGAATTCAGTTCCTTCTTGCCGATTCTGAGCAGGGGGGCCCTCTCAGTCATAGAGACCCCACAGATCCTTGACGCGTGGCTCCCTTCCAAGCCCTCGCATGAAACAGAAGCTTGAATCTGCAAAGCTGGCAAGGGAGACTCTGTTTTTCTCTTTTTTTATTCTGCTAAGATGAAGTGTTATATAACCTAGTGGAGGGCTTGTATAGCCCATCACCTTTGCCAAATTCCACTGGTTAGGAGCAAATGACAGGTTCTGCTGCCACCCCCAACACTCAAGGAGAGGGAATGAGGGTTGCTTTACAGTGTGTTAGCCACATTTGCTAACATTATCAATCTCTTTGTGACTCTGTTAGTCACATTTGCAATGGGGTTGTATGCTTTATGTACACAACACAGAAGTAATTCAATTAAAATCTATTTATTGATGAATAGTAGTCAGGTCTTATCAGCCCTTTGTTTATCTCTGACTAACTGAACCATGATCAGATTGATGGGCTTCTTCAGGGACGTAATTTAACATAAATTTAAAAGTAGCTACCTTTCATCCTCTAAAACTCTTCACTTTGTCATCCTGCCTGAAATTTTAACAAACAGAAATTAATTTTGAGTCATAGTAGCCTCTTTTTAAACAAATGCACGATTAAGAAACTATTAATTATTGATAACTTGGTGTCATGTAGCTTAATCACACTGACTACTTCTTAACTTCCACTTCAAGCCAGCAGCTCTGAGTAAATACTGCTGGATGGGAAAAGGGATAAGTGATTTTGAAACATTCAAATCAGTGGAAGGGACATGAAAATCATCGGGGTGATGCTGCCAAAGAGGAGGGATTTGAACAACTAACTAGAGGGCACCACGTAATTGGGAGGTGTGTGTAGGACAGTGGGAAGGAAAGAGGAGAGAAAGTGAGAAGACAGTTGGGAGCTTCCCTGTTAAATTTTGTATTTTAAGGCATATCAGATTGAATACAAGCTTATCATGTGTATTAGTTAGGATTTTGGGTCATAAGCAACAGAAACTGACTCTGGTTAATTAAAACAACCATACCCAACCAAAAAAAAAAAAAAAAACAGTGGGAATGGATGGAAGGATATTAGGTAGGTCTCAAAATGAAAGAACAACAGCTCGATGCTGGAGACGCTGTGAACTCTAAGTCTCTTCAGGGTACAACATTGGAATCAATCAGCTATAACTACTTTTGACGGGGAGTTATTTGGCTCACAGTTTAATTTCAGCAATAGGGAGTCAGACTGTTGTAGTTTGCTTCTGTGCCCACCCCTTGGATAAATGCCGAGAGGGCAGTACACTTTGATGGGCAATTTTATTGCATTTACATGCAATTGGCAAAGGGGCAACATTTCAGAAAAGAAATTATTTCAGAAGGGGGGGAATATAATCATGGATAAACAGTATTAAAAACTATGAACAAGAAAGTATTTCAGAAGGGGGTGGGAAATGATCATGGATAAACAGTATTAAAAACTATGAACTAGGCTGGGTGTGGTGGCTCATGCCTGTAATCCTAGCATTTTGGGAGGCCGAGGCAGGAGGATAGCTTCAGGCCAGGAGTTCGAGACCAGCCTGAGTGAGACTCCATCTCTACAAAAAATAGAAAAATTACCTGGGTGTGGTGGTATGCACCTGTAGTCCCAGCTACTCAGGACGCTGAGGCAGCAGGGATCGCTTGAGCCTAGGAGTCTGAGGTTGCAGTGAGCTATGATGATGCCACTGCACTCCACCCTGGGTGACAGAGTGAGACCCTGTCTCAAAAAAACAAAACAAAATGAAAAAAAGTATGAACTAAAACATGACTTGGAATTTTAATTTCTAAATAATTTTGACTGATTTTATTTTTTACACATTAATTAATGAATCCAACATATACTTTTGGATTCTTCTATGTTTCTGGCAATATTCGTGGTATTGGGACTATCGGAACACACAATATCTTTGCCCTCATGGAGTTTACATTCTAATATGAGAGAGATACTAAACACATGTGTATTATGTCACTTAGTGATAAGTGCAAGGAATAAAAACTAATGCAGAATAAGGGGATAGAGCATGATGGAAATGATCATAGATGTTACATAATTGCAAGAAAGGAGAGAGGTAGTCAATTACACATCTTGGAAAAGTGCATTCTAGGCAGAGGAAACACAAGTATAAGAGCCCCTGGATTGCAAACATGGTTTGCAAATAAAAGAAAAAAAACCCCAAGAAACACAATTGGCAAGGAATCCATTGTTGTGAAAGTACCTGAGTCATGGGAATTGTTGGTGGAAATGAGGCTTCAGAAGTAGCCAAGGACCAGATCATCACCCAGGGTCTTTCAGGCTGTGGAAGGATTTTAATGTTAGTATGATTGGCATGTTGTGATTTACATGGCAAAGGGTCATGTGTGGATGGTTGACCGTGGGTGCCAGGAGGAGATTTGGGGTGACCTGTCAAGATGCCATAAAATTGGTTGAGGTGAGAGATGATAGTGGTCTATGTTCTGCGTTAGGGAGTTAGATTTGACTTGTAGAACTTTATTTTACTTCATTTAAGACACGAACAGGGTTGAATTGATTGTCCTTGAAGAAAATCAGATTCTTTGTTCAGTTGGACCACTAACATGATGGAGAATGCTGGGCAAATCATCTGATGCTCTCACATGTTGCTATTTGATTGCATTGCCTTATAACAACACCAGCTTTTAAAATGCAATTATAAAATACTTTGGTAAAAATAATTGGTTTCTTTATAAATGACTAATTTCTGAAAAAATGTGATATTTGTGTGTATTTGTGGGAGTTGTGAAAAGGGTAGGAGAAGAGAGGAACTTATAAATGAGCTGTGAAAAGCAGTTTAAGATCCTCTGAGAAAACTTGGCCCATTTGTTTTTTCTTCTACTTTCTCCAATTAAAGATGTTTCCTTTGAGGGAATGAGGCATCTGAAGATCATTATGTTTCAGTGGAGCAGTGATGCAAAGCCACTTCTCAGGAATGACTCAGAGGAATTGCTCCCTGGATGAACATCAGGATTTTTGTCTTTTATTAATAGATTTGGGCTGTTTAAAATCCAAATGCAATATGCTTCTTACACTGTTGTCCTCTGGTGAAATAGTATATAAGATGAGGAATTGCAGTCTCAAACTATATTTAAGCGCTGTATGCACACTACCTTGTGGGGCTATTAATTCGGTTAAAAATATAGTGTTTTGGAGGAAAATTGCACTGAACCAGGGTAGGGGGGTCCCTCCTCTAAAAAATAAAGTCTTTATTTGAAGCTAAAAGGGAACATAGGTTAATAAAGAATGATGTGAATACTGAAAGTAATTTAAATTTCTGACAAACAGTGATCATTTATAATATAAGAATGGGAACTAAAAGAAGAGAATTATTTTTGTTAAGGAGATGAGTTAGCAAAGGACAGAAATTAAAAAGTCATTGACAGTATATTGGTATTATAGAAGAGTGTGACACTGAATCTTGGTCTGTCTGTGGCAACTAGATTCAAAGTGATATTTGGCACACATACATTGCAAAATGCTTGGGTTTTTAATTCAGAATTTGTTCTGAACTGGACTCCTCCAATTACTAGTTGTATGATCTTGGACAAATTTCTACCTCTTGATATTCAATTCACTAATCTATAAAATGGGCACAATTATTAACCTCATAGTTCATTATCATTGTGAAGCCTAAACAAAGTTAGAAATGTAAATCCCCAAACATATTACTTGATCTGTCTCTCCTCTTTCCCAAAGAATCTTATGTATCATGATTGGTTGTTTTACAAAAGATTTTTACTATGTACTTGCCATAGTTGAATTATAAAAGGGTTCCTAGGGTCTTAAAATAATAATGTGCCCCATTTTTTCTTCCTTCAAGAAAAAATATGCAAATTTCTCTTACAATTTATGAATAAATAATAGCTATTACTTATTTATCATATATTTGCATTAGTTTACAAAGTTGCTGGTGATATTTTCATACCGGAGTTTAAGAAACTACTATTTGGTCACATGTTAACTAGTATTTAAAAACAATTGCATCTTTATACTTTTGTTCTATTGTTTGGAAAGTAAACAAATATCTTCTATTATAATATTTATTATAAAAATTATTTTTTCACTGCTGGATATATTATTTCAGCATAGATGTGACTGTTAAAGCTGAGACTTCTTATTTTGGGGGACCTATTTTTGCATTTCAAGTTAGAATCTTTTTTTTTCCATAGAAATATTTTACTAAGTATATGCTATAAGTTCTTTCTTATTATATTAGATTTGTATGTATGATAGTACTTATGGTGCACTGAGACATCAGAATCTTATGATTCTAATGGGAGTTTTTATTATATTGTATTACAGATTTAATGATATAGTGGAACACAAAATCTTTTAAAAATATTTCTTATAACAGTTGTCTGTTGAAATTATCACAAAAATGCATAATTCCACTAAAAAATATTACTTGCCTTTCTGATGCAATTATTTATTCTTATAGACTATTAAAGTCATCTTAAAAGTGCTAACTTTATCAAAATAACTTAATTTCATATACATGCAATTGTGCATTAAACATATGAGCAAAATGCTTTTGTACTCTAGGAGTTATCTCATAGTATGAAGACCATTTTGGAGAGATTTAGGAAATAAAGTCCAGGCTCAAGTCATACCATATTTAGAAAATTGTAGTAAGATTTGGTTGTGTCTAGCAGAGTGTGGATCGGTGTGGTCACTTGTCTGTCAAACCTTGGGTTTATCTGCAGAGAGGTAGTAAAAAATTTGGTAGTCTTTAAAAGCCTGGAACATAATTCTTTAATTGCTTCTCCTTCTCTTTCATCCACTAAATGTTTAATCTTACAAAACTGTGGTTTAGTTGGTGTTAATATTCAAGGGTGATGATATAATAGGCTTTCTTTACAAGCCTTGGTTTGGCTAAAGAGATGAGAATGTGATCAGTGGTCCATAATGTATCTGCAATATCCATTTGTGATTCTCAGCAGATTTGTAACTCTCCTTATCTCATGGCTTGCATGAAATTTGGTTTCAAAATGAATCACTACATTGGTTTTGTTGTGCAGTGAGTTAGTCCATCAGTGTATGGTTAAATGTTCTTTCTTCTTCATTAGATCTTTGTCAATTAGCCTGACCTGAAATCTATATTGGACAAAAATTGTTCTCTGGAGCATTCATTCTCCATTTTCTGAAAATTGATAATTATTACCATATTCTTACTAAAAATTTCAAAACATTACTTCTCTACTGTTTGCTTTTGATATCATAAATTTAGTAATTTTATAGTAAATTCATATTTGTTTTTAAGTTTTTAACATTTAGGATTCTTATTTGAAAGTAACAGAAGCTGATTCTTATGCTAAAAGAGAAATTATTAAATTTCTGGTCATTTAGGATGATTTTATTAAAATGGAATTATTAGAAACCAAAAGAATACAGATAATATAAATATTCCTGATATTTTTAGCCACATTCATTTTTAGAAAGGAACTGTTGATATTGCCCCTAGCAATAAATATTAGCTTCTAATTTTTAAAAATTTCATAGAACAAAAGATGTGTTATTTATTTTATAGTTATTTTAATTTGACTTTCTTTGCTTCTTGGTAAAGCTGAATTTTCTTCATTCCTTGGCCTTTTGTATTTATTTATGTTGGTGTGAGCTATATGGTAATAAACTTTGTCCGTGTTTTTCTATTGTGCTTTAATTTTGTATTGTGATATAAAGAGCTTTATGTATATTATAAAGATATATTTTAATTTGGACATAGTATTATTTATGGAATGAAGACTAAAGTCCTTCAGGAAAAGATTTTATCCAAGATATTGGTCCAATATATATTTGCAGGTTATGCTGTAAGAATTTGAGAATCATCAAATGAAAGGAAAGAATATATATGTGTGTGTACATATATACCATACATAGCATATATTATTAACATACATAAACATCTTTATTGATGTATAATTTATATACAATAAAAACGTATATTTTAAACTGTACAATTTGATAAGTTTTGTTACAGGTATAAGTCTGTGAATCCATCACCACAAGTAAGTTAGTTAACATCTCCATCGCTCCCAAAAGTTTCCTTGTGCACCTTTGTAATCCTTTCTTGTCTGGCCTTGTGCTCCTGCCTTGTCCTAAGCAACCACTTAATTGCTTTCTGTCACTATAGTTTAGTTTACATTTTTTTGAATTTTATATAAATGGAATCATACAGTATTATTATTTTTTGGTGTGGCTTCTTTCACTCAGCATAGTTATTTGGAGCTTCATCCATGCTGTTTTGTGTATCAATAGTTCATTCCCTTTTTATTCTTCTGAATAGCAATCCACTATATGGATATACCATAGTTTATCTATGTATCTATTGATGGACACTCTGGCTATTACAAATAGAGCTGCCACGAACATTCATGTCTAAGTCTTAGTATGAGCATTTGCCTTCATTTTTCTTGAGTAAATGCTTAGAAATAGAACAGCTTAATTATATGGCAGGTGTATGTTTAACTTCTTGAGTAACAGCCAAACTATAAAATTTCCAAAATGGATGTACCACTTGGCATTCTCACCACCATGAGAGTTCCGGTTCCTCTACATTCTTGCCAAATCTTTGTTTGGCAATTCTTTTTAATTTTAGCCATTGTAATAAGTGTGTAGTGATATATGATGATTTTAATTTGCATTTCCCTAGTGACTAATGTGGTTGGGCATATTTTTGTGTACTTAGTTGCCATTGATATATGTTCTTTGGTGAAATGTTTGTGCAAATATTTTGCCCTTTTGAAAATTGGGCTTTTGCTTTTTTATTAATATTGTTGAGTTTTGAGGATTATTGTATATTCTGAATGTAAGTCCTTCATCAGATAAATGCTTTGGAAATATTTTTCTGATGCTTTGACTTATCTTTTGACTCTTTAAGAGAGAGTTTCAATAAGCATAAATACTGAATATTGATAAAGTTTAATTTATTAATATTTCTTTTATTAATTAACTTTATAATTAATAAATTAAATATAATTAAATATTAATTAAATTTTAATCAGTTACTATTTCTGAGGTTAATTAGTATTAATTAATATTAACCTAGGAAATGTTTGCCTAACTAAAAATCTAAAAGGTTTTCTCATATGTTTTCTTCTGCAAGAGTTACAGTTTTAGGTTTTGCATTTTAAGTCTTTGATCCACTTTGAATTAAGTTTTGCAAATGGTGTAAGATATGATTAGAAGGTTTTCTTTTCCTCATGCTAATATGCAATTGTTCAGCACATTTATTGAAAAAAAATACTCTTTCTATACTGCAATGTCTTTATACCTTTGGTGCAAATTATTTGGATATATCTATGTATCTACTTCTGACATCTCTATTTTGTTCTACTAGTTTACATATCTATCTTACTCTATTACTACACTGTCTTGATTATCATAGCTTTATAATATGCTTTGAAATCAGGTAATGTGGATTCTCCCACTTGGTTCTTCTTTTTCCAAAGTTGTTTTGGGTCTTTTCAGTCCTTTGTATTTTCATATGAATTTTTAGAATCAGTTTGTAAATTTCTAAAACAAAAGCCTACTTGAAATTTTACTTATTTATGACCCAGAATGTGGTCTATCTTGGTGAATGTTTCATGTGAGCGTGAGAAGAATGTGTAATATGCTGTTGTTGGATGAAATAGTCTGTAGATATCAATTACATCCAGTTACTTGATGGTGCTGTTGGGTTCAGCTATGTCCTTACTGATTTTCTGCCTGCTAGATCTGTCCATTTTTAATAGAGGAGTTTTGAAGTCTCTAACTATAATAGTGGATTCATCTATTTCTCCTAACAGTTCTATCATTTTTTTTTTGCCTCACATATTTTGATGCCCTGTTGTTAGGTGCATACACATTAAAGATTGATATGTCTTCTTGGAGTATTGAACCCTTTATCATTATGTAATGCTCCTTTTTATTCCTGATAATTTCCCTTGCTTTGCAGTTGCTCTGTCTGAAATTAATAGTTACTCCATTTTGTTTTGATTAATGTTAGCATAGTATATCTTTCCTCTGGCTTCTTTCAAGATTTTTTCTTTATCTTTGATTTTCTGAAGTTTGAATGCAATATGCCTAGGTGTATCTTTTTTTTTTTTTTTTTTTTTTTTGGCATTTACTTCTTGATGTTCTCTAAGCTTCCTGGATGTGTGCTTTGGTGTCTGATGTTAATTTGGGGAAAGGCATTATTACTTCCAATATTTCCATTTCTTTCTTTGTTTTTTCTTCTAGTATTCCTATTTCATGTATGTTTCACCTTTTGTAGTTGTCCTCCAGTTTTTGGATTCTGTTTTTATTTTTTACCATCTTTTTTCTGTTTGCTTTTTAGTGTTAGAACTTTCTGTTGTCATATCCTCAAACTCAGAAATCCTTTCCTTAGCTGTGTCCAGTCTACTAATGAGCCCATCAAAAGCATTCTTCATTTCTGTTACAGTAATTTTTGTCTCCAGCGTTTATTTTTGATTCTTTCTTAGAATTTTTATCGCTCTTCTTAACTATTCATCTGTTATAGTGTAATGTCTACTTTTTCCATTAAAGCCCTTAGCATATTAATCATAATTTTAAAAAATCCTGGTCTGATAATTCCAACATTCCTGTCATATCTGACACCAATTCTGTTGCTTGTTCAGTCTTTTTAATATTTCTCTACTTTGTAACATTTTGTTGAAAGGTGGATATGACATACTGGGTAAAAGGAACTAAAGTGATTAGGCCTTCAGTAATATTTTGGTAAGGTGTGGGGAAAGGGGGAGTGTTTTATAGTTCTATGATTAGGTCTCAGTCTTTGGTGAGCCTGTGTCCCTGGATTGTGCACGTCACATGTGCTTCTCCAATTTTTTCACCTCCCCTTTAGGTAGGACAAAATGGCTAGAATGGGCTGGAATTTGGTATTTCCCTTCCCCAAGGTAAGTTTTATTCTGATAAAACTCCAGTAGCTTAGGCGCTGGTAAAAATAGTTTCTTCTGAGAATAAACCTTGTTAAGAAAAACAGAGTGCTCTGGCTTATTTTAAAATGGTTTATTGTCCCCTCCCCTATATTCTCCTATATTCATTGTGAGGACCTGGTAAACTTCTGGAGGTAAAACTCATAAAAATGTGAGGGCCCCCTATGACTGGGTTCCTCTGGAGTTTTTAACTCTTAAGAGTTGTCCTCACTGAACCTCCAGCCATTTGTCAATTACAGTTCAGGCTTCCCTACCTTGGCAGTGGTTCTTGTGGTGGTTTCTGCTGATGGGTTTTTGCTCCGGTAAGTTATGATTCTCTGTATCCTCCTGCCTGTCTCTCCAATTTTTGGTGTAGCAGTTTTGCCCTGTGACCTCACTTCTCTGACAGATCTAAGAAGAGCTTTTGATTTTTCAGTTTGTTCAGCCTTTTACTTGTTGTTAGGATGGAGTGGCAATTTCTAAGCTCCTTACATGCTGGACTGTAAACACTTTTTTTTTTTAAGGAGAGATAAAACACAGAATAAAAAAAAATTTCTCTTTTACAGACAAGCACAAGCAAAATCTGAATGTTATTTATTAAATTTTTCCTTGTATTTTCTCATTTTGTTTTTAATTTTGTGTTTGTTTGTCTTACAGTAATAGAATTTACTAAGCCTTAGCAGGTTTTTAAAACATCTAATGGTAGAGCACATTTCAAAATAAACTTCCACAGACAATTTGTTAAATAAGAGCATAACTATTTTGATTGAAGAAATGAGATCTGTAAATCTCTCTATTCTGTTCTTTCTCTATTCTGTTTTGTACTGTCTTTGTGAACACTCTTTCAAAATTCACTTTGGAAAACTATGGCCATAGGGAAATCAGTCAGTCTTTTTCTTGTGATTTCTTCCTGTGTTTTATTGTTTCGGAACTTTTTATTAACTAGTGAAGGCTTTCACCCTCTGAAGGTTTGGTAATTTGAGTCTGTGAAATAAACTGACAGTAGACAGATTAACCGTAGAAAAGGCATACAAATTTATTATGTGCATACACACAGGAGTGTCACAAAATATAAAACTCAGATATTGTAATATTATAATATTACATATTATAATATGTATTATTACTAGTATAAATTAATAATGTTGAGTATAATAGAACTCCATTTTTTCTTCTCTTCACTTGAGGACTAATGTCATATTTTGATTGTGTGTGTGTGTGTGTATGTATAAATCCTACAATAAAGATTACTAGTACTTTAAACAATCATTTTTTGTTTAGATTCACCCACATTTTTAACCTTTTCATTTTTTTCTGCTTGAAGTATAACCTTTAATTTTTTTTTAGTGTGGTCTGCTGATGGCAGATTCTTTCAGGTTTTATTTGTTTGGAAAATGACTTTATTTCCTCTTCATTCTTGAAGAATGTTTTTGCTGAATATGGAATTCTAGATTGGCAGTCATTTTCCTTTACAACTGTATGGCTTTGTTTCAACTACAAACTCAGTTATCAGTCTTGTTGTTACTCCTTTGAAAGTAATAAGACTTTTTTACTTAGTTACTTTAAGATTTTCTGTTTGTCTTGGTTTTTAAAGATTTACTCTCATATGCTTAGAATTTTATTTTTTCCCATCTTTAGATTTATAGTTCTTACTGAAGCTCAGGATTGATGTCTTAAGTCAATTTTTAAATTTTGAAAAGTTCTTAACCATTAATTTTTCAAATATTCCTTCTAATAAACTCTCTTTCTCCACTCCTTCTGGAATTCCACTTACTAATATGTTAGCACTTCTCATCATGTCCTACATTTCTTCTTTTTTCTAAACTTGCCGTCATTTTGTCTCGTCACACTTCAGTTTGTTTAGCTTCTTTTGCACTATTTTCTTGTTCACCAATTCCTTTTTGGGCTGTGCCTTATCTGGGGTGCTAATCTCATTCACTGAGGTCGTAACTTCAGTTAAGCATTTATCATTTCTAAAAACTTTCAATGGACTCTTCTTTATAGATTACAGTTCTTTGCCAAAAATCTTCATATTATCATTTATGTCCTTGGACATTTCCATCATAATTATTGATTTGTGTTACAATTTTATCACATTTTAAACATATGTACTCTAAACTATTCTCTTTCATTGAAATTTGCCTTCTAATTTCAATACCAATTTCACATTGATTTAAAAATAATTTTAGTTTTATGGTATGCTTAGATATCTGGTGTGACAATAGACTACGATTTTGGAAATTTATTAAGTATATACAATAGTAACTTTCTTATTCAGGAACATGGTGTATATTTTGCTATTTTGCATTTATAAGTCTTCTTTAGTGAGTAGAGTTTCATATAGGTTCTATAATTTTTTTGAGGTAATTATGTCTTTTTGTGAATATTATAAATAGGATTATTTTCTCTCTCTTTTTTTTTTTTGAGACAGAGTCTTGCTCTGTCACTCATGCTAGAGTGCAGTGACGTCATCATAGCTCACTGCAACCTCAAACTCCTGGGCTCCAGAGATCTTTCTGCCTCAGCATCCCGAGTAGCTAGGACTACAAGTGCATGCCACCACACCTGGCTAATTTTTTTCTATTAATATTTTTAGTAGACATGGGGTCTCGCTCTTGCTCAGGCTGGTCTTGAACTGCTGAGCTCAAGTGATCCTCCCGCCTTGGCCTCCCAGCGGGCTATGATTACAGGTGTGAGCCACCATGCCCAGCCAATTTTCTCATTATATTTACTAACTAAGCATTGTTAGCATATGTGAAAGTTATTTGACTAGGTCTATATATATTTGTAACTGACTGTCTTACTGAACGTGTACTAATTCTAATATATTTCAATTGATTTTGTTTTATTTATTTTTAAGTAACCATAATGCAATCTGGGAATAATTATAATTTGATCTCCTTTCAAACAGATATGTTTTATTTCAATTTATCACCTTAATGCATTAAATAGCACATTGAAAATAGTATTAAATAATTGTGGTGATAGTGACCAGCTTTTTAATGTATTTTGTTTTAACAGTATGCTTCTAGTGATTTGACCATACTGTATGATGTTGGCTCTTGGTTTAAGGAAGGAAAAAACATATTAGAATAGAAGCATTCTTGTCAAAAACTGTTGATTTGAAATTTAACTTGCAACTTTATAGATATGTGATCATGAATAATTTATCTAACCTTAGTTTCTTAATTTTTAAAAAGATGATAAATTTATCTAGTTAGCAGGATTTTTGTGAAACTTAAAGAGGATACATATGAAGTACATAAATGTACAGAGTTTTTCACACAGTAGGTGAGATAAACACACATGCATGTGTGCACATGCACACACACGTCTTCACCCTTTTTCTCCCTGCATTATGCCTTAATAGGAAGACTTTTATAAACTGCATCAGCTGTACTTCCTGGCCATCTAGTTTCTGGATGGATTCAATGTGACAGGAGACACTAGAACATATCAAGGGTGGAAGGAGGGTGAGTTATTATTGCCCCAGCTCCTTTCTTGCCATTTAGATAAGGTTGGCCGTATCCTTTTCCTAAATGCCATAGTAACCTCCCTTCTACAACTATAGCCCTCTCAGGATGTCAGAGTCATCTTTTCCCAGGCCTAGGAATGCTGTTCTCCTGTTTCCTATCCCCAGTTGCAGCTACTGCTGGCTTCCCTCAACCCAGGCTATTTACTTTGTAAATAATTCCTCTCCATAGTTCCTTCGGAAGGTACAATCTTCTTCCTGTTTGATGAAACATATTTGTGATTTTATGTAAGTATATATATCATTTCTAAACTCCCTAGAATGCTATACCAGATCCTTACTATGTGGTCCCTACATACTCTATGTTGTACTCTAACCCCAGTCATGCCAAATCATCTGTGGTTCTCTGGCTGGGCTGGTGTTTCTTGTGCCTGTGCTATTGCTCTTCCCTCTCCTTTGAACATGACTCTTTCTATTCACTTTTCTGTTTCTTCCATGAAGCCTTTTCTGATATACCATGTAAAAATCTGTAGTTATCCTTTGAGCCTCCACATATGGACTTTCATATAGACTCTTTTCTTAGTAGTACCAGAATAATTTATTTTATTTTTATGACCAAAGGTTACACTTTTGTCACTCAACTGGAATCTCCCTAAAAGGTGGGGACTTGTCTCCTCATCACTGTTTATTCCATGCCTTGCATATAATTCCTAGTATACAGTAGGTGCTGAAGAGATATTTATATCATAAATGAACATAGCTACTATTAGGAGTTAATTCATACAATTTATGTTAGAATCGACATATTGTGGAAAAAGTTGTAAGCTACAGAGTGATTCAGAAGTTATGTTTAAGGTGAAAATAGGTCTTATATATTTTCACTGCTCTGACATGTTTTTCTTACTGAGTTGACACTTTGCTTTTGTAATACTAGGTGAATTCCATAGAGGTTAAACCAGACATGGACTAACAGTTTGAGCAGTCTGAGAGAGCTATTGACTCCTTTTCTGGTAACATTAAAGCAGATGAAAGAGGAGGTAGAGAAAAATTTAATTTTTGCACTTATTTTAAAAGCAGTAATCTGCTGATTTCTAGCAGTGACCTGATACAATGTAATTTTGATTTTATCTCTGGAGTTCATCTAGAACAGAGTAAGACATTAATAAATATTTATTGACTATTAGACAAATAAGAATCCGATCTTCTAGCAGGGGTCCCCAACCTGTGGTGAGTTGTATGATTATTTTGTTCTATATTACAATGTAATAATAATAGAAATAAAGCACACAATAAATGTAATGTGCTTGAATCATCCCGAAACCATCCCTCTCCCCCCCAGTCCTGGAAAAGTTGTCTTCCATGAAAATGGTTCCTGGTGCCAAAAAGGTTGGGGACCGCTGTTCTAGGGGGATTTTTTACAGTGGAAAATGTACCTGAAGTACCTATTAAGAGAAAGGAAACCTTTTGTCCTGTAATTATAATGATAAAAGTTCGAAGGTATAATTAGATTATTTTATTATAGAAGAGGAAATAGTAATGACAAATACACATAAAAGTACTCAACTTCATTAGTAGTCAAGGAAACACAAATTAAAATCATAATAAAATAGCAGTATATGCCTACCAAATTGAAAAAAAAAGTGGGAAATACAAAATTTTGGCAAGGATATGATGCTATGGGTGTTTTTACATGCTAATTTTGTGAATATAAATCAATTTTAAAAACAGCATTACCTAGAATAGTTGAATATTCACAAAGTTATAATTTACTCCTATGCATGTAGTACTATAGAGCAACTATTGCACATATGTGTACCTAGAGGCACATATAAGATTATTCCCAGTAAGATTGTTTGTGATAAATGGAACAAACTTTCTAAATGGCCATTAACAATAGAATGGATATAAATTGCACCATATCCACACAATGGAATGGTATATTGTGGTGAATGAAAGGACTATGACAGTAATCCATGCACCATGGATGAATTGCAGAAATATAATATTAAAGATGAGAAGCAAATTTTAATTACCAATGTACAGAATTATTTCATTTGTATCAAATTCCAAAATAAGTAATACTAAACATAATATTATTTAGCAATACAAATGTATATGTTGAAATATAGAGAAAACCAAATGTCTTAGAAATGTTCTATTCTTAAGATGGACAATGAATATTAGTATTCAGTTTATTTTTATTGCATTATTATTTAAAATCTACATATGCATGTTTTATACATGTCTTTTACCTACCATATAGGAAAATTTTTAAAAATTATATAGATCACCCTAAAATAAGTCTAGTCCCATCTTAAAATGTAAAAATTATGAATCCATTAAAGATAAGACTAAATATTTTTGGGAAAAAATGTTGGGAAAACTCCTTTAGGCACAGATAAAATGAAAATATTCTCTGTGTTCAGACAAATTATATTACTGTATATAGCATCTTTTCTTTTTTACTTTCTTTTAAAAAATCTATTCTATTTTTAGTTGACAAATAATAATTGTATATTTTTATGAGTTACAATGTGGTGTTTCAATACATGTATACATTGTGCAATGATCAAATCAGACTAACTAACATACCTATCACCTCATATACTTATTTCTTCATGGTGAAAATATTTATTAATAAAACTACCCTTTTAGCAATTTGAAGTATACAACACATTATTGTTAATATTAACTATAGTTAAAACCCTAGGGATGATGTGGAATTGATAGGATAATTTATGGAGAATAGCCATTTTAACAAAATTGTATGTTCTAATCCATTAGCATATTATCTTTCTCCACTTACTTGTATCTTATTTAATTTCCTTTTGTAATGTTTTATAATTTTCAGTATATAAGTTTTTACATTTTTTGTTATAGTTGTTTCAAAGCATTTATTTCAAAGCATTTTATTCCTATGATGTTCTTATAAATAAAATTGTAAAATTTGTTTTGAATTTTCATTTATTGTTAAATCATTTATCATTCTATTGTTAAAAATACTTTTATTTTTAATCAACTTTAATTGTACACTGAGGCCTTAATTTTTAGTCGTGTTAGCTATTTTATAGATTCTTTAGGATTTTCTACATATGTGATCATGTCATATGAAATAGCAGTTTTACTCCCTCCTTTCCAATCTGGGTGTTTTCCAGTACACTTTTAAATTAAAGTGGAGAAAGAAGATGATTCTTGCCTTTTTCTTGCTCATACATAGAAAAGATTGAGTCATTCATCATTGAGTATGCCAGTTGTAGGTTTGTTGTACATGTTCTTAATCAGGTTGTGGAAGTTTTCTTGTATTCCTACTTTACTGAGATTAAAAAAAAAATCATAAAGGGGTATTGAGTTTTGTCAAATGCTTTTTCTGTATCTATTGAAATCGTCTTAGGTTTTTTTTTTTTGCTTCTTTATCCTATTAATATGGTTATTACATTGGTTGATTTTGAGATATTAAGCCCATCTTGCAATCCAGGTACTCCATTAGGCCACAATGTATTATTTTTTTTACACATTGTGGGATTTAATCTGGTAATATTTTGTTAAGAACCTTCAACTGTACTTTCATAAGATATTAGACTGTAGTTTTGTTTTGATCACATCTTTACTTTTTCTAATACCAGTCTTTTTAAATGAGTTGGAAAATTTTCCCATTTCTATTTTTTCAAAGAGTTTACATAGGATTGGTATCATTTATATCTTAAATGTTTGGTGGAATTCACCGGTGTAGACATTTGAAGATAGAGTTTTCTTTAGGGGTAACTTTTAATTATAATTTCAATTTCTTTAATTGATAAGAGGTGTGTCAAAGTTTCTATTTTTTCTTTGTCAGGTTTATTAATTTATGATTTACAAGAAATCTTTCTTTGAAATCTAAGCTGTCAAATTTATAGGCATGCATTGTAATATCCATTTATTATTATTTTAATGTCTGTGGGATCTGAAATGATATCCCCTCTTTCATTTCTGAATTGGTAATTTATGCCTTTTGTTGTTGTTTTTCCCTTGATCAGTCTAGCTAGAAGTTCATCAATTTCAGAATCAGAAACTTCTAGTGTTTGATATATAACTATTAGCTCATTTGAGGATATAGCATGGAAAAAGCAGATGTATTGCTCATTTCCATGGAAATTACAGTTTCATGAAGTAGTTAGACCAAAGGTGGGGAACCTGTGGCCTTCGAGGTCCTTAAGTGCAGCTTTTTGACAAAATCCAGATTTTATAGAACAAATCCTTTTATTTTTATTAATACATTTTTGTTTGTCATTTATATTTTTATTTTATTTTTAAAATGAATGTATTTAAAATACCAAAGAATAAAATAAGTCTCAGTGAAATAATCCTCCCAGATTGACCAGCACATTTAGATCATTAGTAAGCCATAAGACCTAAACTGATGGCTGCTATGCTCATGATTTAGTTCTAACTTCCCCCACCTGACTGGTAACACTACCACACGAGGCTGGTTGGCGAGAGTTTATGACAGTTGAGTACACCAGTCTGTTATCAGCTTTTGAAAGCAGTGCACTGTGTTACTGGTGGAAGTGGGATTTGTGAATAGTTGCACAGCTCGACAGTATTTTTTAAATTCTGTCTGCTTAACAGCCCATCATGTCAAAGAAGACCAATAGAATGCTAAAGGAAGAAAGCAGATTTTTTGATGAGGATTAGGAATTGCAATATTATCTTGTTTCTGCTAAAGATAAGATGACTTGCTTGCTTTATGATACATCAATATCAACATTAAAGAAATTAAATGCTCATCAGCATTATAATACTCATAAGGATCACAGATATTTTAAATTAGGGGGAGGGGTGTGAAAGGTTGTATTGCAGAAATTAAAAGATGAAAAACAAAAGCAAAGACAATTCTTTCAAGCAGCAATAAGACCTGGAAATAACGCCACTGAAGCAGCTTAAAAAGTAGCTTATATACTTGGGAAAAAAGGGAAGCCATTCAGTGATGTAGAAATTGTGAAAGAATGCATTATTGAAGTTGTAGGATGCTCAGACCCCGATAAAATTTCAAAGTACAAACAGCTGCGTCTTTCAAGGAGAACCATAAGCGATCAGTAGCATGAATTAGCCTTCAACTTAACAGAAAAACTTCATGCAATACTTCAAGACGAAAATATATATTACTGAATCACTTTGGGTAAATCAACTGACAGTACTGACTCGGCGCAAGTTTTATACTTCATTCGGGTCATAACAGAAGATTTTCTTTGCTACAGAGACCTTTGAGCACTCTTGTGAACAGAACATGGGGAATACATATCTTCAACAACTTTCAAGATAAATGTGAAGTTGGACTGAATTTGGTAAATTTAGTGAGTGTATGTACAGACGGTGCACCTTCCATGACAGGAAAGCGGGGTTTATCGCACAGATAAAAGAAAGTATTAACAGATCCAGATTTCTCTTCATTGTATCTTGCATCAGCAAAATCTCTGTGCTAAAGCTACCATTTTAAGTGACACATTGCAACAAGTTATAAGTATTGTTAACTATATTTGTGCAAATGCGACACGGCATCATCAGTTCCATAACATGCTAAAGTTAAACCATGAGGTATTCAATATGGATTTGCCCTATCATTCTAAAGTGTGTTGGCTATTGCAGGGACAGGTGTTAGACAAAATTTTATCTCTGCAAGAACAGATAGTTAAATTTTATGAAGAACAGAATCAGCAATGTGAATTATTGAAAGAAGATTTCTATAGGAATGCAGCATTTCTGTGTAGTATTATGTCAAATCAAAATGACTTGAATATTTCTTTGAAAGGTGAAACTAAGTCTATATATGATATATGGCAAAAAATCCAAGCATTTTGAAAAAATTGAAATCTTTTTCAAAATACTTCTCCTTCAAAAGGAAATTTCAGATGAACATTTTCCCCAGTTAGCAAAGGTCATTGATGACCAAGATGATATATGTGAATCATTTGAAGAATATGCAGCTGTTATAGAACTATTAATAGGAGAATACAATGAAAGGTTCACTGACTTTGAGAATCATGACATCACACTCAAATTTGCATTTCAGTCTCACCTAGTTGATAGCACCAAGGCACTTAAAGAACTACAGATGGAATTGATTGAGCTCTCAGTAGATGACATTTTAAAGTCATTGTTTGATGCTAAGAAAGATCCAATTGAAATATGGAAAAATGCAGTACAATATTCACGCCTTCAGTAACGTGCCCAAAAATGCTTTCTTGCTTTTAACCACTTATTGCTGTGTATTGCTGTGAATACATTCTCCTACCTAACCCAAATCAAGATGCCCTTAAGGTCACAAATGACCCATCTAGAGGACCAACTGAAACTGCGGACCTCCATGCTGCAACCAAATATTCAAATGCTTTCCAACAAAAAGCAGACACAAAAAAGTCATTAAAAGGTTAGTTAACTTTAAAGTTAACAAGTAGATTTCGTTTTTTGAAATTGTTAAGTACAAAGTAGTTAGATTTTTACAAAATAATGTACATTTTTAAGTATATCTCATTGAAGTTTCTTGAATGTGGCCTTATTTTAATCACAGCTAAATTAATGTAGCCTTCTGACATGAAAAGTTTCCCCACCCCTGAGTTAGACAATAAGCAAGTAAAAATGTAAAAACAAAGTTACCACATTTGTTATGCTATGCATGAAATAAGGGTGCTTTGATAGAGAATAATAACAGGAGTGGAAGATAGGGACTGTGGGTTACACGTGGGTCAAGGAGTTGGCCTTTTTGAGGCTGTAATAATTAAACTGAAATCTGAAGAATGACAAAGAACCCTCCTCAGGAATAGCAAAATGCAGATTGTTCTGGACAGAAAGAACAACTTGTATGAATATCTTGAGGTGAGAATGCTTTTAGGGGGTTCAAATAACTGAGAGGAGGCTGGTAGAGCTTGGTGGGGATGCAGGTGGAACAAAGTAAGTTTGAAAAACTAGGCAGGATTCAGCTGAAGTAGGGATTTGTGGATAATTGTAGGAAACACAATTTCTGACTTAATGGATGGAGACATAAGCATACATAAATAAATATTTATGAAACAGCATAACAAGATCTACAATAGAGGCATAAACCATTACCAGGGGTCAGCTTGCTTTTACTTTAAACATTAAGATAGTAAACATGTCTGTTTTAACTACTCAACTCTGCATTATGGCACGGAAACAGTCAGAGTAAATAAATAAATGAATGAGTCAGTGTTCCCAAAATAAGTATTTACAAAAACAGGCAGCAGCTGGATTTGGCTCATAGGCCATAGTTTTCTGACCCCTGACATAAACCAAGAGTTTTTGCTTCTAATTCTGACTCAGGATAAAAATCATAGAGTTGGGAGTTCAGGTAGAATTTTGAAGGGAGAGAATTTTTTTTTTGGTAAAAATATTAAGGGGATTACTATGCCAGGTAGAGAAAAGCACAAGGCCATAAAAGGGAATATGTTATTGCTGGAGCAGCACAAAATGGGGCATATTTAGACAGCAATGTGGGTATGCGTGAAGTGTGTGTGATGCAGAGACACAGTAGAATGACCAAAAATGAGACTGTAGGCAGGAGGTCTGGAAAACGTGCTAAGGTGTTTGTGCTTAACTGAAAGGTGGATTTTTATAGTATAATATTTCTTTACTGTGCTTACATTTAGATGTTAAAGACATTCCTGAGAAAGATCAATTGGAGGTAGACAAAAGTAGAAGTATTTTTCTTGTCAAAAATCCCTAAGGGCTTCCTATTTCTTGTCAAATAAGTCTAAACTCCTATTGATATTAAGGCCTTCTATAATTTCCACCCATAATCCCAGTCTACTTTTATTTGTTCTCATTTCCCTAAGGAGGAAGCCCATCTCTCAGAGTGACTGCCGCACGGTAATTTGGCTTCTATGATCTAAAGGAAAAACTGTTCCTGTTTTTTAATTCAGGAAGCATTTCTAAATGTTTGCTAAGACTATTTTCTCAACTTTTGTTGACTGAAAATCATAGTTTGGGAAACTAGCTACACCAGGTCTCATTTATACTTTGATTGTATATTTTTTCTTATGTCTCAGGATTATATACTTCTTGAGCAGAAAAATCATGGCTTCCTGCAAAGTGTTTGCCTTAATGCTGAGAATACTCAATAAAGACATTAATTGATACAATTATCAATAACATTGAAAATTCTACTTGAGCACAAGCTAATGCAAAAACTAGTTTAGAAACCTGACAAATATTTTCAATAGGATTTCTAAAACATTCTTCCCATTGCTATTTACTATTTATACATGAATTATTTGTACCTTAAAACCTTCTAGTAGCAGACTGAATATTTATTAAGTTTTCCACCTTCTGTTTTTAGTTTTTAAAACTAAGGTATTTTCTACCATTGGGCAGAAAAAAGTGTCCTGTCTTAAATAGTTATGAAGCTATACTGGGAAAAGATATTAAGCAGAACAGTGAGTATCACAAAATTGACACAATGAAAGCACAATGAGTTTAGAGTTTAAACAATTATGTATTCTCTTAGTCCATTTGGGCTGCTATAACAAAATCCTTTAGACTGGGTGGCTTATAAACAATGGAAATTTATTTATTATTGCAGTTCTGGAGGCTGGGTAGTCTAGGATGTGAAGGTATCAGCAGATTTGATGTCTGGTGAGGACCAGCTTTCTGATTCATAGATGGCACCTTCTTGTTATGTCGTCACATGGTGGTAGCGGCAGGGCAACTCTCTGGGGCCTCTTTAATAAGGTCACTAATCCCAGTTATAAGGACTTCATCCATATGACCTAATCACCTCTCAAAGGCACCACCTTCTCATACCATCCCTTTGGAGATTCGGTTTCAACATATGAATTTTGTGGGGGACACAAACATTGAGACCATAGCAAAATTTATAGCTGAAACATTTGTCCTGGGACCCTAAGTTACTTGCCACCTTTAAAATGGAGTACATAATGTAATTAAGAGCTATAAACAGTTTTTTTTTTTTGAAATTGAAATGTCGTATTTACAGAAGACAGCTTTAAACAGGAAATTATGAAAACTTCTTTCAGAACACACTTAAAAAATTCCAGTAATACAAGTTGAACTTCTTGGGTACCATTACTGTTTTCATCTTGCTCTTCAGTCCGTGGGCTATACACCAGGAGGAAGTTATCTTCTATCATTGCTTTGGAAATATGATTAGGTCATGATCAGTTTGTCAATATTCACAATCCTTTGAGTTGGGTATTTCCAACTTTTAGTCCTTCTTAAAAAGAATTAAGCCATTAGTCACCAATGGAGCCTCATTTTTCTGGGAAACAGTGGTCAAAGAAATATTATCTCTGAGGCTATTTTCCTACTTGACATGAAATAGGGTCCGCTACTGATGTTGATTGCCTCTCCTCTGGCCCAATGCTGTAGGGTTTGTGTAAGCGAATGGAGACAGCAGATGTCTTCTAATATGGCCATTATTCCAATAGTCTTGAGGTCCCTAACGAGTCATAGCTAGGAGGGTTGATAATATTGTCCCAGCTTATTTGACTTCCTGAGTCACAAGTGTTAATCAGACTCAAGGGTGGCTACTTGCTTAGTAGATCCTAGTCTTTCTTGTGGAAAGGTTGTGCTTTCCTTATAGTATAGCTTCTCCACTACAAGCTACTCCTATCATTAGGTGCAACTCAGGAGGAAACCAGTATAATATTGTTTAACCTTCTTTATTAGACATATTTCTGTCCCTTAAGTGCTGAGGTTGAACCCAGAGTAAACCCATGATTGCCTTCCTATACACCCATGTTACAGCACAAAGGCAAATATATTTCATAAAATACTGAGTCGATGCAGTCAATTCTTGTTATTTTGGTCATTATGGTCTATATTGACCATTGCTCCTAAGGAAAATACAGGGTTAGATCACTTGCAAACCTCTAGTCACAATATTTTAATTACCTGATTAATACATAATCTGGTTTTGTGTGCATTTCTGTTTAGAGACATTTTATTTAATATATATTATTGATTTATTAACATTGAACGCACAGCCAGCAGCACTATAATTCATGCCTGCATGAAACTTCTATAATACACGTATTTTCTCCATAAGGCACATGACAGTCTTCTTGTACTCAGGAACACTAGATAGCACTTTAGCACTATACTTGGGCCATTTTTACACAGTGAAATCACCAAGAAAAAGCACAAAAATGCAAAAAACGTGGCAGTAAATAGACCGTGAAAAGGACACTTGTTTATGAGAGCTGAACATTGCTTTTTTCAAACTCAGTTGGGGTCCTGTGCATTGGAAATTCAAATTTTTCACCCTTCTGCACATATCTATGAATCATTATGAAAACACCTTGAGTATTGATTATGGGGTTTCAAATAAATTTTAGGGAGTAGGTGAATTCATAAATACAGAATCTGAGAATAATGAGGATTAACTGTATATCACTGACACCATGCTTGATTTTAGATTTATAGCACTCTAAAAACCCTTTGAATGATTTGGAAATGTACATTTTTAGAGCTGCTCAACACTGAAATGGATCGACCAGTGTGGATCAGTCCCACCCAGTTTTTATGCTCTGTCACCCATATTGTACAGCCAAGCAGATTTATATCTGCAAACAAGTCCTGCCTTATGCTGGACTCTCAAAACTTCCCACAATCCATCTGTTGTAACTGTTTTTGATTGGAGTGTGACTTGACGAATCTGCTATGAAATAATAAACAACTTTACCATCCCATTTCTGACCTTTATGCCCACTATCCATGTGGACTCAGTCATTTTTTCTTTTTTTTTGCAAAGAGATTGCATCATTTTATTATTTATTTATTTATTTATTTATTTTTTATTTCAGAATATTATGGGGGTACAACACTTTGGCTAAATATATTGCCCATGCACTGCCCGTGTCAGAGCTACAATCGTGGTCATCCCCCAAACTGTGCTCCCCGCATCCATTCAGTGAGAGTTTTTCCCATCCCTCCACCCCCCTCCCGCCTGCACACCCCCTGATGAATATTATTGCCCTGTGTGATGTAAGTGTTCATCAGTTAGTACCAATTTGATGGTGAGTACCAGTGGTGCTTGTTTTTCCATTCCTGTGACACTTCGCTTCAAAGAATGGGTTCTAGCTCCAACCAGGATAATACCAGATGTGTTAATTCACTATTGTTCCTTATTGCTGAGTAATACTCCATGGTATACATATACCACATTTTATCAATCCACTTGTGTATTGATGGGCACCTGGGTTGTTTCCACATCTTTGCAATTGTGAATTGTGCTGCTATAAACATTTGTGAGCAGATGTCTTTATTATAAAATGTCTTTTTTTCCTTTGGGTAAATACCCAGTAGTGGGATTGCTGGGTCAAATGGTAATTCTATTTTTAATTCTTTGAGGTATCTCCATATTCTTTTCCATAGAGGTTGTACTAATTTGCAGTCCCACCAGCAGTGTATGAGTGTTCCTATCTGTCCATATCCCCGCCAACATTTGTTGTTTGGGGATTTTTTGATATAAGCCAATCTCACTGGAGTTAAGTGATATCTCATTGTGGTTTTGATTTGCATTTCCCTGATGATTAGAGAAGTTGAGCACTTTTTTATATGTTTGCTGGCCATTATTCTGTCTTCTTTGGAAAAGTTTCTGTTCATGTCCTTTGCCCATTTTTTAATAGGGTTGTTGATTTTTCTTGTGATTTTCCTAAGTTCTGTATAGATTCTGGTTATCAGCCCTTTATCAGAGGTGTAGCATGCAAATATTTTCTCCCATTCAGTAGGTTGTCTGTTCACTCTAGTGATAGTTTCCTTGGCTGTACAGAAGCTTTTCAATTTGATCAGGTCCCATGTATTTATTTTTGTTGCTGCTATGATTGCTTTGGGGGTCTTTTTCATAAATTCTTTGCCTAGGCCAATGTCCATAAGAGTTTTTCCAACGTTTTCTTTGAGAATTCTTATGGTTTCATGTCTTAGGTTTGAATCTGTTATCCATTGTGAGTTGATTTTTGTGAGAGGTGAGAGGTGTGGGTCCAGTTTCAGTCTTCTACATGTGGCCATCCAGTTTTCCCGGCACCATTTGTTGAATAGGGAATCTTTTCCCCAGTGTACGTTTTTTTGGAATTTGTCAAAGATCAGGTGACTGTATGAGGTTGGTTTTATATTTGGGTTCTCAGTCCTGTTCCATTGGTCTACATCTCTGTTCTTGTGCCAATACCATGGAGTTTTGGTTACTATAGCCTTGTAGTATAGTTTATAGTCTGGTAGATAGATGCCTCCCAATTTGTTCTTTTTGCTTAAGATTGCTTTGGCTAGACGGGGTCTCTCTGGTTCCACACGAAGCGTAGAATTATTTTTTCTAGATCAGCAAAAAATGATGTTGGTATTTAGAGGGACTGCATTGATTCTGTAAATCACTTTAGGTAGCAAAGCCATTTTACTATGTTGACTCTGCCTATCCAAGAGCATGGTAGGGTTTTCGTCTATTTACTTCCTCTGCAATTTCTTTCTCAGTGTTTCATAATTCTCTCTATATAGGTCTTTGACCTCCTTAGTTAGATATGTTCCTAAATATTTAATTTTCTTTGGTGCTATTGTGAAAGGTATTGCATCTTTAATTTGTTTCTCGGCTTGATTGTTATTAGCATATATGAACGCTATGGATTTGTGTGTATTAATTTTGTATCCTGAGACTTTGCTGAATTCATTTATCAATTCCAGTAATGTCTTGGTTGAATCTTTGGGGTTTTCTATGTATAATATCATATCGTCTGCGAATAGTGAAAGTTTGACCTCTTTGCCCTATCTGGACACCCTGATACCTCTGTCTTGTCTAATTGCTGTGGCCAGGACTTCCAGCACTATGTTGAAAAGAAGTGGAGATAGTGGGCACCCTTGTCTGGTGCCAGTTTTAAGGGGGAATGCTTTCAATTTTTCCCCATTCAGTATGATATTGGCTGTGGGTTTATCGTATATGGCTTTAATAATTTCGAGGTATGAGCCATCTATGCCTATATTGTTAAGAGTTCTTATCATAAAAGGATGCTGGATTTTGTCAAAAGCCTTTTCTGCATCTATTGAAAGGATCATATAATCTTTGTTCTTGGTTTTATTTATATGGTGAATTACATTTATAGATTTGAGTATGTTGAACCATCCCTGCATCTCAGAAATGAAGCCCACCTGATCGTGATGAATTATTTTTTTGATGTACATTTGAATTCGGTTTGCAAGGATTTTATTGAGAATTTTTGCATCTACATTCATAAGGGATATTGGTCTGTAGTTTTCTTTTTTGGTTGTGTCCTTTCCTGGCTTTGGTGTCAAGGTGATATTGACTTTGTAGAATGAGTTTGGGAGGACTCCATCCTTCTGGATATTTTCAAATAATTTCTGTAGTATAGGCAGCAGTTCTTCTTTGTACGCTTGGTAGAATTCAGGTACAAACCCATCTGGTCCAGGACTTTTTTTTTGTGGGAAGATTTTTTATTACTGCTTCGATTTCGGTGCTTGATATTGGCCTGTTTAGAAATTCTGTTTCTTCCTGGTTGAGCTTAGGGAGGTAGTGTGTTTCTAAGAATTTGTCTATTTCCTCCACGTTTGTGTGTTTGTGGGCATAGAGGTTTGTGTAGTATTCGAAGATGATGTTTTGTATTTCCATGGTATCAGTTGTGACTTCTCCTTTCCCATTTCTAATTGAGCTTATTAGAGTCCTTTCCTTTCTGCTTCTGGTCAACCTGGCGAGTGGCCTGTCTATTTTGTTTATCTTTTCAAAGAACCAACTTTTCATTTTATTAATCTTCTGTACTTTTCTTTTGTTCTCGATTTCATTTAATTCTGCTCTGATCTTGGTTATTTCTTTTCTTCTGCTGGCTTTAGGATTGCTTTGCTCTTCCTCTTCCATTTCCTTAAGATGATTCATTAGTTTACTGATTTGTGACCTTTCTGTCTTTTGGATGTGGGCATTTAAGGCGATAAGTTTTCCTCTCAGGACTACTTTTGCTGTAACCCACAGATTTTGATAACTTGTGTCCCCATTATCGTTTAGTTCAAAGAATCTTTTGATTTCCATTTGAATCTCCTCCTTGACCCAATAGTCCTTCAGCAACAGATTGTTTAGTTTCCATGTTTTTGGATGAAGATGTGAGTTTCTGTTGGAATAGATTTCTAATTTTATTCCGCTGTGGTCTGAAAAGATACATGGTATGATTTCTATTTTTTTGAATTTGTTTAGATGTGTTTTGTGGCCTAGGATGTGGTCAATTTTAGAGAAAGTTCCATGAGCTGATGAGAAGAATGTATATTCAGTGTTATTTGGGTGGAGTGTTCTGTAGATATCTGTTAGGCCCAAATGTTCTAGAGTCCTGTTTAGGTCTTTTGTTTCATTATTTAATTTTTGTTTGGAGGGTCTGTCCAGTTTTGTGAGTGGGGTGTTGAAGTCCCCTGCTATTATGGCATTGCTGTTTATTATGTTGTCTAGATCTAGCAGTATTTGCTTTATGTCCCTGGGTGCTCCTGTGTTGGGTGCATAAATGTTTAGGATTGTTAAATACTCTTGTAAGATTTTTCCCTTCACCACTATATAGTGTCCATTTTTGTCCTTCTTTACTTTTGTTGCTTTAAAGTTTATATCATCTGAAATAAGGATGGCTACTCCGGATTTCTTTTGGTTTCCATTGGCCTGGAAAATTGTATTCCATCCTTTCACCTTGAGTCTGAATGCGTCTTTGTGTGTAAGGTGTGTTTCCTGAAGACAACAGATACTTGGCTTGTATTTTTTATTCCATTCAGCCAGCCTATGTCTCTTCAATGGGCAGTTCAAGCCGTTTACATTTATTGAGAGAATTGATATTTGAGGTAAATTTCTGATTATTCTGTTGGGTGGTATCTTTTGTTTTACCTCTTGCGTCATTGTGGAATCTGGTTTCTGGGGTTTTAGCTTTTGCGTAGTTTTACATAGGTGGGTGTCTGTTGCTCTGTTTAGTGTATAATGCAGGTCTAAGCATTTCTTGCAAGGCCGGTCTGGATTTTGCAAATTCTATCAGTGATTGCTTATCTGGAAACGTCTTTATTTCTCCCTCATATAAGGAGCTTAGTTTGGCAGGATACAGAATTCTGGGTTGCCCTTTGTTTTGTTTTAGGAGATTGAGGATGTCTCCCCATTCCCTTCTGGCTTGTAAGGTTTCAGCTGAGAAATCTGCAGTTAATCTGATCGTTTTCCCTTTGTAGGTTACCTGCTCTTTTCGTCTTACAGCTCTGAGGAGTGCCTCTTTTGTGTTTACTTTGGTCAGTCTAATAATTATGTGGCGTGGTGAATGCCTTTTCACGTTGACTCTCCCAGGAGTCCTGTGTGCTTCTTGTACTTGGATATCAAGATTTGTGACTAAGCCATGGAAATTTTCCTCTCTTATTCCTTCAAATAAATTTTCCAGCCCAAGTGAATTTTCTTCCTCTCCCTCAGGGATACCTATGATCCTTATGTTTGGCCTCTTTATATAATCCGACATTTCTTGTATGCTTTTTTCCTGCCTCTTGTTTTTGTGTTCTTTCTCTTCGGCTGATTTATTTAGCGCATAGGAGCTGTCTTCTAGCTCTGAAATTCTTTCCTCTGCATGGTCCAGCCTATTCTTAAGGCTTTCCACTGTGTTTTGTAGATCCTTGAATGCTTCTTTCATTTCTAGGATTTCTATTTGATTTTTCCGTAATATTTCTATTTCTTTGGAGAATTTTTCATTCATTTCTTGCATTTTTCTTCTGGTTTCTTTGTGCTGGGATTCAATTTTCTCTTGAATTTCATTGAGCTTTCTTATAATCCATAAATGAAATTCCTCTTCTGTCGTTCTACCCATTTCATTTGAGTTGGTATGCATTGCTGAGGAACTGATGATTTCTTTTGGGGGTGACTTTTCACTCTGATTTTTCATGTTCCCTGAGTTCTTTCGCTGGTTTTTTCTCATCTGTCCTCTTGGTTGAGAGCTGGGGGTGTTAGGGCTAGTTTATGGCCCTGTCTCCAGGCCCACAATTTTCGTTCCTTTGCAGAGCCAGGGAGAGAAGTAGTGACCTATATTGCTTTAGGTGTATTTTAGCAAGTTTGGTGGATCTTGAGTAATCTCTGGCCTCTTGTCTTCTCCTCTTCCCGGTGGAGTGTGGTGAGAATGATCTCCCAGCTTGGGCTCTAAGGTCATGAATTGTACTTAAGGATATGAGTCCACAGCTCCCTATTAGCTAGGTATTCTGTTATGTCCGTGGCAGACTCTGATCCCCCAGTTGGGGTATGCGAAAGCCCCGTGCTTTGGGAGGGGCCTTGTAGCTCCTAGGGGTTACTTTGACCCTGCTCCTCCTGAGGCGCAGGTAGAAACACAATTTCTTTTGGCTGCAGTGTGAGAGCTGAGTTGGGAAAATTCTACACAGCTCAGAGGTTGCTCATCTAGCCACGTGTGTCTGCCCTTCTGATGTGCATCTCTGCGTGATACTGGTTGATAGTGGGATCTCCAATTGTGCAGTCCTTTTCCACCACTAGACCCCAAGGCGAGGCAGGTGGCCGTCTCTATCCCCAGCAGTCGCCACCGGGGGGATGTTCCCACGGGGAGGGGGGAATAGTGGCCGCTGGAAGCGCTCTTGGATGGCGCGAAATTCCCTAATGGAGTGGGCAGGGTTATGGGGAGCTGCTTTGGTTCAGTCTGTGGCTTTTGAGGTATTTGGTTGTCATGGGTACCACCAGTTATACCAAATGAGTCACTATAGCCAGCAACCTTCAAAATGAGCGATCTGTGGGGTACAGGAGGGCTGGGACCTGAAGGGCGGGCACTAGGACCAGCACGTAGCCGACTTTTCGGAGGCCAGAGCCAGGGTAGCGGAACCAGATGGACGAGCTGCAAACTGTTTCCAATACCCAAAGGTCCCGCCACTGCAGTTCCGGGATCTCATCCCACCTGGAACCCACAGATGCAGCTGTCCCTGGTCACCCCAGCGGACAAGCCCCGAGCCGGGGCAGGGCGGAGCTAGAGACGCGGCTCACAGCTCCGCCCGGGCGGCTGTAAAGATGGCGGCCGCCGCCAGCCTGGCGCACAGCCGGGCTCCGATCGCGCCCTGAGCGCAGCCTTTCTCCGCCGGCCGCAGCGGCAGTTGCTAGCAGCCTCTAAGGGCGTGTCCTGCTCTCTGTTAAACTCCTGGGCCCAGTCCCGCTGACTTCTAGTGGCGCAGTGCCGGCCTGCGGGTTCCCGCGCACTGTCCCGGGAAGCTGTGTCTCGGTCCCCGCCCAGTTCCTCCCCAGCCCTCGGCAGTCTCTGTATATTGCAGCTGAGAGTTGTGTTTCGCTCTCACAATTGTCTCCTCTCCACAAGGTATGCTGTCTCGCGTCACCGCTTTGCCCCAACTCTGGGCTTGTCCCTGACTGAGTGGATGGGGAGGCGCGTAACCACTTGGGGGTCAGGTGGCGCCGCGCCGACCTGGCGAGCGCGTCCCTCCCGCGCTCTGGGCTCTATTGTGCTCCGTGCGCCCTCCGATCTTTGTGAAAATTTTGTACCTGTTTTCTTGGGCTGGGCATTCTGCGTTGTTTCTCTGTAATTCACAATGCTGTTTTCGGAGTGAGTGGTCCATGCTTGCAGGTAGCCGCTGGCGTTTTTCACCTCCTTTCCTGGGAGCGGTGCGGTGGGAGGACCCTATCACACCGCCATTTTTTCCCTCCTTGGACTCAGTCATTTTTAACCACAAGAACTATCTCCTTTCAATATTAAAATGTCCATGCCATTGAAGTAATCAGCTTTCTGAACTTCATTCTGAATTAGTCAGCTTCTTTGAACTATGACTCAAGGGCAGTGAGGGGTGACATTCTAGGTTCCTTTTGCTCTTTTATTGACTAGCTCTTTTGCCTGGTTTTTTTTTTTCCACCCCATAGTTAGGATTCTTTTCCTCTCACCCAATAGCTAAGTTTCTTTCCCTCTCAGTGTCCGTGGAGACGTGATTAGGAGAAAAAGCAGTCTTGGACAGGTAGGGTCTAGTGATCTGGACTTGTTCCATGGTTGTGGCAACTTCCCCTATGTAACTTTTTTTCCTCTGAAGCTTTTGTGCGTTTCTCAGATATTTCCCCACTGGGAACCTTCATGTGCAGTTACAAGAATGTGAGCAATGTGTCTGCTAGCTGTCTGTTGTTGCTTCCAAACCTCAGTCAAACTTTATCTTCCTTGACCGTCCATCCCAGGTAGATCTCCTGGCTCTTAGCTGATTCCCTCCTGAGCCTCCACTGACTCTCTGGAAAAATATCATTGTCCTTTATTTCAAGGGGCAGCTTACTTCCTAAGGTGGTTTGGTCTCTTTCCTTCTGCCCTGGCCCCCAGGTTGAGAGTCCACCCTTTTGCCTTTAGATTTCTTAATCACATATCAGACACTGATCTCTTATTTTCTCAAACTTCAGAGGACACTATAGCACTCTATAATTAATCTTTTGAAGTCCTTTTCACTTGGATTGAGATGAAATTGGATATTTCTTTCCCTTTCCTGTGGTGAGGAGAAAGCTGAAAATACTCCAGTAATGCCCTTTAAAACATCAGTATTATTCCTTTATTAATTACACATAGACATTAGTCCACAGGGCTGAATCAGTAGCATAATTTCTTAGTGTGTTCACTTGCATATTCTATAACCTTGCTTTGCAATGTGGCAACTACTATTTTGTTGGCTTTAGGCTGAATTATATTAATTTTCCTTTTCATTTTTGTTTTCTAGGAAAAGATTATGGGTGCTGTATTCATCAAATATTCTTTAAGTTCTTAGTTTTTGATTTTTTTAATAAAGAAAGTAGTATAGTTATAATAAAATATGATCTCTGGACCAGATAACCTAAATCCAAATGGGACTTTGGGCAAATTACATAATCTCATTATACATTAGTTTTCTTATATGTAAAGTTGGGTGAGTAATAGGACATTCCTCATGGTATTGTTGTGATGATAAATTAACACTTGAAAAGCACTTAGAACAGATTTGGCATATGGTAGGTATTAAATATTAGACGTTATGCTTGAGAATACATTCTGGTTACTTGTGTAATTCAATAACGTCTTAGCTGGATGCAAGTGGATTCTTGGATCTCATTCTCATTATTTTAGAACTTTTTAATGTTGTTTCATAATCTTATGGCATTTATTATTCCCTTTTAGAAATCTGATGTGACCCTGGGTTGTTTCCCTTCTTTGTGGGTAATTGGCTTTTCCTGCCTGTATTCCTGAAGAATTATTATCTCTGAAGTTTATTCACATAACTAGGATAGGTCTCAACATTTGACATTTTTAAATCAAATTTTCTTGTTATCTGCTCTTCTTTCAATCTTCACACTTAATCCTTTGTGTTAGGAAATTTGTTCTGCATTTTATCTTTGAATAGTTTCCCTTTTCTGTTTATTGAATTCCCTAGTTGTGAACAAATAATTATCCTTTCATTGAATAGTCCTGTCTTCTTTATCTATTATTTTTGGTCTTTTTTAAAAAAATTCTTTTTGTTATCCTCAAGCCTTTCTGTGTCATTTATTCACGTTTTAGCTATGTCTATTCTGTTAGTGTTTCTATTTTATTTCTATGAATATGTTGACTTGGTAATCAATTTGTTTTTTTAGATCCGCAATCTCTCCTACTCATTCCCTTTTTAATGGAATCCAGTCTCTTAACTTGTACGACAGTGTAAGTTAATACGTGGGGTTCTGTTCCCTGTGTTATGTTTTCTCCCTGGTTGAATTCCTCCTACGTCTTTATGTTTCAGTTTTTCTTTATTTTTTGGAAGAGAATATGTGTCTCTATGCTGTATAGGTACCCTGCTGTTTCTTTTCTTCTTATCCCTGTGTGCACGTCAGATAAGGTAGTATATTTGTGCTGTAATGGAGCCTGTATGATTTTTTTTGTCTTTTTACACTGCATCTGAGGCCAGTTGTTCTTTCCAATGAGCTTAACTTTAAGACCTTTTCATTTCCTTCCTTCATTCATTTTTCCACTTTTTCTATAGCCTGGGATCATGCATAAATAGAGATGAACTCAGCTGAGAGAATGTTTAGTTTTTGTTTTTGTTAGAATGCTTCAATCTGTTTTACCTTCTGAGATTCTTTAAAATGTCCTTAACTGGAGTTTAGTTGGGGGTTATTTCCCATTCCCACTGTGGAGCATATCAAAGGTTTTTTCCCCTCCTTGTGTTTCAATTTAATAAATAGGAGTGAAGTGTTCACCTCTTTAAGAAGTCAGCTCTGCCTTTCATTTTCTCTGTTTTAATTATTGTTCCCAATAGTCATTTGTAAATGTTCTTTGTAAGAAGAGGGAAAAGAAGATACCCACTAAGTTTCTGTCTATATTTGGGAGGTAATAGTGAGAATTTTCTAGATTTTGTCATTTGTTGATATGGCTCATGGAGGGTGAAGTCAGAGACAGGAACCTCCAATACGTACTATTGTACTTCACTCTGCAGCAGAAACTTTATTTATTTTTATGGAAATTCACATAGAAATTGTTTAGGCCTAGGTCCTGGACTCTTTTCTCTCATACTTTATATATAATCCAAAAGGAATTCCTGCTGGGATGACCTTCAAGATGGACTGTGTCCAGAATCCAATCCAATCACTTCTTACTACCTCCACTGACACAAATCTGGTTAGAGCCACCAACATCTCTCTCATGGTTCATTTTCATAGCCTCTCAGCTGGTGCTGGCTTATATCCTTCATTACCTATAGATAGTTCTTAACATAGTAGCCAGAGTGGTTCTGTAAAAATGTTAATCAGATCATATCTGTCCTCTGCTCCAAATCTTGGCAGAGTAAAGACCAGAGTCTTTTCAATATCCCACAATATGGCACATGTTTTTCCCTCCCCCATGATTTCAAACCTAATCCCCTAACAATAACTCAGTCCTTCATTCTATCCTGGACATGTGGTCTCCTTGCTGTGTCTCAGAAATGCCAGATGTATTCTCTCCTTTGCACTGGCTCTTACCTACCCTGAGACCCCTTCTCTCGGGTATCCTCATGCTAACTCCTCCTTCAAGCCTTTTCTCAAACGTCGCCTTTTCAGTAAGGCCTATCCTGGTCACCCCATTTAAACTTGCAACCTGTTCTCCCAACTCTGCCTTCTTCATCCCCCTTACTCTGATCAATTTTTTTTTCCTTTTTCATATCACTTATTACTAACATACTGTGTAATTTTAAAAATTATGTTTATCTGTCTCCTTTTTCTAAAATTAAGTTCCATGAACTCAAGTATCTAAGTCTGTCTTGTTGACTGTTGTATTCCAAGTGACTAGAAAAGTTCTTGGCATTTATTAAATGTGCAAGGCAATATTTATTGACTATTTTAAGTGGTTAATCATCTCTTCCTCAGGACAGATGATAAGAAAATGAGATTCATTCACTCTTTTCCCTTGAAGCAATTATCAGTTCATGCCTATGAAACTTGGCTGAGGGCACAACTCTCTCTTTTCCTGATCTTCATTTTGGAAGAAGTCCAGATCTATTTGAATGTTTGAAAATAAAAGAGACACTTTAACAGCAGAGATCTGAAAACCAACATAAAAAAATCTCATTACTTATTATCTTGTATAGAAATGAAGAAATATATTGAAAAATGTTTTGTGATTGTTCCATGTTTTATGGTTCTTTGTATTTTACAATATTTGTCTCACAGCTTTTAAAAAGAAATGATAATTAATTGATTAAAAAAGACAGAGTGATTCCTGATTTTGCAATATCCTAAGACACCTAGATTATCTGAATATGAGATTACTTGTTATTGTATCATGACAATGATAAAATGAAGGTGTGGTAGCATGGAGGAACAGTTTATGAATTGGGTAGCTCTTAAGATGAATTGTCATTCTGCCACTTAATCGCTATGTGAGCATGATCTTTGACATGTTATTTAAAAACTGTGAATTTTGGGAGTCCTTATTTGTCAAGTAGAAGATAGCAAAACCTCGTCAGTCAAATAGAAAAACAGAAACCACTTTATCAGAAAAAGAGAAATCCTATTACTAAAAAAAGAAGAAAAAGAGGGAGTTTAACTTAGGAAATTGGTAATACGGATATTAGAGGAGATTCCAAACAAAGAAAAGTTAACCAACCCAGAAATCACAACAGGAAGGACAAAGGGAGAAGAAGAAAATAGCAGAGCCCATGAACTGGGGTCACTTACTAGGAGTGGTAACAGTGGGCTGGATCAGCGGGAACTGAAGTCAAGTGGGAGACCAACTGCTGCAGGAGATGGTGCCCAGAAAAGTGTGTGGGGAGAAATACTTTGGTTTCTCCTCTCCTCTGTCTTCCAGTCTCCTGCTAGGGCCTCTCAAAGTCCAAACCCAGAAGCCAACTGACATAGAAAAGAGTAGAGGAAAAGCAAGAAATGAATCTGGTAACAAACAAGCCAAGAACTGGCAAAAACTACTTAAGAATTAACTGTGATATACTATATATATGAAGCCTATTATGGTGCTTTGCACCTAGTAAATGATCAATAAACTGTAACAATTAATGTAATGATGCATGAATTAATGTATTTTCTTTTCCTTTGTGTTTGTATGGGCCAATTTTAAATATCAGTTAAAAAGTATAACCTATTTATAAAATTTCTCATTGTAAGTTTAAATGTAAACATTTTGTGTTACTCATTGTTGCTACTCCCAGCCTACTTTGTCCCAGTCAATTCTATTTTTACAAATTATTTATCACCAAAACTCACAGACCACAAAAAATCTAAGTGATTATTTTACCAAATATATTCAAAGGCTCAATACTGAGGACCCATCTATATACTTCAGCTACACATGCACAGGATAGATATGCTATCTAGTAAATGTTTCTGGCAGAAAAATACCACATGCCACATGAAGGGGTGAGAAGGAACCTAAAACTAAGACCATACCAGTTTTAATTCAAACAATATGATGAATTGTCTTACACATTATTTAAGCAAGTCTGCTCTTTGTAATTCATACCACTTTCAAGATTAAGCCTTTGGAAACTCAAACCATTCATTGTTGAACTTTGATACTTTAAAATACAACTAAACTTTAAAAAAAAGGGGTGGTGATAAAATAAAATTATATTTCATTTGGACAGGCATCACAAAAATTGTCTTGGACAATTCTAACACAAGATAGATTCTGAAATGGAATAGTTGACTGTATGATTTACTTTGTGTGATGTTTAAGATACTTGTTGAAACATTTGAAAAGATTTACAACTCATAATTGTTGAAAAAGAAAGTCTTAGGTCACGAAACCTATATATTGTAACAACAAGAGTCAAGATTAGAAATAATTAATTTAACTTAATGTTTCTCCTAGTTAAAACATAGTAGGAACCCTGATTGATAGTATATTGGCTACTATTACTCATGTCAGAAATGAACTGTTAATTGTATAATTTTTATCCTTTTTTTTGCACTTCAGCTTGCTTATTTATTGAGAAATACATATGTTATTTCTTTTAACCTGGGAATTGAGTAGGATTACAGTGTCAAATAAAAATTGCATCAGACATGTTAAACAGGCAAGGAAGACTTTATTCAAGATTATTGCAACAGGGAAAGAAATTGAACTCAACTCTACTGAAACAAAAGGTGGTAGAGTTTTGAAGGGCTGGGGTGAGTTAGTGGAAAAGTAGTAGAGGACGTTAAGGAGGAGGGTGTATGTGATTAGGCCATCTGTGTTTGCTAATTGGTGCTTATGGAAGAGACTGGGAGATGGAGGCTCTGTCTTTCCTGATGATTACAATTCAAAGGGATCACTCCCAGGTGTTTGAGAAAGACATTGAAAGAAGCTGGGAAAAGATTTGCATCTCAAGAGGCAGAGAAAGGACTTTTGTTTGCAAGTTTTCTAGAGTAAATGCTCTAAGGTTAGGGAGGTCAGCTGCCTAGGGTCAGAAAGAAACCTATCTAAAGTTTAGTCAAGCTGAGGGGAACATTAAGGCCAAAAGATCCTACAGGCATCCTTTTGGAGTTGAGATGAGGTGAAAGGCAAGATCGAGCAATGTGCTGCAGGCATTTCTTTTCCCTAAATTCCATCTGGATTCTGATTCACCATTTTACTTTATCACTCTGAATCAGGGAAAAAGTGTCCTCCTTTACATTCTCTCTTCTCTGTTCCTTCAGCCCTTACCTTAGTTCTAGGGGAGCTTTCTGGAAAGGGATAATATTTCCAAACAGGAGGCACCACTACTGCCATTTTCATATAATTATAACAATTATGAAATGAATGAACCAAGAAGAGGACAACTTTAACCTCCTCCTTTACTTGCCCTGAATGTTTCTCTCTTTAATGTAAGTTAATGTTTATCTAAGGTATGCTAAAGCTATTCAAATGTTATGACTTTCTTATGTTAGTACCTAATTGAACATTGTGCAATAAAAATTCATATTATTTCTGACTTTCCTAAATATATTTTCCACATTTTTATACTGTAGAGAATGCAGAAATATTAATCTCTTGGGGACTTGGTCCTTGGAAAACTGGATAATATTTACAGTACTTTAAAAAATCCATGAATTCTTTTAATTATATTTTCAAATAACACGTATTTTGTATTATGTTATTCAGTTTTCCATTGGTTTTATATTTTATCTTTTGGATATAAAAAGTATCCTTTGAGCTCCCAGTGCTGTGTTTTAGCAACTGAGGTGTAAACTTTGCCCTGTCTGAAATGGTAACTTTATTTTTTTCCACCAAACTAAGTTATCTTTGTTACTTTATATTATTGATGGTGTTTTGTTATATGAAGAAATGGTTTCCATATTGATTTCAATTTTCTCTTAGGTGATGAAATTTAGCCCCTTGCTGTACTTCAGTGAAATGAAAAACCTTTTATTGATGAAAAAAATGTATTTTAGAGAACATTCTTAATGTTTTCCTTAAAAATTTATGAAAGAATGTTTAAATATTCCTATTGAGATGTTTGTGGTACATTAGTTTTTTTTTTTTTTACTAAATTTACTGCTTATTTGTTAAATTTCTAAATGTCTAGATAAGATGTTAAGCACATCTATTTATTAATCTTTTTATTTTATAGGACATTGCCCATATAATCATTAAATGAATCTAAAAGCAACTTGTGTACAAGTATTCTTAAATGATCCTTGAGATGGGGGATAAGAAAAAAACTAATTCTGATAAATTAACATTTTGATCTACATGCTTATTTTGTTTGTTTTCATACACATTTAGAAAGCATCCAAGTTTGATATTTTACATTAAGCTTTTGGAATTTTATCTACATAGGCTACTTCTATGAGATGGAGATATTTTTCTTACCTACCACTGGTTTGAAATGCATATCATTAATTTCTTTGTTTTTTTAAAATGTCAATTCAGGGCTAAAGTAATGGGTTGCTATTAAATCGTATATGTGCGCTGAGGTTCTCACAGTAGCTATTGTTTTTAATGTCATCTTTATTTGAATCTATTTACATTAGTGTTCTCTAAGTTTTATGAGTTTTTTGTTGCATGCTTAATTTGGTTTTAGAAACACTGAATATAGAAATCTGGAGGTGAATGTCACAGTACTGGTGTTTCTCAGATGTTTTGCACAGTAACTGCTTTCTTTAGATATAACCTTTGTATTTTTTAGTCTTAGAAATTCTTTCTGCAGAATTTATCCAGTAAAAGTTTTTAGATATGCTGGGGTTTATTTTTAATGCATATCTGAATGCTCAGTATTGACAAGTCAAATGTATCCCTGCATCTAAGTCCCTGCTGAGTGAAATGTTTTGCTACAGCTAAAAGTCTGGGAAGAAAAGCAGAAATCATCAGGGAGTTAGCTTGATGCATGAAAGACCCACAGGAAAAAAAATTGAATTGATGTTACCAATAGTAGCAATTAAGAAAGAATGGGCTCGTGCCAAATTGTTCACATAAGCTTATTTGAGGAACCTGTATTTCTTTGCTTTACCAAACAACCTTTATTCATCTTCCCTATAAACAAAACATTCCATTCATATTGCCAAAAATGTTTTGCTTGGATGCATACAAGAAGATTTTTGTATGCATTTAGGATAAATTTAGATAATTTTTATTCAGTCTGATAATCTTTGTCTTTAAATTGTGGCATTTATTCAGTTTATTGTTTAATATAGTTATGATTTGGGTTGAAATGTGCCATATACCTGTTCATTTTCTATTTGAACAAACCATTACCGTCCTTTTATTTTTTTTAAAACATCTTCCTTGCTTTCTTTCCTGATCATTAGCTAGCTAGCTACATATCCTTTCATTTCCCCAGGAATTACTACATACATCCTTAATTTACTAGAGTCTATGATAAATTAGAAAATTAAAATAATCTTAGAACAGTTTAATGCCATTTAGCTCCCTTTGCCTTCTACTCTTTTTATGCCATTTAATTTAAGTCTACATATATTTTCACACCCACAAAACGTTATCACATTTACTTTATATAGTCAATATTTACTTAAATTCACCTACATGTTTACCCTTTCTGGTACACTTCATTCCTTCCTGCATTTCTATGCCTTCAGAGGGGATCACTTTTTTTCTGCAGGAAGAATTCTTTTTGGTATTTCTTTATAGCTTAGGTCTTCTGGTGACAAATTCTCTTGGCTTTTTTTATCTTATGCACCTTTATTTTACCTTTATTTCTGGAGGAATTTTTTACTGGCTAGAGAATTTCTAAGTTGTGATTATTTTGTTTAAAGATATTAAAGATGTCATTCTACTGTCTTCAGGTGGTGGCTTCTATTCTTCCTCCTCCTCCTCCTTTTGCCTTTTTTGAAATAAAACTCACCTAATAGTTTTATTTGCCTGTTTGAAGGGAATATCCTCTCCTATCACCCTGCCCGCTTTAGGTTTTTCTCTTTATCTTTGATTTTTGGATTTTTTTTTCCCCTGCAGTTTGTAGTTTCTTGGCACTTCAGGTTAAAAAAATGCAAGGAAGCTGCAGCTTCCCATGTGTTTCTGACACTATTTTCTCTTTTTCTCATCTTTTCATCTCTCTAAGCTTCAGTCTGATGTTGATTTATCTTCCAATTTCCTATTGCTCTTTTTTATGTCTACTCTGTTAAATCTATCTACTGGGTTCTTTTTCCTATTACTGTATCTTCATTTCTAGAATTTATATTTTATTCTATTTTAAAAATCAATTCCAGTTCTGTGATGAAATTCTCCATGTTGTCATTTATTTTCTTGAATACATCAAAAACATTTGTTTGAAATCGATGTCTGAAAAGTCCAATATCTGGATTTCCTGTAGGTATATTTCTAATGTCTCTTTTACAATTTTTTTCCTCAATTTTTAGTCACTTGTTTTGTCCTCCTGGCATGCCTAGTAATTTTTATTTTTAAACTGAACATTGGGTATGAAACTTTGTAGAGACTCTGGATGATGGTATTTTCCTCTGGAGAGGATTTAAGTCTTTTCTGGCAGAGAGAATAGGAGCAGATCATCTTGTTGCAATGGTAGTTGGAGAATTTATGGCTGGACTCATTCTTTCTGAAGGCTGGTTTTGTTTGTTTTGTCCTTATCCCTAACGTGTAGTTTTATAGGGGTTTCAATTGAAAACATGGATGTTTATTAGGGTTTGCTCCTTTTTGATAGTCCCCAGATTCAAATATTTAATCTTCCAGCACCTTGAGACTGAAGAAATCTTTGCTTAGAGTTTATCCTCTTAGGTTTTATTTTCGGCTTGACTTTTTGACCTCTTGCCTTGCACAACTTATGAATCATCAAATGCCTGGAAGGGAAAAGCAGCAAAGACTATGGGGCTCACCTCTACTATCATAGTTTCTACTCTCTGCAGCATTTTGACTCCTTGTCTACTTTGGTTGTGTTTAATACCTTCAAAATTTTGTCTTTTGTTGATCTGATTGTTATTGTTAAAATTATCCAACTTTTATGATTTTTTATTTTTTCTTGTTAAGGGACTGCTAGGGAGGGGCTGTTTTCTGAGACAAATTACTTTATCATAACCAGAAACAGAAGTACTTGTTTAAATCTTCCTTTAATATCTCCCACGTAATTTTTAAAAAACACTTTATAAATGGGTTTAATTTTTATTTTGGCCCATTTGAACAATGACAAAGCAGCATTTTAATTTAAGAAAAACATTTTGTAGAAAGGATGTATTTTCTTATTTTCTGTTTTTGGAGTTATCATACTAGATATTGTCAGTTTGTACCAGTACACTAATTTAAAGAATAAACATGAGGCTCATATTGTTTTTATGGAAGACTAATTGAAACTGTAGAGAAGATAAACAATATTAGAAGAATAGCTCAGTTAATTGACACTAAGAATAATTGTACATGGGATAATTTGTGCTTGAAGGAGGAGAACAGATTAATTGAAGTTTAAGAGCTAAGGAGCATCTGGGAACTTTCTTTTGTTCTTATAAACATTCTATGAAGCACAGAAAATCCTAAATCCTACTTTAAATTAAACCATGTAGGTGAAATTTTCTAGGGAACATCTAGATCTCTTGTAGGACAAGTTCATTGTGGTTTGAATTTACAAGCTATACAGGACTAGAAAGTCACTAAGTGAACATTAAAAACTGGCTTCTCCTAAGAGCTGATAAATGGGTAGGAAATTGTTCAATTGAATGATGGAGGTCATTTATTGCAGAAATTTGGTAATTTTGTTGGTTCTTCTTGCTGATTTTTGTAGTACTTTTATAAATGTTAGTTAAATAAATTTTCGTATTGTCCAGAAATGCTTTTGTCATAACTGTATTATTGTTCCTATTTTATTTCAATGCATAATTCATATTGTATAGGTACAAGAAGTGTGCATAGATAATTAAATGTGATTTGGGAGGTATATTTCAAATATTTTTGTGCTAATTTGAATTACAGATATTTGGTTTTTGGCATTCTTATGGCTACATTTGCTTATCAAAAGTTAAAATTTAGATTCATCGATTTAAACCAGCGGATCTCAGCTAGGGACTATTTTGCCCACCAGGCAATACCTGGAGACATTTGGAGACTTTTAGCAATACCTGGAGACATTTTTCATTGTCACACTGGGGGGAAGGTCCCATTGGCATCTTTGGGGTAAAGGCCAGATCCCACTTAACACTAAAGTATATAGGGCAGCTTGTTACAACAAAACATTATCCTGTGCAGAATGCCAGTTGTTTCAGGGTTGAGAAACTCTGCTCTAACGAGAAAATTAATATGCATAAAAATATAGAGAAAATATACATAAAAGCACAGATTAGTAAGCATTATGAGTGTCTAATATTTACCAGATATGTACTTATTCAAAGATGAACAGATGTAGATCTATGCAAGAGAAAAATTAACACAAAAGTATACATTGTTAGTACATGGAAATTAGTATTTTTTATGAAAAAATTATTTATATCAGAAATGACAGTAACAGAAAGGCAAGCATTTGTGCATGTCAATGGCATGCACATGTTTGAATTTACAGATTGACTGTAAAATTTATCTCATAAAATATTTAGTAGTCATTTGTAATATAATTTATTGTGGAGAGCTGTGAAATGGGAAAGTTGTATTTTTCTGTTGGTGAAAAGAGAAATAGAGATTGCTTCAGATGAGGCCTAATGAGGCAAATACATTAAAAAGTAGATGTAATCTCAGATGATTCTAAGTGGTATACCCTACCATAAGAAAATGAGAATACTGGAAACTTTGTGTTTTAAAGTTTGTGCTTGAAACTTCAGATGACCTTGGTTACATTTGTTTCCTTTGGCTATTAAATTTATTAAATCTACAAATTTCCAGTTGAGCACACAAATTATCTTGCCTGTTTGAATTCTGTAGATTGTTAAATAAAACCCAGAAAAAGTGAGTATAATACCAAGTTGATTCGCAGTAAATATCAACTGATAATAGTTTCTGGAAACATTTTAATATTTTATTAGATGGAGACAATTTGAAATTGAAATACAACTTAAACTTGCTTGTTACGAATTTGTAACAAATTTTGAAAGTTACAAATTTGTGTTCCAAATTTGAAAGAATGGAGGGATGAAGGGAGACAGTTAAGGAAAAGAATAATATTTTGAGCCTAGGCACTTTCAAATAGTATAGTATTTAAACCTTACAGTAACCCTTTAAAGTGGATATTATTATCACCATTATATAAAATGAAACTGAGACTAGTGTTCTCAGCATCCTTCAGCTCCTAGTTAAGGAGATGAAACTTGAATTCAGATCCTTTGAAACAAGGGTTACTGACCTTTCCTCAAATCATGCTCCCTCTATTTGAAAAAATATTATACTAATGTTCATTACTTCATTAAACCTATTTTATTTGAGTGATTTTGCTGAAGGTAAGAGATGAAAAATACGTACCAGTTGCTGATGAGGGGCTCATAATGCAGACTTTATGAATCCAAAAGATTGAATGCAGTAACAAGAATAAACATAGAATATTTCATTAAAATATACCTTTAAATTTGTCTGAAATATGTAAAATAATCATCTTCTAGTATAATTATAGAATTTAAAATCTATTTTATTTTATATTTTATGTTTATTTCCTTATTGTGATCCTTGGAATCTGAAGAGTGTGTCACATATCTAAATACAATTTTATGCTTTGACTTTTTGTGTTATTTCCTTATCCTTAGAGACTCTTAATACTACTTATTTTTGCAAAACTATAATTAGATCATATGTTTCCTCAGTCAAATTTTAATTCAAGTATCAAATTACCATTTTAACCATCTCTTACTTGTATTCCTGAATACCACTCAAGCTTAATCACATTAACTGCTATCTTAATGAGCAAACCTGCTTTGTTAGCGTGGCTGGATGTCTTGGCTTGCCAGAAAACCTTGGCTTTATCATTTTAAAAGTTTTTTACAACTTCTTAAAATGTTTTTGGAGTTACTTGGTTTGAACATTAATTGAAACAGATGTTATCATATATAGTTTAGCTTCAGATTATACATTTTCTTTCTGTTAAATCATAGAATGTCTCTAAAATATCATGCAAAAAGAGAGCTGTCCAAGAATTATTAAAATATACAAAATATAGGAATATCTTTTTAGAATCTAAGAAAGTAATTGATTATTTGTGATTCTTATAGTGACGATGAAGCTAAACATTTCGATCCTTTCAACTTCATTTTGTCTGTTTTGAAGACTTCACCTAGATAACAGTTAGAGATAATTTTGTAACTTAGATGATTCTGCAACAATTTCTATGGTTTTTGAATGGGAGCTTACTACATGCGACTGTACAAATAAGAGCGATCTTGAGAAATCATTTTGTGAGGATAAAAGAAGGCTTTATTAAATCAAAATATGACAACTTTTTTGAATGCATAGAAAATGACTAAGAAACAAATAAAAAAGAGTGTATATTGGGGTAAATGGTTGGGCGGGGTGAGTGAAGTGCAGAATAGGGAGGATAGATTGATGAGGAAGGAGGAGAGGGAAAAAGTTAAACTCTATGATTCCAAGTTATGATTGATATCTTTTCTTCTACAGGGAGCATTTTCTAAGTTCTCCAAGAGGAACACCATTATGTTTTAAAATAGGTTTATGGAGTGTTAAGTTATTTTCTTCCAAATCACCTTCTATAATTTAAGGCCAAATGTTTTGTTTATGTTTTAAATTAGAATAAACAGATGTTACAAAAACATTCTTTTAAAAAGAGTCTTTTTAGGCACTCACAAATCAGTGAAACCTACAAACCCTATGTAATAATGGGAGGACCAAATTCTGTGTTTATGGTAGTGACTACCTTGCAATGGATAGAGCTAGGATGGCTATGACTGCAGAGTATTTCTTTTGTTTTCTTTTTCCCTCCCTCCCTCCGTCCCTCCATCCTTCCTTCCTTCCTTTTGTCCTTTCATTCTTTTCTTCTTTCCTTTTCTTTTTTCTTTTTTTTTGATTGCTAAGAGTATAAAGTACCTCTACTTGTTGAAACAGTTACTTTAAGGGAAAAATGTGATATTTCTAATCTTTAAAAATGTATGTATGTAAGCAAACTCTATTCAAAATTCTGCCTAGTCTCCAGATTGTGGACTTATATTTCAAAATGAAATGTGAGATCTATGGGACTGTTTTAGGTATTTAGGAGTTCTTGTGCCCAAAAATCACTTCTGGTTGAGAAACAATATTAGGAAGCAGAAAAGTAACACTGGAATATTATAACATGTTTAAAGAAAATGACTATTGTGTATATAAATGAGAAGATACATTTTGGGGGGTATTTTATTTTTTTCCAGCTTTATCGAGGTATGATTGACAAAAATTATATATATTTAAGGTATACAATATGATATTTTGATAAACATATACATTATAAAATGATTACCACCATCAAAGATATGGATAACACATCTATCACCTCACCCAGTTGCCATTTTTTTGTGGTGAGAACATTTGAGATCTACTTTCTTAACAAATTTCAATTGTCTTTCAAATTTTACAGTACAGTATTATTAACTATAGTCACTATGCTGTACATTAAGTATCTAGAACTCAGTCATAACCAAAAGTTTGTATTTTTGACCAGCATCTTCCCTTTCACTCACCCCCAAACCCTGGTAGCTGCTATTCTACTTTCTGTTCCTATGAGTTTGACAGTTTTTTTAGATTCTACATGTACATGAGATCATGCAGAATTTGACTTTCTGTGTATGGCTTATTTCACTCAACAGATCCCTCTATGTTGTCACAAATGCTCGACTTCCTTCTTTTTTAATGCTGAATAATATTCTATTATATATTCCACATTTTTTTATTCAGTTATCTGTTGATGGGCACTTAGGCTGTTCCTGTATCTCTGCTATTGTGAGTAATGCTGCAATAAATATGGGAATGCAGATATCTCTTAGAAATAGTGATTTTATATTCTTTGGATATTTACCCAGAAGTAAGATTGCTGGATCATATGGTAGTTTTATTTTTAATTTGTTGAGGAAACTCCATACTGTTTTCCATGGCGTTTGCACCAGTCTACATTCCCACCGACAGTGTGCAAGTGTTCCCTTTTCTCTACATCCTTGCCGACACTTGTTATCTTCTGACTTTTTCATAATAACTGTTGAAGTGTGAAGTGATATCTCGTTGTGGTTTTGATTGACACTTTTAACAAGATTGCTTTTTAACATCTTTTTATTCTAATTTAAAACATTAGTAAAGCATTTGGTAAAGAAAAGATGATTTGGGAGGAAAAAAAGCATTTATTTGTCTTGAAAATTTTTTCTTGATGTGTTCTTACTCCCATTCCCCAATCTCCCTCTTTTTTCCCCTCCCTTTTGAAACCAAGGTATGTTCCAATTAAAAATATTATTTCAGACTGATTTACATTAGAAGTGGAACATAGCATACTATCATGCAGGAGAAGCCAAACAAGCAAACAGGTAAACAACAAAGGAATCGTATTCATGATAATCTTCAGTACTTAGTTGTGAGTAACATGTTCAAAGGCATGCTGATTTAAACACTGAATATAGGGTCAGCCAAAATTATTACAATTTTTTCACGGTTACAATTTTGTGTATTTATATTACATAAATATATTGGGTAATGGGGAGGTAAAGCAGTATAAGGAAGATAAAAAATGCCTCATATGCCCTGATAGGAAGGCAATCAATAAAATCTAAAATTGATTAATCAAGTGACAATAGATTATGCATATTATTTAGAAATCTGGCAATATGTCAAAGCCAGAAAAAAACTAGCTAAAACGGTCAAAAGTAGTTGCCCTGTATGAGAGAGACCAGAGGAAGGGTAAAAAAGGGCCTCACAGTATTTTGTTAAAAGTCTTTTAATACTACTTGAAAAAAAATTGAACCATTGGGAGAAAAGATTTATGGAAATAATTTTATGCCATTATTTTATGTCTTGGTTTACTATTGATTAATTTCTTAGTATAATTATTATATTTAAACTATAAGATTATAAGGTTTTGTTTTTAATAGGTATTTTCATTTTGACAGATTAATTTCCTGAAATACAAAGTTTGAACCCATTAAAAAATAAAATAATTATAATTTCCCAGAAAAGCGAGGACCTTGACAATTCCCTCCACATCTATCTTCTTTTTAATATACTGTGACAGGCACATATATGTGCGTTCAGCATTTCACATAGTAATTAGAGTTGCAAATATAATCAATTGAGAATAAAAGGGAAATAAATTTAGATATGCATTTTTCTTTGGTGAATGCTGTACATTGTTCATTGAATTTAACACATCTGCTGAGTTTTCAGAATTATTATCATTACACAACAGAGATGATTAGTAGTCAAGATAAACATTTCAAATTTTTAAAAATGCTTGATGGCACTAATTTTTTTAAAGCAGCTTGCTAAATGTTTTATGGCTGCTAGATTTAATAGAAGTAACCATGGAAACTGTCTCATAATGCTTTGTGGTTGAATGGGATTTAAGATATCCATTTAAAAACAAAAACACTTTGACAGCTGTAAGAATATTTACATTTCCTCAAATTTTGATTTGATGGTACTACTAGAAGAATGGAAGAAATAAGCATTAAAACAGAAACAGTTTTAGATATTCTTGGAATTCTTATGAAATACTCTAGTACTTTAGTTCATATTTAAAGATTACCCTACTTTTTGAAAGGTAGTGAAGGGTTAGAAAAATTATAGAATTTCAGATATCCTGTCCAGGTATATGGCAATCATTTGTTCCTTTTTGTTCTCTTGTCTCAATACTACATTTCCTCTTGATCTTTCTTGCTTTATCCTCTCTTCCTGATCTTTAAATCAGAAAAATATATAATGTAACAAAAGTGAGGGAATAGAAAATTGAATAGATCTAAAAATTTTTTGAACTAAATGTTGACAGTGTACTTTGATGCTTTTCAGAATTTATTCAGGGATGCACTATATCATTAGCGTTCTTAGTAAAAATGCGCACATTTGCCACTTTATCTGAAGTGAGTTGTGCGGTGATTTGGCTAGAGCTCAGATCTGATGGAGGGAAACGCAGCTCCAGCTATGACATCTGTGTTCAAAGCAGGAAGGGGAAGGATGATGACAGTCATGTCTTCTTTTCATCTGGAGGAAACTGTAACTTTTCCAGAAGCCCTCTTCACCAAGTAGATTTCTCATTACGTTTTATACTTAAGTCTTATGATTGCTCCTAGCTTTAAAGAAGTTTAAAAATAAATGAAATGTGCATTTCCAGCATCAATCTATAATGAGAAATGGCAAGGGAATAGGGGGTTGGAAATGGCATTTGTATAGTCAATCAAGAGTGTCTCTCTCAGGGAATTAGTGATGGAAAAATGGTGAAGGCAGGATATCTTAAGCACACATTGTAAAGTTTTAGTATTTAAAAAGCATTAAATTATTGCCTTGGAATATACTGTGCCATGGAGCTGTTGCCATCACTGATATTCATAATAATGTAAGTGGAGCATCAAATTGAGGTTATCAGCAGAGTTGTTGCTACACTTGAGCCTGTTCTTTATGCCTTCTGATCACTGAGGCCCATTTTTTATCAGTGGTTAGACCTGAGAAGAGCCAATGTGATCATGTTCCACTATTTTTCAGAATCATAATTTAGGAAATATTTATACTCCTGGACAATCTCATCCATTCCCGTTGCTTTAAATGTAGCATGTGTGTTCTGGACCTAAACCTGCTCCTCTTCTGCTGTCCTCTATTTCAGGGAATGGCAACTTCTCAATCACTGGCCCCAGACAGAAAAGTTAGCCCACTCTTGAATCTCATCCCCGCCATTCACATCCAGTTAGTCACTGAACCCTCCCTTTGAATATCTCTATAACAAAAAAGTTCCTTCAAAATTGTTTGAAGACAACATTTTTCTTTTTGAAAGACTATTCTTTTTTTTATTTCAAAATATTAAGGGGTTACAAATGTTTTTGTTACACGGACACCTTGTATAATGCTCAGAATGGCCATTATTAAAAAGTCAAAAAACAATAGATGCTGGCATGGATGCAAAGAGAAAGGAACCCTTATATACTATTGGCGGGACTTCAAATTAGTACAACCTCTAAGGAAAACAGTTTGGAGATTCCTCAAATAAATAAATGTAGACCTACCATTTGATCTGGCAATCCCACTACTGGTATCTACCCAAAGGAAAAGAAGTCATTTTATCAAAAAGATGCCTGCACTTGCCAAATTAGGTTTGGAGCCAGCCTAATTTTTAAGAAGTCATTTGCAGGTAACAAGTTTATCTTTTCCCGTAAATATTTATAATTTGTCATATTTATATTTTAATCTTTTAACAATAATTATATACTTGCTGTACTTGTTTCATTAATTTTCTTGGTACTAAGTGAGATCTTGTAGATCTACAGATCGGATCGTTCCGTGAATTGAGATAATTTCATGGAGCTATTTCTGATTATTGCTTTTGCTCTGTATGTCACTTCTTAAATCCTTAGCATATAAATATTAGATATCCTAGGTCTTTTTCATCTCTTTGAAGCTACTGTATCTTTAGTTTTCTCCTGTGAGTTTTAGGTGACATTCTTAAATTTGTAATTTACTAACATGATTTTTAATATTCAACTCACAGTGTATTTGTTGTTAATGTGTATAAGTGATGATATAAGAGTATGTTTTTTGAGTAACATAAAGTTCAGATATTACAGGAAACCCTCATGTTCTTTTTTGACCAGGGCCTCTAATTCCATTTGTCTTTCAATCATTACCATGGTTAGCTGGTGATATTACAGACATTATGCTTATGGACTGCATGGGGTTTTTGCGACACTTTAACATAAATAATATTAGTATGCTGTCTGCTTGTTTTTACTCAATAATTGGTCTTGAAAATATACTCAAATCATTACCTAGACGTATCACCTTTTTTTCTTGTTTTATTTATTTATTTTAGCTGCTACATAGACTTTCACGGCATTGTGATTTCTTTAATAATTCTTATTGGTGAACTTTTGTGTTCTTTTATCATGCATAGCACTCTAATGAATGAATATCCTTATGTACAACTCCTTGTGTACACGTGTAAATGTTCCTACATTTTTAGAAGTCAGTGTTAAATTTGTCTTTCAAAGTGCTAGCAGCAATGGTATGTATGTACCTGTTGCCTCACACACCAGAAGTACTTGATATTAGCAAATTAAAAAAAAAATTCTGATGGGTGAAAAATACCTCATTTTTTAACTTGTATTTCTCTGAATACTGATAATCTTTTAATGTATTTATTGTATGTTTTTACTTCATCTTTGAGATTTTTAAAATTAGGAGTTCTCTTTTTGTTCTTGAATTGCAGTGGTTTCTTGTATTTTCTAGATGTTAATCATTTGCCTGATATATATGTTAGTTACCCACTTGTTTTGATTTTAACTATTTTAACTTAGTCACATATTCTGTCATATAAAGGTTTTAATTTACATCTTAAAATGTACCAATCTTTTGGTATGAAAAGATCTGGTAATCTTTTCTGCTTTTTTTTTTGGCCTTTAAGGAAGTCTTAGCTATGCCAAAATCAAAACATCATCTCTATAGGCTTGTAGTATGATATTATTTTTCTTTTTTAAAGTCTTTAATTCATCTGGAATTTAGTTTTACAAATACCCTGACCCACTTAATTTTATTACAAATTGACAACTATTGTTTCAATAATATTTATTGTGTGAACCTTAATCCCTCATTGATTTTAGTTTAATTCTTTACTTCTTTGGCTGGATATTGCAGTTTGCCCTGGGAATGTGTGATTCATGGGCCAACCAATAGTAGTTACTTTTATTTTTAAATTTTGTTGTATTTTGTCAGAGTTTATAGTTGTTAACTTCAGGAGAATTGGTCTGTGAGGAATTTATTTAGCCCTGCCAAAAGCAGAAGTGATTTTAGATATCACCTTTACTCATATATTAACCTTCTATATAGGTTTTGGTCTGTTTCTGGTCTTTTATTCTACTGTATTTATCAGGCATCAGTACAGTACCCATACTATTAATTTTGCCATAACCTTAAAATGTATTTTAAATATTTGGTATTGTAAGTCCCCTATTACTATTCTTAAAAATAGTATTCTTGGTTATTCTCACATATTTATTTTAACCTTAAAAGTATTTAGTCATTTTACATAAAAATTCATTAGGATTTTGATTATAGTTAAACAAAATTACTAATTGACTTGAACATTGATTTATTTACCATCTCTATTGTCACACAGGAATTTGCTTTGTCTCTATTAACATCTTGTATGCCGTTTGGTATAGCTTTGCTTAATATTTATGTGGGATTGTCATAGGGTTACAATGATTGATGGAGAAACACCAAAGGATACAAAGCAAAGGTTTTAAGTTTCTTTAATGCTTGCAAGCATAGAGTAAGTTAATAGTATGAAGGAGTTTTATAAAGCAGAAAACCCAGCAATATTTACCTCTAGACTTCTAGGACCCTTCACAGTGTGTAACTGTCAATGACATTGTCCAACCAGGTGAGGATTTCAGAAGTTGTCTTAAAATTGTCACATCTTTTTGCACCTCTCAAACCTAGGAATGTTGGCTAATTCCATTTGTTTCCATTTGGTGCAAGTAACTGCAACAACCCACAAAATTCCTAAGAGCTTCCTGAGATCAAATGAATCCACAGTTAATTTTTTTTCTGAGTCATTTTTCCAAGGTGTGTCACCCTGGCTTGCCTAAGCATTAGGCTTCATTTAATTAATTTTTCTAACTAATTCTATACATTACTATTCAAGTTAATTCCTAAATAATTTCTTGTTCTTTTTTTATTTGTTTGTTTGTTTTCACTGTTTAAGGAATTTTTATTAAAACAAGAATTTTATAATCCAAATTATGTTTCCTTGCTCAGTTATCAATTCTGTTACTTAGAACTGATATTCTGAGTTATTCCACAGTAAAGAATTACAAAATTAAAGAAAGGAATGCTTTAAATTTTTGTACTTTGCTGAAAATTCTTTTTCCCAGGGTCTATAAAACATTAATTTGTTTTTATATTTTACTTTTTTTGTGTTTTTTGTTGTTTTTAAATCAATAAGTAATCTAGGACTAGCATGTTTGCTAGACCTGGCATTTGCTCGGTACATAAGGCTCAAAGTTTCCTTTCCTTTTTAAATTTATTTTATATTTTGCAATGTTTTTTCCCATAATATTTAAGTTTTTCAATGATTGTGATACTTTCATTATGTTTTCTAACTTTTTTGATATATATGTAAAACTTTCTAAAAATTTTTAATATATATTTTATATCTGATAATTATAATGAATACTGTCTGTAAACAATAAATTTAATGTAGACTATTGTTTTGAGATAATTATTTTTCTTACATTAATAGTTATCTTTCTGTCTTGCACTATAAACATTTCATTAGAAGACCAAGCTAAGTTTATACAGGTGTATTTTCTGCAATTATTCAGATTAAAAGAAATGTAAAAAAGCATTTCACATTTTGCATGTTAATATGCTATAATATATTGACATTTTCTCCTTTAAATTCTTTTGCATTTCTGGATGTAGCTCACTTTGATAATGACGCATTGTTATTTTCATACACTGCAGGATTTTATTTAGTAATATTTAAATTTTAAAGCTGCATTTATACTATTTAACTATATTTTCATTTGTATGTTATTTCAGGTATAAAAATCAAAATTATGTGAGGTTAGCCTCATAAAATGAATTAAAAAGATTTCCATCATTTTCAATGCTTGAGAATAGTTTAAATAACAAAACTTTCTTAACTTTTACAATTATGTATATTTTAATTTTTATTAAAGTACACATGTGTATAGCTTAAAATACAAAATTATGGTACTTTGGTTTAAAGCAGAAACAGAAGTCTTTTGGCCCACTACTTTTTATTCCTAGATACCAACTTTTTCAACTCTTTCATCTTTTTATTCCATTATTTACAATCTGTATTTATAAATAAAATACTTGAATGTGTTTGTGGCAGTTATGATGAGGTTTGGCTTTAATACAAATCCCAAATAACAGTGGCTTAGATAAGAACTTTATTTCTCCCTCATGTATATTACTAGAGGGTAGATTGTCCAAGGAAGGCATGGCAGCTCTGCTCCATGCTGTTCTCGGGGACCCAGGATGCTTCCATGTTGTGGCTCAGATGAGCATGTCCTCCATCGCTAATGTTCCCTTATAGCCCACGTAGCTGCTTCAGCTGCAGTTGTTACACTCCAGCTAGCAGAAATGAGCATGAGATGAAGAATGCCCCGGCTATATTTTAATGGTGACACTGGGACACTAAAACCTGACATAATCTACTGGCTAGAACCCAGTCACATGACTGTTCCTCGGGGCAAGAGGAGTAGGGAAGTACAGCCATGTGCCTCCATAGCTCTCTATTGCTGTGGAGAAGGAGGTATAGAAATTAGAAGTGAGGGACTAGCCATCTTTGGCGCACTTTTATTTCTTGATTTTGCAATTCCAGATATTCTCTGTTGACTTAAGAAAATTCAGGATTGAGATTTCTTACATCCCTCAAATCCCACGTCTTGCTCCACCCCCTACCGTTTATGCTTCTTCCCCGTCATTTTTTATTAAATCTGTATTGATTTCTCTGTGTTATTTTTACAGAGTAAATATTGGTTACAGCTTCCACATAGTTTTACATTTCCTTTATCATACATACATATACAACTTTTTGTTCTTCCTGGAGATGATAATGTCCTTAACTTTTTACTTACTCACTTGTTTCTACATCTATCATAAATTTGTCTTTAAACTGCTCAAAAAAAAGTAAAACTCTCTTAATAAGGTTCATTATATCAGGCAATCTGTAATTTTTTTTTCTTTCTAGAAGTAAGCCACCTGGAGGCCCTGCCCTCCTGCTGCATTCTACGCTAGATGCTCTTCAGATCTGCTGCATAGCTGTCGTCCTGGGATTTTCATCCTCTTTATCCTGTGAAGTCCCTTCCAGTTTTACTTGTGAAGCCCAACCTGTTTGGAAAATGCTGTGTCTTTTTCTGTCTTCATTTACTCTCTCCTTTGAGTGCAGCAGTTCTGTATAAACTTCTAAGAACTTGTAGATTTTTTGAGACCTTGCGTATAAAAAGATGTATTTATTTTACTCTCACATTTAATTATTAGCTTGGCTATTCATAAAATTCTAGAGTGCAAAATAATTTTATCTTGGAATTTTCTTGCCTTATCTTTCAGGTTCCAGGTTCCTTTTGTGAAGAGTTTGATGATATTGCAATTGACAATTATTCAAAAGTGCCTTTTAAAAAAATATATATTTCTATTCTGGAGGCTTTTAGGATCTTTTTTTATAGAATTCTGAAAATTCACAATGAGTTACCTTTGTATGGCCTTTTCCCATGCATTTTCCTGGCCATTTGATTGGCTTCATCCATCTCTAAGTCATTTCCATGGATATCACAAAAATTTCTTGTATTATTTCCATGATGATCACTTTGCTTTTGATTTCTCAAGAACTCATATTAGTTAAACATTAGCATTCTTTGTCTGGAATTTATGAAAGTTAAACGTTGGCTCTCCTAGAGTGATTATCTGAGTTCTTTACCTTTTCCATTTTATCCTTTTGTTGTTGTTCTACTTTTTAGGAAGATAAAATTTTCAACTTTATCTTCCATCTCTTTTATTGAAGTTATATTTCTGCTACCATAATTTTAATTTTCATTACCTCTTTTTGTTTTCTAAATATTCCTTTTTCACAGCATCCTTATACTATTTTAAGGATTTAATATTTTCTTATCTTTCTTGGGCTTAAAATTTATATAACCAAACCCTTCATGTAAAATTTCTGGTTCTTCTAAAAGTTTGTTTTTGTGTTTTTGTTTTTGTTGCTGTATTTCATGTTAGAAATTTTTCTCAACTGTCTGTTCATATTTCAGAGTGAGACAATAGAATACTCATTCAAAATTGTGTTTGTAGGCCTCACATAGGATGAAATAGCTTGTTACTGAGGTATTTCAATGTGTATATGTCATTTTCTAGGGCTGGTAAGTGTCCCCTGAGTACAAACTTTCAGTCTCCCATCTGGTGGTGGGGTAAGTCACAATCTCACAGCCAATGTTCCTGGGCCCTGGTGATGGGGAGGTGAACTGGAGTCTCACAGTTGGGTATATAGACTTGCTCTTGAATCTCCCTGCCTTCAGTAACATGCCAAACTTTGTCTTCTGCTGTCCAGAGCCTCCACAAATTGTAAACATTCTGGTGTCATCTAAGATTGGGAAGAGGCAGCCATCTGGCTACATGGGATTAGAGGGACTCTAGAGATCGAATATCTTTATGCTTAAGTTCAATCAATATCCCTTTTTCCAGCGGGCCACCCCCATATCCCATCAATCCTTCTGTGATACCTGTTTCCTCTGATCCCTGAGTCTCCCAGGTTTTGTGTAGCAAATCTTTTACTCTTGTGGACTTCCTCTCAACTATAGGCCATTAGCAGAATTGAGAAAGCTGAAATTTAACTCAATTACTGTTATCCATTGTCTTTTCATCTTCCAAAACTGTAATGACCTCACTTGTCTGGTGTTAACTTCTCTTCCATTATCTGTTTGGGTTAATACATCCTTTAAAATTCTTCTCCTTTTGTTGTAGTAATATTTCAGGAGGAATGAAGATAACACATTTCTTCAACCTATATTCAATTGGAGGTTGGTTGTACATTAAATATGCACACTTTAATAATTTCTGTTTAATAATACACTTTGTAAACATTTTGATGGATGTAAAACATTTTGGAATTGAAAAGTAATTTTTCTATTCAAGTTTTCTATCTCTTCCTGAATTTGCCTTCCCAATTTATTCAGTAGATCACACATTTCTTAAGTATGTTTGTAGTCATAAGTTTCAATCTTTTCCTTAGCTATATTTATAACCTTTTTCTCATTACTATTTCTCAAATATTATATATTTGTCTTACTTTTTGTTTTTGGTCAGATTTACCAGAGGTTTATCTATTTTATTGTCCTTTTCTAAGAAACTGCTCTTGGTTTTATTTTTCACTTCAACTGTTTCTTTTTTAAAAATGTATTTACAAATGCATTAATCTTTTTCTTTTTCTTGATTCTTAACATGAAGTTTTCTTACTTTTATTTTGTGGTACTTATTCTTGACTGTTGAGTTAAATATTTATTTTATTTTTAATATTTCCTATTCAATAATAAATAACAAAGCTTTTAAATCTTCTACTAGGACATGATAAAATATTATGTGTTTTGTTAGGAAGCATTCTCCCATTATTAATTTCTATGTTGTACATCATTACAGTTTCTAATTAAAATAATTTATTGCTTCAGATTACAAAAGTAATGTGAACTTGTTTTAAAATACTTAAATATAAAAAAGAGATTATATTTTTTTAGGGAGTTGCAGGCAATAAAATGCATAAATGGGAAATAGTATAGCCTGAAGTAGTGATAAATACTATGAAGTCAGATAAAGAAAGATAGGGGTTAGGGAATGACAGCAGGATGGGTGGGAATGGCAGTCTAGCTATGGTATTCAGGAAAGGCCTGGGAAGGTGACATTTGAAAGGATCACCACATGATGTATAAGGCTGAGCAGGTTTAGGTGTAGGGGGTGTGGGAGCACATCTGAGGGAATAGCCAGTGTAAAAGGCTGAATCAGCAATTAGGTTATTTGCAGAAAAGCATGCATACCAGTGTGAATGAAGTACAGTAAGGAGGAAGGCGTCCTCAGCTGAGAGACGAGGGGTGAGTAGGGGCCAGATTACTTTACTGTCCGTTGAAAACTGGATTTGAAAACCATTGGTGGATATTGAGCAGGGAGAGAACACCCTGACCTAAGTGTTAGGCATGTCCTGACCATTACTGTGTGGAGAAGAGACCACAATGGAGGAATGAAGAAAGCAGGGGCACCAGGTAGGAGGCGATTCCAGTAATATGGGAGGGTGATGAGGACAGGGACTTTATTAAGGTTGAACTAGTGCTAGAGATGGTGAGAAGTATTCAGGTTTGTAGATAGTGTCCGTAGGATTTGCTAATGAATTGGATGTGGAGCTTGTGGGAAAGAGAATTAAGAGTTAATGTTACTGCTTCACTTTTTGGCTTGAGCTGTGGTAGTTTCATTTACCGAGAGGGAGAAGGCTTGGACAAGAGCAGAGTTTTGGGGGGACAGATACATCAAGAGATCTGTCTTGGATGCTAATTTTGAATTTGTTTATTAAATATATCTCAATAGAAACACTGATTTGACATTAGAATATGAGCACCTGCAGCTCAGGTGAGGGCCTGGGGCAAGAGATGAAAAGGAGCCATTTGCTCATGGGTAGTATTTAAAACCATGGACCCAAATAGAATCACCTGGAGTAGTTTTGGAGGAGTGTGTCTGTAGAGAAAACAAAGGAGCTAAGTAATAAACTGTATCCAATGATGTTGTGTGAATATTGCAGTTTGGGAATTGATAATTATATTTGGAAAGATGAGGTAATTGGTGATGTCAACAAAAGTTAAATGGTGGGAAAGAAATCTTGACTGGGATGGATTAAAGAGAGATAGGACAATGAGGAGTCAAAATTCTTTTGGGGGAGTTTTCTGTGAAATAATGCTTAAAACTATTCTAATGGTCAATAGACAGTGCTAAATTGATCTGTTTTCAGAGAAAAAAGTTGGAGGTCCCTAGATAGGTAGATATATATTACAAACAATTATGTGTTAGGAATAATAATTATATAACAAACATGATACAAATATATAAATTTAATAATATATAATGTGAAATATAACAGAATAGAATTATAAATATGCTTGTTACATTTTTATAATCTCCTGTAACCTTGGCAATTATATCTACACGCGTACACATATATACACATATATGTGCATTTGTGTTATGTCTGTGTAATACACATATCTATATAATTTGATATAATCTGAGAGAGATTATAGTTATTCACAATAATTTAGGTTATGTCAATTTCTCCTTACGTTTTGCTGCATATAGAGTTCTTGATTCAACACACTTTACCTGTAAACTTTATAGATGTTCCTGTTATATTCCTTAGTTTTGGACGTTTTGGTTTTGATATCTCATGTCAGTCTCGCTCTCTTTACTCAGTGGCCTTTCGGCTCTGCTATTAGGTCCCAGGCCAGTCCCCGGGAGCTCCGAGCTGCTCTGGTTCTCCCTGCAAGGTGGGAGAGAACCTCTGGATTACGCGATCATCACACAGGGGTATCACTGACCAGGAGCACCCGAGCTCAGAGGCTCATCACCACCTCGGTCCAGCCATTCCTGAGTCACCTGGACATGCCCGTGGCCTGCAGCCTCCCCTCCTCTCCTGATACTCTCTGATGATGTTCTCAGGCTCCCTCTTACCTCTCTGATATTTTTAAAAGCTCCTTCTCTCATCTTGGGGGCAATAGTGAGAAACCTGGTATTTGACTTCCTTGCTATGCCACCCTTCCCCCACCACACTATTAAAGAGAGACTTGATATTGTATCTGGATATACCTGTGGATATTTTAAATGTTTTTTTTTACTTTTCCTTCCCTTCTTTCCCTACCTCTTTCCTTCCCTCCTTCCATTCCTTCCTTCCTCTTTCACTCCCTCCTTTCTTTTCCTTTCTTTTCTTTCTCCTTCTCTTTCTCTCTCTGTCTCTCTCTCTTTTTCTTTTTCTTTGGAAAACTCCAGGAGAATAAAGCAATAATAGCATAGAAAACAATTATAGTTAAAATTTACTGAGCACTTATTGATACTAGGAGCCAAGAACTGCTGGTTTACACAAATTAAAAACCTATGTAGTGGGTACAATTATTTTCCCTACTTGACAGATGAAAAAACTTAGGCACAGGGAGGTTAAACACCTTGCTCAATATTGCATATAATAGGTATAGGTAACAGAATGATTGTTAGCCTATAACAGAGCCATTGGGAAGTTTATAAAAAAGCACCTCGACCTCTAAGTGCAGGAGTGACAAGAGGCACCCCTTTCCATGGTCACATGCCCCTGTGTCACACTGCTGGCTGGCAGGGCAGGAATGGCTGCCAGGCTCCTTCTGCACCTCTGCCCTGGTTCTGTTGGGCAGCACACAACTGCACAGCCATACACAGTGCCTTAGATTTAAGTATGAGGAAATATAAAGGAAAATGAACATCAATACTCTATTAAAAGTATTATTCTAGAAATCCATAAGGAGTTTACCAAAACATTTATTAGAAAGAATAAATTATTTCAGAAAGGTGTTCACATTTAATATAAATATAGATTATAAACCAATAGTATTTTAATATATGTGAAATAATCATAAAATTTAATAAATAAAAATCTATTCTCACTAGCCATTAACATCCAGAAATATTCTTGACAAAAATGTCCCTCAACTAGAATATATGTGAACTATGTGAAGATAATTATGATATTTTAAAGAGATAAAGTGAACATTTGAATATATTAATACCATATAATGCTTCTGGTTAGGAAGAATATATATTTTAGAGATAGCATTGTCTCCCAAATTAAAATATGTAATAAATTCAAGCAACTATATAGAATATAAGTTAGAAGACTAAATTTATAAAAGGCAAAAATTGAAATATTAATCATTAAGACAGATATGGTGTGAATCTAGATAGCCTCGATCTCTGCGTTATACGTGACTCTCCTTGTGAGGAATCTGTGACTGTTCAACCATAGACTATGGCAAAGGTTGATGGGATGTCACTTCCATCATGTTACATTTTATAAGACTTAGTCTTAGCAGACAATAGGGAAAGATTTTCCACCGTGAAGAAGCAAGCTGCCATGTGTGACTGCTTATGGAGAGGGCCACATGGCAGGGAACTGTGGGTGGCCTCTAGGACCCGAGAACAGCCTTCACCTGAGAGGTAGCAGGAAACTGGGTCCCTTATGCATACACAAGCAATAAAATAAATTCTGCTAACACCTTGAGTGAGTCTGGATGTTTATTCTTCCCTGGTCAATCCTCTAGATGAGAGTGCAGCCCCACCAACACCTTGATTGTAGCCTTGTGAGACCATGAGCAGAAGATCCAGTTAAGTAAGCCATGTCTGGTCTCTTGACTCACAAGAACTGGGACCTCATAAATGTGTGTTGTTTTAAGCTACTAAGTGTGTAGTAATTCATTACTCAGCAATATAAAATGAATACTGAATACATAGGAAAATATTAAAAACCCATATTGTAACTAATAATCCTTACTAAAAATAGAGTATTGGACAGACAGATCAATGGAAAAGATGAGATAATTTTGACTTTACTCTTAGTATATGTAAGAACCTGATATATTATAAAGGTACATCACAAATTACCTTTAAGTATCTATTCATGCCTGGATATACTGATACCTACCCCTTATCTTCATTTCAGAATCACTGCCTCATCACTGAAATAAAAACATGTAGACTAATTGTATTGTATTGGGAAATATCAAATCCCAAGAAACCTAAAATAAACTAGTTTTCAAATCTTAGTCCATTCTAAGATTGAGAGTAATAAAAATATATTAGAGAAAAAAAAGACTACTTGGACATTTTAAAACTTCTGGTCATCACAATTTTTTAACTAAAATAAAAATTTTTTAAATTAAGAAAATGTTTCTATCAAATATGACAAAGGTTAGTATATCTATTCTATGGGAAGCCAATAGAATCTGAAAGAGAAAATGGGTAAAGAACATAATTGACAATGATAAAATACAACTAGTAAGTGTTATATTAAAAAAATTTTTGCCTATGAAAAGCTGGCCATCAGTAGATGTTCTTTCCTTTGGTCAAAGGCTGAGGCTTACGAGTAGTAGGCAGATACAGGGCTGACGCTGAGAAATCTTGGGTCACTGTGTACCTCTTGTCCCTGGCTCGTCACAAGAGCCCAGATTTCAATAGTAGTGAAACTTGAATTCCTCTTTTAATGAAAAATTCCTTTCCAAAAAGCCAAGTGCATGATTGTCAAGCTAGCAATCAAACTTTCCGTGGCTGTTTGCAATGAGCAATGTCCTCATTTCTCTTGAACCATCAGAAATGTTCTGCTCAACACCAACCAATGAGTGCTGGCTTGCCTGAACTTTGTGTCTTGCAAATGACAAGCAGGACTCTGTGAGATAAGTGACTAAATAGGATTAGTATCCTTAATCGGGGCTAATCAATCATTTCAAGTGGAAAATTCATTTGGATTTGGCTGACTAGAACTGCATTGACAGGAAATTGCAGAATAATACTGCAAACAGTTATGTTTTTAAGATGCTCTATGATTCCCATAAAGGGCTAATTTATTTATTTTTTCCTTTTGAACTTTTCTAATCATTATGATTTAATCCTCCATCCCCACTGACCTCCCAGAATGGCTTTTATATTCATTTATTTAATATTCATGTTGAACTTATTAATTTTTTTTAATGGAGCTTTTTCACAACTTGAAATAACGGTTTAGGGTGAGTTCACCAGGCCTGAATATATTGTGTTTGCCCCATTCTGAGATTTGTTTAAGAATGTGGGGTGAGCTGATGAGATTTCAAATAGCTTAATTTGTCTTTGCTTTCTGTGTTCCAAGCAAGAGTATTTCAGAGAAAATGAAAATTGTGTGAGAAAATATGTTTTCAATGTAAAATATGCAGGCACAGTTTCCCCAAATAGTAATTAAAAAAAAAAAAGAAGCTCTGACAGAGGGCCATGTGACCCTCCTAATGGCTTCTCTGCAGGCATCTCCATAATTATTCTACCCTGTTGTATGCCCTGTCAGCACAGCTAAGTTTGACAGAGCAAATGAAATGATCAGTGTTATTCAAGATCTATTTTCAGCTCAGCAATGTTTGCTGAGTGCAGTCAGTTGTCCACTGGTGAGTACCCTCATTAGTGACATTAAGGCAATGACACCGGCAGAATGAAAAGTGAACTGGGGTTGTTGCTAGCCAGCAAGTCAACTCCCAGCAAAGAATAATATTCATTCAAAAATATTAGCCAACTACTGAGGTCTGCAATGACAACTAGAGTTACTTTCAATTTCTATGTAGGTTTATATTTTATTAGTGATTCAAGGTAAAGTTAATTTCAATGCATAATTCTTGACAGTGGCAGCTTCTGTCAGCACTGTCAATTTAGGCTTAAAAAAAAATGGACAAATCACTGCCTGAGTGTGTATGCATTTGTTGTGTGTTTGCATATAAGTGAGTTTTGTCATCTTCCTAGAAGGTACCTAAATTATTAAGAAAAAAATAGAGATTTTTTAACAGGTGATATTTTGATTGCTTACTATAAACCACATACCATATTAAAGTGCTTTATACATTATACCTCATTTTCCTTTTAAATTTAATAGAATTTAAAGTAAACCCGGGGGCTTAAGTTAAAAGTATTATGCAACTCCACAATTTAAAATGGAGAAGATAGATTTTAATACTAACACATGTAAAAAAGTTAGGATTTTAGCTGATTATAATCTTAGTACAAGCCATCTATTGATGTAGTTGCCTAGAAAATGAACATATAACTGCATTAATAGCATAACAACTGAAACTTAAGAAACTACAGTGCAGAGCAGACCCACCCAAAGCTTGTATACACTTTTGGTTGTGCATCCTGAAAGGGAGATTGGCAAATTGTAGCCCATCCAGATGAAGGTAAGCATAATAGTGAATGCTCTAGAAGCTGTATCATATGATGAACAATTCAAGTAACTTGAATTGTAACTATCATGTTACTTGTAACAATTCAAGTAACTATCATGGGAATCCCATGATAGTTGATAGTTATCTTCCAGTTCATTAACATCTTTTTAACATAGGGACAGTGTTCCTGGAAGGGGGAGTGTTGATTGAATCAGCATTAAAAGAGTTGTAATAGTATGGTCCATAGGGACTGCTGTGGATATCCAATTACCCCAGCACCACTTATTGAAAAGACCATGAATTTTTCAATGTTCTGCAGTACCATGGTTGCTCTAGATGAAATATCCCTATATTCAAGTGTATGGTTCTAGGCTCTATTCTTTTGCACGGTCTGTTTGTGTATTTTTATGCTGAGATTGTATCACCTTAATTACTTAACTTTATAATTAGGCTTGATATCTGATAACATTATCAAACCTTGCTCTTTAACTTTGAGAGTCATAGCTACTCATGACCCTTGACTCTCCACATAAAGTTTAGAATCAGATAATGAATTTTCTGAAAGGAAGATTAGGGATTTTGACACGGATTTTATTATCAACATATGGATTTGAGGAAAACTGACATCTTTTCAATACTGAGTCTTCCAATTATGAATAAAGTATGTTCCTCTATTTATTTAAATCTTTAAAAATTTCTCCCAGTATAGTTTATAGTTTTCTGAAAAAAAGTACTTATATCATTTCTTAGAATTATTTCTAGCAGTTTTATATTTCAATGCTTTTATAAATGGCATTTTTAAAAAAATTTCATAATTGATTTATTTGTTATTGCTACATAGAAATATAATTGGCTTTGGTATATTGTCTTTATTTCTAACACTTGGCTAAACTCACTTGTTAATTCAAATAATTCGTTTGTGATTTTCTAGGTTTTCCTTATACTAAATTATATCATCTGTGAATGTTGAGAATTTTATTCTCTCTTTCCAGTCTTTTTAACCTTTTCCCCATAGTATGACTATACCGGCTTCTACCTTCAGTAAAATGTTGCTCTTGGAAATAGCATAGAGATGAGGTTCTCCCCCCATCCCCAAGCAAACCTTTATTACAGACATTAGTCCACCGACATTTACCAAAATTCCTAACACATTTGAGTTTAAATCAGTTATTATTAACTTGCTTTTTGTTATATCTTTTGTATATTACATTTTTTTCTATCTTGTCATTTGCATATTTCTTATTATGTGATTATCCAATTTTCAGCTTGAAAATTATAGATTACTTTACTACTTTTTTGTTTCTCAAAAAATTACTATATGTATCCTTGACTTATCAAAGTATAATGTTAACCGATCTTTTATTCCCTTTCTAGGTAAGGAAGAGTCTCAGAACACATTGTGTTCACTATCTTCTCTTTTGAATTACATGTTATTTTTTCATGTCTTTTAATTTTCCTATAGTTTAAAATTTAAAAGATGTTATTGTTTTATAAATTCAATGTTACATTTTATCTTGCCCTTTGTTTCTATTCATGGCTCTAATTTTATTTGTTTGAAGAATACACTTTCAGTATTTCTCTTAGCTCTGGTCTTCTAGTAACAAACTTCCCCAGATTTTGTTTGTCTGAAAATGTTATTATTTACCTTCACTTTTAAAGGATACTTTCTCTGTGTACAGAATTCTAGATTGTTTCCCGGTGTAAGTTTCATATTATTTATCCTATTTTGTATTTCATGACCTTCTTAAATCTGTGGCTTATTGTCTTCTGTCATTTAAAAACAGGCATTATTGTTCAAATTTGCTTCTTTTGCATTTACTCTCTCTTCTTCCAGAACAAAATTACATGTATGTCAGACTTATCCTCCAGGTCTGTTACCCTCTATATTTTCTATCTTTTTTTCTTTCCATGCTGCAATCTAGCTATTTTCTCCCGATCAGTTTTGGTTCATAAATTCTCCATCTATGTTTATCCTTTTGTTATGCTAATCTAGTCAGTTCTTAATTTGGTTGTGTTTTTTAGTCTTGTAATTTCATCTCTTCCATGTGCTTTTTATAGATTTTCTAGTTCTCTGTAGAAGTTCTCATTTTGTCTTTTTTCTACTTGAAGCACAGTAAGTATAGTTTATTTTGCAGCATATGTCTGATAACTCTAATATCTGGAGTTGTAGATTTGTTTCTGTTGTCTATTTTTCTGGTTTTGTTTGTTTGTTTGTTTATGATGTCTTTGTTCTCTTGGGCCTGATTATCATTATTTTTTTTATGTGCCAGCCACTGTATTTGAAAAATTTCAGAAATATTTTGAGGCCAGTGATGTTACCTTTCTCCAGAGAGGACTGAAGTTGCTTCTGGGGGACTTCAAGGAGTACCAGCAATTTGGACTTCTTAAAATTGTACAACTTAAGAAATAGAGTAATTTAATGTTAGGCTATAGTCCCTCCGTGGCCTTGTTTCTAGTTCACCCTTATTCTGAGAATGCAGTCATTTAGGGTACCAAACCAATTTTGGGGAGCATTAACTAGGCATACTCTTAGCAGGCATGGTTTCCAATATTTGTTCTTACTTTTACATTTAGAAACTTTAGAAATTGACAGATTTCTAAGGGAGAGGCAACTCTGAATACTGAGTTTACTTTTCTTCATGGCATTATTAGCCCTCTAATGCCTTTATGTAAATCTTTTTATATTTTGTCCAGGCCTTAAAATTATTCTCCAAATTTTCCACCAACCTTAGGAGAAAACTGAGAATTGCCCAAAGACACACTCCCAAAACTGGGGGAGTTGGAACTCAAGCTCAATTTTATTTAGCTCTAAAGTCCATCTTCTTAAGCTATATGCGACTAGCCCTGTGTTTAAGTTTCAAAGAACAATGCAAAATGATTCCTAGACGTCACCAGAGAAATGCAGATGACTGGAGACTATGAAAGCCAAAGTAGTCTTGCAGCAGCCTTGGAGAATTCACTGTAGCCAGGATTAGACTTCATTCTTTTAGGTTTAGTGACCCAGTGTTGTCAGCATGACAGTAGTTTAAATTCTCAGACATAGAGTCATGATACAAGACTCATGATAGGTAATGTATAAATCAGAATGCCAATGTATTAATCATGTGTAATTAAAAAAATAAAGCTATCATGAACATTGGAAGGTTCATGTCAGACAATTAGTAATTTCTATTACTGTTGGTAAGTGACTGGAAAAAAGATGAACTTTAATCAGAAGGTTCATGTGAGCAGAATTATGAAATCAGAATAAGAAGTATTTGGATGTTACATAGTTAGACTACCCCAGTCTACAGTCAAAAGTGCTTAAATCCATGGGCTAGGATCCCCTCTCCTCTGGATGAATGATCACTGCCACCTTATAAACTTTGAGACTTCCCTTTTCTTTGGGCTATAATGGCCAACCCCTTTTTAAACTAGTCTTGCCTTCCTGAAGAAATATCCAGAATACTTTGATTGGAGACTTGGATATTTCAAAACCTTTCAGTTAAATAATTAATGACATTTTTGTTTTATTTCTAGTCTATTACATTGATTGTGTGGATATATATATTTTTTACATCCTTCTATATCATAATTCCAGTTAGATGTTATATACATTATTATTCCCTGATATACTGACAAAATCAAGTATTTTAGAATTTTACAAATTCTGTAAACTGCTTATATTACAGTATAATTTAATATTTTGAAAACTAATAATTTCAAAATTGTGATTAAATGAAATATATGATTTTGTGTGAGTTAAAATGATCATTATGTATTTACTTTATTTTTACTTTCTATAATATACTAATTGTACTATATAATCTTTAATGTAATTACTTCTTTATGTTTTTAAGTCAGACAATTGGCCTTTCTGGGCTTTGTCTATAAAGAAGAACCCTTGAATTAGATAACAGTGAAGATTTCTTCCAGATCTAAAATTTCATGACTTCTTCGTTTATATAGATTAGGAAAAAATTGCTCTGTTGGCTGCATTTTTAACTTAGGTATAATGCACATGTGTGCTGCCATAATTGGTCAGGGGTGCATATAGAAGCATTATCTTTTCCATTTGATCATGCACTTGAGAGTTGAGCTCAATTGTTTAGAGATGGAATATTAAATGTGCCTACACCTAGTGCTCATAGGTGAACAAAGTATTTAAATCTTAATATTTTTACTGTATGCCTCCCGGTGAATAAGCTTGGGAAAAATGGATAAAGAATACTAAGGACAAAGAATACAAACTTTTCTCAAAGTATATATATATAGTATGCCTTAAAAATACAGGTCCACTCTTATAATCCTGCAGTTATTATCATAGGATCCCCTGATGCTACCAGAAACCATTTATTGTACACAAGTATGGCATTTTTCCTTTGATTTTTGTAGATATCGCTTATGGAAGTTTATGACATACAGTGTTTCTGTACACATTTTAATATTTGAAAAATTTTTAATTAGGCAGATAAGGAAGGTTTTAAAGTAAAAGCAAGTATTTGGTCTTAAAAACTTTAATCTTTTTTCTATCATTCGCCAGAATGGAATTTGTTTAAGAGATTTCAGGGCATTCTTTCCACTTTTCAATATTCACAAATTAAAACTACCGAACAAAGGCCATCTACTTTTACTCAGTAGTTGATTTATAACCTTGTATTTTTTAATTTGCCTTTTTAAAATGTGAGTGATCTCCATTAATGTATTACTTGTTTGTGCAATTTTTTCATATCTCATAATATACTTAGTGTTTTTACTCAAAAAGATCTAAGAATATCCTTTCATTTTCATGTTCCTCTTTAATAAGGAATTTAAATAATCACTCACAAATAAGCAAAACTAGTTTGACCTAAGAATAGTTAGCAACTGAGTTTTTCTTGGAAATAATTATTCAAAAAATATCCAGTAACTGTTATATTCTAAAAAGATATACAAATAATCCCCTCTATAGCTCTATAAAATTAGACTTTGAAAATACCTTAAGCATTTTGAGGTGTGGACAAGTAATCAGGTGTTCTTTCAACATTTAATTGCTTTTTTAATTGCATCTGTGATTTTGACCTCCAACATAAAGCAAGCATGACTTATCAGGTTACTAAGACAGCAGCAGAAGCACTTGTAGATGTATGTTACCTTACTCATCAAATTCTGACGAAGATTTTAGTTAATTTACAAATGACTTGCACACTTAAAAATGTGTTTTCAATGAATGGATGTGATAAGTTTTCAAGTAATATATTCTAATAGTGGTAAAAAAAACACTATTTTGTTTTTTATTTTGAAGAAGTTAAGGAGTATGGGAAGGAAATATCAATCGCTTTTCTATTTTAATCCAATTTAATCTTTACAACAAAACTTTTAGGTGGGTTGTATGTTAAGAAACAAGAGCACTGAGGCTCCAGGTGGTTAAATAATTTACCAGTCTGTCAATGTCACTCAGTTTGTATGTGTTTAGGCCAGGATTTGAGCCTGGCCCTGTCTTGTTAATTTTGTTTGTGTTTTGGTAAGCTAATTTCAAATCTTTTCTAGAAGCAAGGGATGTAAGAAACAATAAGTACATCCAAAAAATTAACAAATCAGAAGAAAAGGATAATTTTTCAGAACCTGTTTAGGGTTTGCTATTTAACATATGTAAAATATCATTAAAATGCACTCAAACAATCTGCAATTAGAGCCCTTATTTTCTCTTCCCTTTCTCAACCAAATCACCTGCTCTTCCCCATTCCTTCCTCCATCCAAGGCCTCTCTCAGCCAAGAAAGAAATGTTCTGGAAGGATTCAAACACTGCACCCTTGGATTAGGTAAAGCTCCAGAGCTCTTAGGCTAATCCAAGACTCTCTCACACAGAAAGAAAAATAGTAAGCACCTTTTGGTGCTTCAATACCTATGAATAAAACGAGTTCAGAAATTATCTTGAACAAAACTGCGTGCTACCTGTAACATGTGAATGAAGGGAAGAGTGGTTGAGGTGAGAAAAAGGGACAGGTCTTTGTTGCTATAAACTACACCTGATAACTTGGTGCTAAGATGAAGCTATTTTTAGGATGAATAAACAAGTCTCTGCTTTGCAAATTTATCTATTAATATATTTTTTTGTATTATCTAGGTATCTTTGATGTTATTTCATCATTTATTTGCTATTTTTACCAAGGCTGCTTCTGCTTTTGTTACTTACTGTTTTGAAAAGTAATTTCAAGTAATTATAACCAGGAAATTTTGCCAATGTCTATGTCAAGCAGTAACAAATACAGTTCCGCACCACATAATGGTGTTGTGGTCAATGACTGACTACATATACGATGGTGGTCCCATAAGGTTATAATATTGTATTTTTACTGCACCTTTTCTGTGTTTAGATATGCTTAGATACATAAATACTTACCTTGTATTACAGTTGCCTACAGTATTTAGTACAGTAACACGCTGCACAGGTTTGTAGCCTGGGAGCAATAGGCTGTACCAGATAGCTTAGGTGTGTAGTAGGCTATGCCATCTAGGTTTGTGTAAGTGTATCCTATGATGTTTGCACAGTGACAAAATCGCTTAATAGTGCATTTCTCAGAACCTAGTCCCATTAGTAAGTGACCCATGCCTGTAGAGCGAAAAGAGAAAATTTAGAATGAGAAAATGCTAGGGATCTGTTGGAGTTGCCATTCTTGTTCCACCTTGACTTTTCTTATAAATCTTAATGCTTTTGTAATTTAGCATTTTAGTTGTGGATAAATTTCACATAGGCATATAACAAATTCACATTTTTACAGTTTAATTTCTTATTGAAGTTTGTACACTGTGCTCAAATGTTCCAACTTTCTTTGTTCATTAAACCACTCACTCATTCATAATAGTGTGATATATACATAGCTGCCCATATCCTAGGAGAATGCCCATTTGCTTTTGTTCATTTTTATTTTGGTTGGAGGGTGAGGCTTTTATTTGATGTCTCAACCCCCCAGCAAATAAGTAACCCTCCACTCTGTGTTCGGAGAGTATCCGACAGTTAGATGCTCACAGGCAGTCTGCGCTTCTGGACATTTTGGTACAGTCTCCTTCAGCTACGTAGTCCTTGTGAGGGAAGATGCTTCTGTTGCTCTCTGTGGGTCCTGCTCTGCTCGCTCCTTCCTGCCTGGCTGAATCGTTCTGTCGCCTTCTCTTCCTTTCACTACCCTAGTCCTACCCAGCGTATATCAAATTATTCTCTCTTGAATAGCATTAGGGCTTTTTTTGAATCTTGTTTCTGTCTGTGTGGGATGGGGAAGGGGAAAATCCACCTTTGAAATTGTTGGAGGAAGAGGTAAAAGGAAGGGAAATAAACATAAAATACACTGATTAATAATTGCTGATAAACCCCTATCACATATTTGTTCAACAAATATTTATCAAGTGCCTGTTACTAATCAAGGATCTATTTAAGTGCTGAAAACAGCACACTTAAAAAAAAAAGACAAGGTCTCTGCTACCTCCGAGATGCTGGGTATAGCTTTGAGGGAAATTGTGATAAAAAGAGATTTTTTTTCTTTCTTTCTTTTTTTCTTTTTTTATTTCTAATTGCAACGGGAAGCCATTGTGGATTTTTAAGCCGTGGAATTACATGGTTTATAGTATGTTTCTGCAGGCTTAGTTCATGCTGTGAGGAGCAGAGTAATAGCTGAATTAGATTGGGAAGGGTGATTAAGGGAAATACAATTAAAGATACTTAGCTTTTGGCATTTATTAATTAATTCAAGCAGTAAATATTTATTAAGTATCTACTATGTACCAGGCACAGCTCTAGGCACCAGCAGTAAATAAGTATTTTTGTGTTGACCCCATTTACCTAGTGCCTTGATGTTTTCACCATATTAATAATAAAGAGCACGTCAGTGTCTTTTATTATCATGATTCCAAGATACTGTAAAATAATAGATTAAAAATATAAAACGGGATATGAGAAATTTTACTGTTCCTGTTTTACTATTTATTCTCCTCAGTTGTTGATTAGTTAATTATTCTTTTGAAGAGAAATTTAGACTGAAAATTACAAAAACAGTTTTTAAAAAAAGGCAAAGGAACTTTCTGTGGAATACAAGTGACTCCTTTCTATTGCAATTTTTGAACCGTAATACAGTATTCCAAATGTTCTAGTCAATTTTTAATCTATTTTATGTCTTTTTGCATTTTTTTCATGATTACCTAATATATGAATTTCTTTAGGTCCTTAAAATGAGAACTATCCTTTCCAACCACTTTCTAAGACTTTCAAATACAGTATTTATAAAAGTTTGTAGTATTTTTACTTGACACACTACTGCATATTCTTGTTCTATATGTGGCAATGGAGCCTCCACTGTGTTCACTGCTGGGATTCAGACATTTCTTGGCATACTTTACATGCTCTTGAAATGGGTCCATCCACCAGCAGACTTTGTGCGAGATCCTGAAGAGTTTTCTGGTAAAAGACAAACTAATTTACATTTAAACACTAATTCTTAAAAGTAGGGAGTGGTAGGAAGTTAGGCAGAACAATCTAACTGCTGATTTCTGAGAATAGCATGATGCATATTGTTCAGGAGTGTCTTCTCATTCAGACCTTCAAAAACTCATGTAACAGATTTTCTATGGAAGTAGCTAGAGGTGGGGTGGTGGTAGTGGAGTGTATTTAAGTGAACAAGTGGGAATTTTGATAAAATTTGAAAGATCTCTTTCAAAGAAGCTTTGTATGCTTTTAAAATTATGAACACTGTATCTCCATTATCTTTCAAAGCATGAATTTATCAAGTGTTTTAATTTTTTTATTAGATTTCTGATAGTACCTAATTTATAAGTTTTCTTTAATTGTGAATAAGTGAGATCAAGTATTCATACCTCTTGGAACTTCCTCCAAGAATGTTTTGTACTTAAAAAAAATTAAGTAAAGTACATACATGGGAAATAGCATAAATGTTGAGCTCAAAAATCATCACAAGAATGATGTCAAGGTAATCACTTCTCAGATCAAACAACAGAACATTAGCACACCCCAGAAGACCTGTACTTGCACTTTTAAATTATTACACATTCCGTCAACTCCCAAGGTAACCATTTTCCTGATTTCTAACACCATAGATTAGTTTTTTGTGTCTTTAAAGTTCATAAAAATGGAATCATACAATGTGCATTCTTTGGCATGTGGCTTTTTTCACTCAACATTGTTCATGAGATTCACCCATGTTTGCTCATTTTCATTGCTGTATGGCATTTTGTTGTGTGAATAAACCACAAATAATTTTTTGATTTTATTCTTGGTGTTCAACTGGGTGGTTTTCAGTTTAGAGTTACTATGAATAATGCAGATGTGAAGATTCTTGAGATGTCTCTTAGAAAACTACGCAAGTAGTTCTTTTGTGTATATGCTTAAGAGTGAAATGGTCAGATGATAGCATAGGTGAGATTTTAACTTTGATGGATACTGCCAATCAGTTTTCCAAAGTTGGTGTAACTATTTTGACTTCTAACAGTAGTGTGTAAGTTTTCAGTGTACCATATCCTCACCAAAGCTTGGTATTGTTAAGTCTCTAGTTTTAACTGTGTTGGTGGGTGTGGAAGTATCTCACTGGTGTTTTAGTATGGCTTTCTCTGATAGCCAGTTTGAACGCCTTTTCATTTGTTTATTGATCAATTGAATATGATCTTTAATGAAATCTCTGCTTAAATATTTTGTCCACTTAAAAAATTAGATTTTGTTTTATTGAAGATACAAGCACATTGTTGATTCATGTGTTGCACATACCTTCTCCCACCGTGTGGCTTTACTTTTTAGTCCCTAATGTTATCATTTCATGAGCACAAGTTTTAAATTTTAATATATTCTAATATATGGATCTTTTCCTTTCTAGTTAAAAATTTTTGTGTCTTATTTAAGAAATCTTTCTCTATCTTAGGTTTAGGAAGAGATTCTGTATTACCTTCTAGAATGTGTGGCATTATCTTTCACATTTAGATCTACAATCCTCCTGAAAATGTTTGGGATTTCATTCAATTTTTAGATTAATCAGGGGAGAACTTTCAGCTGTAAAGTATTGAGTCTCCCCATCTATGAAAATAATTTGTCTCTTCATTAATTTGGTCCTTCCTAATTTCTCTCAATAATGTTTTGCGTTTTCTACATTAAATTTGTTAGGTTTATTCCCCACTATTTGATATTTTTGATGCTGTTGTGCATATCTTTAAGCATATTTTCTGTTTGCTTGAGATATAGAAATACAATTGCTTTTTATATTGATCTTGGATTTGTAGCGTTGTTGATAAACTCACTTATTAATCCTATTAAGTTTTCTTTGAATTATTTTTTATTTTATTTGGCCATCTTGCTCCGCCCCCTCCTATTTTTGATTTTTTTTTACATACATAATCATACCATTTGGAAACAATGACATTTTCTCTATTTCTTATTTATATAACTTTTATTTCTTTTCCTTGCCTTATTACATTGAACCTACAGTCCAGAATCATTAGGAGTGGTGATAACTGTCATTGTTCATTGTATCCCTTACCAGAGGGAAAGTTTTCAGGTTTATGTATGATGGTTGCTTGTTTTTAAATGGATACATTTCCCTTACTGTGGTAAAGATGTTCCCTTTCACTTTTGGTTTTCTGATTTTTTTTTGGTCTAGATTGTTGAATTTTATTGATTTTTCTGCATCTATTGAGATGATCATGTGTTTTTTTCCCTTTATTCTGTTAATTGTAAATTACATATGTAGATTTTTGGAAGTTAGAAAATCAATTGGTTCTTATAAAAAACCCAACTTCATCTTATGTGTTATCTTTCTGATTATTCCTGGGTTAAATTTGCTAATATTTCATTAAAAATTTTTTGGTCCATTTTTATGAGTGAATTTGATTTCTGATTGTATGTTCTTTGTAATGTCTTTATCAGGTTTTATTTTTAAAGTTATGCTGGCCTCATAAAATGAGCTATGAAATGTTTCTCCATTCTTCATTTTTGGGAAGCATGTGTGGAAGTTTGGTTTTATTTCTTCTAGCACTAGGGATTGAGTTACCGTATAATTTAGTGGTTGGAAGCACAGATCCTGGCTCTTCCAATTACTTACTGTGTCTTAGAAAACACATAGTTTCTGTTTCCATTTGCTCATCCGCATAAGGGAATAATGGTACTACTTATCTCTTAGGGATATTATGAAGATTAAATAAGTTATTGTTTATGAAACTCTTAGAACACTCCACGGTACATAGTAAGCATGTATGAAGTTAGTCACTTATTTAAAAAATCTTTTCTATGAGAAAAAAAGTTGTTTTTCTTTGTACTCCATCAATTACCAGTGAGGTAAAACATATAGTATGCCCATATGCCCTTTGTATTTCATTTTTGAAGTGCATGTATATGGGAGTTTGGGTAATATTTTTATGTTGATCTTTTTGTTTTTGGCATTAATAGCTCACTGAGAGAAGCTCCTTTAGCCCACGCATCTAAGTTCCACCTTACAAATTTCTGTTGACGCACTAAAGAAAAATACACATACCGGTGGTGTAAATCAGGATACATTACACATGAAGCAACTTCAAGATATTTGTGGAAGACAGTGCAGATGGGACAAGAGTGAGGAAGGCAGAGATTTACCACCTATGTAGGGAAAGCTGTAACATTCCCAGCATGAAGTGAGTGAGAACTACAGCAGAGGCTGAGTGACAGAGCAGGGAATAGCTTTTATTAAACTTCTGAGAAATTCCCTGATTTTTAGCGTGAGCACAGAGTTGTGATACCATAATAGTAATCACAGCCTGTAATATACCAATTGGATGGTATATTAATAAGGCCTGATAAGATATGGTCACTCTCCAAATAGGACTTTTGACTGGTACTATTGGTGGCCTTTATTTTTTTATGACTTAAATTATTAAGGTATTTTAATTGCGATAAAATATTAGATAGTGTAATGGAAGTATTAATTACATTAGTTAGACACTGTATTTAAACTCAATAAAGCTCTGTGTATCTTATACCAGGAAAATATAACTAAGAGATTTATTTGAGAAATTTGAAAGACAAACATTCATGGTAAAAATGCAGAGATTATATAAATTGACTTCTTTGAGACTGCCTTGAATCATTGTTCATGATTTAAATAAAGAATTGAACATTCTAAAACTTCTTGGCTTTGTCGATTCAAAAATGTTATTTAATGTTTGCTCCTTGAAAATACCACCAAAATAACCTGTTGATGAAGCATATCAGAGTTTATCACTTACCAAGGAAAAGGAGATATTTACCTTGATAGAATTTTAGTAGTGTCTCAAAATGGGGAGGGGCAAAGGAAGGATATTTATGAGGCTTTGAAGGGCTTGGTTTAAAGAGGGTCTTTTCAATGTCAGGGCTTGTCTTATCTTGGGCTGCTATAACAAGTTATCGTAGACTGGGTGGCTTAAACAACGAACATGTATTTCTCACTGTTCTGGAGACTGGAAGGTCCTAGGTCAGGTTGCCAGAAGGGTCAGGTTCTTGGTGAGGATTCTCTTTCTGGTTTACAAACAGCTGTCTTCTTGCTGTGTCCTCACATGGCAGAAACACAGCTAGTAGATCTCTAGCCTCTTCCTATATGGGCACTAATCCTATCCATGAGGGCTCCACCCCCATGACCTAATCACCTCCCAAAGGCCCCACTTCCAAATACAATCATATTGGAATTTCAATATGTGAATTTTGGGGGGACACAAACATTCAGTCTATTGCAGGGCTTGATTAAAATAGGGCAAGATTCAGGATATAATATTTTAAGAATGATAGACCCAGAGAGGCAAGGATTTTGAAGCAAGAGTTCTTATATGAGTCTTGGACAGTCCATGGGCTCTCTATTGTTTTTAGATGAGTACTTTCAAAGAGTTCCTGAAACAATAATTGAATATATCTGCAATTTTACTTTCTTGGAAGGAGGTTGGTGAAATAGTAATGTTAATATAAACAGCAAGCTATATGAATATAGCTATTTTTAATTCTCACAGCAGTACATTTTTAGATAAAATACCTATTCCAAGCAAGTGTAACAAGGTGTGAATGCCATGAGAATAATTTAATAGACCTAGAAGCCAATGCAGAAATCAAACGCTGGTTTTGATGTCTCCTCTGGAAAAAGAAACATGATTAGTTTGAGGGGAATCATTGCATTAGATCCATTACTTCTTTATCAAAGACACTCATATGCTGGAATTTCTCCATTTATGAGAAGTCTGCTGTAGTTGGGACTAGGAGGCCAAAAGGGACTAATACAGTCTTGATGGCTTTAACTCTTTTGTTCATGTTTAAGAGCATCCTTACACAGGAAAAAATAATTAGGAAGACCCCAGTATATGAAAGAGCTGTAACTTTTCAAAGCTATTCAGGCATGATTTGGGGTTCTTTCAGAATATAAGTAAAGTGGTATCTAATGACAGCAGTCAAATAATGTGGTCTCTAGGCATGTTTAGTGTTTGCTCTTAGGAATTTATTGAGAATTACTTTTTAATATGAACTTTATTTAGGCATAATTTAGTTGCAATAAGCTGCATCCAATTAAAGCGCATAATTTGATGCACCACCAACATAAGATAAGAAAGAACTCTGTCATTCCCAAGAGTTTCATTGTGCCCGTAGGCAGTCTATCCCTCTCTCTTCTTCTGGGTCCAGGAAACCACTAATTGCTCTTTTTTTTTTTTTTTGGTCACTGTGATTAGTTTCCAATTTTAAGAATTTTATATTAATAGAATCATACATAATGGACTCCATAGTATGTAGTTTTTTTCACTCAGCATACTGATTTTGAGATCATCTATGTTTTGTAGTAATCTGCTTCTTTTTAATAATGAGTAGCTGTCCATTGTTGTGATATACCACATTTTGTTTATTCATTGTACATTTGGGTTGATTCCAATTTTTGGACTGTGAATAAAGGTACTATGAAGATTTGTATAAAAGTCTTCATAGATCCTTAGGACTAGAGTGGCTAGATTTTGTGAGAGGGGCAATTTTTAACATTTGAAGAAATGACCAAATGATTTACTAATGGGGCTGTACCATTTTAACTTTTCCATTGTCAGTGTATGAGAGTCTCAGCTACCTTCACATCTTCACCAATACTTGGTATTTTCAGTCTTTTTAATTTAGCTATTCTAATAGATGTGCAGGCATCTTATTAAGGATTTAATTTGCATTTCCTTGATGACTCTTGATATTGAGAATCTTTTCATGGGCATATCTACATTAACTTGTCTTCTTTTTATTGCCTATCTTTTGTGTGTATATATATATATATACACATATATATATGCAAAACTTTGGCCTGCTTTTTATAGACTTATTTCTTTTATTATTGAGTTGGAAGGACTCCTTGTATGAATACACATCTTTTGTCTGAAAAATGTACTGCAAACATTTTTTTCCATTCTGTGGCTTGCATTTTAATTTTTAAAAAATATCTTTTAAAGAGAAGAACATTTTTATTTTAATAAAGTCCAACTTATTAGGTTTTTCTGTTATGCTTTGAGATATTTGTGTCCTATCTAAGAAATACTTGGCTATCTCAAGGATGCAAAGATATTTTTCAAATTGTTTCCCAGTTTTAAATTTTACATTTAGATTTTTGATCCATTTTGAGTTAATTTTTGTGTATGATGGGAAGTATGTGTCAGTGTTCATTATTTCCTTATGGCTATCCAATTGTTACAATATTTATTGAAAAGATAACTGACTTTTCTTGTCACCTTTGTTGAAAATCAGTGGAACATACTGATTTGTGGTCTACTTCATTCATGTGTATATCTATCCTTTCACGAATACCACATTGTCTTTATTACTTTAATATTATAATAAGTCTAGCAATCAGATATTATAAGTCTTCCAACCATTTTCTTCTTCAAAATTACTTGGGGTATTCTAGGTCAACGTAATTCATAAAAACAGATTCTTGCCTAGAATATAGATTATCTTAGTGACTGTACCATGTGCATTTGAAAAAAGTGTGCATTCTGCTGTTGTTGGATGGGCTATTCTATAAATAGAATAAATTTATAAATTACTTCAAGTAAGTTGATAATGTTCAGGTGTTCAACCTAGTCTCTAATTTTTCTCTCTATGCATTACTCAGATTACTAATAGAGGACTTTTTAAAATTTCAAAATATTGTGTACAAATGTTTGGTTACATGGATTGCTTTTGTACTGTTTGAGTCAAAGTTATAAGTGTGTCCATCACCAGGTAGTGTACATTGTACCCGTTAGGTGTGGTTTCACTCATCCCTCCACCCCCCTCCCATCTGCTTGATTTCCGTTGAGTTTTACTTCCATCTGTGCACATGAGTGTTGATCGTTTAGTTGCAATTTAATAGTGAGTACATATGGTGTTTGTTTTTCTGTTCTTGCAATACGTAGGAGAGTGATCTCTAGTTCCATTCAGATTGTTGCAAAAGGTATTAATTAATTTTTTATGGCAGAATAGTACTCCATGGTGTACATATACCACATTTTATTAATCCATCCATGAATTGATGGACACTTGGGTTGATTCCACATCTTTGCCATTGTGAATTGTGCTGCAATAAACATTCTAGTACAAGTATTTTTTTGATAAAATGACTTTTTTGCCTTTGGGTAAATACCCAGTAATGGGATTGCTGGAGTGAATGATAAGTCTACTTTTAGTTCTTTGAGGAATCTCCGTACTATTTTCCATAGAGGTTGTATTAGCTTGCAGTCCCACCAACAGTGTATAAGTGTTCCTTTCTCTCTGCATCTATACCAGCATCTACACCATCGACAGTCATGCTGAGAATCAAATCAAAGACTCAATACCTTTCACAATAGCTACAAAGATAATAAAATACCTTGGAATATATTTAAACAAGGAGGAGAAAGATCTCTAGAAAGAGAACTGTGAATCATTGAGAAAGGAAATTGCAGATGATGTAAACAACTGGAAAAACATATCACGCTCATGGATCGGCAGAATCAACATTGTTAAAATGTGTATACTTCCCAAAGTGATTTACCGATTCAATGCAATCACCATCAAAATACCAATGTCATTTTTTGAAGATCTAGAAAAAATAATTCTATGTTTCATTAGGAACCATAAAAGAACCCGAATAGCCAAAGCAACCTTAAACAAAAGGAAAAAATCTGGAGGCATCACTTTACCAGACTTTAAGCTATACTACAAAGCTGTATTAACCAAAATAGCATGGTACTGGTACAAAAGTAGAGACATAGGCCAATGGAACAGAACAGAGAACCCAGATATAAAACCATCCCCATATTGCCATTTGATCTTTGACAAAGTAGACAGCAATATACACTGGGGAAGAAAAATCCCTATTCAATAAATAGTGCTGGGAAAATTGCATAGCCACATGTAGAAGATTGAAACAGGATTCATGTCTCTCACCACTCACTAAAATTAATTCAGGAATGGATAACAGACTTAAATCTAAGACATGAAACTGTAAGAATTCTAGAAGAAAAGGTTGGAAAAACTCTTCTAGATATCAGCCTAGGCAAAGAATTTATGAAGAAGACCCCAAGGGAAATCACAGCAACAACAAAAATAAATAAATGGGACTTGATTAAATTAAAAAGCTCTGCACAGCCAAGGATTGGTGAAGTTTCTAACAATAATTGGGGTTTGTTTATACTTCCTTTCAGTTCTATCAGCTTTTTCTTCAAGCATTTTAAAACTCCACTATTAGAAAAATATACATTTAGCATAGTAATGTCTTCTTGGTGAATTGATCACTTTATAATCATGTAATATCCTTCTTTATCTTGGTAATATTCCCTGTTTTGTTGTCTACTTTGTTTGCATTAACACAGCCACTCTATCTTGCTTTTTTTTTAATTTCAAAATACTTAGGGGGTACAAATGTTTTTGTTACATGGATACATTGGATAATGCTGAAGTCAGGGCTTTTAGTGCACCCGTCACCAGAATGGTGTTCATTGTACCTGATAGGTAAATTTTTATCCCTCACCTCTCCCCACTTCTTAGTTTCCAATATTCTTTACATCTCTTTGTGCCTGTATGTACCCATCATTTGCTTTACACTTATTAGTGAGAATATATGGTGTTTATTCTTCCATTCCTGAGATACTTCATTTAGGATAATGGTCTCCAGTTCCATCCAAGGTGCTGCAAAAGACATTATTTCATTCCTTTTTATGGCTGAGTAGTACTCCGTGGTATATATTAATATATGTACCACATTTTCTTTATTCACTCATGAATTGATGGGCACTTAGGTTGATTCTATATCTTTGCAATTGTGAATTGTGTTGTAATGAACATTCAAGTGCACGTTTTTTTTTTTTAATAAAATGACTTCTTTTCCTTTGGGTAGATACCCAGTAGTGGGATTGCTGGATCAAATGGTAGGTCTGCTTTTAGTTCTTTGAGGAATCTCCATACCGTTTTCCATAGAGGTTGAACTAATTTGCAGTCCCATAGGAGCTTGCTTTTGGTTAATGTTCGAATGGTATATTTTTCTCTTTATTTTTAAACTATTTATGTCTTTATATTTTATTAATAAGTGGGTTTCTTGTACACTGTGCATACACGAATTTTGTATGTGTGTTATTCCAATCTGACAATCTCTATATTTTAATTAAAGTGTTTAGTCAATTTCCATTTCATGTAAGTATCACTGTGGTTGGATTGAAATCTGCCATATTTCTAGTTGTTTTCTATATGTTCTGTCTGTTCATTCTTGGGTTTTTTCCCTCACAATTTATGCTTTCTTTTGGGTCAATTTTTTTATGATACCATTTTATATCCCTCTTTGGATTATTAATATTCTTTTAAAAAAGATTTTGGTGGTTACTTAGAATTGACAATATACAACATTACTTTATCACAATCTACTTTAAAATATTATATCACTTCACATGTTGTGTTAAAAAATTACAAGAGTATATTTCTACTTCTTTTCTATAATTCTTTATGCTACTGCTCTCATGTCTTATTTTATATATGTTGTAAAACCCACAATACTTTGATACTATTTTTGCTTTAGATATTAAAGTTTCCTTTAAAGCTATTAACAAAAGGAATTTTTTATATTTATCTTTATTTTTACCATTTCCAGAGCTCCTCATTTCTTTATTTAGATTCAAGTTTCTATCTGGTATTATAATCCTTCTACTGGGAGAAACTGAGTTAATATTTCATATAGTGCAGGCCTGCTTACAATGGATTCCCTCAGCCTTTGTCTGAAATTGTTTTACCTTTGTTTCTCCTTTGTTTTGAAAGATGTTCTCACTGGTAAAGAAGTCTAGGTTAACAACTTTTTTCTTGTTTTACATTTTAAGTATGTCATCCCCATTGTTTTCTGATTTGCATAATTTCTGATAAAAAGATCACTGTATTGTATGTAAAAGATGACAAGATTCCTGTATTGTATGACATATCTTTTTTTTATGGCCATTTTCAAGATTTTCACTTTTTAAAAACAGTTCTTTCTGTTTGAGTACAATGTTTAGGTATCGTTTTTTAAAAATACTTACCCTGTTTATTTTTTTTTCTAAGCCTCCTAAATCTGTGTTTGATTCCTTCCATTATTTTTGAAGACTTTCCAGTCATTATTTTTTCACATATTTCTTCAGCCCTATTCTCTTTTTCTTTCCCTTCTGAGATTCCAATTACTTGTATATTTGAAGGTGTGCCATTATTCCACAGCTCCTGGATGCTGTTGACTCCATGAAAGGCATTCTTCTTATCTGTTACCATGCTTTTTATTTCTGTCATTACCATATTAATCATATGAGTCATAGATGGGTGTGGTTCTTTTGATTGCTTTGTCTGCTACCAGTCTGTTGTTTTTCCTTGCTTCTTTGTGTTTCTCAAATTTTGTACTTGATAAATCAGCTGATGATATGTGTAAGATAATAGAGTAAATTATATTTATGTCTGGATTTGAGGTTTATTTCTTTCTTTGTTCAGCTTTTTTTTTTTCTTGAGACAAGTTCTCACTCTGTCACCAGGGCTAGATGCAGTGGCATCATCATAGCTCACTGCAACCTCAGACTCCTGGTCTCAAGTGATCCTACTGCCCCGGTCTCCTAAGCAGGTGCGCACCACCACACCTGGCTAATTTTTCTACTTTGTAGAGACGAGGTCTCACTCTTGTTCAGACTTGTTCAGCTTTTAATATGGGGGATTGAGCCAATATAGTCAGGAGTTGAGCTGAGTTTGATTTTCTTTTTATTGCTATGCTTACCTTCAGTGTACCACTGGCTTCAAATTCCTCTGGTGTTATCTTGTACTCAGGGTGGGGCTGGATTGCAATTTTTTCTCAATATTCCTATTACACCCTCAGATTTAGGCTTTCCCTGCAAGTCTGTGCCCGAGGGAAGTTCTTTTTCCATGTTCTTATACTTCCCTCAGCAGGGCACTGCTGTTACTTGCTTCCTGTTGCTTGCTAGCCTGGTATTGAAGGGAGCAGAGGTCATTCTCTGTTGTCTTGGTTCAACCTCAGTCTTAGGCAGTCACCATATCCCTGGGGCTCAAAGATGATACTTTCTCAGTGATTCTGGCCCTAATTCAGGGGTAGGTACCCTAATTGTCTGGATCTAGGTCATTCTCTTGCTCCTACTTGGGGGTAGAGCAATTTATTTGTCCCCTTACAAAGAATCCCCAGTTACAGTGGGTCACCACCTGCATGCCTTTCTCCTAGTGGCTTAAGCTTTTGTTCCATAGCAGAGATAGGGCAGAGGGATCCAGGCAGGGCTTCACACTTTTGCCTCAGTGGCTTTACTCCCCTTTTCCAGGTCTTCCAGTGAGGGAGGCTTTATTCCTCATCAGTCTGTCTCCTAAGTTCCTGGCGTGGTCGATGGAGAAGAAATTTTTGAATGGGTGTGAACTCTCCTTGTGTCTGAGGCTCCCAAGGGTTTTATAATCTCATTCTAGCCCTCTCTCAGCTCCTTTTAGAAATTCTTTAATGATTTTTAGCTGAATGTTTCCTACCTGATTGTAAAGCGCCCAGTACCTCTTCCTCTCATGTTCTCCTGCAGCTTACTCTCCTTGCTCTTTGGAGGCACCTTCGATTTCAGGCAAGATTTTTGCCCTGTAACCCCAGCTCTCTGATTCATTCAAGAAAAGTTGTGCTTTTGAAGATTATTTAGCTTTTTCTGGTTGTTAGAGGGTGAGAGAGATGTTCTTTTCACCTTTTTACTTGCTAAACAGAATACAAATAGGATTTTGAAAAGTAGGAAAAAGAAAGTACATGAGCATAATCTCTAGGCTCAGAGAAGAGATTATATTGTAATAAGTATATGGAGATATTGCTGAAGCAATGATTACTATAATAAGATTTTTAGATGTTAGTGTTCTAAAATACTGTCCCTTGAGCAATACAAATATTATAAACCTGCATGTAAACGCCAAAGCATTGTTTATTTTCAAAATGATGGTTTTATGAAAAATGAAGAAACTCTTTTGATTATGAGATTATATTTACTGAAAATACAAATTAGTGAATTGATGTTAATCCATAAAATGAAACCAAATATTATAATGCTCTATTTCTTGTAGCAGGTATTTAGTTTTTGAGTGATCCCAGAGGGGAGTTGCTAGTTAGATCCTTTACAAGTTCATTAATTATTGCCTGCATTTGAATGCTTCAATTGCATGTAACAGAAAATCCAACTTAAACTACCTTAAATAGAAAAGTGAAAGTAATTTCTCATAAAACCCAAAAAGCTAAAGGCAGTAAGAATTTTATGCACAGATTGAACCAGAGGTTTATAATGTTTGATGGGATTCCTGTGACTTTCCTCTGAGCCAGTCATTGTCCCCAAGGGGAGGCAATATGCTTCCTGGATTGGCCTAAATTACAGGATTCTTTCTTGAGAGTGGCAGTGAATTCAACTTCCTTAGAATAAAACAAATCTGCAAATGAATATCAGGGACACCTGTGAAGCAGACAAATGGCTGTTAATGAGACACTCCCCAATATCCATTCTACCTTTTAATTTGAGTGCCCAAAGGGTGTGAAGTACCAAACTAGACATGTTGGGGGTTTGGAGTGCATGGAAGGAATTCACTGTCTATTTTCAAAGATAGAGCAAAATATGACAGTATATGGCAGAATAGCTGCAAACATTCTGTTGAGGGATGTTGTAAGAGAAAAGCCTTGGAGATTCTTCAATTGAAATATATTCTAGAGATTGTCAGTATTTTAAAGCTTGGAATTACCTGAGAGAACATTGAGTTTTCCCTTCTCATTTTACAGATGAAGTAACAGAGCCAGGCATGCTAAATGACTTGACAAAGGTCATGCAGTCAGCAGGTGGTGAAGCCTAGGCAAGAACACAATATTTTTGGCTTTTATTCTACAGCTCTTTCCATTAGCCTGTGTTTATTTTGCAAGAGAAAAAGTCTGTGATCATGTTATGTGCACATAAAGTCATTTGTCACCATATAATAGCTTTTTTTTGAAGTAATGCATTGATTGCAAAACTCTATCCTCCTTTGCAAATACCTGGTTTGTATATGTGAATGATTATGAATGTAACTTTCAGAATAAAGGACATATTAGTTTTTTCCCCTCTGTTTCAAAGACATTTTTCAAATGTTTCACCTTTGACACTGCCACCTACCCACACTTATGAATATTAAATAATGTTAGAGGTTAATGCACAACTAATAATAGGTTGTTGTAACTCAATTGGCCCCTCTTGGCATTAAGTGCTCAATAAAATGCTTTTTTATAGGAAAACTAAGTACTCCTATTTATATGGTGCCTGATTGAGGACAACAGGATTTTTTTGTATATCTGTGTGACATATCTGTCTTTCAGGATAATACAAAAAGAGCATGTATGACTTTTATAAATCATTGATAAATTTACCAGTTTTCCTATACCCTGCCATTCATAGTTATTACTGTTTTTAATAGTGCTTGTTTTTAAAACATGTCATTTAATTTAGCTTTTAAATTAAGAAAATTTAAAACACACTTCAAATATTTTATATGTTAATAGTAGTAATAGTAGTAGTGTTATGATTAAGATTATTAAGGAGAATCTAAATTTTGATATTGGGTTTACTAGTGTTCTGGTACTAAAAGCTATCATCAACTGTACTACTCTTTACAATGGAGGTAAAAGAATATTTTTTTTAAGAAAAGAGTCTATGAGCCAAGTCTCTTTGAAAGTAAATTGGAAGACTTAATGTAATACAACAAGAACAAAAAATTGAGCACTATTATTGTTCTTGGTATTTTGGTAGATAGAAGTATAACTGAAAGGGAATCTCTGTCTTTAAAAAACTGACAATTTATTAGAAGAAAGATGGCATGAACATAAGTAAACATATACAGGCAAATGTGACACGGGCCATATGAGTAATACATACTAGTTTCAGAACACAGAGGAGAAGAAATGATTTAGACTGAGGAAATTTAGGGAAGACCTCATAAAGAAGAAAGTAATTGAGCTAGGCTTTAGAAACAGTGGATGTAAAAAAGAAACAATGAATGACATAAAATCAAGAAGGATCACAGCATTTCAGGCAAGGGCAGGAGGTATGTTTGGTGAGAGAGATGGATCTATGAAGTGAAATAGATGGAATTAGAGACAAAAAGAGTGCTTTGAGTAGGAGTATGTGGACTATAGACTTGATTCTATAGCCAAATTGTAGTTATTAAAAGTATGATCTTGAAAGTTGCATTAAGTATCTATTATAAATATACTTAAAGAACACTATTTCACAACTGAGTATAGCATGTACTCAAATATGTGTGTTTGTGTGTGGGGGGGGCAGGGCATGAAAAAAATCGAATGAGAAGGATATTACGCATTCCAAACAGGAGATAATAAATTCGGTTCTGACAGCAGAAAATGGAAACAAGAGATTAAATATAATTAACATTATAGAAATTGACTTGTCAGGACATAGTGACTGGCTAAAGGTATGTCTGTACATCTGGATTTTTTGGAGATTAAGAGACATTTGAGAATAATAAGGAGTGTCAGATACTTCATGGAAGGTGGGAAGGATAAGGAATGAAAGAAAGTATTGAATTTGTTCATTGAAGACCTTTCTTTCTATCAAGAAACTTTATCTTGAGGGGGTGGAGCAAGAAGCCTGATTCGGAACGTCCCGTGATTGTCCCTCTGCATGAACACCAAATTCAACAACTATCCACATAGACAAACACCTGCAGAAGAACCAAAAATCAGGTGAGTGGTCATACTACCTGGTTATAACAGTATATCAAGGAAAGAGGCACTGAAGAGGGCAGAAAAGACAATCTTGTGTTAACTTTGCCACCACTGCCCCATCCCCCAGCAATGCCGCGCCAGCATGCAGAGTAGAGAGAGAATCTCTGTGCCTCGGGGAGGGAGAGGGAAGTGACTATGAGACTTTGTATTGAAACCCGGGGCCCTGCCCTGGCACAGGGGAACACAGCACAGGGCAGAATTCTGCTGGTGCCCACAGAAGGAACATTTAGACCAGCCCTGTCAGAGAGAAATCCTCTGTCCCAAAACCCGAGTTCCAGCTAGCCCCATCATCAGCTGACAAAAAGCACCTGGGGCCTGGAGTAAATTTGTAAGGCAGTTGGGCCACAAAGGCTGCAGTTCTTGGGCAATTACTGTGGCTATGCTGGCTCAGAGCCAGTGGACTTGTGGTGCATGTGACCTAGTGAGACATCAGGAGTGGCAGCCAAGCCAGTGCCTGTGTCACCCCCTCTCCCTACCTATAGGCAGTGTGGCTCAGGGAGTCTTCTGCCACTTGGGGAAAGGAAAGGGAAAAGTTTAGAGGACTTTGTTTTGCAACGTGAGTACCAGCTCAGTTACAGTAAGAGAAAGTACTAAGCAGACTTCTAAAGCCCCTAAGTCCAGGTCTTATTTCCTGGAAGGCATTTCTGGATCCACCCTGGGCCAGAAGGAAACATGCTGCCCTGAAGGGAAGGACCCAGTCCTGGCAGGATTCACCACTCCCTGACTAAAGAGCCCTTGGGCTCTGAATAAATGTCAGAGATAGCCAAGCAATAATCATATGGGCTTTGGATGAGACTGGGCTGGCTTTAGGTGTAACCTGGTACTGGTGGCCATGAGGGAGTGCCCACCTCACTCCTCCCCCAACTCCAGCAGCCCAGCACAGAGAATGAGGGAAGAAAGTGAGAGTCTTTGCTTGGCAATGCAGGGAATTCTCCACATCTTACCGAAGTCCACCAAGGCAGTACCACTAGGAGTCTGCAAGAGTCATTACTGGGCTTGGAGCACCCCCAGTGCTGATATTTTTGCAGTGACCAAAGACTTAGATCACAACACTCAATTTCCTTTCAATACCTAGAAAGCCTTCTCAAGAAGAATGGGTTCAAACAAGCCCAGACTATGAAGATTAAAATAAATGCCTAACTCTTCAATGCTCATACATCAATGAACACCCACAAGCATCAAGAACACCCAGGAAAACATGACCTCACCAAATAAACAAAATAAGGTACCAGTGACCAATCCTGGAGTAATGGAGATATGTGACCTTTCAGACAAAGAATTCAAAGAATAAGCTCAATGAACTTCAAGACAACACAGAGAAGGAATTCAGAAGCCTATCAGTGAAATTTAACAAAAAGATTAAAATAATAAAAAAAAAATCAAGCAGAAATTCTGGAGCTTAAGAATTCTATTGAAAACTGAGAAATACATCAGAGTCTCTCAACAGCAGAGACCAAGCAGAAGAAATAGTTAGTGAGTTTGAAGACAGGTTATTTGAAAATACAGTCAGAAGAGAAAAAAGAATAAAAAAGAATGAAGCACACCTAAAAGATCTAGAAAATGCTCTAAAATGGGCAAATCTAGGAGTTATTGGCATTAAAGAGGAGGTAGAGAAAGAGATTGGGGTAGAAAGTTTATTGAAAGAAATAAGAGCAGGGAACTTTTCAAACCCAGAGAAAGATATCAATATTTAGGTACAAGAAGGTAATAGACCACCAAGCAGATTTAACCCAAATAAGGCTACCTCAAGGCATTTAATAATCAAGCTCCCAAAGGTCACTTAATAAAGAAAAAGGTGCTAAAGGAAGCAAGAAAAAAAGAAAAAAATAGCACATAAAGGAGCTCAGATATGTCTGGCAGCTGACTTCTCAGTGTAAACCTTACAGGCCAGGAGAGAGTGACATGACATATCAAAGTGCTGAAAGAAAAACCTTAACCCTAGTATTATACCCTGAAAAAATGTCCTTTAAACATGAAGGATAAATAAGGACTTTCCCAGACAAACAAAAGCTGAGGGATTTCATCAACAACAGGCCTATCCTACAAGAAATGCTAAAAGGAGTTCTTCAATCTGAAAGAAAGGATGTTAATAAACAATAAGAAGTCATCTGAAGGTATACAACTAACTGGTAACAGCAAGTACACAGATACAAAATACTCTATTGCTGTAATTGAAGTGTATAAACCCGTTATATCTTGAGTAGGAAGATTAAAAGCCAAACCTATCAAAATAACTACAATAACTTATTGATAGATAGATAGTATAAAAAGATACAGATTAAAACAACAAAAAGTTAAAAAGTGGGAAAGGGATAAAGTTAAAAAGTAGAATAAAGTTAGATTTCTCTTTGCTTGTTATTTGTTTCTTTGTAAGCAGAGTTGTAACGCACTTAAAATAATTGGTTATAAAATGTTTTTTGCAAGCCTTATGGTAATCTCAAAACAAAAAACCTACAACAGATATACAAAAAGTAAAAAGCAAGAAATTAAAACAAACTACCAGAGAAAATCACTGTTCACAAAGGGAGACAGGAATGAAGGAAGAAAGAAAGACAGGAACACAACCGGAAATCAAATAATAACATGGCAGAAGTAAGTCCTTACCTATCAGAAATAACATCGAATGTGAATGGGCTAAACTCTCCAATCAAAACACACAGAGTGACTGAATGGATGAAAAAACAAGAGCCAACCACGTGTTGTATTCAAGAGACACACTTCACCTATGAAGACACACATGGCCTGAAAATAAACATATGGAAAAAGATTCCATGCAAATGGAAACCAAAAACGAGCAGGAGTAGCTATACTTCAATTTCAAGACAAAACTGTAAAAAGAGACAAAGAAGGTCATTATATCATGATTAAGGGATCAGTTCAGCAAGAAGATATAATAATTCTAAATATATAAGATCTATCCGAAAAATATTCAGATGTTGTTAATATAATGAGAACAGTTTGCTCGACATCGATGTAGCCTGGCAACCAAGGAGACTGGATTGTAACGCACATGCGTGAACAAAGATGACTTCACTGTACTAGTCAGTGGGGTGTTAGATACCATAGTGTGAGCACGTGTACTGTGTGGCTGTCGCATTCCAAATGACTGAGAGAGTAGCATCAAATTTTGCGTTAAGCTTGAATATTCTTATGCGGAAACTATTCAGATGATTCAGAAGGCTTTCAGGGACGATGCAATGAGTGCAGAGCAAAAGTATGGCACAAATGCTTCAAAGACGATCGAGAATCTGTTGAAAGTGATCGACATTCTGGAAGGCCTGCAACAAGCAGAATATCTGAGAATGTTGAACGTGTATGGGTTAACTTAAGAGATGCTGGGAGAACTGTGTGAGGTCCCAAGGTGCCTATTTTGAAGGGGACTGGGGCATCATTGTCCTGTGTACAATGTTTCCTGTGTCTTGTATCTTCTTCAATAAATGTCTCTATTTTTCATATTACATGGCTGGACGGACCCAACACTAGTACACCCAGATATATAAAGCAAATATTATCAGAGCTAAAGAGAGAGATAGACCCCAATGTAATAATCACTGGGGACCTCAGCACTCCACTTTTCAGCGTTAGACAGATCATCCAGACAGAAAATCAACAAAGAAACATTGGACTTCACCTACACTATAGACCAAATGGACCTAATAGATATTTACAGCATGTTTCATCCCACAGCTGCAGAATTCACATTCTTCTCCTCAGCTCATAGATCATTCTCAAGGATAGAACATATATTAGAACACAAAACAAGTCTTAAAATTTTTTTTTAAATTGAAATCATGCCAAGTATTTTCTCTGACCACAGTGGAATAAAACTAGAAATCAATAACAAGAGGAACATTTGAAAATATATAAACACATGGAAATTAAACAATATGGTGCTGAATGACCAGTGGTCAAAGAAGAGATTAAGAAGGAAATTAAAAAACTTCTCAAAACAAATGAAAATGAAAAAACAACATACCAAAACCTATGGGATACAGTAAAAGCAGTAATAGGAGGAAAGTCAATAGCAAAGCAAAAAAGTAGAAAAGCCTAAAATGAACAAACTCTCACCCCATCTCAAAGAACTAGAAAAACAAGAGCAAACCAAACCCAAAATTAGTAGAAGAAAAGAAATAGTAAAGATCAGAACAGAAATAAGTGAAATTGAAACAAAAATTACAAAAGATCAATGAAACATAAAATTGATTTTTTAAAAAGATAAACAAAATTGACACATTTTTAGCCAGACTAAGAAAAAAAGAGATGAGACCCAAATAAACAAAATTAAAGATGAAAAAGGAAACACTACAACTGATACTGCAGAAATCCAAAGAATCATTAAAGACTACTATGAGCAACTATATGCCAATAAATTGGAAAACCTTGAAAAAAACAGATAAATTCCTAGACACATACAACCTTTCAAGCTTGGACCAGGAAGAAATCCAAAACCTGAATAAACCAATCACAAGTAACAAGACAGAAGCAGTAATAAAAAGCACGTTCTCCCCATGTCTGCGTGGGTTTTCTCTGGGCACTCTAGTTTCCTCTCACAACCCAAAGCTGTGCCCATTGGTGAATCAGAGTGTCTACATGGTCCCAGTGGGAGTGAGTGTGGGGGTGGGCGTGGGTGTGCCCTGTGATGGGATGCCATCCTGTCAAGGGCTGGTTCCCACCTTGCGCCCTGAGACGCCGGGGTAGTTTCTAGCCTCCCATGACCCTGCACTGGAATAGTTGGGTAAATAATTATCTTACTTGTTTTTATTAATCTTTCTTAAATGTGTGTATAACTCACATTTATTTCAATGTTTAATATTAGAAGTGTTTGGTGATGTTTTTGTGACCAGAAATATCCCGTAGGAACTTAACTCTTGTTTACATCAGTGAGCCTATGGTAAAATTGGTTTTTTTATACACTGTTTTGCTTAAAGTCTCAGTTTTCAAGAGAGGACATTAAGTGAAGACTTATTGTATAATAAAAGAATAAAATAAAAAAAGAAATTTTATGGAGTCATAGGGGTAAGACTATATTATAAACAGTTGAAGGATAAAAGAGAGGTAAGAAAATGGCTTTGGAATCATAAATTACTTTTGTTTTTTCTCAAAGAATTTAATTTTTTATTTCCTTCTACTTAAAATTTTTTATGGTATTAGACTTCGTCAGTATTGAAATGTTACTTGTTCATACAAAATGTCTTTCATTAGTAACATATAGATATTTGTTAACATACTAATAAATTCCTCAGAGATTGGACATTCAGATACACAGCCTTAATTTACATATTAGGGAATTCAGGTTGGACAATATTTATTTTTATAAAATGTACAAATTTTATTGTTTTCTATAAATACAATATTTAGTTTTATTTCTTCTATTCTCCTATTTATTGTTTTTCCACAAACACAAATGTTTTTCTATAAATACATATATTTTTATAACATTTTCATTTTTAGTCACAAAGTTCTTCTGGCACACCCTTTCAAAGAAAGTAATGTTTTGATTTCATTTAATTGCTATTTAATTAGTACTCAGTTTGTGAGTGAGGGGGATAAATAATTCACAAAAGATAAGCAAGCCAAACATTATTTCTTCATGCCTTCTAGGCTGTGGTTTGACAATATACCAACAGTGTATGTTCTATAAAGATAGGTTCAAATGAGATTATTTCTTTTTGTCATTCTCTGGTATATCTTCTCTGAAGAATGCTAATTTATCTTGAGTGACTGTTTTATGGGGAAAAAATAACTTTTTAAGCTAAAGGTATATAATGGTTGACTGATGACCTGATAATACGGTGTTCACCAATATCTTATGAAGACAAGGACATGATTGGAAAGATATTAATCCATTTGGCTATATCAGTTTCCGATATCCTACTGAATTAACAACTGATGCATTTTTTAATGGAACATGTTTATACTTAGATACAGTGGGTATTAATTTCCCTATTAGATATTTCATTATAACCCTCTACTAATCATTTGTTTAAAATCTCTATTCCTCTCTAGGCACAGTGGCATGCAATAGGCACACGGTTACTATTAAATTCATGGCTGGATCTACTTTGGAGCATGCTTGACCTGCACAGTCAGCTCCATTACCTTTTGCTTGTCTGAGAGTGGAGTCTGTGATAACCTCCTCCCCTCTCCTCATTCCTTAATTACACAGGGAGAAGAAATGTTTGTGGATGGGGCAGGTCTGTTGAATCACTGTGCTGGGTGTTGGGATAAGCAAAGGGACTAAAGGCTTAGGAGACCCCGGGTAAGTTGCATTGGGATTCACTTTTTAGCTTTTTCCTCTCTTTCCCACACAGCAGCTGGTACAGTTCGAAGGGTCAGAGGTTACTCCAGGTAGGAAGGGCTCAAGCTTGGCATAAATATTTGGCATAAGCTCTTAGGTAAAGCTCTTCTCAAGCCTTATAGCAAATGTTCCTTTTCCTCTTACTTTCCTTGATGTTTTTCTTCAGTGCCTTTTTTCCTGCTCAGGTTCATTTTGGTGAACTGGCTCAAAAAAAAAAAAAGATCAAAAAAGAGGAAAGATTGTTATATTGACAAATTTATTCATCTCATATTGAAAATGCTAATTTGTTAAAATTTTCAAGTCACATCTTGCCCTCTGGGATGTCATATGATCTCGTCCTATTGCTATGACTATTAAGTGTTTGTTCTTTATAAACCTTGTGTGCATAGAGACTGAGGGACCCCCAGAACTTAATTCAAAAGTCAAATTATCAGGGATCTTTGCCCAATGAGGTTTCTATTAAATCTAAAAAAAAATCATTTATGCATTGTGAGTAGATGCCTATAACCTACTAAACATCCATTCACAATAGTACAACCTCTTCACCTAATCTGTGAAACTTCAGATTCAAAGAAGATTAATTGTGTTTTCTACCATGTTATGTTTTCACAAAGTGCAAAATGCAGAGCAAAATAACCTAGAGAATTTGAGTGAGAATTAGTTGCTTTTTAGTCGCTTTTAGGGACTAATAAATTGTTTAGTTTGGTTTTGAATTCCTGAAAAATTTAGTACTTTCTTAAGATAATGCACTTGACAGCCTTTATTAAACATACTAAATTGATTAGGAGATAAATCTGTGCTTTTTTTGCATAGGTTCCTATTTGAGTATTGTCTTTTTTCTTATTTCTCCTCATTTTGACTAGATTAGATGTTTCTCCTCTCTGTTATTATAACAATCAATAACTAGCTCTTGTTTTTTACTTAAAATTTTGCATCATATTTACTAGTTTATGTGTCTATGTCCTCTACTAAATTGCCTGTTGACAATTGCCTGTTGTGTCTTATTTATCTTTGTAACTAAGCCCATGGAAAGCACTCAGTTATTACCATCTGAGTCAATGAAAATGTATCTGTTCTTGTCTTTGAAATATGCTTTGCCTTCTTATTTAATTGCCTCCTTATTTAATTGAATGTAACCTCAGACGATGTTAGGCAAGGGAGGTTAGGCAATTGGGCTTTCTCTGCTCCTAATATCACCCTTATACTCTGAGGCAGTCAGGCCCTTCCAAGTATTTTAAAATACCATATTCCCAGGGACTGTTGTGTGGGAAATGAGACAGGGGCTATATTATTAATAGTCAGCTCAGGCTGCCATAGACTGGGTGACTGGGAAGTCCAAGATCAAAGTGCCGGTTGGTTAGATGAAAGCCCTCTTCCTGACTTGCAGATGGCCTTCTCACTGTGTTCTCACATAATGGAAGGAGAAAGGAGAGTAACTTTCTGGTGTCTCTTCACGTAGGGACACTAATCTTATCAGATTAGGGCCCCACACTAATGATCTTTTCTTTTTTTAAAAATTTATTTATTTCAGAGTATTACAGGGGTATAGACATTTAGGTTACATGTATTGCCTTTACTTTGCCTGAGTCAGAGCTTCAAGCGTGCCCATCTCCCAGAGAGTGTGCTCTGCACTCCTTAGGTGTGAATTTACCCATCCCTTCCTCCCCCCTCCTACCTGCCCAACACCCGATGAATGTTACTTCCATATGTGCACATATAAGTTGATCAATTAGTATCAACTTGATGGTGAGTACATGTGGTGTTTGTTTTTCCATTCTTGAGATACTTCACTTAGAAGAATGGGCTCCAGTTCCATCCAGGATCATACAAGAGGTGTTAGTTCACTGTTGTTTTTTGTGGTTGAGTAGTACTCCATGGTATACATATACCACATTTTATTAATCCACTCATGTATTGATGGGCATTTGGGTTGTTTCCACATCTTTGCAATTGTGAATTGTGCTGCTATAAACATTCAAGTGCAGATGTCTTTATTATAGAATGTCTTTTTTTCCTTTGGGTAAATACCCAGTAGTGGGATTGCTGGATCAAATGGTAGTTCTACTTTTAGTTCTTTGAGGTATCTCCAGACTCCTTTCCATAGAGGTTGTACTAGTTTGCAGTCCCACCAGCAATGTATAAGTGTTCCTATCTCTCCGCATCCCTACCAACATTTGTTGTTTTGGGACTTTGTGATATAAGCCATTCTCACTGGAGTTAAGTGGTATCTCATTGTGGTTTTGATTTGAATTTCCCTGATGATTAGTGATGTTGAGCATTTTTTCACATGTTTCTTAGCCATTAGTCTATCTTCTTTTGAGAAGTTTCTATTTGTGTCCTTTGCCCATTTTTTAAAGGGGTTGTTTGATTCTTTCTTGCTGATTTTCCTGAGTTCTATATAGATTCTAGTTATTAGTCCTTTGTCAGATGTATAGCATGCAAAAATTTTCTCCCATTCTGTAGGTTGTCTACCCACACTAATGATCTCATTGAAACTTAATTACTTCCTTATGCCAAATACTGTCAGATTGGGTGTTAGAATTTCAAGGGATGAATTTAGGGGCATACAATTCTGCCCACAGCAGGGGCACTGAAGAGTTTTTAATATAAGTTCAATTTTTAATGCTAGAAAGCATGATTACATATGAGAGAGAATCAGCAAAACTGCAAATGCATACCAGGACACTCTCCTTCCACAAGTTTCCTGCCTTTCAGCTGAGAAAAGGATAAGAAAAACACAATGCATCTTCCATACAGTTCCACAAGTTAGATGTTGTGTTTCAGATTACAAACCATAAAGCAGTCAGGGTGGGAGACAAGGGTGGGAGAAAAGTTCACAGAGCAGACAGAGATGTGAGGCTTTGTTACTTCTGACTCAGTTTTGTTTTGTTTTGTTTGTTTGTTTTTTACTCTTTCCTCTCCATAGTCTACAAAGCTCTTTAGTCTACAAAGCTCTACATAGTAATACTAGCAGAGTAAATGTAATTTGAGAGAAGACAAAATTAAATGCCAAAAAGCATTGACACCCTGGATGAAGTGGAAGTCAATGCAAGAAGAAGAGGAAGATCATAGTAGGAAGCAGACATAGCTTCCCTAACAACACAGCTTTCTCCTCAGCTGATATTTTCCAGAGCTCTACTTGAGCATCAAAAGCTTGCTTTTAGTGAAGGGAAAAGGTTTAAAGGCTTTGTTCAACTTTTTAGGGAAAAGGAAACTATTGAATTCTCTGAGTATTTCCTTTTGCAATTACCCTTGTGTATCTAAACTTCACTTTGCTTTTCCATGTCAACCTTGGCACTGATATCACATAGTCCTTTTGGTTTTTTTGAATTTGGTGCTTATCTTGTTTAAAACTAATTTTTGAAAATTCATTTGGTCTCAAAAATGAGTCTGAAGAGTGGGAAATTTTTTGGCAATTTACAAAAGAAGAAACTGAGGCTCACAGTTTATGTAACACTTATGAGATCACATACCTCCCAAGTGGTGAAACTATGATTCATACCCAAGAGTTACTGACTCGAAAGACTGTTGTGTTTTCATATAAAACACTTCAGTGTGTACCAAGAAAAACATTTATGTTTCTTTACTTGACAAGTACAAGCCCTGTCTTTATAAACCATTAGAAATAATTATAGTCTTCACAGTGGGGGCAGAAAGCAGTTTTTTTGCTTTGATGTATGTCTTGTAGGGAAGAATAACACTTTAACTATGATTTTGACTTTGTTCTTCATTAGTTTACATCATGTTGAGCTTTTCATCTTACTGATTTCCTCTGAAGAATTTGAGTGCAATGTGTGCCACCACAAATTTGGTTAGATTAACTGGAATTTGATTGTGTCTTGACTCCAACTTCTCTCCTTGTTGCCCCAGGTCCTAGTTTTTCAGTTTCCTGCAGTGATCAGGAACTAAGGAGATTTGTACTCTTGAAATCCTAGCAGGTAAATTAACTTCATGATCTGTCAAATTCCACTGGAGTCATCATAATTCTGACTCTGTTGTGATGTACAACTCTTATAAAGTATTTTAAGTGGCTTGAAGATAGATGACACATAAATATTTATATTTAAAGATGAATATAACATTGTTATGCTTCCCTTTGCATATTGCTATAGGAAACAAACACCTTATTTTTGTCAAACAAAAATTCTCAAGAATGATCAATAACTTATATTGAAAAAAAGGTATAATATGCTATGATAAATTGTTACTTAGGAATTCCTAAAAGAAAATTACATAACTCATGAATATTTTATGTGGGAGGAATATGATGTTAGAAAGACTTGGATTCAAATACTGACTTTTTCACACAGTAGCTCTCTAGCCACAAAGAAGTCTTAGTTTTTCTTACTTCTAGAAAGTTTAGGATAATAAGAATAATGCCTTTTAGGTTTATAGTATAAATAGAGTACTTACTGCACCAGGCACTGTGCCAAATATTTGGAATAAAATGGGGAACAAAAGAGAGAGGTGGTCTTGCTCTGGTATGGTTTACAGTTGTAAATTTCAGTTGAATAAACAGATAAATGTTGCACACTGTGACAAGTGCTATGAGGTGTCCTGGGAGCAAGTGAAATTAATCTGGATTGGGAGTGAGATTTAAAACATGAATATATATTAGCCTTGTGGGGAGAGAGACTATATTACTAAAGACATGAAACTCTTGAGGTAGGCAGAGGCAATATTATGCAGAACATTATAAAACATATTAAAAGTTTGGACTATATCCAAAGATCAAAGAGAAGTCATATAGAATTTGATTCATTCATTTATTTATTTATTCAGCAACTATTCATCACCAAATTTGTTTTAAGCACTGTTCTATGTTCTAGGAACATAGCAATAACAAAGCAAAACCCAAAATTATTACTCTTATGCTTACATTCTAGTGGGAAAAGACAACCTAAATATAATAAATACATGTGTGATATCTGAAGAAAGAATATCAGTGCTATTGAGGAAAACCAGGATTTTAAAAATGAGGAAAGACTAAGGGGTTGTAATTTTAGAAATTACAAATACAAATTAAAATGGCTGCAGCAGAGTGAACAGGTAGGAGAGTGGTAGGAGAAGAGGTCCGAGAGGTCGCCAGGGGCCAGACCACGCAGGACTCTTTAGATCCTTGTAAAAATTGGTGCTTTTACTATAAGTGAAATGGAAATCCGTTGAACAGTTTTTGGCTGAGCAGTAATATTACCTGATTTATACCTTAAAGGAATAACTTGGCTACTGATTTGAGGAAAATAGTGGAGTGGCAATGGTAGAAGTTGAAAACTCAACTAGGAGGCAGTTGCAAATATTGAAATGGGTGATGATGGCAAAGTGAATTTGATCATCTTCAAAGGCAAGTACTAGACATAATCTTGGATATATTTTTAGTGTAGGACATTTAATATTTCCTGACATATTGAATGTTAGTATGACAAAATCGGACATTCAAGGAATACTCCCAATTTTTGTTTATCTGAGCAACTGGAAGTTTGAAATTACCAATAATAAGATATGGAAGAATGCAGCGTAAACATATTTGGTTAATGTAAGATTGACAGGGTAGGTTTTGGTATCATCTTATGTGAGATGTCTAATAGACTTTCAAGTGAAAACAGTAAGCAGGCAGTTAGGTATATGTATTTGTAGTTTAGGGAAAATAGCTATGAATTTGGAAATTTTTAAAGCCAGTAGATTAGATGGCATCACTAAGGACCATTCTCTGTCTATACTTTTAGACAGAGAATAGAAGAAGTTGTAGAACTGACTTGTAGCATGCTCTTAATGTTAAGAGGTCTGGAAGAGGAAGAGCCAGGAAAAGAGCCTAAAAAAAAAGAGGCCATTTAAGTAGGTGTAAACCAGGAAAGGATATTTTCCTGGAAGGCAAGTGAGAAAAGTAATCTCTGGAGGAGGGACTGTCAAATTCTTCTGAAAGTTTGGGTAAGTTGAAGACTGTGCATTAAACATAGGATGTAGCAATGTGGGGCTATTGGTGATATTAACAAAAGAAGTTTCGTGGAGTTGGGGCTATGGCTTCTGGTAGTAGAGCATCTTTGTCATGCTAACTAGTCTGCAAATAATAATGGTAATACCTGGATACAATATTTTAAATATTTTAAAATATTTCAAAAGAGAACAACTATTCAAAGGAACTGGATAGCAACCTAAAACAGGCAGAATTTGGAGGGAAGTTGACTCTTAAAAAATGGAACTATATCAGATGAGATGTATGTGAGTGTACTTGCTTTTTTTTTTTTTTTTTTTTTGCCTGATACTACTTCTCAGTCTGGAATGGGGATAGCAGAAAGCCATGTTTTAAAGCCTTATTTTGTGAGGACAGAGTTCAGAGCTGTCAGAGAGGTTGAAAAATTTAAGGTGCAACCTACAGAGGGAGCAAGCTTCAAAATCTGTGTAATAACTCTATCAAAATCCTTGTCTTCCCATTGAACTACACATGTAGGGAAGATCCCAATTATAGTAAAACAGGCAGGTAGAAACAGAAATAAATGAACAAAGACTTCAGCTCTTGACTGCTTCAGGAGATAAGATTTTACAGTTTGCCTGGTGGAACAAAGTCTCAACACCTTTCAGAGAAAAGTGACTAAACCCAGAGAGTCTGCAATATCTCAAACAGAATTTCAAGCATGAAATAAAATATTACTAGGCATAAAGTAGTCAGGAAAAGTTAGTCACAAAAATATCAGTTAATAGAAACTCTAAGATGATCCATATGTTGTAAACAGTAGACAAGCATACCTTTTTAGCAGTTTTGTTTTTGTATAAGAACAAGAATAAAAACACAATCATAATGAACGGATGGAAAATCTTACCTGAGAAAGTATGAAAAAGAACCAAATGGAAGTTCTAGAATTTAAAAAGTTAGTATTATGGAGAAAAAAACAAACATTTCATAAATGTAAAAGGGTCAACATCTCAGATACAATTATAAATATCTATATCTAATAATACAACTTGAAAATACATGAACCAACAGAAAGAATTAAAAGGGAGAAATAGACAAAACCATAATCACAATTCTACGCTTTACACATCTCTCAGTAAATTATAGAACAACATGACAAAATGCCAAAGCTAATTGAAGATACGAATGGCTCTACCTACCACCTTTATCTTATTGACATTTATAGGACATGACAACTGCAGAATCAACATTCTTTTTAAGTGTATACAGAATTTCATGGAGATAGAGTATGTGCTAGACTATTAAAAAGTCTCAGTAATAATCATCATTTAGAATCTTAGAGAATATGTTTTTTGTCCATACTGGAATGAAATAAGAAACCCAGATAATAATAGTAGAAGCATTAATGGGGCAATTTGCTGTTATGATGCAGTGGGAAGGTGAAGTGAGACGAATAGATTGAAATTTTTATGCTGATGGATATAATTGATTGTTGAGGGTAAACTGGATACATAAGAAAGACAGGATACTTGAAAGTCCTTGAGTAGATGAGTGAGCATTGGTACAGGAGCAGACGTAGTTTACTTATAGTGAGATGAGGCAGTTTATATGCATAAAGATGCTGAAGATAGATAGGATGGTGGGAATTTGTAGAAATTCACATTTTATGTCTTTAACAGAGAAGTGATCCAACTAGATTTGTGGTTTTAGAAGGCCATTGTAATAACAGTGCAGATAAATTATAGTGTAAGCAAGATTGCAGGTAGCCGTACTCATTAGGAGGCAGCTATAACCTAAATGTGAGATGATGATGACATGAAATAGTTTATGTTAGTGAGTATTTAAGTAATTGATACATTCAAAAGACATTTGGGATGTGGAGGCAATAGGACTTGTCAAATGATAGAAGAGACAAGTATAGGGAGAGAGGGATTCAGAGGAACTGAAGAAAATGCCCAGGAGTTTGATTCAGGCAGTTCGTTTTAAGGTGGTAGCATTTACTGAAATAGAATGCTTAAGAAAAAGCAAAGTTGGAAAGGTAGATAGATTTAAAGTTCCACTGAGAGATTTGGGCCGAAGGTAGAGATTTGTCAAACATCAGCATATGGATGGTAATTGCAGCCCTCCACATGGTTGTTGACATCTCCAAGGAAAGGTGTGTTCAGTAAGATGGAGAAGGAAATGGAAAAGAGGAGAAGGGAAAGGAAGGTCCACAGAGAACCTGGATTTGTTGAGTAATTCTTGTGGGCCACTCACAGTTAGATAAGCACTTTACATGTATTAATACATTTAATCCTCACAACAATGCTATGAAATATATATGCTGTTCCATTTTACAAATGAGGAAACTGAGAAAAAGATGATCTATAAAATTTAGACAAAGTGGCTCTGAAAGTAAAAAGAACACCATGAGAATATGGTGACCCTGAAGTCAGTGAGGGTTTGAAGAAGGAGATGAAATCATCCGCTAAGAGTGAGAGGGAATTTCTGTGACAGGAGAATCAAGGGAAATGAAAAGAGTTTAAATATGTACCCTGATTACGACGGGCACTAGAAGATGAGGATTAGTGAGACATAGTGTGGGGCCTGACGATTATATAGACCACACTTGATCCAAGGTTGACGTTTTCCCAGGCACATAACCAAATGAAAAAGCCTCAGTGGTGACATGGACTTTGGCAAAGAATTTGATGAAGTAATAACCTATGTTAAGGGATTAGAAATAGAATAAAGGTCATAAGAATATAAAAATGTTGTCAGGGACTGGAGGTTCTAGCAAGATGAAAAAGCAAGTTTAATGGAAGCTGTTGAAAAAAAGAGTCAAAGTGTTTGAAAGTTGGTATCTGAAGTCGGGGTGTTTGAGTTTAGTATTTCAAAATTGGGACACTTCTGAACGATGGCAAGTTCCAAGAATAGTTATGGGACTAATTTGAGGTTAAGGGAACTGGAAATGAGGAGGTCAAAGAAATGAGCAGATAGTCTATTGGATGACTTGCTTATGTGGATTAGAAATATGAGAGGTTGGCAGGACTTGGGATGGAGAAGAAAATTGGGAGGAGAAGAGAAATATCCTGAGATTAAGGCGGAGGCATAATGAACTGGTTGATGAGACCAGTGAGGTGGGATAAAGATCTGTGTCCAGTTTCCAAAGAAAAGGGGCTTTTACAGGAGAGTGGAGCAGTAATGGTCTAAACATGTTGGTGTGGAGACTGGGGAGAGCACCAAGTCCACCTCCTGACCTCGGAATCTGGCGCATAGTAAGAACTCAAGAAAAGAGAATATTTGTTCCAGTCTAATCTTTTCTTTGTACATATTTGTGTGGCTTTTCATTTATCTTCTTATAAATGTAAATGCTATTATTGGGCATGGATTGAAGCATAATTTTCCTCCAAAAGAAATACATGGAGAAAGCTGTATGCTTGATTTATGAAATATAAATTGTTATGGAATGTATGCCTTACTAAACAATTCTGTAATTATATGTCATGAAATAATTTAAAGGTCTGGTACAGGGGAAAGAATTGTCATTTAATTAATGTAGTTTGATAATTTTTATTCCATTGTATGAAATTTTTATAATTGTTTTTGTTTTAGAGGTATAGGAGTGAATGTAAGTTTTATTTGATTGTAAAGATCAAAGCAGTTTTCATTATACAACAGAATGTCTTAGAAAACATGGTCATTTTCAAATACTTTTTGAAAAAAGTCACATCAGATGTCAATTGTATACTTTTGCCTAGATTCACAATTTGTTTTTGATTTAGTTCCCACAAAAATTGATTGATATTAGTGAGATTGAGTATTTAAGGCATAACCATTTATTTAAATAATGAGATGGTTTTTAAAGTTAAAGGTAAATGTACAGGTTTTTGGATAAATCAAAATTGTGAAATACTAGTTTATTAGCTCAAGATAACATTATTCTTTAAAAATGGTGAAAGTAATTGAAAAACTTCTTTTTTTAAACCACATTTTTTAATTTCAGAATATTACAGGGGTACAAATGTTTAAGTTATATATATTATATTTTGGACAATAGATAAATATTTCAAACATTTATGAAAAACTTCTCTTAAAATTAATATGGACATTAGTAAAAGAATCATGAATTCAGGCTTGTCCTTTATTGGGTACAAAACATAGAACAGTTGGAAATCAATTTGGATATATTGTATGGTATCAGGGTAACTAGGAATACCATAAATACTGAATTATCCCATATTCTTGTCTGAGCCTGTTGTGCTTCCTTCCATATACTGGATGCCATACTCTTTCACCAGGGCCTTCACAGCTTGTTCAGCCCTTGATAACCCCTTCTGTTTGGAGGCAGGTGGTTGTCCCTGGAATAGGACATGCCCTGTTTCAGTCTGGAGGAGGGGCTTCCCAGAACAGAAGTGTGGCCACCTACTTGACAATGAGTGTAGCTGCCATGCCTTCAGACTACAGAATATGCATTTAGGCTGAGCCCTTTTTTATATTGGATCTTGGACATTGCAGATTAAATTTCTTGGCACATATTTTGAATGTCAGCTCTAACCCTAGTGACACTCACGCCCAGGTTGCTTCCCTTTCTTGACTGATCCTCAGATGAGGTCTCAGTATCTTCACAGATGAGCAGTCATTCTTGGTGCACATTACGTGATTTTGTCATTTGGGGAATTTCTTTACTTTTTCACATAGTTACAACATTGGATCTACCAGTTGGGACCACAGGCAAAGCACATCTTTGACAGCACTGACGTTTAACAATTTATCGTCCTATAAAATCAGTTACAGGGACAGCAATTCTTCCTCCAATGTTCCCTTACCACAGACAACATCAGAGTTAAATGTGAATGAATTCTACTTTTAGTATTTGAGACAAAATTACATGTTTCTATAGAAAATGTATTTAGGTTATAATCAAATAATGACTATTAACTTTTTCTGATATTCAAGAGCCATCTTGAACTTTTCAGTATCCTAATTAAGATTCTACACCTGTGTGCATCTGTACCCTCTTTTGGTTCCCTTGTTTATCTTCTAGATTCCATGATAAGCACTCAAACCACACTTACCTGTTTTTTCTCTAACCTCACTGGATATTCTACTGGTTTTCATTGTTGGCTCTTACCCTATACACATACTTTGAATACAGATGTTCTTCAATGCTCCATCCTGGGCTGCTCCTGTTTTTATGTTTTTATATACTTTTCACTGTCAAAAGTAACATATATAGGACAAACGCTTGTTTTTATTCCCCAAGTCTGGATTCTGCTTGTACTTAGAGTGAATCTCCTAACCATGGCCTACAGGAAGACGCATAATGTCTTTACTGCCCCCTCTCCTATTTCCTGCCAGTCTTCCCCTTGTTCCATAGGTCCTAGCAATATTAATCTTTGTTCATTTCTTGAACACAGGAAGCATATTAACACTGCAGGACACTGTCCATTCTGAGCTCTTTGCCTACCATATTCTTTCTATATGTCTCATCTTAAATATGACATCCTCAGAGAGCCCATTTCTAACTACTCATCTGTCATTATCATCTCCCATGCCCAGTATTCTCCATTCCAGGATCCTCTTTTTTCTTAATAACACTATTGATTCTAGTTTGCAATTATTTTATCTATGAGAATATAAGTTTCAGAAATATAGAATCACATCACTCTTGAATATCCTTGTATCCCTATTACCTAAGTTAGTACCTGGTAAATATATGATAAATATTTGAATGACTGTATTGTAAGAATTTATTTCGTTGGAATCACTCTCTTTTAGTTGTCTTTGAATACTGTGTTGTTAGCCACTGGAGTGTTTACCAATGCAACTATGGAACTAGTCTAAACTTGCAGCTGATCTCCTGGGAAGGCCCAAACTTCTACCTACTAACAGCATATTCCAAATCACAGCCTGTAGCATATCCACAGCCTGGTCAGTTTGAATCCCCTTAATATCTCTGTTATAAATGCATTTTATGGCCACATATATATCTCTTAAATACTTATCCCTCTATTTGTTTGTCTCACTTAGAAATGAAATAATATCATAGGATTTATATTATTATATAGTGATAATAAATAAATAGTTTCCTAATTGGCAGAGGAACTCTCTTCTCTCTATTAATGACATAATAATTTTAAGTATAGATAGTGCCTGACAGCTGTATACCAACTTTATTTTTGGGTAGAGTGACATTACTCTCATACTTCCCCTTAAAGTTACATTATACATGTGGTTTTTAGGCTCCTTGACTAGTCCTCAAGTGAGTCCTTTAATCATATTAAATATGCTTATAGTAAAATCCTAATGCTATGATTTTGAACAAGACATTAGTTATAATATTTTATATTTTACGAAAAATAGGGCTCTGAGGTCAAATTTGGATGCACAACTCTTTACATCCAGTCAGGCAGTCAGTAGTTCTCAGACAGTATATAACAGAATCACTCATAGGACTTTTATAATAAAATATACAAATGACTAGGTCCAATCTTGGAGATTATGAATTAGCAGGTCTGGATGGTGACTGTCGGTATTTATGCATTGTTTAAAAGCTTCACAGGTAATTCTGATACACATCTCTTAAGAGCCAAGATTCAGGCAATTTACTCTCCAAATTTTCTCAATCCATGAATTAAAGGAGCTTTAGAGGGTGTGTGGGAAGAAGAGATTAAGAGTTTTCACTGAAAATTGAGGAAGTCCTAATTTGGGGCATGGGGTCATTTCTATTTTCTGAACCTACTTCATATATCTGGAATTTTGGTACCCTCTCTCTACATATCAGGTTACTTAACCTTTCTTTACCCACAATCTATTCCTATATTCATGATAATAATGACTTTTCTTGTTTGTACGGGGATGTTTTATAACTTACTTTGGTTTACAATGAAATGTTCTTATTGTGTTTCAGTTCCTTTAATCTCTTGGTCTATATTACAGCCAAAGAACTCTTACAGCCTCTACTAAAACAAAATATAGCTTTTTATAAGTAACAAAAAAGCATTTGATAATTTCTTTATACAACAGGTAAAATGTTATTCTAATTTGTCCTTCACTTTATTGTGCTTACATACTATCATTTTTAACTGACTTAGAGAGTTAATATATTCAGTTTATCCAAGTACATAATCAGAACTAGATTTAATTGCAGCAAAATTTGAAATATATAAAAATGTCAAAGAGGTTAAGATGAAATTTATGACATGTCACCTCCCAGAAATAATTTTATGGTGTTCTTGTTAAGGGTAAAAATAAAGTCTGAGGTCAAACCCTAAACATATCCAACAGTAGAAAGTGGTTCTTCTAATCTCTAGGATTATTTTGTCTTCAAATTGAGCATTCAGTAACAGAAGGTCCCTTTGGTTGACCTTTGACATCAGTATTTATGCACCAGAGATTGATAGATAATATTTTTGTGTGAGGTAGCTTTGGCACGCTATGGCTAGTAAATAGGAGCAATGTATATTTTTTGATTAATACTGAATGTAATAAAAATATTTATCATAATTCAACTCATAACCATCATTATAATATAGGCCTGTGTTAGTAACCTGAATTGGTTGGAAAATATAAAAGCTAGGGTTTTTTCTACACAGAATCCTGAGCTAGACAGGCTCGAAGATAGTTGATAATGGAATGAACAAAAATATTACTGTCCTGAGGTTTGTTTATCATATGTCTCTTCCTCAGACCTCCTTGTCCCTGATATTCCAATTTTGCTTTAGCCAGGCGTCCAACCAAACAGTCGAGCCATTTGCCACTTCTAAAGAATCTCTGCATATTCTTGTCTTGATCACTTTTCCACACAGAATGACTGACCTGATGGACTGTTTCAAGCTCTGCCTGTTGGGAGGATTTCCCCTCCTGACTGTCTTCTGGGCCACCTCTGAGTAGGGCTATGGAGCAGTAACAGTGCTTTCAAAAGGTGTACAGTTCTCTGTTGCAAATGGCATGTGCTTGCTCTGCAATGGTAGGGATCCTTTCTGTGAGCATCCTATTGGGGCTTACTAGAGATTCCACACTAAATTTTTATCTATTACTGACCTCTGTACATTGAATCTGTGGGTGTATGGCCTAAGCACATGGGCAGCCTGGGCCTAAGGCAGCACCCTTCTTTGCTCTGGACCCCACTCAAAGGCCACCTTCTGCATCACCTAATTAACGGGTTGGAGAAATAATATAATCTGAAGAGACCTACCAAATGCTGTACTTTTTTCTTTATGGTGAGTGGCAAGAAGTATAATAGTTGTCCTTGACATTGGAGGGGTTGTCTCAGCATGATTCAGACCAGGGAACCTCTGAAAACTTTATTGATATGGCAGATATTCCCTGTCCTCTGGAAGATGTGACTGACCATTCAGGGCATTCAGAGTTCATGCCACTTTCTGGTCATCAAGTACAATTCAATGATATCATCAATATAACAGACCTATCTGATGTTCTTTGGAGTATCCACATGATCCAGGTTCTTTTGGACTATCCTGTGACAGAAGGTTAAACTTATTCCTGGGGCAAAACAACAAATGTATATGTTATCCATAACATGTGAATGTAAACTCTTTCTGATCCTCCTTCCTAGCGGATATGGAAAAGATGCATTTGCCATACGAATAGCTTCACACCACATACCAGAGGACATGTGAATCCATTCTAGTAAATATCCCACATCTGCTATGTCAGCAGCATTAGGGCTACCATGTGGTTGAGTTTTCAGTGGTCCACTCTCATTCGTTATAATCTATCTGTGTTTTATTTTATTTTTTGTAGATGACAGACTGGAGAAGTGAATTGAGATGTAATGGTGACTACCATCCCTGCATCTCAGAGGCTGACTAATCTCTGCAACTAACTGCAGGATTTGACACTATTTTTGATTTGCTAACTTAATCTATTTCAGGGACTTCCACTTGGCTTTTTCTACAAAAATAATCCTTACACCACTGACCCAGGAATCAATGTGAGGGTTCTGACAGCTGTCAAGTATGCCCATTACAGCTATACATTCAGGAACTGAGGAAATGACCACCAAGTGGGTCCATGGACTCAGTAGAAAACTAAAAAACTTTGGAACTGAGAAACACCTAATGGAAGACCTTGGTTAGGACTCTGTTTATGATCTGATCCAATAATATTGTTATCAGCTGGAATCCTGTATCCCACCTACAACTCTTAAAATATATAGGTGTTCCCCTTTCCTCAGGGTACACTTACCTGGTTGCATGGCCTTGTTGGTGATGACTTGGAGGGGGGATCACTTCTGTATATACTTACTGAGGTATTACAGAGTCATTCCTCAACTAGATCTGGCCTCTCTCTCTCCATGCAGGCTTGATCTGAGAACTGGTCCAGGTTTGAGAACTGGGGAAGGGATTGACCTTCCATTGAGGAAGCTGATCAGCCTTTTGCTCATCTATTCTTGATCACTTTTGATTATATAGTAAGCAATATTCTTATTGATTGCTAATGTACCCTTCCTTTAGGAACACCCTGTTCTATGAGCCGTCTATATAGATGCCTGTGCGTTAGGACCCCCATCCCTACCTCCAGCATGCTGCCGTTGAGATTTTTGTGCTTATTACAGCAATTACTCCCACCTCATATCTGACAATTAAGTCCTCTGATATTATGGGAAGCCATTATTCTCAGAAATAGCCATTCAATTGCACACTAATTTTACAGTTACTTTTTTTCCCCTGTACCTATCTAACAACAAAGATATTGTGTAAGTTGGTGCATTGGTAACCTATATCCTGTCTCATCCACCACAGATGAAAGTCTCAGCAATTGTCCTGCTTCGTTGTGCCAAGGACTATCAAATGACACTTATGACCAGTGATGGGGTCTTTATTGCCATCCAGCTAGTGAGAAATTCAATTTTAGAATTAAATCCTTAGAGTCTACTTCCTAAGACACTCCTGGCACTAACTGTTTTAGGTCAGGTTTCCTAGCAGCAGAGCTTGATGAAGGAGATCAGGATGGGGGAAGAAGCTAGGCAATGATGTGGTCTCAAGAGAAGAACAGTGCAGTCTGATCACACAGGGCGTTTTGAAGCATAAATTGCACTACAGATATTGTCTTCTACAGAAGCAAAAGGTCTGAGCATCAGTCGGTTATTAGCCAAGGGCTGGCGCCAGGCAGCGAGTAAGAGAAACAGGATCACTCGGGCATCTTTGGGCAAGTTGGCTAATGCCAGTCGAGGGCAATTCTTAGAGAAGAGTTTCAGTGTGAGTCACAAGCAGTAGGTGGGGAGTGGGTGCAGCAACCTCATAAGGATATGTAGTGGGGACACCTACAGCATCTGTTACGCCCCATGTTAGGATACTGGAAAATAATGTAGTTTTAATAGCTTGGCTTTTGGAGTTTTACAGAGCTGCATTCATTTAGGCAGATAATTAACCTTTCTGATTTTATTTGTCTACTCTAAAATGGGTCTAACTCAACTTAAACTTGAAAGAATTAAGTGAGGATGAATTTGTAAAGTTGCTAGTAGAGTACATGGCTTATAATAGGTGCTAAGTTAATGTTGTTACGTTGAAGAAGCAAGTAGAACTTGACTATTTTACGAGGAAAAAATATGTATCGTTATGTAATTCTATTTAACGTAGAAAGCTAATCTATATCTCTTACCTCAAAAAGAAAATGGCACTATGACTCTTAGTTCATTGCAAAATAAATTAATAAATCAGAATAATGCAATATTAACCTCACATGTAGGAATAAAAGAGTATAATATTTAACTGAGATAAAGAGGCAGATATTATATACTCATTAATCAATGTGATTAATATTCAGAGAAAATGAGCTACTGTTAGAATTTCCTTTCAATGTACTACCCAATAAGTTTTGAATTGGTAAAAAGATGTACATGAAGTGAAATTCCTCATGTACAAATAAATATTTCTACCCAGTTTGGGATGTAAATTGGCTTAGCATTTGCTGAACATAAGTGATTCATTAGATTGCAAGACAAGGATGTCAACTCTCACCACTTCTACTCAACATAGTAATGGAAGTCCTAGTCAGAGCAATTAAGCAAGAGAAAGAAATAAAAGGCATCCTATCAGGAAAGGAAAAGTGAAATTAACTTTATTTGCTGACATCTTGATCTTATATATAAAAATCCCTAAAGCCTCCTGATAAATGAATTAAGTAAAGTTATAGGATAAAAAATCAATATACAAAATCAGCATTTCTATATACTAATAACAAACTATCTAAAAAGGAAATTAGGAAAACAATCCCATTTATAATAGCAGCAAAAAATTAAATATTCAGGTGTAAATCAACCAAGAATGTAGAAGGCCTGTATACTGAAAATTATAAAACACTAATGGAAAAAAATGATGAAAACATAAATAAAGGGAAAGATACCCTGTGTGCATGGATTGGAAAATTTAATATTGTGAAAATATCTATACTACTCAAAATGATCTACAGATTCAATGCAATCCCTATCAAAATTCCAGTATCATTTTTCAGAGTAATAGAAAAAACAATCCTTTAATTCACATAGGATCACAAAAGATACCAAATAGACAAAATAATCTTCAGCAAAAACAACAAAGCTGGAGGCATCACACCCCCTGATTTCAAAACATGTTATGAAGCATTTTGTAATCAAAATAGCACGGTACTGGCATAAAAACAGACATATTGACCAACGGAATAGGATAGAAAGCCCATAAATAAACCCATGCATTTATAGTCAAATTATTGTTGACTACATAAAATCAGTTTTGATGGCTGCATTTTTCAACGAATTTGTTCATTCCATCAAATTGTCAAATTCATCGGCAAAAATGTTATTCACAAATTTTTTGTCATTCTTTTAATGACTGAAACCCCTCTTTCCTGATAACAATAATTTGTGCCTCTCATTCTTTTTTTAAAAATAGTTTATGGAGGTATGATTGACATACAATAAACTGTCCATATTAAAAATGTATAGTTTGAAACGTGCTAAGATATATGGCAGCTCATGAAACTATTACCACAATTCAGATAATAAACATTTCCATCACTCCCTAGTTTCCTCGTACCCTTTTTTTATCCCTCCCTCAAGACTCTCCTAATGCCACCCCTTTACCTAGACAAAGTCTGCTCTCATTTCTGTCCCTGTAGATCAGTTTGCATTTTCTAGAATTTATATAAAAGGAAGAATACACATTTTATTCTTTTTTGTTTAACTTTTACTCAGCAATATTAAGACGTATATATGTTGCTGCATGTATCAATTGTTCGTTCCTTTTTATTTCCGAATAGTATTCTATCGTAGGAATATACCACAATTTGCCTATCCAACATATTGTGGATGGGCATTTGAATTGTTTGTGGTTTCGGGCTATTACACAGAGCGTCTCAACGTACATGTACAAGTCTATTTGTGAACATATGCTTTCCTTTCTCTGGGGTAAATAACTAGGGGTGGAATGGCTCTCACATATGGCAAGCGCTTGTTTAACTTTTTAAGAATCTGTCAAACTGCTTTTCAAAGTGATTGTACCACTTTACATTCCCAAAGGCAGTGTATGAGAGTTCTGGTTTCCTCACATCCTCAGTTTTTTTCAAATGCAGCCATTCTTGTGATAGCTCATTGTGGTTTTAATTTGCATTTTCCTAGTGACAACTGATGTTGAGCATCTTTCAATATATTCATCTTCCATCCCATACATTTTATTTGGTAAACTGTTCAAATCTTACATCCATTTGTTTTTTAAACTTTTTTAAATTACTAAGTTCTGAGAATTTTTTACATATTATGGATGCAACTCCTTTATCAAATATGTAGTTGCCAAATATTTTCTCCCAGTATGTCCTGTGTGTTCATTCTCTAAATACAGCCATTTTGGAAGAGTAGTTTTAAATTTTGATAAAGTTTAATTTATCAGTTTTTTCTTTTATAGATTATACATTTTCATTTTGTCAAAGAAATCTTTGCTTGGTCCAGAGACACAAAGATTTTCCCCAATGTATTATTCTAGAAGTTTTATAGTTTTAGGTACTAGTATTAGGTGTAATAATTTATTTTGAGTTAATTTTTTATATGGTGTGAGCTATGGGTTGAAGTTCATTATTTTGTGTATGGATACCCGATGGTTATCTATTTGTTGAAAAACTATCCTTTCTCCACTGAATTGCCATTGCATCTTCTTTGGAAATCAGTTGTTCATATATGACTGGGTTAATATTTGGACTCTTTATTACGTTTTACTGATCTATTTGCCTGTCTTTACAACAGTACCACACTGGATTATTTACCATAGTTCTATCATAAATAGGTAGTGTTAGTCCTCAAAGATTGTTCTTATTTTTCAAGTTGCCAATTTCTACAAATCCTGATGATATTTTGATTGGGGGTGCATTAAATTTGTAGATCAATTGAACTATTAACACTTTTGAGGCTTCCAACACATGAACACAGTATAATTATCCATTTTATTTTAGGTTTTAATTTAATTTAATTTCTCCTAGCAATGTTTTTTGGTTTTTAATGTTTAAATTTTGCATATCTTTTGGTTGATTTATCCCTAAATATTTTATAAATTTTGTGGTAGTTTAAATTGTACTTTTAAAATTTCAATATCTGATTTTTTGTTGTTAGTGTATAGAAATAAAATTGATTTATGTATGTTAATCTTGAATTCCACAACCCTGCTCAAATCACGTATTAATTCTAATAGCTTTTTTTGTAGATTCCTCTGGATTTCTATATGAGTAATTACATTGTCTGTGAATGAAGACAGTTTTACTTCTTTGCCTTCTCTAGATGACTTTGTTCTTGCTTTATGTTCTAGCTAGAACCTCCAGTGCAGCGTTGAATAAAAATGGTGAAAACAGATATCCTTTCCTTTTTTTCTGATATTAGGAGAAAAACATACAGTCTTTTACCATTAAGTATGTGAGGTGTAAATGTTTTCTTGATCTCCTTTATCAAGTTAAGATAAAATTCCCTTCTTTTCCTAGTTTGTTGAGAGTTTTGAACAGAAATGGATAACAGATTTGATAAATGCCTTTTCTATTTCTATTAAGATCATATGTCCTCTATTTTTTAGTTTGTTAATATGATGAATTACATTGGTTAATTTTCAAATATTAAACTAACTTTGTATCTTTGGGAAAAACCCCACTTGGTCACAGTATATTACCTTTTCATATGTTGTTGGATTTGCTTTCCTAATAGGTTGTATTACCTTTTCTGGTAATATCTTTGTCAATGGTATCAGGATAATGCTGGCTTTATAGAATTGTTGAAAATAATCCCTCCTTCTTAATGTTATTAAATAATTTCTGTGAAATTGATATTATTTCTTCCCAAAATTCTTGGTAGGGTATTGCAGTGAAGACATTTTGGCCCATTTTGTTTGTAGGAAGATTTTTAACTACAGGTGAATTTCATCTGTGTGTGTCTCTCTCTCTCTCGCTCACTCTCTCTCTCATATGTCATCAATCATTATTCAGATTGTTGATTTCTTTAATGAGTTTTGGTATTTTGTGTCATTCAATAAATTCTTTTTTATCTAAGTTGTCTCTTATTTGTTCTTGATCAGTCTGGCTAGAGGTTTATTAATTTTGTTGATCTTTTCTAAGATTCAACTTTTGGCTTTGCTAATTTTATCTGTAATTTATTTTCTATTTTATTAATTTTTAATGTTTTCATAATTATTTTTGTCTTTTTTTGCTTTTCAAGGTTGAGCCTTAGGTAGTTGGATTTTAACTTTACTTTTACAATGTAAGCAACTAAAGCTATCTATTTCCCTCTAAGCACTGGTTTATCTATATCCACAATTTAGGGCATGTTGTTAAGTCATTTTCATTCAATCTAAAATATTTAAAAATTTCTCTCTTGAGTTTTTCTTTTTGACCCATGGATTCTTTTTTTAGAGTTTTTAAAAAAATTGTTAAATATTTGGACTTTATTTTAGCTATGTTATTCTTCTTGATTTCTAAATAATTCCATTATGGTTAGAGAACATATTTTGCAGGATTTCAATATTTTGGAATTTATCAAAATGTATTTTATGGTTCAACATATGGTGTTTCTTGATGAATTTTCCATGTTCCCTTGAAAAGAATGTATATTCTACAGGTTTGGGGAATTTAGTGTTTTATAATTGTCAACTAGGTCAGAGGAGTGATAGAATTGTTCAGCTGTCTATATATTTTCTCATTTTTTTTTAGTTTTCTTTTTTAAATTCCTGAGAAAAGATTGTTAAATTATCCAACTATGATTGTAAATTTGTCTGGTTCACTTTTTATTAATTTTGTCAATTCTTTGTTCATGTATTTTTCATGTATTTTGGGGCTCTGTTATTAGATGTGTGCATATCTATGATTTTTATGCCTTCTGAATTAACTGTTTTATCATTACAAAATATTCTTTTTTTCTTTTACAGTATTCCTTACTTGAAGTACACTTTATCTAATATAAAATAGCAACTCCTACCTTCTTGTGTAGTTTATGATACATAATTGTCCATTCTTTTACTTTCAACCTATCTGTATTTTTACATTTAAAATGTGCCTCTTGTAGAAAATACGTAGTTATGTCTTGCTTTTTAAATATATTCTGAAAATCTCTACATTTTTAATTAGTCTTAAGTTTATTTGCATTTAATGTAATTTTTCATATGCTTGAATTTTTGCCTATTTGACTACTTGTTTTCTATTTTCCCTAGCTTTTTTGTTTCTCTGATATTCTTTGTTTTCTGACGACTTTTAGATTAATTGATTTAAAAAATAATTTTAATTTAATTTATCTAGTGGCTTCATAATTATATTTCTTAGGAACTTTTAAAATGGTTTCTCCAAGGCATACCACATACATTTTTAACTTTTCATACTGTACTTAGAGAAAGGTGGAAACCTTGCAATGATATAGGCCCATTTTCTCTCCCTGCACTTTGGCTATTGTTGCTGTATATACTACATCTATATATGTAATCACTATATATCGGGACTTACACTATTTTACTTTTCTCATTAAGCATATGAAGCTATTTCCCTGTAAGCATTGCTTTAAACAATCATCAGTGTTATTAAATTAAGGGAAAATAGTTGTGTTTAACCCCTTAGACTCCATTTCTGATGCTCTTGATTTCCTTTCTAGGACCCAAGATCTCATTTGGTATCATTTTGCTGCATCAAGAAGGACAGCCTTCATCATTTCTTGTAGTGTTGGTCTGCTGAGGATAAATATTCTTAGTGCTAGTGCTTTTGAAAAATGTCTTTATTTCCCTCTCTTGTAGGATATTTTCACTGGATTTATAATGCTGAGTTGTCAGTTTTGCTATTAGCACTTAAAATATTTGCTTCAGTTTTTCTAGCCTCTATTTTTTATGGTGAAAGGGTCATTTCTGTTGTTTTTATCTGTAGATAATGTGTCTTTTTGGGGAAGTGCTTTTAAGATTTTCTTGTCATTTTGGAGTTTCAACTCTTTAACTCATATATGCTCGGGCATAATTTTATTTATTTATTTATTTATTTGTATTTGCCCTGTTTAGGGCTTGATGAGGTTCTTGAAACTAAAAATTTATGTCTTCCACAAAATTTTGGAAGCTTCGTACCATTATTTCTTTGAATAATGTTTTTTTTTCCTGCCGCATTTCCTCTCTTCCCTCTTTTGGGGACTCAAATAATCTCCGAGGTTCTGTTCAATCACTCCGAGTCTGTTTTCTCAGCTTTCTTCAAATTGGACAATTTTTAGTGATCTCTTTTCAAGTCCACTGACTGTATTTTTTTTCCTTCTTCAAATATAATTGGTTGGTAAGTCCTCATGTAGTTATACATTTAAAAAAATTAGTACAACTAAAAAATGTTTAGTTCTGTAACTTTTATTTGGTTAATTTTTATATTTTCTATTTCTCTGCTGATGTTTCTTTTTTTATTCATTTATTTGCAAGCATGTTTTCAAACAGTTTTTGACAATGGTTATACTTGCTTCTTTAAAATCTCTTTCTGCTCATACTAATATCTGTGTCATCTCACTATTGTCTTTTCTCTTGTGTATGAATTATCTTTTTCTGTTCTTCACACGTAACTTTGGATTATATCCTCAACATTGTGAATGCTCTGGAGTAATTTATGTCTCTTTCCAAAATATTGACTTTTGTTTTAAGCAGGCTGGACTCAAACCCCAAACTCAATCTTTCTTGGGGTAGCAGAAAGTGAAAAAACTCTGATAAGTATTTTAGTCTTCACTATGTGTATTAGTCAGTTTGGGCTACTATAACAAATTACTATAAACTGGGAAGCTTCAACAGCACAAATTTATTTCTCACAATTTTGGAGGCTGGAAGTCCCAAGCAAGGTCCAGCAGGGTCAGTTTCTGGTGAGAACCTACTTCCAGGCTTGCAGATGGCTGCCTTTTTGCTATATCCTCACATGGCTTTTCCTTGTCCCCAGGCACATGGAGAGAGAGATCTCCCTTCCTGTTTCTATAAGACCATTAATCTTATTGGATTAGGACCCTACCCTTATAACCTCATTTAATCTTAATTACCTCCTAACAGCCTTATCTCCAAATACAGTGACCCTGAGAATTAAGGCTTCAACAAATGAATTTTGGAAGGAGACAATTTAGTCCATAGCACGGGGCTATGTAAAATAGGCATTTGGCCTGAGTAGTTCAGAGCTCAGATAGACATTTAAGTAGAGTTTATATGCAGAATATGGGGTGCCTCATGGGTGGCTCTCTTTCTTCATTTTCCCCTTATTTTCTAGCTTCTGCATTCATCATGAAATTTAACTTCTTTATGCCGATGATACTGCAGGTTTCAGCCATCTGAGTTTTATCAGCCATGCTAGTGCTAAATGGGAATTTCCCCCAGTCAAGGAAAAGTCTAAGAATGGGCAACTCCCCTTCACCCAAATTTTCACTGCCCTTCAGGTCCTTCTATCTGCTCTTGCTCATTTTGTACTATGAGCAGTGCTTGCACTAATAACATAAAATATTAGCTTTCCTATTGATTATTATAGAACCTTTTTTAAATTTAAAAAATAATAGTATTACACAGAAGAGTGGATTTAAACAAATTTTTATGAGTGAGCTATAATTCTGTTGATTCAGGCAATCAATACTTACTGAACTCCAACTTTAATAATCAGAAAATGTTTGGTCTTGCATATTGGAAGAAATGGAAAGGTATTTGTTGTGTGTGATTTAACCTTTTGACCCAGTGTTTGGTTTAGTTACTATTTCAAAATTTTTATCTAATAAAGCACTTCACTTTCTGTTTTATATCGTCATTAGTTGGTGTTAAAATAGGCTTAGGAATTACCAAACATTAGAGTATTTGAATGGTGAACATATATAAACTTGTTATTGGAAAAAGTATATTTATTAATGCTTTTACATATGTTCCTAAAACATATTGGAAAAGGGCTACTAACAGTGCAATTTAGTGTAGAATGTATGACTAATTTTTTAAAATGTAAATTTAAAGTATTTGAATGTAATTATTGACTATGTCAAAATTACTGATTAATATTATTCATCAGTGCTGCAATAGTTAATGTGGATATCAAATTAGTAACAAAATCAGGAAGCTGTGACTTGAGAAATGGAATGAGATCACTATAGATTGATGTTTTAGGAATAACATTTCCAGTTTCATAAAGATGTTGATTGAAACAAAAAGGAATAAATAGTGTACTAGTGTACAAAAAATATGTGGTCTTTCAGTTGCTTTGCTTCTTAATATAAGTTTTGCTGTTAAGTTCTGCATTTGTAATTTGACATAATATTATTAAGGAAAGAGTTGAAGAGAATTTCAGAAAATTTCTTTAATTGTTCCGAACTTGTAATTGTCTTTTTAAAATCAGATTCACCTTGTTAATCAGATTCCATTTTTAATCTTGAAAACAGACTTTAAAAAATTCTGTAATGAAGTTAACAGGAATTTTGAGGCCTATAGTTTAATAATGTTCACACTTAGATCATTAAAAACACTTACTCTATATCTTCTTTAAATAATTTATTTTGGTGTTTATCCCAGTGTATAAATTCTCCATTTATAAAAAGAAACACAAAATTGAGTCTGATTTCTAGATCATTATGATTGTTAATGCTATCCTTATACCATATGTAAATGAAAGTTGCAGCAAAAGGTATATATTGAAGAAGGCAATCATAATTAAATATTTTACTATCTATTAGAACACTTCATAAAGATGGTAATTGATTTGTATAGTACACTGATATTATATTTGGGGAAATATATTATTTAAAATAAATATATGTCATTGATGCTGTGAAGTTAGGATGACAGACATTTTTATCTGTGTTGGAGGAGAAAATATATTTGACAATTTAAACATGCACCAGTGCTATTCTATAAAATGATTACCTGGTGAAAATATTTGAAATCTCCAAAGGAAGATATTTTTCTTGCTTTCGCAAATTTCATGGTAGATGTTCTAAATAATTCTTTAACATATATTACTCTTTTGCATTTTTGATTGTGTTCATCTTTGCCTAATAAAGCTATACTTTTAGGGATAAAAATGTCTGTCATCATAATGCAAAGGCATCGATGATATGTATTTACTTTAAATGCAATTTAAAAAACAATTAGCAACCCAAAATTATTTATGGTCCAGAACTGATACAACTTTTCAGTTAAAAGTTATATAATTTTATACCTCCTATTTGCTCCTAATGTATTCTATAGCTTCATGTTAGTGGATTAAGACAGAGAATACAAACAAAACAAACAATTAACTAACAATTAGTGTTAGTGGTATTTATGAGTTAAGTTTGGAAGTGTCTGGATGGTTAGTTATTCAAAATCTACGAAAGAGTATGTACTGTTAGCTTCTAACATCTTGGTGATCCAGGTTTTATATATCACTTATAATCTACTTGTTTTCTTGGAGAAGATAAAATGGTACAGAAGGTAACATTATTGTCCAAGGACAAATATGACAAAATGATTTAAAAGCAATGGAAGCACTCATAAGGTTATACTTGACTATTACTGAATTATTTGTTCTCTGCTTTTTATATCTCTCTAGGCTAGTACTTGTTTTCATGGCTAAGTTAGATCCCAGTGACTCAAGATTTTTAGAAATAATGATAATTTAATTCCAAAGGTAAAATACTAATATGAAATGTGATATGATATAGCAAATCTTTGGCATGATAAATGATTTAATTTGGCTAAATACAGATATTATTTGAATTACACATGTGATCACTCTTAATATAGCAATTAATGTGGAAGATACTGTTAGTTCCTTATGTAAAATTTGTGTGCTTAAAAAAGATAGTCCATTATAAAACAAGAAGCACACTTTCTTATTATTAATGTTTTTACATCCTTATTTAACAGGAAATATCAAATTAAAAAAAGCACTATAGTGAATTGGAATGGGGAAAGCATACAAATGGAAAACAATTGTAATGATGAGATGTTGAAGGATCTCTGGTATAGGTAGAGGCTATTAAATAATAAGAGAGAAAGCTACTTTGGATGTATGTATCTTCCACAAGGGGTAGGATGAAAATTGTACAGAGTTTCTGCCATAATTATGGTTATGTGATAATGAACCAATTCTTCTTTGTGTTCCTGAAGCCCTTGGGAAAAAAGAAACATAATCCCTATTATATTTCAAATTCATCCCATTTAAAAAAAAACAACAAAAATATCTAGTTAGGATTATTTCTTGAAAAATAATCCTACCCTCACCAGATAGGCTAGTCAACCTAGAGAATGAGGAATGGCACAAAGTATCCTGCTTTTCTTGGTCTCATCAATCAAAGAACACAGAAGGAAAATTTCTTTTTCTTCCTATTTCTTCAATTTTTGAATCAACAACTTTTATTTGGAACCTGAGTTCCAGGTGTGGGGATCAGAGGGTGGAGTAGGAGCAGCCTGCACATTCTGCTCTCACAGGAAGGACTGGAAGTGGTGAGTGGGTATCCACCCTCACACTGATCACCTAAAAGAGAGCTTTAGGAGTCAAGAAAGAGGCGACAGGAGGTACACAAAGTGAAGGAGAGGGAAGAAAGGAGACCTGTTCTGTGGGTTTGGAGGTACAGGGGGAAGGTGCCCACATGTGGGGAAGTGACAGAGGAGAGAATCCTGGGGCTCCACAATCCTCCCACGGTCATTGCTATCTGAGCTGTGGGAGGGACCCTGCACTGCAGAAGCCTGCAGGACTGACATAAGGAGTTTACTGGAGACTGTTCAGTGGCATTGCTCCAGAGAGAAGACACAGCAGGGATCCACTGGCTTGAAAACCCTGAGCACTCTGGCTGGCGCTGTTTTGAGATCCCAGACCCAGAGTATTGTCTCTACCCAACAGCCAGATCCATTGCTACTGCCTCCCTGTCCCCCCTGCTTGACCAGAGGAGGAGCAGGGAGGCCAGACACTCTTGTAAGTCCCATGGGCAGGAGGCATGCACCCCTAGTGCCAGGGCCAAACACTCAGACTGCCACAGGCTGATAATCACTGCTGCCCATTGATGTGGGCAAGGATGAGCTCAAGTCAGCATCGGCTGACAAATGCTGCCATGTGTATATCTTAGTGGAGCAGCTTTCAAGCCAGCACAGGCCAACAATTGCTACCACCCACAGGCATGGGTGGGGCTGTGCTCAAGTTGTGCAAGTTGACAAACCCATGGCCCATGAATCTGAGTGGGGCAGTGCTCAAGCTGGTATGGGCTGACAGTCACCCCTGCTGAAAGAACTAGGCAGGACATTCACTCATTCTGCAGTTTATGGACAACCACTGACAACCTCAGAGGAACAGTGAAATTCAGGCCAGCAGCAGTGTTAAATGCTCACAGTACATCAGCACATCTTCTGCCAGGTCAGTCCCCCAGAGTAGGACATGAGGGTGCCATCCAGGGACCTCTCCTTCTTTATACTAAGTAGGAGAGTTTCCAGCAAAGGAGAACAGGTGCCCTACAAACTTATCTGTCTTGAGCTGAAAGAAGAGGCTTCAGATGAGTAGGAATAAGAATAAGAACTCTGGCAACATGAAAAACCAATCTGTTACAATACCCCCAAAGAATCACAATAGGTCTCCAGCAACCCACCTCAATGTAAAGGGAATTGTCAAAATGTCTGTTATGGAATTTAAAATATGGATGGCAAATAGGATAATTGGGATTGAAGAGAGAGTTGAAAACCAACACAAAGAAACTAAAAAAAATAATTCAAGAATGAATGAAAAAAATGAAAGTCACTAAAGAGATAGACAACATAAGAAAAGATATAACAGAACTTAAATAAATGAAAGAGTCAGTTATGGAAATTCAAAATACAGCAGAAAGCTTCAACAACAGGCTAGACCAAGCAGAAGAAAGAATTTCAGTACTTGAACATAAAGCTTTTGAACTAACCCAATCCACTAAAAATGCAGAAAAAAAAAATAAAGAAGAATGAACAATCACTCGGAGAAATATGGGACTATGTAAAGCAAGCTAATATAACAATTATATGTATTCCTGAGGGAGAAGAAGAAAAAGCAAAAAGCATGGAAAACCTGTTCAAGGGAATATTGAGGAAAACTTTCCTGGTATCACCAGAGATTCAGATATCTAGATACAAGATGGTTATTGAACACTGGAAAGATTCACAGAAAATAGGACATATCCAAGACACATAGTTATGAACCTGGCCAAAGTCAAAATTAAGGAGAAAATTCTACAAGCTGGAAGATGAAATCAATAAGTACCTTACAAAGGAAAATCCATGAAGCTAACAGCAGACTTCTCAGCAGAGACCTTACAAGCCAGAAGGAATTGAGTCCCCATTTTTAGTCTTCTTACACAGAACAACTGCCAGCTAAGAATTTTGTGTGCTACTAATTGAAGTTTCATAAATGAAGGAGAAATAAAGACTTTTCTAGACAAGCAAACACTAAGGGAATTTGTCACTGCTGGACCTGTCATACAGAAAATGCTCAAAATTGCACTATACATGGAACAGAATAGATACCTACTAGTGTAAAAACACCTGAAAGTTAAAGCTCACAGCTCTTATAAAACAGTAGCACTAGAGAGAAAACAACACAAGAAGCTATCATTCAACATGATGAATGGAAGAGAATCCCACATATCAATATTAACACTGAATGTGAATGGTCTTAATGCTCTACTTAAAAGACATAGACTGGCTGAATAGATGAAAAATCACAACCAAAATGTATGCTGTCTGGAAGAAACCCATCTAACTTGCAAGGACTCACACAGACTCAAGGTAAAGGGATGGAAAAAAATATTCTATGTAAATGGAAAACAAGAGAAAGCTGGTGTAGCCATTCTCATATACTATCATATAAAATAGACTTTAAATCAACAATGATTTTAAAAAAAGACAAATGCGGTCATTATATAATGATAAAGGGAGCAATTCAGCAAGAAGATATAACAATCCTAAATATATATGCACCTAACACAGGAGTTCCCAGATTCATTAAAAAAAAAAAATTCTACTAGATCTAAACAAAGAAATACACAGTGACATCATAATTTCTGGGGACTTCAATACCTATTGATAAAACTGGACAGATCATCAAAGCAGAAAATCAACAAAGAAACACTGGACTTAAGTGGGACTCTACAACAAAAGGACCTAACAGACATTTACAGAACACTCTTCTCCAAAACTACAGAATATAGATTCTTCTCATCAGCATAGGGGACATTTTCCAAGATTGATCATATCTTGGGTCATAAAACAAGTCTGAGCAAATCCAGAAAAATTGAAATTGTATCATGTACCTTTTTAGACCACAATGGAATAAAACTAAATATCAATTAAAAGATAAACTCTCAAATCCACACAAAGTGATGGAAATTAAACATCAATAGACCACTAGCCAAATTAACCAGAAATAGAAGAGAAAGGATTCAAATAAGAAGCTTGATGAGGAATGAAAAAGGAGGAATTACAACTGATACCATAGAAATACAAAATATCATTCATGAATACTACAAAAACGTCTATTCACACAAACTAGAAAGCCTAAAGGAAATGGATAACATCCTGAAAACACACAACTTCCCAAGTCTGAATCAGGAAGAAATAGAAATTCTGAGCAGACCAATAATGAGCAGTGAGGTTGAGCCAGTAATAAAAAATATCCCAACAACAACAACAAAAAGCCCTGGACCAATGGATTCATAGCTAAATTCTACCAGAACTACAAAGAAGAACTGGCACCTATCATACAGAAATCATTTCATAACATTGAGAAGGAGGCAATCCTCTCTAACTCATTCTATGAAGCCAGTATCACCTTGATATCAATGCCAGGAAAGGACACAACAACAACAAAAAGGAAAACTATAGACCCATATTCCTTATGAATGTAAATGCAAAAATCCTCAAAAAAATGCTAGCAAACTGAATTCAATAGCACATAAAAAAAAAATCACCATGATTAATTGTGCTTTATCCCAGGGATGGAAGGATCGTTTAATATACACAAATCAATAAATGTGATTCACTACATAAAAGAAGCAAAAACAAAGACCATATGGTCATCTCAATAAATGCAGAAAAAGCATTTGATAAAATCCAGCACCCTTTCATGATAAAAATTCTCAACAATCTAGGCATAGAAGGAACATATCTAAAGATTATAAAATCCATATATGACAAACCACAGCCAACATCATACTGAATGGGGAAAAGTTGAAACATTCCCCCTAAGACCTGGAACAAGACAAGGGTGCCCATTGTCACCATTTCTATTCAATATAGTACTGGAAGTCCTAGCCAAAGCAATCAGGCAAGAGAAACAAATAAAGGGCATTCAAATTGGGAAAGAAGAGGTCAAACTATCTCTGTTTGTTGATGATATGATCTTGCATCTAGAAAATGCTAAAGACTCCACCAAAAGACTCTTAGAATTGACAAATAAATTTGGCAGTCTCAGGTTACAAAATCAATGCACCCAAATCAGTAGCATTTCTATATACTAACTACAGTCGAACTGTGAGTCAAATTAATGACTCAATACCATTTACAATAGCTAAAAAGAAAACAATATATTTAGGAATATATGTAACCAAGGAGGTGAATGATCTCTACAAGGAGAGAGATCATAGATAACATAAAAAAATTGAAAAATATCCTATGCTCTTGGCATTGGTAGAATCAACATCATTAAAATGTCCATACTGCCCAAAGTGATTTACGGATTCAACACAATTCCCATCAAAATACCAATGTCTTATTTCACAGATCTAGAAAAAATAACCCTAAGCTTCATTTGAAACCAAGAAAGAGCCTGAATAGCCAAAGCAATCTTAAGCAAAAAGAACTAACCTGAAGGCGTCACATTACCTGACTTCAAATTATACTACTAGGCTATAGTAACTGAAACAGCATGGTACTGGTATAAAAGTAGAGACATAAATCAGTGGAATAGAATACAGAACCCAGAAGTAAAACCGTATAGCTACAACCAACTGATCTTCAACAAAGCAGACGAAAGCATACACTGGGGAAAAGACACCCTATTCAATTAATGGTACTGGAAAAATTGCATAGTCACATGAAGAAAAATGAAACAATACCCCTATCTCTTGCCATACACAAATATTAATTCTAGATATATTAAAGACTTAAATGTAAGGTGTGAAACCCTAAAAATTCAAGAAGAAAATCAAGAGAGTAAACAGGCAATCTACAGAGTGTGAGAAAATATTCACAAACTATACATCTGACAAAGAACTAATATCCAGAATCTACAAAGAACTCAAAGAAATCAACAAGAAAAAATCAAACAACCCCATTAAAAAATGGGCCAAAGACATAAAGAGAATTTTTTCAAAAGAAAACAGACAAATGGCCAACAAATGTATGAAAAAATGTTCAACATCACTGATGTCAGGGAAATGCAAACTAAAATCACAGTGATATACCACCATATCCCTATCAGAATGGCCATTATTACAAAGTCAAAAAACAACAGTTGCTGGTGTGGATGCAGAGAAAAAGGAATGGTAATGCACTGTAAATTAGACTGCAAACTAATACAACCCCTACCAAAAACAGCATGGAGATTCCTCAAATAGGTAAAGGTAGACCTCCATTTGATCCAGCAATCCCACTACTGGGTATCTACCCAAATGAAAATAAATCATTTCATCAAAAAGACACCCACACTCAAATGTTTATTGCAGCACAATTTACAATTGCAATGATGTGGAATCAACCTAAGTACTCATCATTTCATGAGTGGATAAAAAAATGTGATCTATCTATCTGTCTATATGTGTACACACACACACATACACCATGGAGTACTACTCAGCCATAAAAAGGAATGAAATAATGTATTTTGCAGCAACTTGGTTGGAGCTGGAGACCACTATCTTAAGTGGAGTATCTCAGGAATAGAAAATCAAGCACCACATGTTCTCACTAATAAGTGGGAGCTAAACGATGGGTACACACATGCACAAAGAGTCTTAAAGGACCTTAAAAACTAAGAAGGGGGAAGGTTGGGAGGGGGGTGAGGGGTGAAAACTTACCTGTCGTGTACAATGAGCACACTGAAAGCCCAGACTTTGGCATTATACAGCATATCCATGTAACAAAAACATTTGTACCCCCTTAACATTTTGAAATTAAAAAAAAAAAATCCTGAGTTCTTACCATTATTCTGCCATTAGTGAAGGAAGTTAAAAATTGAGTTCAGTAAAATTTAGTTACATGGAACAACTAGAGAAGAACTTTGGGACACAAGAAGGCAGGTGTTTGGAGATCCAGAAGTTATCTAAGCACCATGCCTGGATGGCTCATCCAATGGACAATTTTGATCATGTCATTCTCTTCCTGCTGGATTCCTTTCAAAGGCCCTCATCATCAACCCAGAGGAAACAAGTCAAATGTATTTATTGGTAACTGCCCTGTTTTTGAGCATCATTTCTTACCATGCTCGTGGTGCAGTAAAACTTACTGTACACACACTATGCTCTTTATCTGCTCCTGCTGTTTGGTGGAAATAGTGTTTCCTCAGTCTCTTCCTGGTTGACAACTGCTTATTCTTTAACTCTTAGCTCAATAGTACTTCCTTCTTCCCTGACTCCTTAGTTTTGGTTAGGTGCTCCTCTCTGGCAATCCCATTGAAACACTGACATAACATATTATAACTATTTTTGAGGGGGGACTCCATTGAACAATGGATTGTATGAGATCAGGGAATATGTCTTCATTTTTGTATTTCCGTCATCCAGGAGAGATCCTGGTCAATAACAGATTCACTATAAACCCCTGGTGAATTAATAAATAAATAAATAAATGTCAATAAATCGTTTACTTAGAGATTTATAAGGCAAATTAATTATGATGTATTTTAGGAGGCTTTATTAATAAGAGAGATTGAGCTTTTCCATTAAAGAATCATTTGAAAAATAGTTTTTAAATTAGCAGGTTAGGGAAGAGAAGAGAATCTAGTATCTATGTATATTGGGGTAGTGCCTTCTTTTATCATGATTTTTCCTTATAATTCCCTGTTCTTGGTGTGAAGGGATGATATTATGAAGGTATAAAAACTTTGCTTTTATAATCCCTGAAATTCATTTGTTTATTTCTTAGTCCTTGGCTTTAAAGTCCTGCCATGGAAAAGGAAGGTCATAGCAGAAATATAAAGTAGAATAGAAAAAGTCATAGATTTTATTATTATTATTACTTCACAGAGATAGGTGATTAAATCTCTCACAGGACTGGTTGAAGAAAGGAGAACAGAATAGAATAAGGGGTTCAAAAGAATCATGTCTCAGGATGAAACCTGTTCCTGTCCCCATTACATTAAGTTCCAACCACAGAAACAAATTCCTACACTTATTTAGGGATCTGAGGGCTGGAGGAGAACCCAGGAAGCCAGCACGTTCCTCCAGTTTCATGTTTCCTTGCACCATATGAGCAATGTTTGATAGCAGAAGAATACACTGACTAATTGTCATGTGTGGGCATAGAGAGCCTGAGAACAACCACCCAGGATTCCTGTAGCCAAGAGTGGTGTGGGAGAGCAGCTGAAGTTTCCAGTGCTCCGAGAAGTTAGCTGAGTTGGCAGGATTGACATTTTCTCAAGGTTGAGATAGAAGAGGCAGCCACAGATCATGGCACAACCAAGCCTGAGGACCAGAGAGATGGACAGAAAAGTTGATGCTAACAAAGACTAGAGGTCAAGGGCCTCCTCCACAATTTGATGATGTTGTAAGAATCTCATCCTCTCCTCTGTAGACAGTAGACGTCAAAGCTTCTCCCAAGAAAAGAAGGTCAAGGGAGCTGTCCAGCTTTAGCTTGTACCTCAAGTGACTATTGTTAGTCAGAATTGACTTGACATTATCTACCTTTAGTTGGAATGGGGGCTTTAATTAGAGAAGACTTTTCAGAGAGATCAAAAGTTACATTTGCAGTTTTGAGTTCTTGGTATGTGAAAGTATCTTACTCACTGCATCAGTTTCACCAAGAACAAGTTCTCTAAAAAAGAGAGGGAAATAAATGTGCAGTGACTCTTAGATGGAGTTCCTTTAGTCCCACACAGAGCAGTCCATTAATGCTGATGAACATATTTTCCCCATTCATTGCCAGGAACATGGTAACTTATGTCAGCACTTCATACATATTGTCCGTATTAAATTTCTCTATCTCTGTCTGTCTGTCTGTCTTTCTCTCTCTCTCACACACACACATCCTACACAATATAGTTCATCCTATTTAACTGATGGAGAATCTTAAGACAATATGTAATCTGTTCAAAGCCACATGATAAATGGCAGAGATAGGTAAATTCAGGTCTATCTACCTTCATAGATCTTGATCTTCTCATTTATTATTGTGGCCTGAAAAAATTGATACTTCTTCCCCAAACATAACATTTTTAATTTTTTTCCTTACTAACTGCTGGTAAATAATTATAAAACTTTGAGCTTGCAGATGACTATTCTATAAATATTATAATGTAAAAGAATCTTGAGAGTTTAGGTAATCAATTAATATTATACAGTATGATTTATTATAATATTGTTATTTATTGAAGTCACAATATGACATGAGAGATTACAACAGGGGTATTGAGTTTTTATCTAGAGAGAGAAGGCATTTTGTTGCAAGTGTTTTATATTCAATTTTTAAAATTACAGTAATATATCAAGATTCATGTTAGAAGTATTAAAATTTAAAAATTCAGCTATTTCGGTTTTCAAGATACTATAGCATGTAGAATCGGAACTTCAATAAGGAAAAACATTTCATGAGAGGATGAAATGGCAAGAAGCCTCAGAGTAGGCATAATTTGTGACAGTATGTATGGTGGTCATTATCACATTCATCTATAGGATGCAACTCATTCTTGGTCCTTGTCTTCCTGTCATTAAATAATATAAAGTTACTCTTTGGGTCTGCTAAATCTTTTGTTATCTTTAGCAAATTTTAAGTTTTTAAAAAAGACTTTAAAAGGAACATGTTTCCTAAAGTCTTCTGAACGTTAAGAAAATATTTTGTCAACATTGTTAATTATTTTTAAACATCTATAGGTTTTACAGTTCACACACAGTATTTACTATTGGGTTCTTCAGAGTCAATTTACTGAGTGGAAATGGACTTAGTTTTTAAACAAGTCATCCAATTTTTATTTAACTATGTAACTAACTACCACATGAAAACTATCCTATTATAAAATCTTACTGTGACTTAATTCAATGTTCCCTCTATGTTTCCAGGATATAAATGATATAAAAATCAATGCTGTTGCAACTAACTTATTGGAAGTGTAAGAGTTGCATTTGGTGTTGTTTTCTGTGTTCTTTGAAGGGGAAGAGAAGGTGTAAATATATGTGTTCCTATACTTCTCTTTCTAGTAATCATATTATAAAAGGTTAGTTCAGTAACTGTGTGGGACTATATTCTAAATTATCAGAAAATCAGAGCACACAGCCAATTCTCCTAACTATAGTCAAGTTAATGTCTATTCCACTTAGGACAGATTGTTTTGTAACTATTTTTAATCTCTAGGTTTAGAAATTTCCCTAGTCCTCATAATTACAGCTTATTTCAGTAGTCTATTCTTTATTGGTCTTATGTATAATATTTTCAAATAATAATAACTCCAAAAGGTAGAAATATAAAAGACTCATAATAATATTAGGCACATGAAGAGCAGCAGATGTACTATTAACATAATGTATAAAATGAAGGACAAGATCAATTAGTAAAGGTCCTATAGGAACACTCATAAAGGTTTTAATCTGACCTTACATCCAATTATATTTTATATTCTGAAAGAATGGAAACAATCTCTTCAGATTTTACAGTACTCGGGGCCCACACTAAATCTTTCATATGTTTTTAATATCAGTCATGTGCATAAAATTACATTTATACTGTAATTATTTCTTTAAGATTAGGTAGATCCATCCAGTGGCAAAGGTTTTAAAAAGACTTTATGAAACAGATTTCATTGCATAAAATAAATAGGAACATTCACATTCTGCTATTATACCACTGGTCTGTTTATTAATTTATTTGTCAAAAAATTAATGAAGTCTGTTTGGTGAGAGAGCAGAGAGAGAAAGGGTAACAAATGAGGAAAGTTAGGTCTTCAGGTCACCTTATGAAAATGAGTGGTGTGGTTGTGTTTGGGAGGTGTCAGAATTCGGAAGAGCTATTATGGCAAATAAGAAAGAATGCTGTTTAGAGATGTGGAAAATTCTGTGAACAAAAGTGAGGTTGGGAATAATCAGTAATGGAGTCCTTTGGCACAGTTATATGATATTGTCTCAGGAGCTTCAAGCGAGGGAAGATAAAATGAACTGCAGGTTTTGCCACAGGTAATCTGTGAAGGGTAGGATTGGGGACAGTTTGGTTGAAATATTTAACTACGAGAGTCAGGGTGGGTATGGAATCACATGAAGACAGAATTGTTTTGACATTCGTCGTATATAACTAAACTACAGTGGAATTAGGCTAAATACATTTAACTCTATAATCTTATGAAAAAGTTTAAAAATAAAATATAAAACAAACATAAAAATCACTTTAAATTTGTACTAAAGCATTTAGATAAATTAAGGTATTTAAACATGCAAAAATGTACATTTCACCTCTCTTCCACATTCATAATTACACAGAATTAATCAATTTGTGATAATTACCTTTTGCTTCTAATTCATCAATAATTTTGAAGAACTTTAGATTAAAAATAAATAGGGTTCTATGGATAGATGAATATATGGGAATCTGGTGAAGCACTTTCACTATCCTGGTCCATCATTTTCTAACAAATCTGGAGCTTTTGTGTGTGTGTGTTTGTTGTTTATATGACTTTAGTGTGTCCGTGTATTCATTTATTCAACAATTATTTATTGAGTTCCTGTTAGATAGCAGGCATAGTCCTAGGAATTTGGAATACAGTGGTGAAGAAAACAGACTTAGTGTCTATTCTCAATCTTAGGATCTGATTCTATCTTAGGGGCTCTATAATTAATTAACCACTCACAAGTAAAACCATTTTTATTACCATGGTATCTTAATTGTTTATTATAGATAATTGCTGTTACTTGGCCTTTGCATCTGGGGTCACCCAAGCCCCACTAGGAACAGGTAACGCATTTCAATTGCGGTGTGTTCCATCTGCTTTTGTAGCTACAATATAGATAGCTCTTAATTCCTAACTTCAAGTCTTCAAATTTTTTTCTCCATAATATGCCAAGGGATGTCTGGAATCTCAATTCTTCAAAATAGGCATCACATTGATTCTATATTTGGGCTAAATAACCCAGCAAACCATTACGAATGTAGTGAGCTTGCTCCAGCCCACAGATTGTCTGCTAAGGGCACCTTTATCAACACATTTAGCTCAATCAAGCACCCTTAAAATCAGTATGCACAAAGATGCTCTAGTGTTTGTTATTAAACTTGCACACATTTCTATTTATATTTTATATCAGTCTCATCAAAATAATTGACTTCTACAAGTGGTGATTTAAAACATCATTTTAAAACAAAACTTTAGTTCTACTTTTTGCAGCGCTACAGAATAGCTTCTACTGATAAAATTACTGTTAAGAAACCTTATGATAAAATAACACCACATCCTGAGTAAATTATGACAAATATAAATTTTACTACACCTCAAGAATTGCTAAAATAAGTTAAATCTTAAAGGGCCCTAAAATAAAACAAAATTATAAAATAAAATAAACCAGTTTGCCCTGAAGGAAAGTGAATGCTTCGGTGCTGTGATGGCAAGATAAACCCATGGGATCCCAGCAATGTAGGGAAGCTGAATTTAAAATGTCTACATTAAGCTTGGAACCTTGAAAGGACTGAATTGTTCCTAGGGTGGTAAAACTCTCTCAATCTCAGAAAAGGCAAATTTAAATTCACCTTCAAGGGAAAGCATCCTTAATTTAAGTACAAACCAATCTCATAGATTAAATTTAAAAATGAGTTTACATTTAAAACAAAGTCATTAAGCACATAAGAGAACGAGTCACCATGATTGAGATATAAGGAAACAGCAATAGATTTACTGCCCCATGACTTCAGATGTTGGAATGACCAGATTTAAAATATAAATTACTCTGACTAAAACATTTAAGGGTTGAAAAGGGAATGGAAATGATGTAAGTTCAGGGAACCATCAATAATGTCTTGGTAGATTTGAAAAATATCCCAATTCAAATTTTAGATATTAAAAAATAGAATTGTAAAAAAAAAAAAACTCAGGTGAGTAAACAGCAAGACAGATAAACTTTAATAGAGAGTTAGTAAACTGGATGAGAGAGTTTCAAAATACAAGGGGATGTAAAATATGAGAGAGTGGTTAAGAAATCTGAATGCTGAAATGAACACTAACAAATATCTCACTGGAGTTCCGGGGACAGGATAAAGAAAATGAAGAGGAAGAATGGCAACATTTGAAAACATAATGGGTGATGATTCTCCCGAGATGATAAAAGAGATAAATTTATAAAATATGCTATGAGGATGCCAAAAGAAAGCCTTACTTAGGTGCTTAGTAGAGAATTTGCAGAACAACAAACACAGAATGAAAATTGTGAAAGCAGCCAGAGAGAAAATACACATCAATTACAAGAGAACATCAAATAGATTGACAGTAGATTTCTCAAGAGTATGATGATGGAAACCAAAGGACAGTAGAATAAAACCCAAGTCTTGAGAAAAATTTAAAGTTAACTTTCCTGAGACAGTCCCAATTATACTTAATAAAACTAGTGAGGCTGTGTACTTAACATAAGTTAACAGTCTGAGTGATCGTATTTTGCTTTCTACTTTTGGTTACCTCATCGACCTTATCATTGTTAAAGAAAATTCTTTGATTGCGGTTCATATCTTGACCTGAAAATTTAGAGATTTGGACTTATTTTCTATTCGCCTTTGCCTCTATATTGCAAGGTGAAGTCCTGTCCTCAGATATTTTGGAATTCTCTTTAAATATAAGTGGTGCTTAGATTCTGTGTTGCTGAAACCTAATAGTGCCTAGTGTCCTCTATTCATTTTATAATTATAATTACACACTTTTCTTTTTTCCAAGCGAAATAAAATGGCTTTTGTTGCTTCTCACTTTCCCAAAATCCTACTGATTTCTGTGCTTCCACTCAGGCTTTTCCCTCAATTCATTTTTTACCAGAGCAGCTACAGGGATTTAAAAAAATACATTTAAAAATACGAATCAAATTATGTTTATTTTCTGCTTTAAATCTTCCAATGGCTTTCTATGATACTTCAAATAAAATTGGAATTCTTTGCTTGTCTACAAAATTCCTTCTTCCATTCCATTTCCTCCATCACCACCATGCCTTCAGTGCTAGCTGTTCCCTCTTAACATTCTCGTCCCCCATTTTTGTAAGACTGGCCTTCTTACATTCAGATCTCAGACTAATGTCATTTCTTAGAGGCCTTTCTGATTATTAAAGTCACTCAGTCACTCTGTATTAAATACTTTAATTTTTCTCTACATATCATGTTGAATTATTAGATATTTTCATACATATCTATCAATATCTGTGCAATATTCTCTACCCTAAGTCCCAGAATATAACATCCATGATTGCAGCAACCTCACCTCTGTTTTTCACAGGTGTGTCACCAGACATTAGAATACCACCTGGGTCATTGATGGTGTTCATTAAATATCTGTTGTATGCATGAAGGAAATAGTTTTCTGCCATTTTGAATTAATATATTTTTACTTATGTGGCAAATTTTGTTAATATGCTCATTAATAATGGCTAGTGGTCTTATCATCCAAGAATATGTTTCTGATTGCATTTGTAAATGTCTTATTAAATTTTTGTACTAACTTAAATCTTCTTGAAATATTACTCAGAGTAATTTCTAATAAATTGGTTGAACTTTGAGAACTTTTAAAACCTGCACATGAATAGTAATTTATTTCTGTCTAGTCCAGCATAATTTGAATATGACACAATGTAGGCTATTTTTCAGTACAAGGAACTATGAATAACTCCCAGAATAATAAATTTTAATTTTGAACACCCTATTAAAAAAAAAGAATTGTCAGTGCTGATCCATTTATTAGTGAATTCCTCTGCAATTAAATTTGATTGAGTTGTGTTTTTTAAAGCTATATTACACTCTGAGTTTTTTACTGTTTCTAATTTTTTGTGGAGAATTTCTTGTTGGATTTTATGTTTTTAGCATAAATTTTTTCTCTGTTCATGCAGTAGACTTTTCTGAAAAGTGTCTCTAAAGTTTCTATGCATTTTTTTCTTTTAGCATGCTCAATTAGTTTTTTTTGAAAGTTTATATATTGAAGAAAATACACCATCAAATAGGAAATTTTCATATATATGTATTTCAATAGTAGCTTAACTTTTGAGTAAGTACTATAGAAAAGGGTTTTATTAAGATAAATAATGATTTATTAAAATAAATTTATATAAATTATTTATTACCTTCAACCTTGTCAGAATTTAAGGTCTTTTTTTTTTTTCATTTTCATTCTGATTTCATGCTAGGTAGTAGCCTTTATACAGACATTTATATTTTTCAAAATTTTTTTTGCCTTAGAGGGTTTATTTGTCATTAAATTAATTTGGAACTACTATGTGTGGGACTTTGTGATAAATGTGTATACAAAATTATATATTCAAATTTGGTTATTTCCCATGGCAAGTCCCTATGTAACAGATTTATTAATATTGTCATCATTATTTATTTTATGGAACAGAGAGTGAGATTGGTTAATGACTTTTCTAAGAAGACATAACTAGGAAGAGGCTGAATTACATTTCAGCTCAGAATGTTCTGTGGCAGCAAGGGGGAATACTAATCTAGAAACAGGAATAGACTAGCATGCTGCAATCTTTAATTTAACTATGGCCCACAGAGCTGCTGTGGAAAGTGTTGACAGGCAGCCCACCAAGCTTTTGTGAGTCATGTGCTGCCAAAATTCCCTGGCCCTGAAGAAGAGGGGTCTGGATCTGACTCAAAATAATATGGTAGGGAGCCTTAGTCACACAGACAATTTCCAGACCTGAGTATAAAAGATAAAAACAAATAAATTTGAGCCTGTATTTTCAGAAGTCTCTGCAAGCTAGGTAATACCACCCTGAAGTGGACTGCTATGATATTACAGCTGCTACTCGTAGGGGATTAGTTTCCATGGGAAACACTTCAAGCAATCTAATTGTCTGATCAAACAATCCATTTCACTGCAAAAGGAATAAGGCCCCATTTCCTTTCCTTACTATTCCCACTAAAGTCATGAAAGTCCATATCATAAAACTGGAGTGCTGTTCTACAGAATATCTGACATACTTTGAACCAACAGGGCGTTGTGTGCCCTGTTCACAGCTTGAACACCTATGCTTAGAAATCTAGACATTAAAATTTCTTTTTGTTTCTTTCTATACTTAGCTAGGATATGTTATTTGCTTGTTATTACTACTATAGTGTAGGTTAGTGGTAATAACATTTGACATTGAGTCCACTGATTTCAGAAAGGATAAAAATAATACCTGGGTGGTATTATCACCATATGAGAGAAGAGATGGGTTTTCCCTGGATTGAGGATCATAGGACCACTGGCAAGAATCTTTTAAGTGGGCTATATGACATTTTTTATAGATGGAGGCTTGTGCAATTTTGTGCATCATTTGATTGGGAGTGGTGCATTTAGAGTTGAATCCTGAAAGGAGGGTCATGTTAGGTAAGGGTCATTCTTGGCACTGTATGCATAGGAAGAAATGTATGTGTGTCTGGAAATCCAAAGGTAGAACGTACTAGACATGTTCATCACAGTATCTGCCATCTTCAGATGCCCCCCCCAACTGAGTGGGTGACTATGGATAAACACATTTCATTTTCATGTGCCTTGACTCTCCTGAGCATATATAATTGGATTTGGGGGTGGGATCCTGATCTAAGGGTAGCCAATCCATAGATTGGCCAACAGAGCATGACGTGGACCCTTGTGAAGGATGTGATGTGTTTTCTCTTGGCAATTCAAACTAGCAAAAAATAGTGTGAATCAGGCAGTAATGGGAATAGAAGGGGAAATGATCTAGCGAATTCATGGAGTAAGAGCATAGATGTCCATTGGTAAGCCAAAATCATGAGAGAAGAGCAGAGAATCAATAAGGAAAAGTCATCAGGTAGAAAACATCTATGCAGAATGGAAAGGAAAAAGGTAGGTACTTTATTTACAAAGCCCATAGCAATAGGGATAGAAAAACATTTAGTTAAAAAAATTACTGTGCAGGAGAATGAAGACCTGTATGGCTTCCCACTGCTCTTGTAGTTCTTAGAGTTGCCTGAATCCTAAATGACATTTTACTTCCAGTTTCTGTGAGGTTAAGCCACGTTTGATTAAGATTCTTTGTCTCATTTTGAATGAGTTAATGTTCCTTTTCTCTGAAGTAAGAGAACTAAATCTGAATAGCTTAATCAAAATCCACAATTTATTTAAAGATTGTGTCAAAGGAAAAATGCACTGGACAGAGTTTAAACAGGCAAAGAAGTATTCATTCAATTGTAACAGAGGTCAAGACTACTGCATTAGGGGAGAGATTAAACTCAACTCCTCTAAAACAAAAAGCAGGTGAGCTTTTAAGCACTGACGAGAGCTAGTGGAAAAGTACTGAGGATATTAGGGGGTAGGTTGTCAGTGTGATTAGGCCATTTGTGTTTGCTAATTGGCACTTACTGAAGTTAGACTCCTACCCTCCCACAGAGACTAGCAGATAGGGGCTCTATCTTTCTTGATGATTATATTTCAAAAGGATGGCTCCCAGGTCCTCAAGAAAGACATTTCTGGGTTGTAAAACAGAAAAGAGGCTGGGAAAAAAATTTACATCTCAAGAAGCAGAAAAAGAATGTACAGAGGCAAGTGTCCTAAAGTAAATGTTCTAAGGAAAGGAAGGTCAGGGGCCTACCATCAGTTAGAAGATTGTCTAAAGTTTAGCTAAGCTTTGGGGAACATTAAGGTTGAAGTTGGCTTGGTCAATTAACAGAGTAATTCATAGAATAAAAGATGTTACCAACCAAGCTTCAGAAAAGCAGGAAGCAGAAGGACTGCAGGGACCCTGGAGGCAAGAAATCTGTGTTTTTTCTCCAAGACACCATCATTAAGGTGTCATAGTTTCCAGCCCATTGAAAATTACCAGGAGCATCCTTTGATCCAATTTAGATAGGTCAAATATATTCATTCATTTATTCATTTATTTGAAAAATATTTATTGAGCATCTACATGTACCAGACACTGTTCTAAGCACTAGGGATTTATTCATCAGTGAACAAAAATGTTCAAAATTCTCCACACTCATGAAACTCACATTGTAGTGGGAAGGGAACAAACAATGACGAAAATAAGTAAATAAAATGTGTAGCATGTAGATGGTGTTAAGGTCCATAAAGAAAATCAAAGAAAGGAAAGGGAATATGCTATACCTACCACAGTTACAATCCAATGTATGGACCCCTGCCACTCTGCGGCTATTCCCTGCACATTCTCTGGGTAATTACCAGATATGAGGGAACCATTGTGAGATGGGGCAACAATGAAATTGGTGTTTATCACACCCTTTTGACATACATATTTCTATACCATACACTCTCATCTTTGAGTTATCATAAGTGTGTTTTTGCCTCTAGCAAATTAAATACCTTAATTAATTCAGTATATTTAAGCACATATTAAAAATATTTTGAAAGAGTATATTACAACATATTAATAAAGAGTAACTTTGGTTGGAAGGTTATGGGTCATATTTTGGTCTTTATACTTTTCCAAATTTTGTAAATTTTCGTCAATGGGCATGTTATTTTTGCCTTAATAATTGGAAAGTTTTTAACTTTAAAATTTTAACTTTTTATATAACTTCTTCATCACTGTAATAATAATTATTATGATAATAATTTTTAGTACAAAGTGCTTTCATTTTCATCATTTTATTTAAACCCTCAAAAATGAGGCTGGAGAAATTAAGGCAAGAATGTAAAAGGTCTAGCATGCTTGTTAAAGGGTTCACAATAAGAGAAAATTTAACATGTGTAATGTGAAGACTGACATCATCTTATTTATTCTGAAAAAAGAAAACCTGTAAGTTACACTCAGGATGGACTGACGGGGGGAGAATCTGGAGTTGGCCATGGCATCTGTGGGTGGAGACCCACAGAGGGAAGGAAATATTACAGAGGGAAGGAAATATTAGGGTTTAGCTAAAGAGAAAGGTTAAGAAAACATTTTTGAGAGTGTGATGACCAAAATTTCTTTTAACTCACAATTTTGTATAGAACCAACCTTACATTCCTGAGTGAGCAGGTTCTAGGTTGATAACTCTTAGTCCCGCCTTCATACTGAGCTGCCTATCATTTACAAATTCCAAATGCCTATGTGTATAAACCCCATCCCCACATGCTTTTAACATTTTTACAATGGGATTTCAGATTACTTTTATTTTTATATATTTATTTTGCAAATTATATACAGTAAAATTCATCAATTTTAAATACAAAAGAAAATAATTAAAAAAAATCAGAGACTCAAAGTTGATTGAAACAGTATGCTTTTGCTTTAGGGGAGCCATTGTAGTTTTAGAAAGTTGTGTCCTATTAGTTTCACCTCCTTTAAGACTTTTAACCCCAAATTGTTCCTTTTTAAAAATAATGTCAAAATAATTTCCAGTAAATAAACACTAGGTACAAGGAAAATAATTATATTAGTATGATTTCCTCCACATTTGCCAGAAAGGTTGTTCTATAGCATTCCTATATATGATCAATTTTGAAAAATAGTGGTATGTAGCTGTATGCTTGTGTATGTTTTTTACTTGATGGTTTAGCTATTTACTCTTCTGCTCATTAATGACTTCCCTAATTAGATAGAAAATGTGTAGCTACTCACAACAATATAAAATATTGAAAGGTGACAGAGAAAAAGCCCTTTACTAGTCCCTTGGGAAAGACAATTTCTCATCTGTAATTGTTTTGCTCTCTGAAGAAATATATCAGATGCCATTTCCACGTGGATTTTCTGGATATAGTGTGACTCACTATTTTAATGTCAACAGAAGCAATCCCTTGCAGAGTTCCTCTGCCTTTTGTATGCTCTAGTTATCCTGAGGGACCTTTAAGCTATAATTTGTAGAGAAAGACGGCAGCATGACACAGAGGAGGTAGGGATTGATTTGTAAGTCGTGTCCCAGCATGTAGAGTGACAAATTGTGGACAGAAGCAGTGGGGATAGGAAAAGAAAAGTAACAATAAAATATCCACCCATCGCCGTACCTCAAAGTCTAGAGTAGTGGGAAGTTGATTAAATGAATGTCATGGAATTCCAAACAGATACTTAGAGCCTGGATAAGAAGCATAACTGTTCGTTCATTCAATGACCACTTTTTGCTCACCTATAATGTGTCAGGCACTATGCTGAGCAATGGAGATACATTAGTGATCAGGATAGATGTGGTCCCCGCATTTACCTACAATACAAAATTAAATATGCAATTGTGATAGCTTTTATAGTATAGTATGCAGGCTACACTTTGAGAGCTGTACAAGGGCATCTAATCTCCTTTTGGGAGACCCTAGAAGAACTGAAATGCATGAAAAATAAATAAGGTGGTTAAGTAAACAGGAGGTTTAAGGAGCTTCAGAAAGAGAAAGCAGTACACAGGAAGGCCAGAGAGACAAGAAGCAGAACTGAATTGAAGGAAGTTCAGGATGGCTAAACTATGGCAAGTGTTAACACAAGAGTGAAGAGCGAGGCAGGCAGTTGGCTTCGTTAAGGTATGTTAAATTAGAACTGACACCCAAATAAGTCTAGGTGAATTCTTCTTTCTACAATTTTTTTCCTGTAATTTTTATCAAATTCCCACACTTTTTAAAGCTATTTAAGATACATAGATAAAAGAACGATTTTTTAAAACCTCTAGCATCTCTAATTTGGCAAGATAAAAAGTCAAATAAAAGAACAACAGTAATACAGAGAAGTGAAATGATTGTAAGAACCAGAAGCTGCTAAAGAAACACAGAAGTAAAAGAGTGGGGAGGAAAGTCTAGTGCCTGAGAAAGATTTAAGAGGTGATTATTGGATTGAGTCTTAAAGGCCATGGGAGCTGGTGAAGCAGAGAAGGGAAGGACATTTAAGGCAGTGGGGACAGCATGTCCAGTGGTTTAGAAGCATGAGGAACAACATATGTTCAGAACTGCAAGTAGAATGCTTTTACTCCATCAGCATTTTCCAAAGTGTGCCTCAGGGAACAATCTGTAAGATGATCTAAAGACACTCTACTCCCTTCTTGAAAAGTTATAATGCCCATTAGCATAGTAAGGAATCTGAACATACCTACAGTGAGGAAAGCTGTTTAACTTTATTTGATATGGTGTTTTTCAAAGTGATTTGACCACAGAATTTCCCGTATTCCCTTCTCCTTTTGGTTTAAAACCTATTAATATCCATGAAACGTACTCTGAAATTGATAGCAGAACCTAGAGTGGGTGGTGGAGGGTTTCCAGAGCACGGGGGCTGTGGAAGATGGTCAGATCATGAAGACAATGATCTGCCAGGCTGGCCATAAGGGTAGAACTCACCTGATGTTTCCTTCCAGGTGGCTTCGTTAAGACGTGTTAAATTAGAAACTTCATTGATGAGACACATCCAGCCTTACTCACTCCATTCTAAGGGAGTTCTGGGGAGTAACTTACCTGAGAGGTAAATTTAGGAAGAGTTAAATGAGAGTATCAGATCAGCTGCACCATCCCTCCTCTTGAAGTATGCCGCCAGCTGGGAGCACCTTTTCCAGGTGGGAAAACTTGCTCTAGTTCAGCACTACCTGGGGCTGGTAGGGAAATTTTCCTATTTGGGATTCGATACTAAGAGGTGCACTTGACTGCAAGAATAAATCATATCTCCAGCATAACTTCATCAGTAATGAGAGATATATCTTACTCATCTATATTTTATTCCTCTGTTTTATTTCTCAATATCTTCATAATTTATACAGGTAAGGAGGTGATATTTATTGTCCTTCATGGGATCTAGATATTAAGGAATTTGGTCTTTATCCTGTAGATAATTGGGAACCACCAAAGTATTTTAACAGGGGAGTAGCACGGCCAGATTTGCATTTGGCAGCTTGGGTAACAGTGTAGAAGATATTATATATTGGGGACCAGGGGGTCTGAGAAACTAATTTAAAAGGACAGAAGTAATACAGGCAAAAATTGATCAGATCTTGAACTACACCAACGGTGGTCATTCATTGGAGAAGGGGATGGATATAGAATATATTTAGGAGGCTGAATCAACACAACTAGGAGACTGATTAGATGTATAATGTTAGGGAAAGACAGTCTAGGATAACTCCTGAATGTTTGAATAGAGTTGGATTACATTTGGTTTGGTGGAAATGGAAAGCTCTATTTCTATCATACAGAGGTGGGCATGCCTTAGAAATCCAAGTAGAGATGTCTAGTAGTTCATTGTATTGATTTGTCTGAAATTCAGAGACATTTATATTCTAGAAATACAGACATGGCAGCTTTTTGTTAATTAGTGGTGCTTGAAGTCATGGTGTCAATAAAGTTCTTTAGGAGGGTGTGGGGACAATAATCCTACTCAATATCAATATGGAGCACTAATTATGTGCCCACTTTGTGCCAGCACTATATTAAACACTTTACACAAATGGTCTCATTTAATCCTCATGACAACTCTTTAAGGAGGAACACTAGTGCACGATTACCATCACTTTAAGATTGAAAGTTGAGAAAATGGAAGGAGGATTAGGAATGGCATCCTAGAAAAAGTAACATTTAAGAGGCAGTTGGAGGGAAAGAAATGAACAATGAAGAAAAGATAAAGTGGTTGGAGAGAAAGGAACATCTAAGAGGGAACTGAAATAAAAGAGGGACTGGTCACCAAATTTAAATGCTTTGTAGAAGTCAAGTAAGATAATAGCTAAAGAATTTCCACTTGATTTAGCAAGTGGGAATTAATTTTTTTGTTCATAAATATTCCCATGATATTTTAAATGTATTCAGTAAAATATACCTGTATTCAGGAACATACGTAGATGTGTCTTTTTGGTTGTCTATTTTAGTTATTTTTTGCAGGGGGCATATATTCAGAGTTTTGCTGTGTAATGCTCTTTGACAAATTTAATCAGGGCTTGGGGTTAAGCCCGCTATGAGAATAGAGAACAGAAAACCATGGTGCTGTCATACTCTTTTTGTTCCTTCTATCAAAGGTCAAATTTAGGAGCATAGTGTACTATAGCAATTATGAGTCACAAACTCAATTTCCTGTTAGAATTCTACTCAGAAAGTAAGTAGAGCAAAAAGAAGAGAATGCTTTTTTTCTAGAGGCATTTGGGGGAAGAGAAGCTGTTCATCACCTAGAATTTGGTAAAAGTCACCTACCTTGAAATCAGATTGATTGTTGAAGAAATTGGCACCAATCAAAACTTCTAAGGCACAGAGCTAAAGGAGCTTTTACACTTCGCATAGGGGGATTTATTAAGGTACTAAATCTTAGAGCAAGTCTCTACGTGCATGAGCTTTAATGATGCAGATGTACAAGCAGATGAACATTATTTTAAGAAAAAGTTCTCTCCCAAAATCAAGTTAATATTGCAGATTTATCAGCAATTGTTTGTACTCTATTTGACTTCTGAGATTTAAAGTTGATTGACAACATTATTTCTTTTATAATCCACTTTTTAATCGTTGATCTGCCTGACTTTGAATAATTTATGCTATAGGATTTTGTGTCTGTGTGTTCCTTTAATCTGAAAAGAGTAGAAAATAATGATATTGTAATAATATAAAGCTTACACAGTGGAAAGCAATAGGAAGAAAAATTTTAACATCAGTGGTAGAGTCGATGTTAGCTGCAATTGCAGAATGCGGGCCTAAAGTAATGGGGATAAGGTGACCACCTTGGTCCAAGTTAAGAGATATATTGGTACCCCACATTATGACTGTCCTGTTGCTTGGAATCATTCGCAACTGACAACTAATAGAGACATGTTCAATATTCTTTTGCATTCAGTAGAATGCAGCAGAATGAGCTTGACTGACATAAAAAAAATTATTTATGTTCTTCCCTCTGCCCTTCCCTAGCCCCTTTTTGAAGTGCTTATACACAGGAGCATTGCCCGGAGGTTTCCCAGGGCTCCTCTTCCTGCCAAACAAGCTCAAGCAGGGTAGAGGGGATCTCAAAATCCTGAGACATGGTTGTGAATTTGGAGTCTAAATAATTTATCTATTTTCATTCCTACCACATTTGCCTATTTTTCCTTTTATTGTGCAAAGCAGTCTATTTGATTTTTGAAATGCACAAGAATGTTTGGCATGGACAAATAGCTGTGATTTCTCTATTTGATATATCTCACAATGTTGGAATATACCAAAAGGAGGCCATATATTCTCCTTGTCAGTAGAATGGTCTTTGGAGCCAGAAAAATTAATTCTGTATTCACTACTTATAGCTCATATGACTACAAGTAAGTTACTATACTTCTGATTTTTTAATCTCTAAAATTGGGTTAATGATGCTTATTTATTCGGTTTTCATAAAAAATTTAATGAGTTATTGTGTACCAAGTGCTTAGGACTGTATCTGATCTTCAGAAGGCACTCAAAATACAGGGTCTGCCTAGAATATTACTAATTTGGCCTTAGAGTTGAGCTCTCTTGAGTCAAACTACTTGGGATGAAATCTGGACTTCCATGCTTTAGCAGCTGTGATCTTTGATAAGTTGTGTAACACCTCTGTGCCTCCATTTCCTTGTTTGCTAAGAGGGATTCATAATAGAAACTACTCTGTAAGTTCATGGGAAGATTAAGTAAGGTAATACATAAAGCTCTTAGAACAGTTCTAGACACATAGTGAAATCTGAATAAAAATTTTGGTGAAATGGATTATATCAAAATCACCATCGGTGTGTGGTGCTGTCAAACATATAATGAAAAACTATAATGAAAGCTTGATTTACATTCAAAGAAGTTTGTGCTAAACAGTAAATGTGTTCATTATTAAGGCTTTACTTTCCTGTTCCCTCATTACTTTTGAACTCTGTTCAATACTTTGGAACTCTGTATAGTGCTTTGAAATTCGAAGATCAACATAATTTTAACGATCTCATCAAAGTTATGCAATAGATCCCCCTCTGGGCCTTGGGGAGGCAGAGGTTTGAAATGCACAGACAGACCTGTCTGTGGTCTTATAGCAAAGTAATGGATGCTCTGGTACTGAAGTTAGGGACTTTTTAACCTGAGTCTTGTGCTCAGTCTAATTAGTTCATAGTTCTGCAGAAAGAATGTAAGCATGCTATCAGTCCAAGGGTTTGTATGAAGTACAAAGAGAGTAAGCAAGACATAAAACAGACCCATTTTTTAATGAGTACTTTTTATTGTTATGCAAGTTACATCATGCAGAAAATAACATATCTCATTTTCCAAGCAATTTAATAGCCTGCCAGTTATCATTTGGCAAGATCAAGCTATAAATCTGTTTTTACACAATTTGAGGAAGTCTTCTGGCATCCATTACTTATTTCAATTTTTTTCCCTAGGTTCTAGTAATCTTTATTTCTTTTGTAGTTATTAACAAGCTACCAAACCTTTAGTTTTTATAGTAAAATCTGAGTGTATCATTTTACTTGCCATATTTTGATGGATGCTTATTTGTATTAGATTATAAAAGATTAATACTGAATTTCAAATCAATATAGCATCAGGTTCTATTAGTATCTGCCGTAATCCTTGCTAGTGCATAATCCTTCAGGCTATATCTTATAAACACCAGTGGCCTTTCTTTATGTAAATGAGGCAGAAAAATATTGTTTTAGTTCAGTTCTAAAACTATACCAAAAAACCCCACATATAATTTCTAGGAATTTTCATGGGATATAAAAAGTATGGAGCTGATTCAGAAATTCTTCTTCTAGCTGTTATGGAATGTAGAATAAAAGCAGCAAAGTCATAATTAATGAAATACAACAGAGTATGGTGAAGGGCAGAGCTCTTGGCTATGGCTTCTCTGTCTTCAGGGGCTTTATGGGGCTGGGATGGGATGGGAAGTGAGGGCTCTTCTGCGTACGTCTTCTTTCACCTTTGGGGAATGACAAAGGTACCTTTTAAGGACTGATGCTGAATGACCATTATTTCATCTGACATTCTCTGGGGTGGAAGTTGCTCTTTTGGACTCAATTTCTGATGTTATCTGAATAGCACTTCTGCAACCAACCTGAGGCAGTGGTCTACTTCTTGAAAGCATCATGGCTGTACCAGGCCAGGGTCACCAGCTCTTAGGCCTGCATTTCTGCTTCCCAAATTACATAATGCACTTACTCCTGGCTGTTTGGGCTTCTGATCAAACCGCTGCACTAGACATCCTTATTCCACCTAATGATATAATAGCACTTATAATTGAAAGCAGGTACATATATGTTTAATATTTTAACAAATGTATAAATCCTTTTTATAAAAAACAACCACACACACACTAACACACACAACAGAACTCTTGTCCCTGCCATTGAATCAAGTGAGCTGTGTAGTTCTTGATTAGGATGAGGCCACACATCTGATGTTTAAACCCAGAAAATAAATCATTCCTAGATATATACACAGACATGTTTTTGTGTGTGTAAATTATCAAGTAAACTACAATTTCTTATAAATGTCTGCAAGATGATTAACTTATATTATTATGAAGTGTTTTTTCACTCTACATTGTTTTTATGGAAATAGTATTGTAAAAGATCCATTTCCAAATGCAATTTATAAAAACAAATCCTTAGGTATTTTCATTTTATAAAAAATTAAATTTATATTTTTCTGAAATGTATTATAAAATATGTAAGAATATTGTTTGTCATAGGTATAAATTACAGAAGGATGGAAAAAGCACAGAGTTTTATCTGCTTTTTACAATGTATTTTTTTCTCAACTCTAACTTATCATCCTTATAAAACAATGCCTATCAGCACTATCTAAAAATCAAGTACTGAAAAAAAATTGTATACAAATATCCTCTATGACTTCATTTGTATCAGAGTGACTTTTTAAAATTTGTATAAATTTATGGGGTACAAGTGTAATTTTGTTACATGTATAGATTGCATATTAATCAAGTCAGGGCTTTTAGGGTGTCTATCACCCGAATAACATACATTATACCCATTAATTTCTCATTATCCTCCCCCACACTTCCAAGTCTCTATTGTCTATCATTCCACACATTATGTCCCCATGTACAAATTATTTAGCTCCCACTTGTAAGTGAGATCATGCAATATATGTATGTCTTTCTGTGTCTGATTTGTTTCACTTAAGAAAATGGCCTCCAGTTCCATCCAAGTTGCTGCAAAAGGCATGATTATTCTTTTTTATGGCTGAATAGTATTCCATTGCACTTATATACTACATTTTCTTTATCTAATCATTCAGTGATGGACACTTAGGTTGATTCCATATCTTTGCTGTTGTGAATTGTGCTGCAATAAACATACAAGGCAGGTATCTTTTTGATATGCTGATTTCTTTTCCTTTGGGTAAATAACCAGTAGTGGCATTGCTGGATCATGCATGGTAGTTTTATTTTCAGTTCTTTGAGAAATCTCCATACTGCTTACCATAGAGGTTGTACTAATTTACATTCCCACCAACAGTGTACAAGCGTTCCCTTATCTCTGCATCCTCACTAACATTTGTTATTTTGTGACTTTTTAATAACCATTCTGACTGGGGTAAGATGATATCTCATTGTGGTTTTAATTTGCATTTCTCTGATGATTAATGATGTTGAGCATTTTTCATATACCTGTTGGCCTTTGGATGTCTTCTTTTGAAAAATTTCTATTCATAGCCTTTGCCTACTTTTTAGTAGGATTATGTGTTTATTTTGTTGAGCAACTTTTCTCCTGCTCAGGTCCTGGGGGGTGTTGTGCCAGGTTCCAGCACCAGAGGCTGAAGCCCACTCCATGCTTTCTTCTCAGAACTGGTTGAGGGAGCCGATGCCCCATTCAAACCCTACTTCTGCAATTGCCGCCCTAGTTTCCTTAACAGCTAGGATTGAAGCCACTGGTTCCCAGGATTTTGTGCAGTTTGTGAAGAGCTACGATCAAGAATGGCACCTTACAGTAATTGCTTAGGTTTAAAAAAGGACATGGGACACTCCCTGGAGCACTTCCTTCTCACAGGCTCTGGGCTGCTCCCTAAGTTAGACTCAGGGATTGGGAGGGTCAAGGTGCTCTCCTGTGGGGTGGATTGTGTGATTCCCCAGTGGGAAAGTGGACTGCAGAAAGGCACTCCCCCTCTCCCACGTTAGGAATTCACTCCCACTTCCTGGCCAGTCCTGGTCATGCAGACTACCTGTTTTCTTTCTTCTTCCTAGATTTTAAAATCCCCTTTTGCTTTTCTATTGAACTCTGTGTTCTCTTCTGAATAATGTATTGAAACAGTGATTGTCTACACACTATGTTAGTACTTCCAATTGGATGAGGTCTGCTGGAAATGCTTCTAGTCAGCCATCTTGGAAAAAAATCAGTGTAACTTTTGACAAGAAGGTCAAAATTGACTAAGCACTTGAATTATCGATATATTCTTTTAGAACAATGTTGTCAGCTTAAAACAATTGTCAGGATATTTCAAAATTATTAAGAATTTTATACTCTGCTCAACAGACAGTCTTTAAGAAGTACCTTTAAAGGTCAGAATACAAATCAGTGATGGATCTATGCTTTGTAGAATCAATAAGGCACTGAGTCTTGAACAAATAAGGCATGGGAGAGGATTCTTGAACTAAATGAAAACTTCATTTATAATTTTTTTTAAAGCAGGATCTTATAACCAGACACAGTACCCTATGGCAATTACAAACTCCAGGATGAATTATAATGGAAACAATATTTTGTGAAAGGCAATGCAAAGGAGAAAGTAGGTAGACAACACCACAGCACTATAATAGGGTGTATTTCCTATGACTTAAATATCTTGTGTTAAGGAACTGGCTTAATTGCTCTAACAAAAAGATGGTAAAATACAGTGACATGACATCATCATCATTGTCATCATCATCATCATCTAGAGTTTTATTTCTGTCTTGCGCGAACAGATTAGAGAAGAGAGGTTTCAGCTGGTGGGAGATTCTGCTTCACCAGGAGATTCAAGGACTACATTGGCTTCCATTATGTTGCTCTGACATTCCCTGGGATATTGTCCTGGAATCAGTGGAGAATGATAGGTCATCTCGCCATATATTTGCTAGCCTGCACGGAAAAAAGAAAAGAATAGACATGAAGGAAAAACAACTTACCCTTTATGCATGTAATATGGAAGTTACTCACACCAACTTCATTTAGTGCTTTGGCAAGAATTTACAGTCATAGACACAACCATCTGGAAGGGAGGCAGTTATCACACAGCTAACATTTGTAGGGGGTTCTACTACTAAAAGTACAAAAGGAAGACTGATACTTTGCAATCTTCCCTACACCTCTGAATGACAATACAAAGTTGGACTATCAAAAAGGACTAACAAAATTATAAAACATGCATAACATGTCTATTTAAGAAAACACATAGAGACAGCAAGTCTGACAGCAAAGTTATTAAGCAAATTAGTAATTGAGTACACATAAAACAGTCTAAAATTTCAAAAAATAAGAATGATAGAGAACTTTAAATTGTCGGAAGCATTAAATTTGATAAGCAGTCTTTTAGGTTTGCCTGAAGAATTCTCTGGAGATTCTAAACCAATTTCTACATTACTCAGTATAACTTATTCAGACAACGTATTTTGTCAGATATGCTTTACCAAATAACTCAGCTTATGTAAGTCCATACCCACTTCTAAGTATAGAAGAAAATAATATATTGTTAAAACATAGTACAGATTTCACTAGTTTATTCAAGTGCTCTTTAATACAAGATTCAAAGGTAAAAATGTGACAATAGCACCATTTCATTAAATTACAAAACAATTTCAAACTTTGATCTTGTTATGAGAGAGGTGCTCTGTACAGGGACTCTTCATGGGCCCACAGATACTGGGAGTGTTCAAACACACTGCACTTTCTAAATCACAATCTTAGGCTCTTAATTTTTCCTTACATATTCTTTTGTATGAATTAGAAATTTAAAATCAAGAAAAAACTAAATCAAGAGAGCATAGATAAACTTGTGTACATCTGAGTAATAATTAATATTCAGGTATAATTAATACTCAGATTTTTTTGAACTGGAAAAGGATAAGAAATGATTGTATATCACTGCTAATAATATTATAGAAAATAAAATTTATTAAAGATTTTGATAAATTTTGGTAAAATTCTATTCAATCACTGTGAGGTTTGTTTTCTTGCTAATCCCATTATTTTTTTATATTGGAAAATTACTGCTTTAAGTATTTGCTTAACACTGGAGAAAAATTTATTGACTGGCATAAAATTTATTTTTTAATTTAAAAATAAAGCTGATGATAATTTTGTTCTAATTGTTTTTCCTGTTGATCATAAACTAATAAAAACTAAGAGATTTTGGATTTTAAAAGAGGCAGATGTTATCTTAGTCCATTTGTGCTGCTATAAGGAGGAATACAGTGTCCTCACATGACACAGGTAGAAGGGCAAAAGCAGGTGAATGCTACGGTTTGAATATGTCCCCTCCAAAATTCAGATGTGGCCAATGTGATATGGTATTAAGAGATGGGGCCTTTAAGAGATAATTATGTCATGAGGGCTTCTCCCCTCATGAATGGGATAGGTGTCCTTATGAAAGAGCTTGATGAAGAGAGTTTGTACCTTTTTGCCCTTTGCCTCCTGCCATGTAAGGACACACCATTCCTGTGCTCCAGGGGATGCAGACTTCAAAACATAATCTTGGAGGCAGAGAGAGCAGCTCTCATCAGACACCAAACCTGCAGGCTCCTTGATCTTGGACTCCTAGACTTAACAGCTCTGAGAAATAAATAAATTTTTGTTCTTTATAAATTACCCAGTCTCAGGTATTTTGGTATAACAGCACAAATGAATTAAGACAGATGTTTTCTTGATTAGAAAAAATTTAAAAATAGATTCAAATAATAAATGTGCATTATTTTGTTATTAAAATGAGAAAACATTTCTGAGGTGATATTTCTTATGAGCAAATCAAGGCATAAAAAATGATTTTTTAAAATTTTTTATTTTTTTTATTTTTTATTTTTTAAATTTCAGAATATCATGGGGGTACAACACTTTGGCCATACACATTGCCCCTGTTCTGCCCATGTTAGAGCCACAATCGTGGTCATCCCCCAAACTGTGCTCCCCACATCCATTCAGTGAGAGTTTTTCCCAACCCTTCCACCCCCCTCCCGCCCACCAGCCCTCAGATGAATGTTAAAGACCTAAACCTAAGACATGAAACCATAAGAATTCTCGAAGAAAATGTTGGAAAAACTCTTATGGACATTGGCCTAGGCAAAGAGTTTATGAAGAAGACCCCCAAAGCAATCACAGCAGCAAAAAAAATAAATAAATGGGACCTGATCAAATTGAAAAGCTTCTGCACAGCCAAGGAAACTATCACTAGAGTGAACAGACAACCTACAGAATGGGAGAATATATTTGCATGCTACACCTCTGATAAAGGGCTGATAACCAGAATCTATACAGAACTTAGGAAAATCAACAAGAAAAATCAAACAACCCTATTAAAAAATGGGCAAAGGATATGAACAGAAACTTTTCAAAAGAAGACAGAATAATGGCCAGCAAACATATAAAAAAGTGCTCAACGTCTCTAATCATCAGGGAAATGCAAATAAAAAATGATTTTTTACTTTTCCAAACCATTTAAGAGTCTTTGCATCTTCAGAAGGAATCAAAGAAAAAGCATTTTCTCATCATTATTTTATTTAAATTTCTTCATTTGTAGAACTAAGAGAATGAGACAGTTATGTACTAATTACTTATATTTCTACTCAGGTTTTTATTATGGTAATTAATAGATATATTATGCTACAATTCAATAATAGCTTCAGAAACTAATGGCTCACAACCTGTTTTGTTCTGGAAGTTTTGCAATGGTTTGGGTGCAGTGCTTTGCATTTTTTGTCATATTGTGTAGCATGTCAGTAAAAGATCATGGGTCTATTGAATTGGTTCAGCAGGAAGAAGAATTTTCTTATCTGAATCGAAGCTTAGAATGGGTATCATGTAAAAGAAAAGAAGAGAAACAAACAAAAACCATACATACCTTGGAAATATTAAGCAAAATCTTTAAATACTAATCCCTATTGTAGAAAGTTAGTGAATATTCTTAATTAATTTTTTAATGCCTAATATCACTGAGCATGTTAAAGTGCAAAGAAATTTAGATATTATTTAGAAGAGTTTGAGTAATCAAATTTACACAAGTAAGTTGCAGACCTGGAAATTAAAAGGGTTCTGATTTTTTATTTCAACATCTTTCCCAAATGTGTATGTTTAATCCTGTCTGCCCTTCCTCATAGCAGTTACATAATTTCAAATCTCTTTGAACAATTTTTCTATGACTTGAATATCAACATGTAATAAACAAAACTCATGTTTCCACTCGAATTTCTCAATCACATTCCCATGTAAGATATTATTTGTCCAAGATGTTCTGTTTCCATATCTGAGACTCATTTAATTTTTTGCATATATTTAAGGGTACAACTTGATGATTTGATATTTGCGTACATTGTGAAATAATAACCACAGTTAATTTAATTTTAACTTAACCATCATCTCACATAATTACCATTTATATGTGTGAACAGTTGTGTGTGTGTGTGTGTGTGTGTTAATACCTAGGATCTGTCATCTTAGTAAATTTTAAGTATATGATACTACATTATTAAATATCATCACCTTACTATACATTGGATCTACAGAAGTTATTCATCTTGCCTAATTGAAAGTTTGTACATCTTGGCTAACATCTCCATATTTTCCCTCCCCCTACCTGTGGTCAGCACCATCATACACTCTACTTTTATTAGTTTGGCTATTTTGGATTCCACATATAAGTGAGATCAGATAATATTTGTCTTTCTTTGTCTGGCTTATTTCGCTTGGCATAATGCCGTTAAGGTCCATCTATGTTGTCACAAATGGCAGTATTGCCCTCTTTTTTAAGGCTGAATAATATTCCATTGTATGTCCCACCTTTTTTTTTTTTTTTTTTTTGTAAATATGTTCATTCCTTGAGGGACATTGAGGGTGTTTCCACATTTTGGCTTCTGTAAATAATGCTTCAACGAACATAGAAGTGCAGGTATCTCTTTGAGATCCTGATTTCAATTCCTTTGGTTAAACACTCAGAAGTATGAGTGCTGGGTCATATGGTAGTTCTATTTCTAATTTTTTGTGAGACTTCCATACTGTTTTCCATAATGGCTGTACTAATTTACATTCCTACCAAGAATGTGCAAAGTTCTCTATATCCTCAGAAACCCTTATCGTCTTTTTTTTTTTTTTTTTAACAATAACCATCCTAATAGGTGGGAAGTGATATATCATTGTGGCATTGATTTGCATTTCCATGTTGATTAATGATGTTAAGCATCTTAATCATATTTAAGCTAATATACCTATTAGCTATCTGTATGTCTTCTTTGGAAAAATGTCTATTCGGGTCCTTTGCCCATTTTTAATCAGGTTATTAGCATTTTTGCTATTGAGTTGTAAGTGTTCCTTATATATTTTTAATATTAACCACTTATCAGATATATGGTTTGCAAATATTTTCTCCCATTCTGTAGGTCGTCTCTTCACTCTTTTGATTGTTTCCTTTGCTTTGTAGAAGCATTTTAGTTTAATGCCATCCTTTTGGACTATTTTTGTTTTTGTTGTCTGTGTTTTCAGGGTTACATCTAAAAATAATATTGCCCAGACCAATGTTATGAAGTCCCCTATGTTTTCTTCTAGGAGTTTGACATCTTTAGGTCTTACATTTAAGTTGCTAATACACTGAGTTGATTTTTACACATGGTGTAAGACAAAGGTCCAGTTTTATTCTTTTGCATGTGGATATCCAGGTTTTTGAATACCATTTATTGAAGAGAGTGTATTTTTCCCCATTGATGCCCTTGTTGAATATTAGTTGAACATATATTTGTGGGCTTATTTCTGGGCTCTCCATTCCATTCTATTGGCCCATGTGTCTGTTTTTTTGCCAGCACCAAACTGTTTTCATTACTACATCTTGGTAACATAATTTGAAATCAGGAAGGGTGATGCCTCCAGTTTAGTTTTTCTTGCTTGAAATTGCTTTGCCTATTCAAGATGTTTTGTGGTTTTGTGTGTATTTTAGGATTTTTAAAAATTAGTGCAGCACAATTCACAATCTCAAAGATGTGAAATCAACCCAAGTGCCCATCAATTCTTTAGTGGATTAATACAATATGATATATGTACGCCATGGAGTACTACTCAGCCATAAAAAATGAATTAATACTTTTGCAACAATCTGGATGGAACTGAAGACCATCCTCCTAAGTGAAGTATCACAAGAACAGAAAAACAAAAACCACATGCCCTCACTATTAAACCCGATCAGAACTTATGTGCACAGATGGAAGTAAAACTCAATGGAAATGACACAGGAGGGAGGGGGGATGAGGGGATGGGTGAAATCGTACCTAACAGGTATAATGTACACTATCTGGGTGGTGGGAAAACTTACAACTTTGACTCAAGCAATACAAAAGCAATCCAAGTAATCAAAACATTTGTACCCCTGTAATATTCTGAAACAAAAAAAATAAAAAGAAAAACAAATTTAAAAATTTTTAAAAAGTATCCCTTTGTTAGGATAATTCATACTTTTAAAAATTTTCTGTAAATGATACTGTTAAAATTTTGAAAAATATTGCATTGAATCTATAGACCACTTCAGGTAGTATGAACAATTTAATCATATTAATTCATCCATCCAAAACATGAACATGTGATATCTTTCCATTTATTTGTGTCTTCTTCAATTTCTTTCATCAATGTATATAGTTTTCAGTATACAGATCTTTCACCTTTTTGGTTAAATTTATTCCTAAGTATTTCATATATTAAATTAAATTTGTTAAATTTAATTTATATTATATACAAATTTTATATTAAATTTGTTGTTAGTGTAGGAAATGCAACATATTTTTGTATGTTGTTTTTATATTACTAAATTTGCTTATTAGTTCTAACAGTTTTTTGGTGGAGTCTTTAGGGTTTTCTATATACAAAATTTTGTCATCTGCAAAAAGTGACAATTTAATTTTCTTTCTGATTTTGGATGGCTTTTATTTATTTTTATTGCCTAATTGCTCTGGCTAAGATTTCTGGTACTATGTTGAATGAAAGTTACAAGAGTAAGTATCCTTGTCTTCTTCCGATTGTAGAGGAAAAGCTTTCAACTTTTTACTATTTACTGTGTTAGCTGTGGGCTTGTGATATATAGCCTTTACTGTGTTGAGGTACATTCTTCCTATACCTAATTTATTGAGAGTTTTTATCATGGAATGATGCTTAATTTTGCCAAGTGCTTTTTCTGCATCTATTGAGATGATCATATAATTTTTAACCTTCATTATGTTAGTGTATTATATCATATTTATTGATTTGCATTTATTGAGTCATCCTTGCACCTCAGGGCTAAATCCCAGTTAATTATGTTGTGTGATATTTTTAATATGCTATTGAATTCAGTTCACTGATATTTTGTTGAGGATTTTTGCATCCATGCTCATCAGTGATATTGGCCTGTAATTTTCTTTTCTTGTACACTCTTTTTCTGACTCTGGTATCAGGGTATTGCTAGCCTCCTCAAATGAGTTTGGAAGTGTTCCCTTTTCTTCAATTGTTTGGAAAAGGTTGAGAAACATTGGTGTTAATATTTTTTAAATGTTTGGTAGAATTCACCAATGAAGTCATCTGATCCAAGGTATTCCTTTATGGGAGGAACATATTCAATCTCTTTACTCATTATTGATATCATTAGCTTTTTCATTTCTCCATGAATAAGTCATGGTGGATTATATTTTTCTAGAAATTTGTCCATTTCTTCTAGATTATATAATCTGTTGATGTATAACTGTTTATAGTAGTTTCTTATGATCACTTGTATTTCTGTGATATCAGTTGTAATGCCTTCTCTTTCATTAATGATTTTATTTGAGTCTTCTCTCCTTTTCTCTTAGTCTAGCTAAATGTTTGTCCATTTTGTTTATCTTTTAAAAAATCATCTCTTACTTTCATTGATGGTTTTTGATTTTTTAGTGTCTTTGTCATTGATTCTGCATTAATCTTTATTATTTCTTTCTTTTTCCTAACTTTGGGCTTAGTCTGTTCTCCTTTATCAAGTTCCTTGAGATACAAAGTTAGGTTGTCTATTTGATATCTTTTGTTTTTCTTAATACATGCTTTTATTGCTATAAATTTCCCTCTTAGAACTACTTTTGCTGCGTCCCATAAGGTTGGTATGTTGTGTTTCCATTTTCATTTTTCACAAGATCTTTTGTTGATTTCCCTTTTGATTTCTTCTTTGACTCATTTGTTGTTCAGGAGTGTGCTGTTTAATTTTCACATATTTGTGAACTTTCTAGTTTTTTTTCATGTTATTTATTTTAGTTTCCTACTATTGTGGTCTGAAAAGATACTTGATATAATTTCATCTGAAAAGATGAATTATATACTTGATATAATTTCAATCTCCTTAAATTTGTGAAGACTTGTTTTGTGGCCTGACATGTGATCTATATTGGACAATGTTCCTTGTGCACTTAAGAAGAATGTGTATTCTGCTGCCATTGGGTGGATTGTGCTTTATATGTCTGTGAGGTCCATTTTGTCTATAGTGTTGTTCAGATTTGCTGTTTCTTTATTGATTTTCTGTCTGGAAGATCTAGCCAATGGTGAAAGTGGGCTATAACAGTCTCCCACTATTATTGAATTTTTGTCTAATTCTCCTTTCAGTTATTAATATTTTCTTTATATACTTAAGAGTTCCTATGTTGGGTGCATATATGTTTGCAATTGCTATGTACTCTTAATGGATTCACCCTTTTGTCATTATATAATGATTTTCTTTTATTCTTGTGACAGTTTTCAACTTAACATCTATTTTGTCTGATATAAGTACAGCTAACTCTGTGTTCCTTTGGTTATCATTTACATGTAATAACTTTTTCCATCCTTTCAGTTTTTGTCTATGTGTGTCCTTAAAGCTAAAGTGTTTTTCTTGTTGGCAGCATATAGTTGGATCTTGTTTTATCCGTTTAGCCACTCTATGTGCTAATACTCATTCATAAGTTCTTCTTTTCCCTAGCACTCAAAACTAACAAATCATATATAATGTTTATATATTAATATAAATAATAAGCATACACTGACCCACCAGTCCAACTCTTACAAAGTGAAATATAATCATTACAAGTATGTTTACTGCAGCATAATTTAGAAAGTATTTCTGTCAGATGGAAGATTATTAATAGAAATATTATGGATACATTACAAATAGTTAACTCTATAACTTCTGACTTAGAGGGGTTTCCAGGATAGAATTAGTAACTGAGAAAAACAAAAAAGTATATAGATATTGTCTCAATGTTATAAAATTAACAATAATAAATACTTCTGTACATACATCTATGTGCACTTATCAACACAACAGTGTGTTAACCTTTTAGGAAGGTGATATTTGAAGAGAAAAAGAGAACAAAGAGGTAGAAATAAGCCAAATTTCTAAATGACATTTTTAAAGAAATGTCCAAACAAACAAAGTATGTTTGCTATGGTCTCATTTATATAAGTATAAATGTGTTTTATTGAATATATTTATAGAAATAAATACTTGAAAGCATGGTCACAAAGTGTTAATGGTGATAATATCAAAGTTGTGAGATTTAAGGTAAATATTACTCAATCCTTAATATTTCCATGTATTGTCAACTTTTCTTTACAATGAACATGTATTATTTCCATGGTCAAAAATTTAAAATACTTTATATGATCAAATAGCTTCCTACAGTTGCTTTGGTTGAGCTTCAAAAGTGACTTTGAGGACTTTGTTCAAAATGACAGAATGAGCATGGGATATAATTCCTTTAGTAATAAAAATAAACATTAAATGTATAATTATATACTGTACTGGAAAAGGAAACAATTATGTGTGTGGTAGGGATGCAAAACTCCTGACAGGATGTTCATAGCAGATTTCTCTTAGGGTAGGACAAGGGTAAATAAAAGTATGTGATGGAGTCAGCCATAAAATTCCATGGCATGAATAGTTAGGAAAGAACTATCCAAATATAAGCAAACACGTTTGCAAAGATTAGAAAGCCTGAGGAAAAATGAGAAACTGACAAGAGAATGGGGTAGCCAGAGAATAGTGAGAAGGGCTGGACTTTGGGATGGGCCAGATCTTTCAGGCCATGTGTAGCACCGTTAAGGAATTTAGATTCTTATTTGAAGAGCAATGGTAAGTCAATAAACAGATTTAACTGGGAAACCAATGATATTTAGTTTGTGTTTTGAAAGGAGCATTCCAGTAGCTATGTAAATACCAAATTGGCACCAGAAGTATTGGAATATGTGCACCTGCTAAGGAGGCTATTGAAGTATCCAAGTGAGAAGTTATGATTACTTGAACAGAAGTGACATCAGTAGGAATGGAACAAAGAAGACAAATCCAAGATATAGTTTGGAGATAAATCTTAAAAGACATACTGATATAGGAGTGTGAAAAAATGATAGGAGGTATCAAGTGTGACATGCAGCTTATCACTTAATCACCTAGAAGGATTTCAGTCTCATTTACTGTGAGAAAGGAATGGAAAAGAATCAGCTTAAGAGTCATTGTGAGTGGGGCAAGTGGGCAGTGGAAACCTAGGGTTCTATTTTGGACATAATAAGTAGGAGATTCTTAGAAGGCCTTCAACAAGACAGTTCAAAACATGAATGTATTGTCATGAATGCAGAGCTCAGAAGAAAAGTCATGGATTTTTCATTTTTGTAATTTCACAATGGCTAGAAACTCTATTTTGCTTCACAAGTTCGTAACATTTGATTTGGAAATTTTACTTCTAGAAATCGGTATTTAGTTTTAAATTTTTGTATACTGATGTACTCGTACCCTTTGTTTTATATCACCTCAGTCTCCTTTCTTGGTTGAGACCATGATCTTTTAAATCCCTATGTCATTCTTAGAGTAATTTAATTTTCTTCTAGTTTTAATATCATTTATTTTTTACACTTTAGCCTTTAATGCATATAGCATGGATATTTGTATATTGCATGTGTTATAAAATCCTACTTTATTTTGTTTTTACCCTTGTCAATTTTGTCAACTATTTCTTTAATGAATGTCTTTTTCTCAATTGAATTGAAATATCTCTTATCTTTGCATGCCCATTTATATAGTGATCTATTTCTAAGGTCTTTTTTTTTTTCACTTCCTTTACTTAGTCTTAGTTTCTGCTCGAAATCATATTTTCCTTAGCTTTATTTTTATTTTCTAATTATTTTTTAAAGCATAGTTTTTCATGTCACCTCAAAATATTTGTGAAATTAGGTGAAGTAAAGAAGTAATAAGAAAAATCTAATAAAATCTAAACACTAAAGCAAGAATTAGATGGGTAAGCAAGTTTTGGAGTGATTTAAATCCTAAAGTCTAGTTCTACCTCAGTATTTAGCATTTAAAGAGAACAATATATAAGATTTTTAAAGTAAAAGATGATCTTAAATTGTTAAGAAATATGAATTAAAATATTGGCATTTTTTCATTGAAAATACTTATGACTATATAATATCTAATGTATTGTGTATAATCATATTATATGTATATAATATCATTCATGCTATTTGACAACTATCATGTTTATCTAAGTAAAATCCTTTCTGGAGACCAGGAAAGAGATAAGATGAGCTTTAAATAATCTTTAAACCTCATAAACTTTGTCAATTCCATATTTCTGTCTAAATTAGAACTACATTTTTTTTAAATCCAAGGTTACCTTCTGTCCATAAAGTTAGGGACAGTTTCAGTTGAGCTGAACAGTTAAGTTTACTTTGTTGTCTTAAACCTCAGTTACTTGATGTAAACTTTTAAATTAAGTTTAGCTTAAAGCTTCCTCCTTGCATATATTAAATTCAACCTAAGGGTTCCTCCATACTTAGCAAACTGTAACCTAACTGGATGTGTAAACACACTATAACTTACTCTTATACCAGTCACTGAGTTTAGCCAATCATAGGCAGCTAGCTGTTCCAACTGTGTTCAAATAAAGCAAACCCTGAACTGTAACCAATCTGGCTGTTTCTGTGCCTCACTTCTGTTTTTTTGTATGTCACTTTCCCTTTTCAGTCCATAAATTCTCTCTGACCAAGAAGCAGCACTGGAGTCTCTCTGGACCCATTCTGGTTCTGGGGGCTGACCAATTCAAGAATTGTTCTTTGCTCAATTAAACCCTGTTAAATTTAATTTGTCTAAAGTTTTCTTTTAACAAAGCCAAAGCAGGGGTTCTCACACCTTAGCATACATTATGATCACCTGGAAAGTTTGTTAAACATATTGGTGTGCTCTAATTCCAGACTATCTGATTCAGTTAGTCTGGGGTGTGCATTTCTAAGACATCTCCAGGTGTGCTAATGCTACTGGTTTGGGTACCACTCTTTGAAAGCACTGAGCTGGAAAAGTTGTAAAATGGGGAGTGAAAGAAAGGGTTTCCTCCATGGGAGATAATGTTGAAAGACAGGAAAGGCTCAAAGTAAAGAACAGAGAATGTTATTAAGGTAAGAGACAATGTCTATTTTATCTAAAACAGTTGGAGTGGAGCAGATGGCCACCAAAATATGACTATATCAAAAACATGGCACAGAATCCACTTATCTGATATAATTTCCTCTCATCTCCAATTCAGAACACCTGTGCTTTATCACACCTTGTGGGCTCTCTAACTCTGAGCTTTCTATGCCCTTGAACCCATATAGATTTGCTCACTTTTTTTTTTTTAAATTTTGAACCAGCTCTTTTCAACTCTATTCTCTCTTTAAGTTCTACTTCTTCCTCTGTAGGGACAATCTGATACCTAACTCTTTCTGTTTTACTGGTCCCCATTAGAGTAACTATGGTTTTTATCACCTACATAACACTTTTTACTCATTAATAATTACCTAATTTCACCTGACCTCTCTTCTTCCTGGGCTTATTACCACCAGTATTCCTGTGCCTTGTCCACATTAGTGCAGCTCAGCTGAAATTTAACAAAGAAAATGCTTATCTATATCATTTCCTTCTCTCATTTTGTGCAAGGTTGGCTTAATTGTGCTCAGCGATCTCTTGCTATTTAGAGAACAGCCAAATAAAAAAAATTGAAAGAACTATTTTAAAATTTTTATTCTTTCCTTTTTTCCCAAGAAGTATATGTGAAGATTTTGTGGTAGAAACTAATAAGACATAGATTTTTTAAAAAAATAGAGGTTCTCACAATTTTATAGGCAAGGTGTGTTATTTCCATCTATATCTAGTGAGAACTTAGGTCAATAGGGATGCATGTTTACCCCAGGCCTCACAAAAAAGCTGGAGAGAACATAGGAAAAATGTGATTGGAATATATATAGAAGGATGAAAAGATCAAGAAGTCAGGTGGGGTGGTGAAGTATTAAGACTATGCATGCGTGTATATGTGGTGGAGGGGGAGTCTATGAATTCATAGCTAGAAATATATTAACAAGATATAATATGATAGGTAACTTGACATTGTAAGTGGGAACATAAATGTTAGGTCATAAGTACACAAGATCAAGAGCAGAAAGGAAGTAGTTTCCAAATTCTATCTGTGAATAATAACTGCTGAATTTTTCTTTCTTCTGTGGTGTCTTTTTATGGCACATTGTGAGGAACTAAATGTGATTAAAAACTGGGCTTCATCCCAGAGATGCAGGGATGGTTCAACATACTCAAATCTATAAATGTACTTCACTACATAAATAGAAGTAAAAACAAACACCATATGATCCTCTCAATAGATGTAGAAAAAGCGTTTGACAAAATTCAGCACCTTTTATGATAAGAACGCTTAACAAAATAGACTTAGATGGAACATACCTTAAAATTATAAAAGCCACATATGACAAACCCACAGTAAACATCATACTGAATGGGGAAAAACTGAGAACATTCCTGCTTAGAACTGGAACCAGAGAAGGTTGCCCACTATCAGCACTTCTGTTCAACATAGTACTGGAAGGCCTAGCCAGAGCAATCAGACAAGAGAAGGAAATCAAGGGTGTCCAAAGGGGGGCAGAACAGGTCAAATTATTGCTCTTTGCCAACGATATGATCTTAAATTTAGAAAACCCCAAAGATTCTGCCAAGAGACACTGGAATTGATAAATAAATTCAGCAAAGTCTCAGGCTACAAAATCAAGGTACACAAATCAGTAGCATTCATATATGCCAACAACAGTCAAGCTGAGAACCAAAGCAAAGACTCAATACCCTTCACAATAGCAACAAAGAAAATAAAATACCTGGGAATATATTTAACTATGGAGGTGAAAGACCTCTATAGGGAGAACTATGAAACTCTGAGGAAGGAAATAGCAGAGGATGTAAACAGATGGAAAATGATGCCATGCTCATGGATTGGCAAAATCAACATTGTTAAAATGTCTATAATACCCAAAGTGATCTACAGATTCAAGGCAATCTCTATTAAAATACTAATGTCATTTTTCACAGATCTAGAAAAAATAATTCTACACTTCATATGGAACCAGAGAACACCCCGTATAGCCAAAGCAACCTTAAACAAAAACAGCAAATTGGGAGGCATCAATTTCAAGCTATACTAATAGGCTATAGTGACCAAAACAGCACAGTACTGACACAAGAACAGAGACGTAGACTAATGGAACAGAACAGAGAACCCAGATATAAAACCATCCTCATCTTGCCATCTGACCTTTGATAAATCAGACAAAAACATACACTGGGGAAAAGAATCCTTATTCAATAAATGGTGCTGGGAAAATTGGATAGCCACATGTAGAAGATTGAAACAGGATCCTTACCTCTTACCACTTACAACAATCAACTCACGATGGATTACATACTTAAACCTAAGGCATGAAACTATTAGAATTCTAGAAGAAAATTTTGGAAAAACTCTAATAGATATCAGCCTAGGCAAATAATTTATGAAGAAGACCCCCAAAGAAATCACAGCAACAATAAAAATAAATAAATGGGATCTGATCAAATTAAAAAGCTTCTGCACAGTCAAGGAAACAATCATTAGAGTGAATAGACAACCTACAGAAAGGGAGAAAATATTTGCATGCTATACCTCCAATTAAGGGCTGATAACTAGAATCTATAAGGAACTCAAGCAAATCAGCAAGAAAAAAATCAAACAACCCCATTAAATAGTGGGCAAAAGACATGAACAGAAACTTTTCAAAAGAAGATAGACAAATGGCCAATAAACATATGAAAAAGTGCTCAATAGCTCTAACCATCAGGGAAATGCAAATCAAAACCACAATGAGATATCACTTAACTCTAGTGAGAATAGCTTTTATCAAAAAGTCCCCAAACAACAAATGCTGGTGTGGATGCCAAAAGATAGAAACACTCATACACTGCTGGTGGGACTACAAACTAGTACAAACTCTATGGAAAGTAGTATGGAGATACCTCAAAGAACTAAAAGTAGAACTACCATTCAATCCAGCAATCCACCTACTGGGTTACTACCCAAAGGAAAAAAAAGACATTCTATAAAAAAGATACCTGCACTTGAATGTTTATAGCAGCACAATTCACAATTACAAAGATGTGGAAACAACCCAAGTGCCCATCAATACATGAATGGGTTAATAAAATGTGGTATATATATGCCATGGAGTACTACTCAGCCATAAAAAATGGTGACCTAATACTTCTTGTATTAACATGGATAGAACTGGAGACCATTCTTCTACATGAAGTATCACAACAATGGATAACAAACACTACATGTATTCACCATTAAATTGGAAGTAATTGATCAACACTTATGTGCACATATGGAAATAACATTCATCAGAAATCAAGCAGGTGGGAGGGAGGAAGAGGGGACAGGTAAATTCAAACCTATCAGGTACAATGCACACTATCTGGGTGATGGCACACTTATAACTTTGACTCAATGGTACAAAAGCAACTATGCAACTAAAACGTTTGTACCCCTGTAATATTCTGAAATAAAAATAATAATAAATACATAAAATAACTTAGCTAATAAATGGCAGTGACCAAAAAGAAAAAGAATATAAACATGTATATGTACAACTTATTTTGTTGATACCATTAGCATGGTTAGTATATTAAATTTAAAAATAAATCTTCATTAAGCTATAAAAAAACTTAAGCAATACTATTAAGAATGAACAATGTGAATGAACTGCTATACCGCAGTGAAAAAAATGTTTAAAAGAAGTATGTACTTTTTTATTGTTTTATTAACTCCTTTATTTTCAACTCGTGTGCTCATGTGTTCATACATACTTATAGCTAAACATTCACAAAAACTCATGATTGTTTTCCTTTTATCTAGCATAGGCTAAAAGAGGAAAGTATTCCCAGTTTCTTACATTGCTTGAATATTATTTTGGAGTGTGTGAAAGTGGTGATATGTTTATTTTGAATTCCTGAAAACAAAATGCTATTTTTCAGAAAGATAGACTTTGTGATCGGAACCATTATTAAAATGTTCTTAGCATGTCTCTAGAATAAATTGGCCAAAGAGTGATGCATTTTTTCCTATTTTAGAACTATCCATCACATGATATGCATATGATAATAGTCATTGTGTTTAAGGGCCTACTTTTTGCTTGGCACCCTACCAGACGCTTTATGTGTGTTGATGTATTTAATCATTTTCTGACATAGGTTTTTATTATTAGCTCTGTTTTACAGAAAAGGAAAATGAGGCAGAGAAAAGTTTAATGATATTCTCAAGGATACCCTACTCATAAGCGGTGAAGTTGACATTTAGATTTAGCAAATCTGACTCTAGAACTAATGAACTTAATATGTTATGGTATAACAAAATGTGCATTTTGTTATTGTTGACATAGATTATTTTAATCTCTGGTTACAAATTTTAAATAATCTTTGATCAGTGATAAATATAAATGTACCTGGAGATGGGACTGGGTTTAAGATGAGGTGCCAAATTTAAGGCCAAAATTGCCCAAAATCTCAGTAATCTAGATAAAATTTATTTTGTTTTTTTCTGAAAAGCAATCATTTATTAAGCACTTATTATGTATTAAGGACTTTTATAAATGTACAATCATTTACTCTTTGACCCTCATAACAATATATGAGGTAGGTATTTTCATTATTATTGCTATTATTATGATTTTTTTTGTTTTTATTATTTTTAATTGACACATAATAGTTGTACATATTTGTAGGGTAGAGAGTGATACTTTGATACATGTATACAATGTGTAATGATCAAATCAGGTTATTAGCTTATCCATCACCTCAAATATTTATCATTTCTTTGTGTTAGAAGCATTCAAAATCTACTCTTCTAGCTATTTGAAATTGTACAATAAATTACAAATTATAGTCACTCTATATTGCTATAGAACACTAGACTTTATCATTCCTATCTACCTGTACTTTTGTATCCATTAGTCAGCCTTTGGATATTTTAACACAATATTTTTAAAAATCAAAATTAATGCAAAAATTCATGATAAACAAAATATCAAAATTTTAATTAGACAGACTATTTTTTTATGACTCTGCATTTTTATTTATTTATTTATTTATTTATTTTTGCAATGGATACTGTCATTTCCCATCAGTCCATGGTTTCTGAAACACCTGGTGGTCTGGTCCTTGCAAGGTGGATTTATGAAGGTTGACAATGACGTGTGAACAGATTGGGCACTGAAGGAATTTATATATACTCATTTTTTTATCAGAGAGCTTTTTATTAATATTTTCCAGTTTGCTCAAAATATAGGAAGATGTTTGGTAAGTATATACAGTCATGTTTCACTTAACGACATGGATATGTTCTGAGAAATGCATCATTAGGCAATTCTATCAGTGTGCAAACACCATAAAATGTACTTACACAAACCTAGATAGTGTAGCCTACTACACACCTAGACTGTATGATATAGCCTATTGCTTCTATGCTACAAACCTGCACAGCATGTTACTATATTGAATACTGTAGGCAATTGTAACACAATGGTAAGTATTTGCATATCTAACCATAGTTAAACATAGAAAAGGTACAGTAAAAACATGATAATCTTATGGGGCTACTGTCATATGTGCAATTCATCATTGACCAAAATGTTGTAATGTAGTGCATGACTGTATAGGGGTACACAGTTTTACTTTTGCTTCAGGTTTCAGTATGGATCCATGTGGTTCTATTAGATGAAAATATTGTGATTTACACATCCAGAAAGTATGATTGTATATCTTTATTATTTTCATTTAGTCTTCAGTTATTCACATAACAGATTCAGTCATAGACTTAATTAAATCTTTCTTGCATTGAATGCATCTGCCAAGGATTGTGTCAGTTTGTTAACCCAGAATAAAACTTATTTTTCATAATTGTTATTAGGGATATTTCCTGAATTTTCAGTTCAATTAATATTTGTAATACAAGATATTTTCAAGAGATCATTTTTGTTTATTATTATTATTATTTCTGGCTTCATATTTTATGAAAAATCAAGACAACCATAAGTCATTTAGATAAAATACTTTAAAAATATATTACTTTCTCTGTTCTTCCTTAGATACAATGACAGGATTAGGAAGAAAATGATATTTAGAAGCAGGTTTAAGCCCTGACACTATTTGTATTATTTTGAATTCTGAGACTCATGTTCTTTAAATAAATAATGAGAAAATACCAACCATATAAATGTACATGGTGGTTGTTAAGGTTAAATGAGGCAATATAAACAAAAGTTCTCTGAAAAACTTAAAGTGTCATTCAGATGTTAATTATTTTTATTGTTATATATATTATTTGTTTCCTTAGAGGAAACAGAGAAAATTAAAGCAGTGGAAGTAAGATGTAAAAGGCACCATTGAGAAAGTAATCATTATGATCCAAATTGTACTTGTATAGCTAGTTCTGCTACTTCTCAAGAATAATGATTTTATTTCTAAGAGACTTCACAATGTTGAAAATTAATTTATAAAATAATTATTCCAATGGGAGAAAAAGATTGGGAGATGGAGAATTTCATCTTCAAAATAATGAAGGTATTTTTCTGCAGGGATTTTAATACTGAAGATTTTCTTTTTTATTAGCACAATTGCATAGTTCTAACTACTACACATCACTGAACAAATCCAGCAATGATAATGTATATCAGCATCTGCTCAAGAATAATCGCCTTTCTTTTCTTAAAAACACTGACACAGAGATTAACTCAGTGTTTCTTATAAATTATTATCATCTTTATTATATTTTATAATAAATAAAATACAAAGCACTCAAACAAAGTTTTATTCCTACCCAGAAGTTGTAGCTTTCTATTTTAATTGCATTGTAACCAGTAGTTATGACATAAGTGTAATTCATATTCCTTAGTTAATTGATAATGTTATGTTAAAGTTTTAAAATCTTGTAATGTAGAAGGATTGTACATATTATCAAATAATCATAGTTTTCGGATATATTAAGGGGAAAGCTATGAGGAAAATTTGAACAAATAGGAGGTTTGGGTTTACATGGCATGAACCCAGGTAGTTGCAGAAATGTACATAGAGAAGATACATAATGTAATGTGGTAATGACAGACATTAAAGTAAAATTCACATGCTTCAAGCAAATTGACAGTCATGAAGCTTGAAAGCAAATGTGGGGGAACTTATTCACAAATGGAAACAGTTTAAGGAAAAGGTGAAATAATTTATTTAATAAGTATTTATGGAGCTCCTTCTAAATACCAGGCACTGTTCATATTACAGAACCAAACACTTCATCTTGCTTATATTCTAATGGGGATAACTGACGATAACAAAGAAGAAAATTCATGATATATTGGAAGGTGATTAGTGTTATGGATAAAAATTAGTTGAGTTAAGAATCTTGTTAGGAGTAGACATGGATTGTTTCAGGGTACTTAGAAGTACTCCAAGAAAGGCTCACTAAGAAGCTGACACTGAACACAAACATGAAGTAAGTAAGAGGCCATGAAGTGCAGATACCTGGAGAAAGAACTTTTGAAGCAGAGGAAATAGGAAATGAAAAAATCCTAAGGTGGGAGTTTGCTTGGTAAGCTTGAGGGACAGCAAGAAGAAGACCAACATGACTAAATGGGAATGAATAAGTAGGAAAGCTTTAGATGAGGTCAGAGAGATAGTTTGGCCCATTGTAAAAACTTGGCCTTTTTTTACTTGGAGTCTGATGGAATCTAGGGACAAACCTGACTTACATTCCCCTGGCTACAGTAGGGAGCAAGGGCATAACAGGGGAAACATTTAAGAGATCACTACGTAAATCCAGGTGAAAGATGAGGATTGGATCAGGCTTGAAACAGGAGGATGAGATGTGGTCATTTCTCTTGAGTCTGCCTTCAAAACAACTGCTGGTGGGGATGCGGACAGATAGGAACACTCATACACTGCTGGTGGGACTGCAAATTACTACAACCTCTATGGAAGTAATATGGAGATACCTCAAAGAATTAAAAGTAGAATTACCATTTGACCCAGCAATCCCACTACTGGGTATTTACCCAAAGGAAAAAAAGACATTCTATAATAAAGACATCTGCACATGAATGTTTATAGCAGCACAATTCACAATTGCAAAGATGTGGAAACAACCCAGGTGCCCATCAATACACGAGTGGATTAATAAAATGTGGTAGATGTATACCATGGAGTATTACTGAGCAGTAAAAAACAATGGTGAATTAACACATCTGGTATTATCCTGGTTGGAGCTAGAGCCCATTCTTCGAAGCGAAGTGTCACAAGAATGGAAAAACAAGCACTACTGGTACTCACCATCAAATTGGTACTAACTGATCAACACTTACATCACACAGGGCAATAATATTCATCAGGGGGCGGGCAGGCGGGAGGGGGGTGGAGGGGATGGGAAAACTCTCACTGAATGGATGTGGGGAGCACAGTTTGGGGGATGTCCACGATTGTAGCTCTGAGACGGGCAGTGCATGGGCAATATATGTAGCCAAAGTGTTGTACCCCCATAATATTCTGAAATTAAAAAATATATATATATATTTAAAATATACATGTGTTTCTTGGAACCTAAGGCCAGAGATTCACCTTGATGGCAGTAGATAACTAGAACCAAGGTCTTGAACATTTCTTGTACAGAAAAGTAATTGCATACCTGAATAACTAGTTTCCATAAAACAGAAGGATTTAAAGATTTAGAATAATTGAGTTAAAATATATAGGAAACTTTAAAGAAATAATTTTATCAAATTTGGAAAGATAAAACACTCATAATACATAGAATTTGCTTTGGAAACTACAGTTCTAAAACATTAGATATTAGTGTGAGAGGACTATTAAAATATGATTATGGCTTGAAGAGAAAGAATTATTTTGAAGATATTATTTAAAAAGTGGCTATATTTAATTTTTGCTATTTTAAAGAAGGGTGTAAATTTAGTTCTACTCAATATAAAGGAAAGAAAGACATGGTTAAATATCCTCCAAAGATGAAATTCAGAGTTAATATAAAGGATTTATTTTTTGTGTGATGAGTTTGTGAGACATGTAAGCAGAAAATTCTATAAAAGAGTTCAAAGAGAGAAGTAAGAGAGATTTACATCTCTGAGTCACTTGCCTGCAAATAGAAGGTATATATGAGACTTCCCAGGAAATGCATGTACCAAAAAAATACCCAAATCAGAGTTACCACATCTCCTGAAAATATTAGAAGAGAGAGGATGGAGAAAAACTTAAATTATTCATTGTATTTTAAATGAGTTGCTTGTTTGCAGAAATAATGAATGAATTTATTCCACAGTTACATTTTTCCATGTATTTTGGAAAATATGTATTGTACATTTTTGTCATCAACTTTCACTCAATTATCACTTTGCATCAGTTCTAAAAATATTTTTCCCAGCTTACACCAATATGTTATACTGTGTGTTGTCTCTTTTAATTGTTACTTTCTTACTATTGTATGCATAGTTTTCACTCTAGACAAAAAGCAATATTTTATGATGACATTTCATGTTTTTATCTATACAATGAATAAATATTTGGATGTGTCAAAAAGAATCTCCAGAGGTGATAGCTTTAAATTTACATATATTTTATTATATATTAAAGAAAATTTATAATTTAAAATAATTTAGTCACAAATTTAGTCACAGATTTCATGTTTGATTCACAGGCTATCTATGTTTTATGTCTATGGGAATGGGGGAGAAGATTAGGAAGTGATTTTGCAGAATAGAGACCTTCAACTAACACTACTATTTGTAACTCCACTTCTTTCTTCATTTTATTTGCTATAGACAAGTTCAAAGGCTCTTTGGGATTCTGCAAACCCAATGGGCCACCTCCTCTGCAGCAGATTCCTTTCCTAATCCTGTTCTGGGCTTTGCATTTCTCCACTCCGCTTTCTCCCTCCATGCTTCTCTATCCATATTCTTCCCTCAGAAATGTGATACACTCTCTTATCAACTGATGACATTCTTCCTTGTTGATATTTCAATATTATTTTTTGTATTTCTATTATAATTTTATTTTAAAATTTATTTATTTATTTTTAATTTCAAAAGATGAAGGGGGTACAAACGTTTTTGTTACATGGATGAATTATATAATACTCAACTCAGGGCTTTTAGTGTGCCCAAGACCAGAATACTGAATATTGTACCTAATAGGTAACTTTTTATCCTTTATTCCCCTTCCAACCTTCCCCTTCTTAGTTTCCAATGTCCTTTACACCACTTTATAACTATGTATACCCATAATTTAGCTCCCACTTATTAGTAAGAACATTCAGTATTTGTTATTCTATTCCTGAGATACTTCAGTTAGGATAATAGTCTCCAGTTCTACCCAACTTGCTGCAAAAGACGTTATTTCATTTCTTTATGTGGCTGAGTAGTACTCCATGGTATATATATGCCACATTTTCTTTATCCACTCATCAGTTGTTGGGCACTTAGGTTGATTCCATATCTTTGCAATTATCAATTATGTTACAATAAACATTCAGATTCAGGTGTCGTTTTGATATAATAACTTCTTTTCCTTTGGGAAGATACCCAGTAGTAGGATTGCTGGATCGAATGGTACATCTGTTTTTAGTTCTTTGAGGAATCTCTATACTGTTTTCCATAGAGATTGGCTAATTTACAGTTTCACGAACAGTGTATAAATGTTTCTTTTTAACTGCATCCATACCAACATCTATTATTTTTTGATTTTTTAGTACTGGCCATTCTGACATGGTAAGGTGGTATCTCATTGTGATTTTAATTTGCATTTTCCTGATGATTTGTGATGTTGAGCATTTTTTCATATGTTTCTTGGCCATTTGTCCATCTTCTTTTGAAAAAAATCTGTTCATATATTTGCTTACTTTTTGATGTAGTTATTTGATTTTTTTCTTGTTGATTTGTTTGAGTTCTTTGTAGATTCCAGATATTAGTCCTTTGTTGGGCTGAGACTTTTCAAATATTTTCTCCCATTCTGTAGGTTGTCTGTTTACTCTGTTGATTATTTCCTTTGCTGTACAGAAATATGTAAATTTAATTAAGTTCCATTTATTTATTTTTGTTCTTGCTGCATTTGCCTTTGGGATCTTGGTCATAAATTCTTTGCCTAGGTTGATGTCCAGAATAGTTTTCTTACATTTTTATCTAGAATTTTTATGGTTTCAAGTCTCATGTTTAAGTCTGTAATCCATCTTGAGTTAATTTTTGTATATGTTGAGAGATAGGGATCCAGTTTCATTTTTCTGCGTGTGGCTATCCAATTTTTCCAGCACAATTTATTAAATAGGGCATCCTCTCCCAAGTGTGTATTTTTCCTGATTCATTGAAAATCAGTTGGTTATAGCTATATGGCTTTATTTCTGGATTCTCTATTCTGTTCCAGTGGTCTATGTGTCTATGTTTATACCAGTACCATGCTGTTTTGGTTACTATAGCCTTATGGTATAATTTGAAGTCACGTAATTTGATGTCTCCAAATTCGTTCTTTTTGCTTAGGATTGCTTTGGCTAATTGGGCTTTTTTCTGACTTCACAGAAATTCAAGATTGTTTTTTCTCAACCTGTGAAAAATGTTGGTATTTTGATGAGAATTGCATTGAAACTGTAAATCTCTTTGGGCAGTATTGACATTTTATCTGTGTTGATTCTTCCAATACAGGAGCATAGGATATTTTTCCATTTGTTTGTATCATCTCAGATTTCTTTCATCAGTGTTTTGTAGTTCTCCTCATAGAGATATTTCACCTCCTTGGTTAAGTGTATTCCTAGGTATTTTATTTTCTTTGCAGGTATTATAAATGGTATTGAGTGCTTGATTTGACTCTCATCTTGACTGATATCAGTATTTAGAAATGCTACTGATTTGTGTACATTAACTTTGTAACCCAAGACTTTACTGAATTTATTTATCAATTTTAGAGGTCTTTGGAGGAGTATATAGGCTTTTCTACACATGAGATCATATTCTACACAAACAGGGATAGTTTGACCTCCTCTTTTCAGAATTGGATGCCTTTTATTTCTTTCTCTTGGCTGATTGCTCTGGCTAGGACTTCCAGTACTATGTTGAATAGAAGTGGTGACAGTGAGCCCCCTTGTCTTCTTCCAGTTCTTAGGGGGAATGCTTTCAACTTTTCCCCAATCAGTATGATGTTGCCTATAAATTTGTCATATATGGATTTAATAATTTTGAGGTATATTCCTTTTATGCCTAGTTTGCTAAAGGTTTCCATGAAGGGGTGCTAGATTTTATCAAGAAAGATGCTCTTTCTGCATCTATTGAGATGATCATATTTTTTTTGTTTTTAATTCTGTTTATTTGGTGAGTCTCATTTATTGATTTGCATATGTTGGACCATCCTTGCATCCCTGGAATGACACCCACTTGATCGTGATGGATTATCTTTTTGATGTGCTATTGGATTCAGTCAGCAAGTATTTTGTTGAGGATTTTTGCATCCATGTTCATGAGGGGTATTTGGTTTGTAATTTTATTTTTTTGTTATATCTTTTCCCGGATTTGGTATCAGAGTGACACTGGCTTCCTAGAATGATTTAGGGAGGATTCCCATTTTCTTGATGTTATGGAAGAGTTTCAGTAGGATAGGTGTCAGTTCTTTATAGTTCTGGTAGAATTCAGCTGTGACTCCTTCTGGTCCTAGGCTTTTTTGTTGTTGTTGGGAGAACTTTTATTACTGTTTCAATTTTTCTAACCATTATTGGTATGTTAAAGATTTCTATTTCTTCTTGATTCAAGCTTGGGAGGTTGTGCGATTCCAAAAATTTATCCATTTCCTCTAGATTTTCTAATTTGTGTGCATAGAGGTTTTCATAGCAGTCTCAGATGGTATTTTGTATTTCTGTTATAACAGTTGTGATATCTTGTTTTTCATTTCTGATTGAGCTTATTTGAATCCTTTCTGTTATATTCCTGGTTAATTTAGCTAGTGGTCAATCAAGTTTGTTCACCTTTTGAGAGAATAAACTTTTCATTTCATCGATCCTTTGTATTGTTATTTTTTTTTTATTTCAATATCATTTAGTTCTGCTCTGATCTTTGTTATTTCTTTTCTATTGCTGGTTTTGGGTCTGGCTTTTCTTTTTCTAGTTCCTTGAGATATGTCATTAGGTTGTTAATTTGTGATCTTTCTTTCTTTTTGATGTAAGTGTTTAGTGCTCTGAACTTCTCTTTTAGTACTGCTTTTATTGTATGCTGAGATGTTGGTAGCATGTGTCACTTTTGTCAAGCAATTAAAAAAATCTTTTGAATTCTACTTTGATTTCATCATTGACCCACAGATCATTCAGTAGTAAGTTGTTTAATCTCCATGTGTTTGTGTAGTTTTGAGAGTTTCTCTTGGAATTGATGTCTAGTTTTTCATTCCACTATGGTCTGAGAAGATACATGATATGATTTCAATTTTTAAAAATTTTCTGAGACTTCTTTTGTGGCCTAACAAAAGAAGGCCACCTCCTAAATTTATAATCATGATCTATCATGGAATATGATCCATGTGCTGATAGTAGAATGTGTGTTCTGCAGTTTTGGGTAGAATGTTCTGTAAATGTCTGTTAGGTCCATTTGTTCTAGATTCCCATTTAAGTCCAGTTTCTTTGTTGATTTTTTTCTTCAATGATCTCTCCTGTTTTATCAGTGGGGTATTGAGGTCCCCGGTGATTATGATGTTACTGTTTATTTGTTTGCATAGATCTAGTAGAATTTGTTTTGTTAATCTGTGAACTCATGTGTTAGGTGCATATATATATTTAAGATGGTTATGTCTTCTTGCTAAATTGCTCCCTTTATTATTATATAATGACCACCTTTGTCTTTTTTTTACCATTGTTGATTTAAAGTCAATTTTATGTGATATGAGCATGACTACAGCTGCTTGCTTTTTGTTTCCATTTATGTGGAATGCTTTTTTCCATCCCTTTACCTTGATTTTATGAGTCTTTATAAGTTAAATGGGTTTCTTGAAGATATCATATATTTGGGTTGTGTTTTTTTATCCATTCCTCCAACCTGTATCTTTTTAGTGGTGAGTTTAGACCATTTGCAGTCAAGATTAATATTGATATGTAAGATATTGTATCAGTCATCCTGTTGATTGCTATCTAGTTGCTTTATATTTTGCCTTGTGTTGTTGTTTTATAAGAGCTGTGAGTTTTTACTTTTGGTTGTTTACACTGGGAGGTATCAACTGTTCTGTTCAGTGCATAGAGTACTTTTAAGGATTTCTTGTAAAGCAGGTCTTGTGGTGACAAATTTCCTTGGTGTTTGCTTGTCTGGGAAAGATTTTATTTCGCCTTCATTTATGAAGCTTAGTTTTGCATGATAAAACTGTCTTGGCTGACAGTTATTCTGTTGAAGAGGGCTAAAGATAGGACCCCATTCCATTCTTTATAGTTCTTTATAGTTCTGGTAGAATTACCAGAAGTCTGCCATTAGTCTGATGTGTTTTCCTTTGTAAGTTATTTGATGGATTTTACAAATATACTGAGACTTGTTTTATGGTACATAATATGTTCTATCTTGATAGATGTTCTAGGTACAAGTGAAAATAATGTATATTCTGTTCTTTTGGGGGGATTGTTTAATAAATATCAATTAGGTCAAGTTGTTCATGGTTTCTATAACATTGCTGATTTTCTGTTTTCCTCTCAGTTATTGGAAAAGTGGTGTTGAAATGTCTGACTATAATTACAGATTTGTCTATTTCTCTTTGAAATTTTATCAGTATTTGCTACTTCACATGCCCAGTAATTTTTGATTGGATGCCAGTCCTTGTAATTTTACCTTGTTGGCTGCTGAATGTTTTTATCATTATAAATGGTTTGAGCTTTGCTCTAGGATTAGTTAAGTTTATTGGAAACATATTGATCCTTTCAAATCTTGATTTTAGGTATTATTAGGCAGGATGATAACAGCATTTATTCCATGGCTCATTTTTTCCTAATATTTAAGCAAAACCCTCATGAGTAGTCCATCCTATATCCTGTGAATTAGAAAGTTTACACTCTGCCTTTTGGGAACAGGACCTATTATCAGATCTGTGTGAGTTCCAGATATTATTTTCTCCAGTCTTTTTAGGTGGTTTATTTTCTACCCTGTGATAATTTCTTCACATGCAAGCAATGATCAATATTCGTTAAAGACTTTATAGATTCTCTTTAAAAATCTTTGGAGCTCTCTTTCTCTCATCGCTGAATTTTTCTACTCTGCAATGATGTTTTTATTTGAACTCTGGCCAATGTAACCTTCCCTGACTCTCAGATACAGCTCCTCAATTCAGGAGACTGTTTGGGTTCCCCCATCCCATGCTACGACATAGACATTTTCTATCTTCTGTGTACTAGGGAAATCATAGATCTTACCTTTATTGGTTCCTTGTTTCCACAATCCCTGTTTGTCTTTGCCTGATGCTCAATATCTGCAAAACCATTATTTTATATGTTATCTTATTTTTGGTTGTTTTGGGCAGGAATTTAAATCTAGTCCCTGTCAATCCATCTTTCCCAGAATTGGATGCCTAGAAATACTTATTATAATTTTAAAAATTCCTGTAGTGATTTGGATTTATTTATAAGTAAATATTCACTTGATGTGCTCACTTGTTATATTTCACTTTCCATATCTAAAACTGAACCCTAGTTCATTCTATTAAACTTTTTCTTCTACAGCCTTCCTCATATCAATAAATTCCACCATCATACTTATAATTTCATAAGCTAGAAACCTGGTAGTCTTCCAAAGATTTCTTCTCTCTTTACACAATATAATCAAGCACCAAAAATACTTCTTGATCATCTCCTAAATTTACAACCATCATTCCAGCTCTATTCTCTGCTCTGTTCCTAGCCATCATGCTCACTCCATATCTACTTCAACCCTCCAAAGTGAAAAGAAACAACAAACAAACAAACAGAAATACACAAGGAAGAATTCTTCTAAAAAAATTGGTATAAGCTTCTTGGAGAAACACAATAAAATCAGCCTTTTGAATCTGATTTTAATCAATGAACCACAATATAATGTTCTTATTTTAAATATATTATAAATTTAATTAATATGTTAAACTCATTTTTGAATCTCTATTATATTTTTAAATTATTTATTTAAATAAAAATTTCTATTTTAAATTTGTTTTTGAACTATATAGTGTAAATAAAGTTTTCAAAAATATTTTAAGTGGCTTCTACTAAAGATTATGTAAAAGTGGAATGAGGATATACTAATCACCTTAGTTAACCTAGTAGATCTGTCTTATCATTAAATTTAGGTCAGAGAATTTTGGGCATCACAGAAGAAATAGAAACACATTAATTATCATTGATTTAAAAAATCAATTCTTCAAGTGTCAATTTATTTTCCCTGCCAAGAAGCAGCTATTGAAGTACATAATTGATATTATTATACAATATTTTAGTTTTATTTTTTACTCAATACTTAAGGAATTTTCTCTATATAGCCATTTTTCTTATCAATCTTCAGAAAAGCAAGTTATTAAATTATATTAAAAATTAAAATATTTATATAGCTATATTTTGATATCTGTAGATATATACTAGATATTAAAATGTATCAATATAAACATTTTAAATACATATGTATATATGTCTCTCTAATTCTATCTATCTGTCTGATACATGTGACCTTTTATGTCTTTGCTATCCAGATATTTTCCCACAAATGATGGAAAACTTAGAGCTAAGCTGTTGAAATTTAAGTTTGTAAATTTCCACTGTTATACTTTAAATGAGGATAGAGTATGTCCTAAAAAATATGTGCTAAAGAAGGGATAATAGAATATTTCTACCTTTTAGTATTTATATATAATTTTATAAGATAAAATAAGCATTTTTCCAGTAGTTTAAATATAGTCACCAATTCAAGACACTAAATGTAACAGATTGTTTTGGACTGGAAACATTTTAAGGTAGCTTTACCAATCGGCCATTCTAACAAAGAAACCCCTCCAATCATGATTATCAGTAATACCAGTGATATTAGTGTTACTCCTGTAGAAGGGCAAACTGCCTGCCTGACATTGAATTGTATTGCCTTTTTATTGACGCTTAAGTTCACTAAATATATTCCAAATTAATTTTTAAAACTTGATCTGGAATTGCTCATTATATAATCTACTGTAATATCCTTCTAACTGATCTCAGTGCATTAGTTTTATAATACCTTAATCCATCCTTCTCTCTGTAGCAAGAGTGAACTTTCAAAAATGTAAATCTGCCCAGTTATTTCTTTTAATAAAGTCCTTGGATGACTTTACCTTTCCTAATGACAAAGTCTAAAATTCTTAACAAGGTTTATAATGCCCTCTAGGATTTCGCCTTGCCTACCATTTTAGATTCAATTTATGTCCAATTTCCTCATTGCCCTCTCTGCTCTAACCACACTGGGCTTCCTTCACAAAATATTTCTTAAATACTTGGACTCTGAATCTCTGCAATTACTCATGCCTGAGACACTTGCTGATATCCTTCCCTTTTCCATCCACTACTGACTTATTTTTCAGGTGTCAGTTCATACACCACTGTCTCTGGGAAACATTTTCTGATCCCTGCTTTCTCCCAAACTAGGTTATGTCTCTCCATTACTTTCCATGGCACATAGAACTCTGCTTTTTGTAACGCTTTCACACACCTGAGGTGTGTTTAATGTCTGACTTCCTTTTGAATTTTAAGTTGTGTGAGGTAAGGACCGTATCCGTATTTTTCTTTGTTATGCACTGGCATTTAGAATATTACCTGAAAATTAACCATTGCACATACCTATTTGCTGTATAAATAAATGAATGAATAGTCAGTTAATAGAGGGTCTGTTTTTGGTTGATTTCAAAAACCCAAAATGTATGTAGAAGGTATTGCTCACCTTCTGAATCTGACATGAAACAGTTGTTAAATTTTTTGAGCACAAAAAGAGAAATTGTGAAGAATAATTAAGATTCCCAACAAAATTGCTGTCAGTTTCTCTTACAGAGAAATCCATCTCATCAGTTTTGTGTCTTGGAAGCAGCTCTTTCAAATGCCTAAGCACAAAAGATATAGAAAACCTTCAATAAAAGTCAGCTCTAAGCATCTATTTCAGTAATCCATGATTATTGTGTTTCCTGTTGCTGAATGGGTTCAGAAAGTGAGATTACAAGCAGATTTTGAAGTATTTTGAGAACTTACTTATGCTCTTTTTTGTGTGGCTATTGTTAACCACTCAGATCTTATGGACCAAGTTTGTCAAAGATGCTAAGGAAGTGCTCTTTGATATACCTTGCCTGAGGACTCTCAAAATTCTCAGGTTTGGCCTTGGAACCAAAAACATGTAGATAAATTAAGCTATTTGTAACGTGTTTTATGACCCACCTCCTTTTTAAAAAAAATTCTAGTTAGCAGACAAACATTTTCTTCAATCCTCTTGTTGTGAAATGAAAGGAAATATGCTACTATACTATTTGTTGGTACACCACACTTTTTTAAATTTCTCTCCCTCCACAAGAAAGATCCAGCCATCCTCCCCAAACAACAAAGGGAGATGTTGGAAAAAACAGTAATCTATTTTCTAATTATGAGTTTTTAAAAAAAGCTTGAAAAGAAGAGTTAGAGTCATTGGCATTAATCTTTCAATTTTCAACAGTGTGTGGAAATAGCAAAGAGAACCTAGATCATGCTGTGCCTCTGATGTACACACTCCATGAATGACCAAACTCAATTTCTTGAAAAACTGGTAATGATCAGCATTTGTCCTATGAATTTGGATGATCAAATAAAATCAATTGTTATTCTGTTCATTCATCCTTGACTGATTAGGGAATTCAAATGAAAAGTCAGACAGAAGGTGATGTGCATATTAATGATTAATGATTGAAGAAATACTTCAAGTACACACTAGATTCCAGGAAAAGAATTTTACAGTGAGTTGCTTGAAAACATGTGGGGAAAAGGGATACATATAAAAAAATTAAATTTGGGGGGAAATCACATTTTTGACAGTTTTAAATATTCTTTAACAGCCTAAATACTGCTTCTAATACTATTAGAGCTTCTAATACTACTGCTATTAATACTTTTCAATCTAAGACTAATCTAATACTAATACTATTTCAATCTAATACTAATGCTATTAATACTTTTCAATTAATACTTTACAAATAATACTTTTCAATGATAAGTATGCATATGTGCATCCTTTAATTAAAGTGAACTTTTTAGCTGGATTTTTAGCCCAACTAATCTGTAGCTCACAGAACATACCTGCTAAGGCCCAAGGATTTTAGCTGTGCGATTTCTGAATATGTTTGTGTGTACCCAAACATAGGCCATCAAATTATAGCAAGGTTTTGAATCCTTGGGGAACTCATGTGGCTGTGTGTGAGGATAAATTTTCTAGGGACAGATATATCCAGGTATAAGAGACTCCCAGGTATTCTAGCTAATGTTCCGTGCATTCATTTCTGCCATTTTTTCCAAGTTTTCGATCTGAGCCAATTCCTCCATACCCTCTGATTCAAGCTTATAATTTTACTTTGCTCTGTGTTCCTTACTCTTTTTTTTTTGTTCCCTACTCCTTTTCACTCCAGATTCAAAGCCTTGTATCTTTAATCTGGCCTGATTACTGATTCTATTTTCTTATTGTTTCTTTTGCTTAATAACTAGACCTTAAATCAGAGGTAGATTTACCCTGAAGGTAATGAAGCTTTAGGCCTGTCATTTAATTTGCATGGGTCCCTTCAAAAGCCCTTGGAGAGGCCCTAGCAATGTATTCACATGCTCATAAGTTTCTGTAAAATTTGCAAAGGTAAGCTGTATTAACTATAATCATGTGTTCTCCCCTTTGCCTGCCAACTATTTTCTTACACTTCATTTTCATGGCACCTGGCATTGGAGAGGCCTCAGGCATTTTGGGCATCCAGTTTAAGGAAAGTTAAGTTAGAGATACATTTCCTTTGGGTCTAGCAGGATATAGTTTTTGGTTCTCAGTCATTGCTGTATACGCAGTTGTTGCTAGCTGTGCTAGTGCGGGAATGGCTATCTGGAATAATCCCTACCACCCACCATGTAGACCTACCAGCATCTGGACACAACAAAACAGAGCCTAAAGTGACCTGGCACAAAAAATATGTGTGCAGAGGAGTGGCCTGTACTTTTAAATGCATGGAGAGAGAATCAAATCTGTGGAAAACTTTCCAAATCTTATAGCCCATATATAAAAGAAATGTGGATAGAGATTTTCCTAAATTTGACAAGAATCCTAAAAATTTATGATATTCCTGATAATTATAAAGCTAAAAGAAATATTTATAAATTATTAAGAGTAATTTTTAAGATTCTATCAACCAAGCTAGAGAGAAGAGTCTTTCCTTTCAATCAAAATTATATAAAATTATTGTCATATAAAGAGGTGAAAATATGTAAGAAATGCAACAAAAAGTAAGAAAAATAAGTATAATGGAAGAATATAGGCAACTGATTAATAAAAGCAGTGTAATATTTTTCTGCATTTGGTGATGTTTTAAAATCATCCAGCCTTTAAAACTTTATAATTTGTTTTACTTTTTTCTTTTTCTAAATAATTATTAACATCCGTACCAAATTTTTAATTCATACATTTGTATTCTTTTTAATTTATTGTATGTCATACCCAACAAAAACTAGAATATCTCTTGTCCCAACTCAATTAGCCCCAATAATTCAAAATAAGTGAAAATCACTATTATAAAGATTTGATGTAGTGTAGTAGCTAAGAAGATGGGAACCTAGGTTTTGGAGTGAGACTTTCTGAGATAAATTCCTCAATTTATTATTCACAATTTATTATCCGCGTGATAGTGGGCAAGTTACTTAACATATCTAAACCTCAGCTTTTCCATTTTAAAAAAAGAAGACTGGATTAGAAAGTGTAATTCTTCATTGTTCCTTACAATTGTATGATAATAACATAAAGTATAGCGGGCAACCAACTAATTGAAATAATACAATATTCATGTCAAAAGGAACCTTAGATTTCCTAAAATTTAAATCAGCCCCATGGATTCCTCACTGTTTTTTCAGGTGTATGTAGGGGAAGAAGAGGTCTAGTGTAGAAACTGACCTATCCATCCATTCCTTTAATTAGAATAGTCCTGTTTTAACTTCATGACACTCTGTGTAAGATTTAGTTTGAACGAAGTGCTCTGTGACTGTATGTGTGTGTGTATGTGTGTGTTTGAATACCACTGCTCTTGTCCAATCTTTGTAGCACAAGAATCACATAATATCATTAGTGAAAATATTAAAACCTAAAATAAGTAGTAATTTCTTCTCTATCTGACCTCAAACTTATGTGTTGGAAGGATGTGATGTTATTCAAAAGAAAACAAAATAAACTGACCACAGCAAATTCTGTCTTCTATGATCAGAAATTAAGCACTCAATGAAAATAGAAAATCAAAAAGAAATGACTAGGAGAAATATACTTCCTTCAAATTCTCCAGGATATTAAAGGACTATCAAATTTCACATAGCACATGAGACTGAGCCTTGTGTTGATTTTTTTTGTTGTTTATTTTTGACCAATATTAAAAGAAAGTACGACCTCAAACAGCAGGAGGATGTGGTTAGGGAGCTAACACTTGAATTTCATGTCTCTCTCCCCAAAGATCTGTCTTATTATTTTAATATTTTTAATTGTACTTTTTAATTAGAAAAAATTGACCTCTTTATAACTTTTACTCATAATTGCCAGACAGAATGATCTTAACCCCTCTTTAATTTGACAGCTTTTCAAATATATGAATCAGCTCCCAAATATCTCCACTTCCAATTAAAAATTGGTTTATGACAGGACCTAGATAATCAGCATCTCTGAAATTTGCTTTCACTTTTAGAGACCTTCACTGCCCTTCTGGCAACTCTCCATAAATGAAGTCTTTCTTGCAATCAAAATTACTCTGCTTCATGTATTTATTTTCTTTTCTATTTATCTACAGAAGAACAAGAATCTGTCTTAACAGCATTTCTAATACCCAGTCAGATACTCCTTCAAATTAAACAGCTTAGGTGTCTTAAACTAAGTATAAATAAATAAATAATTAATGTAGAGAATGCTCAGCTCCTTTGCTAAACTATACCCAATAATTTAGCATGAGAGTCTAATGGATGAAATCAAACAAAAGATAACTATTATTTCACGTATTGTCTAATGTGCAGTTCTCTTGTTCTAAAGGAAGAAGAAACCAGGTGATAGAAATAACTGATGGGATAAATTGACACTTTAAAAGCAGTTAGTTAAAGGAAATAATCTCTAGGAAGGCAATGATTTATGAATCATTAAGTTAAGACTCATAAAATTGACTGTCTGAAGTGAATATTTTAATTATGGCATTTTTCAATTGTAAAAAATCCAGATCATTAAGAATCACATAATCTTGCCCCTAGGATAAGTATATAGGATATATTTAATAACATGGGAACAATATTGTAGGTTTCTGTTGCTACCTAGAATTCTGAATTATATGCCTGATACTGTAATAAACTAAGCAATATCCCTTTGAGAAAATGTAACACTTTAACCATTTATTTTTGAATACTTATTTTTAATTTTTAATATTTTGACTGATGCTATCATGTGTATGTTTCTACATATAATATTTTGACTTCATTTTAAATAATAAAATTGTATGATTTTTCCCCTCTATTCCATAGTTTATTAATTTATTCTGAGGGACTGAAATTATTCTATTTATATTTAGATTTGTGAGTGTGTGTACTTCTGTGTGCATGTGTATATGTGAGTGTGTGTGTGTTGGCAACATGATTTGCTCTTCACTCAGTAATTTTTAGTATTTTAATTCCTTTTTTTACGATCATTAGCTATGTGTCCTGGAGGAAATTGACCTCTTTCATCCTCAGTTTAAATATTGCTTCTTATAGCATACTTCATCACTGTTTTCTCCCCTTACTTGTACCTGAGTGTTCTGATTTACTGTTGTTTTATTGGCAAACATCCTACCCAAGTTTAATGGCTTTGTTTATGTGTCTTGTAATGCAAATTGATTATATTTCTTCAAAATTTTAAGCACATTCAGACCAACTATTCCTCTACTCACTGCCACAAGGACATAGTCAATCCCCTTGTACACTTACATTCCCTTAAAGGGAGAAAAACCGTGAGTGGAGTAACTCTGGAGGATGAAGTACTTTTACTAAAGAGCCTAAGTCCTCTAAGAAAGGTCATGTACATCAGCTAGGATAAGATGCTAAACTTCGTGTATCCTCAGTATTTAAATTGACTGGAGGTTGTATATATCAGAAGACGTAATATTGTTAAGAGACAAGTTCAAGGATTTTTTTGGATTTGCTTTGTTTTACTCTTCAACCTAGCAGATTAGAGATCATTAGAAAGATTAAATCTGTTGCAGAAACATGCAGAAACTCCATTTCCTTTGCATATCTAAGTAAATTAGTATTAGGGGTAGAGAGGCCTTAAGACAGTCCTAAACAATTTCTCATTGGCCTCAGAGATGTTCCTTGAAGTAGTCAAACTCTATTCTTATCAGCAAGGAGTGTGAAGGATTGGCTGAGAGTGAAAAGTCAACAGATTTGCAAGAATTTTAGAAAACACAGATCATGTGTACCTACAACTGGGAATACTGAGATATTTAGTGGATGTCAGCACGGATGCCAAAGGCTATACATGATAATTACAACTCAGCAGATGCCAGCCCACATATATATTGATGATCAGAAGCCACATGCCTACTTGTTATGACTGTTTATGAGCCCCTAGATTTGAGGTGATTACTGGGAGAGAAAAGAGTAGCAAAGAAAAACCTGAAATTATTTTGTTTCCTACTGAAATGCCAGAAATATTTGGAATACACTAAAATTTTGTTATTGGCCATCCGGTGGAATTGGGACTAGAAATAGGTATAAAGGTGAGTTAATGAAGATACAAAGGGAATAGCATCTTTTTACATACCATTGTATGTAGTCTGATAATTCATAATGAGACTATTAAAGAAACAACTCCTACCACTAATAATAGTTTGGGGATTATGGTTTATGAAACATCTCACAATATATGAGTTTTTCCTTTTTGTTAATCTAGTTTATTTCACTGCAGTGTTTCTTATAATAAGAGGAGGCCTAGAAGCACCAGTAAGGAAGGAATGGGTATAATGTGTGTAAAAGATGTTCTTCACAGGTAAAGGTAGAGACTGAGAGAGAAGTATAGGCCACGTTTAAAGAAGTGAAAATTAAGTTTTCATGACTGAATGTCTTTATTTATCATCTCAAAGATGACAAACACAGGGGTGTGTTAGACTCAAAAGAGTTCTTGGGGGAATTTCAGAACTTCAGAGTGTGATGATTATTTGTCAGAGCATAGCCTCAAAAATCCTTAAGTCTAGTGCTAAAATGAGGCAATACAAGCAAGGGAGGAAGGTGGTAACAGGAGGTGAGATTGGTGAGTTTCCACCACTTATGTTTCTCCATGGCCCTAATATGATATGCCAAACGTGTTCTTGGGTACCTGTGTAGGAAGGCAGAAGGAAGCTGAAAAACAGACATTGAAAAGGAATAGGATTTCTAGAAAAAGATTAGGTTAGTTGCAGCAAATAATATTTTGTATATTTGAATCATAATATGTAAATTACAGAATATGTAAATTATCATTCATCAAAATGATAAAGAATTATAACTTTTGAGTGACTGCCAGGCTCTTAAATATTATTGCTTTTAGCCTGGTGCGGTGGTTCACACCTGTAATCCAAGTGACTTGTCAGGCAGAGGTGAGAGGATCACCTGAGAACAGGGGTTCGAGACCAATCTGGGCAACATAGTGAGACCTTGCATCTAAAAAGAGAAAATGAAAAAAATTAGCCACGCATGATGGTGTGCCCTTGTAGTCCCAGCTACTCAGGAGGCTGAGGCAGGAGCTATGATTGTGCCACTGCTCTCCAGCCTGGGCAACAGAACAAAACCCCATTTCTAAATAACAACAACAACAAAATTATTGCTTTTAACATTGTCTGTAAATGGTGTTATTTATCAAATATCAACAGTAGCTGTGAAAATCAACAGCCTTGCAGTGACTGGAGGGTGCAGACTGGTTAGGAGCTCCTCACAAAGGCCCACTCCCAGAACATTGCCACAATGTGACTTGACTGGCAGCTCCCTGGAAAAGCCCCATTCACAGGGCATCATTACTATTTGACCCTGGGGAAGAGGGCAAAACTTATTTCCAGAATTGCTATATTATATTATCTAAAATGTTTCATTTTTAACAAAAATAACTAGATGTGCAAAGAAACAGCAAAGTATGTGTCATATGTAGAAAACAAAAGCAGTTAGCAGCAATCAATATCCAGAGTATTCAATTGCTGGACTTAGTAGACAAGGATTCTAAATCAACTATTATGAATAGGTTCAAAAGGAAATCAAGTCTAAAGAATTAGAGAAAAACATGACAACACAGAACTAGCTCATCAGCAAAAGTTGGGGGTGTATTTGTTCAAAGCATTCATAAATATCTCTGAACAATTATAAGATGACCACTAAGCTAAATGAGCAGAGACTTAGGTGACTGCATATACTACAGGGTATATAGATTTTACAGAACTAGAGGAAAGTATGACAATGATGTCTTAACACATAGGGAATATCAATAAAATGATAGAAACTGTCAAAAAATTAAAAACAGCCAAATAGAGATTCTGGAATTGAAAAGTACAGTAACTAAAATTAAAAGATCACTAGAAGGGTTCAACAACAGATTTGAGCTGCCAGAAGGAAGGATCAGCAAACTTGAAGATCCATCAAATGAGATTATCTAGTCAGAAGAACAGAAAGAAAAAAGAATGAAAAATATGAATAGAGCCTCAGACCTGTGGGGTACCCATCAAGCACGTGGAGCAGCATACACATAATGGGAGTCCCAGAAGGAGAGGAGAGGGAAAAGAGGCAGAGAGTATTTGAAGCAAGAATGGCTCAAAATTTCCCAACCTGCTGAAAAATATTAATGAACTCCCCTGAAGCTCAATGAACTCTGAGTGGTATAAACACAAAGAACTCCACACCTGAAAGCATCATAGTCAAATTTTCAAATTAGAAGAAAAAGAGAATATTGAAAGCAGCAGGAGAAAACAACTCATGCTGTGAAAGAAATCCTCAAAAAGAATGGGATGGCTTCTCGTAACGTTTACAGTGCTGAAAGAGATAAGTGAAACAGAGAACAGAAAATGAATACAGGAAAAAAGTCAGTTCTTTAGAAATATCAACAAAAGGGATACAATTTCACCTAGGCTGACTAACAAAAAAAAAGAGAGAAGACACAAAACACTAAAATGAGGAATGAAAGAGAGGACATCTGTACTGACCTTGCCGAAATATGAAAGATAAGAGAACCCTATGGATGGCTCTATGCCAGCAATGATGTAACTTAGAATTAAAGGATGCATTCCCCGAAAAAGACAAATTAGCAAAACTGACTAAATAGGAAAAACAAATTATGAATAAATTTATTCAAGTAAAGATTGAATTACTAATTAAAAAACACTTATTATAAAGCAAATTCCTAAATGGCTTCAATGGTAATTTCAGCCAAATTTTTAAAGACTTGATAATTCTTCACATAATCTCCCAAAATATAAAAGAGGGAGAAACACTTCCCAACCCATTCTATGAAACTTGCATTAACCTGACACTAAAACAAGGCAAGGGATCGCAAGAAAACAAAACTACAAATGTCCATTTATGAATATTGACACAAATATTCTCAACAAAATAGTACCAAACTGAATCTAGCAACATATAAAGTAGATTATCTGCCATGACTAAGTGGAGTTTATCCCAGTAATGAAAGGTTGATCTAACATCCAATAATCGACTAATGTATAATATAGCATATTAATAGAATAAAGGGCAAAAACCATATGATCTTTTCAAAAAACATAGAAAAAACATTTGACAAAATCCAACACTCACTCAGGACAAAAAAAAAGTTCTCAACGTAATAAGACAGAAGGGAACTTCCTCAACCTGATAAAAAAAATCAGTGGAAAACTGACAGCTGACATGGTGAGAGACTGAATGAGTTCTCCCTAAGATCAGGAAGAGACAAGGATATCCACTCTGGCCACTTCTAGTCAAAGTTATAGTGGATGTTCTAGCCAGGACAATCAGTCATGAGGAAGAAACAAAAGACATCTAGACTGAAAAGGAAAACTAAAACTATCTTTTTTTGCAAGTGATGTGATCTTGCATATAGAATATCCTAGGGAATCTAGTGGATTCAATTCAAATAATAAACATTTTCAGCAAAGTTGTAGGATATAAGATCAACATACAAATAGCAAATCTGCACACCAGCAATGAACAATCCAAAAATGAAATTTAGAAAATGAAACCATCTAGAACACGCTCAGAAACATAAAATACTTAGAAACAAATTAAGTGTAAGACTTGTACACTAAAAACTATAAAACATTGTTGAAAGTAAAGATGATCTAAGTAAATGGAAAGATATCTTATGTTCAGAAATTGAAAAACTTAATATGGTTAACAGACATTTAACCTAGTCTGCATTTAAAATACAAAATATACACCATTTTGAAAATGAAGTAATGCTAAAAATTTCGTTAGGCAAATATAAACCAAGAAAAGCTGGAAGATGCAAATCTAATAGCTGACAAAATAGAATTAAAGAAAAAAATCAGAAAGAATGAAGACAGACCTTAAGTACTGGTGAAGGCCACTATTGCTTTCAACAAATAATGTAGGTTTAAAATATGTAACACAGCAATTGACTGAATTCTGGAGAGTAATAGATAAATCCATACTTGTAGTTGCTGTATTAACCCAGACCCCTCAGAAACACATAGATCAAATAGATAGAATACAAGTAAAGATCAGAGTAATAAATAGTAATAAGTTATAGCACAGATAGTGGTTAAAACATTTTGGGGAGCTCAGGTGTGCTGTAGAAAGTGAATGCTGAGCAGCAAGTGTTGGAATAGCTGATTAAAGCAACAAGTCTAAATGGAAGTAACAGTAAAGCCTTTAATCACTTACTGTGAAGGTGTAAGCAAAAGTCTAAAACTAGAGAAAACACTGACTCCCCCATTTTCCATGGTACCCCATGGAAGGGTGAACCAGTCAAGAGTCAGGCAGGTCAGCACTGTTTAGGGAATCCTGAACAAAGGCTCCTGCAATTTTATGGACTTAGGGGCTGGGGTGGGGGTGAAGGGAAGGCTAGGAGTGGGAAAGAGCTGAGTACTGAGTCAGAATGGAGAAAAGTGTCTTCAAGATCATACAACAAGAATTCCAAATGGAGGAGCTTGGACTAGGAATGCAGATATGCCTAAGAGCATGGGTGGCCAGGGGACCAAGTTCTTGACTACAGCTCCCTTCGGAGACAGCAATGCACTGGCTGTACACCAAGTCTGATGTGGGGAGGGCAGCTGTACCCATGAGGCCTGCCAACTAAAGCCTTTGTAACTGCCTGGAGTTATGCCTGAAAAATCACACAAAGTTTTTGCCCGTGAGCAGAAATTCTCAAACATGTAATCCAGGGCCCAATTGCCTAGATTCCAACCATTGCCACTTAGTTCTGTCACTGACTAGACATGAGATCTTGAGCAAGTTATTTAATAATTCTATCCATTAGTTTTCCTATTTGTTAAATAGAAAGTATATTAGCATATTTTATGTATAAAAAGAATGTCTGGCACATAGTGCTGTAAATTTGTTAGCACTTGTTTACATTTATGTGTATATATGTACATAGAGGCACAAACTCACATACATACATGCATATCTATCTCTCTATCGTGTATATGTATTATGTAAATACATATTTTTATATGCATTTTGATGTACATGTGTTCATGTATTTACACACACATACACATACGATTTTCTACCTAATAAATGCACATAAACATTTTTTTCAGATTCAAATGAATTTACAAAATTTGACCGTGTAATAGGCCACACTTTACCTCTGCATCTATTCATTCCTATTGGCTAGAACTCAGTCATATGGCCACAATAAGGGTAATTGGAAATGCATTTTACCTGTTTGCCTGGAAATAAGAGGAATCAATTTTTGAGTAGCTAGCATCTGTTCTGTAGTTTGCCTCATGCTGGTTACCAACTACCTGTACATACCCTTTTCCAACACATATATTCACACTCACAAAAAGGTAAAATCAAAAGTTTCACTCATTACTGCATTTTATTTATTTATTTTTGTAAATTTTTTTTAATTTATTTTTTTAATTTCAGAATATCATGGGGGTACAACACTTTGGCCATACACATTGCCCCTGTTCTGCCCATGTCAGAGCCACAATCGTGGTCATCTCCCAAACTGTGCTCCCCACATCCATTCAGTGAGAGTTTTTCCCATCCCTTCCACCCGCCTCCCGCCCGCCCACCCTCAGATGAATGTTCTTGCCCTGTGTGATGTAAGTGTTCATCAGTTAGTACCTGTTTGATGGTGAGTTTTTCCAATCCTGTGACACTTCGCTTCGAAGAATGGGTTCTAGCTCCAACCAGGATAATACCAGATGTGTTAATTCACTGTTGTTCCTTATTGCTGAGTAATACTCCATGGTATACATATACCACATTTTATTGATCCACTCGTGTATTGATGGGCACCTTGGTTGTTTCCACAACTTTGCAATTGTGAATTGTGCTGCTATGAACATTCAAGAGCAAATGTCTTTATTATAAAATGTCTTTTTTTCTTTTGGATAAATACCCAGTAGTGGGATTGCTGGGTCAAATGGTAATTCTACTTTTAATTCTTTGAGGTATCTCCATATTCTTTTCCATAGAGGTTGTACTAATTTGAAGTCCCACCAGCAGTGTATGAGTGTTCCTATCTGTCCACATCCCCGCCAACATTTCTTATTTGGGGATTTTTTGATATGAGCCAATCTCACTGGAGTTAAGTGATATCTCATTGTGGTTTTGATTTGCATTTCCCTGATGATTAGGGAAGTTGAGCAATTTTTTACATGTTCACTGGCCATTTTTCTGTCTTCTTTGGAAAAGTTTCTGTTCATGTCCTTTGCCCATTTTTTAATAGGGTTGTTTGATTTTTTCTTGTTGATTTTCCTAAGTTCTGTATAGATTCTGGTTATCAGCCCTTTATCAGAGGTGTAGCATGCAAATATTTTCTCTCATTCTGTAGGTTGTCTGTTCATTCTAGTGATAGTTTCCTTGGCTGTGCAGAAGCTTTTCAATTTGATCAGGTCCCATGTATTTATTTTTGTTGCTGCTGTGATTGCTTTGGGGGTCTTTTTCATAAATTCTTTGCCTAGGCCAATGTCCATAAGAGTTTTTCCAACGTTTTCTTCAAGAATTCTTATGGTTTCATGTCTTAGGTTTAGATCTGTTATCCATTGTGAATTGATTTTTGTGAGAGGTGAGAGGTGTGGGTCCAGTTTCAGTTTTCTACATATGGCCATCCAGTTTTCCCAGCACCATTTGTTGAATAGAGAATCTTTTCCCCAGTGTACGTTTTTCTGGAATTTGTCAAAGATCAGGTGACTGTATGAGGTTGGTTTATATTTGGGTTCTCAGTCCTGTTCCATTGGTCTACGTGTCTGTTCTTCTGCCAATACCATGCAGTTTTGGTTACTATAGCCTTGTAGTATAGTTTAAAGTCTGGTAGACAGATGCCTCCCAATTTGTTCTTTTTGCTTAAGATTGCTTTGGCTAGACGGGGTCTTCTCTGGTTCCACACGAAGCGTAGAATTATTTTTTCTCCATCGGCAAAAAATGATGTTGGTATTTTGATAGGTATTGCATTGATTCTGTGAATTAATTTAGGTAGCAAAGCCATTTTTACTATGTTGACTCTGTCTATCCAAGAGCATGGTAGGGCTTTCCATCTATTTACATCCTCTGCAATTTCTTTTCTCAGTGTTTCATAATTCTCTCTATATAGGTCATTGACCTCCTTAGTTAGATATGTTCCTAAATATTTAATTTTCTTTGGTGCTATTGCAAAAGGTATTGCATCTTTAATTTGTTTCTCGCTTGATTGTTATTAGCATATATGAAGGCTATGGATTTGTGTGTATTAGTTTTGTATCCTGAGACTTTGCTGAATTCATTTATCAATTCCAGTAATCTCTTGGTTGAATCTTTGGGGTTTTCTATGTATAATATCATATCGTCTGCGAATAGTGAAAGCTTGACCTCTTCTGCCCCCATCTGGACGCCCCTGATTCCTCTGTCTTGTCTAATTGCTGTGGCCAGGACTTCCAGCACTATGTTGAAAAGAAGTGGAGATAGTGGGCACCCTTGTCTGGTGCCAGTTTTAAGGGGGAATGCCTTCAATTTTTCCCCATTCAGTATGATATTGGCTGTGGGTTTATTATATATGGCTTTAATAGTTTCTAGGAATGAGCCATCTATGCCTATATTGTTAAGAGTTCTTATCATAAAAGGGTGCTGGATTTTGTCAAAAGCCTTTTCTGCATCTATTGAAAGGATAATATAATCTTTGTCCTTGCTTTTATTTACATGGTGAATTACATTTATAGGTTTGCATATGTTGAACCATCCCTGCATCTCGGGAATAAAGCTCACCTGATCGTGATGGATTATTTTTTTGATGTACATTTGAATTCAGTTTGCAAGGATTTTATTGAGAATTTTTGCATCTGTATTCATGAGGGATATTGGTCTGTAGTTTTCTTTTTTTGTTGTGTCCTTTCCTGGCTTTGGTATCAAGGTGATATTGGCTTTGTAGAATGAGTTTGGGAGGATTCCATCCTTCTGGATATTTTCAAATAATTTCTGTGATATAGTCACCAGTTCTTCTTTGTAGGCTTGGCAGAATTCAGGTGTGAACCCATCTGGTCCGGGACTTTTTTTTGTGGGTAGATTTTTAATTACTGCTTCAATTTTGGTGCTTGATATTGGTCTGTTTAGAAATTCTGTTTCTTCCTGGTTGAGCCTAGGAAGGTAGTGTGTTTCTAAAAATTTGTCCATTTCATCCACATTTTCGTGTTTGTGGGCATAGAGATTTTTGTAGTATTCAAAGATGATGTTTTGTATTTCCATGGTATCAGTTGTGACTTCTCCTTTTTCATTTCTAATTGAGCTTATTAGAGTCCTTTCCTTTCTGCTTCTGGTCAACCTGGCAAGTGGCCTGTCTATTTTGTTTATCTTTTCAAAGAACCAACTTTTCGTTTCATTGATCTTCTGTATTGTTCTTTTGTTCTCGATTTCATTTAATTCTGCTCTGATTTTGGTTATTTCTTTTCTTCTGCTGGCTTTAGGATTGCTTTGCTCTTCCTTTTCCATTTCCTTAAGATGATTCATTAGTTTACTGATTTGTGACCTTTCTGTCTTTTGGATGTGGGAATTTAGGGTGATAAGTTTTCCTCTCAGGACTGCTTTTGCTGTATCCCACAGATTTTGATATCTTGTGTCCCCATTATTGTTTAGTTTGAAGAATCTTTTGATTTCAATTTGAATCTCCTCCTTGACCCAATAATCTTTCAGCAATAGATTGTTTAGTTTCCAAGTGTTTGGAGGAAGATGTGAGTTTCTGTTGGAATTGATTTCTAATTTTATTCCGCTGTGGTCTGAAAAGATACATGGTATGATTTCTATTTTTTTGAATTTGTTTAGATGTGTTTTGTGGCCTAGGATGTGGTCAATTTTAGAGAAAGTTCCATGAGCTGATGAGAAGAATGTATATTCAGTGTTATTTGGGTGGAGTGTTCTGTAGATATCTGTTAGGCCCAAATGTTCTATAGTCCTGTTTAGGTCTTTTATTTCTCTATTTGTTTTTTGTTTGGAGGATCTATCCAGTTCCGTCAGTGGGGTGTTGAAGTCCCTTGCTATTATGGCATTGCTACTTATTATGTTGTCTAGATCTAGCAGTATTTGCTTTATGTACCTGGGTGCTCCTGTGTTGGGTGCATAAATGTTTAGGATTGTTAAATCCTCTTGTGAGATTTTTCTCTTCACCACTATATAGTGTCCATTTTTGTCCTTCTTTACTTTTATTGCTTTAAAGTTTATGTCATCTGAAATGAGGATGGCTACTCCGGATTTCTTTTGGTTTCCGTTAGCCTGGAAAATTGTATTCCATCCTTTCACCTTGAGTCTGAATGCGTCTTTGTGTGTAAGGTGTATTTCCTGAAGACAACAGATACTTGGTTTGTATTTTTTAATCCATTCAGCCAGCCTATGTCTCTTCAATGGGCAGTTCAAGCCATTTACATTTATTGAGAGAATTGATATTTGGGGTAAATTTCTGATTATTCTGTTGGGTGGTATCTTTTGTTTTACCTCTTGCATCATTGTGGAATCTGGTTTCTGGGGTTTTAGCTTTTGCGTAGTTTTACATAGGTGGGTGTCTGTTGCTCTGTTTGGTGTATAATGCAGGTCTAAGCATTTCTTGCAAGGCTGGTCTGGATTTCGCAAATTCTATCAGTGATTGCTTATCTGGAAACGTCTTTATTTCTCCCTCATATAAGAAGCTTAGTTTGGCAGGATACAGAATTCTGGGTTGACCTTTGTTTTGTTTTAGGAGATTGAGGATGTCTCCCCATTCCCTTCTGGCTTGTAAGGTTTCAGCTGAGAAATCTGCAGTTAATCTGATCGGTTTCCCTTTGTAGGTTACCTGCTCTTTTCGTCTTACAGCTCTGAGGAGTGACTCCTTTGTGTTTACTTTGGTCAGTCTAATAATTATGTGGCGTGGTGAATGCCTTTTCACGTTGACTCTCCCAGGAGTCCTGTGTGCTTCTTGTACTTGGATATCGAGATTTCTGGCTAAGCCATGGAAATTTTCCTCTATTATTCCTTCAGATAAATTTTCAAGCCCATGTGAATTTTTTTCCTGTCCCTCAGGGATGCCTATGATCCTTATGTTTGGCCTCTTTACATAATCCCACATTTCTTGTATGCTTTTTTCCTGCCTCTTGTTTTTGTGTTCTTTCTCTTCGGCTGATTTATTTAGTGCATAGGAGCTGTCTTCTAGCTCTGAAATTCTTTCCTCTGCATGGTCCAGCCTATTCTTAAGGCTTTCCACTGTGTTTTGTAGATCCTTGAATGCTTCTTTCATTTCTAAGATTTCTATTTGATTTTTCCGTAATATTTCTATTTCTTTGGAGAATTTTTCGTTCATTTCTTGCATTTTTCTTGTGGTTTCTTTGTGCTGGGATTCAATTTTCTCTTGAATTTCATTGAGCTTTCTTATAATCCATAAACACAATTCCTATTCTGTCATTCTACCCATTTCATTTGGGTTGGTATCCATTGCTGAGGAACTGATAATTTCTTTTGTGGGTGACTTTTTACTCTGATTTTTCATGTTCCCGGAGTTCTTTCTCTGGTTTTTTCTCATCTGGCCTCTTGGTTGAGAGCTGGGGGTGTTAGAGCTAGTTTATGGCCCTGTCACCAGGCCTATAATTATTGTTCCTTGGCAAAGCCAGGGAGAGAAGTAGTGGCCTGTATTGCCTGAGGTGTATTTTAGCAAGTTTGGCAGATTTGGAGTTAACTCTGACCTGTGGTCTTCTCCTCTGCCCAGTGGAGTGTGGTGAGAATCACCTCCCAGCTTGGGCTCTGAGCTAATGAATTGTACTTGAGGATATGAGTCCTCCGCTCCCTATTAGCTAGGTATTCTGTTATGTCCGTGGTAGACTCTGATTCCCCAGTTGGGGTATGCGAAAGCCCCGTGCTTTGGGAGGGGCCTTGTAGCTCCTAGGGGTTACTTTGACCCTGCTTGTCCTGAGGTGCAGGTAGAAACACAATTTCTTTTGGCTGCAGTGTGAGAGCTGAGTTGGGAAAATTCTACACAGCTCAGAGGTTGCTCATCTAGCCAAGTGTGTCTGCCCTTCTGATGTGTGTCTCCGCGTGATACTGGTTGATAGGGGGATCTCCAATTGTGCACCCCTTTTCCACCACTAGACCCCAAGGCGAGGCGGGTGGCCGTCCCTATCCCCAGCAGTCTCCACCGGGGTGATGTTCCCACGGGGAGGGGGGAGTAGTGGCCGCTGGAAGCACTCTTGGATGGCGCGAAATTCCCTATTGAAGTGGGCAGGGTTATGCGGAGCTGCTATGGTTCAGCCTGTGGCTCTTGAGGTATTTGGTTGTCATGGGAACCAGCAGTTATACCAAATGAGTCACTATGGCCAGCAACCTTCAAAATGAGCGATCTCTGGGGTACAGGAGGGCTGGGACCTGAGGGGCGGGCACTAGGACCGGCACGGAGCGGAGTTGTCGGAGGCTAGAGCCGGGGTAGCAGAACCAGATGGACGAGCTGCAAACTGTTTCCAATACCCAAAGGTCCCGCCGCTACAGTTCCGGGATCTCGTCCCACCTGGAACCCACGGATGCAGCTGGTCCTGGCCACCACAGGCAAAGCCTGTCTCGCCCCAGCAGAAGAGCCCCGGGCCGGGCCGGGGCGGAGCTAGAGACGCGGCTCACGGCTCCGCGCGGGCGGCTGTAAAGATGGCGGCCGCCGCCAGCCTGGCGCACAGCCGGGCTCCGATCGCGCCGGGAGCGCAGTTTTTCTCCGCCGGTAGTTGTTAGCAAACTCTAAGGGCGTGTCCCACTCTCCGATAAACTCCTGGGCCCAGTCCCGCTGACTTCTAGTGGCGCAGTGCCGGCCTGCGGGTTCCCGCGCACTGTCCCGGGAAGCTGAATCTGGGTCCCCGCCCAGTTCCTCCCCAGCCCTCGGCAGTCTCTGTATATTGCAGCTGCGAGTTGTGTCTGGCTCCGGCTACTTCCTCCTCTCCACAGGGCTCGCCGTCCCGAGCAACCGCTCTGTCCCAACTCTGGGCTTGTCCCTGACTGCGTGTATGGGGAGGCGCGTAACCGCTTGGGGGGCAGGTCGCGCTGGGCGGACCTGGCGAGCGCGTCCTTCCCGCGCTCTGGGCTCTATTGTGCTCCGTGCGCCCTCCGATCTTTGTGAAAATTTTGTACCTGTTTTCTTGGGTTGGGCGTTCGGCGTTGTTTCTCTGTAATTCGCAATGCTGTTTTCAGAGTGAGCGGTCCGTGCTCGCAGGCAGCCGCTGGCGTTCTTCACCTCCTTCCCTGGGAGCGGTGCGGTGGGCGGACTCTATCACACCGCCATTTTTCCCCATTACTGCATTTTAAAGTCCAGGATCTTGGAGGACATACCTTCCTCTCCATCAAGAATGAATATGGCTATTTCTGATGTGCTAATATAAAAACTGGAGAGACAGTTATTTGTTGCTATCCTGTTACACAATATACAATAGTGGAGCCAGGGATTGTCTATCCACAATAAAAACACACATTCAGAAAAAGGAAAACATGGAAACATATTGTAGTCATTGATTCACAGCAACCATGTTGTTTTGCTGAGCTAATATTGTTAAAAACTCTGCCCTAACAGTGTTAGTCTCTAAAATTAGATCCTAGATCTGTTTTTTGGAAGGGATATCTCTTGCCTCCATTTTCTGGAGGTTTGCTCTTGTCTTTTGTCCCATTAGACAAATCTGATAAGAACATTGGAGAATATGGTTTTTTTTGAAGGGTGAAGGGTGTTGTACAATTTCTTTGGGTTCAATGAGTCAAACCTTTATCAGTCCCTAATATTGGATTTGTTAGTGGTACAAATCCTTCAGAAACCTAGCAGGCTCCTGATCTATTTGTCTCCAGTGTCTTCTACATGCCAGTAACCAAAGCCAAAGCTGTTGTAGACATTGCTTTTAAGTCTTGCCTTATTCTCCCTCTCTCCTAATGGAGGCTGCCTTAAGGTCTTCTGAAGCAATAGGCTTGGATGGGAAGGCAAAACTTTTCATTAGACATTTGCCACAGGGTCAAGCACCTTTATTTAGCTGAGAAGACTTAATGGATCCTTGATAGTTGAGTTTTTTCTCTTTCAGTCCTTTCGTGCTACACGGGATCAAGAAGTACTTGGCTTTTATAACTGTGCCTCACTTTTCTGGATCTCCTCTATTCCCTTTAATTTATGCTTGAAAACTGGCATACTTCAGTCAGTTAACAATACATTGCTACAAACAAACAATATTGAGCCAGCTAACTTGCTGGCTTTTTCCAAATACTTTCCGTGATGTAGCAAGTTTCCTAAGCACTTGCTCTGCCTTCCAAATTATTGCAGGGAACTAATATTTTGCTGCTAAACATATATATATTTTCCCATCTTTTCTGTCTGTGGTATTATTTTCTTGCCACTTCTTATTTGTATGCTGAGTCAACGACATGTGTTTTAGGTTTTGGTTATGATACCATGCTATTTCCAATACTAATTCTTTATTATTGCATCTGAAGTACAAATTTTTAAATGACGTTTAGTAGGATGCCAGTTTTCTCAAAACTATTTCTCAATACTTTCTACTAAACTAGTGTTTTTTGAATTTTTTTTGCTACAACCCACAACAAAAACCACAACTTACATTATCATGCAATAAACACACATAGACACACAAACATGGACACCTGCACACACATACCAGATGGGGCAATGAGATATCATGTCTAAATTGAGACTGTTACTAGCAAACCCACATGTGTGGTATGGTCATCCTAAATTCACTTTCTGCTACTACACTGATTTTCAGACTAGTTTTTAAAAACTTGCTTGAAATACGCTGAGTACTTAGTGATGCGGTGTGTGATAGCTTGGCTAGTCCCTTAAGAATTTAGATAACATGAATTTTATATACTGATTATAGTGTTACATTTATTAAGAGTGAATCTAATAATTAAAAATAAATGATAAATATCATCCGTTCTATGATAACACATGGATCTTTACATATGCACCTTTTCACTTAAAATTTATATTCTTAAGTGTTAAATTACAGCCTTATTTGATCTAACTTTAGTAGTACTTAAAAGCATCAAGAATAAACAGTGGGAACTTCAATCTTTTCTATTTAATATCTGAAAAAGGTCTTTATTATTATAATTACTACCAATAAAAGATGCAATCTTACAATTAAGTGCTGAGTTTTCTATTTTTTTATAAAGCTAAAGGCACTATGTAATTCCCTAAAGTTTAAAGTATCATGACAGTACCTCTGAATGTTGGAAGGGGAACATATTTTAAAGTTGATGAGTAAGACAGAATATCATCATAGCTCTTCTTAATCCTTAAAAAGAAAATACAAATTTGGAAACTTAAAAATCAAGGAGCTTTTTGTTTTTTTCTTTGAATTTATGTCACGGTCTCTGAATTCGTATTCTTTTTATTTTTTTAAAGGCCTGTTCACAGGACAGCATATGAACACAAAACTGTGTGGAAGATTCTGAAAACAGTGCCAGATTTAACCTCTCAGCTAAGCGATGAACATCTGAAAACACTCAGTAAGAATGTCATTTCTGAAACCTGGGTGAAAGGCAGCACAGGTAATAGACTAATGTGGAGAGAAATTTGGCAAGATAAAATGCAGGCTACTATTTTGAGTTCTCCATAATTATAATTGCTCATAATTTCACTTGACTTGCTAAAAATGTATTAAACTATTTAAACATATAAATGAAACCTACAAATTTAATTTTTAAAGTTGTAGGTAGTTAAATGAATAACATCTCACGTTTTAGTACTTATTGTTTAAGATATACACTAGCATTTCTCCACCTTCAGCACACATCACAATCGCCCAGAGCACTCATTGAAACACATATTGTTGGGCTCAACCCCCAGAATTTCTGGTTCAGTGGGTATGGGATGAAGCCTAAATTGCATTTACAATAATATGTCAGGTGATCCTACTAGTCTGGGAACCACACTTGGGGAACTGATATACACATTTACTACAATATAGCAACACATCTGATAGCCACATTTACTACAATATGGCACTGATTTTCATAGTTAAGACAGGAAGTGGACAAAGTAATTATTTGAGTGATCCAGGTACTGATCTGGATATTTTAAGAAAACTCTCCAGACAGATTTTAGTTTCCCAGTTTTAGTCTTTAGTCCCTTTACCAAACATATACTGGATACATTAATAGAAATTTTTATATTTTAATTTTTTGGTGGGAGGCATACAATTTAATACATTCTTTGTGTCAGGGGCATGCTTTTTTTTTTTTACTTCTCAGGGAAACAAATAAAGATAGATATTATTTTTCTCCACAGATGAGGACACCAAGGCACAAAAATACTATGCGGAGTATTCCCGGTTAGAGTCAAGTTTCAAACACACTTCATCCTAATGCTAAACTCTTTGCACATTATGTCATGGTTTCTCCAGAGTGGTTTATCAGGATCATGACATTCAAAGCCTAACTGGAATTTTGGTGAACATGTATCTGTTGAAAACATTTACATATTTTGAGAGTTTCCCCCTGATGATCGTCTCTCTTAATTGGTTTCATTTAATCAGCAATCAAGCAGTGAAAAATAAATCAAAGGAGTTTTGAAAAGGATAAAATAATTTTGAAAGGGAAAAAAAGATAACCATTCAACATTGCTTTGCCATTAGCTTGAGGATAGTAATTAAAAATTAATTTGTTTTATAAATCACTGAAATTATAATGGTAAAAAATACAAGAACAATCTAAATGTCCTTCAATAGAAGATCAGCTACACATATTGTGCTATATCTCCTCTATGGGATTCTAGGCAGTGGTTAAAAAGAATGAGGTAGATATGTATATATTGAGGAAGGAAAATTAAAGACAGTAAATAAATATAGATCAATTGCAGAATTATACAAATGATATATTTATGAAAAAGTCTGAATTTATATACATATGTATCTTTTTTAAACATAGGAGTGGGTCCAGAAGGACACTCCAAAAATACATATTTTTAAAATTGTTGCTGCCTTAGTGGAGGGGAATGGAATTTGAGGGCAATGAAGGGGTGTAATTAACTCTTTCTTCTACATATATTTGTGTTGGTTGAATTTTTTCACAATGAATGTATATTCACATGTTAGTATTTATAACCACACATTTTTCCCAAAAAGTTTCTGAAATTAAAATTAGAAGCAAACTTTTTTTTTTCTGATGGCACCTTAATAACTCAGGCGATTGATTATTAAATATGAACTTTCAATCTTTGACAAAAACCAATTTTAATTTGATTATTTATATTAAATAAGGCATTCCAACTTGCATTTCAATAGGGCACACTTTAAATACATTAAAAAAAATTTAGAAGTCTCTGTGTTTACACCTACCTGTGTCAAAATTCTTTTCTCGAGTTTTTAAGACATCCAGTTCCAACAGCTCAGATCTGTTTTACTATCAAAGGAGTCAACTCATTAAATATCTGACCTTTGTAGATCTCTTTGTTCGTCCAACTTAATAAACAAGCCCAACTAAGTGTCTGTCTCTCTCCCTTTTCTTTATTCATGTATGCGTTTCCCTCCCTCTGCCGTTATTTAAAGTATTCCCTCTAGTAGCCCCTTGTCACCAGGCTGCTGAATTTCAATCTGCTGCTGAGGCTTCCATTTCTCTGGTGCAATTCCACACAGCTGTCTGCACCTTCTGGTCTCTTTTCTGGCCACTAGTTCCTTAGAGCTTCATTGTTTAAGGAAGCTTCCTGAACTTACCGCTATTCGTTCAGCCTCTTACTCCTTCAGTTTTTGTAAGCAATAAAATATTAACAGGGAAACAATATTATGATTTTAAGCAGTGAATAAAACATATTCAATCTCTATTTTAACTGACAATGCTACTAAAACATGATTATTATATTATTATTTACTTACTATACCAAGATTACTATTATATATAAAGAGTACTTACATTATGATACTAAAATTACAGCATATAATATATATTACATGTAGTCATCTATATATGTATATATAGATATGTAGATATAGTTTGCTGAAGTCAAATAATCTCAAGAGTTTTCCATCGGATCTATGCAGATTGATAACCTAAAGCTCATGAAAGCCAAAAGAATTAATTGCTTGAGATCCCAATTTAGTGGTTAACCTAAAACTAGATCCCGGATCAAAATTTCATTATCACCTACCTTTAGGGCAAGTAAAGTTTATGTTAACATTGAAATAAATTTCTATAAAATGATTGATGATATGTGTTTTTCTCTTTTATATCTGTGTCATGTTTACTCTGTTTTCTTTACTTGTAGTCCATTAAGTATTATAGTATTATTTCTCTTCTATTTCTTTCATTTTATTTCATTCTTTTTCCAACTTTTGTGAGTTATATCTCAAAAACTCCATACCTCCTTATTTTAATCAAATTTTGTATTAATTGTTAATGCTTAAAATATTTTATGTTAGTAAACTTTTAACATTTCATTAACCAGCATAGATTTTATCTTTTGTTTTGGTTTAAATTTCATTTAACATATAAAAAACACAGTAGCTAAATCTCATGAAAAGTATGGTAGGTATCTTTTCCACTTATGAGTTAACCATAATTCAGATAATATACTCTTATAATAGAAGTGATAGATCTTTAGTCCTACCATAGACCATGGCTTCCTTAAAGGCAAACACGAAAAAAGGGCATTGATCTTAAAGTAGGGATATGCTTTCATTGAAACTGAGGTCCTATGGTTTGAATGTTTAATGCTTATGTCCTCCCAAAATTCATCTGTTGAAATCCTCACCCCTGAGGTGACAGTATCAAGAGGTCAGGCCTTTGGGAGGTTATTAAGTCATAGTGGTGGAGCCCTTATGAATTAGTGCCCTTATAAAAGAGGCTCAAGAGAGTCTCCTCACCCCTTTCACCATGTGAGGTTAGAGTGTGAAGATGGTTGTCTGTGAGGAAGCAAGCCCTCACCAGACACCAAATGTGCTGGTACCTTGACCTTGAACTTCCTGGCTTTCAGAACTGTGAGAAATACCTTTTCATTGTTAATAAACTACCCAGCCTGTGTTATTTTGTGTTATCAGCTTGCATGGACTAACTCATGAGGTGGTCTCTATGGTTCATGAAGATTTGTCCTTGGAACCTGGCCAGAAATCTTTTCCAATGTCTATCTCCAATGTGAGGACCCATTCCATAGCTGCCTTACCCTGTCCAAAAGATAATTGCAAGGTTTTAAAAGAAATCAAACAACAAAACCAACTTTTCAATCTCAGGAGAATACAAGAGACCATTGCTATATTATTTATTTCTCTAATTTGTCACTTAATCTTATTTTCTAAACAGAGAAACTGGGGCAATATTTAAAATATTTAACATCTGATCAGAATAGCACTATCCAAATTCCAGCTCTGAACAACTGGAATAGATGTATTATAGATAACACTAGAAAAAGAATGTCAATCAAGAATTCTACCTTAAGCAAAACTATTATTCAAAAATCATGGAGAAGTTAAGGTATTCTCTAATAAAAATGGAGAGAATTTATCTTTAGCAGTCTTGCCCTATAACAATACTTAAGGGAGTCATTTAAGATAACGTGAAAGGAAACTAGACAGTAACTTGAATCCACACAGAGAAAGAAAAAACATCTATAAAGGTAAGTATATAAGTAAATACAAAAGGCAGGGTAAACGTATTTTGTTTGTAGCACTTCATCTTTTATGTGATGTTAAAACACCTGCATAAATAAATACTTATAAAACTGGTTTGATGTGCTTTTATATGATATAATTTATATGACAACACTAATACAAAGGAGGGGGAGGGAACAGAGCTATATGGAGCCAAGTTTTGTTTAGTACTGCAATTAAATTGGTATTAATTTTAACTAGATTTCATTAAATCGAGATGTTAATTGTATTCCACAAGCAACCATTAGGAAATTTAAACTCATAGAAGTAAAGTAAAAAGTTTCAGATAGACAGAATGAATAAGTTTTGAGATCTATTGTATAGCAGCATGCTTATAATTGATAATAATGTATATTTCAAATAACTAAGAGAATAAATTTCAAATGTCTTACCACAGAAAATGATAAATATGTGAGTTTTTGAATATGTTAATTTGCTTGATTTAATCATTCCACATTATTTATATATATGTATTGAAACATCATATTTTACTCTATAAATTTCAATTAAAATAATAATAAAAAAGAAAAAAAGAGAAAATTTAAATTATTAAAATCAGCAATGAAAGATTGAACATCACTACTAACCTTACAGAAATAAAGAGGATTATGAGGGAATAGATTGAGCATCAGTATGACAAAAAGTTATATAGCTTAGATATAATGGACAAATAAGATACAAACTATCACAACTGAGTCATGAATAAATAGATAATCTTAATAGGTCTACAACAAATAAACATATTAAGTTGCTAATTAAAAATTTCCCACAAAGAAAAGCCCAGACCCAGATGGCTTCATGATGAAGTCTACCAAATATTTAAAGGAGAATTTATAATGGAAAATTTACAGCGTAAGCAATGAACAATCTAAAAATGAAATTGAGAAATTGAATTTCATTTACCAATCACATTAAAAATATAACCTAGTTAGGAATAGATTTAACAAAAGAAGTGCAAGTATGTATATTTAAAACTATAAAACATTGTTGAAAGAAATTAAATATCTAAACAAATAGAAAGTCATCCAATGTTCATAGATCAAAGAACTTAATATTTTAAAAATACCTAAATTTGTCTACAGATTCAACACAATCCCTGACAAATATATCAGCTATTTTTTTTTGCAGAAATTGATAAGCTGATCCCAAAATTCTTATGGAAATTTAGAGGACCCAGAAAAGCCAAAACCTTACTGAAAACAAATAGTTGGAGGACTCACACATCTCTATTTCAAAACTTACTACTAATCTACAGTATCAAGACGGTGTAATATTGGCATAAAGATGAATCTATAGGTCAGTAGAATAGAATTGAGTCCATAAATAGTGCTTTAACTTTATGGTCAATTGATTTTAGACAAGTTTGGCAAGACAATTCAAAATGGTCAAAAGAATAGTCTTTTTAACAAATGGTATTTGGACAACTGGATATCTACGTGCTAAATAGTGAAAGTGAACTCCTAACTCACACCAAATATAAATACTAACCCAAAATAGATCAAAGACCCAAATGTAACAGCTAAAACTATAAAAGTCTTAGGAGGAAATTGAAGAATTAGTCTTCATAATCACTGATCAAGCCATCCTTTCTTAGAACATGACACGAACATTACAAGTGACAAATGAAAAATTGGATAATTCATACTTTATAAAAATCAAAATATTTAGATCTTCAAAGAACACAATCAAGAAGGTGAAAATTCAACCCTTGAAATGGGATACAGTATTTGCAAATCATATATCTGATAAAGGACTCACATTCAGAATATGAAGAACTCTTAAAGCTCAGTAACAAAAAAACAACCCCATTAAAAATGTGCAAACTAGCTGAATAGACTCATTTCCAGAGAAGATGTACATATAGCTAATAAGCACATAAAAACCTTCAATGTTATTAGTCAGTAAGGAATTGCAAATAAAAACTACAATGACATACCATTTCATACCCACTAGGATGGATAAAATATAAACGATAGTATTTTATAAGTGTTAAGAATATAGGGAAATTGGAACTCTTGTACATTTCTGTTAGGATTGTAAGATGGTGAAGCCACTTTGGAAACAGTCTGGCCATTCCTCAAATGTTAAAGTTCCTATTTGACCCAGAAATTTCACTCCTAGGTACATACTCAAGAAATGAAAATATACATTCATGCAAAACTTATTTACAAATGTTCATTGCAGCATTATTCACAATAGGCAAAAAGTGGAAACAACCCGAATTTCCATCCATGAGTAAGTGGATTTTTTAAAAAAATGTGTTATGTCATTATAATTGAATATTATTTGGTAATAAAAAGGAATGAAGTAATGATGCAAACATTTTTAGCTACAACCTGGGTAAATCTTGAAAACATGATGAATGCAAGATGCCAGTCACAAAAGGAATTTCGTCATTTCTTTTATAGGAAATCTCCAGAATAGGCAAATTCATAGCGACATCAAGTAGATGAGCGGTGTCCAGGAGCTTTGGGGAGTGGAACACGGGGCATGACTGCTGACGCACACAAGTTTCTTTTGGGGGTGATGAAAATATTCTAACATTAGATTGTGATGGGATTCACACGTCTCTTTAAATATACTAAAAATTCACTGAATTGTACATTTTAAAAAGATGAATTTCATGGCATTTGAATTGTATCTTAATGAAGCCTTTTAAAAAAGGGAGGTAAAATTCACATCATGTTAACCACAAATCACTTAAAGTGTACAATTCGTGGCATTTGGTACATTCAAGATGTTGTGGAACCATCGTAGCTAATCTGGTTCCCAAACATTTCCGTCATCTCAAAATTGAACCCCATGCCGATTAAGCAATGACTCTCCATTCTCCTTTCCTCCCAGACTCTGGTAACCACTGTCCTGTTTTCTGTCTCAATCTGTGGAATTATTTATTCGGAACATTTACATTAATAGAATCATACAATAAGTGACCTTTTGTGATGACTTCTTTCACTTAACGTGGTATTTTGGGGGTTCACCCACAGTGTACCATGTGCCTCATTCCTTTTTGTGTCACAATTACGCTCCGTTGTATAAGCTATTTTTTAAATGCTTTTTTTTTAAAAAAAAAAACCTATTGGAAACCAATGGAGACCACTAATGCACACCAGCTCCCTGTGATTGAAATCAATTTCTTTTAATAAATATGTTTAATATTAAAAATATTTTAAAACCCAATAGAAATAAATTTGTGAAATGATGATTTAAACAAAATTAATTATATTATTACTTTTTATTTCAGAATATTATGGGGTACAAACGTGTTGGTTGTGTAAATTATTTTTGTACCATTTGGGTCAAAGTTATAAGTGTGCCAATCCCCCAAATAGTGTGCATTGTACCCATTAGGTGTGATTTCTGATGAATGTGATTTTCATATGTGCACATAAGTGTTCATCAGTTAGTTGCAATTTAACAGTGAGTATATGTGGTGTTTGTTATTCCATTCTTGTGATACTTAGGAGGATGAACTCCAGGTCCATCCGGCATAATACAAGAGGTGTTAGTTCACCATTGTTTTTTATGGCTAAGTAGTACTGCATGGTATACATATACCACATTTTATTAATCCACTCACGTATTGATGGGCACTTGGGTGGTTTCCACATCTTTGCAATTGTGAATTGTGCTGCTATAAACATTCAAGTGCAGGTGTCTTTTTTATAGAATGTCTATGGACAGCAGTATGGAGATACCTCAAAGAACTAAAAGTAGAACTACCATTTGATCCAGCAATCCCACTACTGGGTATTTACCCAAAGGAATACATTTTTTTAAAAAAATCAGCACGTCAAATACATCAATATGCTAACATGCATTGTATGTACTCTAAACTCTTCATAAATGTAATTTATCTGTGTTTTATGTCCCCTCTACCCCCACCCCAGGAAGCAGCTCTGTGCTACATACTTTGGGGAATGCTGTCATAACAGCAAGAAATTTATTTCTTTTAGCTTTTCTCTAATGCCTTGTATCATAGTAACAAGGTTTCATGATGTGTCAATTCCTTTTACTACCATTAATCATTTGATAGACAATCTTCTTAGCTATGCAGGATAGATTTCACTATCCCTTTCTTATGTTTGAGGACTCTGAGGTTCAACCTTGCTAGTTTAACACTAGTGAAGGGTAGAACCAGGACTTTTGAACCTGGGTCTTTTGAAGCCAACCTTTTGCTTTCTCTTACACTTTGCTGTCTCTAAGCAAACAAACATTTTCCATGAATAAAATTAAACTTCTGCAATGCTACCATATCAAGGAGAAGTATTTGTTAATGCACGTGATGAAGGGGTGATATATAACATTAGTTGATACACTTCTTTGATAGATAATCTAGAATTTCTTTGCTCAGATGCTGGATCATAGAAAACAATGCCACTACTTTTATGATCTTTTCTAGTGTGAGTACAGTCTTGCATGGTGATGTCAAGTCCCTCTCTGTTATTTATTATCAGAAGAACAGTTCTTGATGTAATGTTCTTTTTATGGCACTGTCATGGATTTAATGTTTAATGTAAAATTTAATCTTTTGAATGTGTATAGAATATACTCTGACATTTTGTAAGTGACACCAATGAGAGAGTTAAGATTATTTTTAATGGCAAAAGAAAATAATAATGTGTTTATTTTAAAACAAAATACAGCATAAATGTGATTAGGGGGCACATAGTAGTGTTTAGTTTTAATGAACTAAAGCTTAGAAAAAACATGTAAAATAATAAAAGTTTTTTTGAAAATGTGGTGGCCAAAGGTCTTGTATTTTATAGGGGAAATGAGTCAAATCATCACTCAGTTTATTACCCACAAATTTATCTCCATGAAGTTAGAGATTTAGTGAAAAGGATACATTTACAATAAAAATGTGGTATGCCTTAATATTAGAAATCACAGTGAAAATTTCAGAAAAATAATTTGAATCATTAGGTACTTTAATCAAGATTTAAGTTAGACTACAGGCTTAGAGTAAATAGTGTTTGCATAAAAGTTGTTGGTATATTTTAAGGTGTATGTTTTCTATTAATTGTATTTAAAGAACAGTCACAGAAACTGTTAAATGTTAATGTATGAAGTAATTTAAAACAAAAGTTTTATTGAGGAGAATAAACAGGTTGACTTTAATAGACAGCTATTCATGAAATTTAATTATTACAAAGAACAACTTTGAAAAAACCAATAATTCTAATTCTCAAATTATTTATATAGATTACTCTCGAGATTATTTTAACAATATATTAACAACCCTTATTTAACAATCTTGAAAAAAATAATTCATCTAGTTACCCAGGGATATATTTTAAAATCAGTAGAGAGAAGAGTAAAATCAGAAGAATCCACCTGGACTTAATAATTCTTAAGAATTGATATTTTTAAAAAACCTTTCTGAGATTTTTGGTTTGTTTGTTTTAGTACACCAGAAGGGCTTTAGGAGACCAGAGGGCTTAATAACTTTAAAATACTCAATGGTATATAATTTGGGGTCATATTTTTTTGTGTTGTAGATGCTTCCAATTTATTTTTAGAGGTAAAAAATTCTGAGCCTTACCACCTGTATACTTACAGGCATATGTGCCAAAACACTTTATTCAGGCATGTATTGGTTTTTTTCAACATTCTCAAACTATTATATTTGTCACTATCCACCCCCAGCAGGGCTGACGCTAACACATATATGCTCGTGATCTGATATATAGCTTAATCTGCAGTGCTTGGACATAATAGCTACTCAATAAATAGCTGATAAATGAATCTATGCATTCACCAGCACTACAGGTAATTTCCAATGCATATAACCTTTCATATACAGTACTGACTGAAAGTTCATTCAAGAACAAGATGTTTATTGCTGGGTGATAGTCTGAAATAGATGTAGCTCACTCATTCTTCTAGATAAACTAACATTTATTCTTCAATTATAGTGGTGAATTCCACAGTCATATACCCAGATGTCATTTTTTTGATCTTCCCGTATAAAAGTGATTTTTAAGTCCTTAGAAATAGTCTGTTATGCCCTGGTATAGGGTATTCTAATAATGAGCTTTGTGGAAATCTTGTGTTTACACTACAGTGTTTTCTTTTTAAGAACTTTTGGGAGAAATATATTCAATGTTATTGAGACTTATTGTAGTTGCTAAATCTGGTAACTGATCATATTTCTCATTATGTATTGGCTGTTAGAAAACTTAGAGGCATTTTAATACACATTTTAAAACTATTTGGCTTAAAACATATATGGTATTATTTTGATAGAAATTTTAAAATACTAAAATGTTTTAAAAGTAAGGAAAATGGAGCAAAAATTATCCCCTTGTCCAACATTATTTCCTTGCAAACCTATTGGATTTCACAGAATATGTCCTGTAATTTAATTTTATTCTTTACCTGTTTTTCTTATGCATATTTTCTTCCATTTTATTAACTTTTTAAACAATATTGTATGTATTTTTGTAAGCTCACATAATAAATCCTTTTAGAAAACAAGTAGAGTTTAAATGAATGAATGAGATCTTTTCCTAATAAAAATCAAAGGCCTTGACTTTAAATACGTATGTTATGGATATGAACAAATATTTTTGAAATAAGATATTTTCTTAATTTTTTTTGTGTGTAAGAAGGCCTAAATAAAAAGATTAAGAATTAATTGGTTTTAAGGTTATTAAAAACAATCACTAATAATTTGTAAAATTATAAACTTTCTCTTTATGCAATTTCTATAAATATTTAACTATTATTAAAGTAACTTAATGCTGTGAGTATAATGGATTCTCCATTTTTAATTTGTTCATTTATTCCCTCTGTAACTGGCTTCAATGAGGATAGCAGTTTGAAAAGACTGCAATGTTTGCGGTTTGCCTTTATAATAGTCCTCTGACCAGACATCCTGAGCCAGGATGATTTAATTAGTACTATCCCTTTAGGAAGATCTATCCCCAGAGGAAGCTTAGCATCTGGCAAAGGTCATTTGTGAACAAGTTGATTCATTCTTGTCTCTTACAAGAGTGCTCCTTGTACCTCTCCTAACTGTCCAATTTTTTTCGTTTTCTCTATGAAAGCTTTTATTCATTCCTATGATTCAATTTTGATTTATATGTTTCTAATTCTCAAACTCATAGGTTTTTAGCCCTTACCTCAGCTTTACATCCACATAATTGAACTGCTGCTTGATATCTCCTTTTGGAAGTCCTGCTGGCATGTTGGGGAAAAAAATCATAAAAAAGCAAACTTTTCATCTTGCTCTCAATGTAGGTCTTTTACTGACAGATACTTCAATGGTACCACTATATTCCTTGTGAAAATGTTAAAACTATGTAATTTTCTTTAACTACGGCTCCTCTTTGTCTAAATTAATCGAGTTGTATCACATGAATTCAACTTTTACTTTTCAAATTCATTTTCTGTTTTTTCTTCCCCATGTCAATGACTGGTTCCGGCCTCCATTCATTATTCCCTTACATAGAATACTTTAATAGACTCATAATTGCTCTCTCATTTTCCTAATTCTCTCCAGAAAAACTGTCCAGTGCCTCTTTGCATAATTTATCTTTCTTCTAACTCTAAATGTGATATTAGTATTACAGGAATATAAGATGTTAGGGAATATAGGAAATATATTGGAAAATTTAATGAAAACACAAATAAGGAAAAATAAATGTCCCTTAATCTCATTAACTTCCAATAGCCATAATTGTCAGTTTAAAATATTCTCTAGTTTTAATTGTGTACATTTTTTCCAAGAAATCATTTGCAATTTTGGTTCCTACTTCATATTTAACATAAGATTTTCTTGGGTCACGAATATTTCTGTAAACACTACTTTTTAATAACTGCATATTTTTATAACAGATATGTTATGATTAACTTGATCAATCTTTTAAGAAGGATTTTAGATATTTCCCTATCATGAATAATGTGGCCTTAAATATATTCTTGCCCTAATTCTTACCTGTACTTTGGATTATTAATTTATGACAGATTTCTAAAGTTAAAATAATGAATCAAAAGGTGGAGATATTTTTATACATCTTGATACATGTCTACAAATTATCAGGATTGTATTGCTCCAGTTTTATATAAAAATGCCAATATTTCCTCATTCTAAATTTTAAATGTTTGATAATTTAAGTATTGAAAATCATGCCTCACTTTAAAAATAGCATTTCTTTTATCCAGATTGAACATTTGGTAAGTGGTTATTTGATGTGTATTTCCAATTTTCAGTGGCTCTCCTAAGTATGTCCTTTCTTTTAATTGGATTCCTTAAAATACTTTTTTGTATACTGTTCTAACAAACTGAGTGAGTTGTTCACTACTCCTCATCAACCTCCCTTGTTTGATTGAAGACCATCAGGTAAACCATATTTACTGCTTCTGTGTCTTGTTTATGCTGTTTCCTATACTTTAAGCGTTTTGCTCCCCATATCAAAATTTTATCTACATTTCAAGATTCGTCGTATATGCCGTCTTTTTCATAAGTCATTCCAGGCGCTCCCAGACAGACCTAATTTATTTCTTCTTTGGACTTTCATATCATTTTATGTACTTATTTAAGGATATTTGCCTTGTGATGCCTTTTATCATAATTATATACTTTGTGACTTCTATACTAGAAGTATCAATATTGAAAGTCTGTTCTAATAGAAGGTTTGTGCTCAAAATAAAATGAAATAAATTTCTTTATATCCCTTACAGTTAGCTTTATGATATTATAATATTTACATATTTGGGTTTTTTTAATCTCGAAATAAATATCCAGTTTTATTTGTAGATTGTCTTCTACAAAGTTATAGCAATATTCTGAGAAAGGTTATATGACTTGTGCCTTAAAATAACTACTCTGGGCAACTTAAAGGTGGTAATATTAGACCTAAAAGCAATAATCCCATCTCGAAGATTTTTTAATATCATAAAAACTATGAAAAGGACATTCATTGTTTTTGTTATGTTGTCTCTGGAATCATTTAGACCTCACAAAAGAGATTCCTTGAATTAAACTATCTGGATTAAAATTTATATAGCTTTCTGATATTTTCCTAGGCTCCCACCTAATGAACTGAGAAGAAAGTAGGTCATCAAAGAGTTTTATCTTATTCCTCAATAGACAGAATTCTAAGAAAAAAAAGAAGAGTTGGTGTCCAAATATTTAATAAAGTTCTTTGAAGAGAAATACAATAGGGGATCATTAATTTAACTTTATTAATTCAAATATTTTTGCTAAGTGCCTAAAATAATCTAGACAAAGTGCCATTGGCTGGAGATACTGACAGCAATCAGGGTTTCTTCTCTGAAGAGGTTGCAATCTATTGGCAGAGACTGAAAACAGAGTGCTATGACAGAAATGCTGTGAAGAAAGGTCCCAGAGGAGGGGTGTTAATTAGGCTGTATGGGAGCAGGGCAGAGATCAGGAAAGGCTTCCCTGGTAGAAAGATAACACTTAAACTCAATTTTATAGGCCAAGGAGGGATTAGCCAGCTGACAATATGACCTTATTCATCTAATTATAGCTCTTTGAAACATTGAAGTGCTTTTAGATGGTTGATTTTAGCTGAAGGTCTGTGCACTAGAGAGTAGAAAATCCTCAGCAAGGAATTCACAAACATGTTTGCTTTAATCAAACTTTGGATTTGGCTTTTAACCTTTTGAAAAGTCATTATCAAAATGATTAATTAAAGTTTCCCTTACTAGCATTTTTAATTCTTTTTGAATGCCTTTTGTTCACTAATACAAATATGGTTAAGAGCTATTTTAAAATATGAGGTTTTGCACTAGGAGATTTCTTCAAGTCCTTATGAAAATATTTCTTTTGACTTTTCATGTAATGGAGGTTAGCTATATAAATACTTTTATGAAACTTATTCCTAACCAGCTTGATTTTGATAAATTCCTTTACTTTTGCAAAGTCTGGGTATCAATTATTCAACGGCTTATAATCAGTATTGTTTTCTTACTGTCTGATTTTCTTCAAATGCTTCTATTCTTTTTAAAAAAATTTACATGTAATAATTTTATATATTTTGAAAATTTGAAGAAGGAGTCTATGCTATTTATTATTTCTCATTGGTTAAAAATTTCAAAAGCTTATATTCAATCTTGCATTATTAATAAATGTTCTTCTTTCACAATTCATAAATTTAACACCACTTTGTGACTTGTCAGTAATATTTTAGTTGTTTTAATTATTCTTTGAGAGCTTAACTTTATTGCAATTGTTCCCCCCACCCCCCGGACAATTTGTGTGTGTTTAAATAACTTGCTGCATAGATTGGCAAAGACCAGCATAGTAATCAGAAGCAGCAGCTGGCTCTCTCCAAATTCTGGCTCTACCATTGCTGGCTCTCCAAGCTTGGGAAAGACATCTAATTTCTCACTGCTTTCAGTTTCCTCGGTTGTAAAGTTGGAGCAATCATAGTACCTGACTCAAGAGGTACTCTGCTAAGAGGATGAAAAGGGTTAATATATGTAGTATGTTTAGAACAGTGTCTGGCATATAATATAATAATATGTTCAAAACAAAGAAAGAGTTCAAAAAATATTTACTCTCATCTTGTGAACACTCATTTTTTTCCCTCTAGTTTTTTCCTGACTACATTTGTATCATAATCCATTCGATTGATATGTCATTAGCATCTGGACATTTCACCCTTAAATACTTCAGAGTTTACGTAGGATTCAATGTTTGTTTCTGGTACTTTTTTTTTTTTAGGTTAAATTTATATACAGTGATGTGCATATGTATACCTTAAGTGTATCACTTGATGAGTTTTGACAAATACCATAAATGAAATCCCTAATGAGATATAGAAGTTCACCATCACCCCAAAAGTTCTCTATACTTGTTCCCAGTCAATCTCTGGACTTACTCCCCAGATGCAATTGTTCTCTGTTTTATGTCTTTTTTTTTCCCACTACAAATTACTTTTGCATGAAGCATTGAAAACTTTATAATGAAAACAAACAACATATATCCTTTTGTGAAAGCTTTGTTTTTCAATCAGCATAATGCTTTTGAGATTCATCCATGTTGTGTGAATCAATAGTTTATTTCTTTCCATGGCTGAGTAGTATTCCATTGCATGGACAGACTAGAGTTTGTTTACACATTTTCTTCTGGATGGACACCTGAGCTGTTTCCAGCTTTTGACCATTACGATAAAGCTGCTAGTAATATTCTTGTATAAGTCCTTTTTTGGACACCTACTTTCATTTCTCTGAGTAAATATCTAAGAGTTAAATGACTGGGACAGAAGTTAGATGTACATTCAATTTTGATAGAAACTGCCAGACATTCTCACAGAGTAATTATACAATTTTACACTCAAACCAGCAATATGTGAGGATTCCAATTGTTTCCCAACCATGTCAATATTTGATTCTTTCAGTTTTTTATATTTTGGTTATTCTAGTCCCCTGACACTGTTTCCAAATAAATGCACTTATTGAAAATTTTGATTTGTGTAAGTATGAGTTATTCTTTTTATTTTCCATGTATCTTTTCAGTAATTTTAATTTTGAAAAAAACATTTTAAGCAATAAGTTGAGCAGTTATTTTATAGAGTATAAAGATTAATTTAGCTAAAAAGTGTTATGCAAATACTTGTCAATGTTGTGCAAATGATTATAGTGCTTGTAGGTTGGGATAATATTTCAGGGATTTCATTACATAAAGATGTAAAATATCCTGTTTTGCAAACCAATTAAAAATAATGCTTTTTGAGAATTGTGTTGGATGATGGAAGAAATATTCCAAGAGATGATAAAGAAACTCAGAACAATGATTCAAATGAGACATTTGAATAAAATATTTTATACATTTTGATAGTAAAACCAGTTTTTCCAAATATTTATTTATTTATTTATTTTTAAATTTCAGAATATTACGGGGGTACAGACATTTTGGTCACCATTAAATTGGTAGTAATTGATCAAAGTAATATTATTTATTATGAGATTTTAAGTATTATTGTTAACTTATTTATTCTAATCAGATAATGTCTTTTTTGTCTGCATCTCTAAAATTTTACTAATTCAAGTTGGTCAAAACTTTTAAAAATATTCTTCTCATTGGTAAAATTTGGTTATATATATTAGTTTTAAATTTTATAATTTGCTTAAACAGTTTAATAGTAACTTCAACAACATAAAATTATTACATTCACTGAATAATTCAAAAAATAAAAATCATTTTTAACACATGTTATTTGACTTAGCATGACAAGTTTTGATCTGGAAGTTGATCCTAGAAATACATGGCTTTCCTGTGATTACACAATGAATGCAACACTGGGACTAAGTTAAATCCTGCCTCTAGACTTGTCCATTTATAGTACAGGCTTTCCTTAAAGATATTGTGGGTTTGGTTCCAGACCACTGCAATAAAGTGAATATTGCAATAAAATGAGTCACACAAAATTTCTGGTTTCTCAGTGCATACTGAAGTTATGTTTACCTTATACTGTGGTCTATTAGGCATGCAACAGCACTATGTCTAAAAAAGTTACATACTTTAATCAAAAAATACTTCATTGATAAAAAATGCTAATGATCATCTCAGCCTTCAGTGAGTTGTAGTCTTTTTACTGGAGGAGAGGCTTGCCTCAATGTTAATGGCTGCTGACTGATCAGGGTGGTATTGCTAAAGGTTGGGGTGGCTGTGGCAATTTCTTAAAATAAGACAACAATGAATTTTGCTAAATTTTGTGAAACCTTTCACAAAATATTTATCTGTAGCGTGAGATGTTGTTTGACAGCATTTTATCAATCGAATTACTTTCCTCTCAAATCCTGCCACTGCTTTATCAGCTAAGTATGTCATATTTCTAAATTCTTTGTTTTCATTTCAACAATTTTCACAGCCTCTTCACCAGGAGCAGATTTTATCCCAAGAAACCACTTGTTCTGTTCATCCATAAGAAGCAACTCCTTATCTGTTCAAGTTGAATCATGATATTGCAGCAATTCAGTCACATCTTTAGGAGCCACTTTTAAGTCTAGTTCCCTTGCTATTTCCACCACATCTGCAGTTCATTCCTCCACTGAAGCCTTGAACCCCTCAAAGTCATTCATGAGAGTTGGTATCAACTTCTTCCAAACTCCTGTTAATGTGGATATTTAGATCTTCTTCCATGAATCACAAATGTTCTTAATGGCATCTAGAATGATGAATCCTTTCCAGAAGGTTTTCAATTTATTTTGCCCAGGTCCATCAGAGGAATCACATCTATGGCAGCTAGAGCCTTATGAAATATATTTCTTAAATAATAAGACTTGAGAGTTGAAATTACAACTTGATCCATGGGTTACAGAATGGATGTTGTGTTAGCAGGCATGAAAACAACATTTATCTCTTTGTACAACTCCATCAGAGTTCTTGGGTGACCAGTGCATTATCAATGAGCAGTAATATTTTGAAAGGAATCTTTCCCTTTATTTATTTATTTGTTTATTTATTTATTTTGAGCACTAGGCCTCAACATTGAGCTTAAAATATTTAGTAAATCATGCTATTAATATGAACAGATGTGCTGTCATCCAGGCTTTGTTGTTCCATTGACAAAGTGCAAGTACAGTAGATTTAGCACAGTTCTTAAGGCCCCTAGGATTTTTGTAACGGTAAACAAGCATTCGCTTCAACTTAATGTTACCAGATGTGTTAGCCCTTAACGAAAGAATCAGCCTGTTCTTTGAAGCTTTGAAGCCAGGAATTGACTTTTCCTCTCTAGCTATGAAAGTCCTAGATGGCAACTTCTTCCAATATGAGGCTCCTTTGTCTACATTAAAAATATGTTGTTTGTGTCAGATTGTGTCATCAATTATCTTAGCTAGATGTGCTGGATCACTTGCTACAGATTCTTTATCAGCACTTGCTGCTTCACCTTGCACTTTCATGTCACGGAAATGGCTTGTTTCCTTAAACCTCACGTACCATCTTCCGCTAGCTCCCAACTTTTCTTCTTCAGCTTCTTCACCTCTCTCAACCTTCATAGAATTGGAGAGAGTTAGGGCCTTGCTCTGGATTAGGCTTTTATTTAAGGGAATGTTGTGGCTAGTTTGATCTTTCATCCAGACCACTAAAACTTTCTTCATATCAGCAATAAGGCTGTTTTGCTTTCTTATCATCTGTGTGTTCACTGGAGTAGCACTTTTAATTTTCTTCAAGAACTGTTACTTTGCATTCACAACTCAGCTAACTATTTAGTGTAAGAGGTATAGCTTTCAGCCTATCTCAGCTTTCAACATGCCTTCCTCACTAAACTTAATAATTTCTAGCTGTTGATTTAAAGCAAGACACATACGACTCTTCCTTTTACTTGAACACTTAGAGGCCACTGTAGGATTATTAAGTGGCCTAATTTCAATGTTGTTATGTTTCAGGAAATAGGTAGGCCTGAGGAGAGGGAGACAGACAAAAGAATGGCCAATCAGTGGAGCAGGCAGAACACACACATTTATCAATTGAGTTTGTTCTCTTATGTGAGTGCAGTTTGTGGTACCCCAAAATAATTACAATAATAATATCAAAGATCACTGATCACAGATCACCATACAGATAGAATAATAATGAAAAGTTTAAAATATTGTGAGAATTACCAAAATGTGGCACAAAGTCACTAAGGGAACACATGCTGTTGGAAAAATGGCACCAATAGACTTGCTAAATGCAAGATTGCCACAAACCTTGAATTTGCAAAAAATGCAATATCTGTGAAGCATTGTAAAGCAAAGTGCAATAAAAAGAGGTATGCCTGTATTGCTCTACCCAGAAAAGGATCTATTTAAGCTCAGGTATCCAAACGAAAACAACCTTTGCTTTAAAGAAGAGTGAAAATCACTCTCCAATGGTCACTGTGTATGTGTGGCAATCAAGAAAGCCCCACAAGTAAGCACTCAGGTTAGAAAAAAAACAGAGAAGGAAGGCAGTTGGCAACATTTTGTGGTATAAAGAGAAACACTGGGGTATAAAAGAAACATTATTGTCCCTGAAAATCAATTTGTAAACTTTCTACTTATAGCAAGTTCATAAACAATGTGTAATAAAAGATCTCCTGACAGCACTTGAATAATTTGCTCCAGTCTTACAAAGTAGTGTAAACAATTGAGACATGGAGAAAGACACCATCCTATTCCCATACCCTCCTTCTTTTGAAAGGTAAGATTCAGAAGAGCTGGCACTAATTTAAGTTGCATTCAAAATGCTCACAAGTGAGTACGCCTGCAAAACCTACAGGCACACAGTTGGAACTTTGAGAATTGGGGTTGAATGATGGATTGTGGAGACTTACACTATGGAGTAAGACAGATACTGGACAAACTCTTCTCCCTGTCCCCTTCAAACTCTCTCCTTTATTAAGTTCTTTCAGTGATCATCATCATGTCCAGAGCAAGAATAAATGACAGTTACTAGTAGGTATATATTGTTACTTGTATAAAACAGGCAAAATGCCATTTTGAGGGGGAGTAAGCATTGAAAAAGTTTAAGGGATTTTTATGGTCCCATTTTTCTCACAATGTCATGGTTTTTTCCTAGAACCTATCAGCTCTATGAGAGGATGGGCTACTACATATAAGTGTCGGAAAAGAACTGTCCAAATGTGTAGACGTGCCTTTGTTATTCTTGTTATTTGATTAAATTATGTGTAAATGCCTAAATGTTACATTATAGTCATTATCATAGAATAAACTAAAAAGAGTCTGTTAAAAATACAGTGTAATATATGTATTAGTCATATCTATATCAAAGAGCCTGGGAAATGAAGCATATAATGTATCTTTTTTGGTTTTGTTTTGTTTCAGTGGTTGGAAATGATGGATTTTATATAATACTGAAAGGCCTAGCTCGACCTCAGAGAAGGGTGTACAAAAATCTGATTGAGGGAGATGACTCAACAGTCTCTTTCATACCTCAGAGTTACCATAGCATTATTTTTAATGAAGACTTCAAAATCTCAACACTTGCTGAAATGAACCTACCTTCACATGACTCAATGGTAAGAGATGAATATTTGCTCTTTTCCACAAACAAAAAAGTAACATGCTTGTAAAATTTTATCTCTTCCAGATATTTAGATCCAAGTATTTTCAGAGTCCTGAAATAGTCAAGATAATATATCCTTTAAAATATAAATTGTACTATTGATAGTGAACTTGAAATTTGATTACAAATTTTTGATGAAGGATGCCTTCAACAGCATACTGCCCCACCGGCAAGGCTTGTGCGCTGTATTTGATCACTGAGACAAGGTCATTGTGGCTGGATCTCTGAAAGAGGAAGGATGGTAGTTTAAGATGAGGGAGAGGGAACAGGTAATTTGAGGAGGTGGAGACAGAAGAGTGATCATGAAGGGCTTTTAAATCAAGTCAACAATGTGTGTTTTTCATGTTTATCTCAAGAGCAATGGTAAGGTAATAAAGGGGTTGATTTCAATACAGTCAGAAATTCTTAATCAAATAAATCTTTTGCATATATGTAATATTTCAAGACTTCAAGACTATCAGCTGGTCAAAAAATAAAAGTTCAATATCTCTTTTGATCTCTGGATACTCTACATGGGAGTCAGGTCTGGTTTGACTAGAATTGTGGCCAAAAAGCCAGTTCTAGATTTAGGGTGGCCCAAATGTCCAGTGCAGAAAAGGAACCAATTGAAGCCAAATTGTTTAGCATTATGGGTTGCAGTCAGAAACACCTAGGACCAGTATCAGGTTCCAGAAGAATGAGCATGGATAAAACCAAGAAAGAATGACAGGAATAAAAATATTTATATTTTTATTTATATATATATATTTATATATTAATATATATATGAATAATTATATATATATATTTATATATGAACCAACCTATAAAAATATTGTTTGTCTCACATGAATGAATAATGTTTCTGGACTTCTTTCTTGATGGGGATGGAAAAGAATGCATTTGCCATGTCAATGGCCACATACCATGGACCTGATGCCATTTTAATCTGCTCTAGCAAATACCCCATATTTGGTATGACAGTTATAACTAGTACTGTTTCTTAGTTAAATTTGTAGTAGTCAAATCCAATCTTCGATGATCCATTTAGTTTTTTTAAAGGCCAAACTTACATATTAAGTGGGGATATGATGGGAATCACCAACTTCATGTCTTACATTAGGTCTTTGAGAACAACACTAATCTCTGACATTCCACCAGAGATGTGACATTGTTTTTGATGTACTATCCTGGCCAGGGTGGGAAGAGGGGTAGAGAACAATTCAGAGACTTCCACTTGATCTTCTTTCCTGTGATAGCTCTTACCACACTGGCCAAGAAATCTATGTGGGGGTTCCACCAGCTACCAAGTATCCATTTAAATTATATACTTAGGGACTGTGCAAATCACCATGGGGTGGATCTATGGACCCAGTGAGCAACTGTGAACCATACATGAACCAAAACTCTATTTTTTAGACATTTTGCATATTTTCCCACTGTAACAGGTGGCCATGATGACATTTTATGTACCAAAGTTTTAATGTCAGTACTTCAAATTTTAGAGCTCCATTTCTTCACTTCTTCCCAATCAGGACCCTAGCCTCAGCAAAAATTACAAAAATACTTGCTGGGTTTGAAACTGTTATAGCAGAGCTCCAGAAAATATGAAAATATATAAATATATGTATGGTGTTTATATATGTAAGTCAGGCAAAATCCTCAGATTTTTCTGCCCTCTAACTGTAAAAGATGAGATTTACTTTATATGCTGCCAAGGAACACTTGGATTAGATAATTCATCTTAAACTGGTGATTGATTTTCCTCAGCTTTTTACTGTTTTCCTCTAGTGCGTTCATACCTCCCAGCAAGTCATCCTATGCCATGATTCTTATAATCACTCATCCCACAACATCTCAAAAGTCATACTGTACCTTCCAGTGCATTCTCTACCACCAGCGCCTCATGCCTGCTCAATACCATTAAACCTTTATCAGTTGTACTGATACAACATGTCAGGGACTATCAGTACTTCAGTGATGGATTCTTATTGCTAGCTGGCTGGCAGAGTTCAGCTCTAAATCTTATTTTTTTCTACTTTAATAGAATCTTTTGAAAAAATAAAAAAATAGAAATCAAGGTAGGCAATTTTAACTGTCAGCGACTGAATGGCTTTTGCTGTTGTTTAGGTCTGTAGAAGGACAAGTATTGGATTACTGACTAAAATTTATTTTAGATTGCTAAAAATTTAAATTATCCTTGCCAAGTCTGTCCCCTGTATAAATTATGAGTTAGTTGTAGTTATAAAATATGTTGTTACTCTTTCTTTAATTTTAGAAACTTGCCTTTTTGTGTATTTATTTAATGGACCTTTTTCAAATAAAAATATTACTGCTTCCAAAGATTTGTGCCTAGGAGAGTTTTGTGGTTTTACACAAATAAATAAGGGTTATGTTTTTTTGTTCTTTTATTTGGCTTTTTTGCTATTATTTACTTTTTTATTGCGTTGTAACGGAGAACCAAACTACTAAGAAGAAGAAAAAATTAATAACATCTTCAGTCTTCAGTTTAACCCTGACAGTTTTGTAAACAAATGGGCATGATCTGAATATAATGAACATAAGTTGAAAAACATATAGTCTAAGGATCAAATTTATTTTTCATGAGATAATTTATAGTTCTGAGTAAACATTGTTAGAGTTACAAACATCTGCCGTACTTACTCCCTGCTATAGATGTAAATTGGACCAAAAAAATTAGTGCAGTATAAATGTACAGCAAAATTTGTTTTGCTTTTCTATAATAGATTTATACATTAAAGCTAAAAACTTTTTCATTTGAGTGTTTTAAATAAGAAAAGAGAGAAAAAATTCATTTACAAGATCACCAAATTATTGCTTCTAAGTAGTTTTAAAATCTTTAACTTGTTTTATTTTTTTCTAATTAATCTTACAATTTTTCAAGTTAGAATCATAAATAAAGTCAAATTTCTGAGAGAAATCTTGGTATAAGTATAGTGTTATACAGCAAAATACATATACATACACATACACATATACAATACACATACACAATACTTTCCTATATTTTATATTTATATACTCCTGTATTTAACATAGATTGCTGCACTGCAATAAAATATATTTCATTAAAATATGTTCTTGATATGGTAAACTTCAGCAACATTGTAAGAACAAATTTTTAAGTTGAAGGTCCTCAATAATTATTAAAAGAACTTTGTAGTTTATTTACAGAAGTTTTCTTTGAAACACAAATATTTGAAGCTATGTGGAAAAATCCATTTGATAAAAATGTATATTCAACAAGCTGGACCCAGTGGGGGCAGAATTATAAAATGGCTTTATTTTTTTTTTTCACACCAAAGTTTTCAAGCAAGTAGTGCAATATTATTCTTCCATGCTCCCTGGTGAAATCCCAGTCAGATCCTTGGTATTAACAAATAGTCTTGTTTTTGTAGGTCTTAAAAATTCCAGTCCTGTATTTATATTAAATTTTCGAGATGTCATGCTTGACAGCTCAATGTGTGCCTTATTGTGCCATAGAATTCTGCAGTGGAGAGAGAGGTTAAATCAACTTATTCCCCTTTTCTTACTTTGCATACTCTTCTACTCACTAGCTCCTTTTTCTGGCTCTTCTCAGCCAAGATCAGGAAAGGAGGGAGAGTGGGCATTAAAGGCAAAATGCTGTGGGGACCTTCTGTGATTGGATGTCCAAATGTAGGCTCTTTTTCTCCGTCTTTTGTGTGTTGTTTCTCCTGCAATTCCCTGGGGTGTTGCCTCCTGTAGGGGGCTATTTAATACCACACCCTTGGTCCATGGTTTCAGGCAGTGGAGACCACAAGGATCTCTTTTTTTGGGTCAACTCACCTTTCCAGGAGGTTCTCTAGAGTTATTCCCTTTCCAGAGAGTTTATGTTGGTGACGTTTTATGGCTCCACTCCACTAATGGGGGAGGGAGAGCCTCAAATTTATTCCACTAAATTTCCGTCTTCTCAATTGAGCCCAGGGGTCAGTGGGAGTGGAGGAGGAGAAAACCTCAGGACTCTGACAAATGTCTCAAAGAAGTTCTCTTTTCATCTTTGCTGTCAACTTCTTGCTCTCAGTTTTCAAGAGGATCTTGAATTTAAAGGTTTAAGAAGTTTTTACTTATTTGAGACACTACTTGAAATTACGGACTTTGACTTATACCCACAATAGCATTTAACACAATAATTAATACATGGAAGACTTTTGAATGAATAACAATAATAGTGTCAAGCAGTGTGTCTCTTACACGAGGAAGGAAGAATAATAATGTGGTCACTACTGTGGTTTACGAGTAAGATTATAAGGACATGAAATACACAGGGGTTTGTCCATTGATAAAGGGTTTCTTCCACTGGAGAAAGAATACATCTTTTCATAAGGCAGTTGAGTAGTAATTTCATCTTCAGATCCAGAATAAAACTTGACCAATAATTTCAAACAAGGACATATTTCAACTAATTTTAAGTTCTGGGTCAAGAAGAATATTGGAATATCTTGGAAGAGGTAAAGGCAAAATTATGTGTAATCAGGACAAGGAATATATATTTAAGATATCTTGTTCCTCTGCCTCCAGATTTCTGATCATGGGTGCTGAGCACGTTCTGTGTATGCTGTTCCCTAAGCTCAGTTCCCCTCATTCGTTTATTGCCTCTCCATATCCAGCATTCTTCATGGATTCATTCTGAGTCTGGTCCTCCATTGATTCCCTCCATCTCTGATCTCATTTGTTCATAGACTTTTAAATGGTTCTCTGCTGCTTTTAAATGTTGGGCTCCCTTGATTCCTATCCCAAACCCAATGTAGAAGTGACCTCGTTGAAGTAAAGGAGCTTATTTTTCTCTGATGCCTAGTAGAGTATGCTAGGAACTTTTAAGATGTTCAATAAGAATAAATTAAATTAAATTTATTTTAATTTAATTAGACAGAGCCTTCAAAATATCAAAGATGAACCGTGAAATGAGTTTTGATTCAACTAAATTGCAAATGATAGAGGATTGAATCCATATTGATTCAAAACTCTGTTTTCATATATTACATTTATTTTATCTAAATTGACATGTTTAAAATAGTTGCAATTATATTGTGCTTAAAATAAAATGTAAATATTATAATACTTAAAAGCTCAAAACTAAAATGTCAATCAGGAAATATTTTTGCACTAATAATGGAATTGGAACATAATATCTAATTGTCTCTTTAGTCATTTAAAAATTGAATATACATAGCTTGTGATATATTTATAACATGAAGATATTTCTTATCATTACTACATATAGCAGCCTATTGTTTTCACAGAGAGTTAAAACGTGTGGTGCAGTTGAAAATAAACACTAGGTAATAGCAAATTTACTACTATTTGTAAATAAAGAAAGTAAAAATTATACTATGTATAAGATGTTTTTACAGCTCTTCTATTATAAAAGCAATAAAGGAGAGATGTTTATTGGTATATATTAAGTCTGCTTACCAATGCTTTTTAAATAACTTCATAAAATAAAAGGACTTCACATATAAACATTAACTTAGATATATTTCATTTCAAAAACATACACTTAAATAGAATTAAAACTTTCATTTTCTTATATCTTCCTCAATTTTTAATTTTTTTTAAAGACTGTTTCTCATTTGACTACTTTATTTATTTTTGAAGACACCAAAATATATTCAAGGTTGCTGTTTATCTTACTGTTCTAAGTATTGGGTTTATAAACCTTAAATAATTTCAACTTTATATAAGATTAAAAATAAGTGTTAAATTTGAAGGGAAATAAATGGTTTATAGGTGATTGCATGCCCCCTATTTCACTGTGTGCTCATTTTACTCTCAAGATTTTGTCTTTTTGCTTATTAATTTATAAGACCTTTGAGTATAACAGTGATTTGACTTATTTTCTATTACATGTGTTATAAATATTATCTTCCAGTATAATATATTGTTCATGTTTTACTTTACAGTTCTTTTATCTTTATAGATATATCAATTTTATGTAGTCAAATGTGTGCATTTCTACCTGTAAGGTGTCTGAGTTTCTCTGTCACCATGATTTTATAAAAATATATTTTTTAGAAACAATTTAATCTATACTTTTATTGATTTTATCTTTACATTTAGAGCTTTTGAAAATCCGAAATATTCATGCTGTTTGCAATGTAACTGTAGTTTTTCAATTGTGTGTCCTATTGATCCAATGCTACCACTAAATTTCTAAATAATTTTAATTTCAATTTTGACTTCCTCTTTGAATTGGAAATTATTTTTAAAAGATAAGTGTTTAAATGTTGGTTGCATCTTTAAATTCCTCTCTATTATTACACATTTTTTTTGTCTGCTTGATATGTCAAATTTTGGAAATTTTCAATTAAATTGATCCAAATGAGATTGAGATTTAATGAAATTGTACTTACTGTTTTAAAGGGTTTTGCCTTAAGTTAGACACTCTTAAGATGACAATTTTAAAAATTTCCTTCTCTCCCAAGTATTTTTAGAAGATTTATTATTTATATTTACCTTGGCAATGTTTGTTTTCCCACTTATAGCAGTATTTATGATGATGAAACTAATATTAATAATTACTGGGTATTTACCATATTTAAAGTCCACCAGAATCTTGGACTGATATTTCATACACATTGGTGTACTTTACTTTAGTGCCTATTTCATTTTCATGAAGTTTTCCAGAACTATTTGCCTTAAGACCACAGTTCCTTTAGTTTTCTGTTTTGTTGTTTTTTGCAATTGCCTTGGGATTCTTTACTATTTTAATTTAAAATTTTTCTAACAAACATAAAATGATGAAAAGATGAGGCAAGCCTGCTCTGTAATTTTTGCTCTGGCAAGCCTGTTTTGTAATTTTTCCATTGCTTCTGGAATAAGCTTATTTATACTTTCTCATTTCCCACATCATAATTTCCATTGTCTCTTCCTGTAATTTCCATTGGGGTGAGAGGCTTTTGAGTTCACAAAACCCAAAATGGACAATGCCAATAACTATCAACATTTTTGACATCAGCATAAGCTTTGAGTATAATCTGTAACTTTTTGAATATAGAACATTTTTATTTCTTCCTACATTGAAAACCATTTCGTGAAACTTGGTTAAAGAAATTGGTCTTAACTGCTGTGTCAGTTAAGAGACTTTTATATTTGTGTAATCTAAGTGCCTACCAATAAAGGTTTAAACAATAGGGCATTTAGAATCTCATAGAAAGTATAGAGAGATGACTAAGGGTTTGATTAATTTAGGGCCACAACAATGTCAGCTGGGGCACAGAGGCCTCCCCATCTTTCCATCCTGTCATCCTTTGAATACTAGATTTCTTCCTCAGATTTGCCCCTCAATTGTTGACACTCTCCTAGGCATGAGGTGAAGGGTATTTCATCATCATATGCCCTTTTATTAGTGAAGGGAACGTTTCCACAAAATCTACACAAGGTGTAGACTCCCACTTCTGTCTCATTGACCAGACTGGGTTATATGTCCACCTTTCAACCCAAAATTGACAGAAGTGAATGTGATTACCATTATTAGTTTAGCAAAATCAAGATTAAGTCCCAAGGGATAGATCCATGATCTCTGGGCACTTTGCAGCCTGATGCTTGAACCAAATCAGGCCTCTGTTAACAAGCAAGGCAGGAATAAAGAAGTGCTGTTGAGTAGGTTAATACGTTTCTGACACGAAATCTTCAGGAGTTCGTTTGACATTATGCCAGACAGTCATTCTGTAGATCAGCAAGCCTCACCATAAAAATATGGACCTTAAGACCATTAATGAAATTTCAGTTCCCTAGTTCTTGTGGTATTGTCTTCCTAATATTTTGAGTGTTGCACATGACTGGTACTTTAGTAATATGACAATCTTTCTTAAAAATTAGATTGACTACTTCTGTCTAGGTACCATTTAGCAATTATTCTTTTCAAAGGCTGTGGTACTATTCAGAGCCACATGACCATAAATCTATTCCATCACACTATTTTTCTAATTTTATTCTTTAGTCATTTTAGGGCCACCATGAGCAATAGGAAGTTTAGGGTAGAACACTTCACCCTCCTGCACTGGTTGGCTCTCAAGTAGCCATCTCTTACATGAAGAGGAACTCTTCTGTATTTATCTTTTTTTAATTTTAGTATTATACTTCTGAGCAAAATTTGTTTGAAGAAAGTTTTTTCATTTGAGGTGGTGTGAGTAGGTAGACTTTAAAACCATCATTGTGGAATCCGTCTTGATTACTATGTCTGAGAGGCAAACTCATGTATTCCCACATAAATTGACAATAACTTCAGTGTTTTGGTTGGAACAACAAATATATAAAGATTTAAGTTAGATTAAGTCCCTGGTGGCCCTTCTGACGTGCATTTCTATTTTTTCCATGCTGTTATAACCAGAGTTTTATTCATTGTTGTGAAAAATATGATTTAATGGTGGTTTAAGATATACTAAATTTTATGTAGGAAAAAGGAAATAGCTTTTTAATTTTTAGGTTTACTTAAATGAGAAACAAAGTGTACTTTCCCTTCATATTCAACTCTATGAAATTTGTTGACTAACATGAAACAATGATAATTGACTTTTAATGTTTTGTTCTTACAGTGAGAGTTTTAACATTATTCAAAATCAATTATGTTTTTATTCCAATGCTTATTTTTATATAAAGAAAGACAGTTTCATATCTGGACTCTGAAAACTTCTTTATAATCAGAGGAGCAATTAGTTTTTTTACATAGAGAATAAGTTAATGGAAACACACAATTTATTCTCTCACTGGTATTTTATAATAATGTAGTTAGTTCAACAAACCTTAAATAATCACTCACTTTGTGCCATGTACTGCCTGCTGAGTACTGGGGAAGCAAAAATGAATGGGACATTGTTCCTATTTTCAAATTTAAAATCTAGTGTGCACTATTTATAAAGACCTGATATTGTGGGAAATCTGATGCTCAGAGGAATTTTTTTTTTTCTTGCCGTTAAAAGAGTTTACAATCTAGTTAGGGGCTCGAAATATGGACACATACACAGTAAATGGCAATATGAGATAATCTCTATTGAAATGCTAAATAACTGGGACAAAAAGTGCTGTAAGACGTCAGAGGCAGGATGGGCTGAGTGGGCTGAGTGGCCAAATAATGCCAGTTGAGAGAGGGAGCTTGTGAGGAACTTTAAGGAAAAGTAGGATTTGATTATTCAGAAAGGAGGGGAGGCACATAAATTTACTGTGAAGAATTGTGTTTTAAGCAATTATTTAGAAATGAAAATGAGCAAATGTCCTATATCTGTGTGTAGGAGGTTTGGGAAATGAATAAAAGGCAGGTCTAGAGAAGGAAGAGAAAAGAGAAACAAAGTGGGAAGGTTGGTCTAGGCCAGATTCGCAAGGGCAGTTTAAGCAATCAGCTGAACAGCGCCGGCAACAGAAAGTTTGCCTATCTTCTGTTTCCCCTCCCCACTCGCCAGAGCCACTCCCCATCCTTCTCTACTTTGCTCTTTACCCAAGGCTGGCCTGTAAGATTACAGCCAAGGGCTTTTGTGCCTTCCGCCTTGCAGCTGGAGTCAGCCCTTGGAGAGCACCCCTCGGAGACCAGAAAGAAGTCGGACAGTGGAAGTTGGGGTGTTTCTTCCCTGGCTCCCTCTCCGCAGTGTCACTGGCTGAATCTTAACAGAAAGCCACAGCTCCTGTCAGATGGCCCTCTCCACACAGCCTTCTCAGTCTTCAGGTTCCAGAAAACACTCCTGCTTCTTTCTTTTTAGGCCCATAGGAGGTGCCTGTGCCCTGCCCTTCTTAGGCCCAGGACAGTCCATCTGATTTCCCTACATACTTAATAAGTAGTCCCTTCATTACATTCTTCGCATAGCGTGCAAATGCCACATGATGTCTCTCCCCTGATAGGACCTTGACTGATACAAAAAGAAACAATGAAGGAATTGTTTTAAAATTAATATTGTGGCAGACATACAGAAATATATTGACATATTATATTAAAACTAGGGAGAAAATTAATGAGCAGAGGCGTGCATATAGGCTAAATTGAGGTAAAGAGGGTGCAACTGCCACTGGGGGAGTAGTGATAGGAAGGATGAACAACAAAGACAGCAGCAAAACATTAAACAGGAATTGAACAGTCATGGTGAATCCAAGGATGTGGAAATTGGATGAGAATGGTGATTTCGTTACAAAAGAACATCAAAAGGCTTGAGTTTGCATCACTGGTAAAACTATGGTATCATACATTAAGTAGAGAAGGGTAAAGATGTCTAAATTCGAGGAGAAAAATAGAATTTTAGATTACAAATTTTAGATTACATAGTATAGTCATGGAGATATGTCCAGTAGGTACTTTGAGATGTGACTGGCATTATAGAAGTAAGTCAGAAATGGAGAGTGGTTTAGGAATATTCCAAACAGTGGTGAGACCATGTCATCAGAGTTGATGCGTTCTCAGACAGCTGAACTACATAAGGTAAAGAACGAAGACCTGAGGACTAATCCTTGGAGAAGTTTCCCACAGAGCAAACATGAGAAGAAAAAGGAGGCAGTAAAAGAAACAGAGAAGAGATTCCAGAGAGATAATTGGAAAAGGACCCACAGGGTAACAATTAACACAGAGCCTATCTCAGTGCTGTCTAGCTCATAGCATGATTCAATCAAACTAATTTCTGTTATAATTAATAGTTCATAATCTGTGTTAATATTTTTGTTATATTAAAAATTATAACATGATTAAAAAAAGAAAAGGAATCTTGCTTATCTGGACTTCTCCACCCATCCAAATAGTATCAGTCTCTCTTCCCTCTCTCATTTTTGGTTCCAATGTAGCAGATTCACATCAACTGAATACTTTTCTCAGTATAGATATGCATGTAGAGGGTTGATGCTAATGAATTTCACTTTAACAAAGATATAGGTAATTTGAGACCCTCTTTTTTTATTGTTTTGCAAGTTCTTGTGGGAAAAAATAAGTCAAGTAGATTTCCAAGCATCATCTGTTCAAGCAATAGGTGAAGGGCAGCAGCCCTCATATCCTTACCTGACTCTTGACCCTTTTTAAACTATTTCCCAGCACTTCCTTTAACTAGAGTTGAGTCAGTTTCTTGCTTCTCTTTTGCTTTGAGGCTACTGTAATAGAAAAGGGATTTGAGAGTGGGAAGAATTTCACTGAACTCTTTAGTTTGGTAAGTTGTGAGAAAAGTAAAAAAAAAAATGCCTTTTTTTCTGGTTATATTTCAATGACCACTTTAGGGTTTGATTATAGATTATAATGATGTAATATTATTCTGCTGAGGACAAATCTCTCTGTATAGATTAATACTGATTTTCCCTTTCTTCAACCATCCAAGGATTGATAGTCACAAACAATATATATTTAAAAGTCTTCTACAGAATAAAATAAAATATTTTGAAGTGGAAAGAATTAGTGTTAAAAAACCTGAGATCAAATCCTATCTTGTTATCAGTGAGCTACAGAACTCTGGGGGAAAGTGACTTAAGCCCCTTTGAACTGCAGTTAGATTATGTCATCTACCTCATGGATTTGCAAAATGTAAATAGAGATAACTTGTGGAGGCGCAAGGAGCCGAGGGACAATCTGTGGTCTGGGGAAAGGATGGCATGCAAGGTTGAGAAAGGGCCACAGGAAACAAGATGTGGAAAGTACAGGAAATAAACTCTTTTTATGTTAAAAATTTACTGAGTAGTTATAATTTATATTTACAGTAGATGGCCTGATTAAATTATACCTGTTCAAGAAAGTAGAGCCAAGCTATAAAAGGAGAAGAAATGATTATAGTTATTTGAAGGAAAGGATCAGAGAAACAAAGATAAAGCCATTTGAAATAATTTGTACCTGTCATTTATATTAATACATAGATTTGAGAATCTTAAGCTTTTGAAAAATCTATAAATGTAATCCATTTAAAAAATAATGAATACTAAAATAAATATATCTTATAATTTTTTGGCATCCAATAGCCCTTTTTCTCAATCTTATGTACTTGACTCAGAGCACATACAGGTAGTAAAGAAAAATAATTGGGTTAGCTGAGGCTCTGTAGGCAGACTGCCTAACTTCCAACATTGACTCTGCCACTTGCTGTCTGTGTGGCCTTGAGAAAATTACTTAGCCTTCAGTGTCTTATTTTTGTCATTTGTAAAACGGTGGCAGTAACAAACCTACCTTATAGGGTTATGGTAAGGAATCAGTGAGTTAATATTTGTAGAGTCCTGAGCATGGTGCCTAATATGTGGGAACAATTTTGTTTTTATTAAATAGAATAGACTGATGTTGCAAGATTAATGTATATATAAAATATGTCTTTTCTTATAATATGATCAATAACTACAAAAAATTTTAAATTAAAAAGCTTGTACTCATGTTGAAGTGAAAAAATAAACAATTAATTGAACAACCACATGATTTTGCAGAATGTATGTAAATTTTGAATCTAAATATCCTGGATGCCCCTCTCACTGACTGGCTATGGGAACTTGGGCAGTTAATGAACTTCACCTAGTCCCAGATTTCTGTGAAGACGGATACAGTTAAAGTGTCTGGCTGTGTGGGTGTTCCACATTTGCCAATAGTTTGCTTCTTCTTCAACAAATCCATCCTTTCCTGTCCTCTTTGAGCCATGAGTTTTGAGTACCAACATTCTCCCTCATTTCTAAAGATCAGTATGGGGAAAAAAAAACTTTTTAATTGGGTTCTATATAGCAGTTTTTTTAATCCATGAGCACCATAAATCTTCAGTTTTCCCCTGAGATTCTTGACAGCTTCTGAAAACACACCATAATAAATGCTTTGAAGGTGGCTTAATGTTTTACTAGATGTTCCTTCATCAGATTGCCTTGCATATTGTACTGTTTTCCTCCAGAGTTATTTTATTTTTTTCCACTTGTTCAGGTTACAAACAACTTCCATGTTTTATTCAAATGTACTTTGAAATTTCAATTCATTCCCAAGTTATTTGTAATAGTGTATTCTGACCATACCATTTCTTGCTTTGGAAGCATTTGAAATTAAACCACCAATTATTTGAAATATGTATAGATATACTATGCATAAGCCTAGATAGTCTGTGAAGACTAAGCACCATTTTTTTTCCTATGGGCCTATGTTTGACCATGAAAAGCATTTCCTTGGTGACTAGAGTATTCTTTACAAATTAGTTACTGCTACAGGTTTGTAGATGTCAATTAGATTATCACAGGCTTGTATTGTGTGTTTCTTTCTGACTTGTTGCTGACAGAAAATCCAAGTACATTTAGCCATAGTTCAAGAACTGTGGTTTGTCCCTAATAAGTTTCTTATTAAAATATAGCATAAATAATGGCTAAACATTATACTTTATTAAATTATTAAAATAATAAAAAACTAGAAGCAGAATGTCAAAACCAGAGATGGAGTTTTGGGATAGACTTGTCCCCTTTAAAAGCACTACCTTTTAATCACAAATTTAATTATTTTTCTTTTCTGATGTGATAGTCAATTTTATGTGTCAACTTGACTGGACTAACAGATGCCAAGATAGCTGGGAAAAAATTATTTCTGGGTGTGTCTGTGAGAGTGTTTCCAGAATAGATTAGCTTTTGAATCAATAAACTGAATAAAGATCACCCTCGCCAACGTGGGTGGACAACATCCAATCTATTGAGAACGTGAATAAAATAGAAAGACAGAGAAAAGGTAACTTTGCTCTCTCTGTTTGAGCTTAGACATACATCTTCTTCTGCCCGTGGATATTGACGCTTCTGGTTCTGTTTCTCTGGAGAACCCTGGCTAACACCTCTGCTTTTAAGAATCCCTGGTCAAAGTCAGGGATACAGACTTTTAGCTCGGTTCTGCCACTTGAGATAGATTATTATGGAAATTTACCACTTTAGCATCCAAAATATTTAAATACCTTAAAAGGTCCTTCTATGTTCTGATTAATGAGTATATGCTAGTGTTGTCTTTATGATCAGTTTCACAGACAGTTTTGAATACCTACTATGTGTTTGGTTCAGTAATAAAAAACAGTCTCTGTCTTGGAGATGATGATGGGGTGAGGATGGCTGGAAATGCAGCCAATAGATTCAGTAATGCTATGAATAGAGTCAGTAAAGTAAGTGCAGCTCATTGTGGGAGCAAAAAGTTAGAGCAGCAGGCTCAGCTTTGAGAGTGGGAGGGAGACTTCCTGGGGTTTAGTGGAACTCCTTTTGTGTGTGTTCCTTGTATGATTCTGAAAAGAACGATTAAAATCATGATGATATATAGTGGTCTCAACCATGATGGTCTTTCTTCCAATTAAAAGTAAATGTTTATATTTACTTTAGTGTCCTTGTCAACTGTGATGACCATAGTTTATTTCTCTTTATAACCTTGTCACTTGTATGAAAACTGTGCATGTTTGTGTGTGTAATAATACTGGCTACTAAAATATTTTCTCAATTTTTGTAGCTTATTTTTTTCCAGATGATTTTTTTAAGAAACTACTTTGGCCCATTTTCAGAAATCTATATGCACAATTTGAACTGGACAAAATATATAGCTAATTGACTAGATTATTCACAATCAGTAAAAAAATGTTTACTGAAGGTTTCCGGTGTGGCACACACTATTATCCATGCTGGATAGTAATGCTTCTTTAAAGGGGTCATTAAGATTTTACTCAACCAACACATAAATAAACACACACACACACACACACACAATTGTTTTCATGTAAACTGAGGTAATTAATTGTTTTCCCAAAGTGTTCACATTATATTCACATACAGTAGTATCTCACCTAACAAGAATGGGTCTGTTAAATTCTTCTATTATTAGCAGAGCAGTAAACCAAAAGGCTTTTATAGCAGGACCATGAAATTTTACCACATCAAGCAAAATTCCCTAAATTTGGTACTTTACTCCTAAAAGAGTTTAATGGATGTTTACATAACATATTTTACTTATACTTAACATATAAATATAACAGGCCTGAGAATGGGATTTCTAAGGACAAAGAAGATTAGATGTAAAACATGAACAGGCAACAGAGGGGCTGCTACAGGAGGAAATTAATGAAAAAAACTAATACTATAATTTTTAAGGTACTTTAAATTACACAAATATCAATTCTTAGTAATATTCTTTTATACCATGTATTATATGAAATATCACTGTTATTTTATGTTAAGTGCTAAAGAGCATTTTTCATATGGGATGATGGCATGATTATTTTATGCTTTTTAAAATTAAATATTAAATAATAGAAAGAATCTGAGGACTTGATAAAATGAATGACACTCTAGACTTGAGGCTGACAAATTCCAATCTTTTAGTGACATCTGGACTACAGTCTTTCTTTTGTAAAGTCTTATTAGGACACAGCCACATCCATTTTTTGTATATCATTTGTGGCTTCTTTCCATTACAACAGCAGAGTTGAGTAATTGTGACAGAGACTGTACAGCCTGAGAAACTCAAAATATTTGCTATCTGGTCCTTACAGAAAAACTTTGTCAATCCCCTCTCTAAAAGGAAACAACTAAGGATCTAAGTAAAATAGAGGGAAACATACTTGTAAATACATCATTGATTTGGCAATAAAATAGATAATTCACAGAAACATAGGTAATAATCAGTTTGAAAATATCATCAATAAAATATTCTATTTAAATAGCTATACAAAATACTATTTGAAAAAATATATTAAAATGTGTGCCAATACTTTTTGGAGAACATTATACATTTTCATTGAAAGATACTAGAGAAGACTTAAATATAAATAAACCATGTTCCTGGACAGGAACATTCAATACCATAAAGATAACTATCCCCAAGTGATCTATAGGTTTCCTGGCAATTCTGATGAAAAAATCCAAACAGATTTCTTGTGGAATTTGAAAAGATGATTTAAAAAATTATACCAAAGAACAAAAAGCTAAGAATAGAGCAGATACTCCTGAAAAAGATACTTTGAGAAGATGAACTTGTCTAACCAGGTGTCAAAACAAAAAATAAAGTGATAATAATTAATATAGTGAACTAGTGGCTTATCTAGATAAACATACTAACAGCCAGGAGATTCCAAGAATGAGTTCCACCCACGTGAGCCCTTTTAATGTGAAACAGGGACATGAAAAGCAGTGAAGAAATCGGTGAAATGATTCACTAATTTGGGTGATGACAGTGGTTACTATGTAGAAAGAAAACTGTATGCCTACCTTACACCATACATAAAAATTAATTTGGGATCACAGGATCAATTGTAAATGGAAAGATTTCAAATATTTTAGAGGATCATGTGGCAGAATTTCTTTATGATATCATGATAGCAAAAATAAGAGACTTATGGAAGTAAACTATAAGGATATTTGTTTAAAATCATGAACCATTTGTTCCTCCAAAGATACCCCTAAGTAAATAAAAAGGCAAGGCATACATTGGGTGAAGTTATTTGCAACATACATAATTGGCAAAGGATTAGTATCTGAAATATGTAATAATCTATAAATAAAAAAATAATGAAAAATACAAATATGTATAAATTGGTCTTTTATAGAACAGACACTATAAATTAAGGAATTGGCAAATGAAAGAATGTTCAAATCAGTTTAGCAATCAAGGAAATGTACCATAAATAATTTGTACATTTAAAAATAAATCTAAATAAAGACCAAAAAGTATAATAAATGATATTTCTTATCACCAAATTGGTAAATATTAAAATATTAAACAATATATAATGTTGGAGAAGTTGTGAAGAAATAGACATTGTATGTGTTCATACTGCTGGTAGGAATATAAGTTAGAACTTACATTTTGGAAAACAGTTTGATATTAGATGTTCAAGTACTAGCACAGCCTATAGCATAGAAATTGTGTCCTTAGGCATGTATTTTAGAGAAACCATTATATTTGAAATGAGGAGACATGTACAATAATGCTATATCATCATTGTTTTATAGCTAAATACTGATAAAAACACAAATTTTCAACAAAAAAATAAATAATTTGAGTATACTCATGTAATAATAAAAAGATGAATGGACCACATTACATGGTTGCATTTCAAAAAATGTTTAGCAAAAACACAGGTTAATTTTTACTCTAATATTACTTTATATAACATGGAGAAATAGGTAAAACCATAGTATTTTTTTAGGTTTACATACAATTGTGCTAAAATAAAGTTAAATAAATAATATCCTAATAATTAGGATAATGGCTACCTTTATCTAACTGGGAGAAATTAGGTCTCTTTAGCTAGATAGTGTGCACACAGATGTTCATTTTATCATCATTTTTATGTGCTTCCTACATTGGAAAGGGTTGAATATAGTTAAGAAGCTTACAGCTCTTTAATGGTAAATATAGAAAATGCCAAAGTACAATTCAAAGTGCTTATTTTAACCATCAGCAAAAAAGTAATTGTTGCATTCGGCTTGGTAGTATTTTGTTGAGGATTTTTGCATCTATGTTCATCAGTGATACTGGCCTATAGTTTTCTTTTTATTCTGTGTTCTTCTTTGGTTTTGGTATCAGGGTAAAAGTTGGCCTCGTAGCATGAGTTTGGAAATATTTCCTCCTCTTGAATTTTTTTGAAGAGTTTGAGTAGAATTGGTATTCTTCCTTAAATGTTTGGTAGAATTCAGCAGTGAGGCCATCAAGTCGTGGACTTTTCTTTGATGGGAGACTTTTTCTTACGGCTTTGATCTTGTTACTCGTTATTGGTTTGTTGAGGTTTTCTCTTTCTTCATGGTTGAATCTGGGTAGCTTGTATGTGTCCAGGAATTTATCCATTTCTTCTACATTTTCCAATTTGTTGGTATATAGTTGTTTTAATAGTCTCCAAGGATTCTTTGTATTTCTGTGGTCTCATTTATGTCTCTTTTTTGTTTCTGATTTTATTTATTTGAGTATTCTTTCTTTTTTTCTTAATGTAGCTGAAGGTTTATTGATTTTGTTTATCTTTTCAAAGAACCAACTTTTCATCTCATTGATCTTCTGTATTTTTTTTAGTTTCTATTTTATTTATTATATTTCTGCTCTTACCATTGTTATTTATTTCCTTCTACTAATTTTGTATTTGGTTTGTTCTTGCTTTTCTAGTTCCTTTAGGTGCATTGCTAAGTTGTTTATTTGAAGTCTTTCAGGTTTTTTGATGTAGACATTTATTGCTATAAACTTCTCTCAGCACTGCTTTTACTGTATACCATAGATTTTGGTATGTTGTATTTCTATTTTCATTTGCTTCAATAAATTTTTTAGTTTCCTTCTTAATTTCTTAATTGATCCACTGGTTGTTCAGGAGCATGTTGTTTCATTTCCAAGTGTGTGTGTAGTTTTCAAGGTTCTTTGTGTTATTAATAGAATGATTTTTATCAAAAAGACAGGGGGTAACAGATGTTGGCGAGGATGTGGAAAAAGAGGAACCCGCATACATTGTTGGTGGGAATGTAAATTAGTATAGCCACTATGAACAACAGCATGGAGTTTCCTCAAAAAACTAAAAAAAGACCTACTATGTGATCCAGAAATTCCACTACTGGGTATATATGCAAAAGAAAGGAAATCAATATATTGAAGAGATATCTGAACTCCCGTGTTTATTGCAGCACTATTCAGAATAGCCAAGATATGGAATCAACTTAAGTGCCCATCAATGGATGAAAGGATAAAGAAAATGTGGTATATTAATACAAAATGGAATATTATTCAGCCATAAAAAAGAATGAAATCTTGTCATTTGCAGCAACATGGAACTGGAGGTCATTATGTTAGGTAAAATAAGCCAAGTACAGAAAGACAAATATTGCATGTTGTCACTCATGAAGGAGCTCTGGATCTCATGAAGATAGAGATTAGGTGGGTGGTTACCAGAGGCCAGGAAGAGTAGGGGAGATGAAGAAAGATTAATCAATGGGTATGAATATACACTTAGATAGAAGAAATAAGACCCGGTGTTGATAGATCAGTAGGGTGATTATGGTTAACGTTAATAGATTGTACATTTCAAAATAGCTAGGAGCGAATAATTTGAATGTTCCTTCCATAAAGAACAGATAAATATATAAGGTGATGGATATCCCAATTACCCTGATTTACTTATATGAATGTATAAAATTATCACATGTACCTCAAAAATATTTGCATCTAATACACATCAATAAATAAGTAAATAAATAAATGTAAAATTGAAAAAATGTAAATATTAAATTATCTTCACATTGAACTTAGGCTGCAGAGTTATTTCACTTTATATCTAAGCTTATTCAAGTGAATCTTCTTTATAAGAAAACATTAAACTCAGATTAATGGATATCTGAGCCATTGAACTTAGTGTTATGTGGAGGAAATGTTTTATTCTGAATATGTCAGGAGCAATGTTTCTGGTTTACTAAAAAAGAAAGTCTGCTATATAAAGCTACCAAACGTTATCATCTATTACATAAAATTCAAATTACATCAGAGCAGCCAATTTATAAATGGATAAACCATGTAACAAATGAATGATGTTAATCTATTAAGGCATTTTAGATTTTATTACTGCAATAGTTAATTAAACTATGTGGTGAGCACTTGTGTATGAGCACATATAAAGTATGCATTTAACATATGCTCCATTAATTTTTTTAATAAACTTTATGTGCTAATTTTTAAAAATTTATGGTTATTTCAATTAGACACTAACAAACTTCTTTAATTGAAACTAAATTTCACACTATAATATAGAAATATTTTTAGTTCTTAGTACTTACTCTTCCTTATATTATTGTGAATATGCTTATAGTTTTGCAGTATAACTAGGTATGGAGGAGCAATTTCACTAAATGGCATGCTGGAATGATTATTTCCAGGGGCTTAATGGTACACTCTTCTATATCAAACAGATTAATTTTCTTTAGTAATAGGAAAAATTAAAAATTTAATTTTTAATTTAATTAAAAGTAATAGAAAATTAAAAAATCTCAAATAACTGGTACAAAAATGACTTTTCTCAGATATAACTAGTCAGCAATATTAACTGAGCATCAACAATGTTTAGAAAATTGTGAAATATAGTTTTTTCCTCAATTTTTATTAATTTGTTTAATTTTTTAAGTATACATCTGATGAATTAAACATTCAATATTTCCAAATTCGATTCATGAAAGCTCTGAATCATGCTGGGTGACTTCCTTGGAATTCAGTTTAAAACCAGCTGGGGACATAGAAAAAAATATTTTACCTCCTTAGGATGAAATCAGAAGCCCATATCTACCAGAATAGAAAAGGGAGACTGTTGTTCCAGTCAGTGGTGAAGGTTTTGTCTCTCGGAAACATAAAACAAAACAAAACAAAACAAAACACAATGTATGCAAAAGGGATTACTTGAGATCTGCCTGAGATTCAGCTCACGGTTATCAGCCAACCTGTGCTCATATGTTGATAGACGCAGTTTGCGCCGTTCAGGAGACTTTATGTTGTTGAGTAGTGTGACATTATGCCAGGAACATGTTTTGTATGAGTTCTCCAGGTATTTTATTATAATATCTTTTTTTTTTTTTTGCTGATCCACTTCCTTTCCCTCACTCTTGGAAATGTCTTTCATATAAACTAGCAAATTCATAGCTCTTTAAAGACTTTCAGAAGAATTTAATGAACAAAGAAGAAAAAAACAGGACACACACATATGACAAATACAACCTACAAAGTAGGAATCAACGCTAAATACTCACATTACTCTCATTACTACCTAATGTGTATGAGTACTATAGGCATTGGAGATTTTCGGTTACTGATACATTAACATTGGTTGACTTGCTTATCAACTACAATTAATATCTATATATTTGTATGCAGACATAGATATAGCCCCTCTCTTTTCCTTGGATGTTACTAATTGCTTCATTCTGTTAAAATCTTATCATCTTGATCATCTTGATCTCTCTCTCTGACTTTTTTTTTTTTTTGGAAAAGGATGTCAAAACAAGGATCAGGTTCTTCAGATATTTTTTCCTATTACAGGTACTAACTTATGCAGAAGTCACCTTGCCTGAATCTCCACTCTTATGAGAAAAGGCTTGGATACCATGGTCTGATTGTCTGATTGCTTATTCTGAATGATTTTGTTACTCATTTCCTCACTTCATATAGGAATGATAAGGGTGAGCAAAACAAAGTGCAGAAAATAGAAATGGAAGTAGATCCTTTTTAAAAAAAACTTATTTACTTCAGTCTGCTGAATGTCCATCTGCTTTTTGACATGATGAAGTAGCTTGCATCAATCGGACGAATCCCCTTGCTGAGAACAACTGTAAAAGCTGAATAAAACCAAATTAACAACTGTTTTAAGGTATTGGAGAGCAATCAAGGGAACTAGGGTTTGAGTGGCCATGATTCAAGAAAGAAGAAAAATACATTGTTTTGAGTCAGACATTTCTTGATGCTTATCCTTAGAGGCATCTGATAATTTGTAAGCATCATAGGAATGAACAGCCAAGCAGAAAGTAGAGGATCAGAACTTTCAGGAGATTTAGAATGCCAGAGCAACACAAATTTGAGGTTCAGTCTACTATGGCAGTCAGGACTTGAGGGGCCAAGACACTGGGAAAAAGAAACTAGAGGGAGCCTGATATGCCTCTTTTTCCTTTGAAGTATTTGCCTGTTCTTACGCTACATAGAACAAGAGGCTGTAACCCTACATTAGGGCTCTTCAGAATAAACAGAACCAATATATATACACACAAATGCACACACATAAATATGTATGCATGGTGTATATTATAATTATAAATGAATATGAAGATATTTATTATAAGGAATTAGCTCCTGTGAGTATAGAGTTTGGCAAGTCCAAAATCTGCAGAGCTGATGCCGCAGTTTAAGTACGAAAGCTGAAAGCTGCTGTAGAACCAAAATGGGGTAATGTTGCAGTTTAAATGCTGTCAGGGAGGAGAATTCCTTTTTTATTCAGGGGAGAGTCAGCCTTTTGTTCTATTCATGCCTTTAACTTTTTGGATGAGACCCAACCACATTATAAGTAGCAATCTGATTTACTCAGTCTAAAGATTTACATGTTAATTTCTACTAATTTAAATGTTAAACTCATCCAAAAACACCTCCAAAGAAACCCAGAAGAATGTTTGACCAAATATCTGGTCACCTCGTGGCCTAGTTAAGTTGACACATAAAATTAACCATCACAGAACCCAAGTGAAAATATGCAGCTACAAATCTAAGAAGTAGAACTTTCACCAGTCCCATGTATTTGTTAGGCAGATATTAAGAGTCCTGAGTTTGTTAAGGATAAGAGGTTCTGATAAATATGTCAGTCTATCAGTTGAGACCAAGAACCAAAACACTGTCACAAAGAGTGAAAATCAGTCTCAAAACATCTCAATTCTTTATTGGGACAATTTAGTCTGCTCCTATACTAATTGACTCTCAGAAAAGTAAAGCATATCAGATAGAGATGATATAATCTAGAATCATCATGGGTTTTCATACACAATGTCCAACATTGACTAAAAAGTTACCAGAAAAGTCAGTATATAGGACAAAATCCAAAAAAAAAGCAATCAAAAGAAAAAAATCAGTAGAAACAAACACAGGTGATTCAGATACTGCAGCTATTAGTTTACAATAGCATTGATTATAGTTTCAAGAAAATAGATGACAAGAGGCATAGAACTGGAATTGTAAATAAAAAATAATCAAATTGAAACTTTATAACTTAAAACTATCATAACTGAAACTAATAACTCAATAAATGTGATTATCAGCAGATAAGACACTGTGGAAGAAAGTTACTAAACTGGAAAACAGATTAGTAGAAAATATTAGAAGTAAATGGGAAGAGGAAAAAAGATGAATAATATAGAAAAGAGAATAAGATAGCTATGAGACATGAAAAATTCCAACAAGTGTGCAACAAAAGTCCAAGAAAGGGAGAAATAAAAATGTGGTAGACATAATATTTGGCACTGCCTAAAGAGGAACTGATTGAAATTTTTTCTTAACTGTGGAAAGACATCAAGCACCAGATTCAAGATGATGTATGAACCTAGACAATCACATCTAGACACATAAAAATTAAACTAATGTAAATCAAAGACAGAAAATTTTGAAGTTGAAGTAGACAGAAAAGACACATTATGTTACAAGGTGATCTCTTAACAGATAATGAATGCCACAAAACAATGAAATAATATTCTTAAAGCATTAAAAAAAAAAATGCTTCCAACCTAGACTTCTATAACCGGTGAAACTATTTTTTTAAATAAAGACAAAATAAAGATGTATTCAGACAAACAATAAAAAGAGAACTTATTGACAGTAGACCTAAACTAAAAGGAATAGCAAAGGAAAGAACTTTGGTAGAAATAAAGTTTTGCAAAACTGAAGTACAAAAATGTAGCAAGAACTGAAGAACAACGTCCTGGTAAATATGTGGATAAATCTAAATATTAGTTGACTGTATAAAACAGTATTATAGCTGTGGAGTTCCTACATGTATATACAAATAAAATACATCAAAGGTAGCAAAAACAACAAGAGGATGATGTACATGAATTTAATGAATTTTTCAGTCTTTGCCTTTCTGAGAAGTGGAAAAGGGAATATGGTATTCCCTTATCTGTAATTTTGCTTTCTGTGGTTTCAGTTAGCCATGGTCAATCATAGTACAAAAATATTAAATGGACAATTCCAGAAATAAACAATTCAAAAGTTTTAATTTGTTCTACTTAAATTTATATTTTCTATTTTATTAATAGTTATTGCTATTAATCTCTTACTGTGCCTAATTTATAAATTAAACTTTATCACAGATACGTATGTATAGGGAAAACATATATAGGGTTCAGTATTATCTGTGGTTTCTGGCATCATCTGGGGGTTTGGACATATTCCCCATGGATAATGGGGCACTACTGTAATTTAGGGTGCACTCTAATGGGACAAGAATGCATTTTGTAATTACTACAGTAACAACCTAAATAATAATAAAAGAATATATAAGTTAAAAAGAGCATAAAATAATAGAAAATATTTGATTAGCTTAAAATTTAGCAATAAAGAAGAGGAAATGACACAAAGAATAGACCAAAAAATAGAAAGCAAATATTAAGATGGCATATTTAAACCCAAATATATCAGTAATTATTTTAAATGTAAACAGACTAAATGCTTTTAATTAAAAGAGATTGTCAGATGGGATAAAGCAATACCTTATACACTTACCCCCCTTGTTACAAAGATGCAGAAAGTTGCAAAGTAAAATAATGGAAAATGATAAACCAAATTACACTAACCAAAAGAAGGCTGAGGTAGCTGGACTATAGTATGTGAAATAGACTTCATTGTAAGAGCATCATTAAAGATAAAGATATTTCATGATGAGTATGAAATTTATATCAGTTCAAAATATATAAAGTGAAACTTGATGGAGCAAAAAGGAGAAATTCAAAAATCCATAACTGTAGTGGGGATTTTAACAGACATCACTGAGTAACTGATAAAGAAGCAGACAAAAAATTATTAATAAAGATATAGAAATTCTGAACAATATAGTTAACAAACTTGACCAACTTGATGTGTGTTTAACATTTCAAACAACTTCAGAATGTACATTCATTTTAAGTACACATGGAACTTTTTTTTTAAAAACCGATCTTGTGCTAGGACATCAACCGTGTCTCAGTAAGTTTTCAAATCATTCAAATCATGTTTTATAACCACAGTGGAATTAAGCAAAGCATCAAATGAATTACCAAATTTAAGATTTATCTAATAGGTCAATTTATTTTTTGTGACTTAAGGACATTTGATTAGAATACTATTGGTCTTAAAGTAGTACTGAGTGATGGTTATGCAACCCAGGCTCATTTGCTGCTAAAAGTGTCCTTATTAATAAAGGGAAGAAAGATAATGGCATATTGTTGTTATTAGTATTTGAGTGCCCACACTTATTAGAATACTGCACGTTATAAAACAAGAAGTAGAGTACATAATTTATTAGAAATCAGAGGGATGGCTCAGGTGAACAAAGAAGCTTTATGAAAGAGATAGTCCTTCAGCTAGATCTTGAAGGTGAGTAGAACTCAGATAAGCAATCAGCATACTGGATATTTCAGACAAGTGTTTTATTTGAACAGTTGCAAAGGTGGAAATGCCCTGAGATGTCTGAAGGAACCACTTTGTTTTAGAGGAAATAAAAAGAACTTCTTCCTCTAGTTCTCTTATCCATTATGGTATCTAGGTTCTTCTTGACAAAATGCATGAGGGAAGTCATGATCAGCCCACTTTTAAAGAGGCATTTATTGGCTACATCTACAAATTGACATGATTTGTAGGTTTCAATTAGAGAGTGAAAAATTATTCATGTAGTCCTGAAAGATCAATTTTTTTTTATAATTTAAAAGGTATTTCTCTTTGACTCATCATACAGGTTTAGAGTAAGTGTATCCAGGAAATTCCTATTTAAGCACACAGGCCAGTTGCTCAGCCTGTGGAATGCATTAGGTACCAATCAGATTGTCCTCACATCCAGTTAGCCCCGGTATCTACCTTTCAGGAATCAGTAAATAGCCCCTATTATGGCCCAAATTCTTCCTAAATATGCAAAATATAAAATGCAACATCTTCCTATCCTTTTCTCGTCATGCATCATTCCTTGGTTATTAGAATTTGCTTTTTACAATGGCCATTAGAGTCTAAATCCTGGGGAAAATGTAATATTTTTCTGTCTGGAACAGTGCTTATTAATCTTCTTTGGGGACATAGACAACTTTGAGACTATAATGAAAGCTATAGAAATTCATTCAAGAAAAATGGGAATTCATATGTAATCACAAACTGTGGCATAATGTATTAGGAGTTTGAGAAATTTTCATATATGGTCTAGGTTATGAGCACCCGATCTAGAGAAGCTCTCTATTTTCTCTGTCTGCCTCTTCAGCCACTTAACAAAAGAGGAAATATGTTCTACAGGGTTTAGAGCAAGACCTTTCCTTGGTTTAAACACAACAGCTCTATTGATCCTGTTTAATGTGCAAACTGGAAGCTAAAAGCAATGGGAAATATGAGAAGAACAAAAATTATACCTATAAAACACTTCTGTTTTTCAGAAAAGTTTATTTTTATAAAATGCACTTTAAAACAAATCTCAACATGATGACTCTATTCAAGAAACCTTTATAGATTTACCAACTCTTATTCAGAGGCAAATTTCTTGGATCATGTACTACACTAGCAGTTTAAAATTTTTTAAACATGACAATACATCATTTCTTTAAAAAGTTAGCTATCAATTTATTTTTTAGTGGAATAACATGAGAATTTAGAAGTGAGATAAGCTGTTTTTTTTTGCACGTCCACCAGCCATCCCCACCAGAATAGGATTATCTACATAGTATTAATAAGTAACGTTTTAAAAAAAATTGAGAAAGATTGAGCTATAATTCATTTAAATACCTTTATAGTACTGTAGTACTGTCTGATTTAAAAACTGCTATATTTATTTAAAAATTCAGAAAATACAGAGGTATTAATCAGGCAATAATTATCTGCAGTTTCCAGAGATAACTGTAATCACCAGATGTATATCATTTAGATATCTTATGTATTAATTTAAAGATATTAAGAGAAATAACATACATATGGAAAATAACTCAGCATGCTGTTTTGAAATTGAATTTTTAAACGTATTTTTAAGTGTCTAAAACTTACAAATTAAATATATACTACCTATTGCCATTGGAAAAGGCAAGGAGGTTTGAAGAAAATGTTAATAAATCTTCTGCCATTTTAGCTCCACCACCATTTTAGCTTCTGCCCGTGAACATATGAAACTATTGGCCTGGTATGTCCACTTGCATATCTTCCTCTGAATTGACACTAGCTTATAAACAAGTACATATGCTTATATGGATTGTTGTTTTTATAATTGTTCATTTTATAAAAACTGATTTTTAACATACATTTTTACCTGCTACTTGTTTTTTTGTCATAACAATTCTCCAGGCTAAGGTACATAGGTGTCAGTATTTTTTAACAGTATGTTAAAACTTAGACTTGGTTGAATAGATATTTATCAAGTTAGACTTGCTTTCATATATATATATAGTCTCTCATATATATATGAGAGAGAGAGAGAGTCAAGTTTTATACATACATAGAGAGAGTCAAGTTAGACTTGGTTTGTTGGTTTCATCATGTCTAATTTGATGACCGTTAAAGATTCCATTCCACTCCATTCCAGTTTGGTGCCACTGAAAAGTGCTGCAGTAAACTTCGTTTAAGTACATCCTTAAAATGCATTTTTATTTTTATAAGATAGATTCCTAGAAGATGGTTTTCTGGATAAGATATTCCACGCATTTTTTGTTTATTTTAAAAGATACTGCCAGATACTTTCTCATTTTGAAAGGTTTTTACAGTCTCCAAAGTTATATGTGACAGTATCTTCCCAGTCCCATACATTAGAGTACTTTAATATTTTCAGTCTGATGGGTAAAAAAAATGTGGCTTTATGACATCAACTTATTTTTCTGTCTCTTAGCAAGGTTAAGCATGTTGCTTTTGTGTGTGGGTTATTCAGGTCTTCTCTTCTGGAAAATTTTTAAAAAATATTTTTAGTGTTTTGTCTACAATTATTTGATTTTGTCATTTTCTATTCTTAAGTTAAATTATAGGTATTTATTAGATCTTTGAAGTATTATTCTTTATATTTGCCATATTCATAGCAAATATCCCTCACTTCATCACTTTATTTTTTGTCATTGAGTTTCTTTTTTCCATCCACAAAGTTCCAATTTCTATATAATTAAATTTGTAATTTGAAATAAGAAAACATATATAATTGTTTCTTTCCTAGTTCCAGAATATAAAGATCCTCAATATTTTCATTCTAAATTCCTAGTTCTCTCTTCTGAGTCACTATTGTAAAAGCATTTGAAATCTGCCTTATGTTAAAGACATCCCATATTAGTCATTTAAAATTATTATATATTTATTACACTATTTACATTTATAAATGTTTTTATTAACTTCTTTGCACTTCTTCTCTTTCAGTATTTTGCTAGCTGATATTCATCTTTTAGTAATTTGTTTCATATAAAGTCTAAAACTAACATTTTACTCTCACTATAAATTGCCCTTTCAAGTAAATATAGAATTCTAGGTGGAAAGTTATTTTTCCTGAGAACCTTTAAGATGACCACATTTACAGAACAAAACAGAAATATTATAAATATCAGTGATTCAAAAATAATTTCACTAAAATAATTGGGTATACAGAGAATATTGGGAGGTTTATCATTTCCTAATTATTAATACTAGGGAGTCTGATGATATTGGCTAATGAATCAAGAAAGAAAGCTTTTAGAATGTTATTCAAGGTCAAGGAGGACTTCTGCTTTCATAATGACTTATTAGGTAATTCAGACTAACACACTAAACACAATTAAAAAAGCTGGAAAAATATATGTAGAAAACATCTGCTTGAAATTATTGATAGCTAACAAGAAGCACCTTGTTAGATGGCTCTCGAAGGGAGATCTGAGAGAGGATCAAGTTCAGGGGAGTATACCGAATCCTGGGCAGGGATGTAAAATGCAGCCTTATCTCTAGGTTTTGTGTGTTCCTTTGTTTGGAAGACTCATCTCTTCCCTCAATTCCAGCAAATTTGCAACCATTATCACGTATCAAATCTCTCCCATTCTTTTTGGTTTCTCCTGGAATTTCTGTTAGATATATGCTGAATGGCCTCCATATATCTCCCACATCTGTTAAAACCTCCTTCTTATTTCTTTTCCTTCTATATTTTGTTTTGGATTATTTTCTCATATTGTATTATCCATGTCATGAATTCCTTTTTAAAATTAGTTTCAATCTACAAATTAATGTGTACATTGCATTTTTCTTTCAATAATGCCTACTTATAGAAGTTTAATTTTGTTCTTCTCCGTAATTCCTCTTTATTCTTCCACCAGGTCATGCTCCAACTGTATAGTATAAATATTTTAAATGTGTGTAGCTTCCTTTTAGGTTGTTTAATTTTTTTTTCTTTCTGCTTCTTGTTGACTTTCCCTCATAGGGGTCTATTCACTTGTGTGGCTTGTAATTATTTTTTTATCATGATTTTTTCATCAGCAGAGATTGCTTTCTATGGGAATTCCTTTTTCTCTGAATTGATTCATAAGGTTTAATGTTTGTATTTTCCTAGCTCCTAGGGGGTTTGCAGTTGTGTATCAGGCTTTACATTAATTTTTCAGCTTTAGGTCTTCTGCTATGTGTAAATGTACCACACAAATACACCCACACAAGTTGCAGACCTAAGTTCCTGATTTTGTGACAATTCTGCCCAGTTCCATGGCTAGAAGGCGAGCTTCTATGTGGCTTTTACAGATCACTGGGTAGAGATTTTCTTGGCTCCATTTCGCATGTAAGGCAATCCTCCAAGTTCTTAAGCTTTAGGCGAAGAGACTTAATTCCATTCCCTCGCCCTGCATGGTCCACGGTCTCATCTCCTGTTCCTGTATGTACAAGGTCCCGCAGGATCTCATTCTTATGTGATAGTGCTGTGGACCACTTTGGATTCAGCAGTGATGGTTTGACATTTTAAATTTCTTCTTTACATCTGGACTTGCAGATTTAAGCTCAGTTATACATTTAGTAAAAAAGAAAAATATTCAGTCTTTCTACAGATTTGAAGTAGAAAGTGCAAGTCCTCTCACATCATTCTAGATAGCCATACTGACCTGAAGTTTTCCCTAAAAAGCTCGTCAATCTCTTGCAATAATATGCTCCTTGTCCTTCACATGCCTTCCAGTTTATCCCAGGCAAACATGAATATAGATCCTCTAGGTAGCTATGTATCGCCTCATTATAACCTAATAACTTACAATGTGAATTCTAATGTTAACATTTTTCATGCTTAATATTTATCTTTCATGTTAAATTAGGCTAGCCTATATAAATATATGTTAATGATCTGCTTAACACTATATTCATTTTTGTTATTATTACTTATTTTACCAACACATGACAATAAAACAAACAGAAGACCATATATATAAGTGTACTATCTTTCTTCATTCTTTCGACTAATATTCATTGAATGGCTACTACGTGCCAAGCACTATCCTAGTCACTTAAAATGAATCAGTGACTAACACAGATCTCTTTTTTAATGTTATTTTCTTCAAGAAATTTTTCTTGCCTTGGACAAGTGACAGGAGTATGGGCAAGAGTATGAGCCATCTATGCAGATACTGTTTAGAACCCCTTCATTCATAGAATTGGAACTTGACCTACAACTATCCCTTTTGCACGCTCACCTGCACTACGCCTACTACCCTCACTGGGATTTTTATGTTGATGAGTGGTAATAAGGTTTAATTTGCCTTTGCTATTTTTACAGCTTACAAAATGGAGTACCTTTGGATCCCTGGAAATTACACCTGAGATTGAAACACAGGCGTTTTCAGTGGTGACATTAGATGATTGTGAAATTCTTAAAATCCCTGCAAAGGAATATGCAAGATTAAAATTGGTATGACCACATCTAATCCATATTTAATATTAACACAATATGGGGCATAAACTCAAGCTAAATTTTTCCTTTCTAGACAAAGATGTCCATTATTTTTTTAATTTTTAAAATTTGACTTGACCTGGAGATCATAAAAATGTGGCTTATTTGATGAACATCATTTAAGTCTCTCCTGGTAATGCACAGTTGAGGTGTAAACAAAGGTCTCTATGGATTTATTTTAGATATATTTTTGTGTGTCCTTTGGTTTTTCATTAATTTCAAACTCATTCATTCATTCAAGAAATATGTGCTTTGAGTGTCCACAACATGTCATATGCCAGGAATACTAAAATGCTAAGACAGATAGTAATACTACTGCTTTCCCAACCTCTACAGTCTACCTTAGGGGCAAAAATACTTGGGAGTGATTGGTGTGCCATTTGATATTTACAACAGACATCAAACTCAGAGCTGCATTAATACATGACAACAACTTAATTCTGACCCCCTAATTCTGCTGTTTTAAGATAACTTATTTATTCAGTGTTTAGTAATTTACTCTTTTCTGATCAAATTCAAACTTTGTCCTTTTCTCTTACTTCTCCTTTCCTGGACAGCAGAGGAAGTTTGTATAAATAATGGGATTGGAAGGTTCCCATAGTCCTACTGTTCCATCTTTTTTTGATAGGGTCTAACCCTGGTGCAGGTCCTACAGAGTGCTGGCAAAAGCCATGGGTGGGTGTTCATGTGGGATGGAGATGAGAAGATATCCATCTCCTTGCTTTAGATCTCTAATGGTGAGGATTTCTTTTGATACGGTGGTCTCAGTGTCAGTGGTGCAGATGACTCTCAGAATTCAAATTCATTCCAAATCCCTAGTGTCCATTTCTTTTGATTTTCAGAGTGGCTGGCTTAAAAAAAATGTTTTATATGTTTTGTTTTTATTTCCCAAGTATCAGTACCACTTACTTGATATTATCAAATACAACTTTTGAATTTAGTTTTGACTATGACAAGGTTTTTAATAAATGCTCAAATATTTATAGAAGTATAAAATATTATGAAAGAAGGGAAGATATAATTTTAGATAGCAGATCTGAAGACTAAAATTTTAATATGGCTGTGGTCATCAAGTGACGCTCCAATAAAATTCAAATGTGTCTAATACTAATTTATATTCCTGTATCCTTTACTTTTATTTTCCTGCCATTTATCTATGTGCTATTTTTCCTTTCTTTGTAAGTTACCTATTAGTGCAAACTTGATAATAATGTTCTTTTTCAGGAAAAAATAAAACTTGAAAATACACAAAAGTTGAAATTAATCCATAAGTGTCCTTATTATGAGGAATGGCCTACTTTATCCATATATGAGCTAACTGCTCTCATTAAATGGAAAAAATTTCCTCCAGGTCATGGTGAGTTTAATGCAATTTTGGATCATTGTGTTTGCATAAATTATATTATTAGAATTTGTAATTCTTCATAGTTTTAATATTTTATATAATATTTCTTCATATAGATATTATCTAATTTAGTTGATGATAATATTTGCTTTGGAAGTTTAGATTTTTTCCTGTTTCTTATTAAAAATGATACTGTACCGGCTTGAAGAGTGGTCTCAGAACTAACCTTGCTTCCACATCTCTTCCTAGTCCTCATAGCCCTTTCTCCTCTTGTCTCTCCCTGATGGTAACTATAAGGACCAAATGGAAAGGGAGAAATAAAAGAAGAGGTTATAGCCAATTTTCCCTATTCTCCTGGGTGGATAACTACTTAAGCACAAGTTTGCTGATCTGCATCTGTGCTAGACATATCAGTGAAATAAATTTTAGAGAATGACCAAGGCCTAGATAAGAGATAGCAGTGAAGCACCTACATTTTCAATATTCAGCATGACAAAGACACATGGATTTCCTGGGTTATGTGTGCACAAAAAGCATAGGTGGCATTGAGTCATTTGGCAAGATTTGTCCATCCGTAAGAGCCAACTAAACAAGGGATGCCAACAAAAGAGGAAGTATGGTAGGATGGGTCAGAGCTTTAGGTCTCCTTCAATAAGGAAACACTATTGCCCCACAAAAGACAGCCACAAACAAGAGAGAGGATGGCAACCTTGATGCTCTTACCTTACAGTCAAACAGTGCAGGAGCTACTACCTAGATTATAATGGAAGAGGTCATGTTTGAAAGAAATACTTCTACCCCTCACCATACAGAGCCACAATTGTACTAAGGGACATTTTCTTTCCTTTTCTTTCTTTCTTTTTTTTTTTTTCTGAGACATAGCATCAATCTGTTGCCCAGGCTAGAGTGCAGTGGCATCATCATAGCTCACTGCAACCTCAAACTCCTGGGCTCAAGTGAACCTCCTGCCCCAGCCTCCCAAAGTGCTAGCATTACAGGTATGAGCCACTGCACCCAAACTGTGAGAGAAATTTTTAATTTAAGTTTGAGATTAAAGTTCTAAAAAGAATGGATCTGAGTGGTAAATTCCAGAAAGAGACTGTTTTAAAAATAAAAACCCAGCAGAGAAGTTATGGAATCTGCCTAAGATATCTTTTGAGGGAGACACTATACAACAGGAAAGTGAGGTTCAGCATAGCATGGTAGAGAGGATTATTTTATTGGAAAAAAGTAAATACAATTAGAGGCATATTTATGCTTCAAAGAACAGGGATACTCTAATAGACCACTTAAGTTTGGTGAGACTATAAATCTTTTCCCATGTTTGTTATAAATTTCCTTTCAGTGCTTGCATTTGTATTTTATTTATTATTTTTTGAAATGTAATATTTAAACTATGTTTAGTCAAATATATATATTTTCTTGCTTATAAAATCGAATATTAGTAATGTGTTTTTATTCATGAAGTATTTTTCCTAGTGTGGTACAATTGCCATTTTTTAGTCAGAAGGAATACAAGTAGACAAATAGAAGACAAGAAGTAAACGGACCTGTAAAAAACTGGGAATTGAACATTTCCAAATTCATCATGTTTACTGCATAGAAACAATTTTTTAAATTGTGTCTGTTTTGGATTTGTCATGGGTTTCCCCCTTTGTATCAGAAATATCAAATTTATTCTTGTATCACTTCCAGAGCTATTCTTTATAAAAAATAATATCTCAGCCTTGCCAATCTGTCATTATATTAGTATTTTGAGATGATGAAAAAGGAGGAAATAAATTATATTAAAGACACTTTAAATTATATGATGCAAAAGAATATGGGGTTTGAAAAGGGCACAATGATTATGTGTTTTTAATATATTTGATTAAAAATGATAGTAATCTGTCTCCCAATCCAAAATATCAATCTAAAATACTTAAATTTAGCATCACAGAGCTAAAAAGGTACTAAGAGACTTAACACATTGTTTCTTAGAGTAATGTCGAGTTCGAGTTCTTTTTGGTAAATGTTTCGAAAATAGTAATGTTAAAGTACCTGCTTCATTGGACAATCTGTGATTATACTGAACACGTCAAAAAATAATATTATTTTCTCATTGATCCCTAAACATATAAATGTGTGGTACTTACACTTATACAGTTTTGTAAAATATTTATCCTCCTTAGAGAAGAATGACGATTTCATTGATGATCATTAAAGCCCCTTTCGGCTCTAAAATACTGTGGTTCTTGTAAATAAATATACCTGGGTGAAGAATAAGTTTTGTCAAACTAATCTAATTTTCTTTTACGGTAGTTACAAACTTGATATATCAAAGAAAAAGCTTTGGATTATAATACTTCTTGATTTACTCAAGATTTATTTTGAATTTTTATCAGAAAATGCACAGAATGTAGCTCAAATTATACTTTTATTATCTGGGTTTAAAATTAGCAATAGTATGATTTTCCAAAGAATAATTATGTGCGTTTTGATCTTATTTTAGCAGTGTATATTGGATGCAGTTTCAGAGGGATTTTGTTAATTATTCAAAAGCCTAATAGCGTTCAGGATCAATCTTTGGCAATCTATGAAATAAGTAAAGCTTGTTTCTGGCTCTGTTTACTTTGTTAACTTCTTAAGTATTTCTACTTTTGCTTCCTATGCCAAGGGAGTGTGAACGTGTACAATGTTGCTTGTAATTTTGGCCTGTCCAGATTGTATCACATCATCTAAAGTCTTCCCAGGTGTTATTCTTTCAAGGTGTGGCTGACTGGAAAGTGACAATCGGCTTAGCTCACTAATCATCCTTTTCCCATATGTATCATGCATATAAAAAAAGATGGTAAATTAACTTGGCAAATATTTAACTACCTATGTATATTTTGTTGTTTTCTTGTTTCTGTCGTTATGCCCCATCTTTCTCCAGGTAGGACTCAGCATAGCAAATATTATCCCTGCAAAAACTGAAAAAATTGTAGTAATCAATTCAGTTCTGAAAGATAAAGTACGTGAAAATAATAATAATACTATCAATAATAATAGTAATAGTAAAAATGATTGATATCTAGTAGACTTCAAATTCTTCTGGAATGGGCCCATCTTATATTTTTAGTACCCTAAACAGCATCTGGAATTTATAGGTCCTTGAACAAATTGTTGATAAATGAATGAATAATATTTTGAGGTCAGTATTTACCCCTATACCAAAGTTATGACTTATTTCTCCCAAAATAAAATAATTTAACTCTTTGCTGCCCAGTACATCTGGGTTGCATTAACACTTAGCATGTATTTTCTCTATTTGAGGGAAATACTATCCACCAATTTAATCTTAAGATATCTGAAATACATGTGTTGTTATATCTCCTGATTAAAACACAATTTATTTCTTTACTATTTTTTAGTAGAAACTTAAAAGAATTGTATCATTGCAATAAATCAACCATTAAGAATTCTCAGAGGGCATAGTGTTTTAAACTAATAATCCAGGTAAAATAAAACCAATATGGATTTGAGATGATGTTAAATAAGACAATCATTAGTATGGTATTTAGGACACCAATAGTTAATGGAAGCTTGAGAGTCTGGTCCTCTTCAGTGAATCACTTGGAGTCAAAGAATTAGTAGAATCCATCAACTAATTGTTTCTATTTTTAGTCATTATTTTTAAATCTCACTATGCATACATCCATCTTTCTACTACATAGAATAATAAGAAATGGAATGATCACTGACAAATATAATTCAAGCATAATCTCCCTCCTACTTACTAAATTTGTCATCATACATATTGTTCTTATTGATATCACTGTCAGAAACAACTGAGAATCATGAATACAGGAGAAACATAGCTCAATCCCCCTTCAAAATACTCCTAGCTTATTTTGCAAAAGTAGAAAAGCTAAAAACTACATCTTCTAGATCCTTTGTAAAAGTTTTAATTTTGAGAGTGACCTCTGTTCTGTCCAGTCAATATTCTTATGCAGCATTTGGAAGAAGTCAGGGCGCAGCTCTGCTCGCAAACATCATGATGAACATGGTAGTTTTAAGGTTCAGTCCCTATGTCACAAGTGAGGAGTGGCATGAAGCAGCCAGAGTGAGGTTTCCTTTAGAAAAGTTCTATTGTGAGTGGGCTTTTCCACTGGCTGCTTTATTTCCTTGGTCTGTAGTGTTGAATTCTTGCTTCATGACCCTCCTAGAACTTCCTAACACCCTCAAATAAACTTTTTACTGACATTAGATAAAAGGAGTCTGTTGTTTGTACTTAAGAACCAAGGGTTGTGCACTGGTTGTTCATTCTATCAATGATCTCCTTTGTGAATAAGCACTTTTTCAGAATTTCTTCATTTGGCATTAGTCAATATTTTTATTGAATATCTACTATATGCAAAACACTATGATGGATGCTTTTGTGTTATGAAAAGAAATGCATTTTAAAATCATTTAAATCAAGTATGTGAGTAATAATAATGTATTCATTACTATGTAGCACAGTTTGAGCTTTGGCTTTTGATCTCCAAAGTTTAATAATTAGAAAAATACAAAAAAGTATAATTTTAAACTAATGAGATGAATAAAATATCATGTATTAAAATTATTTTCAATATCTCATGGACATATATATTATCTACCATGATAAACATTAAATGATTATTTTCCAACAGATACAGTAGAAACTAAATGGGAGAGAGGAATTTTTGGATATGATTGGTCACTAGGTGGGATTGATAATGCTAGGCAAAATAAAAATAACATAAGTCAATATATGGTTTGCAGACCTTGATTCAGAACAGTTGATCAAACAGCCTAACTCAATCAGGTGCTTATTCATGAGCATTGGGAGCTCAGTCAACAGTAAAGAGAATATAAGCCATTTTAAATGCCATATTCACATTTTTGGGCTTTATCTTATAGATAATGTGGCATCATTAAAGTTTTTTGAATAGCAAAAGAGACATGAAGAGGTGAAAGTTTTAGGAGAATGAATCAGGCAGAGCAATATGAATGATGGTTGAAAGGAGAGAGGTACTAGATAACCAAAAGAACAATTAGGCATCTGTTTTGGTAGTGCAGAAGCAATGGTGACACTGATGATGGAAATAAATTTATGTGAGAAGCATTTTCAATATTCAGGGGTATTGTATGAAATAGACCTTTTCAAATACATCTCTAGTTTCTCCTTCTTGGCACCATTGGTAGTCTACACATATAAGGGATGTTTTGGATTTTTAGATCTCAACCAGAGTACTTTGTTGCTGCACAGAGCATATGTCTGTGGATGTCATCCTCAACACTCACACCAGACACCAGGCAGGTATCCTTAAAGCATGCGTTTAAATGAACCTGTGCTCTCACTTAACACCTGCAGCATTAGAACAAACTTTTCCTGGTATTTCCCAGAGGTATTCAGCTACAGACCACCTCTGTCCCCACTCCCAAGACTTTCATGAGTGTAGGCAGTTATTTATAAGTGTTCAAGGGAGAGCTGCTTTTTTTTCTTAACCGGAACCCAAGCTAAAGACAACTTCCTGAATGGCTCTCTTCACCTAGGGATAGATATTTTTAATTCATGTTTTCATTGAGAGTCCTGGTATCATTTAGTGAATTTCACTAAATGATAAATTTAGTGAAATTTCACAACTCCCTAAGTTGTGAAAGCACATTTTTTTCCCCCATCATTCTCACTTTGGTCATTAAAATTCAAGTCCTTTGGCTGTTGTCATCTGAAAATGCTCTCAAGGCTGCTGAAGGGCCTGCTTACCACTTTTTTCAGCTTCATCTTTAATTTGTATTTTTTTATTATTAAAGGACTTGTGATATTGATCATCTAAAGATACAAATTCAGAATATGTACATTTTATTACTTTATCTCCTAAATAAAATTTTCAAGATTACTTAAGTATAATCCAATATTTCAACATTTACTTTTCTATTTTAGAATGTTTTTACAATTCAAGAACCTTTAATTTTTTTTTCCAAGAGGTTTCTTTTCTTTGTTTTTGTAACTGTTTCCTTATGATTTGATAGTATACCTTTTTGCCAGAGTAATAATTTATAATAAAAATATCTGATGAGGATGTAAATTTAATAATTTCATTAACATTCTATGAAAATGGCTTCTAGTATTATTACCACAGAAGCTTTAATAATGTACCTCAGAAATGTTGTGGCTAGAAATATTATTAAAATATGATGTTATAACTATGCACCATAAAACCATTGATTTTGTTCTCAATTGATTTTGCAATTTGACAAAGATATATTTATATCCATAGAATACATTCAAATGTGCTTTGTAGAAAGTATAATTTCTTTCTCAGAATTTAGCCCTCTAATTTTATTAATAGTATAGTAAAGGTAAACAATATGTTAAACAGTTATGTAAAGTAAAAATTACTGCTTATTTAAATAATTATCCAGCTGCTAGATAGTAATTAAATTAAAATAAATTAAGAATTTATTTAATTAATTCAAATCCCTTGGCAATAGATAAAATACAATTAAACACTTTTTAATGATAAAACACTCATCTATTCAAATTCCCAATGAGTAAATGGAACTTGTCACCAGTAACCCAGGCAATTGCTGAAGCTCTTTATAGAGCACTTTCCTCTTCTTCTTTCTACTTCCCACAAAAGACCATTACCTCTTGTATTTTGTCATGACAAAAATTTTGAAGTAAAGTGGCATTTCTCACCACCTAAAAAATAAAATGGCATAATTTCATTTTCTCACACTTTAAGCAAAACAAATATATGAAAATAAATATGAAAAATTTTTCTCTAAGCAAACGAAATATGTGGACATTTGATTGTATAGAAATGTTGAATTATAAATACCATTCCCTTTAGTAAAAGTAACTTCTAAAATTTTTAAAGTAGAATGTCTTTAAATTCTAACTCTTATACTGCATTATAAATATTATTTGTAACCAAACTGTCAACAATGATTATTAATGCTTGATAGTATTGATTGCCTTTTTTCTGCTTTCCTGTACATCCTAGACATTTTATGAAAAAGTTTATTATCATATAAATTAATAAGCACAATTACAATATAATTTGATTTCTAAAAACCTGAAACAACGTATCATATTTAATAAAGAAGCAATTTGTATTGTATGCTATGATGCACCATCCCCATCTCCCACCTGTGGGAATACATTAACATAAGTCCTTGCCATCTTGGGGTGGACAGTTTACATGATTTTTGATGATACATGCTTTGGGGAATGGATTCTGCTTGGAAGGTTCCTTCACATTTGGAGAGATAAAGTGAACAAAGACAGAGCCTGGAATAATAGAAGTAGTCAGTTAGGTATGTAGAGTTTGCTGTGTTACAGATTTTAAGGAGGGAGGAAAGGGGAAAAAGTAAAAATAGAAAAGGTGTTCTTTTATTTGCTTCCAAATTCTAAGGCCAAGCTCATTAGTGTGTGAAAGCAAACAAGACCAAAGGGTTCCTTTTGTGAATGGTGACATCTTGAGTATGTCTAACAAGATGAAATAAAAAAGCAGGAATGACTGTTGAAATAGTAACTAGAAGCAGTGTCTACATAATTTGATAAAACTGTCACAACCAATATGACCAAATTCTTTTCCATTGCATTTCTGATGGCTATAAAAAGAGAAATAAGATTTAAAACCATAAAACTTTGGGATAAAATTCATAAAGTATCATAATATAATTTATATTGTATTATCATAATATAATAATATATGGTTTGAGGAAGTATAAATCTTAGAACAATGTTTTCAATAGAAATATAATGCAAGCCACATATATAATTTTAAATTTTCTAGTAGCTACATTTAAAAAGTAAAAAGAAACAGATGACATTAAATTTAATAATATTGTTATTTAATTTAATACATATATCTAATTTCAACATATAATCAATACAAAATAACTAATTAGATACTTTACATCTTGTTTTTATATCAATTTTTCATATTAAGTCTTCAAAATCTAATGTGTATTTTATACTTACAGCACATCTCTGTTTGGCCTAGTCACATTTCTAATGCTCAATAGATACATGTGGCTAGTGGCTACCATTTTGGATAGCTCAGCCTTAGGACATGCAATACTCTTTTGATGTTGTAAAACAGAAAAAGAGGAAAAAATATTGGTGTAACAGATTTATAGAACTGGATTTTTAAAACTATCAGTGAAGATTAACTATATAGTTGCTTCTTTTATAGATCTTATAAATCATTTTAATGACTACTTTCTAAAAAGTTACTATAGCTAAGATAGTAAACCATGTCAATATAGGTTTTTTTTTACTTTGACATTTGAATGTTCCCAATTTCTCTGGAATCACACATTTGCAGATGCATTTGTGAGTGTATGTGCATGTTAAGGTTATCTCAGGAAAATGAAAACATATTACATGCAATGCTCTTATTTTTATTTTAAAACATACTATATTAGATTCATAAATAAATCTATTAGGAATCCAGGATTATGAATTAGATATCACAAATATTCATCTTTATGGATGTTGATGGATCTCATAAAGTGATATTTATATTTCTAAAATTATTAATATAGAATTTGTACAAGCTAAACTGTAATCTAAATACATCAGGAAATAGTATTTATAGGCATCTTATAAGAATTTGAGAAAGTAGTATTCAAATTGTTTTATAAATCTTATTTTTAATATTGAGATTACAACTACATTGCTATAATTTTGACTTGTTTTATAATAAAGGCAATTTGATCTTCCACAAAGCTAGACAACCATTGCAAATAGACTATATGTGTTTTTATATATATATATTCTTCATATCCTGTACTTGGAACCTATAAAATTCTCCTCTCCTCAAGAAAATAGTATTAGCTACTTAGGTTTTTAGGACAATGCAGAAGACCTTGTTAAATCATGTTACCTCTAAGCACAATGGATGACTTGAAAGTATCCTCTCTACTTCTGAAAATGAGGGGCTACTCCTCACCCTACGACCACTACCACCCTGACCTACTGAACAACATAAGTGGCTACTCCTTTAGCTTCCAATCTGCGTTGGTATCTCCACTCTGTCCAGCAGATCGGCAGAGGGGAAAATTACCATTTACTGAACATCTACTCTATTTCAGCTACTTTCTACTCACTTCCACACACATTATCTCATTTACTTCTCAAAAACCTCTATCAGATAAGTATACCCACTTTATTAATATGGAAACTCCAGTTCAGAAATTTGCCTTTCCATGGTTAAACTTTTAGCAAACGTCATATTTGAAATCCAAAACTGACGAATATGAAAATGAATCTTCTTTCCGTTCCATTCCGTGATTGCTTCAAGAGGTTTTCTAGTGTTTGGAAAAGTCCTATGTGTTAGCAGGGGTAGGAGTCTCACGACTCCAGGCAGTACAAAAATCTGGAGCGTATTTGTTTTTTTAAACTCAAGTCAGGTCTCTATTCCGCTTATTCCGCTTATTTGCCTTTGTGATCTTCAGGGACTAACTTTCTTTCATCTCCGTCCACGTTTTCTACTTGGCCCCGCTCCTGGCCGGGCTTCTCTAGTCCCCATGCTCTTGTTAGATCACAATGCAGCTTGTAGAATTTCCCCCCATTTCTCTCTCTCAGAAAGAAATGCCAAACTGATGTTTCAAAAAACTTTTATTGTTATAATAAACAGCAAGAAATAGACATATGGTTAAAAAGCTGCTTAAAACATTCCGTCGCCGCCTTTTGTTCATGTAGGGCTCCCTCACTTTTCGTGTAAATTAAACAATAAGTCCTTGGGTACGTGCAGTCCTGAATTAGACCCAAATATATTTCCCAGGAAACTATAGATTAAAAGGAGTTTAGATTGTAAATTTGATAAAGATTATTGGATTCCAAGTTGGTTGGAGAAGAAAAGAATGAGGGCTGAAAACTCAGTGCACATATGAGACAGAGTGAGGAATAGCTATAGAATTTGTCCCGGCTCATTTGTCACCTGTGTGTAAATTAGAGAAAGGTACTACTTTCTCTTGGAAGATGCAGCCCTGTGCTAGGGCACCCAGCATGGTGATGCGATCATGAACTGGGTTTCAGCCACACTAACCCGGGCAGCCAGGTGTCCTTGTACAGTGAACAACTTGTACAACTATGTATATCTCTCTTTTATCTCTCTTTTGCTTTCTTCTTCTACATATAACGTCCTGAAACCATATACTCAATCTTGGATTATAAATAGGGCAAATGGTCTAGAAATATGGAGAAAAAAATGAAAAATAAAAAGATAGTGGAAGAGAAACAAGAAATTTTTAGCCCCTTGGATATTTGATTTAACTAGGTGAATGTTGATATGTGAAGAACGTATGTAAATCAGTTATCCATGAGTCAGCATTACTTGCAGTTTAAAAAATATAGATATGATATCCAAAAGATCAATATTATTATAGTTCTTTATGAATTATGAATTATGTTAAAATAGTTACATATTGATTTATTAATATTATTCTGAGGAATAGAAACTATTTTAACAAAATACTTGTGTCCATGTGTGTATAACCAAAGACTAGACATAGATAAAGCATGTTATAATAAAAATAAATTATATCTCAATCAATAAATATTTAAATTATATAAAACTGAGAACTCTGTAGAGTTACCAGAGATAGTACCAGTTCTCATTAATATCTAAAGCTATGCATTGTTCAGTTGGAAGCCAGGTACATTAATTTCTAAGAGGCTAAAATTTTATAGATGTACTTCTCTGTCAGGACCACTAGTTGGTCGCTTAATTGAAAACAAAATTAGAGAATCATATAAGATGACATATATGTAGCTTGAGCATTTCATTTTAATTTGAAATCTTTACCATGTACATCCTATTTCCCATGTTTTGATGGAGGGTGAAGCCCTCTTATTTGAGTATGGATCCACTGATTGGAGATCTGTATATTACTGCATACTCATGAATTCTAGTATCAATTCATTTAAACAGGGACAAGAAATAATATCTTTTATGAAGACTAAAAATTTGTTTTGTTTCTCTCAGACTCTTACTTATATCAAATTAGGGTATTTTATTTTGCAACTCAATTTTTAGGTCTTTCTAATGGATTCGTCATAGATATCATACAAACATGAGCTCTCTTTCACATAAAATAATTATTGGTTTAATATTTGATTACAATTTGTAATTGCAATACAAATACAAATAACATGAATAGCATTTGGAACAAACACAACTGACTGTTGTCAAGAATACAATCTACCTGGCATAACTGAAGTACATGAGGATATTAAAACGTACCATACAAGCTGCAGGGATTTAATGGGAAATATGGGCATGCGTCATACTTTATAGAGTCTGTTAATTTGGCAGATCTGTAAAATGGAGTCTGGTGTGGGAAATTTTTGTTAAAAACTTTAGTGATCAGAACCTAGCAAGGATATTCCAAGAAGCTTTCATGGATTCTAACTTCAATATGTTTTATTAGCTATCTCTTTGCATTTGAAGTAACAGAAATCAAACTCAATGAAGCAAGAGGAAAAAAAATAACAATAAACAAAAAGTAATTTATTGGTTTATGTAACTGGGAAGTTCAGGGCTTTGTCTTTCAGTAATGTATGGGTACAGGAGTTGAATCCTAATTTCACTAGGATTGTATTTCCAGTCTTTGGTTGTGTTTTGCTTTGTGTTAGCTTCCTTCTCCAGCAAGTTTCCCCATGTTATGGGAAAAATAGCTGCATTGTCTTTACAGCCAACAATGCTCGTGAAAAAGTTCCTTTTCTTGATTGTTCCAGGAAAAATCTGGTATGATTCACTGAGTCACATGCACATTCTTAACAATTCACTCTGGCCAGGGGATGGAATATGTCATTCAGCTATAGTTGGGTTGCAGTTCCACCCCTGGAGATTGGTAAAGTCCTCCTTGAACCCCTCAACTACCAAAGAGGATGAGTGTATCTCTAATGATTTTTACAAAAAAAATCATGTTTTATCCAAGTGGGAGTGTGGCATTACATAATCTTCTTTAAAGTATTAATGCAGCATTTGGGCAGAATTATTAACAGGACTGTCTCCTTTTGACCTTGGATATTCTTTGTCTTCTTTGTGATTATTTATTCTTCTTAATTGAAACATAATAATTCTATCAATAAAATTTTACAATACAAAAATAATTTATGGGGTATATGTGATATTTTGACACATGCATACAATGTGTAATGATCAAATCAGGACACTTAGGATATTCATCACCTCAAACATTTGTCATTTGTTTGTGTTGGGAAAGTTTCAAATCTTCTCTTCTAGCTATCTTGAAATATACAGTATATTATTGTTAATTATAGCCACCCTAATGTGCTATGTAACACTAGAACTTATTCTTTCTATCTAACTGTATATGTGTACCCATTAACCAACCTCTCTTCATTCCCCGGGCCACCCCCTACCCGCACACATACCCTTCCTAGTCTCTGGTTGCTATCATTCTACTCTCTACCTGCAGGAGATCAAAATTTTAGCTCCCACCTATGAATGAGAACATGTGATATTTGTCTTTCTGTGCATAGCTGATTTCATTTAACATAATGACCTCCAGTTTTATCCATGTTGCTGCAAATGACAGGATTTTATTATTTTTTATGATAGAATAGTTTTTCATTGTGTATATATACCACATTTTCTTTATCCATTCATCCGTTAGTGGACACTTAGGTTGATTCCATATGTTGGCTATTATTAATAGTGCAGGGCTGCAATAAACATGGGGGTGCAGGTATACCCTTGATACACTGATTTCCTTTCCTTTGGATAAATACACGGTAGTGGGATTGCTGGATAGTAGGGTAGTTCTAGTTTTAGTTTTCTGAGAAACCTCCACATTGTTTTCTTTAATGGCTGTACTAATTTACATTCCTTCCAACAGTGTATAGGTTCGCTTTTCTCCGTATCCTTGCTAACATGTTTTATGTTTTTGTTTTTGTTTTTTTGTAATAGCCATTCTAACTGGAGTAAGATGATCTAATTCCTCTAAATTTCAAATCATCTCTGCTTTTACAGTCCATTACACCTGTCATTTCTTGGTACCTAAAATTGGTGCTATCTGCCATCAGATTTCATCTTTAAATTACAGATTTTCCTCCAAATTTTTCAGAGGCAGCTATGTTTCTAGTGATATTGCTTTGTGTATTTCTATTTGTAAATGCCTTCATATGACTTCAGGAAATATAGTCCCCTATGTGAATTTTCTGGAATCCCTAAATTGACTCCTGCTCAAATTATTATAATAAATTTTTGTAGACTTCCATAGTTTCAAAACAAAGCAAAAATCTGTATCTACATCTGTGTTTGTGTCTGTATGTGTATCTATATCTTTTATCATATATATATATGCATCTATCTATATCAATATCTGTATCTATCTAATCAATCATCTCCTGGAGTAGAGCAATACTTGGAATTGATCCTCATTTTTCAAAAGCCAGTCACTCTTTTGTTGCGTTCTTTCTCCGCAAAGCACCATGTCAGTATCTTGAGATAATAATATATCTTTAACAAAATTATCCCTAACGCGGAGGTTGCAGAGCTTTCATTATAACCATTTCCTACCACAATGTGTGGGTTACATATGTACAATGGTCTATATTCTCTTGGGACAATAGCCACATGATTAGTTTGATCTCTTTGAATATTCCCACTCCTGAATTTGTATCAGTGGCATTGCTACGTTTTAGATCCATGTTTATTCAAGGCTTCCCAAGCTATGAGTTAATGATAAAAATAAGCAGATCTTCAGATCCTATGAAATATAGTAGATTTTTATATTGCTTGTAAAGAGAGAAAAATAAAACTCTGCTAGGGACAATCTATCTTCTCTGACTATAGCATTCTTATTTCCTATTTTAAATTGTTTTGCATTTCTACATGCGAAAGCCACATAAGTAATTTTCCAAATCTCATATATTGACTTTTTAACTTTAATAAAAATAATGCTCTTTGGGTGTTTTTATTAAATCTAGGATTTTAGAAGACTCAGAAGTTTCAGATAATAATACTCCATAAAAGTCCTTTTTTGAAACAAGACAAAAATTGGGTCAGTAGAGGGCAGCCATGTCAAAGACCTGTATTTCTCTTTTGGTCTCTTTAGATTCCCAAATCTTAAAGGAGGTTTTAGGGAGGTAGTTATAGCTATGAGATTAGCATTTGTTCACAGAAAAATTAGATATTCACATAAATTTAGGATTAAATGCTATAGTTGTTCTGCTTAAGCTTCTAAAGTGGCATACTTTTTAAAAAATTTTTCATTACTTAATTTTTGACCATGTTTGTGAGGGTAGTGCCATTTTTTGATGTTTATTTTAACATTAATCCATTCTTTACCCAGAAAGATTGGCAAGGCTTAATATTAAAATACCATATACTGAACTTCAGTTTTAGAAAGGACAAAGTGATATTGAACTAGAAAAGATGTGCTGCTTTTTGCACTTCTTATGTTAATATTAATCCACTTAATATTAATATTTGTTTGACAAATGCTATTTTAGAAAATGCTACAGGAACTTATCTGGAGAAAATATTTGCCATAGAAAGTAAAATATAAATCAAATTTGAATTGCTATCCAGAACAAAATGACATGGGGCTGAATGATGTAATGATAATTATTCAGGAATATTACATAGAACAATTTTTTTATGTGCTTAAGAAGTTATTCTCAAGAAGGACTTGGGTTCCTTATTTATTCATGCTATTTACCAAGTATTTAAGACAGAGTTTTAAAGAGAAGAAATATAATCTACATTACTTGAACAAAATCTTCCACAATGAAGGAACTATCAACAGTTTTTTAATGCATGTGAACCACATTCTATGATTCTGTCACTTAGCAAACTACCTCAAACACTCATTCAGTGTCCTGTATACCATGAGGTGCCTTTGAGAAGAAAGTGATGTTTTTTCTTCATCTCAGGGAGATCTGATATATCATATTTCATTTTTATGTTCCTTTTACTATATTAAAAAAAGTAACATATAGCCTTTTAAAGTCACTTGTTTTTTAATAGAAAGATATAGAAAAATAAACTTAAGTAGTTATATAAATTTAATATTTTTAACATTTTAGCTACTATTTTTATACAATGACAGTACAGAAAATATGTCAGGAATAAAAATAATTTGAGTGGTAATATATCAAGGCAAAATGTTGTGTTTACCCCCATTTTGTACCTTGCATTTTCTAGTCTAAATTGTTGATTTTACTTTGTCTGTTTGTCTTAGAAGACTGATCATAGCAGCCTCTTTTGAACTACTGGAGAGATTCTTGCTGAACACCAGAAGCACATGTAATAATAGTTTGAATATTTTAATATACCTAAAATTAGTTAATTTGATTAAATTTTCATAGTGCAGACAATACCAATGCTCCTTTTCAAATTCAGTATAACATGGAAGCTAAAACTAGCAAAGAGATACAACAAAGAACTATTTACTGATCTGAAATGTGAATACCAATGTAAAAAACCTCAAAAGTTATACTGAGAAACATAATCTAGTGACACGTTAAAGAATAAAACACCAAAACAAAGTTGATTTATTCCGGGAATTCAATAAGTTAGCTCAATTTTAAAAAAGCTACTATTATATTTCACTAAAATATAGGTCCAGGGAAAAAAACCACATTCTTATCTTCATGGCAACTAAAAAGCATTTGAGGAAAGTCATCATCTATTTCTGACACATCTATTTATTCTCAACAAAATAATAATCCATTTATTCTGACAAAATCTATTTATTCTCAATAAAATAAGAATAGGTGAAATATTCCGTGATATGATAAAATGATCTGTGTCTCTATATCTCAAAAACAAGTCTGCTGCATTCTTAACAGTAAACACCTGAAGCATTGTTACTAAGTGATGAGCTCGCTAACATTTTTAAGTAAAACAAATACTAAGCCTGAAGTTGTAAAGAAGGAAGGGAATATAATCATTATTTTTTCTCATGATAATATCATATAGTTGAATATTTGTGGAAAGTCAATGAGAAAATTATTAAGAAATATGAAATTAGGTGAGGTGAAACATTGCAAGACTAATATCTAAACATTTATTTTATAACAGCTATTTATAAAACTTAAAGGAAGATGTTATATAGCAACCCAAAATACTAAATACCTAGAAATAAGCTTAACAAGAAATATGAAGGTGCTATGTAAAACAAACAAAACTCAGCTGAGTTACATAAAATTGAGATAGAACTTGTTCATGGATAGGAAAATATATTACTATAAAGATGTTTTTTATCACTAAATTTGTTACCCCAATGTAAACTTTAAAAAAATAACAATAGGATATAGGATATTGATTATGTTGATACTGATGTCTATATGGAAAATTGAATAAGCAAAAAATACTTTTAAAACACTGAGAGAATGTAACATAAATATTTTATTTGGTGGACATAGTAATTGAAGGACTAAGAAAATAAAAACATACATGGCAATTTGGCATAATACACAAATGTTACTTCAAGAGAGTAGAGAAAAATAGTTATTAAATGTTTGATTTTGAAAAAATAGTGAACAGAGACAAAAACATTCCAGGTGCATCATAAACCTCTATGTAACCTATGCTATCATAACATTGCTATAAAAAAACCCCCACAAATTGATTTTTTAAACTTTGGTGAAGGAGGCCCTTTTAGCTAGTCTGTTTGTGTTGCTGTAAAAGAATATCTGAAGCTGGGTAATTTATAAATAAAACAGGTTTATTTGGTTCCAGTTCTGAAGGCTGTACAAGAAGCTTGGCATCAGTGTCAACTTGACTTTTGGTGAGGGCCTCAGGCTGCTTCCACTCATGGCAGAAGGTGAAGAAGGGCCAGAATGTGCAGAGATCACATGGAGGGAGAGGAAAAGAGGAAGGGGGAAGTGTCAGGCTCTTTTTAACAACCAGCTCTCACAGGAACTAACAGAGTGAGCACTCATTGCCCACCAGCCCCCAGGGATGGCATTAACCTATGCATGAGGGATCCACTCCATGACCCAAACACCTCTCATTAGGCTCCACCTCCAACCTTGGGGATCAAAGTTCAACATGGCGTTTATAAAGGACAAACATCTAAACCATCTCAACTGGGAAGGGCAGGAGGGAGTGGGGGATGAAGGGAGATCGGTTAATGAGTACAAAAATATTTAATATAATTAGATAGAAGCAATATATTTTAGTGTTTGATAGTACAGTGTGGTGATGGGTTACAATTTGTTATATATGTCCAAATAGCTATAAAAGAAAATTTGGAATGTTCCCAAAATGAAGAAATGATAAGTATTTTAGTTGATGGATTTCCTAATTACTCTGATTTGATCATTTCATACTGTATGCATGTATCAAAATATGACATGATATGCCCCACAAATTTGTACAATTATCTATCAATTAAAAACAAAAATAAGAAAGAAAAAGATAGAAGACACAAATTGGAATATTCATCTCAGAAAATAAAAATGTAGCATTCTGAGTATTCTGCATGGCAAAAGGTTTTATAAATAAAATGGTGATATATGAACAGCAAACTGATAAATTTGTTACATACATGAGAAATAAATTATTTCTTTATATACAAATGACTCTTACCAATGAATAGTAAAATCTCAAGGGGATGGGGAGAGAGAGAGAGATAATTAAAAGAATGAAAAGGCAAGTTCCAATGGGAACAAAAACCCCTGTATAAGACAAATTCACTTATCGTTTTGAAAATATTTAGTTAGCATTTTCCACTTACCACATTGGCAAGCATTCAAAATTTCATTAATGTACAAGATTGTCCAGGAAGTTAGAAAACAAAAATCTTAGGCATTTAGGTAGGTGTCTCAATTGACATGTTTCAAGACTAATTTGACCAAACCTATAACAAATAAATGTCTTTATACTAGCAAAGTTTATTTCTAAAACTTTACACTACCAATAAGCCCACACTTGAGATAGATATACAATAATTTTTATTGCACTATTTATGCAATGGGAAACAACTTAAAGGGGCAGATTAAATAAATTATGGAACACTCATACAGTTGGAGACTGCAGTCAACAAAAAAGAATGAGGAAGGTCATATGTGCAAATGTATAAAAATATCCAATGTCTACTAAAAAGTGAAAAAGTGCCAGAATGTCTGGAAAGAGTGATTTTAGTTTTGTATCATTATCTACTATATCTATATACAACTATATTTCTATATTAATATTAATTGATATGAATTTACAATTATATAAATATGCATTACATAATGGAACATATATTTTGGAGCTTGGCTGAAGGAGTCAGATCACTCAGGTTTGAAGTCTAGCTGTATTATTTCCTCTTTGCAAGGACTTGGGTAAATTGTACTACTTTTCTGGGCCACATTTTCCTCCCAAAGTGGGAATAATAATGATACTTATCTCAGAGGGTTGTTATGAGAATTTTTTTGTGATATGTCTGGCTAGAACTATATCAATTTTATCGTTTTGCTCAAAAAACAGGCTTTGGTTTTCATTAATTTTTCTGTTGTTTTTCTCTTTTATTTTTCATTGATTTCTATTCCTATCTTTATTACTTCCTTTTTCTGCTTATATTGGGTTTAATTCCCTCTTAGAGTATCTTAATGCAGCAGCTGAGGTTGTTGATTTGAGACTGTTCTTCTTTCCTAATCTAGCCATTTTATCCTATTTCCTCTAATTATTGCTCTTGATGTATACACAGATTTTGATATGTTGTTCTTTTTGTTTTCATCTCACTCAAAATGCTTTCTAATTTTCCTGTGGATTTCTCCTTGGCCCATGGGTTATTTGGAAATATGTTATTAATTTTCTAAGTATTTTGTGTTTTTCCAGATATCTTTTAGTTAATGACTTTTAATTTCACTTTAGTCAAAAAACATATTTCGTATTTCAATCACTCTACATTTAATGAGACCTGTTACATGGCCCAGAATATGGTCAATGATGGTAAGTGTTCCATGTGCTCTTGTAAACAATATGTATTCTGCTATTATTGGGTGTTTTAGCTGTAATCAAATATTGGGTGAAATAATCTGGAAATCACTTATTTTAATGCCTACTCCCTCTTTTTTGAGAATACCCCAATTTCATGTTTATTTGGCCCACTGAATTTGTCCCATATCTCACTATTGCTCTGTTGTATCTGTGTGCATACTTGATTCTTTCCTCCCCCATGTCTTATTTTCAATAATTTCTATTGTCATGTCTTCAAGTTCACTAATGTTTTCTTCTGCAGTGTCTAATCTATTATACATTAATTCCATTATATTTTTCATATCAGAAATTTTAGTTTTCATCTCTAGAAATTCAAGTTGGATCTTTTTTATATTGTCTATGTTTCTACTTAAAATGCTTTTCTTTCACTAGCTTCTTCAACAAATGGGAGGTATGTTTAATAATGGTTTCCATGTCATTGTCTCTAATTCTCTCATCTATGTCATTTCTAATTCTGATTTATTTTTCTATTTATTATGGGTTATATATTCATGTTTCTTTGCATGCATTGTGGTTTTACCTTAACTTCCAAGTATTCTGAATTTTATTTTGTTGGGTGCTGGATTTTAAAAATCCCAGCAAGTTTTCTTGAGCTTTGTTCTGGGACACCGTTAAGTATTCAGAAACATTTTGATATTTTCATGTCTTGCTTTTTATCTTTCTCAGGCAGAATATGAACAGTGTTTAGTTTAGGTCTAATTTTCCCCGGTACCAAGGCAAAATTCTACTGCATACTCTCACCAGTGTACCATTTTGAGGGTTTATACTCTAGCCGATGGGAAGAGAAACTATTCTCAGCCCTGTGTGCACATCAGAGATTGTTCCCTCTAATAATTTTGGATGATTTTTTCCAGCCTCGGGTTGTGTCCTCACCTGCGAGGATGCTCAGTACTCCTTTCATGACATGAGAAGCTAAGGCAGTTAATGAGAGAATGAGACAGAAATAAAGAGAATGGAATTGAAGTACTTAGAAAACATTCAGGGAGGGAGGGAGAGAAGAGAGAAGAAAGACACAGGGAAGGGGAGGGAGAGATTTGGAAACCTGAAACCAATATAGAAATTGACAAAATCCCAGAAATATATACTACGTCAGTTTGATGGGGTAGAGCCTCATTCAACTTTCAGGGAGAGGAGGGGGAAAGGTAATCACGGTAGGTGACTTCAATCACACCCCAGCATACTCTTCCTTTGGAAGCGTCTTCTAGCCCTTCATTTTATGGAAGACTGACACCCAAACTTATGAGTGTTTTGAGAGGGCCAAGGTCATAATATATAGATAGGAGAATGAGGAAAATGAAAGAATCTTGGAGCAGGAATTTTTAAGCAATTAAAAGAAGAGAAAACCAAATCATGTGGTAATTAAAGTAAGAACAACATGTTTATATTAATATGTATATAATGAAGTACTATTATAAATCAAGGGAGAAGAAGATATCAGGAGAGAGGTGGCCCCTCAATGCGGTGAGAACATGAAGGGTATTTATTGAGAAAGTAGCATTTTATTTCACATTGAAAATGACAATAGTTACCTTCAAAAGGGAGAAGGGAGCAAGGCAGTGGTAATAAATCAATGCTTGGTGTGGAAGTGGAGATGGCCAATGTGGACAACAAAACTAGGGCCCAATAAAAGGCGATGAGCCTGATATTCCCATAGGTATTTTTCACATTGTTCTAAATGCCTTGCCTATAGCAGTAATAAAACCAACAGGTAATGAATACAGTTCTCTTTTCCGTTGACAATACTTGTAGAATTTTTATCTCACATAAATGGATCTAAGATGGGTACTCATAAAATAACCTATATGAGCTTCATTTGAGAAATAATAAATGAAAAGCATAAAATAATTTTACATCATTGGAAAATTCCTGCTCTACGAAAAACTATAGCACCAAAGAACAAAACTATTGCCAGAATTGTGTAGCCACAGGGAAAATACACTTTCTTTCACTAGATAAATGATAAATGCATTAAGTTATAGAAAGTTAACATATTTTACCTCAGTTTAGTTCTTTCTACTTAAATTAACAAATATTTATTGATTGCAAAGTAAGAATGCTCTGGAAGAATAAAATTAAGAGTGAAAGTAGAAGGGTTTGAATTAATCATTCAAGAAAAAAAGATTCTATGTAGCTCATAAATGTTCATATTATACTCAGAGAGGTGATAAAGGTAATGTGTATGAGACGGCATAATTTATTTTATGGCCTTTCATGGAATTTTACCTGAAGTTCTTGATCTCTTAACAAAATTTTGTCTTTTCCCTTCTCTTTTTGAGTATTTGCACTATTTTAAAATGATCTGAATTTTTAAAAGTATGCACTCTAGCTTGAAAGTGTCTTAGAATGAATGACACATACCAAAATCAAGTTGAGATTTCATGCCATATGAACCAAAGTATATTGAGTATCTGCTTTCTGCATTGCATGGCACTGTGATAGATGTACTTTTAACTCCAAAAGAGAAAAAATTAAAAATTGATTTCAAAGGAATACCATTTAACTCTCTTATACTAGCTTAGCTTTTTATTATTTGCCTTATCAAGTTGACTGTATTTCAGGCTTTTAAAAATAATATGATTAATAGTGCTTTGTACATAACAGGAGGTGCATGCTAATTGCTTGATTAAATTACATAATTTAACCAGTTACTTTTGTTTCTATGGGTTACTTAGAAAAGGAAATAAAATCCAGGCTTCAAACTTGAAAAATAACTTATATTTTCAACACTTCTATAAAAATTTGATTGAAAATATTTCTGAGACTATTTTCAGTGGTTTCTGTAAACAAATCATGTGTGATCATAATTCTGGAGTTTCTAACAAGGCCTAATTATTTTGTGAAAAGTTAAAATTATGTGTCATATCCTTTAGGTCAAAGACTGATTAAGAAGATCTCATAGAATTGAATTGTCTTTTTGTTCATAGGAAAGTGTGTGTATGTGTGAGAGTGTTGGTGTGTGTATCAATCAGGGTATGTTTAGATGGAGAAGTACTGAAAAAAATTATGTTAACTCAGAGGCTAAATCTTTAAACAAATTTATTTTTCATTGTGATACAAACATAACTTGAGATCTATCCTCAAAACAAATTTTTATGTATACAGTACAGTATTGTTAACTTTAAGCATGATATTGTTCAGGAGTTTTCTAGAATATTTTCATCTTACATAATTGAAACTTCATACCCATTTAACAGCAATTTCCCGGTCCCCACACCCCCCCTGGCAAACACCATTCTGCTTTCTGTTTCCATGAGGTTGACTACTTTATAAGTGGAATCATACAAGTGGAATCATGCCATATTTGTCTTCCTATGACTGGCTTATTTCACTTTGCATAATGTTCTCAATGTTCATCCATGTGGTAGAATATGACAGCAATTCCTTCTTTTTTATAGATGAATTACCACATTTTCTTAACCCATTCATTTGTCAATGGACATTTAGGTTGTTTCTACCACTTGGATATTGTGAATAATGCTACAACAAAATGATAGTGCAAATATTTTTTTTGGATCCTGATTTCAATTATTTTAGATAAATATCCAGAAGTAGCATTGCTGAATCATATGGTAGTTTCATTTTTAACTGTTTGAAGAATCTCCATGCTATTTTCCACAATAGCTGCAACATTTTGCTTTACCACCAACAATGCACAAAGGTTCCAGTTTCTCCACATCCTCAACAACACTTACAAGTTTCTGTTTTTTGTTTGTTTGTTGATAATGGCCATCCCTACACCTGTGAGGTAATATCTCTTTGTGATTTTGATTTGCATTTGCCTGCTAATTGGTGATGCTGGACATCTTTTCATATACCTGAGGGACATTTATGTGTCTTTATGTTGTGTTTGGAGAAACATTTATTAATAGTTTTAAAAAGGGTTATTTGTATTTTGCTATTGAGTTGTAGGAGTTCCTTATATATTTTGGATATTAACCCCTTAACAGGTATGGTTTGAAAATATTTTCTCCCAACCCATAGGTTGCCTTTTTACTCTGTTGATTATTTCCTTGTCATATGGAGACTTTTTAGTTTGATGTAGTTCCATTTGTCTGCTTTTGCTTTTTTGTTGCCTCTGCTTTTGGTGTCATATCCAAGAAATCATCACATCAAGCAGTGTCATAAAGCTTTCTTCTTACATTTTCTTCTAGAAGTTTTATAGTTTCATGTTGTATGTTTAGGTCTTTAATCCATTTTGAGTAGATTGATGTGTGTGGTGTAAGTCCAATTTCATTAGTTCACATGCAGATACCCAGTTTTCCCAACAACATTTATTGAGGTGACTGTTTTTTCCTTATTGTGTATTTTGGTACATTTGTCGAGATCAATTGACTGCATAAGTGTGGATTTATTTCTAGGTTCTCTATTATGTCCCATTGAACTATATATGTCTGTGTTTATACCAGTGACATATTGCCTTGATTACTGTAGCACTGTAAAATGTTTTGAAATTAGGAAGTGTGAAGCCTTGAGCATTGTTCTACTTTTTCAAGATTGTTTTGGCTATTTGGGTCCTTTGTGATTTTATATGAATTTTATTATTTTTTTTTTACTTCTGTATGAAATGCCATTGGGCTTTAAATATGGATTGTATTGAAACTATAGATGACATTATGTATTGTGGACATTTCAACAAGATTAAGTCTTCTACTCCATGAACATAGGATGTCTTTCCATTTATTTATGTCATCTAATTTTTTCAGCAATGTTTTATAGTTTTCAATGTGTAAGTCTTTCACTTCCATGGTAACTTTATTCCTAAATATTTTATTCTTTTTTATACTATTATAAATGAGATTGTTCCCTTAATTTTCTTTTCAGATTGTTCACTGTTAGTGCATAGAAATGCAACTGATTATTGTATGTTGATTTTGTATCCTACAACTTTACTGAAAATTTTTATTAGTTTTAATAGGTTTTTTGTTTCCTGATGTTTATAGTTTCCTCCTTATAACATAATGTCATCTGCAAATAGAGATAATTTTACCTCTTCCTTACTGATTTGAATATCTTTATTTCTTTTTCTTTCTTAATTGTTCTTGCTAGGACTTCCAGTACCATGTTGAAGAGAAATGGTGAGAGTGGGCATCTTTGTGTTGTGTCTGATCTTAGATAAAAAATTTTCAGTTTTATACCGCTGCATGTGTTACCTGTGAGATTTTCATATATGACCTTTATTATGTTCAGGTAATTTCCTTCTGTTCCTGTTTTGTTGAGCGTTTTCCTCATAAAAAGGTGTTAAATTTCGTTGAATGCTATTTCTACATCTACTGTGATGAGCATGTAATTTTTACTCTTTGTTCTGTTAATGTGGTGTATGACATAGATTTACTTTTGTTTGTCTGAAACTGTTCTTGCAGCCCAGGGATAAATCCCACTTGGGCGTGCGATATGATCCTTTTAAAGTGGTGTTGAATTTGGTGTGCTGGTATTTTGGTGAGGATTTTTGAATCTATATTCATCAGGAATATTAACCTACAGTTTTCTTTTCTTGCAGCACCTCTTCCTGGCTGTGTTGTCAGGTAATGCTGGCCTCAAAGATGAGTTTGAAAGTGTTCTTCAATCATTCAAAAGATTAAAAAAGAACTGGTGTTAATTCGTTTTTAAATGTTAGGAGAATTAATCAGTGAAGCCATCTGGTTTCAGGAGGTTTTTGATCACTGAATCAAAATCCTTACTAGTTATAGGTCTGTTTAGGTTTTCTATTTCTTTGTGATTCAGTTTTGGTAGATTAAATGCTTCTAGAAATTTATCCATTTCTTCTAGATTATCCAATCTGTTGGCATATAATTGTTCATAGTATTTTCTTGTGATCCTTTTCATTTCTGTGCATCAGGTGTAATATATCCTCCTTCATTTCTGATTTTATTTATTTAAGTCTTCTCTTTTTTCTTAGTCTAACTAAAGGCTTGTCAATTTTGTTGAACTTGTCAAAAAAAACCAACTCCAAAATGGGCTGGAGTTGGGTAATCTGCTTCCTCCAAGTGGAAGGCTAATACCAGCTGGAGTTGAATATTTCCACCCCTTCTGTCCCCCAGCTCAGTTAGATGCTGATAAAACCCCAGCAGGTCAGGCTTTAGTAAAATAGTGTCTCCTGAGAAAAGAAATTATTAAGAAGAACAGAATGCTCTGGTATATTTTAAATGCTTCCTTTTCCCCTTCCCCTGCTGGAAGCACAAAGTGATTATCTTCTGATATTCACTGTGAGTACATAGTAGAACTGCAGGAGGTAAAACTCACAAAAATGTGAGCATCCCCAATGATAAAGTCCCACTGGAATTTTTCTCTCTCAGACTGGCTCACATTGAGCCTCCAGCAACTTGTCCATTAAAATTTGGGTTTCCCTATCCCCACACTGTTTCCCATGGAAATTTCAGTTTGTGGGGCTCTGTTCTATTAAGTTATGACTCTCTGCTTTGCCTGTCAATTTATCCAATTTTGGGGGCAGTGGTTTTCTCTGTGACCTCATTTCTTTTATAGATCTATAAAGAATTGTTGATTTTAGTTTATTTAGCCTTTCAGTTCTTGTTAGGATGGAGTGGTGACTTTCAGGTTTTCTAAATCCTGAGCTAAAAACCAGAAATCTCTTTTTGTTAATTTTTGCAATGACAGGTCTGATTTCTGTTTCTTTTTCTCTTCTATACCTTCTATAGGTAAATTTTTGTGCTTACCGTGGGGTTAATGTAAAACATCTTATAGTTATAATAATCTATTTTAAGCTGATAATAAATTAAGTTAAATCACACACAACGACTCTACATTTTTACTTCTCTCCCTTCTCACATTTTATGTGACTGCTGTAACAAATTGCATATTTTTATGCTGTGTATTTTTAATATAATTCTATAGTCTTATTTATTTTATACCTTTTGCTTTTAACTTCTATATCAGAATTAATAGTGATTTGTGCACCATTGTTATAGTATTGCAGTATTTTATATTTGTCTATATATTACCTTTAGCCCTGTTCTTCATACTTTCATATGCTTCCATGTTGCTGTTTAGCATTCTTTTATTTCAGCTTGGACTTCCTTTAGGATTTTTTGTAAGGCAGGTCTACTGGTAATCACCTGCCTCAGCTTTGTCTGTCTGTGAAAGTATCTCTTTCTCCTTCATGTTTGAAGGACTTTTATGCTGGATATAATATTCTTGGTTGGCAGTACTTTTCTCTCAACACTTTGAATATATCATCCCACTCCTTTCTGACCTACAAGGTTTTTGCTGAAAAATATGCTGATAGTCTTATGGGGATTTTCTTACATGACAATTCACTTTTCTCTTGCTGCTTTCACAATTTTCTCTTTGTCTTTGACTTTTGACAATTTGATTATCAAAATCAAATCGTCTTTGATTTTGTATCTGTCTCAATGTGGGCTTTTTTTCATTTATCTCACCTGGGATCCATTGGAATTCCTGAAGCTGTATGTTTATTTCCTTCCCCAGATTTGAAAATTTTTCAACCATTATTTCTTTAAGTAAGCTTTCTGTCCTTTCAGTCTCTTCTCCTTCTGGAATTTTCATAATGCACATTTTGGTCTGCTTGATGATATTCCATAAGTCCTTTACATTTTCTTCATTCTTTTTCTTTTGCTTTTTCATCATTTTACACCTCTGCCTGGAAAATTTCAAATTACCTACCTTCAAGTTCACTGATTTTTTCTTTTGCTTGATCAATTCTGATGTTAATTCCTTCCAGTAAATGTTTCAATTCCATCACTGTATTCTTGAGCTCTAAAATTGGATTCCTTTTTAATATTTTATTTCCCTTTATTAATTTTTTTTGTTCATACATTATTTTCTTGAGCTTTCTGAGTAGCTTTATGATGGTTATTTTGAATACTCTGTCAGGCAATCCATATAGCTCCATTTCTTTAGGGTCAGTTTCTGGAATTTTGTTCCTTTGATTGGTAAATTTCTTATAAATTTGTGTTAGTGTCTGCATATTTGAAAATACAATCATTTCTTCCATTCTTTAAAGTTAGGTTCATACAGGGAATGACTTTCACCATTTAGCCTTACCAGAGTTTATTTGGGCTTCTCAAACCTTTTCTGTGGATTCATCTCATTGCAGTTGTGCTTATAAATTCCTAATTAAAGAGAATGTTAGGTTTTTCTTTTTTTTTTATTTTCAGGCACTCATAACTTCTTGCTTCCTCTGGTGTCTGCTTGTTGTACCCCTGGTCCTCTGGAGCAACAGAACACTGCTCAGCTTGTTTATTCTTAGTGGTCTGTAGGTACCTAAAGTATGCTGGGTTCCATCAATGCTCTGAGACACATGAGACAGCCTCTGTTGTCTCAGGTAGCACCCCCCCAAGAAAAGTACGAGCATTGAATTGTGGTTTGGTCTTCTCTTTCCCTCTTAGGGAGAAACAAGGAGCTGAGAGTTTCTTCCTTATCACATCTTGCTTGGTGCTTGGGTAGGAACTAAGGCTAGAAGGTAGCATAAATTTTCCCATAGGCTTCTGTTATGACTGGAATTTTTGTCCTTTACAAAACTCACATTGAAATTTAATTGCCATTGTAACAGTCTTAAAAGGTGAGACCTTTAAGAGATGATTAGGCCATGAGGGCTCCATGCTCCAGGCCTGGCATTGGTGTAATTATAACAGGACAAATTCAGGCCCCTCTTCCTCTCTCTTGCCCTTCTTCTCCTCTGTCACATGAGGAACAGTGTTTCCCTGCCCTCTGGAGAATGCAGTATTCCAAGCACTATCTTAAAAGTGGAGACCAGGCCCTCTCTGTGCACTAAACCTTCTAGTGTATAGATTTGATTTCAGCCTTCCCAGCCTTCAGAATTGTGAGAAATACATTTCTGTTCTTTATAGATCAGTCTCATAGTCTTTTATAGCAGCACAAAATGGACTAAGATATCTTCCATTCATCAGTTTCATGCTCTCTTGGGTGTAGGTGCCTCTTAGTTTGTTTCTGGATTTATCACAAAGAGAATTAGTCTATGTATTCTTATTGATTTACCACAAAGGAAATTAGTCTATGTATTCTTGTTGAATAATGTATACATTGGAGGAAGGAGGGTTCTGGGTCTTCTTATTCCACCATCTTGTTCTAAACCAATTTGTTCTTATTTTGTAATTATAATATACTTATTACAGATACTACATTATGAATCAGTTGTTTTAAATTTATTGTAGACAATGTGATCTTTTATCTAATTATGAAAATAATATAAACTGAGTGCATGCATTTTGAGAAAATAGAAGATTATAAAACATATGTAACTTATAATTATATTCTTGTACACATCTACTGTTAGTCTTTACTATATTTTTTCCAGGATTTTAATTCAGAAGCAAATAGATTTTGTATATTATAAAACCAAATTGAGTACTATAGAATTAATGGAACACTTTTCCACTGGACAGTATAAAATGGGTATATTGCATGCCAGTAACTGTTTTAAAAATTATTAATTTTAGAGGCAATATGTTCTATGGATTATCCTAATTTATTTAACTATTTACCCATTGATTACAATTTATGCTGCCTAAGATATCTGAAATGCAGTTTTATTTACTTAACATATAGATATCTGGCTATTTACCTGATTATTTTCTTAGGAAAATTTCTTAGAATTAAATGTATGTCCTCAATGTGTATAAACATATCATTCTTGACACATGCTATACATTACTTCTTATTAAAGCTCTAACAACATTTTTATGATCTTTGCTTTGGTTTATTTTAGGGTGATGGAGCAGTCAAGACTCTAGTTTACAGAATGATGTACAGTATATAACAGGAGAAGTATCACACATTAATGGGAAAAGACTAGCATTTTTTAAAATAAAAAGTGTTAGGAAATAATCTGTACAAATGGGGAAAATAGTCAAGTTACATATTTAACATGACATCATGTATCAAAATTATTTCAAATGAATTAGTCATTAATTTAAAAATGAAATATCAATAGGAAGAAAATATGTGTAAGCAATTTATATTGAATTGTCCTATATATAAAAGTAATGGATTAAGATGAAAAATACAGTTATAGAATAATCAGCAAACAATATTACAAAAGAGATTTAATAAGAAAGAGTTCACAAATTTTAATAAGAAAAGCATTAATATCCCACTTTAAGAATGGAAATGGCCTCTACACATCAATTTAAGATTGTTTTGAAAAATATTAAAAGTAAAAATTTTCAGTTTGTTTTTTTGTCAGAAGACTGTTGTGCAGAAAATTAAAGCTTGGATCACCAGTATCTGTAATGAAATGTGATTTTGTATAAATATCTTATGAGTTATTGAACTAGTTTGAGTTTAAATAACCCATGTGTAATAAAATAAATCTCTTGCAAATGGTTTACCTACACCTGTCTAGATTACTTTGATATATGACAAGTGGAATATCTCTTAAATAAAACTTAATTATTCTGAAATTAATGAGGTAAGTCATTATTTCAAATAATAAATAAATTTAATATTCTTGTATATTAGGTACAAATGAGTCAATGCATCACACCAAACACCTGTGCTTCCTGCGGCCAGTCCACTTAATGTGAGCTTATTCATCTCTGAAACAATGCTGCTTAAGTAATTGAACTGAAATCTCTACCACTGTAGATGGTTAGGCAGTGTTAGGATGAAATAACTAATCAGTGTATCATTATTAAATGCACAATTACCATGATTAACTAGAATTTATGACTAAAATATATGATTGCTAGAACTAAAAACTTAGAAACTTTTCTTCTCAACACAATATGAAAATAATTTTCTTCTACTAATTTAGCACGAGTTATAAAGCACCATTTCTTGCAAATTAAGTTAGATTATATTTTTTGCTCCTTTAAAGCAGTGGTCCCCAACCTTTTTGGCACCAGGGACCAGTTTCATGGAAGACAATTTTTCCATGGATGGGGGTGGGGGAGCTCTGTGGCCCAGTCCCTAGCAGGCCACAGACCACTACCAGTCTGCGGCCTGGGGGTTGGGGACTGCATCTTTAAAGAACCCTGTGAGGTAAAGTCATTTTGCCATATCAACTATAAAGAGAATTTTGATTCAGAATTTCAGCCTGAGTGCAAATACTCATTTGCCCTAACACACAATATCCTATTGAAATAAAATATATGTACCTGTCTATTTAACTCCTCATTCTTCTGTATATATTTATATTCAACATAGTGCTAGACAAAAAAAGGTGATATTAGTCAATCAGGAATATTTTTAGAACATGGTAACCATACCATTCCTATATTATTTCAAATGTTTTAAATATTTTAAATGTTTCTTCTTGCTTCGAATCTATTCAATCCTTTAGTAATATCACCTAAATTCTTCTTTGGTGATCTACCGCTCCAGAACAGCAGGACATCCCCCATGGATCAGGCGCTGGACCCAAATTTGCTCACTACTACTGTTCCCCATTGAATAAATATCCCGAGTATATCAATTATTAGAATTGATTTATTTTGACTGTGACATCTTAAATGTAATTGACTTTGGTTCAAATGTCAATCTTTTCCTCAAAACTGTCCCTTTTATTACATCAACAAGGATCAGTTTCCATTTTATACAATAAACAAATCATAATTCATATAAGAAACAAAAAACTATGCCAAATAATGGGAAACATCACTTAAAATAGTTTAAAAAATTTAAACACCCAGAAATGAACTAAGCAAAAAAGGTGCAAAAGCTTTATGAAGCAAACTATATGGTTTTTAGGGATGGTATAAAAAAGAATCGAAAAGTAAAAATTAGGTCAGAATATTGAAAATATATAATTCCACCTAAACTAAGGTATGAATTCAACATTATTCAATGAAAATCTTGATAGGAAACCTTGATAGGATGCCTTGATAGGATGCCCTAAACTTGAAAAACCAAATTTTAGATATCATTCAGGGTTCTGGCAGTAACAGACAGTATATTAAATGGGGGTAATGGAAGAGAATTCATAGGAAAGACTACTCACAAAAGTGAGGGTAAGGTTAAGGGAAAGTAACAAAGGAAAGTAAAGCACCTAGGGATTAGCGATAGCAGAAAACTAGTACCATGTCTATGTTGAAGGGGAAAGAGGCAGGGAGAGATAATCAGAATCTGACTACACCTGTAGCTATAGACCCTTACCTGTGACAAGGGGGGTGTTTGGTACAGGTATACAGCCTCTGCCACCCTGCAGTGGTAGATGGGGGAATAAATACTTTGAATCCTCTTTTCTGTAACCTCCTGCCTTTGCATCCCATTGGCCAAACCTGACAAAACAAAATAAAACAAAAGATATGGGAGAATGGTAGAATGTTTGATGAAGTCTATAAAGATGGGCATTCTAAGGCAGGAAACAGAGTAAGAAAGTTAGAGAGTAGATCTGAAAGGACAAACATAAAATGTTTAGTATCACGGTTTTATCTGGAAGAGCAAATACGTAATATGATCCAAGAAAGTTTTAGTAAAACTTCATTGGAAAAGATATCTTACATTTATCAAAATATATCCTAGTGTTAAAATAAGTAAAAGAGTGTAGGGTCATAAAATCACAGTAAAGTGAGTCCATGAAGACCTTGATAGCTTTTTATCAATTTATATGTGATAGCAGTGACATTTAGAATCAATAGGGACAGGATGGAATTTTCAAAAATTGTTTTGGGACTGTCAGCCATTTGAGATTAAAAATTCCTCATACATTATCTGGAGTATAAATTATAGGAAACATTAAACATCAAAAAATCTATAATTTAATTGAAACAAAATATAGGAGAATTCTTTTAATAGTGTGTGAAAAGTCTTCTTAACACTGAATTTATGAAGAAAATTGTACCAGGTTTGACCATACACACAGTAATAAAAATTGTGTTAAAGATTATAAATGAGTAAAGTCATTCCTAAGAAACTAGAAGAAAAATTTGCAAACTATGTAATTAATAAATAACCATAATCTTTAAAGAGTTAATATAAATAAATAAGAAAAGACAACAGCTCAGTATCAAAAATATACATTACATATAAACAAAAATTCATAAAAATATACAAATGACAAATACTTAAATGAGTCCAACTCTCAGTAAATATCAAGGAAATGGCAATTAAAAAGATAGTTAGATTCCATTTTCTGATTTAGCAAAATACTTAAGAATGTATTAATAACATGTTATATGAGTAATTTAACTTAAAGAGAATTTTACACCTATCTGTATATGCCCGTGAAGAAAATTTACTATAGCATATTTTTAAAAACCAAATCTTGTAACTTTTAAAAGCTCAACGTTATTTTATTTTATTTTTGATTGAGACAAAGTCTTTCTCTGTCACCCAGGATGGAGGGCAGTGGCACAATGGTAGCTCACTGTAACTTCCAGCTGCTGGCTCAAACGATCCTCCTCCCTCAGCTTCCCAATAAGCTGGAACTGCGGGCATGCACCACCATGCCTGTCTAATTTGTTTTTATTTTTTGTAGAGATGGGGTCTTGCTATGTTGACCAGGCTGTTCTTGAATTTCTGGCCTTTGGAGATCTCCTGCCTGAGCCTCCCAAAGTGTTAGGATTATAGGCGTGAGCCTCTGTGCCTACACTAAACGCTCAATTTAGGAAAATGGTTATATTCTCCCAAGTATGATACCTCCATACTATGGAATTTTTAAAAAATAATATTTACCTACACATACCAACATGGAAAGTTGACTGGGAAATATTGACAAGTGTAAAAAAGACAATTTAAAAAGGAAATCATGTCACTGAACATTAATGGCACAATGTGTTTATTTTAAACTATGTATGTGAAGCTGGTGAGACAGTCTTATTATCATATACAGCAAAATAAAATTCAATGCAAAAAATATTGTGATAAACAAAAAAGGAGCATTATATATTGGTAAAAAGAATGAGTAAAAAGTGTGACCTTTAAGAACATACACATATCAAATGGCCTCAAAATATATAAGGAAACAATCAATTTACTTTTAGGGAGATATAATAATCATTGTAGTTAGGTACTTGTACACAACCCTCTCAGAAGCTTATAAACCAAGTAGATTTAACAAAAAGTGGGAACAATTAGAAAGTGAACATTGCAAAAAAAAAAATTCAAGCTATTATATATATTCAGATTTCCATACCCAACAGACCTTTTCCTAATATACACAACATAAAAATATTTTTAAAATATATTGTGTATAATGGTGTAAGATAGCCAAGTGGAAACAAAACAAAAAACTTTGATGTAATTTAAAAAGGATAGCAAAAGTACAGTGCCAAATGTTTGGAAAATGAACATATTACTATATCCCCCTGATAAAAACGGAAATTAAGAAAACTCTCAACCAAAAATAATAAAATCATGTTTCAGAATATATGGGATATATCTAGAGCAGTAGAGAATGAAATATGTTGTGTTAAATACACTTACCTGAAAGCAAGAAAGATGAAAAATAAGTAATCTAGGCATTTGAAATCAGAGGCTGGAAAAAAACCAAAAATTTTTCTTTAAATAATAAGGGCAAAGATCAATGAACCAAAAAACAATAACTACACAGAAAAAATAAAAATTATTTGTGAAGGGGAATGTTGCTTTAGAAAAGATTATTTTAAAAATCATTTCAAGCAAATGAAATACAATAAAGACAATAAAAATTTAAGAATAAGAAAAGTGTTATAAATGAGCCAATTCTAATAAACTGAAAAAACTAAGTGGAAAGCATGTATTTCTCTAAAATATAAAATATTCTCAAAGAAAGTGGCTTATTACAAGGCTTGAAAAGACCAAAAGTCATTTCTAAATAGATTTTTTAAGCAATCAAATAACACAGGATCAGCTGATCTAACTGATAAATACTCCCAAACTTGTAAGAACATTATCTTATACAAGTTCTTCCACAAAATATCTTTGCATCACTTAATATTTCATATGTAAGCATTTTACATTTTGTATCTGGTAGTTCCACTGTTTGTGGTATTTGAAGGTCGATATTTATAGTTTTGAGTTTATACTGAGTCAATTATGGTGTTTTCTTTCCTTCAGTGATTTCTTATTAAGAGCCCAGATACTGTTGAACTATCTGGAAACCCTAAGGGTCAAAATTCAGGGCAGTAACAGCAAACTCATATATAGCATTTGCTTTGTGGAATTAAAAATGCGTTTAATATATTTATTAAAGTAATCATCGAACACAAGGGAAATTAAATCCAGTATTATAAAGCAATGCTAAAAGTTAAAATGAAAAGGGATAATCAAATGTATAATTCTGAAAAGACCAGGCTCTCGAAAGCTGAAGTAACAAAAGCAACAATATTAACCAAAGCACAGTATAACAGATCTTTGAACATCAGTCCTCTGAATATATCATAAACATATAAAATAAAAAGCAGAGTATATGTGACAAAGGATTATAGAAACCTTGGATTTTGAATATCTATCTATCATCTGTTTATCATCTATCTATCATTTATCTATCTAATCCATCTGTCTATCTAGAGAAAACGTGCAGGAAATTCAAAGCTTGAGACTAACACCAATTTAATTTTGTAAGTCTTAGGCTTTAATCCAATTTTAAGGGAGGGAAATTTATGGTTAATACAAGAGTAATACCAGTTTGTACTTTTTGGAGAATACAGAAGTTTTTTTTAGAAAGAAAAAGCTGATTTTTTTTGGTACAGTGTACAGGGGATAGGCTGAGTGTATTTTCAGCTCTAAGAAAAGGAGATTCTTATAGAATACTGCAAAAGTGTATGGAGTACAGAAGAGATTAATTCCATTTACTACTGAAGATAAAGAGTAGTTAAGGATTACTGATACCTTCAATAAAAAGGTGACTGTTCAATTTTTAAATTTTGACTCAAAGAACTAACGTTCAAAGGCATGGTCCTTTGAAATGGGAATTTACTGGTTTGCTTCCAGTGTTGTGGCCCTGATTATAGTGTGAAAAATCATGTAATGCCTAAGTTAACTTTGTTCATAAAAATTGAGAATTTGGGTTAGTTTTTCAGTTTAATATTTAATTCAGTTGATAATACTTTTGTTTGGATTGATTGTATTTTTTCTAAAAGTTCTATTTGGTTATCTTTGTAATCTGACCAATTTTGAGTCTCTTTTTCTTCTACAAATATAATTTTATTTGATATTTTCTATTTCATTATTCTGATGTCTGCCATATATATGTATTAATATATTCACTATACATAGAGAGTATATATGGACACACATATATAATTATATATAATCTGCATATACATTATATGCATATAAATACATTTCTAAAAGTCTGGTGGCTACTATTAATGGTGCTGGTTTACTAATATATTTGCTAATACAGTATATCTTTTATTGAGAACTTATGTTCCCTAAAATAGCATTTTAGTATCTGTGGGAATTATCTGAAGTTTGGGATAAAGGTTAATTCATGCAGAAAGAATTTGTTTTCCTTTTTCCCAAGCAGTTAGAGTCACTAAAACCCGTTATAATTTCAAAATAAGTGTTTAATTAAAGGGTTTTATTGCTTCAGAGGTAGTATAGATTCTAGCCCCAACACCATGAGCTGATGGTTAGAATTATCCAGAGACTGTTTCCTTTTCCTTTTTTCCATTTCGTTCAGGATCAGGACCAAAAGAGGAAAATATCCCCAGGAACTCTGTGAGGTGGGCTTTTTCTGGTCACCCACTGAGATTATTGCCCTTTGGGGGTTTTTGTAGAAAGATTTCCACCGCTGATATTTCACACATACATTGCCACTGGCTCCAGTGACTGTGTGCCTTCTTTTATCCATGGTTTTTGAGAAATTTTACTGCTTTTCTGCCATTTCATATATTTTAAAATATTTTATCCAGAAGTTTTTGTTGGGCTTCTTGGGGAGAGATTTTCAGAAAACTCTAAGCCACCATATTCTGAGCTTTCTTTTATGCCCAAGATAAACTTTGGTTTAATATTGAGATCTAGCTTTCATTCAAAAGTATTTTTTGACTGCCTATATGTAGATATATGAGTGAACAAAAGAAAAAGAACCTTGTCTTGATGGAGCTTGCTTCCTAATGGCTACAGATATAAAATAATCACAGTAAATAAATCAATAAATTAGAAAATAGGTTAGATGGCAACAAAAACCATGGGGAATTAAAAAAACAGAGTAGGAAAGGGAGCTAGGAGGAGCAGGCTAAACTGTAGTATAAAGTAGGATAGTCACGGTAGACCTCATGGAGGAGAGATTTGAGCAAAGATGTGAAGTTGGTAAGGAAGAAGAGGTAAGTCTATGACTTCCTTGACTATCGAAGTAGACATCACATCTGGGCAATCCCTTCTGCCTTGATCTGTGCATGACTCCATAGCCCTAGCATTTGCCCTATCTTGTTTACTGGGAAGGGGAGGATGGGGTAAATGTGGGAACAATAGGTAGGGGTGGGGGAATCTCTAACACCAAATCTGGCCCTTCTCCATCTGCTGTATTTTGCAGTGAGTAACCAGTCATATTCTGATAATTTCTGAGAAATAATTCTATAAATGTATTATTTTAGAAAATTCTTCATTGGAATAGTCTCTGAGGCATATTCAAAATTTAAATTTTTTTCTTTCATATTTCTCTGGATTTCCTCTATCTAATTAATAGATTTATGTATAACTGTTTCCAAAATAACAGATTTGTGAGCTTAGAGAAATGTTCATGTATTTTTGTCTTATACAAAGTGATAGGTAGTTAATACACACAAGGATATTTTATGTATAGTGTTCATTCTTTAGGAGAATGGCCTCCTTTAATGTGACATAGATCCAGAAGGCATTGTTTAATTGGAAATTAGATAATCAATACCTGATCCTTCTCATATGCATTTCTATTTCAGAATTTGTCTTTACTTAGCTATAAATGCTATCTATAGTCATCTGCATATAAATATACATTTTTAATAATGAAAAGGTAATATTTAACATTGGTAAAAGTATTAGTATTTACTTGGTAGTCACATTGGTATGGGTCCTTACAGAGACAGTAAATGTAAAGCCCTTTCTAACCAAGTTCTTTCCTAACATTTTAAAAGCAAACTAAATATATTCATAAGGAAAATATATTCAGAAAAATTTCCCCAGAGGGAAAATAAAGTTCAATATTAGCCGTGGTTAGTGCTATTCTTTTATACTGTTCTTTCTCTAGTAGTCTAGCTTTACCAGGAGAACTGGTATTCATACAGCCAATGCACGTCCTTCTTGAAGCTGCATCAGCATTGCTAATCTTCAGATAGAATCCTGTTCCAAAACTGTGTTTTGGTATGCTAGGTTAATGAGCTGGGGTTTATCTTAATTAAGAGGATGTCCTTTAATAATCTTTCTAATCACTAGTTTCTGCTTAAACTGAGACCTTAACTGTTCCAGTGCACATGCTAATAGCCAGTAGGGAATTATCCTTCTTATCATGACTTCTTCTAACTGACCTGAAAATTGGAATAAAATGGTTTTATTAAACTTATGATTATTTCTGGGCATATGATAAACAACAGAAAGAAAAAGGGCAATGCCTGATGTTCAGTTTCTGTGAATCATTCTGATTTCCTTTTCATTTGCCCTAAGATAAAATCATTTGTTTTTTTCATAATGGTCTAATGCTTTACGGTTTTAGAATATGAGTCAGTGTTTTAACGAGGCTCTTTAAAATCTAATTTTTAAATATAAGTTCAACTATATTTTGTAAACATAAATGAATATGACCTTGAAATAATAATGAATAGAATTTCATCTATATAGCCCATGATTAAATTTTTTCATTTAATATTGTTATAATTCTATAGATTTTTCTGTGTTGGTCTTTCTTTTTTTCATACAGCATTTTAATTCTAATTCATGATTAAAATGTTTCAAACTTTATTTTTTTATTTTTAAATTTCAGAATATTATGGGGGTACAAACACTTTGGTTACACATATTGCCTATGCACTGCCCAAGTCAGAGCTACAATCATGCTCATCCCCCAGACAGTGTGCCCCGCACCCATTAGGTGTGAGTTTACCCATCCCTTCCACCCCCTTCCCACCTGCCTGACCCTTGATGAATATTATTTCCATGTGTGCACATAAGTATTGATCAGTTAGTACCAATCTGATGGTGAGTACCAGTGTACTTGTGAAGTATCTTTCCATACTTGTGATACTTTGCTTTGAAGAATGGGCTCTAGCTCTGTCCCGGATAATACCAGAGGTATTAATTCACCATTGTTTTTTATGGCTGAGCAGTACTCCATGGTATACATATATCACATTTCATTAATCAACTCCTGTATTGATGGGCACTTGGGTTGTTTCCACATCTTTGCAATTGTGAATTGTGCTGCTATAAATATTCAAGTGCAGGTGTCTTTATTATAGAATGTTTTTTTTTTTCCTTTGAGTAAATACCCCATAGCGGGATTGCTGGATCAAGTGGTAGTTCTACTTTTAGTTCTTTGAGGTATCTCCATATTACTTTCCATAGAGGTTGCACTAGTTTGCAGTCTGACCAGCAGTGTATAGGTGTTCCTATCTCTCTACATCCATGCCAACATTTGTTTTTTGGGACTTTTTTATATAAGCCAACCTCACTGGAGTTAAGTGGTATCTCATTGTGGTCTTGATTTGCATTTCCCTGATTTTTAGAGAAGTTAAGCAATTTTTTATATGTTTTTTGGCCCTTATTCTGTCGTCTTTTGAAAAGTTTCTGTTCAGGTCCTTTGCCCACTTTTTAATGGGGTTGTTTGATTTTTTTCTTGTTGATTTTCTAAGTTCTATATAGATTCTGGTTATCAGCCCTTTATCAGATGTGTAGCATACAAATATTTTCTCCCCTTCTGTAGGTTGTCTGTTCACTCTAGTGATGGTTTCCTTGGCTGTGCAGAAGCTTTTTGATTTGATCAGGTCCTATTTATATATTTTTGTTGCTGGTGTGATTGCTTTGGGGGTCTTCTTCATAAATTCTTTACCTAGGCCAATGTCTATAAGAGTTTTTACAACATTTTCATCTAGAATTCTTACGGTTTCATGTCTTAGGTTTAAGTCTATTATCCATCATGAGTTGATTTTTGTGAGAGGTGAGAGGTGTGGATCTAGTTTCAGTCTTCTACATGTGGCTATCCAATTTCCCCAGCACCATTTATTGAATAGGGATTCTTTTCCCAGTGTATGTTTTTGTCTACTTTGTCAAAGATCAGATGACAGTATGAGGATGGTTTTATATCTGGGTTCTCAGTCCTATTCCATTGATCTGTGTCTCTGTTCTTGTGCCAAAACCATGCTATTTTGGTTATGGTCTTCGTTTCTATGTAATCCAGCAAGAAAGGGTGTGCAGATTACAACATTTATTTTGACATCACTAACATAAGTTCTTGAAACTGGGAACCATGATCAGAGGCTGAGTAAAATTAGGAAACACAATGGAGAAGGAATGTAATTAGTGTGGTTCTTTTCTAGTTAAAAATAGTAATATTAACATTTAAATTTTCTTATTTAAGTGTGAAGATATACATTTTTTGTTATATGTCAAATTCAGGCTATTTACCTAGATAAGAAATGTTTTGCTGTATTGTCTTCATTGAGATGCTCATTTGCTATGATTGTTATAAAGACAATAGACAATTATTCAGTTAGCAAATGCTCCCTCTAAGAAATGTGACTGCCTCATAGATTTTGTTACAACGGTTTGACTTTTTCTTTGTTAGGTTGACTTCAACAGAAAGAAAAATTCCCAAGGCCTTTATCCTCTTTGATACGTTTCTCAATGAGCTATATAGGTTTGACTTTCAAAATTTATAGTAGTACAGGTCTGAAAGTTAAATATAATAGATTTCTTTAGTATCTGTTTAAGTGTATCATTTCCTTATCTATAACAATTGCCAGGAGCCCCTATGCCTTTCTTTAGATCCTCACTGATTGACTAAAAGAAGTTAAATAGTCTCCACTATCATCTAATGTTTTGATAGGGGAATTCCCCTTACTTTTAAGAGAAAAATCTCTGAGAAAATTTTTCCTTGCATATACAATTTACACGTCATTTTACATACATATTATACCTTGACATCTTAAGATAATTTTGTAATATCATATTTTGGCTGTAAGAAACATAATATAAAGCAATAGAAGAATTATCATAAATTATTATTTAAACAAAATAAATGATTGGCAACAGAAGAATAATATTTTAATTTTTTATTATAAACTTTGAGTTCTGAATATTATATGAGGAAAGAAAGATAGCATATCCTCATTAACATGTCAGCCAAATTATTGAAATGCCACTTCAATTATCTTTAAGGATTTTTCCATTGTATTTTGTTGTTTGTTTTTTGCTAGTGGTAAATTATCTTTAACAATTATTACTATGATCTTTTCTTAACCATAATTTGTAAAGAGCTATGCTATTTTCTAGCTTCTTTTCTGATAGATTTTGATAGCATCAATAATTTTTGTCGTGTTGATATATGCTCTTTTGCCTTGGGAAATAAATGGAAATGCTTTGAATAATCAGAAAACTTATTTTTAATAGTTTGTCTACTTTATAAAATTATGGGAAAGGTATATATCTTTATATTTAGGTTATTATTATTGTGTTCTAACTTTTAAAAATAAAATATTGATATGTTTCAGAATGAGCAAATCAGAAAATTAATTTGAAATACTAATTTTAATTTATATATTTCCAATTGATTTAAGTATTTAAATTAACTTATGTTGATAATTTACAATGTTATATAGGTCAGGTGATTTTTATTTTAATACATTGATAGTTATAACATTATAATAGAGTTCACCTTCAAATATATCTTGGCCTTAGCATGTTTTTGCAAATTTGAAATAATAATGATATTAATAACGTGATTTATTCTGCAATACTGTGTACCAGGCATCATGCTAAGTGTTTTCTATGTCCCACGTGCTTTATATGCCACTTAATGACCACATGTAGAGTATGGAATAAAGACTCTTATATTTGCCATTTGAGAGATGAAAAGTCTGAAGTTCAGATGGGTTATGTAATTTATCTAAGGCCGCGTAAGAAGTGGCAGAGTAGGGTTCAAACCAAGCCTGTTTGTCCTCAAAGCCCTTGCCTTTATCAACTACTATATTCAGTAGAGTGTTGATGCAGGCTCAAGGTACAGGCTCTGGAGAGCCAATTGTTAAATAAATATTCAGGGATTTTGTGAGGTGGTTGTTAACCATCGGCAATTTGAAATTAGGCATGGTGCAAATATTTACACCTTGGAAATCAGCAAATGCTGCAGATAGAGGTTTTTCCCTTACTTCCCCCCTAGACAGTTTACTAACACACCACTGCCTTTACTGACAAAGTCTTGTCAATGGTTACAATGTTACATATGTTAGGTTGCAGATATAAATACTAGGCCTAATTTTTAAAATCTTTATAAAGTAAATACAGTCCTATAAACTGGCATCCATTAAGAAATTTACCATTAATAGTTATTGAATTAAATATGTCAACTTTTATTGTCATAATATCTAAAATAATTTCTTATAGAGAAGAATGTGTGAAATAACGAACTCTCTTTTTTTTCAGTGATAGTGGAAAGTGGAAATATAATTTCTTTTGTGGGTTATATTAATTCTGGATATTGTAACATTTATAGAAGTATTATAGGACTTGTGAAACTACAACCAAATAAAGTGGTAAGTTTTAAACTTGTGTGTTATTTTTAATCAGTTAATCTGCTCTAATGAATAAAGGATGTTGAACATCTTTTCCTGTACTTATTGGACATTTGTATTGTTTTGTGAAATTTCTGTGCAAATGTTTTGACCATTTTTTGTTGAGTTTCATTTCTTGAGTTTTAAGATATAGGAATGTAAGATAAATTATAAGATGTATTGATTTGTAAGCTACAGGAATGGTCAATGAGCACATTAAAATATGCTTTATATTCTTACTCCTCAGAGAAATGCAAATTCAAACTATAACAAGGTACCACAACAAGCATATAATATGGTTCTTTCTGCTCATTTTCTGTCCTCCCTGTTAGTCCAACAAGAGTGCTTGCAATTGGGGCTGAGGTAACAAATGGTAGTTCACAAAAAATCCCAAACTAAACTATGCTTACAGAATGGTATCCTAGGTCCTTGAAAAATGGAATTAGTTCACTATTTCCTAAACATCTTTATGGATTAAAAAATTTAATTGGCAGATCACTAAGAGACAATACTTCCAGTTACCCGAGAAAATGCCAGAAGTTGTCAATGAATTTATATTGCTGTAATATTAATATAGCTTAAACACATGTGAAAGTAAATGTTTTCTCTGATTTGAATAAAATTGTTAATTTATTTTAAAGACCATACAGTAATCTGATTTATGCACAAATGAGTTTCTTATAATAACAATACTTATTCATTATATAAAAGTGGTTGTATTAAACATCAATTATCTATATTTTTTACAGAAAAAATGTCGAAAATTTGTTTATATGGGTAAACTTAAGGAGAGAGAGTCCTTTGGTGAGATTAGTGTTCTTCTTCAAGTTCCTTTCACATGCACAATCATTACTGGAAAAGAGGTTGAAATGGCAATCATTGAAGATAAGGACCTATTTGGTAAATACATAAATGTCTTTTACTTTAACTGTTATATCATTTTATTGGATGAGTTTTTAAAAGAGTGGAGATAGTTCACAGAAAAATTGGGACACTCAAGTAAATATGTGTGTATATATTATTTAATTATGCTGCTGTTTGAATATATTAGCAATATTTCAAAACACTTTCATTTGAAATTACTAAAGTTTCTCTGCCAGTTTCCAAGTTACCATTAATAGCAACACTCCCTTCTTTTCTGGGACATCTTCTGGTTTTCATCTCTAAGGTTATTGCTGTTATGGTTTCGGTTCAAGTCAAGTCAAGTATGCACTATCCTCAATGTATAATCTAGATTATGCATATATGAAAATCTAGGGCTTGTAGCATTTAAGCCTTTATTTGAAGTTTTAGCACTCTAGTAATAATAAAGGATTAATCATGCAGCCACCTGTGTTTGGCCATCCAAATATTATAAATACTCCAATAGGAAATGCAATTGAGTGTGAAGGAGAAATGAATAGAGGCTAATAAGTCAAATATAATAGGACATTAAAGAAAAGTGTAGCTTTATGTACAATGAAACAGAGAAGGTCAAACATTGGATAAAGGATGAAAGAGGAGAAATTTGTAGAAATTAACATGCGTGAGAGGTTTGCTTCAATAAACTACATTGGAAAGATTTTCATGATTATCCATGTATGATTTGACTGAATGCTGTTATCCCGAATTTCAATTATTTTTTATGTCTTTTAGAGAATGTAGAACCTATGCTTGCTTAACTCTGATCAAAAGGAAAAGAATAACTTCACATTCATGTATCTTTTAAAAGTTATAAATTTGAAATGATATTTGTTAATTTTCTTTCCTTCTATGACATTCAAATATAAACCTCCCTCAAGGTAAATATTGCTTAAAAATAATTACTAACCTTTGATTGATTTACAATATTCTCACTTGATACAGGCCATGTTTTTCTTTTCTTATACCAGTTATGTTAACTGGTGCAAGGCAAATACAATGTGGACTCTTTTATGTAAATCAACATTTCACACATTGTATTATTCAAGGTTCTCCAGAGAAACAGAACCAATAGGATATATATAAAAATGTATAAGAGGAGCTTTTTTATGAAAATTGGCTAATTTATAGAGGCCATGAAATGCCATGATATGTTGTCAGCAAGCTGGAGAACCCAGAGAGCCAGTGGTGTAATTCAGGTTGTGTCTGAAGGCCTGAGAACCAGGATCATGTATGGTGAAACTCCCGGTCTGAGGCCAAAGGCCTGAAAACTGGGGGATAATGGGAAGGAGGTGTTTGTGTAAGTCCTGGGTCTGAAGACCAGATAACTAGGAGTGCTAATATCCAAGGGCAGGAGAAGATGGCTGTCCCAGCTCAAGAAGAGATAGAGAATTGATCCTTCCTCCACCTTTTTGTTCTATTCAGGCCCTCAATGGATTAGGTGTTACCTGCCCAAATTTGTGATGGTGGATCTTCCTTACTCAGTGTACTGATTCAAATGCTAATCTCTCTCAGAAACACCCTCACAGACATACCTGGATATACTGTTATACCAGCTCCCTGGACATACCTTAGCCCAGACAAGTTGACACATAAAATTAACTGTCACACTCGAAAGTGTTTCTTTCAAGCATGTATTAGAATCTTCTTTATCATCTGATAGCCTATAATTCAAATAGATGGTATAGTATAAGATGTCAAACTGGGCATGGTGGCTCATGCCTGTAATCCCAGCAACTTGGGATGTTGAAGGGGGAGGATCACTGAGGCTGTGAGTTCAAGATCAGCCTGGACAACAGAGAGAGACCCCATCTCTAAAAGAATTTTTTAAATTAGCTGGGTGTGGTGGCACGTACCTATAGTCCCAGCTACATGGGAGGCCGAGGCAGGAGGTTTGCTTGAGCCCAGGAGTTCGAGATCAGCCTGGGCAACATAGCAAGAAGGAGTCTTGGTGAAAAATAAAGAAATTAGCCGAGCATGGTGGCACATGCCTGTAGTCCCAGCTACTCGGGAGGCTGAGACAGGAGGATCGCTTGAGCCCAGGAGTTTGAGGCTGCAGTGAGATATGATCGTCCCACTTCACTTTAGCCTGGGCAACAGAGTAAGGCGCTGTCTCAAAAATAAGTAAATAAATAAATAAATATATTTTTTTAAAATGTCGTTGTTTTTGTGTGTATGCTTTTCATATTTTAAATTTGATTCTATAGTTAGTTCATTTGAGACTCATGTTATAAAGCTACTGGTGTGTGCCTAATAAAACATTCCTAAACAGAACTGTGCTTGAGGACTATATTTTGCTTGTTTTTCCACAACTTATTAGAAAGTTAAATATTGTGTTTGTTTCAGGAAGTATGTTTATTTCTACATTTTAAGTATTTATATTTCATTCCAAGAGAGTTAAAGGTACATTTTAAAAGCTAAATAATTCTAATGAAAAAAATTAATGGTTAATTTTGCTGAAAAGATCATCTTAAAACATGAAGAATAATAATCTTTAACACAAATTTTCATATTGCTTTATTTTGTCTCTATCTATTCCACTCCTTTTATTATTTTAAATATGAATCCATCTCTATAAAATAGCACAAGGCAGGACCCAAGAGAAACAAAAAGAGCCTCAAAAATCAAGTTGAAGACATATGAAAATGCTATACTAGAAAAATAAACACAAGAAAAACACAAGATTTGTTATCTTGCTATCAAGAGTTATTATAAGCTGTTCTAGTACATTGGTGTTAGGAATAATTGTTTAAATTTGAGGAGCTCTATTAAAAATAAAAATAAATAAAACCACCATATTTCAACAGAATCCTCAATCATATGTTGGTTATGTTGCCTTCACTTTCTAATTTATCAAGAAGTGTTAAATACAGTAATCTTTTAGAATTGTTAATGTGTTACTGGAAATCTAAACTAAAGCTCATATCTTTCCCCAAATATACAGGTCACACTCTCCATTTGCTCCTGTATAAATCATGTAAAGATCCAGTTCCCCCTAAATGAGTCAGCGGTATTCAATAAATATCCAAAGGGAGCCATTCACTTACTATCCCTGTAGCTTGGAATGGGTAGAATAGATTCTAGCAATATAAAAGACTGCGTAAATTAACTGCAGTATGTATAGAATTATATATGCAACTATCTATATATAATCATCCAGGAAAACAATTGCAATAATTAGTTTTGCAATATTTATAACAACTTGAGGAGTGATTTCTTCATTCATTTATGTTGTTAGCCTTGGGAAGATAGCAAATATCTTTTTTTAATCTATGTGCATGCTTCTGAGACATTACTTTGAGTATCTAAATAAAAGTGAGAACAGAGTTATTAAGTTTAAGCAAATATAAATTTACTCTTTTTCCATATAATGTTACTGAGAATATAGTTTATTTGATTATTATTTTTATAAAGGTAATATATTTTTTCCTGCTATAGAACTTGTACCTCAAGTCATTTAAATTAAAGACAACACAGACCAACATAACTATTAACTTTACCAATGTCTGAAATTCTTATCTCACCAGCAAAACAATAATGCACTCACAATTGTGTACTACTTTTGTAATGAGAAAGAATTGCTTTTTTTACTTAAAAATGAACTACTACTGTTATTTATTATATCTTATTCCACTATGCATGATTGAAAAATAAGGGATGTATTTGACTTGTCTCTCCCAAAAGGAAAATTCCAATTCCAAAGTTACATTGCTACAAACTATCTAAGTTTTTCCTTGTTTTTAAAAAGGAAGAACATCCAATGACTTCTATCTCTCATAGTGCTTGATCAAAAGCATAGATCAGATTTTTTACTATGGATAGGTCTGTTAAGTGTTTCAGGGGCAATAAATATATTCTTACCAAAAACACCTTCTTCCCAACACATCAATATTTCTCAGGTTTCTCCTTGTTAACAATGCTAATCAAAAGAGTATAAACTCTTGAACAATTTGCCACAGGAAATATGCTTCTTTTTTCCCCTTTTTTGTTTTTGCTTTGTCAAATTTTGATATAAAATGCATTTCCAAGTTAAAAATGAGATACTTATTTTTAAATAAGATAAAAATACTTTAAAAATATTTTTCCTCTTGTGATTTTGTTACTCATTACTAATACATGTTAAAAGAAAAATGCACATTAATTTGAATCAAATTTTTGTTTTTTTATTTTGGACGAAACTTTGAGTGAAAAAAAATTGTGTATCACATAACTATTTCTGCACATATTACTTCATTCCATTAGGTATTTAATTGTAAACATATTGAAAGACTGTTTTGTTAATGAGAAAACCAACATTTAAAAGTAATTCTTAGTTGAGGAAATTAAGTTTATCTTATGAAATATTATGTATAACATACATATAAATAATACATATATATAGAAAAGATAACATTATTAAGAAAATAATATTGACCTTTGTATTGTAGTCTGATTGTATATATTTAGCCACTTGTGAAGTTTTTTTTGTTTTGTAAAAATAAGGCAGTGTTTTTGCTTGAGTTTGGATTTAGGAAATTTTTTGCCCAAAAAAAGGTACTAAACCATTTTAATTTATAGATTTTTAGATGGAAGTTGAATTTTAAGAATTTTTTAGATAGCCAAGTTGATTTTAGCTCATTATAAGAAAAGCAGCAATAGGATGGCAAATGCTATGGTTGTGTTTTCAGATTTGCTGATGCTCTACCTTATACTACACTTGAAATCAGTTGTTGTTTTACTACAAAATATAATCGTAAATGTATTTTGTATTCAGTGATTCAAAGGTTCTATGTTTGCATTGGCATGCCATGTCCAACAATAAGGTCAACTTGTAAGTAGGTTGCTTTGCTATTGGTAAAAATAATCTCACACAATTTTGACATATTTAGGTTAAAGAGCTTAAGTGCAATAACTTTGGTTGCCTAATGTAGAAATATTTTAAAACTAATACTACTCTGTGTTTGTGGATGTGTCTATTAAAATATAATCACAAGCAATTATTGGATATCCAATGAATAACTGGTCTGTTGAACAATTAACTCACAAGAAACATTCACTAAGGAATTTTAGTCTCCCATATTCTTTGATATTTGTTCAGTTAGAGAAGTTCGTTCCCTGCCCTTTGAAGACTCAAAGTAATGATTTTACGATCACTTTTAAGTCATTTTTAGTTGCCAAGTACTCTCAACTGAGATATTAATAAATCTAGCCTGAAAGAAGCAAGTATCCAAATTTGCTTTAAGGTTCATGGGCCAGCTACATGCTCCTGTTAGTTTTCTATTGCTACATAACAAATTGCCATAAATTTAGCAGCTTAAAACAGAACTCATTTATTATCCCACAGTTTTGTAGGTCAGCTGTCTGGGCAGGTTCAACTGGGTTCTATTCTTAGGGTCTCACAGCTGAAATCAAAGTGTTGGCCAGGCTGGGCTCTAATCTGGAGGCCCTGAAAAAGAGTTCACTTCCAAGCTTATTCAAGTTGGCAGAATTGAGTTCTTTGCAGCTGTTTTCTTGCTGAGAGTTTCCTGAAAACTGAGGTTCATGTTTACTTGCTGATTGTCAGCTGGAGGTCACCCTCAGCCACCAGAGGCTGCTCCATCTACCTGGCCTTCTCCATCTCAGCAATGAAGAATCCCTTCTGCTGAATCTCTTTCACATTTTGAATTTTTATGACTTCTTATTCCCTACCAGCTGAAGAAAACTCTTCTGTTTTGAAAACTTATGTGATTGGGCTAAGTCCACCAGGATAACCTCCCTATTTTATTAACTGGTTAGTATCCTTAATTACATCTGCAAAACCTCTCTGCTGTGTAATGTAACATAATCACAGGAGGAACACAATGGGCTGAAGGTCAAGGAGGCCACTTTGGAACTCTGCTGCCATAATGTTAGAGGCCAGCAGTGGGTAAGGAGAGCATGGCAGGCATCTGCCTTCACCATCCCCCAGCTTTCCACCTATGGTTCTGATCCCTCTGCTATAGGGAAAGATGGGGTACTGGGGAGAAGAGGATGGCAAAGAAGTGATAAGGGAAGTGAAGGTGTTCTTTTTAAGAATTGATTATTACTGTTATAAATTGGTTTCTCACTTTCTGTGTTTGACAATTGTTTCAAGCTAACTCTTTGCTAGTTAGCACCTTCAAGGAGTTTTAGAAATCCCTTAATATTGGGAGTGACCTTTCACCTGTAATTCTTTAAGAGGGTAACACATTTTCCTCCCTAGGAATCCAAAGATAACTTCAGATTTCCTCTGCTGAGGCCACTTCACTCTCACCCTCCCATATCCCCAGTGCATTCCAATTGGAACTTTATTCTGGCTTCTTTTATTCATGAGTCTATATATGTTCTACATAGGAAAGTCTACATAGGAAGACAATCCCTCATTCTTTGCCCTGGCAAACTTTGAGAGGGAAGGCCAGTTCCAAAGCAGCCACTTATACAGCTTGTTTGTCAGGAGTCAACTAACCTGTCTTTTACCTTTAGAGTTTTCAGGGTGTAGTTAGACAATACTATACTCTGGCTTTTAACTTCTGAGAATGTGTATAAAGCTCTCCACGTGGTCTTTTTGAAGATTCTCCCTTTCAGTTGAAGCAATGAAGAGGTATTTCTCATTATAGCCCCTTCAGGCTCTGATGGTGCAGCTTAAAGCAGAGCTGTTTAAGAAAATTCTCTTCACAAACCCTCTACCAATCTCCATTCCTGACATTTTTGTACCCTCAATATGGGTGAGGGACTTAGAGATTTCTGTTTCTCTATATGTACTTTGAAAAATTAGTACCTTGTTATGTTACAGTGATATAGTGCCGTGTGTTCTAATCTAATTCTCTCACTTTATCATCTTGGAATACTCACTATATGCCAGGTATTATAATACGTAGTTTACCTGTTTTATCTCATTAACATTGACAAGAACCCAACGAGCTATGTACATTGAACATCCCTATTTTACAGATTAGGAAACAGATATAGAGAGGTTAAGTGATATCAATGTCCTTCATCCAAAGACCATGAGGGACACTTGTGTAGTTGACTGAGTTGTGTTTATTACTCATGAAATGAGGTAGAACACACCCATGGGTAACCATAGATTATCTCAGTAAAAGGGCATTAGAAAGAATATGTTCTAGAACTTGGGTTTTATGGGTAATTTGGGGGACAGTCTAAGGAAGTAGGAATTTGTTCTAGATTGAATGCTACCAGAAAGTGCTGTAAGTGACAAAGATGTATCAGCTGTTTATTTTAGCCAAGAGATGGAGTGTTTGATATAATATTTTGTAGGTGGCAAGGTGGGCTTGCCATCTGTGCTTAGACAAAATTGTGAAATTACATTGCTTGTCTCATTTTATCATGATCATGGAGACACCTTATCTAAGTTTTATATTCTGTGCAAATTCTCTGATAGGAAAATTATTTGACTTAGCCGTTTGTGTCAGGCCAGCTTCCAAATATCAGACTCTGCCCCCTCCTTTTTTCCTTTCTCATGATTTGCTTAATATTATAGAGTTATTAAGGGGTGGAACTGGGAATCAAATCCAGACAGTCTGGCTGCAGCATCCATATTATAATGACTACACATTATTAACAATTAAACTGATAATTTAATAATCTCTTTAATCCATTGTCCTCATATAGTTATTTTATTTCCTCATATTTTAGCTGTTGTATAAATTTTGGCTAGATTTTGACAAAATAATATTGAATAATTGCTTTCAATAATTACATGTATGTAATAAGGAACCACAATTTTTCTCTGACTGAGATTCATTGCATTGATATATTTAACAAGCCCTAAACTAAAATTGTAAAGATTTGGTTTTCTAGGTCAACTCTGCCACTCCCCACATGTTGTTTGAGTAGCCTATTTTCTTTTCTGTGATTGAAAAGTATATTTGTACTATCTTTTATAGTTACCTATATAACTACTTCTGCTATGCTTTCTATTTTTCATGTGGAACTGAATTACCATACACTGTCCTTTCTTTTCATACTGAAGGACTTCCTATTTCTTGTAGAACAATTCTGCAAGTAACAAGTTGTCTGGGTCTTTATTTATCTAAGAATGTCTTTATTTCTCCTTCATTTTTGAAGACTAGCTTTGCTAGATACAGAATTCTTGACTGACAGGCTTTATGTTTCAGCCTTTTGAACATTGTCCCACTGCCTTCTGGCCTCCATGGTTTCCAAATAGAAATTGCCATTAATAAATATTGGTAAGTATCCCTTGTGGATGGTGATTCACGTTCCTTTTGCTACTTTCAAGATTTTGTTTTTGTCTTTTTACAATTTATGATGTGTCTAGTTGTGGATATCTTTCAGTTTATCCTACTTGGAGTTCACTGAGCTTCTTAAGTGTATTGATTGATGTTTTCCATCAAATTTTAGAAGTTTTCAGCCATTATTTCTTGTTACTCACTGGATAAATAGTAAATATTTTAAAATATTTGTTCACAAACCCACTGATTTCCAAGCTCCTTCAGAAAGGAGTTGATTTTCTGTTTTAGGGTCACCATTTTTAGTGTCTCCAAGATGGAGTTCTTAGAAGATTATGATAGGTAGAAAAGAACCTATGTTTTTATAAACATTGATGGCATTTAAAATCAATCAATTTAGTAATGTCTCTTTGTTACATATTACTTTATTTGTCCACAAATAAGTGGTCTTTTTCATTCTCTGATGCTCTTATGTATCAATAATTCTTAAAATTCCCAAACATTTATGCAGTAAAGTCCGTAATGGCTTAAGTTCAATTAATTCACTTGTGGTAAACTTTCACTAGATTTCCAGAACAATTTTATGTCTGTATGTGAAATGGTATACTTTCTTTTTATAGGTGGTGTAAATCATGACATTTACCCGCTTTTCCTAGGCTCTCAGGAAGAATAATGTCAACTTTACCTTTAATTGTGGTAGCTTCCTTTATTTAAGTAAACTCACATGATTATTTCTTCCTTTTTCTCTCTATCCTATACTTCTACTTTAATCTATTTTTAATTATAATTGTATTTTATCTTATATCATATTCTTCATTATAGTATAAATATCTGGATGGAAAATTCTTCCAATAATAAATAAAAGCAGAGTTTACATATTATAAAATCAGAATCTGTGGGTTTAAATATTAGTTTATATTTTTCTCTCAAGAAAAAAAAAGCAAGTGGCATTGGAGACTAGACGTTTCTGAAGATGATGATTAATGACCAATAATACTTCTACTGACCCAGAATTATGGCGGTATTAGCTCAATAAATTTAGGTGAAGCCACCAACCACCTAGGTAATATTGAAATAAATTCTTGACCCTGACTGTGAATTACATAATTTGAAATACCACTTGGCAGAATTTTATTTTTAAGGCATTATCAAAACTGGAGCTTTTGACACATCTCTTGCTTACATGGGAATGAAGCATTTTGAGAACAATAAATAGTTCAGTTTTAATCTTTAACATTCATAGGTTTTGATTCTTCAATCTTATAATTATAATGCCTTAATCATACATTTATTTTCAACAAGAACTTTATATGGCAGGTATATGAAGTTATAGGTAGTATATCTTCATTTAGAAAATGCTTTGTATGCTTCAAAATTGTAATTGTCTATAAACAAAAGGAAATTATAATAAATATTGGCTAATAGGAAATTGTCAATTTATGCCAGAGTGCCTTGATGGTTTAGTGGACAATAAAATATTAATCCCATATCAAGTTCAGAACAACCCAATGGTTGATGAAAAGCCTGTATTTTTAAAACATGCTTTTAGAATAAGTTCATATAAAATTTCAGGCCAAGTTTATTTGTAAACTTTAAGCTTCAGTATTTTTAGAGAGACCCCAAGTCTATGCATCTACAAATATAATTTTCTAAACTTATTATTAATATCACTTTGTATTTCCTCACGAGTTTTAATATTTTTATTTCAAAAGTTTGCTTAATTGTTAGAAACTACAACAATTTGCATCTGATGAATTCAATGTTATAGCTACTGATAATTCCAACCAGGCTTTTATAATACAGTATTTTTTCTCTTTTGGTTGTTTATATTATATGACAAAAATAATCCTCTAAAAAATTCCTTATAAAATAATTAATGAAAAAGAAAATCAGAATGTAGGAAATAATGCACCCCATCAATATGTATATGACAGCTATATCCAATATGTAATATAGCCACTAATATAATCATCATAGTGAATATTTACTGTGTACTTTGTCTGTCATATACTTTAACAAAGTCTTTTTCTGGAGTATTTATGATGTCACGTCTTGATTGATGGCCAAATATGGACTATCACTCATTTTTTTAGGAAGGCATTTAATTGAATAAAATATGTATTCTAAGAAAGTTGGTAAAATTAATTCTATTTACAGAGTTATGGACAAATAATAAAGATACTACATTTAAGCTACTGTACCTTAAACCAAGATCCAAATAAGGACAACTATAGTAAAACAAACTATCACGAAGGATTTTTATTTTCATTATCAATCTTTACATCTTCAAAAGGGTCCTAGACTGGTATGCCTTGTATAGCAGAGACTTGCTAGAGGCTGAACAATCTGCCTTTTCTCTTCCTGAGCACAGACGCAAATTAAATTCCCCATCCTCTCTTGCAATTATCCATGTAACTGGCTCTGATTACTGGAATAGGGGGAACTTATTATTGCCTGGCCATGATATGATCTGCCATGATCTCATTCTCTGTCTGGAAATGAAGTGTTCCAAAATAGCAGAATCACATGATGGTGGGAACGTGGACCTTGGGATTCTTCCCTTGGATGGAATTGCCCAGAAGAATAGCTCAGCCAGGAACATCTGTATTGGGCTTTGTGTAAGTGACAAATAAACATTTGTTGAGTTAAGCAACCAAGATTTGGTTTGTTTGTTATAGCAACTAGCAAGTGCTACCTTGAGTCATATAATTGGAGAAAATACAAGATTTTCTGAGAGTTCTTTAAAAAGCAATAATTTCCAAATTAGGACATAAAATTAATATGCTTTTCATGATTATTCTTTTATCCTTAACCTTTAGAAATCTTCCACTCAAAGAGAATTTCAAGGCACATTTAGAAATGAAAATGAAGTACATAAAGGAAATACATGCTATTGCATCTAAGTTTTAGAATAGTTTTTGAATATTATTATTGTAAGAACATCATAACATACAAGAGATGCCAGAAACATGAATCCAGCTTTTATTTTTTTAATTAATGTGCTTTTACAATCTCTTGACAACATCTTTTTTAAAAATAGCTTATAGTTTAGTTATATATTTTCAGGAACATGTCAAATGTTCTAGAGTATACTGTGTGGTATCTGTTAACCCAAAAAGAAATAAGTGGAATTTAGTATATTTCAAAGAGCAAGCAAAAAGTTAAACAAATCAATGATCAAAATTAGCCTCAATAGGCTATGCCAGATAAATGTCCTCCAAGAGTAAATAAGAGATAGCCTGGAAATATTTGTAGACAGGGTTATCAGTGAATTTACTGAGAAAGTTTACAATGATCATCTTTTCCAAAGGCATAGCATTCATTATAAATAAATCTTTACATTTAGCATAGGTATCACACAGATTCTATTTTCTTAGGTTGTTATGTCATAGGAACTGAATCAAGGCTATAAGATTGGATGGTTTAAAAACCATTCCAAAGTCTCAAAGAAAGGAAGGAAGTGCATTATAACATGCAAGACAAAACATTCATCTTTTATTTTTAAAATGTCTTTGCACAGATGAAATCCTACAAAATTGCTTATATTACTTTATGTTAGAGGTTAAATTTGAATTAAAGTTTTCAAGTTCTATTCCACAGAAATGCTGGATTTCTTCCTTAATACTTATGTGATATGCTTCTGGAAAATACATTCATGATTCCGTGTCTGTCTTTTTATCAGGCCTTGGATCTACTCACAAGTTGTTGATAAGAGTACATAGATCTTTTGCAGGATGAATTGTACTGTCTACTGTAAAAATTTAATAGTTTACTATTTAATTATATGTTGGAAAATGTAAAATTATATAATACTAAGGATTGTGACATCAAATAAGACCAGAGATGATATTTCTGTGGCTGCTGAGGGTCTTCTATGCTGTATGCTGTGCCATGCTTTTGTGCTATATTTTTCTGATATGCTCATTCAATCTTTACAACAGCCCCTATGTGTTTGTTTTTTATTGGAGTTGTAAAATTGAGATATATTTGAAAAAAATAACAGATTGTCTAAAGATAAATTAGCAAGTGTTTATACAAGTTATCTCTACAGGAATTTAGAACTGAGGTGTTCAGGGAATGTAGACTTTGATCTGGAACTTTAAAGGAGAGTGGATGGGGGGTAAGTGAATGAGAAGGCATGTACTCAGTTGGCGAATCAAGGAGGCCAGGCATTAATCAGAAATGCATAATTGGAGAATAGGAGTATTCTCTAGGATAGGAGAATTGTCCAGAGGAGATGATCTGGACAATACATCAGGAAATAAGGTTAAAGTTTATGTGGAAAATGGATGAAGATCTTGCCCAGTGATTTGAAAAAGAAAATGGTGCAAGGGAAATATTAATAATAACATTTGGTAGTTGCTGAAGACTTCTGTGACTGATATGCTGCCTACATACGTCCACAGGTATATCCAAATCAAAAGGTGAGCACATGGAACTTTGCAGGCAGAGGAAGATCCTGTCACTCAGTCTGGATGGATAATTCAAGGGAAAATAAGGAATACATTTCTTTGTCAACTTTCATACTTGTAAATGAGGACTGAGTAAAGGGTGCCACATTCATTCATTCTTCATTCAGTTAGTTAATGGATATTTTTGAGTACCTACAATATCTGGGTGATCTTCTGGGTACTAGGGGAATGACACCTGAAAACAACTGTGATCCTGTTAGTCCACATTCTGACAAAAGAAGAGACAGGAAATATATAATTAAACCAACAAACAAAAGCAGGAACCCCAATGATTATTTCCAATGAGTGAAAAAGACAAAACAAAACAAAACAGCTGATAGAATAGAGAATGCTTAGAGGCACTTCTTTAGCTGTGGGCTCCTCTTCCCCTCTGAGAAGGTAACATTTGAGGTAAGGCAGCATGTTGAGAAAGAGCCATCCTGTGAAGATCTGAGGATAAGCATTCAAGCTGAAAGAGTAGTAGAGACAAAAGTTCTAAGAGGGGAATGATCATGTACAAATACCAGAAAGAAGGCCCATGTAGCTAGAGCAGAATTGTGAGAGAGGAGTAGAGGAAGAAATTTGGCCAGGTGGACAAAGGCAAGATCATGTAAGAGTCTCCAGACCAAGATATGTATCATATCACAGTCTAGTTACAAAAGAATGGCTTCAGAGGGTTTAAGTGGGGTTTTTACAGGACATGTCCTACCTTTTCTGTATTATGTATTCTCTGCTTCACAATGCATATCATTTGAGCTAACCGGTAGGAGCCATTAAGGTCTCTTTCCCCATAGCAGACATTCTTCATTGCTATAATCCTTTGCTCAGTGCTAAAAGGCTTTTTTTTCTGCCTAACTTTATATCAAAATCCTATATGTTCTCTACAACTTATATCTAAATCTTCTTTTCTATGCAGCTTATATATCACTTCGTTGGTTTTCTCCTTTTCTGAAGACAGTGATAAGTTAGAAGAACATGAACCTTTTAGTTAAAAGATTCAGCATTATGCTCTAGCACTTACAGTAAACGGTGACTGTAAAGAAGGTACTCTATCATTTAGATGCTATCTTAGCCAGTTTAGGCTGCTTTAACAAATTACCAAAGGCTGAGTGGCTTAAACAACAATCATTTATTTTCTCACAGTTCTGGAGGGTGGGAAGTCCAAGATGAAGGTTCCAGCAGATTTGGTGTCTGGTGAGGGTACTCTTACTGGTTTGCAGACAGTTGTCTTCTCCTTGTATCCTCACATGGCTGAGAATAGAGAGTAAGCTCTCCTGTCTCATTTTACAAGGGCACTAATTCATGTGGGCTCCATCTTTATCACCTAATTACTTCACAAAAGATCCTAATACTATCACAGTGGAGGTTAGGATTTCAACATATGAATAAACATATGTTGTTTAATACAAACATTCAGTCCATAACAGATGCTAACCTTGTTAACAGTAAAAATTGTATAAAAATGCTTTCTAAAAATATCCTTTTAGATGTGAAAATGTATAGCAACATGCATGGCACACATTTGGACATATGTAGTCATGGAATTTTAGATTTGGGTAATTTACTAGGAATCTGCATGTTAATAATTATAATAGTTAGCACAGTGATTATTTACTACATGAAAGTATTTTCTGCATTATCTCATTTAATCTTAATGAAAATCTTTTGAGTTAAGTTTATCAAACACGTTTTATAAGTAAGGAAATGAAGGCTTATAAAGCACAAGTAACTTGCACAAATACACAGGAGTTTGTAAGTGATAGAGCCAGATTTCAGACCAAATTCTGTCCCAAATCCCATGCTCTTACCCAAGCTTCCCATTTTATAAATTAGAAATTGGAACCTTAGAAAGAATAAATAATTTACCTGGGGACACATGTCTAACCACTGTTAGGGCACATTTTGGAACCCAACTCTACTGGTCCATTTATATAATACTAAGCATTGATATTTATTTGTTTAATTTGTGTATAATAACCATGAGAAATAGATCTTGATGACTGCAGGATTGCATTCATTTCTGATAAGAAAAAGAAAGGGAAAAAATTATTAAATAATATAATGGTCATAAAACTTCAAATTAAATCAATGATGAAACAGTATTTCTCAAAATACCAGCAAAAAATTTTTAAAAAGCAAATGTATGATACTTGTGAAATTATATTGAGTGAATCTGCTTATGTTATGTAAAACAAATTACAATAATATTTTTTAAAAAGAAAGAGCTAAAACAGAATTATAGAAACACAGGTGAAAAGACAATATCTAGAATTCAGTAGCAATTCCTAAAAAAAATTCTGAGTAAAAAGAAAATACAAGAAAAATACTTAAATGTGATAAAACAATTTGTCAAAAGCCAATTGGAAATATCTATTAAGTGGTGAAATGCTGAAGCCATTGCAGTTAAAATCTAGAACAGGACAAAAATGTCTGGCATCATCCACTAGTATCATTTGGGAGGTTTTAGGTAATGCAATTAGACAATAATATAAAATAGTAGGGATAAGTATAGGAAAAGGAACCAAATTTCTGTACTTGCTTATTATAATTGCATACATAAATAATAGTGTTCATATAACTACTAGCTAAAAGAGTAATACAATTTAATAACTAGGTCTAATATTTTAATACTAAGATGTCAAATATCAACATACAGATGAAAATTTAATAGATTTCTAATCAAATATTATCTAATTAGAAATGGAAATGATAATGAATAGTATAAAATAAAATAAAGGTATTCTTGACACTTGTTGAAGATCATTTGACCACATATACATAGATTTATTTCTGAGCTTTCTATTCTGTTCTATTGGCTATTTGATTATCTTTATGCAAGTACCATCCTGTTTTGATAACGGTAGCTTTGTAATATATTTTGAAATCAGATAGTTTGATGCCTCCAGATTTTCTCTTCCTTCTCCAGATTGATTTGATTATGTGTAGTCTTTTATGATTCCATATGAAATGTAAAATTTTTTTCTATTTCTTTTAAAAAATGCCATTGGGATTTTGATAGAGATTTCATTGAATCTGTAGATTGCATTGAGTAACAGGGACATTTTAATAAGAAGTCTTCCAATTTATGAGCATGGAGTGTCTTCCCATTTGTTTGTGTCTTCTTTAATTTCTTTAATCAATGTCTTATAACTTTCAGTATACAGATCTTTCACCTCTTTAGTTAAGTTTGTTTCTATGTATTTTATTCTTTTTCATGCTATGTAAATACGATTCTTTTACTAATTTAGTCTCTTAAACAAATGGTATTGGGAAAATTAGATATCCAAATGCAAAAGAATAAAATTGGACCCTTATCTTACACTGTACATAAACATCAACTAAAATGAATTAAAGACTTAAATGCAAGAATTGTAACTGTAAAACTCTTAGAAGAACACATGGGGAAAAGCTTTTCAACATTAGTCTTGTCAGTGACTTCATGAATATGACACCAAAAGCACAAGCAACATAAACAAAAATAAGCTAGAGGGACTACGTCAAACTAAAAAAAATCTGCATAGCAAAGGATATAATCAATAGTTAAAAGGCAACCTACAGAATGGAATAAAATATTTGCAAATCATATATTTAATAAAGGGTTAATCTCCAAAATATATAAGAAACTCCTACAACTCAATAGCTAATAACCTGATTAAAAAATAAGATAAAGACTTGAATATACATTTTTCTAAAGAAGACATACAAATGGCCAACAGGTATATGAAAAAATTCTCAATGCCACTCATCATGGACATCCAAATCAAAATCACAATGAGATACCACTTCACACCTATTAGGATGACTATTACAAAAAAAAATACATAAAACACAAGTTTTGTTGAGGATGTGGAGAAATTGGACACTTTGCACCCTGTTGGTGGGAAGACTAAGTGGCATAGCCCCTATGAAAAACAGTATGGAGTTTCCTTAAACAACTAAAAATAGAACTAACATATGATCCAACAATCCCACTTCTGGATATTTTCCAAAAGAATTAAATCAGTATCTCGAAAAGGTATTATTGATGTTCATCGCAGCACTATTCACAATAGACTAGATATGGAAAAAAACCTAAATGCCTATTCACAGATGAGTGGATAGAGAAAATATATGTACATAAAATGGAATATTATTCATCCTTAAAAAGATGGAAATTTTGCAATATGAGATAGCATGGATGAACTGTAAGGACATTATGCTATGTGAAATAATCCAATCACAGAAGGCCAAAAACTGCATAATTCCACTTATAAGAGGTGTCTAAAATAGTCAAATTTATGGACTCAAAGAGTGGAATGATGGTTACGAGGGGTTGAGGGAAGAGGAAATGGTAAGTTGCTAATCAATAGGCATAAAATTTCAGTTAAGCAAGATGAATAAGTTCTAGAGATCTGCTGTAAAACATTGTAGCTATTGTCAACAATAATGTACACTTAAAAATTTGTTAAGACAGTATATCTCATGTTAAGTGTTCTTACCACAATAATATTCACTTTTAAAAAATAAATATAATGAGTGATTCAATAACAGGCAGGGTCTATATGAAGTAATCTATAAAAATTTTATTAAAGAATATAAAGCAAATAAATAAAGACACATCATTTGTTATTTAATTCATAAAATGTCACATTTTCCAAAATGTACATGTAATTTAAATACAACTCTGTTCAGCATTTCCATAAGAATATCCAGCTAGCTGGTAGATATAAACCAGATAAGATAATTTTGCATTTGTATGGAGCAGTGAATACCAAATTTAGAAAAAATAATTAATAATTTTAAAATACATTATCAGCAAAAAATAATATTATTACAAAAAATACAAATTAAACAGAAGAGAGGATCAGGAAATTAATTCATGTAACTATGGATTTTCCTTGTGGACAAATGGTCACTCTCACATGTCATTAGAGGGAGTGTAAATGCTACATCCTTTTTAGAATATGCACTAAAAATATTATTTTTTTTCTTTTAAAGCATAAACCTCTTGACTCAGCAATGTAATTTTAGGATTCTATCATGTAGGAAAATAATTACCAGAAAATGCATATTTATTGCATAACTTTTTTGTTTGTTTTTTGAAGTGGCCTAAAACTAGAAACAACCTCAATGGACATTAATTAAGAAAATATTGGCTAAATTATGGGATAGCTGCTCTATGGAGTACTATCAAACTACTGTTACTGAGCAATCAATGGGTTCGCTGCCTGATGTGCATAGAAGTGAATACCGTGGCATCAACCTTTGAGGGGAAAAAAAAAAGCTTTATTGCAAGTTGACTGGCAAGGAGACAGGAGGAAATGCTCAAATCTGTCTCCCCAAACTGAAGGCTGGGTCAGGTTTTGTAAGCATAGGGTAATAAGGCATGATCTAATTGGATCTTGCAGTGAGGTGATGACAGGAGGCATGATCTGACTGGATCCTGCCATTAGGTGATGCCAGGGCTTGATCTGATTGGATTCTGGATCCTTCCATGTAGAGTCTGCTTCTTAATTCAGCCTCTTGTTTTCCACCCAAGCACTTAAGTTCTATCCAAGGTTGCATGCTTGGTTCATATGGGCACGCTTAGGTTATGTGACATTCAATCTGGGGTTCACGGCACTGGAAAACAACTCAAAACTTTATTACATAATAGTTGAGCCAGATTGGTCAGGTGCAGTTACACTGCCAATGGTGAGTTTGATTTAGTGTGACCACATATCCTGATTTCCTCAGGACAGTTCCAGTTTAGAACTGCTTTGCAAACATAATTTTTAATAGCCCAGCCTTCATTGGCTTAGATGATGAAATATAGTTATCCTTGTTAGATATATATATATTTTTTGTTAAGAAGGGATTTCCAAAATATTATTTCAGCATTCATATAAAGTAGATATAAACAAACAATAAAAATTCATATGCAAATGTTTGCATGAGCATGCATAAAGGGGTGGAAACATACACTCACAAAGTTGTCATCTTTGGTTGTCAGGGTTTGAACTGAGAAGCATATATATCTTTGGGGATTAAAAAGTAATCTACAAAGAATACTTAAAAGGCAAAATGATAAATATTGAATAGTTGTCTTGGTCCCAAATTAATTTGTGACCTTCAAGGACTCATTTTTTAAATCTTTTTTTAAATACTCAGTTTTGTAATAAAGTATTAATTTCCTTGATGTGATGGTATTGTACAGAATATAAGCTAATTTAAAAAAATAATGGAAATATTAACAGCTCACTTCAGAAATTATCGCACATGCCTCATACAAAGATAGTTGTTTCAATTTATCTTTACATTAGACCCATGATCTTATTTCTGGTGTCATGCTCATTGATAGTCTTTACCAAGGGGAAAAACCACACTTTTATTCAATACCTGCTATGTGTCTAGCACTATGTTAGATGCTCTGAAAGTGTTTGTTATTCTTTCAGAGATAAAGAACTAAGGCTCCATGCTGTTTAATGTTTATATTGTTCCAACACTCAGGAAATAGAGAGTCAACATTCAAACTGACTTTGTCTGACTCCCAATTCTTTCCTCTTCTACCTCATTGCTGCCCATGCATTTATAGCTCTGTTATTTTTCATACTTACACTATTATTATGCTCCTTTCTACTCACATTGAAAGCTTGACACTGCAGGAATTGTTTTCATTTGAGTACCAATTCCCAAGTACAAAATTAACCTGTGTTTAGAATTATGTCACCTTTCTCAACATTGACAAATGCATGAGAAACTATAAATGGCAGCAAATTGTATTAGCTTTATTTTAAGGAAACACAACCTAATGTTGGAAAAGATAAATGACTTGTCCGGCACCATATTCCAAATCTTGTACAGTTAAAAATAGGATTGAGAACAAGTTAAATGCTTTTTGGCTTTTTAGTCTAGAATATTAGTTATAAAATGTCAGTGATTCTCTGATTTTAGAACATGACTATAGAAATTTTATTGCTTGCCAGGACTGGTAATGATTACAAGACCTTAGTATTTTTGACTTGTTGAAAATAAGATTAAAAAAAGACATCCATTTAAGACTGTGTTAGTCTTCAACATCATTTTACATGTGCTTTAAAGTGGACATACTTCTTGAATAATATACAATATTGAATGTAAGAGGAGAAGTTTTAATTATGTATTATTTGCATACACCACCATCTAATGGAACCCTGATAAATTTAGCTATTTTATCTGTAGCCACTAGAAATTTTTAAAATATACTGTTTGCCTTTCAACAGTATATTTTATTGAGTGCCTGATATGTGGCAGGAACTCTTCTAAGAATTGAGTTTTAAAAAGTGACAAAATAAAAGATTTGTTTTCATAAAACGTACATTATATTGGGAAGAGATGATACATATGCACATATACATATATGATATAAATTGTATATCAGGCAGTGGTAAGTGCTCAGAAGAAAAACAAGGCAGATCAGAAGTTACAGATAGATGGAGAGATGCTATTTTAGATTAAGGGATCAAGCAGGACTGCCTCATAATATGACATTATACCTGAGACCCAAAGGGAGTGAAGGGTCTAGGGATAGAACACTACAGGCAGAGTGAAGAGAGTGAGTATAAAGTACCTGAGGAGGAATAGGCATGGCATGATTAATTATAAATTCAGTGTAGTTGAAATGAGTGAGTGAGGGAGAAAATTGTAAGAGATCAAATCAGAGTAACAGCAGGGGAAAAGTGGATGTGGGTCCATAGAACCTTGGTAATGAGTTGAGATTTAATTCTGGGTGAGACAGAAAGGCATTGGAGGTTTGTAAGCAGAGGAGTGATATAATCTGACTTAAGCTTTTAAAGAATCACTTGGGTTCTATATTAAAAACAGATTTGCAGGGGCAAGGACTGAAGTGAGATCAGTTGGGAGTGCATTAAAAAGTCCATGCAAAAGATGTTGATGGCATACTCACCAAATTTGACCTACAGATTCAATGCAATCCCTATCAAAATCCCAGCCTACTATTTTCAGAAAATGATAAGTTAATCCTAAAATTCATATGAATGCACAAGAGATCCAGAACAGCTAAAACAATCTTGAAAAAGAACAAAGACGGCAGTCGTACAATTCCCAATTTCAAAACTTATTACAAAGCTGTGTGGTGTTAACATAAGGATAGACATATATCAATAGAATAGAACGGAGAGTCCAGAAATAAACTTATGACTAGTTGATTTGTGACAGGTTGCCAAAATAATTCAATAGGGGAAAGAATATTCTTTTCAACAAATGATGGTGGGATAATTAGGTATCAACAAATGGAGGAATGAAGTTAGATCCCTACTTCATCACTATATAAAACTTGACTCAAAATGGGTCATCGAGGATCTTAAGCTTGTATGTAAGAATTAAAATTATGAAACTCTTAGAAGAAAATTTAGAAGTAAGTCTTTGTGACCTCAAGTTAGGCAAACCCTTTATAGACATCAAAATCCCAAGCAAAAACAGAAAAAAAAAATAAAGTGGCCTTCATAAAATTTAAGAAATTTTATGCTGGAAATGATACTATCAAGAAAGTGATGTCAGTCCAAAGATGTGTAAAAATTACAGATACTCTCTAGACAAGGAATTTGTACCCAAAATATAAAAAGATAACAACTCCGTTAAAAATGAGTGAAGGGCTTGAATAAAAATTTCTCCAAAGAAGATATACAAATGGCTGATAAACACAAGAAAAGGCACTCACCATCACTAGTTACTAGGAAAATGAAAATCAGAATTGTAATGAGATAACATTTCACACCGTCTATGGTGGAAAAAATGAAAGTCAATAGGTGTTGTCAAAGATGTGAAGAAGTTGGAACTCATACACAGCTTGTAGAAATGTAAGATGGTACAGCCACTTTGGAAAACAGCCTGACAGTTCTTCAGAAAGTTAAACATAAATTTACCATATTACCAAGCAATTCTACTCCTAGGTGTATATCTGAGAAAACTGAAAACATATGTCCACACAGAACCTTGTACATGAATGTTTATAAGCCCATTATTATTCATAATATCCAAAAGGCAGAAATAGCCAAAATATCCAATAACTGATGAACGGAGAAATAAAAATTGTTTATCCATACAACAGAATATTCAGCAATAAAAGAAAAAAAACGAAGTCTTGATACATGCTACCACCTGAATGAACCTTGAAAACTTTTTGCTAAGTGAAAAAAGCCAGGTGATAAAAGATCACATGTTGTATTATTTCCTTTGTATCAAACGTCAAGAATAGGCAAATCTATGGAGATATAAGGTAGATTAGTGGTTGCTAGGCCTAGGGAAGAGGGTAGAAAGGAATGAAGAGTAATTCCTAAAGGATATGCATTTTTTTGAGGGGCGACAAAAACATTCTAAATTGGATTGTGGTGATGGTTGCACAATTCTGTGAATATAATAAAAGTCAACAAATTGTTCACTTCCAAATGGGTAAATTTTGTAGTAAGTGAATTACATCTCAAAAAAGCTGTTTTTATTTTTTTTTCCCAAAGATACGATGATGGCTTAGATGATGAGGGACTAAGATGTCAACATTGAAGGTGATGGGAAGTCTGATCCTGGGGGATGCATCTAGGTAAACCACATGACATTGCTGGCTTATAACTATTTTTTGTCTGCAAAAACAGTAATTTTAAGTGGTTCTACTTAATATTCACAAGGTTTGCCAACAGGTGTTTTTGACACTAGGGTTGTGGGATAAGTCTAAGATATGGGACAGAAGAATTAAAAAAAATGAGGATGTCATTTATTGAAATCTAGAAGATTAAAAATAATTTCACTACTGGGATTGAGTTTATTTTTAGGCATGTTAGCTCTACAGGGACTAGAATATTACCAAGTGGATATTCCACTAAGAAGGTAGACAATAGTGTGCTGCTTAGGAGCAAGTGAAAGAAATAATTCTCTCTGGCAGGATTCATGCAAAGTTCATGCTGTGATTAGACAACTTTTCTTACACTTTTGGCAGTATTCTGTCTCCAGAAACAGTTCATCTCTGCTGTGTGTCAATTAGATAAGATGTGATCAAGTCATCTTAATTCCTTCCTAGAGTAACAAAGACAGGGATTTGAAAGTAGACATGCACTAAATCATTATAAGTCATTGTGTTTTATCCAACATGAGTACACGTTTTCAGAAAGCATCTACTCTTGTAACCAGGGTTAGACTTTGAAAATTGCAAAAAAAATAAATCATCGGTTCTTTCTCCCAGTAAATTGTGAAATGGACAGAGAAATAAGTCTGGCTTGCAAGAAAAAGTTAGTGACAATCAAATGATAGAAATGTAAAAGTAATAAGGGATCAATATATTATATGCAATAGACTAATGAAGTTAAATGCCAGGATAAGTGGTTGAAATGTTAAGAGTTATGCCTTAGAATCAGAAGAGAAAACCACCATGTTGACTGGCACAGTCGGAGAACATTCATGAAATAAATGCGACTTTTTCTAGGCCTCTAAAGGCAACAGATTTGGATACGTTGATGCTAGAGAGACAGATTGGGGGAAACAAACGTAAATACAAGTGAGAAGGCTGAATTGCACATTGGCTATTTAGGGAGCTGTGAATAAAAGATACTTCCCTAAGGCCAGTATCCCTGGAGCCCAATATGTAATAAATTTTGTTGCATAACTTTGGATGGAGAAGAGAGTCCAATCCACTACTCTTAGGTTAAAGGTAAAATAATAACAATACCAATTTATAAGGTACATGTCTATTTTTGTGAACATAATCAAAGGGAATATTTTGTAATTTGTTGACTGGACATAGCAATCATTCACATAGAGTATTTTATGAGTGTGCTACTATACTAGGGACTTTTCAAAACCAGAAGTGCCTTAAAGCACTATAATTTAGCTTAGTGAAATAAAATAAGATGTTTCCTAACAATATGAAGCCACTGCTAAATGTCAAGTAATTGGTCTTAACTCTTTTCAGAATGCCTCTTTAAATAAAAGGACTGCAAAATAAAAAGAGGTAGAATAGTTCAACTTTACTTGTAGTATATTCAGATCTATTTGCAATTTAAATTCAGAAATTCAAGTCCCAGACAAGAGCCATCTTATCACAACCTGACACTTTCCTATGTTTTATCATATTTGGCACTTACCATTTGCATTCTCTGCTTTATTCTCTCTCTCTCCCTCTCTCTTTCTCTCTCTCTGATACACCCCCACCCCCAACACACACACACACACACACATGAATGAGTAGTGAGAAAGGCTAACACAAGTCTTCCTACCATTTATCTGCTTTTATGTGTATATCTAAGGCCATTATGGTAAAAATCTACCCTTCTTCATAGATGGTATGTGTGTTTTGTTTTGGAACAGTTAAATTTAAAAATATCTGTGTTTTCCCTTTGTGGTTAGAGGGCAGCTATCCATACATAAAAAGAAAACATAAATTCTTATTCTTTAACAGAAACACTTACTTTAGGTTTCAGATAATTAAACTCATTATTTGTTTGATGAAGTCATCTTACATTTTTTTATTTTTTATGGCTCTATTTCTGCTGACTCTTAAAGGAAAATGGGTATTTTATACTATTTTTTACTGTGTATAAAGAAATACTTCTGTTATTTTCATTACTACCAAAATAAAGCAAAACAAGTGGAGACATTATTTCCTTTTAGATAAAGGCACCAAATTACCAAATTAATTAACTAAATTAATTAAAATGATATTGTTTTAACATCGTGTCCCGATTTTGCCTGCTCAACATAGACTGGCAACTCAAAAGTGCTTTGCTTAATGTTTTATCAACAGACTATAATGATATAAAATTAAATATATGCTTTGAACTTGGTAAGTATGACTATAGAATCCTTCCAGAAAAATATTTAACATGACAATAAATAATCATAGATGACCATGATTCTACTCTCTACATTTATGAGTTCAACTTTTGCATTGTATATTTGAAAATTGCAAAAAAAAGAGATGAACTGAACTTAAATATTATGCAGATACATAATTGCTCGTACGCTTACGATATTGGCAGAGTACATTTATTTTTTGTCAGTAATGAGACAATTTTGTTGCTACTCTGCATTTTAGAATACAAGTTCTAGAGAGGAGGGAAAGGGACATTGTTAACATTTCTTATATGGAATATAACATACTGAGTTTTCATTCATTTAAGAAACATTCATTGATATCCTAACGTGCCAGGTAATGTGAAGAATGCTGTAAGAACGTTTGTACACTTAATTGGTGCGGTGCGCTATCTGGGGGAGAGGCACGCTTGTAGCTCTGACACAGGTGGCACAAAGGCAATATATGTAACCTAAATGTTTGCACCCCCATAATATTTTGAAATAAAAATCAATCAATAAATTAATTAATTAAAAAAAGAAAAAAAAGAAACTGTGGAAAAAAATAAGGTTTTTAGGAAGTTTTTGTGAGTATAAAAGGAGGAAAGAATTGTTTTATGTAAAACAGTCCTGCTAAACCTTAGTGTATGTCATTTTAACCCCTCTGAGAACGAAGGCGAGTTATCATTGTCTCTAAAAGCAGGAGGTGGGGGGTGTTATAGGCATGAAAACACAGTAATTTCCATACATTTTAAAAGTTCATAGAGGTTAATCCAACATAGATAAAGATAACACTGTTTAGTAAATGAAGGCTTATGGAAGAGGAAATACTTGGGGAGCCTTGAATACAGCCCTCAGGTGTGTTTTCCACATCTCATTCCTTCCTTAGGACCATTGAGGCTTGTAAGACACAGAAGCCTTCTTCAGACTTTTGTAGGTGTCCGTCTATGATCTAACATGACAATCAGTGCCGTCCTATCAATTAACTTTTCCCCAAATACTTTATCATTAGTTATATGGAACCATAGAACATCCTTTAAATCATTTGGCAAACTTCAGTTTGACCTGAAGTGTTGCCTCCTTTCACTGAAATGCCCATACCCAACTTGGAATCAGCTGCTCTCGCTCATGGTGCTGAGGAAGTGTGTTGCCTATCATGCTTTGTATGCCTATGTTTCTGACTACATTGTTAAGTCTTCAATGGCAAAGATATTTACCACGAACAAGGAGAATCAACCAGATATGATTTTAATTTACATTTACTTAATTATTACTGTTGTAGAAAATCATTTATATATTTATTTGATGTTTGCCTTTCTCTTTCTGCTATTATCTACTGTAGCTTTTATCTATTTGTTTTCATTAGATTATTTGTCCATTTTTCATCAAGTCTTACGAAATTTGTTATATTAGTAGTAGTAAAAGTTCTCCTGTTACATATATTGAAAATATTTTCCTAAGTCCATCTATTGTCACTTTTATGATATTTTCGAATATACCCAGCCCTCTTTTAAAGTGGAAAGAGCTATCTTTCCCCCTCCCCCCACCCCTCCTGGTGGCTGTTTGGTTTTGTGTCTAATGTTTTATTTATTTTTTTAAATTTCTTTAAGTAATTCTTTAAATTATCTGGAATTTCTTATTATGTAACTCATGGATCACTCCCACCTTCAACAATCATGTATAGCTAATTTTCCAAATATTATGTATTTTAAAACCCATCATTTCACCACTGGCTTTAGATACAAGTTTTTTAAAAAATGTAATTTTGTTCTGTTTCTAGACTGTCGATTATTTAATTTGTTTCTTATTTTATATTGCAGTTTTGTATTTGTCAGGCCCACTCCTGCCTTATGTTTTTTTGTTTTTCATATATTTTGGGGTATTCTTGTGCATTATTTCTTTCAGAGCTGCAAGATTTATTTGCCCTAGAATTGGGCGAGTAATGTTAATAATATTTATGCAATTAAGAGGGGAAACTGCATCCCATGACTAGAAATGCTTTCATCGCTTGTTCAGTAAACCCACTTTCCTAGTTGTATGTGTGCTTCATCTGTCATCTTGATCCAATCCCCTAATAAGGCAATACTGATGAAGGCAAATTATCATTTGTTTTGTAAGGGTGAAATCAGAGCAGGACATGATATTCAAACACATTTTGCCTAAGTGCTGGGAAATGTTAATGAAATATAACTTTACCCCAAAACAGACTTTACCCCTACAGTTGCCAGACAGCTCATGATAACAGCCAGGACTTATCTCCTTCTTGGATAGTACTAGAGATAGAGTGAAATACATTTTTTTTATTCACAGTATTCAGAACTCATGTAGATTATTTTCCTTTTATCACAATATAGGATAACCACGTATATACAGTTGTGGTCATGCCTTCAATTCTGCTATCTTCACAAATTGAAGATTAAGTTACTATCATCATTTTTCTCAAAGTTTATAGATGTCAGCATCTTTTTATAATGGCCTGGATTGTACCTGTGTTATAGGCAAACACTCACCTTTTTGTAAATATTCTCTTGTTACGTTAATGGATTTGAAGTGTTTTCATATCTTCTTATATATCTATTTCATAGAGACATCTAAACATTTATGCCATTTATGCATGGATTTTGGTCAACTTTAAAAATTAAACTTTTTCCATTTCTAAAGCCATTTCATTCCAAAGTTATATTTCCTAAGTGTTGACATATACTGGGCCCCTTTTTCCAGAGAAAATAGAGATTCCATAGTTTTGCCTGAGCCTATTTGTGGACCAGTTTGTTGATCTGTATCAGAAATGTAATAAACATTTTCTCTGTCTACCTGTTTGGGCAGCATATTGTTAACCTACATTAAAATATATATATTTTGGTTATCACTCTCATTTTTTTCAAATGCTTTTTAGCATATTTTCACTCTCAATTGCATACATTTCCACAAAACCATAGATCTTTTTATATAAAGCATCTTTTAAAAAAAACCTGATCCATCATTTTTTAAAATTATATTCCAAGCATGCCTTTCATCACCCCAACTCTCAGGGAGGCCTATATGGTTGGACATAATTCCTCCGTGTTAGAAGTTTAAATTCACCATGTTACCCAAGCTCAGTACATTAGGCAGTAAACATATTTTGCCGTAAGGCTTCTACATGCCATTCTTAAAGAATCTCCTATGACTTATTGGGCTTTAATGCTATTGTTAATACTCCTTTTAGACTGAGAGAGGCAGTAAATCTAAAAAAATCTTAGAAATCTTATCGTGACAACTGTCAAACCCACCTATTCTCCTGTGAAGAAAATTGTCCCCTTAGTGGGATATTTTTCATACTTGTCAGAGAGATTGTTATACTTCGATGCCAATTATTTATTTGACTCAGAGATTTTTCTTCAATATTTTAAAGATGCAAAAATAAAATTATTTATTTCTATTTATTTATTCCATTATAATGGAATAGTATATTTTTGTTTTCTTTTCTTGTCTTAATTTTAGTTATCCCACTAGTTTAACCTGAGATGATTCAATAGCCAATGGTTATTTTTGTTATTACTGATTTGTTTTTTTCAATATATAAGTATTAATCATGGAACTTAACAAGCAAGAATTTTAAAACAGCTGCCAAATATGTGCTGGTCCTAAGGATGCTAAGCCTTGGGTAGGGTCGTCCTTGGCCACCGTGCATGTACATGATAGGATTTTTTAAGGGTCACTAGGATCCTTCCTGATTCCATTCTCTGTTCTCCCAATGCTCCCCACCTCTTCATTTGTGAATATTGTGAAGAAAATTAACTTAATTGAGGATAAACCTGTCTGTCTGGATAAAGCAATACGATTTTGTGTTTAAGAGCTTTGGCTCCAGAATGAGAATATTAGGTTTCAAATTCTGGGGACTGCCCTTACATTCTGAGTAATCTTGAATAATTTATGAAATTAATCTAAAGCCCCCTGTGCCAAAAGTTCAATCAAATGAGAGCAGGAGTGATATTCAAAATACTTAACACCTGGAAAAACCTAAGCTCTGATCCATTCAAAAGAACGATATTCAGAACAGGGTCCTAGAGGATCCCTGACATGCCAACCATCACGTATTTAGTAGTGGGACGTTGTGGGGTCTGGATCAGCTTAAGTGCTGGTACCATACTTAGGCTGCTTTGGTAGTGATTATTTAACTCAACTAGTGAGGAAGTATTTCAATATTTTAACTGGTTCAGCTGAACTGGAGTAACCCAGAACTGTCACTGAAATTAAATTATTTACATAAGATCTTTTCCAGATACATTTTTCCAAAAACAAGAACAATGATGTCAGAAAACAATAAAAGGCAAGACACAACCAGATCCATTGGAAAAGGAAGCAAGAATTGGAGCCCCTAAAGCACATGTTGCCTACTTCAGAGATGAATAATCCGTGCTCACGGCACCAGCAGTGTCACGTTACATAGGCTGTTCCTGTGACAAGGTCCTGGTTGAGCTTTACCTCCTTTTGTTCCTGTCTGAGAGTGACACTCCAGTATTCCCACAGATTTTGTGAGCTGTCAATTACCCATCCACTTAAGTCCTTTTCTGTTTAAGTTAACCAGATTTAATTTCTCTGGTTTATAACTAGAACATTATTAAAGAATTTGGTACCAGAACTGGATTGTTGGAATTGATACACGCTAACATGTAGAATTGACTTGCTGAAGGATTACCATTCCTGGGTAGAAAATGAAAAAAAAAATCAATATTTGGTTAAATTATGACATTGTGCATTTGGAATAAGAGCAATGTCGTAAGGGATTTGTTAGAAAAATTCCAGGATGTTGTAGTGTGCTGACTAATTCTCAGGGCCATCATTAAGATTTTTCAAGAAAGAGAGAAGTTTAGGCCTCTCAGGGCATAAGGAATTTAAAAAAAAAAAGAGACAGTTTTAATAATAGATGATTTTTCTCCGTGCCATTGCTAACAAAATTGACTGAAAGAACAATAATTTGATTCTTTGCATTATGGAAAATAAACTATAATCCAAATTTAAGATTTTATATATTGAAGCAGAAAGATAGACTAATTCTCAGAGAACAAGATTATGTAAAAATCTAAATCTAGACTTCAACCTTTTGTAAATACATCTGGTTAATGCAGTGGTTTCAACTGTGGCTACATATTGCTTTAAAAAAATAAGGATGCTTTGTTCCCAGCTCCTGAAATTCTTATGTAATTAATTTGTCTTAGAAAGTGGTTTGAACGTTGTTTTTTAAAAAAATTATCTAGGTGATTTTTCAGAAATGACTCTTTCTCATTGAAGAAGTCTTTGGAACACAGCCTACAGGACAGAATCATATTCCAGGTTTTGATTTATCTGAGTTTGAAGCCATTAATTAGTGAACTAGAGAGTGGTTAGTGCTCAAAGCCTTTTGTGAAGGAACAGAAATTCAAAAACTGTGTATAAATATAATCTTTGGATGTGGTTTCTAGCCAACCAAATAAACTCAAAGTAAATATGCTGAAAGCCTATTGAGGTTTTTAAGATAACTACACTGAAATAAATTAATATAAATATCACAGATCCCTTCAGAATGGGAAAGTTTTATAATTCCCATCCCAGATATGGCCACAGAGAAAAATATACCAGAGAGTTCATCACAGATCTCAAAAGTGTGTGCTACTCTATTGGGTGACCAAGAAACCCTCTTCAGTGCCAAGGTAGGGATTTTTCACTATGCCTTTGAGTCCAATATGATACATGCTGTGTACTAATGAATGCTATGCATTGTTTCCCATCCCTACCTTTTTCAAATGTTGTTTTATGTTGTTGCTTGCCTGTTCTTTTACCAACGATGCATATTTCAGTCAGAGGTTGCTGGGCCATGAGGAGTTGCATCCACACTTACCTGAGATGTCAAAGCAGTATCTATGTAACCTTTGAGCTAGAGGCAGTAACTCAACTTGTCTCCTGTTTGATAAGAATTTAAAGATTTTCAGTGAAGAATGGACTTTTTAAAAAATTTTCATATGGAAAGGAAGCTATGCTTAAATATTGAGTTGCTGAAATCAATTATGCTTTTCCACATTAAGGAACACTAATATCACTTGATAATTACTCACGTTAACAGATAGGCCTAAATGGTCTAAGGGCCCTATTTTTCTTGTGAATAATTGTCTTAGGAAAGGCCACGTGACCTAATTCTGACTAATTGCGCGTGCTTTTTGGAAAACATTCTTTTTCATTCTTACAAAAGAGCAATAGTAGTAAACCAACCAACCTTAAAAACTACCCTGTCTCTGGATTGATGTACACCAATTTATTTCTTATTATGTAAGAAATAAATAATTTGTTAGGCAGTTTGGATTTTACAGTTTGGGTTAGGTTTTCTTTTAACTGCAGCTGAAACACACCAGATGGACATAAGGACCTAGCTTAAGCAAAGACACAGAGGCAAAATATCACCAGTGAACGTGGAAGTATAAACTTTGTTCATCGTTTCTTGTCATACGGTCTCTGATATAGATTTCATTATGATGCATGAAACTGGAAAACTTGGCCAGGGGTCAAATCACAGGATTTCCTATGCTATGTTAAGGAGTTGCCAATTATCCAGTTGGAAGTATAGTGCCATTAAAGTATTTTAGGGAAGTGACATGCAAAGATTGGCATTCAGATACATGTGGAGTAGAACAAAAGGTGAAGAGCAGAGAGGGAGATAGGATGGAAGCAAGGCCATCCAATGGAGCCTACTGTAGTAGTTCAAATTAGTTGAGTACAAATATTGAAGAATGGAGCTATAGCTGTGTATGTACACACACCTACTTATTCATGTAAAGTTTATATAATGTGATTGTGTTCTCTCTCAAAGGAAAGTATTGATTTATATATTTTATCAAAATCAATTTAGGAGAAATTCAAGTCAAATTAAATTCAAGCTGAATTGAATTTATTGCTTTCGTTAACAAATGACTTTTCAGGTTTCCTCATATAGATACTTTAAAAATGGTAGAATTATAAACACTAATACAGAAACTCACAAACAATTCTTAAAACTATAAAAATGTAGAAGCACACTGATTTAATTTTTAAAATCATCTATACAGCTGATATTTTTTCTGTGCCTCTCAAAAATAAAGTATGAGACCCATCATTAAACATTTCTGTGGGTGGGCATGAGGTTGGGCTGTATGCCTTCTTTGCGTCAGCAGTAATTTCATCTATTTCAGGATACAACATCAAGCACTGCAGGGACGAGCATTGTCCTGAAATACATGTCACTTGTAGATAGAAGGAGAGAGGAATCTGGCCAATGGAGAGAAGTGTTACCTCTATCTGCCGCTTAACTTTGCTGAGTTAGTTACTCTGATTTAAGTTACCCTATTTCCAGTTTCCACCCACTACTCTATCCCTTAACTATTTGTCCATTATCATCACAGAAGAAGTAAAACAGTTCTTGAACCAGATATATTTAGGTTTTCTCTGACATTTTTTGAATGTTGCTTTACTTCTCTCAGACCAGGTTTCTTCATATATAAAAAGTGGCTTAACGTTCTGCATTCTTATTCTTGCACAAAGTAGACACTCACTAAAGGGGTTTTTTATTGTTAATTATCACTATTTTTACTGTTATCTTTATTATAACAATTAGTACTACTACTACTAAGAGTTAGAGACCAGGTGTTCTCTAAGTATCAGTGAATAACTTGACCACAATTTTAAGGTGTGTTTCTTATATGCTGGAACACAATTCATTTGTGTTTTAACCATTCTTTTGCATCCCTGGATTTATTTCACATAAGGAAAAATTGTCAATAGTGATCAGGGTTCCAGACCCAGTGTCTGAAAGCCAATCTCCCTCGTGATGTGATTTACTCACAGTATTTACTTATGGATAGTACTATTTCAGTAGTAAATGACCATGATTTATTGACAAAATTTGTTTCTTTTAGTTTATACCTCAGATGTCCAGATCAACCAAGGGCCTTATTAAAGAGTGTTTTGCTGCCTGCATTCTGCTGAGGGATCCAGCAGAGAACTACTGACAAAAAGCCAGCATCAGGGAGGATATTAGATCATGGGGGAAGAAGAACACAGCAGAGAGGCAACTCCTGTGGAAGTTTTTATGTCAGGTGGTATAAGAGATTCAATCTGGACAGGGGGACGGGGTACAAAAGTGGGGATGAGTTCAAAAGTTGGAAGAACTTGTTCAATATTGAATTAATGAGTTTGTGATATCTAACAAACTGTAACAATTCTGAAATGGATGGGTCATCACTTTTCATCACTCCTGTGTTACTTCAGTTGATACTTTGGTACTTAAAAAAGAAGTTGTTATCTCTCTTTGAGTGACAATATTCTGCCCTTTTTCTTGTTCTTGATAAAATTTATTACTGATTACCATACCCCCTGACTTTCACTCCAAGCTTTACAAGGTGAGCTTTATGGTGTTGAAATATTTGCAAGAACTGGTTATTTTTCTTGCTGTAAATTCCTTAAATCAATTAATAAAACTCATGCTCGTCTTAAATTAGCCCTAAATTTCTTGCTTATAGGTCTGGTTCTTTACGTTAATTTATACCCTGTTTGGAGAAGTAGATCTGCACCATCCACAGTATATATATCTGTGTTTAAGTTTGTGTTTGTAACCTGCCTATATATTTGATTGAAAGGTGGAAGTCTTAATGTTTTCCAGTGTGTAAGAACATTAGCAAATGCCCATCATTTAAGTTACAATCTAGATACTCTGTTACTAGTAGGTCTTCCTTCTTATATAATCTTTTTCTATAGGCATTAATGTTTTTGCAAAATTTCCTGAAATGTAATGAAGCTACACTTTAAAATGGCATCTTTGCTTTTGTATATGTATATGTGTAGGTCTTTTACCTACATATTCTGGGCAATTGTTTTGATCATAACCTGACTGAGCTATAGCTGGGAAGAAATAAGAAAGAATTTTTGAGTCATAAAACTGCAATCACACATATCAGTGCTGAGTTGAGAGAAAAATAAGCCATTTTCATTCATTTAGAAAGTAAACAAATAATTCTGTTGAAAGTTATACTTCAGAACTTTATAAAGTCAACCATTTTTGCAAACAAGAGAGGGAATAGGTATAATAAAATAAATACAGGCTTTGGATTGAGAGAGAATTGAGTACAAATCAAATCTCAAACTCTTGGAAGCTATGTGATTTTTTAGGCAAGTGCTTAATCTATAATAAGCCCCAGTATTTTTTATCAATAATATGGCAATAACCTTTACTAAAAAATGTCACTTTGTGGATTAGAAATAGTATAGGGAAAGTGTTTGGCAAATAGTGGCATTATTATGGTTAGTGTTATTTACAAAGAGATGATTAGGTAAGAACATAATGCTCCTTAGAGTAATGTTCCTAAGAGAAACACTATAAGGTTATGGGATGCAACCATTTCCTTTGATTCTGTTACAATGTCACATATGTATATGGTATATATTTGGCAATAATTCGTTAATGGTTTATTATTGCTTAAGACAAGGTTACCACTTTTTAAAGTCTTTTATTTTGTGAAGTACCTAAATGAGTAAATGACTGCAAGGGTGATTGCAACACTAACACATGGAAGGAGTAAAGCAAGGGACACGTCATAAGCATTATTCATGCTATGCATCTCTTGAAAATTTCATTCCTAAGATAACAGCATTTATTTGGCATGAAATGTGGCTAACAATGCCAAGAGCACAAGAAAAGCATACACTCAATATTCTGTGGCCAATATATCCATATTACTATTTCAGAGATTCTGAAACTATCTCAGATTCTATTGTGTTCCACATTAGAAATATTAGAATTATTGATATCTATTTCACCAGTGAAAAATTTAGCTCTGGTAAACACCAAGCATCTGTTATCTGATAAGACTTAAAGAATATTCAGGGAGATTGATCATCCAGTGACAATTTGAAATCCCTGCACTTTTGCATCTTAGTCTCAATATATTTTTGTATGGATGTTGAAGTGGAGCCCTTTCTAAAGAATTCATCAGCTACAAATATTATTTTGATTGCTTATATCATTTGAAATATATCCTCTCTGAGTAAGATTAGATTCCTGTGCACCCCATCTTTTTGAACATAGTTTCCTACAATGCCTTCTAGATATTTTTCTTTATTATCTTTCCTCTTTAGTTCTATGATCTACCTTAACAATTTGTGTACATGGTTTGAATTCTTTGTAATTACCTCCTCAAATATTATTTTTGCTTCATTGTCTTCTTCCTTAATGGGACTATAATTCTATGTATGTAAGACCTTTTCTTAATTTTTTCTCTGTATTTTCTAACCTATTTTCTTCCTGTGCTCCAAACTAAAAATTTTCTCTTGTGCTATCTCCATTTCACTAATCTTCTGTGTCTAAACTTCTTGTTAATCCCACCTATCAAGTTCTTAATTTATGTTATTTTATTTTTGCTTATATAATTCCTTTTTTGATTTTTTAAACAGGTATATTTATCTGCTAAAATTCCCTATCTTGAACTGTATTTTCATAAACCTATGATCATAGTTATTTTAAAGTCTATATGAGAACTTTAACATCTGGATTGCATTGGAATTTCTTTCTATTTTTCACTATTCATCTCATTCTTTTTGTGAATTGATCTTTTGCCTTGAGATGCTGACAATTCAGGATTTAATTCTATTCATTGTGTACAAATATTGTTGGGATGTCTAGATGGTATTGTCCTCCAGAGATGATTTATTTTTGCTTCTTTCAGATTTATTTCCTGAATCCAGTATTAAGACTGAACTAATTTAAAGCTAGGTTTCAGATTTTTTTTGAAGGATAGTTTATTTCAGGTTTGCCCTTAAACCTAGAGTGTAGCCCTGCAGTGTAACCTGGTGTACTACTCTTGATCCTTAATTGGTCCTGAACTCCATTTTTGCCCTTCCTTGCACTGTAAGACTGCTAAAAGATCTTCACGGCATTTCAACCTCTTATATAGCTCTCCCTGTTTGATTCTCAGCCTTGAGACTCTATCCTACTTAGAAGTCAGCAAACACCTGGAAACAAAATGTGGCATCATGTGACAGTTTTACTTCAGTGTTTTCCCTTCTCTCTGAGATTTTGCCCCCTCAAGTCTTGATTGTCTATGTAATTATCTGATTCCTTCAAAGAGATTTAATGCATTTTACCTATCTTTCCTAGTTGTTTCTGTCAGTTGGGTTGGTCTGATACAAGCTGGTCTATCATCACCAAAAGTCCCAAATATGTATTGATAGGTTAGTTATGGCCTGTTCTACACAAATTTGAAGAAACAGTAACTTTCCAATCACTTGGCATCAGAACTTTCTTCTCTATCTAAATAGCATCAATTCTTTTTACTTTTTCTCATAAGGTAGTGTTTACAGTTGGTATTGCTTTTGTGTTTATATCTTCCTGATTTACCCCCATTTTAAAATATAGGGCCCCATAATGAATGTGAACTTTTAGTGCATACCTAATACCATAAATAACAGAATTGCAACTCCTACTAATTAAACTTGAGAGTCTTTTTGATTGACATGTCTTTCTGAATTCTTTCCAATACTTTGGGCTGCTTGTTTCTTTATATTTGCCTCTCAGAGTATTTATTATACTACAGGCATACCTCATTCTATTGTGCTTCACTTCATTGTGCTTCACAGATACTGTGTTTTTTTCAAATTGATGGTTTGTCATAACCCTGCTTCCACTAAGTCTATTGGTGTCATTTTTCCAACAGCATGTGCTCACTTTGTTTCTCTGTGTTACATTTTGGTAATTCTTGCAATATATCAAACTTTTTAATATTATTATATCTCTTATAGTGACCTGTGATCAGTGATCTATGATGTTACTATTATAATTGTTTTGGGGCACCATGAACTGCACCCGTATAAGACTGCAAACAATTGATAGATGTGTGTATTCTGACTGCTCCCCTGTCTGTCTCCCTCTCCTTTGGCCTCCCTATTCTCTAAGATACAACAATATTAAAATTAGGCCAATTAATAGCCCTACAGTGACCTCTAAGAGTTCAAGTGAAAGGAAGTCAAAAGCTAGAAATAATTAAGCTTAGTGAGGAAGACAGACTGAAAGCTGGGACAGGCTGAAAGCTAAGCCTCTTAAGCTGAACTGTTAGCCAAGTTGTGAGTGCAAAGGAAAAGTTCTTGAAGAAAATAAAAGTGCTACTCCAGTGAATGCACAAACAATGAGAAAGCAAAACAGCCTTATTGCTGATATGGAGAAAGTTTTAGTGGTCTGGTTAGATCAAACAAGTCACAACATTTCCTTAAGCCAAAACCCTAATCCAAAGCAAGCACCCACCCACCCCCCATTCTCTTCAATTCTATGAAGGCTGCAGAAGAAAAGCTGGGAGCTAGCAGAGGTTGGTTCATGAAGTTTTTTTTTTTTTTTTAATTTATTTTTTTATTTTATTTTTTAAAATTTATTTATTTTTTTTTTAAATTTCAGAATATCATGGGGGTACAACATTTTGGCCATACACATTGCCCCTGTTCTGCCCGTGTCAGAGCCACAATCGTGGTCATCCCCCAAACTGTGCTCCCTGCATCCATTCAGTGAGTTTTTCCCATCCCTTCCACCCCCCTCCCGCCCGCCCGCCCTCAGATGAATGTTATTGCCCTGTGTGATGTAAGTGTTCATCAGTTAGTACCAGTTTGATGGTGAGTACCAGTGGTGCTTGTTTTTCCAATCCTGTGACACTTCACTTCGAAGAATGGGTTCTAGCTCCAACCAGGATAATACCAGATGTGTTAATTCACTATTGTTCCTTATTGCTGAGTAATACTCCATGTTATACATATACCACATTTTATTGATCCACTCGTGTATTGATGGGCACCTTGGTTGTTTCCACATCTTTGCAATTGTGAATTGTGCTGCTATGAACATTCGTGAGCAGATGTCTTTATTATAAAATGTCTTTTTTTCCTTTGGATAAATACCCAGCAGTGGGATTGCTGGGTCAAATGGTAATTCTACTTTTAATTCTTTGAGGTATCTCCATATTCTTTTCCATAGAGGTTGTACTAATTTGCAGTCCCACCGGCAGTGTATGAGGGACCTGACCAAATTGAAAAGCTTCTGCACAGCCAAGGAAACTATCACTAGAGTGAACAGACAACCTACAGAATGGGAGAAAATATTTGCATGCTACACCTCTGATAAAGGGCTGATAACCAGAATCTATACAGAACTTAGGAAAATCAACAAGAAAAAATCAAACAACCCTATTAAAAAATGGGCAAAAGACATGAACAGAAACTTTTCAAAAGAAGACAGAATAATGGCCAGCAAATATATAAAAAAGTGCTCAACATCTCTAATCATCAGGGAAATGCAAATCAAAACCACAATGAGATATCACTTAACTCCAGTGAGATTGGCTCATATCAAAAAATCTCCAAACAAAAAGTGTTGGTGGGGATATGGACAGATGGTTCATGAGGTTTAAGGAAAGAAGCCATCTTCATAACATAAGAGGGCAAGGTACAACAAGTGCTGATATAGAATCTGCAGCAAGTTTCCCAGAAGACCTGGCTAAGATCATTGATGAAGGTAGCTGCACTAAACAACAGATTTTCAATGTAGAGAAAACAGCCTAATATTGGAAGAAGATGCCATCTAGGACTCTCATACCTGGAGAGGAGAAGTCAATGACTGGCTTCAAGGTTTTAAAGCTTCAAAAAACAGGCTGACTCTCTTATTAGGGGTCTAATGCAGCTGGTGTCTTTAAGTTGAAGCCAGTGCTCATTTACTATTCTGAAAACCCTAAGGCCTTTAAGAATTAAGCAAAATTTACTCTGCTTGTGCTCCAAAAATGGAACAACAAAGCCTGGATGATCACACATCTCTTTATAGAATGTTTTACTGAATATTGTAAGCCCGACGTTGAGGCATACTGTTCAGAAAAAAAGATTCCTTTCAAAATATTACTGTTCACTGACTTTGACCTAGTCACCAAGAGTTCTGATGAAGATGTCTTTGAGGTTAATGTTGTTTTCATGCCTGCTAACACAACATCCATTCTGTAATTTTGAATTTCAAGTCTTATTATTTAAGAAACACATTTCATACAGCTGTAGCTGCCATAGATAGTGATGCCTCTAATGGATTTGGGCAAATCAAATTTAAAACCTTCTGGAAAGAATTCACCATTCTAGATGCCAATAAAAACATTTGTGATGCATGAGGGGAGGTCACTATATCAACATTAACAGGAGTGACTGAATTGCTGCAATCTCGTGATAAAATTTGAATGAATGAAGAGTTGCTTCTTATGGATGAGCGAAGAAAGTGGTTTCTTTAAATGGATTCTACTCCTGGTGAAGACGATGTGAAGATTGTCAAAACATATTTACAGAGTGAATAAACAATAAAATCCTTACAACCCCATGTTTAATTTGTGATTCACTAATAATTCCAACTTGTTTCCTTTCTATACCTTTTCCCAAGCATATCATAAACAGTATTTGCCTAGATGTATCTTTTAAATATATTTTTATTTCATTCACACATATATTTAAAAACTCATCATACATTATTATCACAAACATGGTACTATTGCCAAAAGTTGTCAATTCATATCCAACCAAATAAGCTGGTTCTTAGAAATACATTAATAAACACACAGTAAATAATATGCCACCTATCAGAATTACATTTATTGAAGTTATATGCAGAGGCAGTTATTGACAATTTTATAGTCTTTTTCTAGCATAGAATTTTTTTTTTTGAGATAGGGTCTTGCTCTGTCACCCAGGCTAGAGTAGAGTGGCATCATCATAGCTCACTGCAACCTCAAACTCCTGGACTCAAATGATCCTCCTGCCTCAGCCTCCCAAGTAGCTGGGACTACAGTTTGCACCACCATGTCTGGCTAATATTTCAATTTTTTTGTAGAGACAGAATCTTGCTCTTGCTCAGGCTAGTCTCAAACTCCTGGCCTCAAGCAATCCTCCCACCTCAGCCTCTCAAAGTGCTGGGGTTACAGGCATGAGCCACTGAGCCTGGCCTTAGATGCTATCTTAATATCAATTATGTTACAATATCACTTTTCCTTAAATACTATGATGAGTGACCATAAAGTGAATAGAGCCTTAAAAATATTATTGTTTAAACAGTATGCAATTTTCCCCAAAAAAACTTTTTACTGTATAGGAGAAATATTTGGCAATATTTTTTCTGATCACAACTTAATTAAATTTTCTGGGGATTACCTTGACATTCAGTAGTGTTTTGGGACACAGATACCCTTTCATGATAATCAGGGGTGTCTTCAATATCTTAGATTTATAATGCTAAATTGTTCAAGAAAACTTTAAGTAACCTGAGAAGACTTCACCATTTCAAATTGAAACTCTTACCCCTCATTTTGTCCCTTTCTCCATTTGAGGCAAATTGGGAAAATGCCATTCGTTATACACACACACACACACACAAAATATACCAAGTGTTTTGATATATGAATTCCTTCTAAATATTAAAACTAGGATAAAGTGACATCTGTGTTCAAAGAAAAATATAAGCTTAACAAAAATGGACCAGTAATACTATGTCAATATATCACTTCTGGTTACACAATATGGCTAAAATTTGCTTCTCAAATGTTAGATAAAAAGAGATGTGCCCATCATGCACAAGTGATTTTATTAAAACATCCCAATGTTCTCATGCTTTGAAAGAAATTCACCCAAACATTCCCTACTCAAATAATTATTTTCCAAGTGCACACAAGGTTAACATCCTTATGGTACAATCGCCAAAAAAAATATGAACTTCATGTGATACTAAAAGGCACTGTGTTTTCACATATGTGCTTCTTGCTACTTAAATTTCTACGGCTGTATTTTGAAATGATTCAAGTCTTCGTTCGCCTGCAACACTGTTTAATTTTTAACACCTAGCATCATTTGGTTTCAGGTATTTACCTTGGTGGATTTTATACTCTAATTCAGTTAAAATCCCTTAATTTTAATTTGTGAACCTAAACAGCTTAGCCACTGTGGGTATAAATGCTTATATTATTATTATATTTGTCAATAATATATATATAATTATTATTATATTTGTCATAATTCTTCTATCTTTTTTTATTTGTTTTTGCTATCCTATTATAATGTGTCTACCACATGCACACTAGGAAATTAATATGCACTGGTTGTATGTGGGTGGAAGGTTAAGAAGTAGGAGTTTGTAGAAATATGCTAATAATTTTATATCTTATATAATAATAATATACATTATGGCATATATATATATAAGAACAACTGTCAATTAAACATTACTTATCATTGTTATGCACTTTTCTTTATAACTTTAGTTTATTTCAAAATTATTCGTGTTACTTTAAAACTTAAGTAAAAAAAGTGTTTTCTTATTAAACAAGTATTTTATACAATTTAGTGCTCAGTATTTTTGATCCTATTTTGCAAGCTGCTTGGAGTATGTTGTTTGAATGGAGAACCCATCTTATGATCAACACAGAGCTTCACAAGCAGTATTTCCCCAAATGACTTATAAGTCTGACAAGGAACTCTTATCCCCCTCAGACTTCAGAGACCTGGGTGGCTGGATACTGCAGATGTTTTTCCTTCAGCAGCAAGCCACCCAAGAAAACCAAAGTGAAGAAGGATCTGCTGGGTGCCCAGTGATTGCTGTAAGTGGCAGGAAACGTGAGCAAGAGCTGGCACTCAATGCTACACCACAAGGATCTGAGTATAGTCCCAAAGGTGTTCTCCACATGTACATTGGTTTCAGTAGGCCACACCTACTTTAGAGTTTGTGGCATTAGTTTTCTGGATAGTGGTGGTTCTCTCCAGGAGCAAGAAGGACCTCTGAGAGCATATCAATAACTGGTACCCATACTCAAACTTCATGATTCAATAAGTCTGGGTTGAGGTCCAAAAATTTGTATTTATAACAAGTTCCTAAGGTCCTGATGCTACTACTTTGGGGAGCAAACTTTAAGAACCCCTGCCTCATGGGATCTTTTGTGGCTATAGGTTATTTCTGAAGATTGCCTTAAATTGTCCTGTTTTAGACTCCTGCAATTTTATATACTTATGAAATTTCAGGTGTCCCTATCAAAGTAGCATTTTGAGAACACAGATACACATCCTTCTGATTCCTTGAGCCTCACTGTGACACTAAAATATTATTTGCTCCTCTTTGTATTGAACAAATGCCTGGTGATGACTCATTGTTAACACTTCCTGAAACTTGTCCTAGAAGTCTAACAATGCACTGATTAAGATTTGTCTTTTTCTCTGCTTTACTTCAAAGCAGCATTGGTGGACATTATAGATTCCTGTTCAAACATCAAGAATTGAGAGTTCCATTTCTTTTCATAAAGGACTTGGTTGTTTAGATAAACATCCTCCTAAAAAGCTGCAGAAAGCTAGATAAAATATGTTTTAAAAATAGGTAAACAGGGATATAATATTCTGTTTCTTGAATTGACTAAAAAGTGGTTAAATTACCAAGTATTACTCAGTTTAATAAGGCAAGAATGAACTTTTTAATACAAGCAATTCTAACTGGGGTAAGTTGATATCTCATTGTGGTTTTAATTTGCATTTCCATGATGATTAGTGATATTGAGCATTTTTCATATGTTTATTGGCCATTTGTCTATCTTCTTTTGAAAAGCTTCTGTTCATGCCTTTTGCCCACTTTTTAATGGGTTTTTTTGGTTTTTTCTTGCTGATTTGCTTGAGTTCTTTGTAGATACTTGTATTAGCTTTTTATCAGATGTAGAGCTTACAAATATTTTCTCCCATTCTGTAGGTTATCTATTTTGTTGATTTCCTTAGGTGTGCAGAATCTTTTAAATTTAATCATGTCCCATTTATTTATCTTTGTTGTTGCTGTGATTGCCATTGGGGTCTTCTTCATAAATTCTTTGCCTAGGCCAATATCTAGAAAAGTTTCTGGTGTGGATACAGAGAGAAAGTAATGCTTTATACACAGTTGGTGGGACAGAAAATTAGTACAAACTCTATGGGAAACAGTATGAAGATTCCTCAAAGAACTAAAAGTAGACCTACCATTTGATCCAGCAATTCCACTAGTGGGTATTTACCCAAAGGAAAAGAAGGTATTTTATCAAACACACACCTGAACTCACATGTTTATTGCAGCACAATTCACAATTGCAAAGATGTGGAATCAACTTAAGTGCCCATAAATTCATGAGTGGATTAACAAATGTGGTATATGTATACTATGGAATACTATGCAGCCATGAAGAAGGAACTAAGGCATTTTGCAACAATTTGGATGGGGCTGGAGACCATTATCCTAAGTGAAGTATCTAAAGAATGGAAAAACAAACACTACACGTACTCGTTATTAAATTGGAACTGATGAGCACACATGTGCACAGAGGGAAGTAAAACTCAGCAGAAATCAAGCAGTAGGGAAGGGGGAAGAGGGGGTGGGGGAAAACCTAACAGGTACAATGAACACTATCTGGGTGATGGGCACACTTATAACCCTGACTCAAGGATAACAAAATTGATACATGTAACCAAAAAAATTATACCCTCATACTATTTTGAAATTTAAAAACATAAGTCAAGAATGATATATTTCCATTTCTAGGGTAATTTTTTTAAAGTAGGAAAATATGTAAGTATGAAACTAATACACTGAAAAATAGGGCAATAAAAAGATATAAAATGGGACAAATGGGAAAAATAAACGTATGTAACCTAAGGGGACAAATAGAAAACAAATATCAAAATTTTAAAAAATCCAACTATATGCTGTTCACAAGAGACAGAAATAACATAAAAATATTGAAAGTAAAAAAAAGTTAGAAACTTTTTCTCATGTGAATCATAACAAAGTAGTACATCCATATACAAAAGAAAAAAATAGGTTTCAAGGGAAAAAACTTTACTAGAGATAAGTTGGAAGACTTTCTGATTATAACAATGTTCTCAGAATGATATAAAAATTCCATATTTGTATATTCTTAACTATGTACTTTCAAACCAAATGAAGCAAAATTTGACAAAACCACCAAAATCCACAAATCCACAATCCTAGTCAAGGATGGTAATAGACCTCTTGTAATATATGATAAAATAAAAACATAAAAATCAGTAGGAAGCTACCATTAAAAAAATTGTAGAGTAAGAAACTTCAAAAATTCTCTTCTCTGTAAAAGTGTTGAGAACACTGGCAAAAATTTTAAGAATGAACTTTTTCAGTTCTTTGTAAATTAAACAAGGCTTGCAGCAATCTGAGGAGCATTTATTCAAGAAAAACACATGAATATTTGTAAGACACATGAGCTATGTGAGATTTTAACTTTCCTTATAACCACATTTTCTATCCAGTTCTGGGAAACCTTAACAACCAACAGCCCACAATCATGGTGAAAAAAGAAAGTCTGGTAGTCACTGGGGAGGCCAGAACAGGGTTGGAACCCATTCAAAGGCTCATTCCCAGAGAAGTGTTATTCTTTGACATGTCTGGTGGTTCTCCAGAAGAATCAACTTGAAAAATTGTCTTTACGTTATATGACTCAGTCCACCCAGTGCAAAGCCTTTTTGCCAGGGGTGTTTGTTGAAAACAGTAAGAGGCAATTGTTAACTTGGTAGCTGCTGAAGTTTGTGGACAATAATTGGGGCAAATAATAGGCTAACCAATAATATAAAAGAAAAGGAAACATTTTCCAACTCATTCTATGAGGCCAATATTACCAAAACCAGACAGAAATATCACAAGATATGAAAACTACAGGTCAATATTTTTATGAATACAGATGTAAAAATTCTCAACACAAAACTAGCAGACTTAATCCTGCATCATGTAAAAAAGATTGTACACCATATCCAAGCAGAATTTATTTCAGAAATGCAGGTTGTTATCTGAATTCAGTGTAACACATTGATATAATTATTAATTGTTATATCAATGTAATACCAATCAATATAATAAATACACCATACTGATAGGATAAAGAACAAAACCCATATGATCCCTTTGATTAAAAAAATTAAAAGAACTAGAAATAGAAGAGAATTTCCTCAATCTAATAAAGATAATTTTCTGTTAAATTAGGCAAGAAAATGAAAGAAAAGATACTCATGTTTGAAAGGGAAGAAGTAACATCATTTCTCTTTGCTAATGACATAATTATATATATATAGAAAATCCTAAAAAATTCACACATGCACAAAAAACATTAGACCCCATAAGATGAGTTTGGCAATATTGAAGGATACATGATCAATACACAAAAATCAATTATTAATATACTTCTATACACTAGCAATGAACAATGCAAAAATGAAATTAATAAAATAATTTCACTTATGATAGCATCAAAAAGAACAAAATACTTAGTAATAAATTTAACAAAATAAGTGTTTAATTTGTACACTGAAAACTATGAAATGTCTGGGATAAATTAAAGAAAACTTAAATAAATGGAAAGACATTGTGTGCTTTTGAGTTGGAAGATTTACTATTGTTAGGATGGCAATACTCCCTATATTGATCTATATATTCACCATAATTCCTACCAAAATCCCTGTTCTCCTTTTTTACAGAAATTGATAAACTGATCTTAAAATTAATATGGACATACAAAGGACCCAGAACAGTCAAAACCATCTTGAATAAGAACAATAAAGTAAGAGTAGTCACACTTTCAGAATTCAAAACTTACTACACAACAGCAGTAGGCACGATTGTGTGGTACTGGTATAAGGATAGACATATAGACTAGTGGAGTATAATTGATAGTCCAGAAATAAACCCACATATTTATATTCAATTGGTTTTCAATAAGAATACCAAGACATTTTCAACAAATAGTTATGACACAGAATATTCATATGCAAAAAAGTAAATCTGGACCCCTACTTTTTCCCACATACAAAGATTAAGTTAAAATGTATAAAATACCTAAATGTAACAGCTAAATCTATAAAACTTTTAGAGGGAAACATAGATATAAATGGTTATGCTCTAGGAGACGGTTTGCTGGATATGACACCTAAAGAACAAGTAACCAAAGAAAGAATAGATAAACTGGACTTCATAAAAACTAAAAACTCTTGTTTCAAAGAACACTATCAAGAAAGTGAAAGACTATCCACAGATAGGAAAAAATATTCACAAATTATATACCTGATTGGGATCTAATATCTTATCCATAATATATACGGAACTATTACAATTCAACAATAAAACAAAACATAGCTTAATTAAAAAGAAGTCAAATAATTTAAATACAAACTTCTTCCAATTAAGAGAAAAGCAAATCAGAACAATGTGATACCTCTTTACATATACTAGGATGACAAAATAAAAAACACAGACAATAATAAGAGTTATGAGTATGTGGTAAAGTATCTCAGGAATGGAAAAACAAATACCACATGTACTCTCTAATAATTAGGAACTAAACAATAGGCACATATGGGCACAAAGAGATGTAAAGGACATTGGAAACCAAGAATGGAGGAGGTTGGGAGGTAGTGAAGTGTAAAAACTTACCTATCAGCTTCAGTGAACACTATTTTGGTGACGGGCATGTAAAAGCTCCAACTTAATCACTACACAAGGTATCCACGTAACAAAAACATTTTTGCCCTCTTAACATTTTGAAAAAAAAAATAGAAAAAATACTTCTAAAAACCCACAGATTATGAATAAATCACAGTGGAAATGGAAAAATATTTTAACCATAGTTGAAGTGAAAATACTAATTGCACATCAAAACTTGTTGATTTTATCTAAAGTCATCATGCTTAGAGGGAAATTTAGTTACTATAAACGTAAAAATAGAAGGGATGAAATCAAAGAGCTCATCACCTGCTCCAAGGTATTAGAAAAAGGGTAACAACTTAAAAGAATGTCGAAGGAAAAATAACAAAACATTTAATATATAGAAAACCATCCAACAGTGAAGATGATCAGCAAAGTCACAAGATTATTCTGAAAAGAATAGTGAAATTGGTACAGACCTGGAGAGATTCATATAAAAAAAAGAAAGCATACATTACCATATCCTGTATGTGAAAGGCTAGAGCATACAGATGCTGACATTTAAAAACCATAAGAGGCCATTATAAGCAAACATATGCCAATACATTTGATTGTTTGGGTGAAAAGGACAAATTTCTAGAAAAGTGAAACCTTAGAAAATGTTTACAAAAAGAAATAGAAAACGTGAATAATTTTATGTTTATTAAAGAAACTGAATATATAATTTAAAATATTCCCACAAACACCCATTTAGTTTAACCTGTAAATTCTATAAAACATTTAAGGAAAACCTGTGTCGATACTACACAAACCGTCCTATATAATAGGAAGAAAAGCGTCCTAAACTTTTTAAATTAGCCCACCATAGACTTTATACTAAAACCTGACAAGGACATTACAAGAAAAATAAATTACTGGCCAATCTCATAAATAAACAACTATGCAAAATGTAGCAACGTGTAAGCATACTGAATTCAGAAATATATAAAAAGTACTATATACATCTTGACCAAGTTGATTATTCAGAATTAATTAGTTAACAATCAAAATGTAGCATATATTTGCATTTAGAGCATGAGAAATTCATATAACATCATTTTAGCTTAGTTAAATTTGTTCATACCACATAATTCTATCACTATCATTAATTTCAGAGCTTATGTAAGCACTATATGAAACATATGTCAACTCTTGAGGCCATTTCTTTAGAAACTTTACAGGGACCCTTGATAATCCGTAGATCAATCTACTTTACTTTCACGTACTTGAGGTTCTCGGATTCTATAAGAAAAGGAACATAATAATTTATAGCTGTCAAATCTGAAGGGACAGTATTCTGCCCAATCTTGCTACTATGCCTCTGTGACTCGTTGAAATGTATAGAAAAAATGAAAGTTTTTTTTCAGTGTCCACCAGTCCTCTGCAATTCAAGAAAGACATATTCCTTTTGATATCCTGTGCAGTACTTATGAAGGAACAAGTATCTCCAATAAATCTCTTATTGAGTGACACTCATCTCTAAGAACTACGTTTTATTTTTGCTATTTCAATATGCAAAATTTAAATTTGAAATGCTTGTAGCGACTGCCACAGAGAAGCTCATTTAATAGCTATCTTCTTTTTTGATATTCAAATGTTTGATTTTCTGCATTTAATAAATGCAACTTTATGATGCTGGGGGTTAATTTAAGGTGGTATATAAAACAACGAATGAACAAAATATTATGTTAATGTCTATTATGACAAAATGATGTTCCTATATTTTTACAACTATAAAATTGGGGGAAAATGTATACAATTCTGGGTTGTATCTTATGTTAATTAAGAATAATAGAAACCATATCTATAACTTACAATGAGGTAACTACCCATTTTTACCTTTTCATCAAGTTAAACAAACCTTGGCTAAAATCCTGGCAATGCCAATTGCTTAATTTTTCTGAGACATCAATTTCCCATTTGTAAAATTGTGGCAAGACTATCTAACTAGTAGAAATTCTGAGAGGATTGCATGAGATAACATGCAACTTGTCTGTGGTGGTGCCTAGCACTTAATATGCACAACTAAATTTGAGTTTCATTGACTTCTTTATTGTATCATAAAATTTCATTTCTGTGTCCCACTCGTACACCCAAGAAGAAAGAATTCCTTAACTGATCTAATTCTGATATAAACAAATGTATAGCTGTGGACAAAGCAATCATCTTTTCTCAATAAATAATATCAATTGTCACATAAATAACAGGGCCAAATGTGAGTTTCTTGAATTACAAGATAATGTAACCTTGGGATTGGGACTCCCACATTAGGCATTATACAAGATGAGCTAGTGGAGGAATTGAGTAATTGAATGAGAATTCAATTGAATTGAATTCAGTTGAATACAATTGAGTAATTGAATTGAGTAATAAAAGGAGAAGCAAGGGCAGCAGCCTGACCAGGATTATACAGTTCCCACCGCACACAGCTGGCGCCCTTGGTTCCTGATGTACGTGGTGTCAGATTCAACTCCCCTTGGGCCATGCCCTGAGAGCCTGCTACATTATTTTGTAGCCCTTTTGGGCATACCTCTTTTTTACTTTAGTTGGCTTCAGTATGTTCTACTCATTACAATCAAATGAGTTTGGGCTATAAAATTGTCTCACTGCCTTATAAATTATATAATTCATATATTAATTTTCAAAATATTAAGTTGCATCATGGTTTTTTATGAATATTGATTTTTAAGTAGACTATAAGATTGGTTAATAGGCTTACTGGCATTATGTAGCACAGTTTGAAACTGACACCATTACCTTAAAAATATTAGCGGATTCATCATATATTGAATATTGAAGAAAAAGGAGAATATGAAGACTGCATAAGCCTAGAAAGGAAAATGATCAAAACAGATTGTCCAGTAATTTAATGGGTTGCACATAAAATACCATGGTCCTAAATTTTATTATACATATAAATTCTAGTTTATGCTAGGATATTTAATAACTTATACAAGAAATGTTTCAAGTTTGAACAAGTTGATGATATAATTAAGACTACAGAGTACATTTAAGTCAATAGAAATTTATTTTTTATATATATATTATACATATAAATAAATTAAGAGTTCTTTTGGCACAGGTAAAAAAAGAACTAATTAAAGTATAAGGTTATTTATGATGTCGTGTAAGAATAAGCAAACTACTCAATGATGTCAGCAGAGAGTCTGGCTTTTTCTGTTTTCACTCAGCCATCTTCAGGGTGTTGGCTATACTCCTTAGGCTTGTTTTTTTCATGCATACAAGATGCTGCTCCCGGCTTTGTAGTCTAACATGACCTTGTCCAAAATATAATGGGTAGTTGGCCATCCTAGACTGTTTTTGGGTTCTGGACTACAGACTTTCCCTAAAGCTCCCCAGCATACTTCCTCTTAAATCCCAACGATCAGGTTTGGGCAAGGTAACCTTCTATTGTCCAAGAAGAATTACAAATACTTCCTTTTTATTCCAAACATGCCCACATTTGGATGATAAATTGTAAGCCTACTCTCAGTTTGGGTCACATACCTATGTCTTAGGAGCATGGGATCCTAAAAAAGCAAGTATACAGTATTTTCAGACTCTGTCATGGAAAGTGATTCTGCCAAGGGATAAGGGAATGCCTTTGGGGTAAGCAACCAATAATATGTGCCACATGTTAACTACTAAACAATTTACAATTTCTGATTATGAAGTTGGACATATGCAAATTAGACTAAATAGTTTGTGCTAAATTTCTCTGGGATGTCTGCGAGTGTGAATTTAGGAAGAAATACTAATGAATCAATTTTATTATTAGAGGAAATCCAATTTTGTCTGCTATTTTGAAATATTGGTAATGATAAGATGAGCAATTTCTCTACTTTTACTCATTTAAAAAAATTTTGATAATATTTTAATATTTTCTTTTGTTTTCATCTAGAATTAGACCCAGTAACCAAGCAACTTATGCTCCAAACAGCTAAATCAACTTTCGGCCATCTGACAGATGCAAGTAAAATTTTCAAGTTATAATAAATATTCACGGTAACTAAATGCAAGCATTTATTACGTTTTAGTGTCTAGTAACCTTCCGACTAAAATGACTGTAATATTATCTATTCTAGAAAATAATGGAATAGGACATTTGTGAAAGTTCTTATTAATGATCCATGCACCTGCTTGTATGTTTTAATTTTACTTATGGTAATATTTTTGGTAACATGAATATTTATGACACACTACAAAAATTTTCACAGCCTGTCTTAGTAAAAGTATACCTGTAATAAGCCTTACTTAAGAGTTTTGCATTTTTAAAGAGGAATATAAACATTTCAACAGCTATTTCAAAGGTCTGTTTTTTAGTTTTAGTAAGTTTATTTATGTGAATAAAATATTACTTATAGTTGCTATAAACACACCTTATGCCAATCTTTATAAAATTTATAGTTATCACATGCCTGTAGAATACATAGAGAACCACTATGCATTAGTTCATGTTAGAATATCTAGTTAGTTTATGCTAGAATATTTAATGACTTATACAAGAAATGTGATTACAAGTTTGAACAAGTTGATGATATAATGAAGAATATGGAGTACATTTAAGTCAATAGAATTCCAGAGGGGTCTGAAGAAGCTCAGATGGTCAGATGGTATTGCTCTTCATGAAAAGAAAGCAGAACCCAAATGGGCTAAACATCTCAAAGGCCACATGTGTGGAGTGTGCATTTTAAAAGGTGGCAGACTGTGAGGTGTGATATGAGGAAATGGTAGAGAAGCCCACGGGAGAAGGAAACAGATTAGCAGTTTAACCAAATAGGATCTTTAAGGACCAGAAAATACCTACAGGGAGTTTTTAAAGACCAACTTGTTTATAGTGTGGTTCTAAATGCCAGCCCTCCCCTCTGCCTCCCAACAAAATCCTTAGTGAAATCCATATGATTCACTCTGATGCTTTCAGTGTTTCCTTATGGCTGCATTTGAACACATGTTGAGTCCTCCTTTAAGACAAAAGTGTGGTGAGAACAGAAGTTTCCCCAAAGGAGGCAACATCTGGGTTATATTTTGAGAACTCCTCTAGGATTTGTGAATTAAAGTGCAGCTTTCAGCTGTATTTTGGATTAAATCATCATGATGAAAGTGAGACAATAGTGTTTCCTCACCATGATTGCCAAATGACGCAATGATGGTGGTTGGTATATGACCTCATAGAAGAGGGACATTGTGAGATGACTCCTTGCAAACACTAATGCCACCTTTTTGTACCAATAATAATTGCATATTCCTACTGACCTCTGCTGATACAAGTGGCACTTTGTCTGACTCAACTGACAGGGACAAGTCCAGAGTTAAGGGAAGATCTTCTGTTTACAGATAAGCAATCAGATTGGGATAGGAACACTACTCTGAAAGAAAATGAAGAGAACAGTCTCCTCAATCCCTTACTTGGGAGAGGAGTTTAAGCCAGGAGTCAATGGAGCACTGGGTATCAAGGTAAATCTTGGCTGTTGTCTTTGCCTTGAGAAGATTTTTTTTGGTGGTGGTAGTGGGGGGCGGGTGGCAGGCAAGGGGAGGAACACAGATTTTTTTTTGTAGGAAATACATCAGTGATAGAGAGAATGCTATTCACCAGGCTTAGTGGGGATAGAAAATGCTGGAAAGGGCTAACTAAGTAGCTGGAACTGCCACCTTCCTGCAGAGAAATCTCGATTATGCTTCTCGGGGGTCCGCATAACAAGGAATGTGATGTATCAGGGGAGCAGACATATGAAAGGCAGTGCAAAGAGTGAAGTGAAGCCAGGAGAAAATCCTAGGTTGGAAGTGTGTCCAGAGATATTTAGAAGAAAATAGACATTTCTAATTAAATTCTTTTAAGTAATTTGCAGTGTCAGGTTTGAATTAAACCCTCTGTTTTCCCTCAAAATCTTTAATTGCTCACTGATGATTTTGATGTGAACAGTTTTTTTTTTTATGCTGAGTTGGAAAAAAGTGCCAACTCCAAGTTCCAGTTTGGTGAAGGCAAGAACAGATGCTGTACACTAAGCCAGACACATCTGTGTTAAACCATGTACACAGGAAAAATAAAATGAGAAACACTTTATTCTGGCAACGTGTTAATGATCATGCAAGTGTTCATTTTTAATTCCGTATTTGTCACTATGTTGTTTTGTGACAGCACTCAAGCTGCTTTGAATTTTGCTTTTTTTCCGGGGCATCCATTCCGGTACTTTGCAAAAGAATTATTTTGTTCACTAATTCCGGCAGAGTCAAAATTAAATGAACAGATCATATAACTGAATAAAACACCTAACCAGATGTTTTATGCTCTTTTTTTAATGCTGATTAGAATTTTTCCACAGACACAGAATTATTTTGACTAGTTTATAAAAATGACGAGTTCTAGACATAGCTCAGTTTGCTGGTGTAATTATTGGATGTTTAAATACAACCAAATTATTATGTGTAACTGCCATCAAAAGCCAGCTTCATGAATAGGACCTCACTCCCCGCTTACCTGCTCAAGTGGTGTTTAATTCTCCTGTGTTTACTTCTAAAAATTTTATTGTTTTACATTTCACAATAAATCTAAAATCAATTTGGAGTTGATTGTCATCTATGATGTGAATTTAAGGTTAAGTTGGTTTTTTCCCTATGAATATCTAATTTTCCTAGGCCCATGTATTGAAAAGATCATTCTCTACCCACTGAACTGCCTTGCCACCATTGTTATAAATTAGGTGACTGCATATGTGTGAGTATATGTATTTTCTCTTTTATAAAATAGGTGCATTTGTCTATCCCCACATCAATGCCATAATAACTTAAATTTTGAGACTCTATACAAATTTTGATTATTTAGGTAGAGTAAATCCCCCCACTTGTTCTTCTTCAAGATTGTCTTCTCAATTGGCTTCTTCTTTGAATTCATAGTTAAATTTTAGAATCAATTGACTTGTCAATATCCACAAAATAACCTGGAATTTTAAATTTGTCTTCTTGTCTTTGCTTTTCCGTAGTTTTGCTTTGGTGTGCTAAAATATTGTTTTGGTTTTATTTTTACTTATTCTGTTTAAGTTTTAAAGCTTTTTGAATCTGTGAGTTTATGTCTTTCATTAGTTTTAAACAATTTGCAGCCTATATTTTATCAAATATTTCTCTACCCCATTCTTTTTGCCCTCCTTTTAGGGCTCCATTTAAATATAAGTGAGAAATTTTCACTGTATGATCTTTTCTCCTACACATTTTTCTGTATTTCTTATTCTTTTTATCTCTACTTCAGTTTACATATTTTTAATTGCTCTTCCTTCCAGTTTACTAATCCTGCCTCTGCTGTTTTTGATTTGCTGTAAATTTATCTATTGAGTTCTTAATTTCCAGTTATATGGATGTCAATTGCTACATGATAGTCCACATTTTTCATCATTTTAGTCCATCTTTTCAACAATTTCCTTGAACATTTTAATCAAAGTTATTTTAAATTCCTGGTCTACTAACTTTAATATCTGTATCATCTGTGCTTCAAGATATCTAATTGTTTTTTCTTTTATCTTTGTCTTCTGCCACATAGTCTTGGTTGTTGGTATGCTTGTTCAATTTTCAATTGAATACTAGAAATTTTGTACACAAATTGTGCAGTGAAGAAACTTTTTAGTTTAATTAAGTCTCATTTCTAAATTTTCGTTGTTGCTGTATTTTCTTTTGGGATCTTAGTCATAAATCTTTGCTTAGGCCAATGGCCAGAGTAGTTTTTCCTGTGTTTTTTTCTAGAATTTTTATGGCTTCAGGTCTTACATTTAAGTGTTTAATCCATCTTTAGTTAACTTTTGTAGATCATGAGAGATAGGGATCCAGTTTCATTCTTCTGCACATGGCTATTTAATTTTCCCAGCACAATTTATTAAATAGAGTGTCTTTTCCTCAGTTTATGTTTTTGTCCACTTTGTCAAAAGTCAGTTGGTTGTAGGCATATGGAAAGGAAATAATTGACAGACTTAATAGATAACCTACAGAAGGGGAGAAAATACTAGCACACTATACATCCTACAAATGGCTAATATCCAGAGTCTACAAAGAAATCAAACAAATTAGCAAGAAAAAAACAAATAACCCCATCAAAAAGTGGGTGAAAGATATGAACAGATTTTTTCTAAAAAAAAGATTAGACAAATGGCCAGTACACATATGAAAAATGTTCAACATCGCTAATCATCACGGAAATGCACATTAAAACTACAATGAGTTACCACTCTACCCCTGTCAGAATGGCCATTAGTGAAAGGGCAAAAAACAATAGATGCTGGTGCAGATGCAGTGAAAAGGGAATACATATACACTGTTGGTGGGAATGTAAACTAGTACAACCTCTATGACAAACAGTATGGAGATTCCTCAAGAATTAAAAGTAGACTCACCATTCGATCCAGCAATCCAACCACTGGGTATCTACCAAAAAGAACAGAAGTCATTTTACAAAAAAAATACCCACCTGCACCTGAATGCTTATCACAGCACAATTCACAATTGCAAAGATATGGAATCAACCTAACTGCCCATCAACTGTGGAATGAATAAGGAAAATGTGGTGTGTATATACCATGGAGTACTGTTAAGATATAAAAAGGAATGAAATAATGTCTTTTGCAGCAACTTGAATGAAACTGGAGACGGTTATCCTCACTGAAGTATCTCAGGGATGGAAAAACAAATACCACAGGTTCTCACTTATAAGCGGGAGCTAAACAAAGGGTATATATTGTCATAAGTGGTGTAATGGACATTGAAAACTAAGAAGGGCGAGGGGTAAAAATCCACGTATGGGGGATAATGCACACTATTCTGGTGGCAGGTACACTAAAAGCCCTGACTTCAGCATTATACAATACAATTCATCCATGTAACACAAAACTCTTGTACTCCCTGAATATATTGAAATAAATTTTAAAGAAAGAAAGAAAGAAACATTCCAGCTGAAAAAAAATTGTGCAGAATTCAACATGTTTTTATCAGGGAGGTGAAGTGGGGGATTGATCACATTAACCAATAAGGGAAAATTGAGGCTGTGTCACAAGTGTGGTAAGCCTCCGTCTACTTCTTCTTCATCCCTGTTACTCTCCAGGGTTTTCAAGGGAATTTGGAAACATCAGTTGGGCCCCACCCTTGACAGTTCCTGAACTTGAATTTTGTCTCTTTAGGAAAGACTGATGAAAGCCCAGCTTTTTCCCAATAGGTTTCTAACCTACCTTTCGAGCCTCTTGCCCTGCACAGATGTCTTGAAGGAACAATTGATCGTGTGTTTGAGGTCCCTTAAAGTCTCTAATTTTGTCATTATAGACACAATAGACCACACCAAGCTCAGCTGGTTTCTGTTCCCGAGTATTGTCCCTCCGTCCAGGCAAATCCTTTGAGCAATATGAACAAATAACTGTAAAGTAGTAAAATCAGTTCCACATTGATAGTTCAACATCTCCAGATTACTGGGTCTTTATGATTTCCTGGAATTAGCAGATCTCTGAAGGCTTTGAAGACATGATTTTTCCTCCAGCTTTTCTAATTATGCTCAGCAGGAGCAATGGTCTACCACAAATTAACCTGCTCTTCCCAGAAGCAGAAGTTCTGAATATATTTTGTTGAAAAAAGATTAAATAAAACCTGTTACCTAAGTAAATTTATTTTCATATTCCCTTTGGTCCTACCACTTTATCATGGTTTTCTGTCTAAAGAACATGCCTAATTCAAAGTACGTTTTTTAGGAAGTGGTTGAGAGCATTTTTCCAAATGAATGGTTCAAGATTGCCTATCAACCCCTTCATATCTGAGACATTGATAGAGTCTCCTCTGCACCCATGTTTTCCACGACAGGAATAATTTTACACGAGACAATTAACTTAACTATCATATCTTTTAAACATGTATATTCTAAGATTGTGTCATGAGCATGAGATGGCAAAATCTTTTTCTCTCACTTTATTCTTTATGGAAACATAAGACTTTGAGGAATATATCTGGCCACCATGATTTGCTAAATAAATGAGGTTCATGGTGAGCAGTGGAAGCTTGATAGATATATGAGTAATTGTTGATAGAATGTGCAAAATATGTTTTAGATCCAGAATGTTTGGAAACCAGACTTTGAATTGGGGTTGACTCACTAAAGTGAAAAAGGAGCAGAATGAGTAAAAAAAAGAAAGAAAAAACATTTAAAATGTCGTAAGTCAAGTTCAATATTTGACCAAACTACTAATGAGTTTTATCCTCAGGATACAATGTTATAGTCACAGAAACATATTAGGAAGAATAAAACTAGTTATTTTTAAAATGGAAAAATATAGTTGGGACACTTTATAGCTGGTGAAAAGCCAATCTGTGACTACTCTTGAGCTAAATCAGGTTTATAATAGAGCAGAACAATCAGATTTAATTTTTAAACATAAATACCAAAACTTTTACTCTGGATATTTAAGAAATGTGGTAAATGGGAAGGCAGAAGGAAAATTAAGAAGTTCCCTTTTGTTTGGGCCTTCCCTACTTCTTAGGTTCATCTGTCAGTGCATATGTTACTTTCTGAAATTTTCTGAAAATCTCTTTAAAAACACATATGTGTTGCACAAAAAAAGGAATGATTAAGTACTCTTTGGAAAAGTCTATTTATAATGATTTTTCCAATGTTTCTCATTTTCACATGATAGCAATCAGGAAAATAGCAGTGGTGAGGAAGGGAACACACACAGCCAGGAGAACACGTGCAGTCCCGAGTGTGTGCTCTTAGCATTCCTCCCTTACCTGACATTTAAAGACATAAAAGACAATGGGATAGCCAAATGGAGGAAGCTTGCAGGTATAATGTTTCTTTACCCTATAAAGTATGTGGTATATGTTTCTTTTCAAGCTTCTTTTGGCCTTTGACTGGGTGATAGTTGCAGAGTGGATTGAACTTCAAAAGTGAACAAAGGAATTATTTACAATTTCTAATATTTCTCCTATTTAATCTATTCAAAACAAATATATGAGTCTCAATATGGAATATATCCACAGGGTCACCTGTGGAAATTTTAGAAGTTATATTTGCTCTCCCATTACCCTTTTTGGTTTCTACTCCAAGATATTTTAAATGGATGCCAGATACCTACATTTTTAAAAGTTTCATAACAGATTATACTAAAATTCCCTTCAAACTTGGGAGCATTTTCCTGGCATGAATCCCAAACTATCTTTTTTTTAAATCTCTGTTTGGTTCTGAAATAAAAGCCAAACTAATTTTTAAGACCTTTAACCAAATCCAGGTTGACCGTTCAAGTATGTATACTTTTCTTATCAGAGCCCTTACCTTTTGAAGGATGATGATAATCCTATTTTAGTTCCACTAGCTCTCAAAACAATTGGTTTTGTACTGGATAAGAAAAAATAAAATAGTAATATTAGAAAAAGCTGTCAGGAGAAATAACCTGGAAATAACTGTTACTTAGTGAGTTGAGAATCAGTGATTTGAGGATTTTCTAAAAAATATTCTACAAAACTTTAAAAACCTACATATTATGCACAATATACAAAAATGAAGCTAGAATATAAATGATTGAATTTTTGGTGAAAGTGATATTGGATCTCCTTTTATTTATGTATACATGAACACACATGCATGTACACAGGGCAGCCCCTAAAACAAAGTTAACACATGAAACCTACTGCTTTAGATACTTAACGGTCTATTTCTGGGTTAAGCCATATTATCTGATGGTTGTGCCTATCCAGATTTGATTGCTTTGGTTTTTGCTGAATTGTGTTTTGTGTGATAGTATAGCCTAATTTGGGGATGTTTTTTCTAGAAATGTGAAACCTCTTCTGACTTTACTGCACCGTAAGAACATAGGTGCTGATGTAATTTCTAATATTCTTTTCAATAAGACATGTGGGACGTGTTTTTATGTTTATAGCGCCAGGAATAGAACTTCTGAATAAACACTTTGTTTTCATGTAAAGGATACTATCACCTATAAATGAATCATTGATCTTTCTCTTTGTTGACTACTAGAAAGCTTTGGGCTAAATGTGTGCTCCGTCTCCACCAGATGTCCAGGAACATTTGGCGTGTTCTCAATGTGCTCCTCTCACTTCTGATAATCATCTCATTTTCTTATTCTCATTTTCCCTCTGTCCTAATTTTTTAGTCAGTCTTCATTTATTTTGTTTTGCAGTGTTATATATATTTTTATTAAAAGAACCTTTTTTAAGATAACATCTTTTAACAGGAAAAAAATAAACTAAATCCAGATTCATTATCACCTAGCACCAACCGTCTACCTTAAATCATTTTAACATTCATCAATATAACCAGAATAATGTAATTTTATAATGGTATTCTTTTGACCCTACTATGTTATTTTATTTATGGTTCATATAAGAACATAAAGCAATATAAAAATAGCCAAGATTATTGCCAGAGAACTTTAGGGAGAGTTTTTGGTTTATTCATTTGCTTAACTTATGAATTAATAATGTATGATAAAGGAGAATGGATAGATAAAATAATTATACTATTAATATAATCAGAAAATATTTTAATAAAATAGATTGTTGCCTTTAGATACCTTCTGAATAGACTCAATAGGCCAGTACTTAATTTATCATTTAATATAGTCAATTTATTCTATTACATTTCTAGTCATAAACATTGTGATTGCACTGGATCCATCCTGTGTAATACATGATTTTTAAATTTAGGTTAAAACTGAAATGTTCTCCAAGAGAAATATAGATAAAAGCTAGAAACAGAGGAGTTTTCCAAAGATTTAGTATGACTACCTTACTTTATATTTCTACCAAATAAATTATGAAAATAAAGCTTAAGAAGTAAAAAAAACAGATGTTAGGTTACAATTTGAGAATTGTTCTGCTTCTAATTTGAACAAATGTTATGGTCGCAAAATTGTTCTTGATTTAATATTCTTGTCATGCATAATCATTGTGAGAAATTGTTATGTTTTTAATCACAGTTTTCTGGAAGAAAAAATAAGTAAAGCAAATTTCTAGACTATGGCAATGATTTATGCCTTTAAAAACAGGTTTTAAAGTTTTCTGAAGACATTTCACTTATTTCAACAAATTTTTTTTGCATAAATAATTTAAAAACAATAAAGAGTATTTGAGGCTCTCTATTATTTTAATAGGAGTTTTAATTTTGAAAGAAAACAAGAGAGCCAGGCTCTTGAATTTACAATTAAACTATCGTTTTTGTCATTTACTCATGTGTGTAGGGTACAATATATTATTGCTCATGAAATATACAAAGTACTGATAGTGACTGCAAATTGGTCAATTCATTCCTGTTAGTTGCTGCATTATTAACGTTGTTAGACTTTCCCTATTGTACCCTTAAGTAAATCATGTACAAATGATAAAATCTGTATTTAACAAAATGACAGAGGAGTTTACCAAAGCTATATTACTTACCTGTGTTGACAATACCCAGAGAGCTAATGACCCAAAAATTTCCGCCACAATTTTCTTAACTCTATATAGTAGGAAAGTAAAGTCACCATATGAACTATTTATTTTTTCATTCCATAGACATAAATAGATAGCCTAATATATGACAGATTGTATTGTTAGCCACACTGACTTAATTCAGTGCTTATCACTTCTGTATACGTGGTGACTTTCTAATGGTCATGCATTTATTTTCAGGACCAAAGCCTTAAATTCTAAGGAAAAAATATGATTTCCTACTTAAGAATAGGATTCTGTATTATTATCGTTATTTTCTTCATACTTTAAAGGATTAGTGTTCTTATTTAGAGAGCTTAACAAAAATCCAAAGTATTCACTTACTAAAGTTTACTTTCACATACTTTCACACAGCAATAAATATTTAGCTATTTTAAGATCTGCCTTTAAACTAAAATGATTCAGGAGTAAATTGTATAATGACTGTTGGTTTAAGTATATATATATATGACAGAGAGAAAAAGAGAGAATGAGAAAGACAAGAAGGAAAGAGAGAGTTTGAGAGATGAACTGGTAGAAAAAGAATTTTCCAAATTGATCTCATAACAGTGACACACATTAACTGAGTAGCAATTATAGTAATCCTGGAAGTTGATATGCATAAAAATCAAAATACCAATCTGATATCATCACTATTTGTACCATTTCATTCTTATAATGTGCTTGTAGACATTTACATTGAAGTATAATAGGCATATGGTAATATTACACAGTTATTAAGTGGACAGGTCAATGAATTTGGACATAGTGGCAACAACCATGTAACCACTACAAAGTTCATTATAGAACACTACCAGCACTCCAAAAGCCTCTCTCATTTCTACCTGCTATCATTGATCTCTCCCTAAAAGTAACAATTAGTCTAATTTTTCATCATAGTTTAGTTTTACCTGTTCTTAAACTTTATATAAATACAATTATGTGCTATGCATTATTTTGCCACTGGCTTTGTCCTCCTAAAGTTATGTCTATGGCATCTCTCAATGCTGACATGTGTAGCAGCTGTTGGGTCATTTACATTGATGAATGTCAATCCATGGTAGTAATATTCTACTATTACATGGTATGGATACATACAATAGATTTTACCATTTATAAACATTTTAGTTTTCCTAAGTTTTTAGTTATTAAGAATACTGCTATGGATCCTAGCTCCAGGAAATATGGAGTAAACGCACTCTTCCCTGTTTCTCTCACCGAAAGCAGCTGTAGAATCTAAGGAGAATGCACAGAGCAACTACTCAGCATTCTGAAAAGTAAATAGGTAGATTGGGGAAGAAGAGAGTAATTCAAAGTAATACCAAACTGGCAGTGAGCTTATCATTTTTTTCGCCTTTGTTATTCACATTGCTTGGCCCAGTAGGTGGGTACAATCTCAGAAGTGCCAGGCAGAATGAGGTAACCTGTTCCCCAGCTTGTTTGGCCAAAGCCATGGAAAGAAGAATCAGGGGGTACTGGAAAGTACTAAAGAGAGAAATGAAATGAAAAAGCTCATGAAAAGTGACCCCATAAATTTAAGACCTCCTAAACTCACACTGAGATGCACATGCATAGACCTGTTCCTCATTAGCATTAAAAAAGACTTTGAGCATTGAGACAGCAGGTAGACCACCAATCTTGCTGGCCACTGCATGGCACACATCAAGGACTGATCTCAGGAGCACTTCAAAGACTTTGAAAACTGAACTGACAGTGAACCACAGCCCACAGAAGGTGTGTTGGAACTTGCAGCCTAATCTAACTAGGTCTTTTGCCTCCTTTAACAAAAATGTCATCATTCTCAATAGGATTGAAATAAGATCTATTATAATTATAAAAAATATAAAAGAAATTTTTGTATAAAAATGTATGATAAAATTAAATTAAATATCCAAAATAAAAGATATGTGTGTATGTATATGTATACAGGCATATATACATTTGTATATATATTAAAAAAAATCTGTCCTGAAAGTAACCAGCCATGTAACCATTCTCATTATATTAACAATGGCTGGATGGCTGGATATTTTCCGGACAGACTATATATATATATATATATATATATATTTGTGTTGGTCAATACTATCATGCCATCTGTAGATAATGACAGATTTATTTATTCTTTTTATTTCTTATATTTTAAAGTTTATTTTCCTGACTCATTACACTGGCTTATACCACTAGTGTAATATAGAATAGAAATGATGATAGAACAGTTTCAGTGTTTCACCATGTATGCTTCAGGTTTGTATGTGTATACTTTGCTGGATCAATAAAATTCTCTACAATCTGGTTTGTTAAGGGTTTTTATTAAATGAATGTTGAATTATACCAAATGTTCCACATCTATTGAGAGGAAAATAAAATTTGTGGTCATTCTTTAAAAATAAGATAATGATGTATTTCACATATTAAGTCAATATTGTCCTATTGTAATAAAGCCAATTTTGTATGATTTTGTTATAATGCTGAGTCAGGTATAATAATTCCTTATTTAAAATTTTGGTATCTAAGTAAGGAAGGCTTATGGCCCTGTAATTTTGCTTTTTTTAGTATTTTTTTTGTTTTGTATAAATGTTATACTGGATTCTTAAAACATTTTGAGATTTTTTAAAAAATCCCATTAAAAGAAGAGTATATTTTAAAATGGCATTATTTCTTTTTAAGATTTTTGTAAAATTCAGTCAAGAAGCCAATTAGCCCTTGAGTCATAGATTAAATTCTTTAATAAATATAAAATTATTCATATTTAAAAATACCTTTTATTGTGAGTTTTAGTAACCAATATTCCACTTTCTACTTCCACGAGATCCACTATTTTAGCTCCCACATTTGAGTGAAAATATGCCGTGTTTGTCTTTCTGTGCCTGGCTTTCATTCATTCATTCATTCATTCATAATGTTGCTATCCATGTTGCTGCTAATGATATGATATCATTCTTTTTATGGTTGAATAATGTTCCATTGTATAAACATACCAAATTTTCTTTTTTTGTTTAAGGAAGAAAACATATTTTTTAATGAGAATTGGGAATTGCAGTATTATCTTGTTTCTGCTAAAGATAAGATGATCTGCTTGCTTTGTGATACTGCAACATCAACATTAAAGAAATTCAATGCTCATCTGCATTATAACACTCATAGGGACCACAGTATTTTAAATTAGAGGGAGAGGTGCTAAAGGTTGTGTTGCAGAAATTAAAAGATGAAAAGCAAAAGCAAAGACAATTCTTTCAAGCAGCAATAGGATCTGGAAATAATGCCACTGAAGCAACTTATAAAGTAGCTTATGTACTCGGGGGGCGGGCGGGGGAAAAAGGGAAGTCATTCACTAATGGAGAAGTTGTGAAAGAATGCATTGTCGAAGTTGCAGGAAAACATACCAAATTTTCTTTATCCATTCATTCACTGATGCGAGGCAGTCCGCAACCTTTTTGGCACCAGGGACAGGTTTCACAGAAGACAATTTTTCCATGGATGGGGGATGGGAGTAGGGGTGGCGGTGCTCTGCGAACTGGTCGCTAACTGGCCACGGACAGGTCCGCAGCCCAGGGGTTGGGGACAACAGCACTGATGGACATGTAGATTGCCTTCGTATCTGGGCTATTGTAAATAGTGCTGCAATAAACATGGAAGTGTAGATACCTCTTCAAAATACAGATTTCCTATCTTTTGTATATACACCCAACAATGGGATTACTGGATTTATTTTTTGATTTTTTTAGCAACCTTTATACTGTTTTCCATAATGGCTGTACTAATTTACCTTCCTGCCAACAGTGTACTAGCATTCCTCTTTCTCCACACGTTCTCCAACAGTTGTTACCTTTTGACTTTTGGTAACGGCCATCCTACCAAAGGTGAGGTGACATCACATTGTAGTTTTGATTTCAATGCCCCTAATGGTTGGTGATGTTAAGCATTTTTTCATATACCTGTTTGCTATTTTTATGTCTCCTTTTAAGACATATCTATTCAGATCTTTTGCCCATTTTTAATTGGATTATTTGATTTTTGCTATTGAGTTGTTTGAGTTTCTTATATATGATAGTTATTAATCCCTTGTTGGCTGGATAGTTTGCAAGTATTTTCTCCCATTCTGTAAATTATCTCTTCACTTTCTTGTTTCCTTTGCTGTGCAGAATCTTTTTAGCTTGATGTAATCCCATTTGTCTATTTTTGCTTCTGTTGCCTGTGCTTTTGAGGTCTTATTCAAAAAATCTTTGCCCAGACCAATGTCCTGTAGCATTTCCCCAGTGTTTTCTTTCAGTGGTTTCATAGTTTCATGTCTTACATGTAAGTCTTTAAACCATTTTGAGTTGATTTTTGTGTGTGGTGAAAGATGGGGAACTAATTTTATTCCTCTGCATATGGATATCAGTTTTCCCAGAACAATTCATTAAAGATAATGTCCTTTCCCCAATGTATGTTTTTGTCACCTTTGGTGAAAGTGACTTGGCTGTAAGTATGTGGATTTATTTCTGGGTTCACTATTCTTCTCCATTGATCTATGTGTCTGTTTTTAGGCCAGTACCATGCTGTTTTGGTTACCATAGCTTTGTAGTATAATTTCAAATCAGGTAATGTAATGTCTCCAGGTTTGGTCTTTTTGCTCAGGATTGCTTTAGCTCAGGGGTCTTTTGTGGTTCATACAAATTTTAGGATTATTTTTTCTATTTCTACAAGAACATCATTTGTATTTTGATAGGGATTGCATTGAATCTGTAGACCACTTTGGATAGTATAGATATTACTTATAATATTAATTCACCCAATCCATGAGCATGGGATATCTTTCCTCTTTTTTTGTTCATCCTCTTCAATTTCTTTCATCAGTGTTTTATAGTTTCCCTTGTAGAGATATTTCACTTTATTTTGGTTAAATTTATTCATAGGTATTTTATCTTTTGTAGCTATTGTAAATAGTATTGCTTTTTTTATTTCTTTTCAGATTGATCATTGTTAGCATACATAAAGACTACTGCTTTTTAATGTTGATTTTTTTGTCTTTCAACTTTACTGAATTTGTTTATTAGTCCTAAGAGTATTTTTGTGGAGTCTTTAGGTTTTTCTAAATATAAGATCATGTTATCATCAAACAAGGATAATTTGACATCTTCCTTTCTAATTTGGATGTCCTTTATTATTTTCTCTTAGCTAATTGCTCTGGCTAGGACTTCCAGTAGTATATTGAATAGAAATGGTGGAAGTGGGCCTTCTTATCTTGTTTCTGATCTTGGTGGAAAGGCTTTTATTTTTCCCTGTTCAATATGATATTAGCTCTGGGTTTTTCATATATGGCCTTTATCATGTTTAGGTATGTTCCTTCTATGCCTAGTTTATTCAGAGTTTTTATCATGAAGGGATGTTGAATTTTATCAAGTGCTTTTTCAGCATCTACTGAAATGATCACATGGATTTTGTTCTTGATTCTGTTTATGTGATATATCATGTTTATTGATTTGCATATGTTGAACCATCTTTGCATCCCTGGGATGAATCCTAGTTGATCACAGTAAGTGATATTTTTAATGTATTATTGAATTCAGTTTGCTAGTATTTTGCTAAGGATTTTTGCATCTATGTTTATTGAGGGTATTGGCCTCATAGTTTTCTTTTTTTTTTTTTTTTGGGTCCTCTGGTTTTGGTATCCGTGTGACACTGGACTCAAAGAATGAGTCAGGAAGAATTCCTTCCTCTTCAATTTTTTGAAAGAGCTTGAGTGTAATTGGTATATGTTCTTCTTTAAATGTTGGGTAGAATTCACCAGTGAAGGCATCGGCTCCTGGGCTTTTTTCTTTTTTTTCCCAATGGGAAATTTCTTATCACTGCTGCAGTCTCATCAATCTCCTTCCTCATTATTGGTCTGTACAAGTTTTCTATTTCTTCATGGTTCAGTCTTGGTAAGTTTTTGTCTTAGGTTTCATCCTTCAAGTATCTAGATGTGCCTTTCCTTAGATATTGATATCTATATAAATTATGTATAATCTGTCTGTATTTGTCTATAGATTTATCTACCTACAGGTAGTTAGATCTTTATTGATGTTCAGAGATTCTTCAATCCATGACTTAATAGTTTTGTTAGTATAGGGAAATTCTCTGCCAGTAATTCTTCAAATACTTTTAATATATTTTCTTTTCCTATTTCTGGGACTTTGGTAATAAGTATATTAGCCCTATTTAATATGTTTCTATAAGTCTTATCCTCTTTTCTGTATCTTTTATTTTATGTTTTCTATCTGCTGTAATTTGGATCTTTTCTATTGCTATGTCTTCTAGTTTACTAATCTATATTTTGCTCTTGCTAATTTTCTTTTAAATCTATATATTGAGTTCTATAATATTTATCTTTATAATTCCAGTTTTCTGATGTATTCTTTATATTTTTATCTGTTAAATGTTATAGCTATTTTAAAATCCATTTTAATACCAATATCTGGATTATCCAGTGGGCCCTAAGTGTAATACTGTAATGTATACTTACAAAAGAGACACAGAGGGAGATTTTAAGACAGAAGAGGAAGAAGATGGTGATGTGATGATGGAAGCAGAGGGAGGAAAGATGATGTGATGTGGGGCCACAAACCAAGGAATAAGGAGAGCTTTCCTAGAGCCTAGGGAGAGAGTGCAGCTCTGCTGATATATATCTTGATTTCAGTTTATGAAAACTGATTTTGGACCTCTGGTCTCCTGGAATGTAGGAGAATAATTTACCAATACATTTGTGGTAATTTGTTACAGTAGTCATAGGAGATTAATACAGGCACTTTTAATAGAATGTTGGATTTTGTGTATAAAATATTGTAGAGGCTCTGAAAGACATTATTTTGTTCCAGAGAAAATCTAATCTTTTTTTCTAATTGGCAGAACAGTTATGAGAAGATCACCTTGATTTAACGAACACGTTTGTTTTCAGATTGTCCTCTTCTGATATATAGACCTCTGGTGTCTCATTTCAAAGCCAGGGGTTTTAACAAAGGCATCTTCTCCTTCTTGGAGCTATCCATTCAATAAATGGACTTCGAAATTGTTCTAGACATGAGGGATAAAGTTATTAAATTACAGTTGTTTTCTTCCAGGAACTCAGAATTAGAGACAGACTTCAACATAACTAATATTAGCACCTGTGATACAATAGCAAAATTGGTCAGTTTTGTGACAGTTGGGGAGATATTATGGAGTACCTTACATCCTCAAGTTTTTAATCTTTTCTCCACACTCTGAAATTTTACAATATTTATCTTTTCAGAGTGTATTGTAGGTAGTGGTGATCATGTGGCCCTATTCTACCTATGAAATATTTAGAGGTGTTCTCTGTGGAGGGTTTGACTTCTAAAGAAACAGACATATCAGTAGCAAACATTTTTGGTGTTTCCCATTCTTTTATCCTAGAACACAGACTGTGACCATATTGTGATCGTGCTATACACAAAAAGATGTAGCAAGAAAATAGCAAGAGCCTATCTCCTTTACTACATCAGTGAATTGGACAGCCTACCTACAGATTTCTTATATCACTAATCCAATCAACTTTGGTTTTCTTCAAACTGTTGAAGTAGGGCTAGAATGTATTCTTTCTCAAAACAAGGGAATAAGAGGTAATTTTGCAGGTAGAAATTATAAAGAAATATAGATAGTGAATCTACATGAAGAATATACATGTTATCTAAGCCTAGAAGAATGATGGTTATGTTAGGAAGACGGGAGGTGACCTATACTTTGGAGCACCACATGAAGCATTAACTTAGTGGAAAAAATAACAACAACAACACAAGGTTGAAATGGAGAAAATATGACAGATTTACATGGAACAGGAGGCTGGGAAGTAATTTGGTGTCATGTTTTGCAAGGGGCTTGATTTTTATATATTTGGATCGCCTCCTAACATCACTAGGATGCCATTGGAATTTTTAAAGTAGGAATTTCTATAATCTGTGCTTGAGACAAATAACTCATGTGGAAAATAGACTAAGGGTATGAGTATAGGCAGGGTTTAATGCTGTTTACCTATCTCAGGTATGCTTACTTCAGTGGCATCAAACACGTATATTAAAATGATGTAATGTAAATGTATCTCTCCAGTAATGGAATTCAAACATACTCTATAAACTTCCATATGACATGGACCCTTGATATTTTTAGAGGAATATCTATATCTATGCACAGTTACAAAGGATAAAATCAACAAGAGTCCTCCTGTTTGGAGTCTGAAGGCCTTTACTCTGTTACACTATTTTTTTTTTCCTCTTGACCTGACAGAGCTCCCAGTTCATTGAACTTCTGGGCACAAAACAAGGGACATCTGTTCAGTTGAACTTTTTGTAATTGATATGTTAATTAAAAACGACTTTTGGCTTTTAGCATTTTGTTTATTTTTCATAATACATATGCCCTGTGCCATTTCACAATGGGTATTGGCTTATAAATATCAAATACAAATAAACAAAGCAGGCAACTCATTATTACTTTCGAACTTGAACTTTAAGTTGTACATGATGTAACTCTAAGTGCTTTCTTTCACCTTTCTCTGGCCAGAATATTCTGGGATTTCCTCCAGAATAAAGATCAGCTCAGTGGGAGTCATGCATCTGTCACATCTGGACTATCTCAATGGAGCCTAGTCAGTGTGCACAGAGGCCATGTGAAGGTTGCAGATTTCATAAAGTGTGGCAGCCTGCTTATATCTTGCAGCCAAAAGCACAAGCATATTACTCAATTCCCTACTTTCTAATGCAGCATTCTGGTTCATTATTTTTATTACTCACACCAATACCAATGACAAAATAATCAGGAAAAATTTAGGCCAGGCTGAAAACCATTCAGCAACCCTGCAGAATGCAGGAAAAGGAGACCCCCAGCCCTTCCTTTGGAATCACGGCTTTTAAACAAAGGTGATATACAGCTTGTAAGAAAAAATAATAGAGCTACAAGTAATAACAGAATATAACCGCAAAACAATCACAAAAACTACAGTGAACTTGCCTGAGTATGTGCATAACCTGATGGGAGTTTTTGTTTTCTGTTTTCTTTCCGTATCCAGCTTCTAGGAGACGGGTTTTCTGGAAGGGGAGCTAAGGTTTAATTGTTATATATTACACAATAGGATGTTGAAATAAAATGAGTGTTGGTTATGTTTTATAGACATAGATAGGTATAGATGTAGCTATAGACATAGTGCAAAAGGGTTACATTTTATACTTCAAGATTAAACACAATGTTTTGTATTTCAGCATAGACACATATGTACTAGGGCCTGCCTGATAATATATATTTATAAATAACAATGCATATCAAGGTGAAAAATAATGTAAGTTAACATGATTAGAATAACCAAAATTGTTTTTAGCATAGAATTCTGTTATAATTCTAGCCATTAAAATAAAGCGAATCTGCAGTTGTTGATTCATTTAATTCTCATTATAATAGCAAAAGTACTTTATTGACTTGAAAAAATAACTAGTTTTAAAAATAAAACAAATGATATTTATGAGATTTTATCATGCTAAATTTAATAAAACATGATGAAAGGATATATTTTAAATCATTATAGTTTTGAGAAGATGACTATCAAGCAAAACCAACTTCCATTTTCATTAATGTTATATTAAAATGTCAAAAGCAGCCACCTTTTTGTCTAAGATTTTGTCTGTATTCTTTTACAGACTTCTATAGAATACCTACATTAAGGAAATCTTTGTTTTAAGTTCTGGGGAATAAAAGAATTAAAAATAAACACGAAAATTTCATTCCTTTAGTGGATTTTGTAATCTATGTTAATATAAAGTTATATAATACCTTAATGGAATGAGTGGTGGTAAAATTTTGGCCACTTTAATGTATGACAATTTTCTTGTTTTCTTCCCTATAGCAGTATTATTCTCGATCATCAGAAAAGCTGCTGGTAACTGTACTAAGTGTTTTACATATGTTATTTTATTTAAACTTTATGACAATCCTATGACATATAGAGGATTATTATTTCCATTTTACAGATGGAAAATCTGAGACTCAAGAGAATCAAGAACTTACCCAATGCTACACAGCTCATAGGGCTGAAAATGAAACTTAAAGCCATCCTTGTCTATCTGATTTTAGAGGCAAAATTTTTAAGCTCTACAGATCCATTCTCTGTACTGTCTCCAGAATAATGTATCTAAATAACCAATTATAATCATGACAGCTTATATGCTTTTCATTTTTCCAGTGACTACCCTTTGCTTACAGAAGCAAATCTAAATCTTCTAACATGGTATACAAATAGATATGTTCCTGCCCATTTCTCCTGCCCCTTAGCTCTCTTCACTGAGTGCTTTAAAACCTTCTTATCCTACCATACTGAATTCCCGTAGTTGTCAGTATGCTGGTTTGTGGATGTGTGTATTTGCTTATACTGCTTGCTCTGCCTTGAATATCCTTTTTTCCTTGTTCAACTTATGACATATACTTAACCTTCAGAATAAACTCAAGTGTCACCTGATTCAGCAAGACTTTGCTGACACGTGAAGTTACTGATCACCTTCCCCATTTGCTTCTACATGATTCAATGCAAATATTTATTGGGATGCTTTAACTTGTATATCTGTCCCCACTTTCACCAGACTATAAACTGAGAGCATGATGTTACATGTTTAGTTCTGTTATTCTTATGTATGGCACATAATAAACTACATAGTAAATGTTTATTAAATAAATAAATTTTAGAACACCAGAGCCTATGAAATATAATTAATTAATTAATTATTCCCTTTATAGATAGAAGTATAACCCAGGAGGTTGGTTTATATATAGATAGATATAAAAAAGCAACCAATGTTGCTTACAGATTACATTCAATAAATGATTGTAGATACTTTCAAAAGTCTTGTATAGATTTGGTAATATAACTTCTAAGTGCCCTACCAATTCTCAAACCCATTCATTCGTATCCATGGCTTATAGGTTAAAGCCTAAGTGACTTAGATAGTAAAAGCCCATTCATGATGCACCTCCTGCCAAGTTCTCCAGGTTCCTCTGTCATTTACTGTTCTTTACTTTATGCTCCACTAATGCAAAATTACATGAAATTTTCTAAATACAACAACTTATTTCACACCTCTGTGCCTTTACCTACGTTGTTGTCTTCTCTCTTTAGCCTGGTAAATAAGTTCATCTTTCAAACCTTGCCCACGTGAAACTTCTCTGAAGCCTTTCCCAATGACTTCAGCACTCTCCCCTCCATGTCACCCACCTCCTGTGAAGGTTTTAGTCTCTCTTATCTGTTCTATACTGCTTTTGTCCCTTGTATGTAATTTATATTCATTGTTTATAATTATCTCTTCCTTCTACTAAAATGTAAGCTGCTTAGCGAAATGCTTCAGGACATTGGTCTGGACAAATATCTTTTTGATTAAGACCTCAAAAGCCCAGGCAACAAAAGCCAAAATAGACAAATGGGATTACCTCAAGTTAAAAAGCCTCTGCACAGCAAAAGAAACAATCAACAAAGTGCAGAGACAACCTACAGAAGAGAGAAAATATTTGCAAACTACCCATCCAACAATGGATACATAACCAGAATATATAAGGAATTCAAACAACTCAATAGCAAAAAAACAAATAATCTGGGCAAATAATCCAAACAGACACTTAACAAAAGAAGATATACAAGTGACTAACAGGTATTTAAAAATGCTCAACATTACTAATCATCAGGGAAATTCAAATCAAAACCACAATGAGATGTTGCTTTACATTTGATAGGATGGCCTTTATCAAAGAGTCAAAAGATAACAAGTGTTGGAGAGTATGGGAAGAAAGGGGAATGCCAGGACATTGTTGGTAGGAATGTAAATTAATACAGCCACTGTGGAAAACAGTATGTAGGTTCCTTAAAGAGCTAAAAATAGATCTACCACATGATCCAGCAATATCATTTCTGGGTATACATTCAAAAGAAAGAATGTCTGTATTTCAAAGAGGTGTCTGCACTCCCATGTTTATTGCAGCACTTTCCACAATAGCCAAGATATGGAACAACCTACATGTCCATTAGTGGATGAATGGATAAAGAAAATTTGTATATGTATACAATGGGATATTATTCAGCCATAAAAAATAATGAAATTCTATCATTAGCACCAAACTGCTAATGCACAGAATTGGAAGTTATTATGTTAAATGAAATAAGCCAAGTGCAAAAAGACAAATATTGTATATTTTCACTCAAATGTGGAAGCAGAAAATGTTGATCTTATGGAGGTAGAAAGTAGAATATTTATTGGTTACCAGAGCCTGGGAAAAGTGGAGGGGGGATGAAGAAAGGTTGGTTAATGGGTACAAGAATGCAATTTGACAGAAGGAATAAGTTCTAGTATTTGATAGCACAGTGGGGTGACAATAGTTAACAATAATTTATTGTATATTTTAAAATAACTAGAGGAGGACACTTAGAATGTTCCCAACACAAAGAAATGTTAAATATTTCAGGTGATGGATATCCTAATTACCCTGATTTGATTATTACACATTATATATATATATAAAAATATCACTTGTATCCCATATACATATTAATTTAAAAAATTAAAAATTTTAAAGATAAATAAGTAAAATGTAAGCTGCTTAAATGCAGATGCAGTCTCTTCCTTGTCTACCTCTTTATATCTCTAACTTCTGTTAAGGTTTAGCAAGAGATGAACGTAAGAGCCGACCTGGTCCAGGTGTCAACTTTTGTAAATGGAGTCTGATTGCTATAAATTTTAGAATGCTATTTTTATATTAAAATCTAATTGATGTTTTATTTAGAACTGTCAAAGTGCAAACCAGAACATTCTTTCAAATGAAATGAGTGTCCTAGTTCAAGTAATACATTTATGTGTCAGTCCTATATTTGCAAAAAATAAAAGGCCTGTAACTGAGAATACATATTCTCATAAGAATTAACATTAAATTGGTTTTATTTTCTGCCTTGAATGGGAAAATCACATAATTCCTTCTCAAAATCTTTTGGTGTTTTTATGAGTAATTGATTTGACAGCATATCTTTAGAAACCTATATTTCCTTTATCAAACTTTCAACTTGCATGTTTCTAGAACTTGTCAATGTCTGTCAATGGTTCCCTGTAAAGTGGGAAGAGGGACTGGAGGTAGTTAGAAGGCACTTTTGTTTCTATTTTATATATTTTTATATTTCTGAGACATTTAAAGTAGATGCATTTATATTATTATTTTGGTAAAGAAATAAAATAAATAGCATATCTGACTGAATGTGGTTCAACAACTGTTTACTAATTGAGTCCCTTAGAAAATATTTTATTATGAAGAAAATGGATTTTGAAACAATTTTGGGTTAAAAAATGTTTTCTTTATAGATTGTCTTTATTACCTTTGTCTGGAGATACAGTTGCTTTTTCCAAAATCATGATTCATAAGTTTCAAGGATAACGTATACAGACACCTGAAATAAAGACTGAGGTCCTCCTTGTTCCCTAATATTTCCTCCTTCAACACAAAATAAAACAAAACATTTCTACTGGAAATATCCATGTACACAAATCACAATAAACATATTCAATGGTCCAGATAGATGTTTCTGTTTTCCAATTCAAAGTGGATTTGGAAATACAAACAGATATGATCTGAAAAAAATATGCTAATGTACTGTTTCGCTTTCCATTTTACCTAGTGTTCTTTTTTAAGTCATCTGGAAAGTTAGTGCAGGATTACCAGTAATTTCTTCAATCCTGTCTCTGTTCTCTTATTAATTTGTTAATTTAACTTTCTCCTGAACACCCATGCAGAAGTCAGCACTCAGAGAATGAGGAAACATTCACAGATGTCTCTTAAGATATTAATTCATTGGCTGATCTCCCAAGCAGATATTTCTTTTTTAGGAAAAATATTATTATTATTATATTATTATTATTATAATATTATTATTAATGATTAATGTTTTCTTTTCCCAACACCAGAACCTGAATCAGCCATTACTTCAGGAAGCCCTGATTCTTTTTATTATTATTTTTAATACTAATATTTATATGAGATTATCATTATCTTTGTTTATCAGATTCTATGTATGTTCTGTCTTATACAACATCTCACTGGTCTGTTCTGCTCTCCTTTCCAACATTGCTATGGATTTCATTTTATTTTAAGACTTTTTCTTCCACTGCAGTGGAATTTGGGTGTGGAGAAATAGTGAACACTTTTGTTCTGCTAGCCATGTCAAACTGGAGGTATCCCATTGAATATTTACCCTGCCTAAAAATTATGTACCTGCTCCAGCTTAGTGTTCATAAACAATAGGTTAGTAACAATTATGGAGGAACATACATGTACTCACCACAGCTTTCCTCTGGATATGGTTCTGAGTGGAAATGTTCACTGGCATTTCTTTAATAGTAAGTATGTATATAAATTTCAATGGCAAAGATTGACATTGTTTTTCTTCGTTTTTCCAGTTAACAAGTACTCATTCCTTCCTTTTTTATTTCAAGGTTCCTGATAAAAATAAGCAGATCAATTTATTTTTCCTCACAGCAGTAAAATATTAGTCAAATATGTTAGTCTTTTAATTATGATAGAATCTTATGTTAGGCCTTGCCAATAAATACAACTATTCACTTGAAACAGTATATTTTTTGGAAACTACAAGAATATTTTCCAAAGTTTTCCCCACATTATCAAATGTAGGTACAGTTCACAGAGGAGCAAAGTTCTTGGATAAGAGAACTTAAGAGGTTTTTATCTCATGTTACTTCGAACATCTTTGTTTGCTAAAAAAAAGAAAAGAAAAAGAAAGAAATTGCTTAAAGGAGTTTAACATAAACTCCTGCACTTATCTGCACACACAAATTTCTTATTTTTCAGATCCTAATAACTATTTTGCTGCAGTATTACTCATATATATTTATTTCCTGAGAAATTGAGGTTACCATACAAAAGCCCAGGAAAACCCCTTCTCTCAAAAGAATAAACACATGTAATGAATATGAACAAAATATATATTTATTTAGAATTTCATGAGAAGTCTAACATTCAAGGATTTCAGTATAGTAATTTTTACTGCGTATTTCTACTTTAAAAATGAATTATGAATGCCAAGTGTGTAGCTTCTCATGCCACACATGTTTTTCTGGTTAGACATTTGAACAGGGAACCAAAAATTTAATTTAAAATTTTATAATATTGATTAAAATAAAAAAGGATTCTAAGAATAGAGAAAAGAGATGGATTACATTATATCCATCATCAATATTTTATTTAGAAAGTATAAATGTATTCATTGTCCCATATCACAGATGAAAGTCTTGAGATATTTGATTTCAAATCAGTATAAGACAAAATTTTATAGAGCTTATATTTCCAGCAATGATCATGCTTACCTGTGAAGTAGTTACACTCCATCTTTGGAAGTGTTCAACCTAACATTGGAATGTCATCTGTCAGGACTATTATGGAGGGAATTCCAATACTGTGGTGCTAGATTAAGTTATGTTTAAGATTTGGTTTCAAAGATTCCATACTATTTTTCTAAATATTACTTCTGTACAAATGCCAGGGTCAAAAGTCATGTGTCTTTGCTCCATGTTAGAATAAATTTTTAAAAAGCTAGTTGGTGTTTTGCTTTTGCTATACAAAAGATTCTGTTACATTTTGTTAAATAATTGTTCTCTCTTTCTGTGTCTCTCTTTGTCTCTTTCTGCCTGTCTGTCTTTCTGTCATCATTGATAACACTCTAGATGATATTCTTTCTAAAATTATAAAAATAGTACAATAAATATTTATTATTATTTATAAATTTTTATTCTGTAGCTTTCTTGGAACATGAATGTTGTGTTTAGATTATGAGCATCTACCCTCCTGTGATTATATTTCACTAAACAATTATTGTAAATTTTAAAAGTGTATATCAATTACTATTTTTTCTTTTCCTCCAGGTGCCTAATTTTTTCAGAGACAATGTTAATATTTGGTGATAGAGTTAAGAGCATAGGTGATGACTGGAATACTTTAAATAGAAAGGAATAAAATTTGTTAACTAATATTTGCTACTTAAGGATAGAATCTTCAGCATCTTCAGCTACAGATTAGTTCATAGATTCTCTATTTATAAGCACTAAAATTAGAGGGTTTCTTCAGGGTTATTTAAATAAGAATTGGAGAAAATGCATGTTGTATGAAAATGCCTTATGTAAAGAACCCCTTACAACCAAATCTGAATAAAGCTATTACAATGTCATCTACCAAAAAAAGACAGATTTGTTACTTTAAAATCTCAATGATTATTAGAATTTCTCTATTATTTTTTCATTGTCTTATGTTTTTGTTTTGTAAAACAACTCAGAGTTTAACATGAACTTTGCAAAATTTTATTTATATCTATTTTTCTTCTATATGATCAACCAGCTATCCTTGCAGTTGACAAAGACCTAGAAATGCTAGAAACAATGCTGTAACATAGACTAGTACTTGCTCATCAAAATCTTTTTATTTTTCTCCACAATACACAGATAAATTACATTTTTACATTTTCCGTATTTCCTTGCAGTTTCCACATTTCCACACTCATGATTATTCATTCTCCATCTTCTTTTGTTTAAGTCTGAATGTACAGGATCTGGAGGAGGCTTCTGGAAGGGAGGAGCTATTAGATGAAAAAGGCCTGGATCCCTGAACTACTATGAAAAACATAGGCCCCTGAATGACTATTCAAAGCAGGATCATGACCCATCCCTACCAACTAACACTGAAATATGACATAAGCAAGAAATAAACACTATTGGAGTTTGTTTTGTTATAGATCTTAGCCCACCATTTCTAACACTAGTCAGATAAGTCATAGTTTTTTTATTTAATCTATGGGAAATTATTATCAATATTTAACATTAAAAACATGAAATACCTACTTTTAGTGCAATTTCAATCTGGTTTTAAATAAAAGATATTTGTCTTCAGCTGACCTGAGAATTTCTCAAAGACAAAAAGAGAAATCTCATTCATCTTTGTCTTTTTTGGTATCTGACATATAATGGGACATAAATAATTTCTTTCATTAAGTAATTAAGTACAATCACTGAAGCCCAGGGACCAATCAAATGACAATTAAAATAAGCAGATAAATTCAAGAAGTAGTGGATTATCAACCTCAGATACTTCTCAGGCTAAATTTCACTTGAAATAGGCAACAAAGATGTGGTGATAATAGAATAATCACTAAAACTTATTGCGTTGCATCAATTATAAAAGACAACATGCTCTGTGGTCTGGTGAGATGGCGACAGGAAGCACACCTGATTATTCTATTTATTCTACTAATGGGTAATATGTTCAAAGCTAGATGGGTAATAGTTAATAATTTCCATCTTATTCTCAAAATTTAGGAAGGTTAAGGTTTGAAATTTGACTTCCAATTGTAGTTGTATAAACTAGAAAAAGAATGAAGGAGAAAGGAATCGCGGGATGAGTGGAAAGGGGGGGGTGAGAAAGAGAAACAGAGAGAGAAAATGCACATGGGAGGGATAAAAAAAGAACAGACAAAGGGATTTATAAAAATAGAGACATTAGGAAATCTAGCTTTGAAAACTCTCTAAATATATATTTTTATATTTATAAGAATAATTATTAAATGTATATAATATTTAATTCCAAATGTAAAGAAAAATGAAAAACAATTAGGTTTTACCCCAAATAGATTCCTAGCAGGACAGATTATCATGTTGCCCACATATGAAACAAGTCCTTCTAGATTGTATAAGGATGCAACAGATGGAAAATAATCTTTTTTCAGATTTTGAGGGGTATATGCGCTTACTTATCGTTGGATTGGCAAACAACTAATTTACTTGTCTCATAGTATATCTCAAGCTTTTCTAGCGACAGTATATATTTTCTATGGATCTATGAAAATTTGTCTTATTTTATAATTACAAAACAAAATCACTTTCTCAACTGGAAACAAAATGTAGGAAATGACTAAATAAGCAAGACGTTTTAAATAACTTAAGAACAGAACAAATATACACAAAAATTGATTTCTCTATGTTAACCCATTTAAGATGTTTGCATTTATTCACAAAAGAATTCTTAGAGTGGTGCCATAATGTAAGATCTAAACGTAAATAGCTCAGTTGCAGATAGTGTCGGTTGATTTTTTTCATGATTAGCTTTTTGTCGGCTATGTATAATTTTAGCAACTAAAAAAAACCAAAGTGCAGTCGTGATTCTTCTTTGTCCCTTTGGTTTCCTTCCCTTCCCATGATTCAGTAACATCATGGGGAGTTGTGAACACAAAGGGGGAAGGGATGAACTGTCTCGGTACACTCCAGGCAGGACGTGGAGGCCCGCGCAGGACGACACGGCATCACCTCAGAGGTTGCCTGGTACAGGTGTTGGAGCCTGAGGCTGGCATCTTCGCAGGGTGGCAACGAGACACAAAGGGGCTGAGCATGCGCAAAGTAAGGGGGAGAGGGGTTAAACGAGTAGCGCTGAATGCCCAGCTGGCAGGTTGAGAAGGTCACAGCTCCAGAGGGCTGCCCGGCTGAAGGAGCGAGAGTGGAGGAGGGCTGAGGACGGGTCCACGCAAGAGCATCTGGAAGTTCCACGCGGAACTTTGGAGCCTGAGTGAGGTAAGGAAGGAGCCTGCATAGCGACAGGGTGAGAAGTACATCCACTGGGAAGGTGGCATGCGCAGAGTATGAAGCCTGATGGCTTAAGCAGGTTGTCCGATGCGGGATCACGAGGCATGGGCTGTGAACATCCAAGCGTGGTGAAGAGGGGTCTCCGTAGGAAGAAGCAGGCCCTGTGTGGATGTCGGAACTTGAGCTTGCTTAGAAGGGAATCTGTATGGGTGAGGGAGCGGTGGCAGTGATAGCAGATTGTTTACATACAGAAAGATTAATCGAATAACTAAATATATTAGGAATAACTCAAGCCTGGTTATTCATTATTAGAGAAGTGAGTTATTATATGGAAAAGAAATTAAGAAAGGAAAAATAAGAAAACTAGAATGATCCTTAGTATTGCATTAGAATTGGAAGTATTGTTGTGCACGTGTGCACACAATGTGTGCTCCTTCTATCCATTGAGGATTCAGGAGCAGTGACCCTCCAAAGCAGTGAGCATACCTGGCAAGCCACCTCTTGGATTTTGAATAACATTCTCTACTATAAAGAATCAGGGCTTCCTGAAGTAATGGCTGATTCAGGTTCTGTTGTTGGGAAAAGAAAACATTAATCTGAAATATTTTGATGTTCCAAAAAGTAAGGATATACTTAACAAATGAAGATAATGTATCAACAGGACACAGAGACCAAATGGAAGGTTTCTTTCTAGCCAACTCTGGAACAATTTGGGCCCCAAAATAAATAATGATAATAGAGGATCATAACCCTTTGGATAAAATTGAAACCCATGGTTCCAAACTCATATAAATGAATAAATGGAAAGTTTGAAGAGGAATAGAATATTTACATAATTTCAAAGGAATTCCTCACAAAATGCATACTAATTACAAAGAGAAGAAAGTAGCGTTACAGTGGAAAAGTCTGGTATAACCCTTCTTCACCAAGTTTTCAAAGCTAACATCACTGAGAATGGGACAAATTGAAACTGTGTAACTCCTGATATTATGCAATAAAAACTCAGAAAAACTTCAGTTATATTCCTGCCAAAGGTGCATAACCAGAGTCTAATTATCAGGAAGTATCAGACAATCCCAAACTGAAGGATATTCTACAAAATAACTGGGCTATAATCTTCGAAAGTGTCAAAGTCATGAAAGTCAAGAATGCGTACGTGGAACAATTCTGGACTGAGGGAGTCATGGAGACATGAGAACAAGATGCAACACATGATTCTGTACTAGACCCTGTGACAATATTGGGACAATTAGCAAAATTCAATTAGGATCTAAGCATTAGATGGTATCAGTTAATTTCCTGATTTTTACTGCTATGCTGTGAGTGTGTAGGAAAATGTCATTTGCAGGAAATACTAAAGCATTTGGGGATGATGGGGTATCATGTGGGAAACTTAATCTCCAATATGTTAAGAAAAATTGTGTTCTGTCATCTTTTCTGTAAATTTGAGAGTGTTTAAAAGAAAAAAAACTAGAAGTTTCAGTAGGTATATAATATAAAGTTAAGAAATTAAGCAATATAAGATTTAATAAAAATGATATGACAAAAAATTGTGAGGGGTAGCAAAGGGGAAGTGGAAAGTATATAAATGTGCTAAATTTCTCATCTTTTATAGGGTAAGTCAGTACAAAAATGTGTAAATTTGATATTTCAAGTCAGATTCTTATCCTCTATGGAAGATAATATCTGTCAAATTTAAACAGGCACTTATCCATTGGCACGTTCCAAATTTTACAATTTCCACTTTGGGGAATTTACCCACATACTGGAACACAGATGAAATAATGTTTATTAAATGTTTTTCACTGCAGTAGTATTGGTAAGTGTAGAGGATTTTAACTGCCCAAATGTCCATTCACTGAATCTGATTAAATAAACTATGGGATAGCCATTGAAAAGGTACTAAGGGATGGTTAAAAAAAAAGGGGGGGAATTTCCCAGTGTATTGATATGGAGAGATCACCTAGATATTATTGTTACATAAAAAAGTCAAGAAGCAAAACAATACATGCAATATGTAATCTTTGGTAGAATAACACGGATGAAAATAAGAATGTATATTTGTATTTGTCTATAGGTGCATAAAGAAATTTCAAAAAGAAATTCTGGAAGTTAAACAAGAGATAAAAATAACAGTTATTTTGGAGGTATAAGAATGGAAGAGAATGGGGTTGAAAGACAAGAGCGAGAATTTTTATTAATTACTTCTTAAGTTTTAGCTTTAAAACCATGTTGACAAATATTCTACAAAAAAATAAATAGAAAATTTTATAGAAAAATTGCCCAATTGGATAAGAAAAGTCTAAAAGATATTCAGGAGAATAATGATCCCCAAAGATGTCTATGCCTTAATTCTCTGAACCTGGAAATATGTTACCTTATATGGCAAAAGGGACTTTGCAGATGTAATTACAATTATGGACTTTGATATGGGAAGATATCTAGGTGGGCCCTGTATAATTTTATGAGTCCTTAAAAGTGGAGAACATTTCCTGGTTGTGATTGGAAAGAGATGTGCCCATGGATGAAAGATCTGGCTTTGAAGATGGAGGAAAGGGGGCACAGCCAATGAGTGTGAGTGACCTCTAGAAAATGGAAAGGGCAAGGAAATGGATTCTCCCTTCAAGCCTCCAAAAAGGAATGCGGCCTTGCCCACACCTTGATTTTAGTTCAGTGAGACCCATGTTGGACTTCTAACCTACAGAATTGTAAGATAATAAATTTTGTGTTATGCCACTAAGTTTATGGTAACTTATTAGTGCAGTAATAGAAAATTAATGGAATAAAATACTACCAAGCTTGTAGAAAGCAAAAATAAGAAATCGATTTTTAACTGTATACAACAGATAGAAATGAAAATTTTAAAACCAGTTTTCCTATTGTGACAAATATATTAAATTGTTTTCTGATGCCATTTAAAATATTGAATTCTTCGGTTGTACCTGTAATTTCAGCATTCATTTTAAGTGATTGACAACATGGTGACTGCCAGACCTAATAAGCAACATAGAAGCTTTATTTAGTAAAATGTTGAAAACAAATAGTCATCATCAATTGAGTGGAGGAATTCATTGTGATATATAAGTATTTATCCAATGCAGTACCATGGCGCCCTGAAATTGAAAGAACTTAACTTTGGACAACAGCAGAATGTCACAAGCATGATATTGAGTGAAAGGAGCTAGACGCTAAAGTATCTGTACAAATCCATGCATGTGAAGTTCAAAGCAGGCTAAACTGTTTCCTATAAATGCATTGTTATGTGGTAGAACTACAAAGACAGGGAAGGAAATGATGACTGTTAATGTCAAACCAGTAGTTTTCTTCGGGACGATGGAAGCTGCGATTGGAACGAGCATGCCCAGGGCTCTGCGACGCTGGCAATAGTTGCTATATAACAGTTAATTAAATTCTGTGTTTTTGTATCATGCTTCTTTTCTGTGTTTGCCTTACATTTGACCATAAAAAAGGCTGAAAAAACTTCGAAAGCCTAAAGAATACCAGAATATGTTAACATAGGCTATTTTTTGTGAGATCTAATCTTTTTCAGATGTAAGTTTCCATATTTGCTTATTTTAAACCTTCCCAAAAAGAAAGATTTTTTAAAAATTCCATATTCTTGCTACCTATTATTTTGGCTATAAATTATTTTTAGGACCTAAAGATTAAATTTAAGCCAGTGTAACAAGCTTATTGAATGAACTGACTTCAGCAGGATGCAGTAAAAGGTAATAAACTGGTATATGTAACAACATGGAAGAATCTTACTGATATTATGCTAAGAAAACAAAACTGGAAACCCCAAAGGACATAGTGTATGATTTCAATTAGTAAAATAGTCGAAACTAATGTATGGTGATAGGAGTCGGAAAGTGGTTCACTCTGTGAAAAGGGTTTGTCTACAAAAGGTTATAGGAGTACTCACCAGAGTGATAGAGAGGTTCTTTAACTTGTTTGGGATGATAGTTACATATATGTATATAACAGTCAATGTTGATCAAACATAAAATGTAAGAAAAGTATATTTTATTGTATGCACTTTATATTTCAATTAAAAATAATGTTGGCTGAAACATCACTTATAAAGGGGCTAGTTAGCGTAGCACCTTAATTTAGTTGAATGATGTTTATCACTTGTCTATCAAATGCAGGGTACTGTGGTACTGATCAGGTAAGGATGCATCTCCTTCAAATAATAAAGGGAGGGGGTGAAGAGGGAGGGGAGGTGGAAGGGAGGGAGGAGAAAAATGCCTTGGTTTATGTCCTCTTTCTTTTTGTCAACAAATATTTACTGAACATCTACCATCTCCTATATTCTAGGCACTAGAAATAGAATGGTAAACCAGTCAAGTGACTCATTACTTTCACAAAGTTTATAGTGGGGAGAAAAATAAGTATATAATGTCAACTATTCTGCCTGAATTGAACAAGGGAACTCTACACTGAGAAGATGTCATTTGAGTAGGCCCAAAATGAATAATGGAGGAAGCCATTTGGAATTTTGGGGAAAATAGATAAGTTTAATAATTTATTTTGATAGTGTAGGTAAATAATTTTTTTGCATATTATAATCCTTTGCTTATTTTGTTCTTTTATGTAGAAATTATATGAAAATAAGAGAACTAATTATGGTTTGAAAATTCTAGGGGATCATTACTTTTATGTGAAAAAAATAGTTTTGGCACAGTGTAGACTTGGAATGTGGGAGGATATCATTATCTAATACATGAATGAAATTCTACTCTTACAAAACCAAATGATGCTACTTGGAAATCCTCCTGCACTGGTCAGCATTTCTAACACATGTGAGAAGATCTAGGATTTCCACTCCCTGCATGTGTTTAGTGTGTCACCCTGGACATCTGCTAATATTGAACATCTGCTTTTTGTTTTCACTGAAAGATGTGTCATTTGGACTGCCAAAAAGAGAATGGGGTTATTAGTTATTGTACAATGTGAAGTTATCCAGCAGATTATCCTTGTATGAGGAATAATAATGTCAGAAAAGCCGTATCCACTACAATTAATCCTACAGTTCCTTTTACAGTGAGAGTCATTACAGGCATGATTTCAAAAGAAATTGCCAAGCTATCACAAGTCCCCAAGAAAAAACAAAAGTAGTTTTATATAGTACACCCGGGAATCATTGTAAACTGGTGTTTTCTGAACATTAAAGTAAAAACATAAGTAATGAACAAGGTAAGATACTTATGTGTCTGTTGAATTACTTAATGTTTAAATTATGTTTAGTGCCATTCAATTCATTCATATTTGCTGAAAGTGAATAATCCATGTGACTTACCTGCCATTAATTTGATTTTTAAATTAATTAGCACAAGTTATTGTCCAATGTTGAACAACTAAAAACTTACTATGTTATGTGAAAGACTATATTCCAGAAGGGAAATAAGTTGTTGCACATTATATGTTTTTTATATTTTTATTGTATGTGACAATGAATGAAACCAAAATCACTATCATTTGAATTATTTTGATCCATAGGCTATGAGATACTATGATAGGTTTTGATATTAATAGTTGGAATGTTAAGTAGTACACTTCTTTTTCTGCTTAAGAAATCTGTTTATATATTCATGTATTTAATTAGGTTCTTCTAAACCACATAAAATGTAGTAGAAGCATAATCACGTCCTTCTAAAATGTAAAAATTCCCTTTAACATTGATAACTAAAGCTCTGTGAGAAATTATTGCAGACAGTTGTTGGTATTTAATTTTTATATAAATATTATGTAAACATTTATTTAATATGTGTGTAGCTATATTTACTCATGTTCACAATTTAAATTTGAAAGCAATAAAACAAAAAGGATGATGTACACAGAAGAAATGTAATGATGATCTTAGCGTTACACAGAACTATAGAGATCATGTTGGTCAAATCTTTATTTTAAAAATGGGGCACAGGTCTAGTTTCACCCCTATGTTTCTTACTTGTTTTCTGTTTTATAAAATGGTAGTTTTATTAAAATGCAAGAATGCCTGGGAAGACTCAGTGCGTGTCTTGGGGGGTGGGGGTTGTGTCTTGCTTTATGTAAGTATAACTGAATTATTTATGTATATGATAATTATTTATTATAAGTACCAATAAAATAATATTTCAGATTTGGTTTGTCTTTGAAGGTCTGACTGTATTCCTCACATCGAATGAATTGTTCCAATAAGTTACCTCATTTTTTTTTACCATGTGCCTATTCAGTTATTTTCCAGCTGCCCACAACTATATATGTTCAAGGTTTGCTTTGATTATAAATTTAGTAGTTGAAACCACAGTAAGGAATACTAAATAATTTTTAAAAATGGCTCATTTAATCAAACTAATTTCATATTCTTTTGTAGGAGGAGGTCAAAAATAAATATTTGCAAAAGGCACAACAAAAGGAATGGAAAGAATTCAAGGTATAATATATGTACTGACAATTTATATAGGATAACGATTTATCCTTTCCTTATGGTAGAATATATTAAATTAGTGATAACTTTAGAAAGTATGAATACTGAGAGGTATTAAATTATTATAATGAACAGATGTTAAAGAAAATATTTTTACTGAAAACATATTCTTTAGTTCTTTATAGCTTAATACAGTATTGAAAGAGCCATGTAAAGTGAATTTGGAGTAACACCATTTTTTTTCCCTCCAAATTTAGATGGAAGAATATTCATTAACTACCTACAATGTGCTAAGCAGTTTATATATGTTGTCTCATTTAACTCCTATAACAACAATTACTGCTTTTCTTATTTTATGGAAGAGGACACTAAGGGCTGGAGAAATTAAGAAACTTGTTCAAGTAACACAGATAGTTAATACAAATGCCAGTAATCCAAGTTGTGTTTGCTCAATTCCAGATACAGTGAGTTTTTTGCAATTTTATGATGCTTTCTTGTGCATTCTATAGAATGCAGTTAGCAAGTGAGGATGAAACTATATTTTGTAATATGTGTGTCAAAGGAAAAAAAGAATGACTATGGTGATTTTCACACTGCTCTGGGGTTAATCCAAATTTTTGGCACTTTGAAAATTTGACTGCCAGAATCCTCATCACTATGATCATTATCATCATCATCACTGTCTTCCTCATCACTTATCCAATACCTTCTATAACATATGCAGAATGGGTGAAACCCTTTAAAGATCTCATTTGTGTACATCTTTAAATGTATTGAGAAACAAAATAGGGATAACGTGGAGATTTTAACACAGCTGAGAAATATCATCTCTAATATATGTAGAAAATACAAAAGGAATATGACATGAAGATCTAAGACAGTGTACAGTCTTTTAAAATTGCAACCTCGATTTTTCTGGTGAACACAGTAGATGAATATGGTATGAGACACCACAACACCCATAGAAATTAAAAGTGCAGGCAGAGATTTTAAGCAGGGCATTTTATTTTTTTGAACAGAAATACTCCAATAGACTTTTCAGATAAATAGAAGAGAGGGTAATGGTTTTTCAAATGTCTCAATCTTGGGCTCTGGGTCTAGGACACCATAGTGCTGCACATTTTTAGTGTGACTTCAAGCCCCTTATGTATATCTTCCCTTCGTGTTGTAGGTGTGTAGGGTAAAGTAGAGACACTGACCAACTTAGTAAGAAGGAGTGTGGCAGAGAAACTTTCCAAACATTGATTTCTGTTTAGAGAACAGAGTGGGACGAATTCCCATGTTAAAGAACTACCTCCCATAACCGTCTGCGGTGAGGCAGACTTTGGCAGAGTGGCGGTTTGCACTTGCCTTGATAAATTTCTAATTATGTGTTCCTGGTGAGCTAATTCTTAGGAGTTTGTACATATTCTTGTCAGTCAAGGGCACAGATTTGGCTCTCATCCGGGATCTGAATTTTTCCAAATATTATAATTTACTAAAATATTAAGCCTAAATCTATTGTTAAAATATGTAAGTATTTTTCCTTTTTAATGCTAGTTCTTTCTCAAATAAAATTTCATCTTTTTAAACTCCTATACATCAAATTAAATAAATAAATAAAATATTTTAATACTCTCCCATTTTCCTTAAGAAGTCCAAACCTCACTTTTTAATTGCATGCAATTTTATAATAATTTTGCCCCTAGCAACCTCTCCAGCCCTACTGAATTTCTTTCAGCTCTCTAAAAGGCCACTCTTTCCCCTTCCTGAAACACCTTCACCTGAACTGATTTGTAATTGCTTACTGTCAGCTTCACTACTGGACTGTAATTTCAGTAAAGAGACAGTGATGGAAAATTGCCTGTCACATAATAAAATCTTAATATTTATGTCGACTGAGTGAATGAACGACATATGTATCATCAGTAGATGCTATTACTGCCGAAGTAGCCTGGAATAAATGTGCCATAACTTTGTTGATGTTACCCCAAACCTCTATGGGAGGAGGTTCCCTGGCAAACCTGGGAGCTCAAGGTTCTTCCTTCATTCAAGCTGAAGTTTCTGTAATGATACCCTGCTGTCAGACAGAGTTATCATATGTTTACAAAATGATTCAGGGAGCTTCTAGCAAGTAATATCAGACTCTCAGATTTATTAGAATAATTATGGGAGCAATTATTAAAGAGAAATTCACAGAGTTGTACCTGAAGACTGGTGCTCTTATTCTAAGTTCTAAGATCTAGATTATTTGCCAACTGTAAGTTCACCTGCCACAGGAATGTCTTGTTACCTGCCATTTGATGATTGCTTCTGGCAGGGCATCCATTCTAGAGCCAAGGAGTTGTCATGGAAGTCAACTCTGATTTCTTTTCTTCCTATAGAGTATCCATTAGGGAATATTAGAGCACCTAGACATTTAGGAAAAAACTCTGTTAAAGTGAGCACATCAGATTTCATCAATTGTAGACATTATATATTGCACTAACAAGAAAAGACTGTGAGCTTTCATGTTTATACTTTCTAGCCCAGCAGCCCAAAGCTTTATAAGTACTCTACAGACATTTTTCTGATTGAGTCATCAAAACTGGAACCAAGAAAAAATTAATTGGAAGGAGTATGCAAAAATACATAGATGTGCATAGTGGTGTGTTAATCAATGTTTAACAAACTGCTCTCCTCAAACCCCTCTATTTATAGAATTTGCCGATTTTCATGGTGTAAACATTACCATCATAGCCAATTTCAGGTTCCCTGCCTATTGTCACTGTATGTGCGGTTGGGAAGAGATGCACACAGTCGGCTGTCGTAGGATGTGAGCCAGCTTCAGCACACCGCTGGTTGCTGTGAATGTATGCACTTACACAAACTTGATTTACCAGGCAGGCCCAGGAAACTGTGACTTTTAATTTAAACCTTCCAGAGAAGAAAGGAAGTGATATGGACATGGGAAGCCATTCCACCAGGTCTTGAGGGGGTAGAGTTAGGAGAGGGGGAATAACCACTTAGCACTATTATGGAAGATTAAAGAAAAGATGTAATTTTGTGGGAGGGATATCAATTCTTTGTATTGATAACAGTAATTAAAACTTTTCCTGGATTTACCATACAATCTTTCTATATGTTATTGCTGATTCTTCTAAATGAACTTTCTAGTGAACAATGTTTAGTATCTCTGCTTCTTGTTTATTTTATTCATTTAGACAACATATACCAGGTAGACCTGCCACCTGGTACCCCTGCCATTCCTGTCTCTAGTCAAACCCCTTTGCTATTCTAAGCAAGTTTGAACTTCTCAAACATGTAGCTTCTTTTTACTTCATTTTCCCTCCCAACATCTTGTCTTTATAACCACTCTATTCAGTTTAGTTTTCCTACCCTTCTAGCACAAATTCTATTTTGGCTCTGTTATTTGTATATTCCTTGACTGCTCTCAACCAATTTTGGATCCTAGTCTTGCTTCAAGCCACAACACCCACCATGCTCTATGAAATAGTCCATGATTACACCTCACTCCCCCGATCATCCTCTCTTAATGAATATGTGTGGTCTATAATTTACAGTTAGGCTCTTGGTTATGTACTGACCTGTTATTTGCTGATGTCTTATACATATGTCTCTTTTTCTCTTTCTTAATATATTTTAAAATACTTGTGAACAGAGACCGTACAAACTAGAATAGCCCTGAACACATAGGGAAACCTAATAGCTACTTAATGTTAACTTGAATACAGAACTGGAAAAAGAATAGTTTGAAAAATAAATGTTTTTCTAATATTTTTTATCAGGTTTTGGTTTCATAACCTTATAATATTTTAATTACTTTAATGATTTGAACTAAAAATTGATAGGATGATAATAGTTACAATCTATATATGTTACCCAAATTTAGTTTCATAATATAGATTTTTTGTATTTTTGTTAATCTAATCATCTTTGAATGAAATATTAAGGTATTATGAATCAGAGCAGAATTGTGAATCAGAGTAGAAATCCATTTTAGCATAAAAAGAACTCAAGCAATAAAAGCACTAGGAAACTTGAGACTGAAATTACTTTTCAAAATATCTGAGGTAATCACTCCATGTTAACTTTCAAACTGTAAGAAATTTTTAATGTAAATATTCAATAGATTACAGAATTAAATGTACAAATCATGGACTCAGCTCTGGTGCATACCTATAATTTTCTCATGGTTTCAATGGTTTTATGAATTTAGGAGAAAGTGGTCCAGTGGGCATAATAAGTGATTAATGGTATTTGTTATAATGTAGTAGATATATTTTAATCAGAGTTTATCCTTAATTAATAAGTATATTAAATTAATATAAGAGTATTAACTACTTGTGACTTTCAAGAAGAGACAGAATGGACCCAATTATCACACATCTCCAAATTGTGCCACAAAAGTACAACTCAAATAACTCTGCAAAAATACCCACAGAGAAAGCACATAAAAATCTCACTCACTTATGTTATAGTCTATGTAAGTTATTTCTTGTCCATAAATCCAGAGCCAAAAACACAAAATTCTCTGGAAAAAACAATTTTAAATAAATATAAAATGCCCAAATGCCCTTGTTGAACATATACTTTTTATTATTGACAGGTTTATACTAGCATTCACACCAGTTCTTCAGCCCTAATATAATGCCTCTACTCTACCCTTTTAAGTGTAAGAAGAATGGAATTAAATATGTTAGCCTTCTATTCTAGGCTATTATTTCACTAGTTCCTTCAGTTTCCCTCATAAATTCTATATTCCTTTCCTTTAATTATGTTGTTTCTCTTCTGGGCCCTCAATTATTAACATGAGACCACTAAATTAAATTTCACTTGTTATGCCTAAATCTCTATGTGCCAAATTATTACATTAATTGACCTGATGCCTCAGGCTAAGCATCATGACTAAAATGGAATATATTATTGAGAAGTGAAAAATTTTTTTTGCTCATTGTATCAACTATTGGTTGACCTTTTTATCATGACATTTATATTTGCTTATTCTTCCCACTGAGATTATTATGAAAATAAATATTAATTATGAATCCCCTAAATTGTATCTATGGCTTTTAAATGGAGAATTGAAGCTTTTCTTTTTTTTTTTTTTTTCATCTCTCTCATCTTTTTATGAACATTGTCTCAGGGTTGAACTTATCTTTCTGTTTGTCTCCTCCTCTGAATTTTGGGAATTTAGGCTCCTTGAAGATAAGTTCTCTTTGTTTACAGAGGCGTGTATAGTATCAAGCACAGAAATGATACATAGGCAGGCCTTCAGTGAGCATGAGTTAAATGATGAAAATGGATGAATGTATGGATAATTCAAAATATACAGAGAGAATGAAACAGTGGTTACCGTGGGTGGGGGTGGGGATGTAGGAAATGGGGAGATGTAGGTCAAAGGACACAAAGTAGCACATACGTGGAAAACACAAGTGTAGAGACCTAATGCACAACATGAGGACAATAGTTAATACAGTCATATGGCATTTGGGATTTTTGTTAAATAAGTAGACTTTAGCCTCTCCTGTCACAAAAACAAAAGTAACTATGTGAGATAATAGATATTTTAATTTAGTTCACTATACTAACCATTTTGTTACCTATTAATGTGTTCCATAACATCATGTTGTAAACCTCAAATATACACAATAGAATTTACTTAAAAAAACAAATACTCATTATATCCTGAAATGTAAAAAAGACGAAAAACTTTCATATGATTTACTAATATTTAATGACCACTACTTTTTGTCTGGCTAAGTCATCAGGGGTAAACTTAGCAAAATAGTCTATGTTTTTATAGATCTTCTGGGTCTCTCCAATGGGAGATACAAAAATTATAAAATTAATGTATGCATGAACAAGGGTATGCATAATATTGTAAGACATGCCCAAAGGGTGCTGTAAAAGAAAATAACTAGGCATATGAGATGGAATAATGGGCTCATCTGACATTTTTTCTTCGAATTATCTAAAGTTGCTTTACTATCTTGCTTAAGACTAAACCTAGAGTCCCTAGCTATTTTTAGATAATTTTGTGATTTGTGATGCCATTTTATTTAGCACTTTAGATAATCCTTTTTGTTCCTCTTTTCATTTGTGTGTGTGAGTGTACATACATATCAGGTCAACTAAATTATTTATAGAGATAGTTGGGCATATAAACTCTGCCCGTGGAAAATTAATGCTAGAGTCTCAGATTCACCTAATTTTTTATCATATTAAAATGTCCTTCAACTCAATATATTATTTAAGATATGCTTACTAAGAGCTAACTATATATGAGGCATTTTTCTAGTTTTATTTCTTCTTTTTTGTACTGCATCATTTTGTAAATGTGGAATTTTCTAGCTATTGAATAGCTTTTTCTTTCAGAACTTATAACTTTTTTAGATTTCAATATTTGATGTATATCTCATAGAGTAGTAACATTACATAATTCAAAATATTATATTCTAAAGGAAGCAGTTGTAATTTCTTTATTTTTCTCTTTCTGAAAGAAATTTTGATATTAATGTACATTATAAATAGTAATGTCTTATCTTGAATATGTGAATGAATATAGTGAATATATTTGTGATTCTTTCTTCAGTGTAAAACCCCAGACAACTTTCATGTTTCCTCATGTTATAAAGATATAAGTATTTCCTCAGACCAAGTATAATTCAAAAGTTGTTTAAAACGGTGGTTAGTAATATAGCATCTGTCTACCTTGTACACAGGTCAATTGCATTCATTGTATGCAAAGGGCTAGTGTCCGTTTATCTGTGGTAGAAGGATGAAATATTCAGTGATGTGAGTCAGAGCAGTAGAACAGAAAAGCTAAATCAATTACAGCTAGAGGGTAATTTCATATGAAATGGAGAGTGTGTCGTTACCATAAGTTTTGAAGTGAGAAGCCAGGATATCAAGCCCCAGTGGGGAAAAAAACCTTGAAGTCCTTATAAGACAATGTTCTGGAGTTTGTTGCTTGTCTGGTTGTTTATTTCAAATTTAGAAATCCAAGCCTGACATAGCGTATAAAGGAAAAATTTACACTTGATTATTTATAGCAGATTCAACATGGAGAATGCTAAGCCAGGCCACAAATGGAATCTCTTAATAGGCACAACTTGCAGTTTAGAATTCAAGATGTACACCCCAAGCAAAGGGTGGCAATGATGTTTGGTCTCTGTAATTCACAATAATTTCTCAAGTACCAGAACGGTCAAGTGAGTTCACAGAATAGCACTCACATGGTATGCATGTCAATAAGAAAAAGACATCCGGATCTCATCCTCATAGTGTAAGAAGATACCCATGTAGACAATAAAAGTCACAAGGTTGCTTTACAGAGTCAGGGTTATGCCTGGGCTGGTCATTGCAGCAGGAGGCTAAGTCTGCCGGGTAATCTTTAAATTTTCAATAAGTGTAATAATAAGTTTATTTATATATGTAAGAAAGATGTATGAAGGATTCATAAACATCTATTAAAGAAAATATATATTTATGGACATAAAGGTAGGGGCATATCTATAGCTATTAACTATATTGTGCACACATTCAGGATGCATTATTTTTGTACTCAGTACTATGCATTTATTGATACATTTGCCTCATATATTTCAAAAACCAAAAACAAAAATAAGCTAAGTTTGTAAATAAACTATTTTTTATATTTACTATATAAACTATTTTTTAATTTCCTGAATATGAAAGTCATTTGCCATTTGATGACCACTGGATTTCCCATCTTTGGTTACATGAACTTAATGTTATTCTTGAGAATCCAAATCCAACAACTGCCTTGTTTTCTTGCCTTTACTGCAGGTGAAACTCGTCTTCATAGCTGGACTATTTTCTAGGTGCTGAGATTGCCCATTCCTCAACTGCTGCTTTTGATAAAAGCCATAATCATCTGGGAAATATGAATGCAGTTTCTGGAGAGAGCTGAGCCCTTCTGAGAATGAATTATCTGGTGGGCCAAGTTCTGTCATCAGAAACTCATAGGCAATTCACACTGGAATAAGTGTCTGAGGGTGTGGAAACATATGGACAGATTTTACCGTTTGTGTTTACTTGGCAGTCTTTGTCCTTGCCACTCACTGCATTGTTTTATAACAATGACATCTTCTTACAGGATTCATATGGCTAGATTTTTAATAGAAAAACCTGCTGGTTTTCATAAGACTTGGGAAGGAAAGGATGGATAGGGAGGCTGTTATAAAGTTTTTGTCCATTTTCAAACCAAGCAATAAATCGAAAAAGCCCTGTGTCCAATATAAACCACAGATGAAGTAGTGCTGAAAAGTGTTCAAATTAATTTTCCAGTGCAATGGAAAAAAAATACAAGTGCTGTAATATCAGCTTCTGCAGTTTCCCTTTCTGCTCCCCAGGACCCGCCCCCCTTTCTTTCTCTCTCTCTCTCTCAAATGATATGCTTTAATTTGCTGCCCACTAAAACGCATTAATTCAAATTCCTTTCTCAGCTTTGTTGTCAAACACAGTCATATTGTCTAGCTAAAGAAAAATACTGTAAGAGAGCATGAGGTTCTGACACGTGCTGCAACATGGATGAACCTTGAAGACATTATGCTAAGTGAAATAAGTCAGACACAAAATGACAAATATTGTATGATTCTACTTATATGAAGTACCTGCAATACCCAAATTCTGTCTTAGATTCACAGAGACAGAAGGTAAAATTGTGGTTGTCTTGGGATTGGCGAGGGTAGGGGCAGAGCAGAATGGGGAGTTATTTAACAGGTACAGAGTTTCAATTTGGGATAATGAAAAAGTTCTGGAGATGGATGGTGATGATAGTTATACAACAATATGAATATACTTGATGCCACTGAACTGCATATTTAAAAAAGGTTAAAATGGTTAGTTTTATGTTATGTATATTTTACCTTCTTAAGAAGGGCGGGGAGAGAGAGAGAGAATGAATATGACTGGGCATAAAACAAGTGAATACATTTTAGATCATATCCTAATACCCTAATTTTGGGAAGGATTTTTTTTTATTTTTCCATTTCCTCTTTCTTCAATAATGAAAACTTAATGGTCTAAACTAAATAAGTTGTAAAACCCTGTAATTCCAAGTCTAACACCACTAACAAATCAACAAAACTTGACTCTGACTATCCTTAAGACTTAAATTTTTAAAAAATGTGTATGTGACAAAGTAAATAAGTAAGAAGAAAAAGAATAAACTGAATGTCGCTCACATCTGATTTTACAGCTCCCGGGAACATTGTGTTTGTAATGGGACTTTAACAGGAGAATATTTACAATTAATCCAGAGAAGAAGAGGATATAGAGAATGGTTTCTTGTAGTTGGTAGGAGATGAAAGAGAGGGAGGGGCATTTTAAGAGCTTTTTAAAAAATATCTTTTTTTTCCCAAACAAAATGTGTAAAAAATTTATTAAGGAATTATTATTAGTTGTTTTAGCTGTGATAATAGAATTGTTCGGTTAAAAAAGAGAGATGCCTGTCTTTTAGAGATGCATACTGAAGTGTTATGGATGAAATGTATATGTTTTGCTACAAAATAATCTAGAGTGGTCAAATGCTGGCAATGGTTGAAGCTGGATAAGGGATACAAAGAGGTTCATTATACTCTCCTCTCTATTTTTTTACGTATTTTAATTTTACTGTAATCAAAAAGATTACATCTAAAATTTTAAATTAACCTCTTGGTAGTAATTCAGCTTCATTCTGCAAGTTTTCCAGGAGGCACTTTCATTGTTCATTTCTAAACATTTTTCATTTCCATTGTGATTTCTTCCTTTTTGTTATCTTTTTCTTTTTCTTTTTTTAAATTTCAGCATATTACAAGGATACAAATGTTTTGGTTACATGGACTGCTTTTGTACTGCTTGAGACAAAGTTGTAAGTGTGCCATCTGCCAGATAGTGTACACTGCACCCGTTAGGTATGATCTCACCCAGCCCCTCCTCCCCTCTCCCACCTGTTTGATTTCCATTGAGTTTTACTTCCTACTGAGCACATGAGTGCTGTTTGGTTAGTTCCAATTTAACAGTGAGTACATGTGGTGTTTTTTTCCCCATTCTTGCAATACTTCACTTAGGAGGATGGTCTTCAGTGCCATCCAGATTATTACAAAAGGTATTAATTCATTTTTTATGGCTGAGTAGTACACAGCCACATTTTATTGGCACATAGTACTAATTTATCTACTATGGCACATAGTACATATGCCACATTTTATTAATCCACTCATGGATTGATGGACACTTGGGTTGATTCCACACCTTTGTGATTGTGAATTGTGCTGCAATAAACAGTCATGCAAGTGTCTTTTTGATAAAATGACTTGTTTTTCCTTTGGTTAAATACCCAGTAGTGGGATTTCTGGATCAAATGTTTCAAAAGGAATTGGGGTTTTATATATTCCACAAGAAAAGGGCCCTGTGCCAGCTCCCTAATAATGGTCAGTGAGGTAGCACACTTCAGAGAATAACTGTGTGGTGCACATGAAGAAAATGGACCACAGACGATGGTGTCCTGCAAGTGATAGAGTCATCCAGCGTTAGGAGATGAGTGGGCTCAAAGCAGAGCATGTCACCAATGACCATGCAGACCAGATGTTCCTCCTCAAAGGCTTAAATTGCATTAGACACATGACATTGTAACACTATTTGGAATTTAATGGAAGTGATATCTAAGAGTGACTAAATTCAATTTCCTATAAGTCCAGAGAGTGAATTTTTGGAGTAAATTAAATTTAATTGAGAAAAATAAAAGAAGTGTTTCTTTTTTATACTCTATGGAAGAGTAAATTTTAGGACTACTGAATAAGTTTCTAACTGTACTTTGATAAGTAGACTCATTTTATTAAGAACTGGGAGCCACGAAATTTGTAAAATACCTTTTTAACTTAACTGCCTATGAAGTCAGAATTATGTTTGTTGCTAAAGTGCAGTAACTTCTATTAAATTAGTGTTCTTATATTATTATTATTTTTCTTCTATCGTTTTACCTGGCTTTATCGGTCTTTCTTGCTTTTATTGTATTTTTATTGTATCTTTTATTATAAGTTATTTCCAATCATTTTTGCAAATAGAGCAATATAAATAAAACATTAGTAAATATAAATAAGTTTGACATCAATTCAAAAAAACTGTTATCTCTGTTGGTATCTGCTTTTGAATCCATAATTCATATTCTCCATATTGATAGGTTTCTCTGACATTCAGCTATTCTTTTGGTCAACATATTTATTTGTGTTTCATTTTTAGTTATTGTTATTAGATTGTAAAGTTTGTGGGCTTTTTGAGCTATTTACTTAAACAGGATTATGGTATATTTAGAGCTTTCATTTTATGGTAACACGAAAAGGAGAAAGGAGACCACATTGGATTCAAATCTGTTCTTTACCACTGTTGAGCTGTATGACTTAACATCTCCAAGACTTAACTTGGGATTTTCAACCTATGGAACACCAGCTCTATATGTCCCATATGTTCAGATTTCAATGAAACAATTTATATCTGCATGATATCATATATCTCTGTATAGTAAATCTATATATTAATGTTGCTTTTTACTGTCAGTGTTTACAGAAAAATTAAATGTATCCTCAACTATTTGGTTACTGTTTTTAAGTATCTACTTACCACAGAGATTCATTGCATATGTTTGTTTTTAATTAGTACTGTTTTAATTATCCAAGTTTTATGCAAAATGTTAACAAAGGTAGTATGTAATTTTTTTTCCTTTGTACCACTGGATGGAAAATAACCTAATGGTACAATAAGTGGGAAAAAAAAGTGTATCTATCCTTGAAATGAAGAAATGTGGTATACTAATTAAATTAACATACTACACAAAATAGAATAAGCTTATTGAACTAAAAACAAAAAAAACCAAAAAATTATGTTGTAACAATAGGTACCATATTCATTTTCTGAGCCTGATATAGTTTCAGCTTAACTTTATTATCTTTCAAATTGAATTAATGTTAACTTGAATATAATTGATTTCATAGTTGTATGAACATTTGTTTTAATAGTTGCAAAATATTTCCGTTCCAAGAATTAAAAAAATCTAATTATATTACTATATTTTTAAGTTACATTGTAATGCAATTATTCATGTCAACTCTTAGAGTCAGCAAATTATTTTATTAAAAACTGCCTTAGTGTCCTCATCTAAAAATTGATCAAATACTCCCTATGTTTCAGAGTTATTGTGAAGGTTAAATGAGACAGTCAGCAGTCAACACAAACTCATTCCTTTTGCTTATTTATAAATTCATTTACTCCATATGGCTTTTATTTCATTCTCTGCTTTTATAAGTAAAGTCAATATAAAGAAAATCAAATATAGAATAAGACATATTTTAAAAATATTAATGTATTAATAATTCTCCAGCTTAAGCTAAATTTTGCCATGGTACAAATGACCCCCAAACCCTCAGTGACTTTCAACAACAAAGGTTCACTTCTGACTCACTTGTCCAACATAGGTTGACTGCATGTCTGCATCATGCCAGGACCCAGAGTATTGCTCTCAGTGGGAGAAAAGATGGGCAGTGCAGGGAACACTGAAAGCCTCCTTCCTAAAGCTTCTTAGATATGGCAGACCTTGTTTCTCCCCTCACTGCATTGACGAATGCAAGTTATATGATCATTCCTGGCATCAATGGGGCAGAGAAGTCTAAGTTAGGAGCACCATAGGAAGGTACCCATATGGAAGGTCCCAAAGAGAGGCATCAAATGTTTAAATGATAATACAAATTACTCCAGTAATTGTAAGAGTTTATCATCATGGCAAATGATAAAAATAAGGCAAATAATTTATCTGCTTGATATCAGTAACAGGAGCATAAACTAAATAGCATATACAAAGAGTTTAAGGATCTCAGAAAAAAGCATTCTTTATAAATGCAGTGTTATATTACAGTTACTCCCCACATACTTGTTTTAGAACTTAAAAATTAGTTTCATTGAGAAATAATTTATAGATATGAACATTGGAATTGCTTTATCTAGTAAAAATTATATAGAAATTATATTAATATTTTCTATATATTTTGCTTAGGTGAATATTCTATCTTTAGAAGTTCTAAGATTCTTATTTTTGTTTTTCCTATTTGTTCTTATATGGAATACAGGCTATTAATGCTATTATCAGCTTTAAAGTTTAGGTATGATAGGATTAATTATTTTTCACATTCCTTTCTTTCTAGGATAAGACCTTGAAAAACTCCTTGTATTATAATGGAATTATTCCAGGCTTTGGAAAATGGAACCATTACTGGACCAGCATTCCCAGGAACCTCAAGGATGCTCTAGTTGATTATTAAAGATACCAGCTCATAAGAAGCTGGGGATTTCAGCATGGATTATTGAGGGTTTTTTTGTTTATTTGTTTGTTTGCCTTTTAGTTTTTCCTTTGAAATTACTCTAACAGTCTACCAAAAGTCTGCCAAATTACCTTACACTTCTGTTTTTATTCCAGCAGACCTACTAATTTATTTATATAATTAATTCTTTCTTATTTATTTTGGACAATTAAATATTCTTTCTATTTGTGTTTTTCTTTTTTTCTTTTTCTTTTTTTTTCTTTTTTTTAAGAGATGTGTTCTCAGTATTTTTCCCAGGCTGGACTTGAATTCATGGGCTCAAGGGATCATCCTGCCTCAGCGTGTCGCAAGTAGCTGGCACTAAAGGCATGCGCCACACCGCGTCCATCTCTGTTCATGTTTTTCTGGTTTCCTCTTTTTTAGGGTCCTGTATCATAAAAAGAGATAAAGAATAACTTTCATGACAACAATTTTTACAGGACAAAGAATTTTTAAATGAAATTATTTCTGACATATAAATCCTAATTAGAGATATTTAAATAAAATATCATGCTTTGGCTTGTTAAAGTAAGTATAAAATTGAAACAAAAATGGCTTACTTTTGCTGTTAAAAATCTACAAAACAATACAGTTTTTATTACCATCTTAGACTTGTTCACAAAGCACAGCCTATTTACTATGCATTCCATAGTATATGTAAGCAAGGAGAATTTCTACTCAATATGTTTATCTAAAAAAGTATCACTTCATAAAATCAAACTTGCCCATGACTCTAAAATAGCCTATTTTAAAAAGTAATACTATTATAACTCTTCAATCATTGTCATTGCCATTTTGATACTTTTTCTTTGATGCCTTCCAATTCTTATGACATCTCCTTCTATAGAGAAGCCTACACCACCTCTCATTGTTTAATCATTTGATGTTCAAAATTATTATATCTGGTGACTTATTTTATGCTTCACAATAATAATTTACATACAATATCTGAAAAACTTCTAATATAAGCAGAAATAATGATAGGGTTGAAACAGAGCAGAAATGATGGCAGAGATGATAGAAATGAAAATATCAGTAGAAATATAAGGATCTAATTTGTTTCCTCATCCTTAGTTAGAGGAAGGGAATTAATTGAATGTATCAACTCAATCAGGGTGGGTTTTGAAAGAGTTTCATAGTACATGTAAATTATCTAATAGAACATTTTAAAACATATTTTGACCATTCCAAATGTCTTCAAATATAAATGGTTTCAAATTCTTCCAACACTTGCAACTCAAACTTTTAATTTGGTCTAAAGCCATAGTAAGTTATAACACTTAGAACTTTCATAAGCAGTCCAAATAAACATTATGGCTCAGAACTTCGAAATATTTAGAATTGTTATATGAATCATCCAAAAAAACATTTATTGAGTGTTTATATATGCCAGGCATTGAACCAAGCATAAGAGATTTAAATATAATTAAAATATTGACCCTCCTCTTGGGACTAATTCAAATTTAGAGGAAAGTATGTAAACAAATTCTGTAATATGTGATAAATACAACCATAAGTATGTACTAAGTATGATGGTGTCATCCAGGAAACTATCAAAATATTTAAGTTTTTGGAGAAAATTTTATATATTAAGAGATAATATAGTTGAGTTCTTAAGGGAAAATCAACATTTTTCCAAGTGGATCTAAAAAAGAAAGACTTTCTAGTCAGAGAGGATGAATGGCATTGCAGAAACTTGGAAGGACAAAGCACAATACGTATTTCAGGATCCATAATTCCTTAGGCATTCCTAAATCAGAGACCACTTTTCAGGAAATGTAGAAGATAAAGTGGTAAGTGGTGAGATCAAGACCGGCTTCGTGGGTACGCTACCTGTGCACAGAGCCTCATACTTAGAAAACTCCATGCTAGGTTTAATGCTTTCATCATCATCTTGAAATTCTTAATAATTTATGAGTAAGGGACCCACATTTTCATTTTTCACCAGGCCCAGAAATTATACAGCTTGTCCTGAATGAGACCTACATCGTGGTTAACCACATATATCATGCCAAGGGTTTGGGTTTTGTCCTGTAAGGCCTATAAGTTACAGAATGATTTTATGTAGGGAAATCAAGTCATCATATTTATATGTTAGGAAGAGCACACTAGTGTAGTAATTAGAAGCAAGAACACATAAGAAATCTACAACAATCATCCAAGTGAAATATAATGAAAGCTTGAACCAAGCAATGCTAACGCAGTTAGATAAGGGAATGCAGATTCAGAGATATTTAGGAGAAAAACTTGAAAAGGTTTGGGCCAGTTATAGGTAAAGAAGCAAGAAGATTCTATTTTTTTTCCTACCAAGTTGCTTTCATATATTCTGACCATTTAGCAACCTATGATGGGAAAATCTGATTAGTTCTTACATCCTCAGCTCTTCTGATGATCCAAGTGTCAAATTATCTCTGCATCTCACTGTCTACCCACATGTAACTCTGATAAAGGGCACTCCATAATGTAGAACTATGGAAGCCAGATCTACTCTGAATTTGTAGGACATCAAATGTATTCAAGTTGCAGATTTTAACTGTTTTCAAAGAATAAATTAGAGTTAGAGCCAGAGATGGATCTGGAGATAGAAACAAAATGTATTATTTATAGATAAGGGGTGTGTGTGTGTGTAGATAGATATGCAAATATATAGGTTCCTGGGAATTTTATTTTTACATTTCTTGTTAAAGTGAAGAGTATTCCTCTTTTATCAAATGCAAATATACAATCCACTTTTGTTCTACAACCCAATCATTCTAACTTAATCAAATACTTTCCTTGTTTATTCTCTTTTTCATTATCAACATCTTCCTCTACACTAGATAATCTACATCAGTGTACGAATTTGTAGCATTCTGAATCTTCCCAAGCACAACTGTAACAACCCCCAAATCCCTCTTTGTCAATTCTTAACCCTCAGCTAACTTTACTGTTCATAGACCGGCTTGCTTAATGCTGTCTCCATTCCCTTATCTTCGATTCATTCTTTTATATTATGAAATATTCAAACACATGAATGCAGGTAAAAAGAATGATATAGATGATATTCATATGTTCTCAACTCTACTTAAGAAATAAAGCTGCATAAGCCTTCTTTCTAACAAAATTGAAATCAGTAGTTAGTTAACTAGTGGGAAAAGGTTAAATTGAAGAATTATGGAAAATTATATACATATATATCTTAAACATTACAATCTTAAAACATATACTGCATATTAATTTATCAGATATTGATCTATCAGATGAGTCCTCTGATTGGGAAATTCTACATCTTCTTTCTGGCATAAACTACAATCAAAAGCAATCTCCATAACTTCCAAGCTACTTTTTATCAAGAAGAAAAGGAAGTTAAAGAAATTTTCAGTGTGATCTAAAAGCAGAAATCATCTATATTTTTAATGAATTTTTTCATCTAAATGTTTTTTCTGGTTTAACCCATGATTTGAACACAGCAACAATATCTTAGGGTCTCATTTTTCTTTTTAAAAAGATTTCAAAGGTACTCAGCAAAACTTTCACATAAACAACATTCTCTTTATATATAATATTAACTTATTTATTAAGTATTCACGTTACATATTTGCAACATGTATTATTATATGCATAAATTTTTTTCTAAATAGGATTTTGCAAATAAATGTAAGGGGAGTCTTGTAGCTACATACACTTTGGTTTGCTTTGGTATTTTAAATTAGTTTAATATAGTGATCCTATTAATCACTATGTTTTCTATAGGAAGTGGAGAACATTGGTTAATTTTATTAATTTATTAAGCAGTGGTCAGTTAAGAAAGTCTTTACTATAATAATCCTTAACATAAACAACTACTTATCATGAGCCTTCAAACAGATTAACTCATTTAATTCTCTTAACAACCACATAAGGTAGATTCTGTTATTATTTCCTACTTTACAGAAGAAAATGGAAACACATAGGTTAGTATTTTAGTAAATGTTAAAGTTCTTTTTTGTTTCTGAATTTGTTTTTAACAAGAAGCATAAGGAAAAGTCTAAGCCATAATAAACCAACCAATAGATGTTTACTTTGCCAGCATCTCAGTATTTCCCTAAATGAAACTGAAGTAAAGTTTCTGGCTATATCATGTGATTTCATTCATTATGGTAGAGAAGAAATTTTCTCAGTGATTGCTGGAAGAGGTCCATGATCCTCCACCACCATCCTCCAAGTTCAGACTTGTGTTTGATCTGAAAATACAATAAAAATGGAGGCTTTTACTAGAATTCTACTGCTTTTCTGTCTTAATTTCTATAGTGACATGTTGTTTCATACCTTCCCCTTATAAATAATTCAGTCCTTGGTACAGTTCTTTTAAATCTTTCATGCTTACAAAACCATGAAAATATATCAGATCAGGTACAAATTGCTGTCTGAAGGTGCTTTTCAAGCTCTTGTGTTATAAATGAAATAACATACAAGAGTTGATGCCTGTTCACATAAACGGAGAATGTTGGTAATATAAAGTGGTTTGAATTACCATGAAATTATAGAATTATGAGATAATAAATCTATAAGGGCCTTGAAAAATCTTCTGTTCAAGCTGCCTGCCTTTAGGCAGGTAAATTTCTGAAATACATTGTGAAAATATTTTCCTAGTCTCTTTCTGAATATCTTCAAGTAGAAAAACTCCAGAACCCACCAGAGTGCCTCACTGGAATGATTTGGGGTTTAAACAGGAAAAAATATACAAGCAAAGTTGTTCATAATTTCTATTAAATGATTATACCTTTTATTTCCTCTGAAGAGGTAATACAAATCTTCTCATGTTTCTTCTTAGGATCTCATTTTTTTATTATTCCTTAATTTCTTAATCATCTCTGTCTCTCTCTAAGTTTTTAGATAATTAAAAAAATAGAAAATTTTTAAAAATTTTAAAAAACTGAAAATTTTACCACTCAGTCCTTGTAGAATAATGTCACACAATAATGTTGTTGCTCAATCATTTTGCATTATGGTGATTTTGAACAAAATCTAATTGAATTTTACTGTCTTTTATATATCCCTTCCCCTTTTCTTCTAAACTTACTGTTTCTACTATATTACCTACAATTTTAGGATCTCTTATTCAGAGATCAGGGAAGTATCTTTTCCTCTGACCTGACTTTGATGTTTTTCTTTTCACAAAGTTTCAATAATAATAAAAAGGATTTTGTCATTTTTTTCTAACAATTCCATTTTAGTTTCTACTCATGTTGACACTGATTATTAAATAATCAGTATTATAAATCATTATATAAAATCATTATTATAAATAATAAACAGGGCTTCCTGTAGTCCTCCCCTAAGTATAATTCTTTGTTTCAAAATCTTAGCATTACAGAGCCTCAGTCCTTAAAGGGGTGTATAAAAAAGAGATTTTGTTTTTCCATTGTACATCCTTGCTCTTGGTCTCTTTCTCTTGGATTATTCACTCTGGGGAAGCTAGATGCCATGTTGCAGTCCTGTGGAAAGGTCCTGGGGTCCCTGGGCAACAGCCGGCAAGGAACTACAGGCTGCCAACAATCCAGGGAGTAGTCCACAAAGTAGGTCTTCCAGCCCCGTTGAGCCTTGAGATGGCAGCAGCCCTGGTGGGCAATTGGGCAGCTACCTTGTGAGAGACCTTGAGCTAGCACCACCCAAGCCACTCACAGTTTCTGATCCTAGGAAACTTTGAGACAATATATGTTTGTTGTTTTAAGCCACTACTTTTCTGGATAATTTGTCAATGATACCTAATACAGAGGTGGTTCATTCTATTTGTTTTTATATAAGCCTTTTGTTTTTTGTTTCTGTGTTTTACACATTGCATAAAACACTTTGGAAAGTGTCTACAATTAGTGGTATAAGTATTTTATGATATACTTCTATTATCTGAAAATAAACCCTCATTTTTCTCTGTAGTATTTATAGCTATTTTTTAAAAGTACTTTCATACTTTCAAATTCCATTCTTGTTTTCAGGAAGACCATATCTATAAATATCAAAAAACTGCTTGCATCCCAGCTGAATTACAGCAGTGTCAAAGAGTTGCATAGAATCAATGGGAATAATTTACATAAATATAATTACAGAAAATATTTAATCCATACATTAGCTGGGATACAGGTAATCAGTTCTTAAAATGTTGACAAAATAAGATTCAAGTAGAGCTTCTATAAAACAGAATTTTTTATTCAACATCCTTTATTCAACAAATATTTACTTAATGCCTATCAATGTGCTAGATACCTATTTAGGATGTAGGAATACACGACGGAAAAACCAAACTTCCTTTCTGGAATTTACATTATAGCACCTGTGAGAGAAGATATACAGGATAGTGGTTAAAAGATGGACTGTGGGGTTGAAGTACATGAGTTTGGGTTTTGCTTTTAGTATGGTAGGAAACTACTGGAGTGTTTTGAGGAAGAAGTTTTGATCAACATGATATATATAAGTGTATATATATACTTATATACATTATTTATGTATATATAATTTCTAAAACCTCAATATTTTATTTACTTTTTAAAAGACTTTATGTTTTAGAATGGTTTTAGGTCCACAGCAAAATTGAGAGGAAGGTACAGAGATTTTCCATCTTTCCCTTGCTCCCGCACATGAATACCCTCTCCCATTATCAGTATCTTCCACCAGAGTGGTATATTTGTTACAATTAATGAATGTGCATTGACCAATCTTTTTCATTCAAAGTCCATAGTTTAACATCAGGGTTATTCTTGGTCTTATCCCTTCTATGGGTTCAGACAAATGTGCAATGGCATGTATCTGCCATTATAATGTCATATAGAGTATTTTTACTGCCTAAAAATTTTTTGTGCTTTGCCTAGTGATCCCTCACTCACCTATAACTCCTGGCAACCATTAATATTTTACTGTCTCCATAGTTTTGCCTTTGTTAGAATGTCATATAGTTAAAATCATAAAATATTTAGCCTTTTCAGATTGGCTTCTTTCACTTAGTAAAATGCATTTAAGTTTATTCCATTCTTTTTTATAGCTTGATAACTCCTTCCTTTTTAGCGCTGAATAGTACTCCATTGTCTAGATATACCAGTTTAATTATCCATTCACCTACCAAAGGATATCTTGATGGCTTCCGAGTTTTGTCAATTACGAATAATGCTGCTATAGATACCTTTGTACAAATTTTTCTATGAATATACACTTTTGACTCCTTTGGGTAAACACCAAGGATTACAACTGCTGGATCATATGGTAAGAGTATGTATAGTTTTACAAGAAACTGCCAAACAATATTCCAAAGGGGCTATACCATTTTGCATTCCCATCAGTAATGAATGAGGATTCCTCCACATCCTCGCCAGCATTCAGTGTTGTCAGGATTCTGGATTTTGGCCATTCCAGTAGGTGTGTAGTGGTATCTCACTGTTGTTTTAATTTGCATTTCTCTGAAGGTATATGATGTGGGGCATCTTTTTATATGCTTGTTTTACATCTGTACATCTTTTTGGCAAGGTATCTGTGAAAAACTTTAGTCCATTTTTTAACTGGCTTGCTTATTTTGTTATTCTTGTGATTTAAGAGTGCTTCGTATATTTTGGATACTAGCCTTTTATCAGATATATCTATTTCAAATATTTTCTCTCACTTTGTGGTTTGTGTTTTCATTTTCTTGACAGCATAATTTTTTTTTATTTTAAGGAAGTCCAGTTTATTAATTCTCTCTTTCATGGATTATGCCTTTGCTTTTATATTTAAAAACTCATCACCAAATCCAAGGTCATCTTGATTTTCTTCTATATCGTCTTCTAGGAGTATTATATTTTGCATTTTATATTTTGGTCTTTTATCCATTTTGAATTAATATTTGTGAAAGGTGTAAGGTCCATATCTAGATTCTGTTTTCCTTTGTATGTGAATGTCCAGTTGTTCCAGCACCATTTGTTGAAAACACTATCTTGTCTCCATTGTATTGCATTTGCTCTTTTGGAAAAGATCGGTTGATTATATTTATATGGGTCTCTTTGTGGGCCTTCTGTTACATTGATACACTGTCTATTCTTTTGCCAATACCACACTATCTTGAATACTGTAATTTTATAGCAAGTCTTGAAGTCAGTAGAGTCAGTCTTTTTCTTCAACATATTTTCCGGCTGTTCTGTGTCTTTTGATTATCTATATAAACTCTACAATCAGTTTGTCAATATCCACAAAACAACTTTCTGGGATTTTCATGTGATTGCATTGAATTCATAAATCAAGTTGGGAAGAACTGACAGCTTGACACTATTGAGTCTTCCTATCCAAGAACATGAAATATCTCCTCATTTGGTTAGTTCAACTTTGATTTCTTTCTTCAGAGTTTTGTAGTTTTCCTTATATAGGCCTTATACATATTTTGTTAGGTTTATACTTATGTATTTCATTTTGGGAGCTGATAATATCAATGGTATTGTGTTTTTAGCTTTAAATTCCACTTGCTCATTGTTGGTAAATACAGAAGTTGTTGATTTGTGTATATTAGCCTTGTATCTTGCAACCTTGTTCTAATAGCTTATTAGTTTCAGGAGTTTTCGTGTTGATTCTTTTAGATTTTCTGCATTGATACTCATTTTACCTGTGAACAAAGGCAGTTTTATTTCTTTCTTCCCAATAAGTATAGCTTTTATTTTTTTTCTTTTTCTATAGTACAATGTTGAAAAGGAGTGGTGAGGGGGGCATTCCTTCCTTGTCCTGATCTTAGTGTGGAATCTTCTAGTTTCTCACTGTGGTTATATTAGCTATAAATTTTTTGTAGTTATTCTTCATCAAGTCAAAGAAGCTCCCCTCTATTCCTAGTTTACTGAGAGTTTTTTTTTATCATGAATTGAAGTTGCATTTTGTCTAATGCTTTTTCTGCATCTATTGATATGATCATAAGAATTTTTCTTCTTTACTCTGTTAATATGATGGATTGCATTAATTGACTTTTGAATGTTGAAACATTGCTGCATACCTGTAATAAATCCCATGTGGTTATGTAATTCTTTTTTATACATCATTGGATTTGATGTACTAGTATTTTGTTGAGGATTTTTGCATCTAATCAATTTAGACTTTTAAAATATTTTTGGAAAAATATAGAAAAAAGAATTAAAACAAGGCAGTCAGTAAAGAAGCAATTGCAACAGTCAAGGTGAGATGATGCTGACTCAACTAGGACAATTGTGTAGAAGCTGGTGAGAATTAATTAGATTAAGGAAAAATTTTAATGATAGAGCTGATAGAACTTGATGATGAATAGATTGTGGAGTTTGAGGGAATGAAAGGAGTCAAGAAGGATTCCCTATCAAAAGTTACTCAGGATTTGGCAGGGCTTGAAGCTTAGATAGTCCAGTGACCCTCTTAACTAAATAATACAACATTGCAAACATAAAATTAGATCCCACTTCTTAGAATGGGCTTGTGCAAGCATAAGGCCTTGAAACTTAAACTTCATTGTCTTCATGTTAAAACTGTTTCCTTCTTTTAGGGTTTTGGCATAAATAAGAATGAATCGTGGTATGCTTCTCTGATGTGTGGAAAACTGAGGGAATAAGGATATGTGGGTGGAAAACCGAAAGTTCTGGTTAGGATACATTAAATTCAAGATGCCTATAATCATCCACAAAGAAGTGTCAGTGCAGCTGTCGGAAATATATGTAAGCTGAAGAGAGACATTTGAGGGTCACTAATTTGCAGACGGTCCTTAAATCCACGGAACTTGATATGATCACTGAAGGAGAGTGGGAGTAGAGAGGAGAGTTGGACTGTGGATTTACCGCAGGGAAATCCAAATAGAAATAGGAAAGCAGAGAAAGATTCATCAGGTGGACTGGAAAGGAGTATTCATTGAAGTAGGAGGATAAAAAGACAATGTACTGTCTTCTCTGGCAGCCAAATGAAAATAAATTGAGCGAGGAGGGATTAATCACCTGTACCAAATGTTAGTATTAACAAACTAATAAAAAAAAAAAAGGAAAATTGATTTGTGTTCTCTTCTTGATTCTTTTTCCGCTTGGAAAAATGAATCTTTGCAGTAGAATGCTCAACACATTATACATAAACTTATGTTTCTTAGGGTGTTTATAAAATTTATTTATGAAGTGCACATTTTATTCAAAAATTATATTACACATTTTACAACTGAGTCTGCATGTGCTTTTTCTCTTTGCAACTAACCTTGACTCATTCTGTTAAAATCTAAAGTTGTAAGTTGAGATTTGTTTTAACATTTTTCTTCAACATTAGGCAAACTTCTGCTTCATAGTTCTTTGTGTCTAAACAAATTTTAGATGTATAGTTTCATGGGATTTAGCCTTTTTTAGGGGGTTTTACATTCGCTCCTGAAACTTCTGTCTTATCCCATTTCTTTCTATTTTAATGATTTTAGTATTTCTATTATATTTTTATAAGAGCAAACACCAGATTTTGAAGAGCCTGTGTAATCCTTCTTCTCTCTCTTTGGCATCCTTTTAACATTCTTATTTTTCAGAGTTTCTCATGATTCAAAACTTGTTCTCTCTGGGTCTAAATCCTATAAAATTCTTTCTTGGCACTTTTCCTAAATCTATTTAATTTATCAGTTTGAGAATCTTATTATTCCTGAAAATCCTCACAAATAGAATATTTCTCTGTACTCTAAGTGACAATATAGTCCACTCATTGAGATAAGAAAATAAACTCAATTTAGAGATGAGGTAGGTAAAATTTTATCATTTCCTCAAAAATACAATTGTGGAAACAAATGAAGAGCTTAATTTTTGCTTATTTTGAATTTTGTAACTATTTAGCAGTTTTGTACCTATTTTGTAACTATTTTTGGCAAGTGGATTTTCTGATTATGAAATATTTATACAGATGAAGTACAGTAGTATTCTTTTGAACTTAAAAGAGAGTGAAATAACTTCATAGAAAACCTTTGAAGTTCATTATCAAATCTTTAACCTAGCAAGGAAGTAAATTGATACTCAATTTTCAGCAACATATTGAAGTAGGCAATCAAAATTTGAGGGCCTTAAAGTTGTACTTTGAAGTTTAAGTAGATTACCAGAAGCAAATAAAGATCAGAAAATCCATGTCCATCTTAAAGCAACATGCAAATAGGCTGGAATTCAGAAGTGCTACTCTGAATATCTGCCTCTTAAATTCTACTTCAGTTTCTTAAATATTCCCTCTATTTTTCAGCTATATGTTCCTTTCACATTTTATCATTTTGCATATCTATATTTACCCCTACATGGTCTTGTAGCTTCAACATTCCTGGCGTGGTGGAATAAAAGCAAGAGCTCCTATTACCTTGCCCTCACTTCAGACAACCTAAAGAGGTCAATGTTTTCAGGAATTAAATGACATAGTTGGGGGCTTCCAAAAGATCCCTCCAGTGAAGAGTTGAAGATAAAATTACTGCTTAAGATGTATTACATGGGAAATGGTATACACAGCCTATGTTACCAATCAGTAACAGAAGCAGCATCGTGTCCAACAAATATGGACTGCCCATTAGGCAGAGCTGAAATGCTCTCTCAGGAAAAGTAGACCTAAATTACAAGAAAAAGTTATTTTTATCAAAAGAGAAAGTTATTTGTCTATTTATCTTTACATATTTTATACTTTAACAGTTCTTAATATGCCCATCTATGCATTTATTGGAGCATAACATTGAAATGGTTGGAATCTGCACTTGGAAAATAAAGTTAAAAGGAAATTATGTTACTGAAAGTGATATTGTTCAATTAGACAACATTCTAACTCCTGCCAATGAATTCAACACCACTCCTACTTTTGTTTTACATTTTTTGTTGTTTGTTCCCCTTCCAATTGCCTTTAAGTCCCTGATGTATATTTCTGCATAGTTATTACACAGCTATCTAAATGAAATATAGGTATCTACAAAAACTAAGTTCAAAATTTTCTTCTAAAAATTTTTTCTTCATCCTTTATTTTGTAGTTCAGCAAACGGCATCATCAACCATTCATATGTATTATCTGAAAAGAACTAACTCTTTTTTGTTGTTGTTGTTCCCAAGATAAAAATTCTGGAAAAAAAATGTCAAATTTATATCATATTTAGTTGGAGCCAACCAAATATGATCAAAACATGGACTATAAAAATATGATAACCTCCACAAATTTGGAATAGGGGGAATGGTAATGGATACTGTACCTAGAAATTGAGAGTGGCATCATATCATTTAATGTTATCTACTACCAGAGTCCTGATAAAAGTAATTTTACCAAGATGAGGAAGGAAAGAGGGGGAGGAAGTTTAAGACCCAATGAAAGAATGGTAGGGATACAGCTATGCCTTTACAACTAGAACCCAAACACAAACACCATAGGACTCTCCATATCCATATTCTCTTTTTCTATTTATGTTGAAATCATTCTGTGAAAGTTTTCCATGACAGATTGTATTTTTCAAAGATGGCCATATTAAAATAAATTCCATCCCGCGTGGCTTTCTTATAATGTGAAGTTGAGACTCTTTCATCACAAGGTGAGGTCTATGTTCCCTCTTGAACATAGGTGGTTCTTTGCAACTGCTTTGACAAATAGAATGCAGAAAAAATGACATTGCATTATTACTGAGGCTAGGTAATAAGTGGTGATAAGACTTCCTCCCTTCCACCTTCACCTCTCTTTCTCAGCATGTACCTTGTGAACTCTGAGCCACCAAGTAAACGGTCTGGCTGCCCTGAAGCTGCAATGCTTAAAAGATTTGACGTGCTGGAGAGAGATCCAAGGAAACCCAGCTATTCAAATCTTCTCTGCCCAGGCCCCGGACGTGTGTGACAAATCTTTAAAATGAACCCAGCCATGGCCCAAATATTACTCCAACTCATAAGGGATCCTGAGGCATCCCTTTGTTTATTCACTTCCTTGGAAGTGGAGTTAGTTCGGGTCATTACTATTTAATAGTTTCTGCTTCTTCTGAAGCATCTCATTGCCCTCCTGTTATACATCTATTGAGGTGCTGGGTTGTATTTATTCTTTTCCTGTTATAGAGGGCAGGTATAGAGGGTGGTGGGTGTGCCTTAGAAGTTGAACAATACCAGGTTCCCCTTTGGCAAGCATGAGGATTATCCAGAAATGAAGCTCTATTAAAAGGCTTAGAGGCCATTGAATTAATTTCATTTGGGGAATTCCAAGGGATAATATGTAAAATCAGAAATTGCACTGATGCATAAATTTGGATTCTTTTTCTCTTCTGGCTTTAAGCAACAAGTATGGAACTTCTATCTATTCTTTAATACTCTAGTTTAAAAGTAGTTTGTTTTATTTTACCTTGGAACATTAGAAAATAAGATGCTTAGATGTAAAACAGAGCTCATGGAAATCTGCCCATGACTGTTACCAGGAAGGAATGAAAAGCTGGGGTTCTTAGTTGTAATATGGAGAATGGAAGACATCCTCAATTCCTCTAACTCTTCCAAGACAGACACTTGCAATTTCTAATGTGGAATGCTTCTAATTCAACAAACTCACCTTTCACAACTCAGCAACCATGATTTTTTTTTTGACTTTCACCAGTCATGGATCCCCAGTCATAGGTATAAAAAGGCCTCTCAACAAAGGCATATGCTCACTGATGCTGCTCTTTTCTATCTTCTTTCAGATGGGTTAGCTTGTATGTTTTGTTATCATTTGTAGAACTTCATTAAAAACCCACACAAAGTAGCTGGTTCTCATAGAGCTTCAACTTCAGTGTATATGGTAAATATCAAAGGATGTCCATTTTACCAACTGCTTTACTTACATAACATGAAATACTATTTTTCCAGCCCATTAAAATAAGAACAAATATTTATAACAATAATTTAGGTAACATTTACTGACAGCTAGACTTGGTGCTGAGTTATCTATCTAGTTATCTGTCTATCTACATATTTTAAAGTGCTCAGCCATATATATTATATATATTTTTGAAGTAATTCATTTTTCATTATATCCATGGATCATAGGAACTATTGCTATACCAATTTACAATGAAAGGACTTTTGGTTTATCCAATGCTAGGGTGACCAACCATCCTGGTTTGCATGGGTCTGAGCATGTCCCACAACAGGGGACTTTCAGTACTAAAACTGAGACTTTCTAGGGCAATGTGGGATGACTTGTTACTATATTGACAGTTAAAGCAGAGTTAAACCCAGATTTACCAGATCCAAAGGCCAAGAATAGGACTACTACTCGATTTACTGTAAGATAGAGGATATTCACTCCTCCTCGCTCATTTTTACTTAGTCATTTACATAATTTGGAGCTTGTCTTTTGAAATTTTCTAATTCCAGAAACCAATTTTTCTTTCAGTCAGGATTTATTGCTGCCAGTAATCAAAACTCAGCGTTAGCCAGTTTAATTCAAGAGAATGTTTTAAGAAAACATCAATTGCGTTAAATGCTGAAAAGAAATTAAGATAATATCTAAGACCAAATTTTTTCAACTAAGTAGTTGAAAAAGTGGTTTTGTAACCTTTTGTGTCAATATTCTTCCTTAATTGTCAAGTAAAAATAGTTTGAACCTCCACATTAGTAATGACAGAATCTACAGTCCCCTTGCTTAGTATTTTCAAATGTCCCCGATAAGTACTTAAAATCTTTCAATTTCTGTTTTTAATCCAGCTCAGAATTTTACTCTAAGATTTTCTACTCTGCTTTGAATGCTGCAGCTTCCTCCACACTGGTGAAGAAAACAGATTGGAGGCAGGGAGTAGGGGAGGTGACCTCAGTATCCCAACCTAAACTTTAACAGATTGTTACTGAAGCTTGGGAAGGGGAATTATAACACAAGAGAATTAGATCTCAGGCATCACTGCCCCAAAACTCTGTGGGAAAAGTCTGTTCCTACAGCGCTCCTGGCTCTCTCTCAAACTTGCCCTCAGCTGTGACAACACAATAAACCCTGCTCCCTCTCCATTCAGAACCCCTCTCTCCCCGTCCTCCTCCCCTGAACCGCAGGTATCCGAATACCAGCTACAGCTACAAGACAGTTATTGCCCTGACAATGACACACCCATAAGAAATACCCCTTTACTATCAAGGTTACTTGATGACTCACCATGTCCCTGTCAGACTAGGATCATAGGCTTGACCTTCATGTACAAAAATGTTCAATATTGTATTTCCCAATTAAGATCAGTCATCACTCAAAGTTATACTTTGCTTCTCACCCTTAGGAAAAGCAGCTACAAGAAGCATTTTAAAATATAAATACATATTTAATTCTTATAACAGAAAGAAGATAAATTGCTATGATTTCAGTGAAAGCATCTGGAGGAAGTAAAGGAACCAAATTTCAGTACACTTTCAGGAAGCTTGACTCGGAAAATACACAGATTTGGCATCAGCTCTTGGGGAAAGGTTTTTATTGGAGGCTATTTTGTTGTTGTTGCTGTTGTTGTATGTTTGCTTTGCTTTGAAGGATGTTGAAGACTCGAACATGTTTCTTAGGTTAAAGGAAGACAATATGGGAGAGTAAAGGAAAGAAAGAAGGGGTTTTTGAGAAGCAGTGACTCTCAGTTTCTATTTAGATGTCACCAGTTTTCTCTTTAGCACAACAGTTCCAGGAGAGGAGCAGAGAAAACAAAATTTTATGACTTAGGTTATAGAGTTCATAAAGCAACATTTAGCACAGTCAGAGGGAATTTAGGGGATTTGAAAAATTTAAGGGCTCACCTAAGTGGTACAAGTAGAATAAGAGAGAAAGCAAGGTCAGGTAAAGGACTCATAAACTGAAAGAAAAGGAAGAACTGTGAAACTTAAAATCCCAGTGCAATCAGAGAATATCTAGGGAGAATAAGAAAAATAAAAATAGAAGGAAAGGGGAAGTGAATAGATAATGAAATATCCAAGTTTAAGATTCAGAAGTTAGGAACCCTAAGGTTAAAGATTGAATACTATGTATACGTTGTATTTTAGAAGGGTTAGATCTATATGTATGATCATGATCAATAAATGTCTATTCAGTAAATTAAATTTATTAGATTTTAAAAGATTAACAAGAAGACATTTTGGTTATAGAGTAAGGTTTTGCAATGCTGCTTTTAGAGATTTTAAATCAACAAACTCCAAAATTATATTCATCTCACTTGAATCAAATATATTCTATAAGCGATACAGTTTTGCAAATTAAAAAAATCAAATAAACAGTAACTGGATAAGGTAAAATCCCATAACACAGAAATTAATGAAACTGAGTTTGATCTGATCACTCTGACGTAAGAACTCCATCTAAAGTCACAAATACTACCTCAATATAGAATATGTAGTCCATAAATCTCAACAGTTTATAAAGTTTATTTTCATAAATGAACTCTAATTTTAAATCAAATTATTTTTGACTTACCTTTTAAAAGTCACTGGAATGAGTAAAAATATTCTCCACTGAAATTGCAGCTTTTTGATAGAATATAATTGGGATAGACAAACACAATCAAACATTCTATTTATTAGGATGCTTTGAGCTGCAAGTAACAAAAAACTCCTATTAAAGTGTTCAGCAATAATATTTATTTTTTCACATAGTAATAAATCCTTAGGTCGAAAGTCTCCAAAGTTTATAAATTCAACGGTCCAGAAACATTCTATCTGTCTTTTCTGCCATCCTTAGCATGTCAGCTCTGTCCTCAAAGGCCAGGTTTCTTTAGCAGATTTATTCTCCTGTCAGACCTATCAGGTTCTGCCCCCTGGATATGGGGATGTGACCAGCCTCCCAGAAAATATAAATTCATGTGGATAAAGGTGTTCACTTTATGTTCATGTCCTTCTCTCATATTGCAGTTTGGGTTGAAATATATACATATTTCACTCAGATTCCTATGATATAATGGAATCACATTAATTTAATTGACCCATTTTCCCTAAATCTTCTCAGCCCTAAAAAAAAAAAATCCATTTCATTGTCAAATAAATTTGAGAAACAAACATTGCATGTGGCACCTCATTTTCAGGTTGTTTTTATTTATTAGAGAAATTGAGTATTCTGAGAAGTCTTGTTTAACATCACTTGTTGCAACAACTTCCTGTTAACTAATATCAGAGAACGTATATTCTTTGGAAAGTACTTTGTCTGGTTTAGCCCAGACTATAATAATATTCATTCACTCAAGCTTTATTTGCTGTTTTTAATTTCCTTCATTATGTCTTTCTAATCTGAGACAGTATCTATAGTTAGAAAAACCAGTCAAATTGTCTCAATTTTGCACCTGAAGTTTTGGTTTCTGATCTTCCGTAACCTCAGAAATAAAGAGCTTTTTAGGCAAACTAAAATAATTTATTAGAAAATTATAAGTTTTCAAACTTACATAACTAGTTTATAATAGTTACCAGACAAAGAAATAACAATATAACAGTTTGGAACAATCTTTTTTTATTAAATTTAAAACATATGCTCAAAACATCCATGATTTGCTTTCTAGTGCTCTCTCAAAACAAATCTGCTTTCTCTTGGATATCTAAGCCAACAAAATGAAATGCTTTTCTTGGTCAAAAGCCTTATGTAATATTTCAGTCTTATCCTCTGTTATACACCCAGCCATACTACAGCACAACTGCCTTCCTTTATTCAAAGTCAAGATCCCAGAATTTTTACTCAGGGAACAAGCCTTGAAACAACCTCTGACAGCTCTAAGGGCTTTGACTGCAGGTGGATTAAGGCTGTTTTGACTTTTAAAGACTAGACTTGATATTGCTTGCACAAAAGTTTTGAGTTCCAGCTTATTCTCTCTAAGCTTTCTGTCTTTAATAATTATGCACAAAACAAAACAACTAAACAAACTCTCTTATGAGTGCTACTCTTGGAATGACCTAGCAGTGTGTGTGTTTGTGAATGCACATCTAGCCTCCATTTTTGGTCCCATTCCTTGGTCTTTCCTTATAACTAGAACAGAAAAGAGTAGGTAAACTGATGTAAAATGAAGCTGGTGCAATGACACAGTTGGCCAATCTATTGACATTTATCTTTCATCTGCATTCAGTTCATCTCCATTCTCCTGGCAACCAGCAGTATTCAGTAAGCCTGTACCTACTATCCAATTTTTATAAAACATTATATTTTGCACCTGAAGTTTTGGTTTCTGATCTTCCGAAATTTTATAATTTCTCTGCTTCAGACCATCCATGTTCAGCATAGTGTCAGCCTGGGGTCATTGGTAATTGAACATAGCAATTCTGTCTTGTTGATTTTAAAGAAGCTAAAACTCTTCTAAATAATTAGATATAGTGTTTGTATAAAATGTAGATTATTTTTAGAAAACAACTAATTAGTGAACTCATGAACAATGTAGCTTTTAAAATTCAATTTCTTATTCATTAGAATATGTGTTAGATTATGAAGTCAAGAATTTTCTTTTCTTTTTATTTTTGAAGAAAAAGCCATTAATAATTAAAATAACTGTAGAGCCATTTGGGAAGGCATACACCATACAAATTTAAAGAAATTGTTGAGAAAATGTGAGCAGTTTCCATAAACAATCTTGATAACTCAGAGACCTCAAACTGTGTCAGGATTTTAAATATTTGAAGGTGGCTGGCTAAATTTGCTATATACCTTCCAACACTATAACTTATACTGGCTTACTATAATTTAAATATGGGTTTTGGTCCACAATTTACTGTTTCTAGAGTTATATAAATCTATGTTTTATTTTCCAGGAATTTACTGGTTTTGTTACCCCACAAAATGGAACCTCAAACAACTTATTTTGTTGCATAACACTTCAGCACCTCCTCCCCCTTAACCTTGTCATCTGTTATTGATATTACATATTACATGTATTACCAACAGTCATGTTAATAGTCATATATCAGTGATTTATTTTACATAATTTCATCTGCTAAAAGATAAAGGCTTTACATTTGATCCTAGATATTTAATAGTCCTTCTTTATATTTCATCTATTCTTATGACTAGAAGGAAAATAAATACCAAAGTCAGGTATTTTTGCTGGCCAGATGTTGGGGTGTGGTGAAGGTAAGCTTATTGGTCCTAAAGATTTCCATTATTTTTTCTTCAAATATTTTACACACCTATTGGTAGTAAATCCTTAGACTCTTAATAAGGCAATATTTTAATTGAATGATATATGAAAAAAAGTTTAGTAAATCCAAAATTATGACATTAGTTACAATGTAGAAATCATTGATTCTGCTTCCAGACATTACTACAAAGATTTTCCAATAAAAAAACAAAATACAGTTTGGACTTTGGCTCATTCAGGTGTTGGAAGTGCTAAACACACACACACACACACAAATCTGATTTCTGATTTTTATGTGTGAATGTTATTTCTGTAAAACAACTGTTCTCAAAGTATGGCACTATAATCAGAAATCTGGAAATTGCTAAAATGCAAATTCTGGGCCTCACCTCAGACCTAGTGAATCAGAAAATCTGAAAGTGGGGACCTAAAATATATAAAGAGAGCTTTAGGTGATTCTGATATACAGTCAAGATTGAGAAACCGTAGTGTAATAAAATTTTTGATAGACATTCTAGTTTTCTAAAGATTTACTGTAAAACTTACTGGAAAAGATATTCCAAGGGGACACAGTGTCACAAAAGTAAATTGACAGGTGGCTTTATTATAAAAAGTTTTCCATCATCACCTCTGAAACTCCCCAAAAGATAGGAAGATTATCTATTATTTTAGATATTCTAGTTACAACTCTTGACTGATTCATTGAAATAGAAGTTTTCAGGCTTTGGGCCCATTATATTTTAAGTGAGAGAACTATGGTGACAAATTATTAACTTGGAGTTTTTAGATATTTCAAAATTCAGAAAGCTATAGAGAAGTTAAAAAATCATTATTAGGCATCTTGATACATTTTCACACTGGATTTTATTAACTACAAAATGTTTTTGTTCCAGAAATATATTTCATATCAAAATCAGCATGGGAGCTAAATTCTCTACTCACATTTGTCAAAAGCTTGTCCCTTTCCTTCTACATATACATTGTGTGTACACCGTAATCTATATAAGCAAAGACTTTAGTGCTCTTAAATCACTTGTGGTTTTGGGGGGTAAGTAAGCTCTTGAAAAGAAAATAAATTTTCAATATATTAAGATTATTCCATGTGGATCTTTAATGTTGTTAGGAAATAAACTACCATATTAAACTGAACTTATCTGTAGCTATCTCATTTAATTCTTCAGGGACAGATGTAGGAAATCATTTATGCAAATCTACATACTAAAAGTTGACATCACAGAGTAGTACTGTTTTTGCTAACATATGTTATACCTACTACTTTTTAGTGTATCAGTGACTAATGTAAAATAGTTTAATGTATATTCCTGCACCAAATGGTAAGCCACTGTTCAAATAATTTTTTCGTGATTTATTAAATAAAAGGAGCTACAAATCTTGACTCTAAAATGGACACAACACATACTGTCAGAATTATTGTGAAGATTGATTGAAAGTGTGGTATTCAATAAATATAATGTTTGTAAGTATATGTAAGAATAGCCTGATCAGATCACATAACTCTGACAATAACAAAATATTAATGAGTAGAAGAAAAACATATAAAATACTAGGACAGATAATCTTAAAAACAAGTCAAAGATATATCTATCAAAAAATAAACGTCTTTGGGAAGGGCAAAGGATATATTATATTTCTGAATATGTAACATTAGAGGAGGCCAATAAAGTTTGGAGGGGAAAACACAAAAATAAATATGAGAAATAGAAATTAAAATGGTAAAAGAATATAGGTTTAATAACTACTAGATGATTACTCAATATTACCTTATATTAGTAGGTGATTTAAAACCATTTGAGGAATGACTGCATGGGTAACAAGACATGAGATTCTGTTGACATTATGTGTCAATGGAAAAAGGAAACAGAAACAGGCAAAAAGTAGCTCATGTGTTTATTATTTGAAGATGAAAGGGTTTCCCAGCTCTCAGCCATTTGTCAGTCTCTATTTTTAAGCTTTTCTCCCTTATGTCTTAAAATCTTTAGGTTGATATATTTCCTCCTTTTGAATTTCTTAAAATAAGAAAATCACACAAAGCCAACCTTAAAATCCAAGAGACTTAGTTGGGTGATCAGAATAGTATATTGTTACATCAAGTATACAATATATTAGTTGTAATCATGGTGTTCTGGTTATTCCTGCATATCTGTTTTTCTATTACTGTTGAATAATTACTAAGGTCAGTATTTGTCTAATTATCACTGTGGTGGACTATCAATTGAGAATGGTAGATTATGTCTCTGTTGGCTGAAGAACAACTGGATCTCAGTTCTCTTCATGGTTGCTTCAGAAAGTATTCCTATGCATTCTGTTTCAGCAGCATTAGTTTGAGCAGCACTGAGCCTGCTCTTTCTGAATGAGGTAATTTGAGCATGTGATGTGGATGCTCTTCTGATGACAAACAAGGTGTGATAGTTAATTTTATGTATCAACTTGACTGAATCACAGGGTGCTCAGATATCTATTAAATATTATTTCTGGGTATATCTGTGAGGGTGTTTCCCAAAGAGATTCACATTTGAGTTGCTGGACTAAGTAAAGAGGATTGCCTTCCCAATGTGGGTGGGCATCAATCAACTTGTTGAGGACCTGAATAGAACAGAAAGGAAGAGGAAGGGAGAATTTACTCTCTAGCTCCACTTGACTGTTTGAGCTGAGATATCGATTTTCTCCTGTCCTTGGTGCTCCTGGTTCTCAGGCCTTCAGTCCTGGATTGTAATCTACACCATTAGTTTTCCAGCTCTCAGCCCTTTGAACTACAACACCAGCTTTCCTAAGTATCCAAGTTGTACATGGCAAATTGCGGGACTTCTTAGCCTCCAAAATTGCATGAGTGAATACCTTGTAATAAATGCAAAAACATACACACATATGTTATTTGTTCCATTTCTCTTGAGAACCCTGGCTAATATACAAAGAAAGGGAGGTGAAATCATCTTTTGGCTAGAGAGAAGGCATCAGAAAATACCTAAAATTGTTGGCTGCTTGGTCTTAATTTATAACACAGTAGTCCTACTCAGCAGGGAAATTGCATGAAAATGATTGCTTGTATTGGATCCTGGGTCTGTTCCTTTGCCTTTGATAGACAGCATAAGAGCAATGTTTGGTCTGAGGTATCAAAATATTTCCTTATTGGTATGGTTTACATATTAAAGTAAGGTGAAGGGCCATTGCAGTGATAAGATCTCAAGGAGAAAGTTCAAAGGAGATGGAGGCATGGTAGGGGAGGCTGAAGTGAGGAAGAGGATAAAACAAGAAGTAAGCTTTAAAATAATCTTTTCTTACCATTAGTGAGGGCCTTGGATTAATAATACTAAATTTTTGTTAAGTTTCTCCATTTTAATTTTATGAAGGAAAAGAATAGAAGTAGTTGAAAATGGAGGCTTCAAATCCCTCATAGCTATTAAGATGGGTTGGGGAGACAGTGCTGAACTAAGGGAAAAATACCTCTGTAATTTATGTAAAATACTAAAAAGGTTAATTTCTCTAATCCTTAATTTCTTCTACTATAAAATAGAGAAAATTATTCAACTGAATTTATAGTAGTGTTATGGGATCAAATGGATTAATAGTGTAAAGAACTTAGACTAAATTCCAATGTTAACTACTTAATTTACTCATATATTAATTATTTATTCAACACATATAATGGCATGCTCTACCAATGCACCAAATACTATTTGTCTTAGGACAGGTTTTCCAGAAAATAGACTTAGATAAAAATTTATGTGCAGGAATTTTATTGGGTAGTGTATTTCAGTATTAAATTATGTTGGAGTGAAGGAAGTAGAATTGGACAGAAGGAGCTGAACATATTATTGCCTGCCTTGAGTATGTAGCAGGATCATGCAATAGATCTTGATAACCATGGTTACCCATCAAGATGGTGACTCCGTTTATTTCCTGCTGATCTCTTCACACAAGGAGGCTAAAGTGGACCAGTAGCAACCATAGCTTAAAGTTTAGTAGGATTCTTGCTATGCTCCCCAGTGGAAGTGTTTTGCCTCTAAACCAAAATAGCTCTGAGATTCAGGACCAGGATGCCTAATTTCCCCACCTCAATCACTGTGAGTGATTAAGTGGAGCCATTCCTAATTCCAACCCTTGGTTACCAGAACCATGTGTTCTACCCATGGGAACAGCACAGAACATAATTTCTATCAATGTAGAATTTATATTGTTTCCTAGAGGATGGTGTTGCATCCATACAGGATGTCATCTCTAAGCTAAAGTCCTAGCTCTGCCTTCAAATGACTATTCCATTTATCTATCAGACAGACAATTTCAGAGTGGTAGGGTTTGTAATGGAATCAGAGATCTTTTGATCATGTGCCCATTGTAGCATCTCTGTTGTTATCAAGTGAGAAACTTGGTCTGTTCTGATATCAGATGGGATACTATGTCAGCAGGTCAAAGGCTCTAGAGAGTAGGTCAAACTTTCTGTAGCCCATGGTACTGGAGCAAGCCGAGACATTGCAGGCAGAAAAGGCAAAATTATATAAAAAATATGTCATTTCAGTCAAGATGAATACCTGCCTCTTTCAGGGAGAAAGGATTCAATGTAATGAACCAAGTACTAAATATCTTCCAGGGATAATGCCAAATTAGGGACTCAGCACAGTTTTCTTCTACTGATAGTTGGACTTTCGGCTGTGGAAGCCTTGGGGAGCAGGAACTTATGAAGTTGTTCCCACGAATAACCTCCATCCTGGCCACAATAGCTACTCCATTAATCTGACCATTTGCCACATTGAGACTATCTAATATCAACTAGCAAAGTCATTTTGTCCACTTGGTTGTTCAGTGCCTCTCCATGAAGCACTCTCTTTGGTGGGTACTAACATGTGAAGCATAGATCTTTACACTTCATAACCAAAGCCACATATTCATCTAGATGATTCTACCCTGGAACTCTTTGACTCTAGTCTTCTAATATTTTTCCTTCCAGGCCTCTGTACAACTAGTCAAGCTATTTGTCATTGTTTATGAGACTATATATTCTTATTAGAAACCAATTCTCTTTCCACTCCAAGTAAATCATGAAATGTTACTTCCTGAATCTCTGCCCATTGAGATTTTCCTTCACCACTGTCTTGGAGTTCCTGCTATGGAGTTCTAGTAGAGCAGCAGTCAGTTATTGGCCTGTGCACATATGCCAGATTTAACCTTTATGAACTAAGATCTGAATTTTCATTTTCTGTTGGCTGAACTTAAGAAACCCTCCATGCAGCCATAGGTATGAGCTGAGAGGTAGGTGTTGCTACAACAGTAGTAGATAGCATGAGAATCCAGGCCAACTTTTCATATAGTTTATGTATTCCCTGACCCTGTTCATGCTCAGTGTATATGTACAAATTCCATCTAACATGTGATGCTGCTGGCCCTGTCCAACTTTATGGCTTGGTGGTTCTGGCAGAACCTAGCACACAATTGGCACTTGATGTCCTAAAGTTAGGTGCTCCCTTTCTATGAGATCCAGTAGCATGCTAGATTCAGTTTCATATTGCCTTCCAATGGAGTTTTAGCATTTTCTTAGAAGATACATTTAAGAAATCAAGTTCTATCAACTTAGAAATTTAAGTACTGCTATTTGTGCCTTTGAATTCTGTAGGATTCAGTGATGCCTGCAGAGTTCTTCTTTCTCCTTTCATCCGCATTGCTATTATATGCACTCATTTCTCACCATGGTTTCTCTGGCAATAGCTCATGTGATTCTTACCTTCACTTTCTGTCTCTTGCAGTACAGAGTTGAATTTTTTGGGGGGTAGTTTTTTTATTTGTTTGTTTGGACATAAGCCTGATTTTATAATGTGAATAAGCCTTCCAGCTATTTTCCATATACTGTAAGATAAAGTCAAAAATCCCTTTATGGGTTTACATGGTCTTTACAATCCCAATAGCTATTTATCTTTTCCATCATTCCCCTCCTGTCCACCCACTATACATGCGCTTTGTACTGCAGTCAAGAATTACTTACAGTTTCTTAAATACCCTATGTTTTGCTCCTTTACACCTACATATATTTAACAATAGTCTTTATTTCATCTTGAATTCACATTTTCTTCTTTCTTACTTGTAAGTTCTATAAAACCCATCTCAAATGTTATCTCCTTGTTTAATTACTTTCTGACTAAACCAAGTAAAAATGAATTCTTGCTTTTGCTTTATTCTAATTGTACCTGCTTATGTTTATTATATTCCATCAACATTTCTTGGTTATTTTTATATTATTTTGTCTACTTTAGCATATGGACTTTCAATAACTAGAACCAGAGATATTTCATCTCTACATGTGCAGTGACTGGCTCATGGTAAACCCTAAAACAAGAGATCATGAAGTTATTACATCATTCACACTAGTTTCCAATAACAGATTAGCTTGTACAATTCAGGATGTTAAGTATTTGGTTATTATTTTATAGCTGTTTTTCTTTTATTTTTGTTCAGCTGAAAGATAGAACACAGAACTTCAGACCTCTGATGCTAGCCTTACAGTATTGCTACCAGATGACAAACAATACATATCCTGACAATGCTCCTAGATCAAGATCTGGCTCTTATTTCCAAGTAAACTCATTCACCCTGGTACATACTATGAACTCAATAACTCTAATAATGAGCTTTGTTTGACTTTTCTTACCGATGAAATCATGTCTCAGTTTTAGGAGGAATGCTTTCAACTTTTCCCCATTCAATATGATGTTGGCTGTGGGTTTGTCATATATGGCTTTTATAATTCTGAGAAATGTTCCTTCTATGCCTAGTTTGTTGAAGGTTTTTATCATGAAAGGGTGCTGGATTTTGGTGAATGCTTTTTATGCATCTATTGAGATGATCATATGGTCTTTGTTTTTGCTTTTGTTTATCTGGTGAATCATGTTTATTGATTTATGTATGTTGAACCATCCTTGCATACCTGAGATGAAGCCCACTTGGTCCTGGTGGATTATTTTTTTGATTTGGTCCACTTCTATTCAACATAGTGCTGGAATTTGTAGCCAGAGCAATCAGGCAAGACAAAGAAATAAATGGTATCCAAATTGGGAAAGAGAAGGTCAAACTATCACTTTTGGCTGATGATATGATCTTGTATCTAGAAAACCCCAAAGAGTCTTAGTGGAATCTATAATTCTGCTCTTAAATTTTTTATAAATCCTAGAATTTATAAATAAATTCAGCAAAGTCTCAGGATACAAATTCAGTGTACATAAATCAGTGGCATTTCTATATACCAATAACAATAAAGTCAAGACTCAAATCAAAGACACAATACCATTCACAATAGCTACAAAGAATAAAAAAAAATACCTAGAACATATTTAACCAAGGAGGTGAAAAATCTCTACAAGGAGAACTATGAAACCCTGAGGAAAGAAATTGCAGAGGATACAAACAAATGGAAAAACATATCATGCTCATGGATAGGTAGAATCAACATTGTTAAAATGTGCATACTACCCAAAGTGATTTACAAATTCAATACAATCCCCATGAAATTACCAAAGTCATACTTCACAGATCTATTAATAGAAAAAATAATTCTATGCTTTGTTTGGAACTAGAAATGAGCCTGAATAGCCAAAGCAATCTTGAGCAAAAAGGAACAAGTCTGGAAGCATCATATTACCAGACATCAAACTATACTACAAGGCTATAGTAACAAAAGAAGCATGGTATTTGTAGAAAAATAAAGACATAAACCAGTGGAAAAGAACAGAGAACCCAGATATAAAACCATCTACCTACAACCAAGTGGTCTTCAACAAAGCAGACAACCATGTACACTGGGGAAAGGAAAGCCTATTCAACAAATGGTGCTGGAAAAATTGGTGAGCTACATGCAGAAGAATGAAACAGGACCCCTACCTCTCACAACTCTCAAAAATTAATTCAAGATGAATAAAAGACTTAAATGCAAAGCATAAAACCATAGGAATCCTAGATGAAAATATAGGAAAAACTCTTCTAGATAATGGCCTAGGCAAAAAGTTTATGACTAAGACCCCAATGGCAATCATGGCAACAGCAAAAATTAATAAATGGGATTTGATTAAACACAAAAGCTTCTGCACATCTCAGGAAACAATCAACAGAGTAAATAGACAACCTACAGAATGGGAGAAAATATTCGCAAGCTACACATCCAATAGAGGGCTAATATCCAGAATTTACAAAGAACTCAAGCAAATCAGCAAGAAAAAAATAAACAACCCCATTAAAAAGCGAGCAAAAGACATGAACAGAAGCTTCTCAAAAGAAGAAAGACAAATGGCCAAAAAACACGTGAGTAAATGCTTAACCTCATTAATCATGAAGGAAATGTAAATTAAAACCGCAATAAGATATCCACTTATCCCCAGTTAGAATGGCTTTTATTAAAAAGTCCAAAAACAATAGATGCTGGCGTGAATGGTAAGAGAAAGGAACGCTTATACACTGTTGGTGGGACTGCAAATTAGTACAACCTCTTTGGAAAACAGTATGGAAATTCCTCACTGAACTAAAAATAGACCTACCATTCAATCCAGCAATCCCGCTATTGGGTATCTACCAAAAGGAAAAGAAGACCTTTCATCAAAAAGACACCTGCAGTCAAATGTTTATTGCAGCACAATTCACAATTGCAAAGATGTGGAATCAACCCAAGTACCCATCAATTCATGAGTGGATTAATAAAATGTGGTATATGTATACCATGGAATACTACTCGGTTGCAAAAAAAAGGTGAATTATTACCTTTTGCAACAATCTGGATAGAACTGGAGACCACTATGCTAAGTAAAGTTTCTGAAGAATGGATGCACAAACACCACATGTGCTAACTATTAAATTGGAACTAACCAGTGAGCACACATATGCACAGAGGGAAGTAAAACTCAGTAGAAATCAACCAGGGGTGAGGGAGGAGGAGCGGAGGGGCAAAAACCTACCTAATGGGTAAAATGAATGCTATTTGGGTGATGGGCACACCTATAGCTAAGACTCAAGCATTACAAAAGCAATCCATGTAACTGAGAACATTTGTATCCCCTTAATATTTTGAAATTTAAAAAAAAGTAATGAACAAAAAAAGTCATGTCTCTCATTCAGCTTAGATATTTTGTATAGTAGTAATAACAAACCTCTGTATATTTTTCATAACACTGTGAAACATATTCCTACAACAATAAATATCTACTTCTTACCTCTCTCTTCCTACTTATTATGCCTGTAAAACATAACACTTTAAATAATTGCCTACCTTATATTTTTGCTAAGAAAATGTTTCATAAATATTATGATTTTAAACTCCTTTCATTAAGAATTACTTATATTAAGGATTTAGAATGAATGGAGTTTAAAATTCTAAACTTTAAATTACTAGGTCATTCATAGAATGTTTACATCAAAACCATGTGGTAATGCCTCTTAACTGTGGAAATTAGTACGAACTATCCTGTGAATTTAGAAGCACCAAATTACTTTGAATGAAAGATAGTTCTAATTCAACCTTTCCTTAAATAGATATATTTCTTTCTTGCCATTCTTCTTTGTTATGAAAATTGCACTTCCAATTCAAGCACTTGATGGTAGATGACACTTTGGTGGCATCTGAACAAACCATGTAAATTTAGGCCATGAATCAAACCAATTTAATCAAAACTTCCAGTCATTATGACACCATTTTTAGTTTGAAAAGGATTCATGGGTAGTGACAGAAGGTTTGGAAAATTCTCAGTGCTTTTAGATTATTGAGACTTGCAGGAAGACTTTGAAGGCTGGAGCTGCATTTAGTTACTGAATGGCCCTTTTTCTTTTATTGATTCACTCAACTAATACTTACTGAGTGCCAACTATGTGTTAGAATTTAGTATGTGGGGCGAACAAAACATGTGGTATCTGACTCAGTCTAAAAAGGGTTGTAGACATTATATAAGAAATAAATAATTATAAATTTTAATTTGCCATCAATAGCTAATGAGGAACAGTTTACTAGAGATGCTTTGCATATTTCAAATTAATTTTATATCAATGATAAATTTTGAAGAAATTTCTACCATGTGAGAGTTTTATTTTAAAACTAGATCAGATTACCAACATAGGTAATATTTCCATGTATATTATTTAATATCAAATTGATAATTACATAAAATAAAACCAAAATATTTTTTAAATTAAAAAAACTTTATGCTGCTATGTGTTTTTTGTTAATTTTTAAAGATTTTATTATTTTAGAGAGTTTCAGATTCACAGCAAAATTGAGAAGAAGGTACAGAGATTTCCCATATACCCCTTTGCAAAACATGCATAACCTCCCCCATTATCCACATCCCACCCCAGAGTGGTATATTTGTTACAATAAATGAACACACATTGCTACAACATTATCAACCAAAGTCCATAGTTTAATATTAGGGTTCACTCTTGGTATTGTACATTCTATGAGTTTGGACATGTATCTACCACTATAGTATCAGAGTATTTCACTGCACTAAAATTTAACCTCTGGCAACCACTAATCTTTTACCATCTCCATAGTTTGCCTTTTCCAGAACATCACATAATTGGAATCATATGGTGTGTAGCCTTTTTAGATTAGCTTTTTCCACTTAGTAAAATGCATTTAAGTTTTCTCCATGTCTTTTCATGGCTCGATAACTGCTTTCTTTTTAGTGCTGAATAATACTCCATTACCTAAATGTACCAGTTTATTTATCCATTCACCTACTGAAGGACATCTTGATTGCTTCCAAGTTTTGTCAATCATGAATAAAACTGCTATAAACAATGATTTGCAGGTTTTTGCGTGGACACAAGTTTTCATCTCCTTTGAGTGTGCGCCAAGGAGGGAAATTGCTGCGTTGTATGGTAAGAGACCGTTTAGTTCTGTGACAAACCACCAATGATCTTCCAAGTGGCTATTGGATCCCCACAAACAATGGGTGAGAGTTCCTGTTGCTCCACATCCTCACCAGCGTTCGGTCAATTTTTTTTAATGTTATGTATTTTGGCCATTCTAATGGGTGTGTAGTGGCATTTCATTATTCTTTTAGTTTGCATTTCTCTGCTGATATATGTTCTGAGCATCTTTTCATATGCTTATTTGCCATCTGTACATCTTCTGTAAATCTGAAATACCTGTTAAGGTTTTTGGCCCATTTTTTATCAGATTGATTTTTTTTTCTTTTTCGTTAAATTTGAGAGTACTTTGTATACTTTGGATACTAGTCCTTTATCAGACTATGTCTTTTACACACATTTTCTCCTAGTGTGCCACTCGTCTTTGTATTCTCTTGACAATGTCTTTCACAGAGCAGACAATTTTAATTTTAATGGAGTCCAGTTTATCATTTTTATCTTTCATGGATCATATTTTGGTGTAATATCTAAAAATTCTTTACTAAATCCAAGTCATCTAAATTTTCTCCTATATTGTTTTCTAGGAGTTTTATAGTTTTGTATTTCACATTTAAGTTTGTGATTTATTTTGAGTTAATTTTTGTAAAGAGTGTAAGGTCTGTGTCTATATATATATATACACACATATATATTATATATTTTTTTTTTTGGCTTGTGGATGTCCAGTGGTTCCAGCACTATTTGTTGAAAAGACTATCTTCTCTCCATTGTAATGCTTTTACTCTTTTGTCTAAGTTCAGTCAACTGTATCAACTATATTTATATTGGTCTGTTTCTGGGCTCTCTACTCTGTTCTGTTGATCTATTTGTTTACTCTTTCTCCAATACTATACTGTCTTAATTACTATATCTATACAGTAAGAACTGAATGAGAGCTATTCCATATTCGTGTACAGGGAAGCTCAATATTGTCAAGGTATCAATTCTTCCCATTGATACTTGCAATCCAATCAAAATCCCAGCTATTCATTTTCTAGATATCAACAAACTGAGTGTAAATTTTATATGGAGAGGAAAAAGACCCAGAATAAACAACTCAACGTTGAATGAGAAGAACAAAATTGGAGGACTGACACGACTCAACTTCACAACTTACTATGTGTTTTTCTCAATATTTCTTCAAATCTTTTTACTTACTTAGGTGCCATAGACTTGAAATGCAGGCGAATGGCTTTAAAACTGTTTCTTCAAAAAAGCCACTAAAAATAGTCTACTCTAGAGATAAGTTTGATTCAATTAATGTGCACTTACTGAATGGTTACTATATGTTAGCCATTATGCTAAGCAGTGAAAGTCACCCCTGGTATTATTTAAACTGTTCCTGGAGTTTTATTACTGCATAGACCTAAGATCATTTTAAGTCGTATTTGAGAGGACATTAGGGAATCCCCTAATGATTATCAGAATTAAATAGAGTCTTGTACAAGAGGGGTTGTATGATCTACAGCACTAGGTGGATGCCAGAATAAAAGATTCATTATAAAAAATTATACTGGTGGGATGCTAATCATGATTCAGTATTTATGGGGAAAAAAACAAGGATAGAATGAGAAAGACACTTTGATATAAGAAATTTTTAGGTATCATTAGGAACAGTTATGAAAGAGCAGAAAAGGAAATAAAATAAATATAATATTGTGAATTCAAGGAGAAACACAATGAAAAACACAATGAGAAAGCACAATGAAAACCATGAGAAACATAATGGCCTCACATTACTTTTCTTAACATATAATCCTCTTGAAGATATAGTTTGGAATTTCTTTGTTCTGTGTCCATTTGTGAGTCAAAGTTGTAATATTTTTAAAAAGAAGGGAACCACTTACTTTGTATATATTTGTGTATATAGGAATGATTTCTCAGAAACAATGCATTTCCAGAGAAGGCACAGAGCCAAGAAGAGAAAGGGTCTGGTGGTTTGCAGGCAGCTGGTTACGTTTATCAAGCCTGGAGTTCCTCTTGTGTGGTGGCTTTGCTTGAGTTTTCAGTTATGTGGTTAACTAATAATATGAAGACAGAATATAATGGGTAAGCCAAAAATGTTCACTTCTATAGCCAACAAATGTTGTATTTATGCCAGAAGATATGGATATTTTACATCATACATTATAAAACTATGATATCATTTAAAATAAACAGTGTGAAAAAAGGGAATGACTATTAGCATATCTTGCTGACACATACAAGGAATTATTTTGATTAAAAGCAGCTTGTGCTTAAAAAAAGAATAAGCCATCCATTATTTTTAATCACTAAAAATCCGTCACAGAAAAAAAGAAATTGGTTTTCTGTCTACATATGCATTTCTCATTATAATCATGGAACATATACTTTTTCGCTAGCAGTCTGATTGCATTCAATGTTTGGGGAAAGTAGCTTAGAAAAAAATTTTATGAGTTATTTCCAACAAAATTTGAATGTATTTAAGGGTGGATTCATGTGATGAATAGTCATCTTGGAGTGTATAAATGAGAGATAAGAAAAGATAGATTCTACAACCCTGGTTTTTATTTTAATCAATAAATTTGATTTCATAAAAGTTATACTCTAACAAGTCAAATCTTATGCAGAATTGATGATTCACACCCACTTTTTATCTTCCAACATTTCAAATTTTGTGTAGGGGTGTCCTGAACATGCTTTGTTTGTATTTAGAAACTTTATAACCTATCTATGACTTCCTCAATATTAGAGTCTCAAGGTCTGTAACATTTCCAAGAATTTTTGACCCCAGGGTAGTACATACAGTTTAGGTTGCACCAATAAGCTGCATTAACAGAAGTTGTGGAAGGCTGAAAAGATAGCCTTTCTAAGGCAGTGGAATGACTGTGCAAAAGCTGTGACGCATCAAATCTCTCACGCTTCCTTCTGCAATTAACTTGAAGCAGGTGGCAGACCTCCTGACTTTTACAACTTGGATTTCTCCAGTCTTTACATTCATTTTGTAAATATCAAATGTCTTGCATTTTATCTCCTTCCTATAAAAACCAGAGATAATTTCTGCATTACAAATTGCACCTTAATCATAATATGATATTATGTGGGGCTATAATTTTACATGAAATTATAAGAAGCCATTGAATTGTAAAAAAGCAATTAGTTCTTTGATCTGAGGTATGATATTCATTTATGAATTAAGATCCAGTTGCAAACTGAAAATTCAAAAATAATTTCTAACATATTAAAAACATTTTAATGATCATGACAAAAATATATTATCAGCTTTTCACACCAGTTCTTCATTTTGTGCCATATGGGAAAAGCATCATTTACTACAACATGTAATGAGTTTTCAGTTTGGGGGCACATCTTATGTTTCTTATCACAAGTTACTTTTTAAAATTTTTAAAATAAAGTAAAACTAAAATATATTTTATCTTTAAAGTATCTTATGCTTTCTTAATTTTATCAGTATTTTTTTAAAAATAGCTGACTGAAAGCAAACTATTATATATTGACTAATAGTGAACAGAAAGTTTGGTTCTAACATCTTTGCATTCTTTGGCATTTAACTAATATAAAAACTGACTATGTTTTAACAGACTAAGTTACTTACATCACTAATAAAAATAGAATGTCTCTACCTGGAATGGATGTGGAACATGCAAATAGAATAAAGAATATTAAATGAAGGATAGAATATATTTGGAAGACAAAAACGGATGCTCCTCCAACAATTTAGGAAATACAAAGGCAGTTACTAATTACTTACTCCATGTCAGAAGATTAATTGCATATTAAAACTTCTAAATATATTACATTTACAAAAGAAAATATGTAAATGAAATTTCCCCTAAAAGAGAGAAGTTAAAGTTCATAATCAGTGAGCAGGGAGATCTTCCAGTGACAAAAGACTATTTCTTTGCTATTTTAATGGGTAGTGATGAATGTTTATCTCCTTAATTTTCATCCTTTCTTCTTTTCCACCATAGGTATTAGGGATATATTTCTTAATTTCCAAACATATGTGAGTTTTCTAGAAGTCATTTTGTGATTGAGTTCTGTAGTAGCTATTGTTTTGTGTTACTAATATCTTCCCCATGACAGCTCACAGTTGAGTCTCTCCTTCCACAGGAATTGTCCTCAGGTAAAAGGAATTTCCTGATATGTTTACATCCTCTCCCCAGGGGTAGCCTACATCCAATGACTGGTAGATGTGTACAAGTGTAAAATTGCTATATTTTCTTAGGATTATATGTTGAATAGTGTACACACAAACACGCACACACTTCGTATGTTGAGGTCCTAACTTCCAGTACCTCAAAATGTGACTGTACTTGGAAATAAGGTCATTGCAGATGCTGTTAGTTAAGATAAGGTCATGAAGGAATAGGGTGGGCCACTAACCTAATTTGACTGATGTCCTTACAAAAAGGAGAAGTTTGTAGATACACACACACACACACACACACTCACACACACATATGCTCAGGGAGAATGCCATGTGAAGGTAAAGGCAGAGCTTTGGGTGATGCATCAAAAAGACAATGAACACCAAAGATTGCCAGCAAACTACCAGAACTAGGAGAGAGACATGGAACAGATTCTCACCCATGTGCCTTTGAAAGAACCAAACTTGCCAACACCTTGATCTGAAACTTTGAGCCTTCAGAACAGTGAGACAATACATTTCTTTAATTAAGCCATTCAGTTTATGGTATTTTGTTATGGCAGCCCTAGGAAACTAATATACTGAGCATATTGATATATTTACTATTTTTCTGGTATCCATCTTTATTCCTAATAAGCCGTTTTTGCCATAAAGGCTATTTTTTCTATTATTAAGATAGCTGCACAGCTTTTTATTTTAATTTACATATGATTGATAAATGTCATTAGCATATGACTTTATCCTCCAAGTTAAAACAGGAAATGTTGGGCAATTTAGATCCATTTATTTTTACCTGATTTAAATGTTATTACTCTATGTTATTTTACTTCTTTTTTCCTATGTTGTTATTACTTCTACATGGTCAATATTCTTTAAAATTTACCTATATGTTTTATTGCTATTAATTCCTTCCTATATCCTGGGCATTCTACACTGAATTACTTTCCTTGTGTTTAAAGACATTCTTTAGAATTTCTTTTAATGAGGTTCTCTTGGTGGCAAAATTTCTGTTTTTGTTTGTCTAAAAACATCTTTATTTTGCCTCTCTTCTTGAGAGAAAATTTTATTGAGTATAAAATTCTATATTGTTATTTTTTTCAGCATATTACTAATATTATTCTATTGAACTCTAATTTACTCTCCTTTCCTCTCTATCCACCCATAGGAAAACCAGCTATGACTTTGCCACTCATTTGAAGGGAAAATATCTTTTTCTTCAGTGTGGCTTAGAGATTTTCTTTTTGCATTTTCCTTTCTGAAGTTCTTCCATGAAATGTTTGGTTTTGATTTCTCCTTATATATCTGGGTTGAGATTTGCTGAGTGTGAATTTGTGGGAAGTTGTCTTTCATCAGTTCTGGAAAATTCTCAACTATTATCTTTTTAAATATATCCCTAGAGCCATTAACCTCCTTTCTTCATCTGGAACCACAATTAAGCATATGCTAAGTCTTTTAACTCTATCTATTTTGTCTAAATGGTTTTCTGCTTTTTCCATTTTTCCCCGTGCTGAATTCTAGATTATTTCAGTTTATTTTCTAATTCAGTAATTTATTAATTTAGCTTTTATATCTGTTTTTAAACCTGGCTGTTGAGTTTTCATTAAAACTTTTGAAAATTATTATTATTTTAAATTTAGAAGTTACATCTCATAGTTTTTAAAGTTTGCTGTGGTACTTTTTAAGTTCCTATTTCCTGTTCATATTTTAAAATTTATCCAGCATTTCTTTAAACATATTACATAAAATTATTTTATAGTCTATGCCTGATAATTCTCATATAGAAAGTCTTTGCTGGTCTGTTTATATATAGTCTGTGGTTTCTACCAGTTATAAGTTATTCCGTGTTTCTTTGTGGTTCTGATTATTTTCTCTAACCATTGGCATACAAAAGCTTTAGAATTAATTTGACACCTAGGATGAAAGTACTTTTCTCAAGAGAGGATTTGTGCTTCCTTCTTTCAGAACAACTTCAGAATGTGGAAGGCCTTTGGGGTTTCAGACCATGTGAGAATGGTACATTTCTCCTTCATCCTCACCCCCAAGGTGTAGGATTTTGGAGACAGCTTTTGTGGAAGGACCTCCTGCTTTACTTCTTACCTTTTGTGGACACTGAATTCACCTCATAATTGGTTTGGTACTTTCTTGCAACTGTTTTATCAGCATTTAGAGTCTTTTAAGGATTAAAAAAAATCATCCACACTTCTGTTTTTAGCATGATTGCTGACTAATTTTATCTCTCATTACAAGAAATGGAAATCCCCCTATTCTTTTTAATATGCATTTTAATTCTCTAGGTCAGGAGTTATGGAAATTTTTATAATTGGAATAACAATCTTCACATAGGTATTATACGTGCATGTATGTATTTTGTAATAGACATCTATAATCAGTAGACTTCCTACTTGATGGCTGATTTTACAGTAGAGAAAATCCTTTGCTTATGTATTTTATACTTATCTCTTTTATAACACTTCTCATCCAGTAATGTAATTATTTACTTTCATGGCATATAAGGCACTATAGCCCGTGGGCAGGACCTACATCTTATTTTTATACATAGTATAGCATAATGGCTATGGGCACAACCCTGGAGCTAGAACCCTTGAATTCCAATTCTTCCATTAGCTACTCTGAGACCACTACAACCCCCTGGGTTTCAGTTTTCCAAATATACAATAAGGATACTATTTACCTTATAAATAGTTTGAAGATTAATTTAGCTAATGTAAGTGAAACAAGTGTCACATAATAAATGTTAATCATTATTATTTTAAATATCTGCCCCAGTAACAACATTGTACTCTTGGCAAAGTGTTCTATAAGTACTTGATTAATGATATATCAGCCATAGTTATCATAAGACTGCCAAAAAATTGTTCAGTAGAACACCACATGCACTTTCTGAGTAATAGAAATTTATCACTGAAACTTATAACAGTCCCTGAAGGCTAGTATTAAAAGCAATGAATTTCATTTTTAAAGTTCAGCAACTAGTAAACAAGTTAAAATTTGAGTCACAGTTTAAGAACATAGGAAAAGCCAGTGACACTGGTATAAATTTTCTTTAAATTTCTTATGCATATAATAGATGAAATGCTTTATTGATGGTATTAAAATAGCTCATTAAATATGTCTCACACCCCTTTTATGTATTATGACAAGATTTACACAATGCCAGGAAATCTGTTATATTTAGGATTGTACAGAAAGTATGACTTCACGTAGGTGAAGTCCACATCTGATAAGTAAAATTAATTTCAGGCAACATTATCCAAAATCTTTTCAGTGGACATTTTGTAATTTCATTAACCTAGTACAGATACATCTCAGGGAAGACAAAGAGAAGGCCTTTCTCAGCACAATTTATCAAAACTCACCCATAGTCATTTGTCACATCCTAAGTCCAAGCTGTTGTCTTATCAAATCATATAATTTTGGTAAAATATGAAAGTTTAAACAAAAGTATATAAAGGAAAATAGCCATCATTCATGAACACACCCAGAAGGAAGTCTCATGTTTACATTTTGGCAGAGATGGGCAAAGTAAGAAGGAGCCAAAGAAAGATATTTTGGCCCATTTTCTTTCTGTTATATAAAAATATTCTAAACTGATAATGCATTTAACTGTGCTGAAATATAATTTGATTACAGTTTTTACCCCACTTAACATTATATGCCTAAGAAGGAAATACATAAATTGCATTTCTCAATCATATTTTAATATGGAGCTTCTTTGTCCCAATATAATCTTGCTTAAACACATATTAGGAAACCTAAATATAAAGCTTCACTATTATTTGTTTGAAATAGACATTCACTTTTGTGGTGGAGTTAAATTCTTACTCTCATTTTTCTAAAGTTTTCTAAAGATTTTGATACATGTTACGATTATTATATGGTTTGCCTAATTTGACCTGCTGCTGTTAGACATTCTGTGAATAGATTTCCTAATTCAAAACTTCATTGGGTTGATTTTGGGATAAATTGTCTTTTGTCATGATAGATTATCTTAATGTTCAGATAAATTTAATTGAATATATATTCATAAGGAATAATGGTTTACATCTTTTAATTGAGGGCTGTTTTTAATGTTTTAATATCGAGAGATAGTGAATATTAGCAAATATATATGAACATGTATAAATTTTATCTGTGTTCTGAATCTTATCCAGAAATTTTAGCAGTTTCTTAGAAAAGTAATTTTCAAGCTGTCATATATGAATGGAAATGGAATAATTTTTATTTTTTTCAGTAACAATTGAGAAAATTTAAAAACTACTCTGAAGGAACCACAGAGGAAATTATGACTAATCATCATTTCTATATGCTCTTAATTTATATTAGTATTTTGAGTAAAATATGTGCTGTTAAGAACTGTGAAAGGTCTGAGGTTTTATCCAGTTTGTAAGCTAAAAAGTTGGTGCGCTAAAAAATAAGTTTCATGGGTGCTGGAAGAAGACGTAAGACTCCTGGGTCAGAGACACAGAACTGTGTTACTCACGCCATAGCAGACAACATGAACTTCATGTTTCTATTGGCTTCCCCCACCCCTAAAATCCCAGAGGGACAATATAGAGCAGCCCAGGTAGGTGGCAACACCCAGCAGGTTTATGTCACAGCTAAGGGACCCTGAGCTTAGGAAATACCAATGTATTAAAGAGCTGCTAGCAAATCTGCCCTTGTCCTTGCCTCAGAGGGAGGCATTATCTTTATTACTCTGGACAATAAACAAATCTGCCTTCTGCCTCAGAGAGAGACACTGTCTTTATCTTTCATACTTTCACTATATAAAAAATCCTTGAAAATATGTCACCTCTGTGACTCAGGAGCAGCTCAGAAGCTGCTCAGAAGATGGGCAAAAACACCTAAGAGAATTATCTTCCAACAGTTGTGTCATCACTTTTTTTTCACATATACCTTAAATTTTTTCTGCAGTATATAATCTATACTTTACTTATGTTATATACCATTTTTACGTTCAGAATGTTTACTTTATTCCTTTCAATTTTCATGATTAAATTAAATTTAATTTTGTTTGTTTGCACAGAAAACATAATCCTGGATGTAAACGTTCATCATATGTACATCTTCTGTGCATGAAATATTTCTTCCCATTTCAAAAAGAATAACTTTACCTCTAAAATATTCTGTTTTTATCCTATAGCATTTTTAATTAAATGTCTGATTGAGTTTTCTTACAGCATTAATCAATAGCAAACTTAAAACTGATTTTGTGGTCAACTGACAGGAAAATTGGTGCCTCTGTGGAATGCTTTTTTAGACATATGTAATACATCACTTTGGTGTCTTTTCTCCTTCTCTACAACGTGGTTGAATATAAATAAATTAATAGGCATTGATATCTTATTTTAGTGCACTGTAACCAGATAATGTAGTATGAAAATATGCTACAAGCACTGACTTAAGCACTGGGGATAGAATGATAAACCAGAAAAACAGGGTATTTTTCCTTGTAAAGTTTGCACAATGGTGCATAGCGTTCATAGTGGGTTTTTTTACAAGTGCAATTTTGCAATATTTTGTGAGATTTGTTTATTATTTATTTTTAGTATCTTTCTTCCTCACTGCATTGTAAATTCCATGAGAGCATATACTGTCAATTAATAATATTCCTACCCGTACTTTGCCATACTGTCATTTTCCTACCCTATCATAAAATAGATCTTCTCATTGGTTTAAAATAGTTATTAGTTTCCCATATAATGTGGCCTTGTTCCCTCAGTTTCTTCCAGGGTATTTAATGTTACATGTCATTTATTTGGCAAGATTTTCCCATTTTTCCTAAAAAAGGAGTCTTGAGAGACTTCTTTCAAATTTCTCTAAGGCTGAAGCAGATAGCAAAACAAATTATTACACATATAAAAATACACCCTCAACAGTCAGTCCATTTTCCAAGACTGAGTTAAGTACCTTTCCTTTCTCTTAACCCCTTGTGACTTCTCAACTCACTTGGAGTATTTCTAAGAGATCTCTATTCACCATTTACTATATGGTAACCAGAATTATGTTTTTTTGAAAAAATTATAATATCACTTGCCCATTTTAAGAACTTTGAACCCCTTTTTCCTATAATCTATTAAATTACAAGCATGGAGTTCAAGGTCTTTCATATTAAACCTCATACAATTTTCTGGACTCAAGAGACATCTCCCACAACTCTTCTGCATGTGCCCCACACTCAATCCACTAAAGGTGACTGTTACTTTTTTAACTTTATATCTATTTAATGCCTCCTTATCTTTATTCAGCCCTCTATATTGGTTATAGTCAAAGAATTAATAGTTAGAATTGGTGACTGGGAAATAAAATGAACCCGAATAGTATAATTACGAATTGTAAAGAACAGATAGATCAAGTGGCAAAAAGAAGGATTAAATGAATATACATATATAGCCTTTGTAACTAAGTTGGGGTGGGGGAAAATTAATAAAATAAACATTTAAATTCACAGAAGCAGAAGGATCCCAAAAATACTGAGTTCCCTGAACTGTTGGGAAACAAAAGAACTAAAGCAACAACAAGAAAGAAAGGCTGAAACAATCTAAGTAACAATTATTAGATTTTTAAAAGAAGTTATTCCCCAAAGCAAATGTGAAAACAGTAATTTGAAGTTGGGCACAATGCCATGAGCCTGGAAGCAGGAGTCCCTTAGGTCATTGTAGGAATTCACTATCAAGTTTACAGGATTGCTACTGTATAAGTTACAAGTTGGGAAAAAGCAAAAGTAGTATTTTTGTCTTAGAAAGAGAAAAAATTAGGTACCTGGTTGCAGCTGCCTAGATATAGATATCAGTTCCAAGCAATTTAACTCAGCAAATGCTAATGTAAATCAAAAGAATATGGTTATATTGTGATCAAAGTATACTAGTTTAGAATGTTTTCAGCCACAGTATATTTCTTGAATAAGTACAACATTAAAAAATTAAAGTAGCGAGAATGAAACTTAGATTATTTTCAGTCAATTTATCCCAAATGTGTTAAGTTCCTAATTTAATTAATTTTACTAATGAAAATTATAGTTATCTTTTTTGAAAGACAAGATATGATGACAAAGATTCAAAAAGCATTTAGAGTGTGAAGCAACGGGTTCACTAAAGATTGGGTAAAGTGTTAATTTTAATGATCTTCATTAGCCATTTGGAAAAGAAAATAATAATTTATTGAAAAATGAATATGACACAAGTTTAGAGCATTTTTCAAGAAGCAGCCAAAATAAAATAGGATCATATCTTTTTAAGTTTTGTGTATCCAGACTCAAAAGCCTAAACACAATATGTCAATTAATCAGTGATCAATAATACTTTGACGAATGTTGGCTGAATATGGAACTCAGATTCATACTCAAGTTGTATAAGTTATTTGTTTGGAGTTTATCCATTGAGTGTGCTATCTTTGTGGAATAAATTAGTTCACAGTTGACAATAAGTAATGATGTTTATGTACCTCCTTTTCCTTTTTTGCAATTCACTAGAAAGAGGATTTACAACAATTTGCAAGGGAGAAAAGAGAGAGTTTTGCAGAAATAGTGACAGAGATTTCCAGTGTAAACTTTTATTACTGTACACATTAATATAATATCTACCGCACCTTCTGATGTTACATTATATGTGATTGCCTAAGGCTCTATGTCAGCTGCAAACCAGGAGCAAAGTTAACATCCAGAATTTTAGCAGCCTTTTCCTCACTCAATTCATTAATGTATATATATTTAAATAATATATTTGTTATCAAGTTTGTAAAACATGACCTAATTTTGATTAAAAAGATGGAGTGTTGTTAAGTCTTTAAAATAAATTCCTCTTCGTAGAAACATTGAATTAGAGATTTGCAATAAATTGGGATATTATTAATAAATTCCTTTGATGACAGAGCAAACATAACACAAAAGAATTTACATTTTACTGGAGTCTTATTCTTTGCAGACCCTCCAATAGTTCTGTTTAAACAGATGTCTCACAGATGTAGAAACATCTGGCAGGTCAACACAATTCTGCCATGACCATATTCAGGTTAAGATTTTGCATTTTTTGACATCTAATTGTTAAGCAAGGACCTTCCCTGGAAGAAGTTAATACATTGTTTCAAATGATGTATTTCTATTTACTGTTCCTTTCTTTCTAAAAAGTATTTTCACATGTTCTCACTGAAAATATTGTGGTGCCCATGGCTACTTTTTGTTTGTTTTAGAAATGACTATATGATTTTCATTGACCTTTAAGTAGTCACCTACTCAAGTGTAAGGAACAGGTTGAATTAAAATCAATAACTTGATTTCAGTCACTTTTGGTTCATTTCTTCTCCAAAGAATTTTGCAGGCCCATTCAAATTACAAGAAAATCATTTCAATTGTACATATTAAATATACTAATCCATCAAGTTCTTGAGTCTCCTTTCTTCACTTAGGTTTTTCATGTCCAAGAGATAAATGAAACTTCTTTCAACGTGTCTAAGAGACCTTTCATTTGGCTTCTTTCTGTCATTAGCAAAAATATATTAGACAAGGTAGACATATAATTTGTGCTGTGAGTGGGTATATTTGTGTGTTTGTAATTTTGGTTACTCTTTTTGGTAAAAGAGAGGATAGAAAATTGGAAAATTTAAAGATTGCATTTTTTTGAAATTTTATTTTTGCAGTATACATTCATAAACCTAACAATAAAAATCTGCAATTTTTACTTTAAAGTATCTCTCCATTTTTATGAGCCAGGAAACATTCATGAGACATAGAAAATATTTTACAAAGCTCAGAGTATGGGTACCTATAACATTTACCCAAATCAGAGCAAATTAGTAAGATTGACTGTACTTTACAGACAGTGTTAGAAAATCCCGAGGGAAAAAACAGACTGTGCCATTTCATTCAGTGCTGGGAATTTGGGTGATATGTGGTCACAATAAAAGACTTCTCACTCCTCAAGAGACTGAGGCTGTGTGACCCCAGGGATCGGCCTGCACTGTGGGAAGCTGTAAAACCCATCTAATATTTATCAAGATGTGCACTCTAATGAAAACAGTCTGAAATCATACACCACACAAAGAAGAAAGTGTAATGATAAGCTGGGTTCTTATGCTGTGTTGCTTGCCCCATTTCTTCAGGTTCATCAGCTATTTGTTTATTTTTCTAGCCGCTTTAGCTTTTCTCATTGAAATAAATTTATTTCAAATGCATCATGAAATACCCAAATTGCCTGGTTTCCGTTTGCTTGCTTGCTTGCTTGCTTGCTCTCCCTCAAAACATGTGTTTTTCCTGAAAAGTCTACTTTTGTTTATGTTTAAAATAAGCCACACCTCCACATTTTAATCAAGTTATGGTAATCCTGAATATTAACTCTGGCTCAGAAATTCATGTCCACTCTCCCAACTCCTATTTGGGATTAACAAACATGAACTGTGGGTTTACCTGGTATCACTATAGAACAAAAGCACCGTGAGAAAAGGTTCGAAGTTCCGAATATTCTAGTCTCCTAAAATTTTCCTTTGCAGATATTTGTGGAAAACAGATTTTTTTCCACAAAACCAGAATATTGCTATGTTGTGCTAAAGAGATCCAGAAACTCAAAAAAACAGTCTGCATGGCAATCAGCCCACAATGGGCTTCTAATTCCTTTACCATAGAAGCCAAGTCTACTTCCAAGTTTCCATCCAGGATGTTTGCAATGCGCTTCCTCCTTTGACAGCTGTTAAATGCCATAATGCCTGCAATAGCATATGCTGGGAATTACTCCAGATGTCTTAACACAGTGGTAGGTCCATTCCTAACAACAGACAATGAGAGAAAAAGGCTGACAGAGTATCTATAGGAACATCTTAATCTCTAGTGCATTGTAGAGATTCATGGTTCTAGGTAGGGAATCTGGCTGCTTACCAAATGTGTTTAAATATTATATTTAAACATTTCTATTCTTTTTAATTCTCTGTTTTTATGTCTCTGTCTCCAGTCTGAGTCAGTGTCTCTCTTCCCTTCAATCTCTCCTCTTTTTCTCTATCATTCCACAAATATTTACTGAGCATTTTTGTTCCAGGTACATTTAACTCAGCTCTATCTCTGGCAAATATGAGAGTTTCCATCCTTTGGGCCTGTTTATATGCCAAAAATGCTCTGGATTGATTCATTCCAACATGGGTATGTATTTTTTTAAATGATTAAACCATATGGAAAGATGTCTTGTTGAAATACTGAAGCAATTTACTTCCTAAAGTGTAGTTTTCCATTGGACCTATTTGATTTTGACTGTAACAGCTGCATGCAGAAATATTCCTTTGGATGTACTTTCCTCATAAGTTATAAGAGGTGGATAAAGAGAGGACTTTTGAGCCCAATTGTTGAATTCAAAAAAAGCCAAGGAAAGATAGATAATGAGTAAAAGATGCTGAAGAAAACATCATAAATTGTGATATTGGGCTAGTCACAAACATTTTTGAGGGTGTAAGGGGTGGAAGTCTCTTTTTTGTAAAAGAAAGGACGTAATTAAATTCTTTTTTGTGGTTTCTTCCTGTCCCAATAGTTACTAATCTATGGTCCAACTTTTTTTGAGCCCTCTGGATTGCTGCAGTTCTCATGAGCATGCTCACCTTCATACCTGATGTCTGAGTTCATTTTTTCTTTAAAGTCATTCTTGTTGTTTTCACAAACTCCCCTCCCTTCAGCCACACTGAAAATGAAAGAGAAGAGAAAAAAACATTATAATATAGTTTTTGGCTCATCATTCTACTTTCTAGACAAAATAATAAAGAACAAAGAATATATCTTTTGATGACTTTTTTTGGAGCTGCAATATTATCTTAATTATTGAGGGCAGAAAAAGCAACTATACGAAAATAAGCAAATTGTGCTTTCATTTTGGCAACCAAGTCTAATTAAAACAGCTATAACAAACAAAAACCATCAATAGACTAAAAATAAGTTCAATAATAATAAATCCTACTAATTTATGTTTATTTTGTTTAATATTAACGTGCAAATTTGTAAATGAGTAGCATCATCTAGTTAATGAAATCTATTTCATTGTAAATTTGGAGGTATAGTAGGAAGTGTACATTCTTCCCCTGGTGTGCTCATTCATACACTATGAATCCAAAATTTTTCAATTCAGAGTAGCTCTTTAATGACCTCCCAGCCACCATTTAATCATTAAGACTGCTTTGCTCATTTGTATTCTAATCAAATCGTCAACAACATGATTTACTTTCTAAAAGTCCTTTTTCTATCACTTATTTTGATGCTAGCATTGGTCTACTGAATAGTTATCTCCACCCATAGGTAACCTAGGTAATAAAATTAAACTGTCTGATTATGACATATAAGATAAATGTGCAACTGAAAGAAAAACTAACATTATTATTTGAAGACATTTAAAATGGGAGTTGGGCTAGTTTGTACCAGACATTGGAGAAATATTTTGTATCACAATTATCAGGACTACTTTAAAAAAAAATAAAAAGGTACCTGAGCCAACCGTAGGATTCCTATTCCAAATATAACAAGGAACTGAATTTCAGCAAGCTTCCCAAATGGTTCTTAGGCATACAGATTCTGAAAATCACCACCCTGCAGTGAGCAGCCTAGAATCTAACTGGTCTATCCTTTTTTGTGTCCGGGATAGGAAAGACTAAATTGCCAGAAGGTATCCAGTGGGTCTCATGTTGGAAGCTTCTGTCTTCCCTACCATTGTCAGTTAGCTTTGCCTTTCTCTCTCTTCAAATAAGAAGAAAAAAGTCCAATAAAAGTGGTGAACTCCTCCCTGCTTGCCCTTCCCTCAGCTGTAGTAAATATCTGAGATAAAACTCCTAGAATATTCAGCAACAGCGATATCACATGGTGAATGAGCTAATGACGACTTCAGTGCTGTCAGCTAGCATGGGGATTTATAAAAGAAAATTCAAACTTTTCGTCAATGAAAAGAAACCCCCAGCCTCCCACAGCAGGCACAAAATTATGGCTTTTATATTCTACCACCATATTTTTTAAGTTTTATGTAGTTTAGCTAAATATAAGGGATACATTCTAATAATGCAGATTCTTAATAATTAAGATTTATCAACTGTGTAACATGAATTAAGGTATAGACTTACTTAAATGCAAAGTTTGAGCTCCCGGTTTTTTAAATAAAAATGACTTATAACTTGTATCCCTTATATATTTCCTAGTGAACATCCTATTAATTTGAATCTATTCTAATTAAGTCTTGAGAGAATAAACACTAAAATCATAAAGAAAAAGGTTTGATATTTATTTAAAGTTGAATTTATTTTGCAGTAACTGAGTGAATATTTCTTGACGACTATGTTAGTCAATCATAATGCTGCATTAAAATTTTAGGCACTTCAGTTCTAGCAATTGCAAATTTTTGAGTAGTGTTATGTTTTCTGATTATTCTTGCTTTTAATGCATGACAAGATTGAATTTAATGTTTTAAATATTTCAGTTTGGAAGGAAAATTGAATCATATGAAATCTCTCTCCCTCTCTCTGTCTTTAAACTATCATGCTTTGTATTGTTTCTTATCTTGTGGCTTGTCTTTGCCAACATTTTCTAACTTAATAAGGAGCCCAATCTTTTTCCTGCTTTCTATCCCATTCTCTTCTCCACTTTCTAGGAGCAGAAATTCTAGCATGGGTTAAAGTCAGCATGAAATACTGAGACCTAGAATGAGATCATGGCTCAAACAAGGAGCAGAACTAGTGAGAAGATAGAGAGCTTAAAAGTCATTTTCCATATGGATGCTTTTATTGGATCTTTTTGTATCCTCTCTGTCATACTGATTCTTTTTCTTTTCTTTGGGTCCTAAGCTGCTGTGGACATAACACGACACAGTGTATATATCTTCTACACCAATATCTAATTCAAAAAATGATGGGCTTTGATGTGTTTCTGTCATATCTGAATTCGTTTTTTATGTAACTTTGTGTGGAATGGGGTTATTTCCTGCACAAATTAATTTCTAATAATTTGTATTTAATAATCCAAAATGAGTTGTGATGTTTTTATTTTTCATCTCTTGTTTATACCTCCTGCAACAAAATAGGACAAGAGTTTATTGGAAGCTGAGGTTTTAGTGTAGGAGGCACCAATAGAAATAACAGTTGGAGATTTCTCTTCAACATTAAAATAGCTGGTCACATTGAAGGATCAGACATTTAACATGGAATATAGGAGCTGAAAAAGACTCTAGAGATTATCTAGTTCAGCATCTTTACATTATAGTTAAAGTGTTTTCTGTAAATGGTAGGTAATTTTCCCTAAACCTAGATCAGATAATTGCCTTCTGCAAACAATTTCATTTGGAATGCTGGAGTTCATTTAGTAGAATGGATGGCTTGGTATAGCATTACCATTTCATCTGTTACCTTAAGCTCCCTATCCTAGGTAACTCAGTTTCTTCACTCCAGAATAGGAATAATAACAATTCCTACTTTGAAGATTTGATTTGAAGATTGTTTAAGATATCTAAAGCATTAAAAAGTGTAGTACATGGTAAAACGCCATATATGCTGATTATAATTTAATTAAAGTGTATATTCTAATTATTATACTTTAAAATAATTGTTTTTAATTTAATTTAAATTTACTTTGCATATTGATGCCAAACAATTACATTATATAATGTTTTTAAATGCCAAGGTTATTGTAGTTTAGTTAACAAAATCCTATAGAGCTTACACTGCGGAAAATCTAAGGTAGACATGCACAATAGAAGGGACGGAGAATTATTTTCACTCTGTTTATCTCAAGGAAACCCTTTACTTATTTAAATGCTATATTTAAATATATATATATTTACTTTTAATGGGAAGTTTTTTTCTGTATTTGATCTTAATAAACTTAATCATTGTCAAACTGCATTGGTCATTACAAGCAATTGTCTTTGTAGTGAATTATTCATAAATTTCTACATTTTGATGCAGATTTTGCAGCTCTTCAATACCCTTTGAAGTTTTGAAGTATATTTTAAACAACTTGGTAATATGATAATGATTATATTCAAGCCCTTTTTCAAACTCAAAACAAAAAAAAATCGTTTTCCAAATCTGTGTTCTTGTTCCATTTCTGTATTAAATACTGATAATAATAGTACCCTAAATTTAGTGTAATACATATTTTCAGCAGCCTGTTTGTGATGATCTAAATTTTTTATCTTTAAAGTACGTTTACTTTGTTTTTGAATCTTTTTTTGTGTAGAAATAGTTATTTTGTTTCTAGCATCACCTTAAAATTGTTCCTGAAATAATAGACTTCCTGAAATATTTAATCTATCACCATATTTTAGATAATTCCAATTATAACAATTTTATTGTAGTTTAGTTGACAAAATCCTATAGAGCTTACACTGCAGAAAATCTAAGGTAGACCTGCACAACAGAAGGGATGGAGAATTGGTCACATTGAAGGATGTGGGGGAGTTTTCATACCATAGTAATGAGACTAAATATCACTTTTAATTAAATTTCTCTTATTCATCCTGTTACACACAGATCAAAAACTTCCCTTTCATTCCTCCATGCTGTTTTCTGCTGTTTCTACCTGTTTGGAGATTATGCTACTGGATATAATGAAGTAAATATGTTATTAGTATGTGAAACGCTCCGCTATACCTTAACTAACTTATATTAATTTACATTTTGATGAATTTCATAAAATATATTTTCTTAAAAATTATGTCTTATTGTTATCCAATACAATTCAAAATCTAATGGTTTTTTTGTTAATTCAATGAAGATCCATTTTTTTGCCACATAGTTTTCTCTACATAGTACTTATAAAGAACTGAAAAATCATGACAAAAAGATGTCTTTATATGAATGCTTTTGGTAAATACAGAAACATTTTTGAGTCTATTAAATTGTTCTACAATAAAAAAACAGATTAAAACTAAAATATGTTCTACATTAAAATTAAACCTTAGAGTTATAAATTCAGGCAGGTTTTGCAAGGACAGGCTAAGGGACTCATCAACTAGTACTTAGGAATTGTAAAATATTCTCAATGGTCCTCTTTGGTTCAAGTTAGTATTTCAAAACTAACTCTCTGTAGCCAAGGAGGCCAAGAACCATGTGGATATAGTGAGTGGGCATGCAATTCACTGAAGAGGGGTGGTGGTGTTTCACAAGAAAAGGTCATTGGAAAACAAAAATCAATTGGTATCTATTACTATTCATTGCTTGACTGCCCAGACAGCTCATGCACACTCACACAATCATATAAACTCTTCCAAAAATAACATTTCCAAAAATATTCTTGCCCAGCGTGATACAATGTGCATCATTTCCCCAAAAAGAGACAACTCAAACTCATTTCAAGCTTGAATATCCATAGATAAGGGATCTGACAGCCAGACATTCTGATATTAGTTTTGCTTTAATTTGTTTTATTGTTGACTATTCAATCTTGAGCAGTTCCAGTGCCACATAAATACTGCAACTGTTGAGCTAAAATGTAAATATAAACAATGTGAAAACACTACCCATATAAAATGGAAGAAAATCTGAATATATGCATTAAAACTTTCATTTATGAGAAGAAGTAGCATTGCCTACTATCCCAAAGCCTTTATATAATCTTGCTAATTATGTAAATAATATGATAGAATAGCAATGTGATAGTGAACTTAATGCATCAACAGTGAGATAAGATTGTGGATCAGCCAAAATAAACTTTTCTAGAATCTGTCCACTGTTCATATTATTCTTGCCCAGTGCCCTCTGTGTATCTTCTGAAAAGGACATTGGTAAGAATCCCTGACTTTTGTGCTACCAATTTAGCTACTTCCTTCCCATTGTATAGGTGCTTGGGCTTTACAATTGAGCAATCACAGGCCCTGTTCCACAGGCGTGATACTATTTTGATAATACAACTTCTTTAAAGGCTAAGTGAGATTCAACTCTACTTCATTTTTTGTGTTTTTGTGTTTTGATTGTGTTTTAGGGTCCTTTTAGGAAGCAGAATTCTACCAATAAGCACTAACTACATTTGGTTTAGTTGTATGGTTTTTTAATGGGATGTTATCCATTTATTCCCTTTTGTGGAAATTCATAAAAGGTAGATAAAGCAATAATGTAAACTTGAAATATACAAGTATCCCATAAAATCACAAAAATAAATACTTGATTATGAAAAAAGTAAGCTATCAAACTAGGCATAATCTATTGTTTCTGAGGTTGTTCAATCACTTGGCATTATAATGGACATCAAGATTTTTCAAAAAATGGAAAAGTTCTTAAAATTGATGACTTTCTATTTATTTTCCTGAAATTTTAGAAAATAAATTTGTGCTTTATTTTAGATATGAAACACATCTGTTCAGCTAATGTTAGTCTTCTACAGGATTATAGACTGAGGTCACTATTAATGTTTTAAAATAACATTAAGGGTACTAATAAAAGTAATTGCGAAGAGATGGAATTTCAACATTTAAGTGGGGCCAAAGTGAATTTTTAAGACAAATGCAAATGTTCAAGAAAATGTTGAAAAGAATTGACAAGATGACAAAACACCACAGAATCTATAACTGCAATACTTTCAGGTAGAGGTTACTATTATTTACAATTAAGTCTTTCAAAGCTTATCTCTTACAGGATGTAGATGTAGAAATAACCACAAAATATTAATAAATCTAAGTATACAAGTGAATTGGAAAAACTCTTTAATAAATAGATTTGAGGGGTATCTATAACCTTTTATCAATATCACATTTTGCCTAACAATCATTTCCCATTTCTACTTCCAAATATCATCCAATCATTATGCAACCATGGTTTCATGGGAATTGGCAGATCCCAAATCCAGAGGAAAGATCAGATCCTAATCTATGTAGGCCACTCATGGCAATTCCATTGCCCTTACCTGTATTTGGTTTAGGATTAGACATGGACTTCAACTGTCACCAATGAAACGAGATGAGAATTCTCCCTAGTGTCTTTGAAGATACATTTCTTTATTCTTCAAAAAACTAAAAGAGGTTAAACTCTCTTCTTCCTTTGGAGTTTGCTATCCTGGGAAATCATACCTAGAACTTCTGCAGCTACTTTGTAGCTCAGAGAACTTACAAATAAGAAGGGCAAATATTTGACACTAAGGATGGCAGGGTGGAGAGAGAGAAAAAAATGAGGGTTCTTGATGAGATCAATAAACTTTAGATTAGACCAGGGCAAGAGCTTGCCCTACTTCTGGCCTTTTTCTTCAATGGCGTAAATAATGATGATAATGATGATGATGTTCTCATTGTTCAAGACAGTTTCAATTGGGTTTTCTGTTGCTTATTGCCAAATTATTTCTAAAAGACAATTTTCTATACAAATCAACAAACTCTGTTTGTTGAATAACATGAAATCAGATTGAAAAGGCTAATATCTCACAAAGAGTATAAGGAAAATAAAAGATACTTGAACATTCACTCATGATTGATTACACTACAAATAACCCAATATTTACACACATGCCAACTCATACACATAACCTTGAAAGAAAATAGGTCTAATTTTAGAATCTAATGATGCAAAATCACCCATTACTTTGATGACATTGACATAGCAGCATTTGTATCAATGATTTGGTATTATGTAGACAAAACAATCAGTTGACTGATTTCACTTTTCAACCAAGTGTTTTGGCATAATGAGGAATAATCTAAGATAATTATAGAAGTTGGTTTGGAAACAAGAATTTCTGTCTAGTTATCCATTGAAAGATATTGGTTGAGTTTATGTACTGTATCCCATGAAATCTGCTAAATGCTAAAATTAGAGAAGTGGTTAAAACACAGCCTCAACCCTAACATCCCAATAAACAATGAAAAGTGTCAGCACCAGCAAATTTTCGCGTCTTTCTCCAAGGTATGAAATAAAAGGAAATGGAGTACATCTCATGCATCCACTTCAAATACAACCTGTATTTACAGAGCAACAATCAAAGTGGAACAAGATTCTTTGGACTAAGGACATTTAGCATACAAATTCTTTGGGGACATAGTTTGTACAGAAATCAGGTAACAGTGTTCTACTGTGAATGATCTGGTTCACAGCAAAGTGTTTAATTTTGCTTCATAATTCTTTTTGGTTATATCTAATATAATAGCTGTGAAAATATAATTCAATCATTTCCTTGTATTACAAGCCCACTGTCAAAAAAACTTATATTTTAATGTTATCCTCTAACATATGGGGATCCATTTTGGCTCATATGCTTTTAGCAAGAATAGCATGAAATGTATTTTCAAATGATGGGTCCATAGTATGTAGGAGTTAAAAATGTTAGGCTATTTATTGTTGTGCTGCACTGGAATTTGAAAGGGACAGCTGATAGAGATGTAATTAGAATCTTGCCTGTTAAGGAATCTTATGAATTATTAAAATCCAGATCCTATTATTCCTTCTTAAATTGTTCTTTTTAACTTCTTGTTGCCACATATACCACCCCCCTTCAAATGCTAAGCAATTACCCTTTATAGGGTCAAAGAAGCACCTAAAGGGTCCATCTGGAAAGCTGAGATAAGGGCCTTTGGTTTAGCTTAAACAGCTGTTTAACTGAGACGTTAAGATCAGGTTGGGGAGAAAGCCATTACCTTGGGGCTCTCTGAAAAGCTAAAAGAGATTTATTCTAGTGTACTTTACATCAATTCTTGGATGCCTTTCTCTATTTTTATAAAGCTTCATTTTCATCTAACTTCAAGGTATTGTCTTGATGTATACAAAATGCTGGATTGAAAATTGAATACAGTTTTGCAGACTAAAACAAAATATGAATATATATTTATGTGTATGTGTATATATATACGTACTTTATATGTGTATACATATGCATATATATACCCTTTTTGAAAGATGGCTTAACTGCCTTTTAATTTCATTAAAATAACTAGAAATGATTTTATTCAAGCTGTCCCATACTTAAGGGTTTGAAGCAAAGTTTCCTTTATATATTTATTTTTTCTGAGTTTTCTGAGGAAATCTTTACTGTATTTCCAAAGGAAAGATTTGTTTAGTAAATACGTGAGTTTAAAAATAATTGTAAATATTTCATCTAAGGAATTTTCTGGGTGAATGCTATGACTGTGACTTTGTAGAAACACTGACTCCAACATTCATATCATAATGTTGGCCTATCCTTATATCTATGACATTGTATGTTTCACAGATAATTTAAACTTTCGCTTGTGACCTGTTTACACAGAGACAGTTACACAAACATCTTCACTGTTGCTGGTTTCTTACATGCTGATAATAGATCCCTAGCCAGGAGTGGGGTGGGGGTTTGGCAATGCCATCATGATTATAACAGAAGTTTATGAAATTAAACAATTTGCTCTGAAATCAGTCTTCCATCAAAATAATTATGAATACATTAGTGAAAAGAAGTTTTTATTTTTTTCATGTGTGGATAGTGGCAGAAACATCTCTAGGAGTTGCAGAGTTAAAGCAGATGGGGGCTAATGCACATCACTATGTCTGCAGTTGGATCTAAGCACTAAAAGAGGTGGTATATAAGATCATCGATGAAATGCGAAATATGTTTATGTAGTTATCTGAGCATAGATCCTACAGACAAATGTAAATATGACAATGTTGATTAATTTTTAAGTTAAAGCCCTGAATTTGTATGATCATTTATACCACTGTGCTATAGAAGTCTTCAAGAATATACTGCTAAATTTTCATCAGCGTGTACCATTTATTTTGCTATGGCAATATCTGTCACATTGAAAATTTATTTAGTGAGTTATGCATTGCAATAGAGATTAAAAATTTCCACCATATATATATATATATATATGTATATATATGTGTGTGTGTGTGTGTGTGTGTGTGTATACACATATATTAAACATTTCCTGTGTGGTGCAAGGCACTGAGCTAAGAATTTTCATGTGTTGTCTAATTTAATGCTAACAAAAATGTCTAGGATATATGTAATACTATCATTGCTATTTTTCGGATGGGAAAGCTGGGGTCTAGATAGTTTTAAGTAGCTTTTTCATTTCGCAGCTAGTAAGTTTGGGATTATGATTCTATCCCTTGCATTAGAGAATGTTGTTTATTTGCTGGAATAAGTGAGAATTTTGTCTTCTGAGTTTATGTGAAGTCAGTGATAAAAGGCAACCATGTAGTCATGTGCTAATTATTAATACATTTTTATTTAGACATTTTATAACAAAGTACTTATGATTATAATTATTGATTGCTTACCTTTTTCAATATTTTAATTCTTTTATGTGTGTTGCCACAATGTCAAAGTCTAAGGTGATCTTTCTTAGTTCTACTATCTCAACTCAGACCCTAGAGGATCCATACTTACTTATTCTAAATTACTCTGTGTAACTAGTCCTTATTAATGTAGTTTCTGTTCCATTTCTTCATCTTCCTTTCTAGGACTTCTCCTCTAACCCTTTTAACAGTAATTATACTCTCTCTTGTCAGAAGTACATGTTTTATATATTTCCTTGCTTGTATCAACTGGCTTTATACAGACACCTAAATTTTTGTGAGATGTTGAGCACACAGCAGAAAGAAATGTATTTCCTTTCTAATGCAGGGGTAGAGGAGTGGTATTAAGGAAAGTTTTTGGAAAGTCAAGGTTCAGTAATGCAGGATATGAACTCAGACCAGCTTATTTATCAATTCATTCTTGTCATTCAAGTAGAAAGTCAAGGAACCTTGGTTAGGGTAAGCAAAGACTGGCTGAGTCAGCTCAACTGTCTTTACGTAGTTGAAATCATTCTGGAAGCAATCAAGTTTGAAATTGAACATCCTCAATGTCTTACTGACCATCAAAATGCTGCCTGTTTTTCACCCTTATATTCCTTGTTCTCTGAGAAAAAAGTGGAGAGATTGTGTCTCAAGGCCTCTGATGGGAGTTAGTGTAATGGCTATAAAATTAGGTTTTTAAAATATACACCGGAAGAAAGAAAGGGAGGAAATAAGGACAAAGGAAGGAAAAAAAAGAAGGAAGGAAGGAGGAGAGAAAAATTCACATAGTATTATTTTGGATGAGTTTTCTAATAGTAAATAAGAGTAATGTTTATGGAATAATTACATGATGGATGGACAGACTCGAATTGTGTGGGGCCTGACAGTTATAGCACGTGGGGGCCATTTTAAAGCAAGCATGTACAAACTACAAGATAACATGACCACAGCCACTTCAACTCAACTTGACATGAGAAATCACTGAATACAAAATACTGTCTCCCTGGGGGCTGGGCCCTTGTGAATGAAGAGCCCTGCCTCTTAAGCTGCAAAAGCTGCAGGTGAGTCTGTTTCTGACTGAGGGGTAGACCCTGCACTGAGCTTAATCAATCCTTTCTTCAAGCAAGTGAGAGAAGAAACGGAGGCCTGGAAAAGTCAAATAAGTTGCCCAAATTCATGCAGTTAGGAAGAGATGGAGCTAGCAAGCCAACTCTTGTCCTTTAGATTCTAGAGCCAACCTATCTAACTTCTCTAGAGTCTGTCTGCCGATTTCATTAGTATTAGCAAGTGAATGTTACAAACACAGCATAGAAAAAAAAAGGACGTCCAGTTAACAGTGGAACTTTAATTAAAGCTTAAAAATAGTGCATTTTCCTTTATTTTAATTTTTCTACCAAGATTGACTCACACAGTCTTTCTTAAATGGCACAGTTAGACTGCATGAGATCTTGAATTATGGTGGGAATGTGTGAATGACAAACCTTAAAAAAAATTATGGACCAGAAATGGTCCAGAGGATAATAGGATAATTATGTGAAGAATGGAGAAAAGTTCATATTGAGGAGAAACTAAAAATCTCAATATTTATTCTTATATTCATCATCCAATATGAAAAGATAAGGGAAACTCATAAATAGCTTGAAACTTTCAAATGTATGGATTTGGTAAATAGGTAAGTATTCACCCAGCTGTAGATAATTAGAAAAGTGGGGGACATATTGGTGCTTTGAAGAGATGGGTTGAGAACAAGGAAAATAAAGTGCCCTTCTACTCTTTGAAGTAGTGGGAGGTAAAATAATAAAATATGTTATCCTTAGCAAGGGGTTTTAAAAATGTTTTCATTGGAGCTTTAGGAATTTCAAGACATCCTGGACACTGCCTCTCCACCTCAGACACATCTTCATGTATATCATATATCCTAGACACAAATTTTTGAAAGAAAATAAAGAAGTAAAGGCATATTGTGTTTATAGAAGAGAAGCCCAGGGAATTGTGTCCTATAGGTACAAGTAAGGAAAAATAATAACATGCTGGTGTTAGGGGTTTATTGATACATGTGGAACTAACTAAAATCAAATCAACAAAAGTTGTTCTTACACAAATAAATCCCCTGACTGGGTACATATGTAATGGACTCATGGTGCTCTTAGGAAATCTATCTTTGGATCAATCAGAATAAATGATAGTTCATGAGTCAGAAATCCTATAATGATACACATGTTTTGAGTTTAGAATTTGACCAATTGGAAACATTTCAGAAATTGACATTCTTCTTCTAATACCTTATCAAATGGGAAATACATGTTCCAACACTCTGTGTTTTGTATCAACCACAATAATTCAAATGAATGTCATTATTTTGTTCTTTCAAAAGAAATCTGGAAGTTATGTTTTGTGAGTAAAGAATAAGAAAATTTTGTTTGCTCTTAAATTTGCTCTTGGTTAAGATCAGAGAAAGGAATACTATGTTGTTGCTGGTCAAAGAAAAACAAGAAATGCTAGTAGAGAGCATGGCATGTACTGCAAGCTCAATAAATGTTTACTGAGTGAATAAGTGAATGAATGAATTAAATAAGCCCTACCAGTAGGGAAAGAGTGTGAGGCCTGCCTTGAAATTCACTGAGAACTCTCAGCAACTGTGCCGTGCATAGCTTCATGAACACCAATGCTTGAACTACGAACTTTCTACTATGGCATGGAATGGTTTTTAGATTGCTTTGAAGAAGCCCGGGGCTGCTGGGAGATTTTATTAAGGGGTTTCACACACGATTATGCTGAATGAAGATTTAAACTTTCCAAGGACTTCCTGATTGTCTTTTAATGGTCTATGAATTTGTTATTCTAAATAAAATTCCAACATAAAAATTCTTCTAATTTTTTCAAAAATGACACTGACCACAAGATCCTTGAGCACATGACAGACCACTCTGGAGAATTTTAATGAGTCACAGAGGAAATTTGCAAGGGGAATAAAGATAGGATGTTAACAAGTAGGGGCTTATCCAGTTTAACCAGCACAAATGCTAAGAAGATCTCATTTATATGCAAGAATGGTAAGGCCTGGGAATTTTAGGTTCGCCAAAAAAAATTCATTTCGCTTTCAAATTTATGGACTTTGAAAACCATATACTCTTGCTCTGAAGCCTGTGGTAGTAATTGGGGATTATTGAGCTGGGTCTGAGTATGATGTGTCCAATCCAACTAGAGTTATTTTCGAAACAAGTTTCAGCCAGTATATGCTACTATATTATTAAACTATTAGCCATATACGTTCATTAAGCCACGTATGGCTTACTGGGCCCAATCAGCTCTGTGTGTGTGTGTGTGTGTGTGTATGAGAGAGAGAGAGACAGAGACAGAGACACAGAAAGAAAGAGATCAGGATACTAAACATTATAAATTATGACTCTATTAGAATAACCATGTGTGAACATAAATTGCCTTTCAAATTGTGGTGGGGGCCTTGGCTGAGAATTCAGGTTGAGGGAAAGAGGCACATTTGTTCCAGTATACCTGATTCCAATTACAGCTTTTGATAAGAAAAAATTAATAATTAAAATCCACATTAGAGTTAAAAGCTCTGTAGAATTTTGTTTAAAACATGTAATATAATTTATTTTATGAAAACAACAGTTAATGACTATGGATCACTAGAGATTTAGGAGAATGCTGTGTAAAAATAAAAAACTTGTAATTTAAAGATATTGAGCAACAGGAAAACATTTGGAATGAAACTGGCAGATTAGATGAAGCTTTTGCTTAAGGGTTACAAATAAAGTCAATCTATTGGAAAAGAAAAGGACCAACATGTTAGTGCTCAATGCCAAGTGAAATGGACAAATTCTCTGTTAATTCTAGTTCAATAAAAAATCAATCATTTTGAAGTATAAATTGTAACATCCTGTTATAATTATAATAAGCCTTATCTTAGTCAAGTATTGACAAAGTGTCTCAGTTAAGTAGTGCTAAGTACTCAGTAAATACTACTTGAATACATTTTTAAATTAATGAATACAATTTTTGATTCCTTCTTTTTGTTTATTATTATCCTTAGGGAGATTATCTACCTTACATAAATTTCAAAATTAAAATGGCTCAGTATACATATTTATATAAATATAATTAGCCTTACTGACTACCCCCTCATGGTTGAAAGACAGAAGTTAATTATTTTATTTAGAGATTCATGACCTTCACCTTTAACTCAACTGATCTTAAAACACATTATGCTGAAATGTGCAACAGTTTTCTAACCAATATTTCTGTATGAAAACTACAATGTATCCTCTATGAGTGTGTATAGGAAGTGAAGTGAGGGAATATGCAGCTAATCAATGAAAGTGAATGACTGTTATTTTGCCCATCTTTTATTGCTTTATTTTAATTTTTAGTAATGAGTAGTAAAAAAGAAGTGTAGGTGTAGATATAGATCCTGGATGTAAGTCTTTTGCTTAATATATGTTTTGTTCATATTTTTTACAAATTGTTCTTTGCCTATTTACATTCTTAAAAGTATATTTTGATCAACAAAAGATTAATTTTGATGTTTAATGTATCTTTCTTCTGGTGTTGTTATTACTCTTCATAAACTTTATTAAGGAAAAAAAGAATTGCCTGCCACCAATACAATAAAATACCCTCCTATGCTTGTATTTAAAAGATGCTATCTTTTTAAATGAAACTTATACTTTGAGATAATTGAAAATTCACATGCCATTGTAAGAATAATACAGAGTGACCCCATATCCTCTACCCAGTTTCCCTCAATGATAACATCTTCCAAGACTATAGCACAATATATCAACCAGGATATTGATATTGACACAGTGAAGATACAGAACATTTCCATCAACACAAGGATCTCTCATGATGCTTTCTTAAAGTCACACCCACCTCTCTCTCACCTGCCCCCTCTCCTTAATCCTGAGCAATCACTAATCTATTTTCCACTTTTATAACTTTGCCATTTCCATAATGTTATATAAATGGAATCACGCAATATGTCACCTTTTAGGATTGGCTTTTCTCACTCAATATAATTCTCTGGAGATCGTTGGGTGTATCAGTAGTTTGTTCTTTTTTATTGCTGAGTAGTATTCCATGAAATGATTGTACCACATTTGTTTAACCATTCACTCATTAAAGTACATCTGGATTATTTTCAGTTTGGGGCTATTATGAATAAAACTACTATAAAGATTCATATACAAGTTTTTGTAAGAACACAAGTTTTTATTTCCCTGGGATAAATGCCCTAGAGTACAATTGTTGAGTCACATGGTAGTTGCATGTTGAGTTTTTTTAAAGGAACAGACAAACTAGTTTCCCAGAAGAGCTGTACCATTTTGCATTCTCACTAGCAATGTATGAGTGATCTCGTTTCTCTGCATCCTTGCCAGCATTTCTGTTGTCACTATTTTTTTTAATTTTAGCCATTCTGGATTTCCTACAAATGTTGTTTCTAAAAGGTAATCTGTCCTTTCATACTACTTGATTCTATTGGCATATGCAGTTTTCTAAAAAAAATTTTATTGTATATTTTTAAGGCATCCAACATGATATCTTGATATATGCATACATAGTGGAATGATTACTGCAGCCAAACAAATTAATAAGCCCATCACCTCTTTTTTGTGGTAAGAGCACCTAAATTCTACTCTCTTAGCAAAATTTTAGTATGCAATATTATTAACTATGGCCCTCATGCTGTACATTAGACCTCTAGAATCATTCATCCTACTCATCTGCAAGTTTGTACCCTTTGACCTGCATCTGTCCAATTCCTCCTCTTCCGCCCCTAGTAACCACAATTATACTCTCTGTTTCTATGTATTCAACTTTTTTAAAATAGGCTTTGAGTCATGAGCTTAAGAATGTGCATCCCATTTTATTATCTTAACCTGGTATATAGGAAAATTAAAAAATAGGAGGTTATAAGAAAAATTAAAACCAGTCATAAATCAAACTTCCCATATACACTCCATTTTTCTTTTTTTTTCCCCAAGAACCTGAGAGATAAATTTAATAGATTTAACAGGTCAAAAAGTGAAGTGGTAAACAGGAAGATACGTCAGAAGTTTGGTGACACAAATGGATGAAAAACATCTAAAAGGGGATAAGGGATACAGTGAAAAATCAAATATATTTATACCCAGAGTTCAAGAAGAGGGGAGAGCACAGGCACAGAGATAATATTTGAAGGGGTACAAAATGTGAAGTTTCCAAAACTATTAACACATAGAAATAAGGCTGTGCATCCTAAATTAGATAACAGCAACAAAAGTCATATCCAAGTTCATCTTAGTAAATGTTGAAAACAAATACACAAAACCAAAAAGTCAGAGACAGAGAGAGAGAGAGAGAGAAGTTAAAAGTAGCTATTAGGGAAAAAAAAGCAAATTACCTTCCATGAAGCAACAATAAGAATGAAAAATAACATTAACAATATAAACCAGAGGACAATAAAGTATATTTTCTACAAGTGAAAATAAAATAACTGCCAGTGTGGGATTTCATGCAAGAATACCATTTACAACTGAAGGCAAAATAAACATATTTCAGAAAAATTAAAACATAGAAAATTAACCATAAAAATATCAACACTGATGGAAATTTTATAGGGAGGTTTTTTTTAAATTTCCGAATTTTACGGGGGTGTACATGTTTTGGTTACATAATTTGCTTTTATACAGTTTGAGTCAAAGTTAAAAGTGTGCCCCTCACCCAGTTAGTACGCATCGTACCCGTTAGGTGTGAATTTACCCATCCCCTGCTCTCCCCTCCCACCTATTTGATTTCCCTTCAGTTTTACTTCCATATGTGCACATAAGTGTTGATACATTAGTTACAATCCATTTTTCTTTTGTAACACTTTCAGTTTATGATTATATATTTATTATGTGATGGCATGCAATTAGGTCATTTATTTGCCTCTTGTTATATCTATCTCCACCACTAGAGGGCAGGAAACCTGTTTGCTATCTTGTTCCCCACTATCTTGCTTGTGCCTAGTACATAAGAATACATAATAGAAATTAATAAATGATTATTGAATGTTTCCTTCCTCAGTGTTTCGTAGTTCTTCCTGTAGAGGTCTTTCACCTCCTTAGCTAAATAGGTTACTACTCATTTTATTTTCTTTGTTACTATTGTGAAACATATTGAGTCTTTGATTTGGTTCTCAGTTTGTTGTTGGTGTATATGAATGCTACTGATTTGTATACATTGATTTTGTTACCTGAGACTTTGCTGAATTTATTTATCAATCCAATAGTCTCTTGGGAGAATCTTTGGGGTTTTCTAGATATAAGATCATATCCTCAGCAAAGAGTGATAGTTTGACCTCTCTGCCCCCATTTGGATGCCCTTGATTTCCTTCTCTTCTCTGATTGCTCTGGCTAGGGCTTCCAGCACTATGTTGAATAGACGTGGTAACAGAGGGATTGGCAGAATCAACATTTTTAAAATGTCTATACTACCCAAAGTGACCTACAGATTCAATGCAATCCCTATTAAAATAGCAACATCATTTTTCACAGATCTAGAAAAAATAATTCTACGCTTCATATGGAACCAGAAAAGACCCTGTATAGCCAAAGTAACCTTAAGCAAAAAGAACAAATAGGGAGGCATCAATTTACCAGACTTCAAGCTATACTACAAGGCTATAGTAATCAAAGCAGCATGCCACTGGCACAAGAACAGACACATAGACCAATGGAACAGGACTGAGAACCCAGATATAAAACCATACTCATATAGCCATCTGACCTTTGACAAAGCAGGCAAAAACACACACTGAGGAAAGGAATCCCTGTTCAATAAATGGTTCTTAGAAAATTAGATAGCCACATGTAGAAGACTGAAACAGGATACACACCTCTCACCTCTCACAAAAATCAACTCACGGTGGTTAAAAGACTTAAATCTAAGGCATGAAACCATAAGAATTCCAGAAGAAAATCTTGGAAAAACTCTTATAGACATTGGCCTAGGCAAAGAATTTATGAAGAAGACCCCAAAAGCAATCACAGCAACAACAAAAATGAAAAAATGGGACCTGACCAAGTTATAAAGTTTCTGCACAGCCAAAGAAATTACCATTAGAGTAAATAGACAACCTACAGAATGGGAGAAAATATTTGTGTGCTATACATCTGATAAAGGGCTAATATCCAGAATCTACAAAGAACTCAAGCATATCAGCAAGAAGAAAACAAACAACCCCGTTAAAAAGTAGGAAAAAGACATGAACAGAAATTTTCAAAAGAAGATAGACTAATGGCCAAGAAACATGAAAAAATGCTCAACTTCTCTAATCATCAAGGAAATGCAAATCAAAACCACAATGAGATATCACTTAACTCCAATGAGAATGGCTTTTATCAAAATGTCCCAAAACAACAAATGTTGGCATGGATGAGGAGAGATGAGAACATTTATACACTGCTGGTGAGACTGCAAACTAGTAAAACCGCTATGGAAAGTAATATGTAGATACCTCAAAGAACTAAAAGTAGAACTACCATTTGATCCAGCAATCCCACTAGTGGGTATTTACCCAAAGAATAAAAAGACATTCTATAAAGCAGACATCTGCACTTGAATGTTTATAGCAGAACAATTCACAATTGTAAAGATGTGGGAACAACCCAAGTGCCCATCAATACATGAGTGGATTAATAAAATGTGGTCTATGTATACCATGGAGTACTACTCAGCCATAAAAAAAAATGGTGAACCACCTATTGTATTATCCTGGGTGGAGCTGGAGCCCATTCTTCTAAGTATCACAAGAATGGAAAATAAATACCACATGTACTCACCATTAAATTGGTACTAATTGATCAACACTAATGTGCACACATGGGAAGTAACATTCATAGGGTGTCAGGTAGGTGGGAGGGGGGAGGAGAAGCTGGATAAATTCACACCTAATGGATGCAGTGTGCACTGTCTGGGGGATGGGCATGCTTATAGCTCTGATTTGGGTGGTGCAAAGGCAATTTATGTAACCAAAGTGTTTGTACCCCCCTTAATACTCTGAAACAAAAAAATTTAAAAAAATTTTAAAAATGACAAAAAATAACGATTAATTAATGTGGATATACTTTCAAAGTGTGTTCATTTCTTAAATATGAATTATCTAATAGATTATTTGAAATAATAATTGCAGAAGTAATTGTTTAAAAATTGTGGTAGTGAGCATTATACATAATAGTTTAACTTTGAATAGTGCATTAGCTTAACTCATTTTTTTCACATAGACAAGAATTAGAAAGAAAGACCTGAGTTAACTCCCACAGTTTTTAAGCATCAGAGAAAATTCTATTCTTATTCAAAAGGAGACTTCTTTTCCTTTAAAACAGTTCTAACAAAAATCATTTTTAAAGCTTAAAAATCTGATCTCTAGTACAAATAAAAATGTCTCTGTTTTGTACCTATGTGTAATAGCTCTGATAGAAACATACAGGACTTATTAAACATTCTTTGCTTCATACACATTACAGATAAAATTTTCCCAAAAGACAACTTAAATACATTCTTAAAATTTTATAATGAAAAAGATGAAACCATCTAAGTTTACTCCCCCATCTTATCACGTGATCCATTGTACATACTTGATTTTGTCAGTGCCCTATTCATATTTTCTTGCCCTACTGCTGTGCAAACACATTATGTGTTGCCTGAGTGCTTTCCCAGGCTGGGAGTGTTTTTGCCATCTACACTGCAGTAGGGCAAGAAAATATGAATAGGACACTATTCACATATATATGAATAGGTCTGGAAGTGCCAGAGAATGAATGCCTCTCCCAGGGAAAATTTCTAACAAAGATTAACAGCAGTAGATTTAGGAACACCTCAGCTCCCTATGTCTTGACTGGGATAATGCTGAAGCATGTACCCTACGCTGGCTTCCAGAGTTCTCCCAGTGGGATTAAGCTCTGGCAACCAACAGTGCAAACTTGCTTAAAAATCAACAGGTTATTGGCTGCCTTCATTTCTCTGTCCTACTGACCCACCCTGCTCCTGGTGTTTGTGGCAATCACCTCCAAAATAAATTACCTGCATTCTAATCCTTGTCTCAGGGTCTTCTTCTAAGAAAACCCAAACATATACAAATTCCTGTTTAAAGATATAAAAATGAAGTTATTACTTATGATCCCTCTAAATATCCCTAAATTTCATGAATGTAATGAAGTGAGTTTAATGAAGGAGCTGGACTTGGCCATGTATAAATAGAATACAATTGTCCACCCGCCCCCTTGCTATCCAATTAAACCCACTATGTCAATTCTTCCCTCTCTCTGTGTGAAAGCATGTGAGGTTCCCATATCTTTTCTCGTCACTTTCATGTTTAATAAGAGTCTCTTATTCAACGATTAAAGTCCGCAATCTTTACAGCCCCAGATTGAGGCTGATCAGGCTCATAAATCGGCATTACAGAAAAAGGCAAGATTTCTTTTTTCCTATTTATCTACTTTGCTTATCTCCTCTTGTTCCTCTTCTTCTTCCCTTCTCTTGGCAGGCTCCACCTGCTCAAAGTTGGAGCAGAGAAAGAAAAGAGAGGGTAGAATTGAATGTCGGGCTGGAATATTATAGTCTAGGATGGTGTGGCTGATGCCACAGTGCTGGTTCTTCCTCTCCCAGAAAGTGTGGTGGGCTTCTCAGAAATCCCCACCCCTGCTTTAGACCTTGCTCTGCACTATTGCCTATGGCGATAACGCGATCCCCAGCTGGCAGCTTACAACCCTTGCCTTTTCCACCCTTGGCCTTTACTTCTGCATTGGACAGTGCACACCAGCTTCTTTCAGCCAGGTTTATCTTTCTCAGGCAGAAAGCCCTTTGGGATGGGATCATTTTCAAAACAATTCAAGGCCAGATAACTTCTAGAGTTCCATGAGGTCATTGGAAATACTCATGATCCCTTGTCTTGTGGCGAGCCAAAATGGAATTTGCTCCTATTGAAGCCCTCTGGGTTCTTCCATCTGTCAGTCCAGCTACAGGCAGCCTAGCCCCTTGACATCAGACTTCTCCAGTGTGAGTCGACATCAACCCTGCTGTCCCCAGTTGCAGGGGAGATCCAATTCTCTGAGGTTCTCTCCCCACCCACTTGCTCCAGATTAGTCTCCCTGCTGGTGGAGCACAGCCGGGCTCGGTGAGGGGAGTTTTGTAGCCTCCCCACGTGCGGTGAGGAATGGGGAGGAGAGGAGAGTGCACAGCTCTTCTCACAGAAACCCGTCTTCATGGTCTTTCCCTTATTGATCTTACTTTTCCTCATATTGGCTTGAAGCAGGTCATAGACAAATGTTTACATATTGTTCTTTTGGGGTTACTCCTTAGCATGTTCTGAACAGCTTGTCTGGTACCCCACTTTCAAACTAATGGATATTTAACAGACTTTCTTTTGGTCTCTGTGGCCCCCACTGAAATTCAGAGACAGCAGGAAGAGCACCATTTCAATATCCTGCTACAACTGTAATTTGAAATCTAAACAAACTTTGATTTATTAGGTTTTACTATATTCCAAACTTCGTGCTACTTCTTGACCATACATTATATTGTAATTGTCTTATTTAATACACCGTCTGATAACTTTTCATCAGTGACACCAATTAGAAATGCACTTTACATATATTTTCCATGAAATGATTTTCTAGGCCTTGGGACTAACCTATAAGAATATACTTGTAAACATAAGAAAATGTCTGGCCATTTGCAGATGTTTCTAGGGTTTTAAAAAAATTTTTATTAAAAAAAAGGTATATAGCATGATATTTTTCATTTCAAAGTATTAAGGGGGTACAAATGTTTTTGGTTACATGGATCGCTTTTATAATGCTTGAGTTACGGCTATAAGTGTGCCCATCACCCAAGTAGTGTTCATTGTACCCGTTCTGTAGCCTTTTGCCCATCCCCTCCTCCCCACTCCCCGCTGCTTGATTACCACTAAGTTTTACATTCTTCTGTGCACATGTGTGCTCATTAGTTAGTTCCCGTTTAATAGCGAGTACATGTGGTGTTTGTTTTTCCATTCTTGGGATACTTCACTTAGGATGATGATCTCTAGTTCCATCCAAATTGTTGCAAAAGACATTAAGTCATCCTTCTTCATGGCTGAGTAGTATTCTATGGTATACATATACCACATTTTGTTAATCTACTCATGAATTGATGGGCACCTACATTGATTCCACATCTTTGCAATTGTGAATTGTGCTGCAATAAACATTTGAGTGCAGGAGTCTTTATGATAAAATGACTTCTTTTCCTTTGGTAGATACCCAGTAGTGGGATTGCTGGATCAAATGGTAGATCTACTTTTAGTTCTTTGAGGAATCTCCATACTGTTTTCCATAGAAGTCATACTAATTTTGCAGTCCCACCAACAGTGTATAAGCATTCCTTTCTCTCTGCATCCACACCAGAATCTATTGTTTTTGGACTTTTTAATAAAAGCTATTCTAACAGGGGTAAGGTGATATCTCATTATGGTTTTAATTTGCATTTCTTGATAATTAGTGACATTGAGCATTTTTTCATATGTTTATTGGCCATTTGTCTTTCTTCTCTTGAAAAGCTTCTGTTCTTATCTTTTTCCCACTTTTTAATGAGGTTGTTTCTTTTCTTCTTGTTGATTTGCTTGAGTTCTTTGTAGATTCTGGATATTAGCCTTTTATCAGATGTATAGCTTGTGAATATTTTCTCCCATCCTGTAGGTTGTCTATTTGCTCTGTTGATTATTTCCTTAACTGTGCAGAAGATGTTAGCTTAATCAAATCCCGTTTATTTATTTTTGTTGTTGCTGTGATTGCCATGAGGTCATTTTCATAAATTCTTTGCCTAGGCTGATATCTAGAAGAGTTTTTCCAACATTTTCTCCTAGAATTCTTATGGTTTCATGCCTTACATGTAACTCTTTTATCCATCGTGAATTAATTCTTGTGAGTGGTAAGAAATATAGATCCTGTTTCATTCTTCTGCATGTGGCTATCCAATTTTCCCAGGACCATTTATTGAATAGGGCTTCTTTTACCCAGTGTATATTGTTTTCTGCTTTGGCAAAGATCAGTTGGCTGCATGTGGATGGTTTTATATCTGGGTTCTCTGTTCTGTTCCATTGGTCTATGTCTCTATTCTTGTGCCAATACCATGCTATTTTAGGTACTATAGCCTTGTAATACAGTTTGAATTTTGGTAATGTGATGCCTCCAGATTTGTTCTTTTTGCTTAAGATTGCTTTGGCTATTCTGGCTCTTTTCTGGTTCCAAATGAAGCATAGAATTAATTTTTCTAGACCTGTGAAATATGACGTTGGTATTTTGATGGGGATTGCATTGAATCTACAAGTCACTTTGGGTAGTATGGACAGTATTTGCAGATATTTTAAGGAAAAATTATAAATGTCTTACTATAAGATATATTGTGAGTCCTGAAATGACACAAAGAAATATTGCATATGGTTTTCTGTAAAATCACATTACCCAAATTAGATTTACAATTCATCATCCAATATGATTTTAAAAGTCTTCTTCTACTTTTCTATATTTTTCATTTTTCAAACATGAATATATATTGAAGGCATATAAAATTTATTTTTACTTATAAAATTAGCTAGATCAGAATGTGGCAGCTGTGTTTTAAGAGATCTTCAAAGGGCTGATATTCTCACAGCCAGCTTTGCATTTGGCAGATTAGTGACACCTGTTAATTGATTTGGCAGTTATGTAATAATTATTCTAATAACTGTGATAAAACAGGGGGCTATTCCACTGCTAAGTCACTTCCTGGTTTCCAAACTAGTAAAACATCTTTTAAAATGTTCACATTTTATTTGAAGCTGAAATATGGATCTGAGCTGTGGCTGCAAAGACACTGGATCCAGAGGTATGGTATTTAGATGTACTAATATTAAGAATAATGATTTTCATAAAAACTCATAAACCAGTAATACATGCATTGTCTCTTTTTCTCTCATCTCAAGTTATAAAGCAGAGTCAGAAGGCTATTTAGGACATTCATCTCACTGAAAGTCAAAATAATTATTTGCCCATGTGGGATATTGCTTCCTGATAAATAAGCATGGACTTCAGAGAGTTATAGAATTAGAGATGGTGCTTAGTAGTGTAGATTTCCCCCATTTTTCTTTAAATTTGGAATTCCCCGAGATGTTGAAAAAATCATCAATTAATTTTAACTAGCCATTTGCAGTGATAGAGAAATTCATAACATTTTTCTACAGCAAAGCCTAAAATTCTCCTCTTGGTTATAGAAATTAAATTGTCCTTTAGAAATCCATATTTAGATATTATTGTTTTAGTCAATAAAAATGATTAAAATGTATTTGCTGCAAAATAAAATCATATGTATTCACTGTCAGTGGTTTTTCTCAGTTTACAAATAAAAAGTTGCCTTTCCTCAAAGTCAGGTAGTAAACCGAACCTGACAATCTAACAGTCATGCTGTGTTGTTTCTCACTCACATGATCAGGAGTAGTAAGGTTCTGCAATTAGAACTTACCTGACAATTTTGGTGATGAATAAGGCACAAAAAGACTTCTGATTGCTCTTAAACAACTGCATCATTGACTATGCATAGTATCAGCAGCATTAATTTTTTTCCAGCAAATAATTTAAAAAACAGGTAAAGTAGCTTAGGTCATTATTGCCTCACATTTAAGGTGTGCTAACATTTTCAGGACGATATATAATGAGTAAGAAGAAAAAATGAAAAATCAGTAAGACAAGGAGGCAAGAGTTCCCTAGGGCCTGTGTACACAGCCTGGATCTAAGCAGCGTAGCAAGGAGACAAAGGATGGCGATGGAGAGTAGCCTGTGATGTTAGGTAACTACTGAACTCCCTCTTGAAAAAAAAATGAAGTGAGTAACAAACCTTCAACAAGGCTTATTTTTTTTTAAATTTCATAATCTTATGAAATTTGGGTTTTATTTGGATGTGTCAGGCATTAGTGACAGGCTTCATGGTGCTGGTTACATATTAAGTGCCAACACAATTAAAGTTTCTGTTTTGGTTTTCTAGCAGACAGCTTAGAGAAATAATCAGAAACAGAACAGTCAATTGTATGTGAGTCATTTTGGTCTCATATACAATTAACAATTTATTGACATCTTAAAAGGTGATATTCAATTCTTTTGCTTGCCCACTTGGTTTCTGCATTCCTGTGGTACATGGATACAGAATTATTTCTTGTTACACTCTCAGATAAAGGACATTGGATTTTGTGCTATTTTGTGTAAGACTGTATATTCGTTTTCTACTTGGTGCTATAACAAACCACCACAAACTTAGTAGCTTAAAAAAAAACAGCCAAAAATTTATTATCTTACATCATTAGAGGTCGGAAGTCCAACAGCAATCTCACCAGGCTAAGATACAGTTGTTGGCAGGGCTGGGTTCCTTTCTGGAAGCTCTAAGGGATAATTGTTCCCTTGATTTTTCCAGCTTCTAAAGACTACCTTCATTTCTTTTTTTAAATTTTTTTTAAATTTGAAAATATTACAAGGGTACACACGTTTTGATTACATGAATTGCTTTAGTACAGTTTGAGTCAAAATTATAAGTGTGTCCATCATCCAGACAGTGTGCATTGTACCTGTTAGGTGTGAATTTACCCTTCTTCCTCCTCTCATCTGCTTGATTTCCATTGATTTTTACTACCATATGTGCACATGAGTGTTGGCCAACTAGTACCAATTGAGTAGTGAGTACATCTGGTGTTTGTTTTTCCATTCTTGCAATACTTCATTTAGGATGTCTCCAGTTCCATCCAGGTTGTTACAAAAGGTATTAGTTCACCATTTTTTTTTATGGCTGAGTAGTATCTTCTCAGACCACAGTGGAATAAAACTAGAAATCAATTCCAACAGAAACACTCAACTCTACACAAAGTCATGGAAATTAAACAACTTACTGCTGAATGATTATTGGGTCAAGGAGGAAATTAAGATGGAAATCAAAAGATTCTTCAAACTAAATGACAAAGGGACACAGGTTATCAAAATCTGTGGGATTCAGCAAAAGCAGTCACAAGAGGAAAATTTACAGCCTTAAATGCCGACATCCAAAAGACAGAAAGATCACAAATCAACAATCTAATGAATCACATCAAAGAATTGGAAAAGGAAGAGCAAACCAATCCCAAACCCAGCAGAAGAAAAGAAATATCTAACGTCAGAGCAGAACTAAATCAAATTGATAACAAAAGAATTACACAGAAGATTAATGAAACCAAAAGTTGGTTCTTTGAAAAGATAAACAAAATTGACAGTCCTCTTACTAGATTAACCAGAAACAGAAAAGAAAGGACCCTAATAAGCTCAATCAGAAATGAAAAAGGAAATATTACAACTGATGTCACGGAAATACAAAATATAATCTCTGAATACTATAAAAATCTGTATGCACATAAACTTGAAAATGCCAAGGAAGTGGACAAATTCTTGGAAACACACAACCTCCCTAAGCTCAATCAGGAAGAAATAGAACTCCTAAACAGACCAATATCAGGTAACAAAATTGAAGAAGCAATAAAAAAAAATCTCCCTCATTTCTTGGCTTATGGTTCTTCCTCCATCTTCAAATCCAACAGTGGGCCAGGTCCTCATGTCACCTGTCTCTGAACTATTCTTCTATCTTCTCCCTCCACTTTTAAGACTCTTGTGTTCAGATTGGGCCCACCTGAATAATTGAAGATAATCTACTCAAGGTTAGCAGATTAGAAACATTAATTACATCTGCAACCTTAATTTCCTTTTACCATGTAGTGTAACATTTTACAGGTTCTAGGGATTAGATGGACATCTTTGAGAGGGGGTCATTATTCTGCCTACCAATTTCTGTATCTGCCTACCAATTAAGTTTAGCTGTGAATAATAGAGATTCAAAATAATACTGATTTAAATAAAATGAGTTTATTTTTCCATTATATAAATGTCCTAATGGAATGCCTAGCATCTTTATATTATATTAATAGATTGTAGAAGTAATGCTAATAACTTCAATGAATCACATGGACTACAGATATTATTAAAATATAAGTTTGTTTCCATTTTAACACCATTGCAAATTTCTAAAATAGGTTGATTTGATGTATATATTAAGTCTTTATAGCCAGTCATTGTTATTGTTTATATAAAAAAAACAACAAAAAACTGAATTCTAAAGGAAAACAAGAATGAAAAGCAAAGATCACTTTTCAGTGCTTTGCATTAACACCACATAGCAACGTGCAATGATATCAATGACAAAAATGTGTTTATTTGGAGGTTTTAGAAAGGTAATGGGATTTCTTTGCTATTTAAAATGTTTTTGAGAAATTGAAGCCCACAGAATATACCTTAATGGACAGAAATAATAAACTAATAATTGGAAGGTGAAATTTAATAGGGATAATGTGATTTTCAAAATATGGAGACAAAGTATAAGGATATAGTATTTTAGTGGAAAGAACTATTTAATTTGGTAGTGGACAAAGGATGTGTTAACAGTGTAATAACCACATGCTAATTACAAGCTAATTTGAATCAATAGCATCATATAGAGAATATTCTTTTTAAGTGTGCAGAGTGTAACACTCTGGGCTGTTCATTTCACACCTGAATATAAACTACAATTCTGGACACAGTATCAAAAAAGGCACATTTAAGCTGAAACACTTCCAGAAGAAAGTAAACCAGAGAGTGAAAGGCCTGACATTGTGCCAGTTCCAAAGCCAGAACTGTGTGTCTTGTGGAGATAAATATATGGGAACGCAATAGCTGTCTTAAAATATCTAAAGAGTTTCAAGTAAAGGGCATTTAGACTTGATCCATGTAGTCTCCAGGGACAGTTCTCAGACCAGAGAGGAAGGTTCTTGTTCAATGTAAAGTCAAGTCAATATCTTTCTAATAACTACAGATTTTTGGAAGTAGAATGTACTACATCAGTGGGAAGTGAATGATTCACCACTAAATTGTACCAGCACGAACTAAGAATTTATTTCCAGAAACATTTTCAAAGAAGACTTAGGTCTAATCCTCAAATGTCCTCTCAGCCTCCTGACCAATCCCTCCTATTTTACCCCTGAGTAAAGCATGAATGTCACTGTCACATATGGCATCTTTATTCTTTGATTTTTTGCATTCTATTTCTTAGACATTTGTGATGCTACATTCTTTTAACTAGTATTCTAAAAATAGACCTCTGGACATTGTATTTTAGTCAAAACACGTGGTGTATATATTGCCTATTACTGTGCTAGGGTATTTAAAAAAAAACATATAGCATTTAACTCAGGACCTCAAGTGCAACTGTGTGTGCATGACAGCAACAAGAATTAACCTCACAACTTTCTGTAGGATTTCCTTCTTTCTTTAAATGACAGTAACTAAGACTGACAATTTGGATAACTCATAAGATCCCCAAAAGTTGTAGGAGGGAAGACTCTTGAAAATGAGGAATGCATTTTGTGATGGGTAGTATGGGGGCTTGGATCTATTTTGTTTGAATAGGTCCATCTATAAGAGATTAGCTTATATTAGGTCAATGTTTCTACCAAGGAAACAATGAAAGCTAGAAAACACACACACACACACACCACCACCACCACCACTACCACCATTACCACTAACACTACCACCACCACCAAACAACAAATAAGCTATTTGAAGGCAGTGAAAAGAAACAAGACATATATACCTAAAGGGCCAAGACCCCAGGAAGAAGAGAATTACATTATGGTGAGTTCCAAATTGTCTCACACTTTCCCATTCAAGCATTTTCAATGAAGAAAATTGCAGCTCAGTGCTTTCCACAGTCTCATAAGGCAGAATAGATAATTTTCAAAGTTTAAGGTTACCAAGGTAGTCATCACATTAAAAGGCAAGACCCAAAAGAAAGTAATCTGGTGAAAAGTGAGTCTGATATTTTGTTTGATTTGTTCCCTTGAGGCCTTCTGCAGATCCCTAAACTGTGCATAATACACTGAGAACTTAAGCAGAAATTAATATATAAAAGTCTAAAAATTAATTAGGGACTTCAGTAGTCCCACACGGATGAAGAGACAGAAATTGGAGGTCAGTGCCTTTCAAAGAAAATAGGCCCTGGTAATCAAACCTAGACTTTCAACCTGATAGTTGAAAGTGCCATACCCTATAAGTAAGAACAAATCAAAATAGAGAATCCTTAAAAAACAAATAAACAAGTGACAAAGGCAAAACTGAAACACAACCTTTAATCAATTGAATCCTTGACTTGATTAAGGTGATTTTCTACTAATTTAACTGCTTTCCCAAAAAAACCTAGATCTCCTCTAAAGAAAATTGGCATCATTCAAAGGCTAACTGTATTTTTTATGCACAACGTTTGAAATTTTATTTTAAAAAATACAAGCTATGCTAAGAGATAAGACCAAATAGCTGAAAACCAAGATAAAAAAAAAAAGACAGAAAATCAAAATAGATCCACAGGCTATTCAGATACTGGGGATATTAGACATTGTACTAATCTGATATCAATGAATTAATGGCTGCAATGATAAATGTGCAGTGACAACTATAATTAGTATATTTGAAAAATAGGTGATAAGGTGGAAAACTACACCTGGAATATGAAATTATAAAGAAGAATTAATTGAAAATACTAGAACTGAAAAGTAACATAACTGAAATTAAGAACTAAATAGAATGTTTAACAGCATTCTATTTAGATAGATCAATTGAAAAAAATCCAAACTGAATCAGGGAGAGTAAAAAAGAGTGCAAATACAGACATGAGTATCAGAGCCAAATAAGACACGATAATTTTTTTACATGTATAATTTTCAGTAAAATAGAAACAATATTTGAAAATATAGTGCCCAAGACTTGTGCAGTGAGCAGGTATACTCAAACCTACCCTCAAAAGGCCGAGGGAGCTGACAGGTCGAAGAAAGAGGCTGAAAAATCCAGTTTCTCAGAAAGAAAAATTTAATGGGGACTTATGAACAGAAGCAATGTCTTTGGCAGCAGCAAGACAGTGGATCCTCACATCCATCCTCTATAAAGTATTCTTTATACAGCAAATTTTCAGGTAAAATATGTGCAGCTAGTCACATCTTCAGATTTTCTTGCCAAGACTGTGACCACTGGGAAGATTAGATAACCATCTTTATGAGAAGTCATCTATGCAACAGGCATTGTTTAAAGAACTTACTGCAGAACACTGTGGTCTATGGGGGTCAAACACCGGTCGTCATGGAGGTTTCACTTCAAAATGATGTCCTTCTTGCCATGCAACAGAGGGTTTTCCTACAAACACTTTTTCAAACTGATGAAAAGCATTAAGCCACAGATTAAAGAAGCTCTATGATCTGCCTAGAAGGATAAATAAAATCAAAATCACACCTAAGTATATCATATAAAAAGTTTCTAAAAAGATAAATATTTGAAAGAAAGAAAGAAGGGAAGGAAAAAAAACAAAAAAGAGAAGGATTAGAAAGGAAAAGAAAGATACATTACCTTCAAAGGAGCAATAACACTGACAGTTGATTTTTTTTTAAATTTCAGAGTATTACTGGGGTACAAACATTTTGGTTCCATAATTACTTTTGTACAGTTTGACTGAAGGTTATAAGTGTGCCCATCACCCAGATAATGTGCATTGTACCTGTTAGTTGTCAATTGACCCATCCCCTCCTCCCCCCTCCCACCTGCTTGATTTCCAATGAGTTTTATTTCTATATGTGCACATCAGTGTTGTTCAATTAGTTCCAATTTAAGAGTGAGTACATGTGGTGTTTGTTTTTCAATTCTTGTGGTACTTCACTTAGAAGAATGGTCTCCAGTTCCATCCAGGTTAATATAAGAGGTATTAGTTCACCATTTTTTTTTATGGCTGAGTGTAACAGCACAATTCATAATTGCAAAGATATGGAAACAACTCAAGTGCCCATCAATATATGAGGGAATTAATAAAATGTGGTATATGCATACCATGGACAGTTGACTTTTAAACCAAACTGATTAAAGCCAGAAGAAAATGAAATGACATTTTTAAAGAGGTTTAAAAAAAACAAATAGCCGAGCAAAAATATCCTTCATAATGACAGCCAAATGAAGATATTTTCAAGCAAATAAAAACTGAGCTAAGTCATCATCTGCAATATGCCATGTAAAATTGGTAAGATGCAGCTAAAATACTCTTTGGAGGAAAATTTATTCCTTAAATACATATGTTAAAAAATAAAGAAAATTTCAAAAATCTCTATTTTTACATTTAAATACCTATCTCAAGAAGTTTTAAACACACAACAAATTACATCTTCATATTACAAGGCACTGTGAGCCTATTGGCAGCATTTCTGAGTACTAGCAAAGTCCTCTGGTGTTAGATGGATATACACTTGGAAAACTGCTAAAAATGTGGGATCAATGGTTGAAGAGTCTATGTAATAGATTAGATTTGTTATACCTGTATTCTGAGGCACTTCCACTGATCTGTAATGTTTGCACCAGGAGGAATCTGTATTCTGGTATATCTACTTGATGGCATGTTGCCTGGGTCACAAGTTGGAGATGTTGGCTGAGGTGACTGAGTGGCCAGGGAAGTTGTTCCAGCATCTTCATTTTCCTCAACATTATTATATTCTTCAGTTCCAACAGGTCCTGGTTGAAGAGTCTCCCCATTCTTTAAATAATTATGCATATATATTGCCTTTCAACTTGTATACTTTCTGTGTTTCACATTTTCATCACTGAGTTTTCCAAATACTGTTATGACATCTGTTTTTCCTTGTCTTTCTCGACTTTTTTGTCTGTAATAATTCTTTTTTTTCCCCATTTAAGTACCACATAATGATTCATTAGGATCTGAACTTTTGTTTATTTGTATCTGTTTGGAGTCCAGCATGATGTACACTTCAATATCAAATTCATTCAGTTTGTTCAGAGAAGCAACCACATACCATATAGACCAAAGCACTGTGATTATTCTTAAGACTATCATGCAGTTGGAAATCAGGTAGGATTGGCAAAGCATTGTAGAAAGGATTAGAGCTTCTTGAGTTACAAATTGCAGAAATTTTTATTTTAAAATATTCTCCTGAAGTCACTAAGTTTAAAACACAAATTGCAAAGTTCACATACCTACAAACTGAAAGACTTATCTTTATATTCAAAGGTGACTGGTGAAGGAGACAAGTTCTACAGAGAACAACATCTTAGTTTGTACTACAGTGTAATGTGCAATCAGTCAAATATATAAAAGATATTGCCCTTATCAAAATGAAGAGAGTACAATCAAAGGAACACAAAATAAGTAGCCCAATAAGCAGTCAACTATAGTTGACAAGATTACATAGGCCACCCTAATGAAAATGAGCCATGAGTTTCTCTTGCTTGCTGTATAAAGCAACAGCAGGTATAATTTTCAGACAAAAAAGATACTAGATTATTCTTTAACCAATGTTGAGTCTGATCTGCCTGAAAATCGACAGCAATTAGAGTAACTTTTAAATGTAGACGAAGGAGAAGAATGGATCCCTCACATACTCCCCCACTTGACCCAAAGGGATATAAGTTCAGGCAGGATAAGAAGTGCCCCTAATCACTGTTATCAGTGATAAAATTGTGTTCAATAATATGCCCAAGTTATACTATTTGGGGTGTTCTTTATTACAGGCCATATATTCTGAGTGAAGAAAAGAATGGAAATTATTTTGGCAAATCTACTTGAAAGCATACGTATTTTGTCCTACTCCACGCAATAGAGCCCCTTTTGATATTTCATGGAACTGTTTACAGCCTACCTGAAAATCACAAATTTGATTATCACACCATTTGCAATGCCTACTAATTTTGAGCTGTGTAGAAGATTGTGCAAAATCCCAGTTTTGTCCCTTCCTGTTGATGACACCTTTATTCAACTATCTGAAAATTCAGTAGCAAGTGCTAATACGTTTTACATCACTCAGAGCCAAGTCTTTTCTGATGGCCGGAGGGAAACCATTTAAATGGTATGAATACAGGGATCGTTAGAAGGCTAGCTAAAACAAATCTCTTGTCTTCTATCAAGTGCCAGCAAACTATTTTCTGTAAACAGCCAGACAGTAAATATTTTAGGATTTGTGGGCCATTTATAATCTTGATCTCAGCTATTCAACTATGCTGTAGTAGTGTGAAAGCAGCCATAGCAGTCATAAGTAAACAAATGAGGATGGACATGTTCCAATAAAACTTTATTTACAAAGACAGATGTCTGGCTACATTTGGCCAGTCGTCCATAGTTGGCCAGCTACTTTTACTAGGTTATTCCTGGAATTCTATCATTCCTTTATTTTAAGATAGTGATCCTTTTTATAATATAAGGGCAACTCTATATACTACCAGCTATCTCACAAAATTTTGTAGAAATGATCTTTCAGTCCCCCAAAAAATAGATTTTTAAAAGAACAAAAGTAAAATCCGTTGGGAGACTTAGGCATAAATGAAGCCTACATTTGGCACCAATTTTTAGGAAAATTGATAAAAAATGTATTGACTGGGAACAAAAGGCAAACCTCAGTGAAGTAAGAATTTTTCTGGTGTCCATGTCAACTTAGTCATTCATTCATTTACTTATCTATTCAGTAAAACATTATTGACCACTCACCAGGTCAAGAAGCACTATACTAGGTGTGAAGGGTAGTGTAATAAATATATATCAGCCAAGATCCAGGCTCTAATGGAGTTTTTAATCTAGTAGGAAAACTAGACACTAAGTAGGTAATTAAAGGCATAATTAATGTTGCCCAAGAAAAGTAGAAATGCTGTGAAAGCAGGTGATAGGAGACTTTATGTAGAATGCAGGGGTGGATTGGGGTGGGCTGGAGGCTGAGAAAACGTCTCTGAGCAAGTGATATTTAGGACATGATATAGATTAAGAATAAGTCAGAGTCGGCCATGCAAGAAGGACTGAGGGTGAGGAGGGGTAAGAGAATTAAGTGTTTTATTATTCAACTTGCTGCCCATTTTTTAAGGTCATACCTCTCACATTTGTACTTAATTATGATACTGAGGATAACCTTATTGTACTTGGTACAGCAGAATAAATATTTTCCTGCTGTGACTATTGAATTGATATTCAGATGCTTTAGAACAGAAATGAGGATTTGTGTGACCCCTTTGATAGAGCTCTCCTGAACTCTTGGCCCAAATTTACCCTGGCTTCGTGTTTGACCTTCATCTATTTATCAAATATAACTATCGCTCTGAAATTAAATCAAAGACATGATGAAAAAATTTAGCCAGTCTGAGAGTTTATGCTTAGAGATGAACATCCACCTAAGGATATAAGGAGGGAAAGAAAGAAAGAAAGAAAGAAAGTCAGAGAGAGAGACAGAAAGGAGGAAAAAATAGTCTTAGTGTAGAGAGATCCTGGCTAGTGACCAATAGCAGAAAAATATTGTCAAGTTTATTTCTGAAGAGCTTTAAACTTAGAATGCCACCCAAAAGGCATTTGGAGAATCGTTTTGTGAGTAAATGTCACATCTGTAAGAAAAAAGACTAATGACTCTCTGAACCGTAATGGCTTGGCCTCAGTACAATATACTCTCAATTTTTATAAGACTTTTATTCATAGTGTAATGGGTAAAGCTTTTTTCTCAAAACTAGAGTGTCCCTGATAAAAACTGCACTTGTTTCTTTATGTTACAATATTTAATACTCAGTATATCCTGGATGATACAGCACAGGTTTACAAGACTTGGGTCAAGAGAATTGGTACAACCCTGAGGCTTGCTTTATGATCCTATCTGACATTTTCATTCAGGAGCTACGCCTGCAAATTCAGCAAACGGTGTAATATAAAAGGGCAAATGCATTCATACAATTGTCATCTCTTTCATCATACATCTTTATGGCTGTGAGAGTCACCAAGGCCCAGGGGTCCTGAGGCTCCAGATTACGTATCTATCCTCCTGGAGGACAGTCTCCTGGAAGGATTTCAACCTTTCAGATCTGGTAGACTAGACCCTAACATATCAGGGTAGATTCTTTTCTAAATGGAGTATTAGTGCATCACTCTTATGAAAAAAAATCATTGATGAATTAATACAGATAATGTAACCTTTGACATCATAATTAAGAAACATACATTGAAGACCTGTGCATCTGTGTAAGCCAGTACCCTGAGATAACTATTTCAAATGAAGTTATTTCTCATTAAGAAGCATATAAATAGCAATAAACACTCTGAGGGATGACTCTTGTCAGATATTAGCTCAATGGTCACTTATGTAGAGGTGCATTTTCTCAACTTCCAAACAAATGTGAATCCCCTTCATAAAACTTCTCATAGCTTAAGGTCTTTCTCCATTTCTGTAGTATGTATTGCACTGGGATCCTACCCGCATGATTGTTTATTGATGAATATCAGCCTTCCACAAAATACCATAAGTAATATAATTATGAACATAATGGCTAGTTTTGCCCACATTTCTGTCCCCGAGCAGTCTCTACAATGGTATATGATGGATGTAGAAAACTACCTATTGAATGAACGAGCCAATGAATGGGAGACAATAATATAATAGCCAATAGATTTACAGAGGGCAAACATATATAGGCAGAGATGACAGCTGTATAAATGCTTTAATTTGGGGAGCATAGCCAAAAGAATTGTCTTAACAAAACTATATCCACAATCAGCTTGCTAAATGCAATTCATGCAAAATATTAGAAGCTCTGTCTTTTCTTAGGAGTTGTCTGACAAAATGCAATAATCCATAAGCAAAGTTACTATATTAGATAATTAATTCTATAGCTGTGTTTTCTAGAAACTATCTCTGGATCTATCCATGAGTGGAAAAAATTTCACAGATCTTCTTTATCACGTTAGTCCTTAGGGTCTGGTAGACAAAGAGAGTGAGTGAGTGAGGCAGGGAGGGAAGGAAGAAGAAAGGAGAAGAATTTGGAGCTACCATTGTCTGGCGGTTTAGAGTTTAGGCCTTAGCATTAGATTAGCTAGGTTCATAAACCTCTCTTTAATGTTCATTAGCTGTACATCTTATGCAACTTGTTTAACCTCATTGGGACTTTAGTGTAAAGTGGGCATATTAATGTGTCTACACCTTTAAGCAATTGAAATATTAATTACAGTAACATAAGTAAAGTTTTTAGAATAGTTAGTCACATTGTAACTGCTATGCCAGTGTTAAACATTAATTTTCCATCATTTTTGTAAACTTGGTATACTTTAGGGCTACATTCATGCTGTTGCTCTTTTTAGGACCATAACCCTTTAGAATTTGACAATCTTAGGAAAAATAGACTGTTGTGGTACAACATTCAGGAAATACTGCTAAAGACAGTTTCTGCACATAGCTCTTTTTGCTATGTTTTAAGCATTTGCATATCTTGTGGTAAACATTAAAAAGTACTAGGATGGATAACAAAACCAAGAAAGTTCTTATAATAAAATATTTCATATCACAACTTATATTTCTATGTTCCAAATGTTCTATATTTGTAATTTATGGATGACAATAAAACAATGAGCAAGAATATGGACACTATAATTTTTAAAAAATTAAAATTTTCTTAAAAACATATATGCATACAGTACATACATAAAAGTAAAGAAGATTAAGTTCTCTTAGGACCAACCGTATCTCCCTCATCACCCCTCAGGGGGCTAGAATGGCCACTAGGTGGCACTCAGATTTCAAATTGCAATGCAAATTAGGTAAGGCATCTGACTTCCCCAAATGCTTATTGTCCCCTAAACTTTGCTATACAGCAGAATAGCTCTTTCTTCCCCTTAATCTGTCTAAATACATGGAGGTTTCCCAAGATAAAGTTGAATTTTCACTGTACAATCAGATTAATGCTCTCCATTTTAATTACAAGTTTAATAATGTATATATATATAGGTTCTATTATATTACAGATAGTATGTAATTATTTTATGTTTATTCTGTAGCCAAAATGCTTTAAAGTAGTGCCTTCAAGATATTTCAAAGATATTAGTTTTAATATCAGTCCTTCTACACTGAAACTGTAGGAAAACATCAATTAGAAAGATTAGATTTTGCCATTTTTAAAACTTTTCTATACTCATGTCCTGCTTTCTACATACTTGGGTTTGTAACATTAACAGAAGTGTTTTAAATATCCAACAATGCTTGTTATGACTTTCTAAAATATCCATTACCTCTCTAAAACTGTTTTATTCAAAAGACAAGCCTGATATGAGAGAAATATGGTTCAGTGAATAGGAAAGGAATTATAGAATCATAAAGCAAATACATTGGGCTTTCTGTTTAGATTTGAATGAATTTGAGGAAATTGAAAAGGAATTTTCAAATGTCAGAAAATGACAGTATATTAAAAATTTTAAGCAAGGCATAAGCATTAAAAGGATGTTTCAATCTCAATAAATACTCCATACCAACCCATTATGCATACAAGATTTAAGGCTTAACTTTACTAAAATCTACGTGCATTTGAAATTGGATACCTGCACTTGTAGTTTATTTATTAACTTCAAAAATTTGTTAAGAACTTACTATGCACTAATCACTGTTCTGTATGCTGAAGATATAAAGATTATAATAAAGTAATAGTTCACAGGTAACTTACCTTATATTGGGTTCCATGGACCCTGTCATGTAAAGAATTAAAATAATTTCTGAAAATGATAATTGATATTAAAAAAAAAACAAAGTGGTCACAGGAGAGACTTCTGAAGGGTTTGTATTAGGTTAAGATCTGAATGACAAGGAGGAAAAGGCCATATAAGGTTCTGTAGGGAATAGTCACCAGTGGAAAACCCAACCAGTGCAAAGGCCTTGGTGAAGTGTAACAAGGTAAAATTATTTAAGGAAACTCCAGAAAAAAATGCGTTTGGGGGAAAATCAAAAATCCTATTTTGGCCATGTTATGTTTCACATTCCTATTAGACCTCCACATGGAGTTGTCAATTAAAGAGTTGGATACATGAGCCCCAAGGAAAAATCTAGAATGGAGATTTGGAGAAGTCTAGAGTTGAGATGCACTAGTGTAACTTACTTATTGAAAGAAAAAAGATAAAATTTTAGAAGTATTCCTGTGATCTGTCAACATTTGTTGCTTGGGCAGAGGATAAGAACCCTATAAAAGGGAAATGTGAAGATATAGTGTTTGGAAATGTATGTGGGATTTGTTTTAATCAGGTATGGTAAGACATATAGACAAGGAAATGACTGTCGTGAAGTTTTTGTACTCACAGATCCCTAGAAACAGATAGCATGCTATGCAGGGCCACGTGGAGGGGCATTAGGGCTAGTGTTGGTCAGAAGGCACAAGGAGTGGAGGAAAACAAAGGCAAAATCCTTTATATGGTTTTCACCAGAAAGAATGGTCAAAGCAGGGCAAACAGGCTTAGGATTGGCTAGTTTGAATAATTTTTGTGAGCTCCGGGGCACAGGGATTCTCTCTAATTGTCTGGTACTTGGCCCTGGGTGATTAGGGCAGGGGAGTTTTGACATGACATGTTAGAACTCTGTCCAGTAAAGGAGGTGGTTGAGTGGATGGGCTTTGGATTCTAGGAAGTTACTAACTCTGGTAGAGGCAAGTCTCCCCTAAATCAGCAAGGCTCCAAGATGTTAAAGTATCATAAAAAACAGATAATAAAAGACAGAATTAATACATATAACCTGTAAAGTTAGAAGAAAATAAGTAAAGTGTGGTTTCACAGCAAATATGAAAAGAAAGTTATAAGACAGAAGGGATTGTTAGCTATGTCAAAAATAGCTAACAGCGGAGAAAGCTAAGAGGAGAAGAGGGGCCACTGGCGTTGACAATACAGATGTCCCAATGACCTTGAAGAAAAATTTCAAAGGAGTTGTGAGACTGAAGTCTACTAGAATGAGTTGCACACACAATGGGATTGGGTGTGGTGGTGAATAATTTGAGGCAGAATCTTGGTAAGAGAAGAACAAAGAAATGGTGCATGAGATTACTTAATTTTGTTTTACTATCCAGGCCTCACATTTTGCCTGGTGATTTCCATTTGAGAGACTCTTAATTTTGCCAAAGGAAAGCTGAATGTTAAACCCACCCCCAACTCTCTTTGCTCTATCAACTCCCAGAAAACTGGGAGCCTTACAGTTAAGGTAAGATATTGCAGTTTTCTAGCCCAAGGGGAGAGACCTAAAGATATTGGCATTTGAGTTCTCCAACAAATGGCCCCTCAAATAATTCTACAGTGAAGCTCAAAATGAAAAGTCCTACCTGCACACCCAGGGTTTCCAAACAGAGTTTTAGTTACTCCTCCTTTACGAGTACACAACAAACTATTACCAGTCATGTGAGAAACAATATATTATAATGGTTAAGACCATAGATTTCAGAACTAGACTGCTTGATTGAAATCACAGCTTTATAATTTATCATATGGGTACCTTGGGCAAGTTATTTAACATATCTACACCTAATTTTCCTCATCTCTAAAGTGAAGATAATGGAACAGTCTACCTCATAGGATTGTGTGAAGTTAACGAGCAAACAGAAAAGTTGTTCTTGGTAAGCTTTATATCAACATCAACAATTAATATTGTTACTGTTTTATCAGTACATATGGGGACAAAACAGAAAGAAATGAAGGAATTTAGAGGGAAAAAAAGCATTGAGGAAAAATAAAAGAGATGCTGGAGGAGAAAATTAAAAAGCACAGAGAGAAGGAAATCATCCATGGGAACCATGAAAGTTGTCAGAATCAAAATGAAGTCACTGGTGTTAAAAAAAAAAAAAAACCCTGATAAATAGAGCCATGGAAAGCCATAAAGAGAGGGTTCTCATGCTTGCATGCCTGATAACAAAAACTATCAAAAAGACTCTGCAAAAACTACAAAAATTAATTCCACAAGGACATCTATCCAGCAACTGCCTGTCCAACCTTGTACTGGTATCACCTTTGTTATTGATCTTTGTAGCCAAAGATAATTATAATATTTCAAAACTATTATGTAATCCTCCTCATTTTTCCTTTAAACACTTTTGCCTTTTTTTACCCCCCTGAAAATGCCCATTGTTTACTATGGCATGCATATTCCCCCTGCAATGCTGTATTCCTGAATAAATATCTTTTTCTGTTAGAGAACCTCTCTTCTGTTTGTTGTTTAGGTTAACAAAACATACCAGATAATTTCCTTGATATGGGGGGTTTGAAATTTCAGAATAAAAAATTTCACTGATTGCCCAGCACAAAAGATGGAATAGATTTATACATTATACTATTCTAACAGATTTGGAATTTTCATACACATAAGAAAAACTAAATTTAAAGTGTACATTTTAAAATTGAAATTTCAAAAATGAGAGAACACTTTAAACTTAAGCTAGACCAGCAGAAGCTTCACGGCAAGGTTGTAGTGGGTACAAATAGAGAGTTAAGTAGGGAGCAAGTGGAAGTAGAACCAGAAATCTGCAGTTATTGCCCATTCCAGAAGGAGGGGGCTCATTTTGAATGGTTGCTTCTATAGCAGGACAGATATGGGCAGAATGCAAGTGTACAGGTGAGGAAACATGTGTGAAGAGCACCAAAAGGAAGGCACTGATAAAAATTAATCACAGGAAAAGTCTTCAGATGGGCAAGTCTTCACATGTACAAAGTAAATAGACAAAAGATTTTTGTTGAGCATTATATGAGTCAGGGTTCTCTACAGAAACAAAACCAACAGGAAGTATCTATCTATCTATCTATCCATCTGTCTATAGAGAGAAAGAGAAAGATTTCAAGGAATTAGCCCATGTGATTATGAAGACTGGCAAGTCCAAAATCTGCAGGATAGGCCACCAGGCTGAAGATCCGGGGAAGAACCAATGTTGCAGTTCAAGTCTGAAGGTCCTCTGCTGGCAGAGTTCTTTTTTGTCCTAGTTGGGGAAGAGAAGGGAGTCAGGCCTTGTTCTATTAAGGCCTTCAACTGGTTTGGTGTGTCCCTCCCACATTATGGAGGCCAATCTACTTTACTCAAAGTCCACCTATTTAAATCTTAATCTCATCCAAAAGATCCTCATCCAGAATGATTTTTGACCAAATATCTGGACAGCATGGTCCAGCCAAGTTGACACACAAAATTAACCACCAAAAGTATTAAATCAGTGCTAAAAAAAAGGCAAGAGGCCCTAATTTTTTCTCATAGCTTTCTACCTCAAGATGATAATTTTTATAGATTTTAGTATCTCTTTTGCTTGAATCTCGTTGATCTATACTTCATCGCAGCTTGTATACTTCTCACCTAACATCGTACTTAATGCATGGTAGTTGACAAATCAATATAGTATTTAGAATTGAACTAAATATTGAAGCAATCATTTTCATCAATTGACCATGCGTACCCTAACCACAGTTCCTATAACTAACACAATGTGCCGTAAACTCTCAATATGAAAGATTGTTTGGAAGACTTACCCACATTTCATCATACACATATATATACACACACACATATGTGTGTATATACGTACACAACTACTACCAAGAGACATAAAATTGTGTGTACCAAAAATTACAAACTAACAGCACACAGCTTCTCAAATTTACCCTACACAACTTAAAAACTAATGATAACATCTGAATCAACTGTCAAGGTTTAAAAACCACAAGCTTTCATAAAGAATCTGTATCTCAAACTTCTTTTTAAAACCTGGAAGGTCTATTAGGACTAACACCAAGGTGCATATGGCCACTGTATTAATCTCCTGTTACTGCCATGACAGATTACCACAAATTTAGTGCATTAGAACAACACAAATGTATTATCTTACGGTTCTATAAGTTAGAAGTCTGAAATGGGTCTCAGTGGGCTAACATCAAGGTGTTGCAGTCTGCATTCCTTTCTGTAGATGCCAGGGAAGAATCCATTGTCTTGTGTTTTTTTTTTTTTTTTTTTTTCAGCTTCTAGAAACCGCTAGCATTTCTTGCCCTTTATATTTTCTTTTTTTGTTTTTATTTCAAAATATTAAGGGGTACAAATGTTTTAGCTTACATAGATCACTTTGGAATGCTTAAGTCCTGGCTTTGGTGTGCCCATCACCCAAATAGTGTTCATTGTACACATTAGGTGGGTTTTTGTCCCTCCCCTTCCTCCCCCTCCTCCCTGGTTGGTTTATACTGAGTTTTGCTTCCTTCTGTACACATGTGTGTTCATCAGTTAGTTCCAATTTAACAATGAGTACATGTGGTGTTTGTTTTTCCATTCCTGAGATACTTCACTTAGGAGAATGGTCTCCAGTTCTATCCATTGTTGTTCATCTTTTTTATGCCTGAGTACACTCTACGGTACACATATACCACATTTTATTAATCCATTCATGAATTGATGGGCACTTGGGCTGATTTCATATCTTTGCAATTGTGAATTTTCAAAGGTGGAGTCTTGCTCACGTTGCATCATTTTGACACTGACTCTTCTGTCCTGTTCCACATTCAAGGGCCCTTATAATTAAATTTGGCCTACTTTAATAACCCAGGATAACCTTTTTATTTTAAGATTAGCTGATTATTAACCTTATTTCCATCTACTACTTTAATTCTCCTTTGCCATGTATTATAACATATTCACAGGTTCTGGGAATTAGGATATAGACATCTTAGGGGGTCATCATTCTACCTATTATGGACTCAATTTCCTGGAGACAAGCAGCAGCTGCTCTCCAGACAAATCACATATGCTCCACAACCCTCACCGGCTCCTTTTCATTAATTCACAAGTTGCTAACTTGCTCTTCCTGGTCATCTAATGTTGTGTCTCCTCTTATACACATACAAGTGCTGTGAAATACAAAGTTTGTCCTTTAGAAGCCAGTCTCATATGCAAGTTTCATGAGCCCAGGGAACAGAAGAAACTCTGGAATGACTCCTGAATTTCATTCCTAGACTAAGGGTCTTTTTTTCCCCTCATTTAATTGACCACAGTGAAAAAATTATTAGATAAGAAAAGTAACATTTTTTATTCCACTCATAGAAACCAGAAACTTTACTATGTATTTACACATACAATCACAAAATTTTAGTTGACTTGAATTGGACTAAAATTGCCTTTGCAAGAAAAGTAGCAAAGATTCAGTTGAAAGTTGAGCAGTGTCTTAGTCCAAAAGACTGAGAAGATACCATTATCAAAGAAATGGTAAGTCTTTTCTAATATAAGCCCACCCAACTGAGAACCCACATAAACAAATTTTTATGGGCAATGACTAGACATGATTTTTGCAACTAGTATGATATCAGGCATGGTTTATGTTCAAAAGATGTTTATTTAATGAGTAACATTGTGAAACATCTCTTGAAATAATTTGTGGGTAGTTTTTGTTTTGTTCTGTTTTGTTTGCTTAAACTTTTTATTACAGTGACAAAAAAACATTCCTATTCCTTTTTTGTGGTCTATGAAATCCTGGTCCTTTGAGGAAAAATTATCCATATTCAGACTCTTAAAGAGGAAAGGGGAGAAAAAATTCTAACTTTTCATAATAACCCCATCTAGAAGAATACTAAAACTCTAACATTAACAGCTATATTGCTGTAGGTGAGGCAGCCACATAATTCTCCTAATCTAGGAAATTTCCAAAGCAGTCAGTACAATGTACATGTTCTTTTCCAATACCATTATGCACAGCAGAGCAGAGGAATACATTGCGGAGCCGTTAAACTTAAATTAAAATTACACCTCAGAGTGAAATTCTGCACTAATGCACATTATACTGCTTTAGGCTGGTTTAGCTTCCTTTCTTCATTGAGTTAAACATGTACTTGGTTTCATTTGGAAATCTTCTGAGGGAAACAAAAAAGTGTCACAATGTGACCACTTTTATTCTATCTTGGACTGAATATAAACATTTTGTGAAGGTATCCCCTGGGTCTCCTGCCCCTGTCCCAGCTGTTTAGGATCTCATAGGCAAGGGAAGGATTTATAACCTGCTGTTCAGTCTTTCCTTTAAAAGGAAAAATTATAATGTGACATACTTGAAAAAGGATTTCTCCCATGATGCGTAATTACAAAGATGGCTAAAATGCTGCAAACTTTATGAAGTTTTATGGATGTATGTGGATTATTTAACATTTCTAAACATATGTTCCAGATTTTCTTTCTATGTAATTCAAACTGGAAGTCTGTATGCATAAAGCAGTTTCTTTTGAGCCATATTTTATAATAAGATATAAAGTGGTGGTTGCACGTGTATATATAACTGCTATATATACATATTACCTACATAAATATTAATAGTATGAATAATAAATAGTCCATATGTTTTGAAGGATTCAACTCTTACGTATTACCTATAGTTACCTAGCATTTCTTCCTTATATATCTTTGGTCTGCATATGCACATGAAATGAATAACTTTGTCTATATACACAATTTAATCTGACTTTATTTCATAGGGAATAGACTGCCCATTTGCAAATAGTTTCTCTTACTTGCAAATGTTTCTCTAGACTAAAGTGATCTAAAAAATTTTTAGCATTAAATTGAACCTTTCTATTCAATGATTAAGATTTGATTTTGCCTATTCCTCAACGTGTAAGATGTGAAAAATGCACTTTTACTAAGAGAAGTGAACTTATGACTCTTTTCTTGTGAAAGTTTTTAATGTTTTCCTCTCCTCAGTTAGCTGCTATGAAGTATCTGATAAGCTGAATGTGAGAAATAATTAGAATCAATGTTTTTCTTGTCTAATAATCACAATGCTGTATGTAGAAAATATATATAGTGTTCAACACATAAAAATCCTTTTGTAAGATAACAATTTTAAAAAGCAAGCATCCTAACATGACTTTCTTCTTACTGCAATTGATCTTCCATGCAGCCTGTAGAATTAATTTTTTGAAGCTGAATATAATATGTCATCCCTCTGCTTTATAACATCAGTGTATCAGGTTTTTCACTGAGGTGAGACCACATTATGGCAAACTTCAGTGTTTATCAAAAAAGTCTTTTGTGCTTCACTTCCTAAGACTGTACAGGCTTGAAGTCATGGATAATGTATTACCCAATGAAGACACTATTGGGAGTGAGAGAGGGAATAATTAATAATCACACTGAGACAACAGGAATAAACTGGAAATGTTTGTTGAAAGTTTACAAGTCTATTAAATCCAAAAATATGAAAAGCAGGGGCTTTTTATGATTCATTTAGTTTTCAACTATTTATATACGCCGGTGCTCAACATGTATTTGTGAGTGCTTACTCTCTTCAAATCACTCCGCTAGGAGCTGTGAGTACAAAGATGAATAGATTTCAGTCCTTGCAAGGACAAGCACATGTAAAATTGGGGCATTGATGCAAAGGATCACTCACTTTCTTCTCTCTGGAAGCACCATCACATTTCCCCTCTGTCTAGCTGCTTTCCTCTTTCTCTGGTCTTACTAAATTATTAGCCTATGTCTCCAGTTTATTTTATGAATCTATTCACATAGTAGATTTTTTTTTCTGAAAATTTTATTTTTAAAACAAGAAAGTAACTATTCCAAGGAGCAATGTACAAACCAAGGAGACTCAGTCTTTGGTACAAAACAAAGGTGCACTTGAGGGAACAAAGAGAGGGGTTGATTTTCATAGAGAAAGTTCCTGCCCAGGTTCCCACTCTGGTCTGCTATGCAAATAAGGGGGCATAGTTCTGATTGGTTGATGCAGGTCAGTCTATTGGTTAGGTCCAGGTGGCGGCAAGATGGGACTTTCTGGCATTCTTTCATTCGGATGTCATAAACAGGAACAGATAACTATGACAGTCCCAAAGTTATGGGAGAATGTGGGTTTTCAGGGAATGCAGAGTATACATGTGAACTCTCAGCAAATGACTGCTTGGCTTCATTTTAAATTTAGGCCCAGTTTGTCACTAGGGATTCATCTTGAAGGACTGGCTCTTTCAGGTTCACATAGGTGTTAACAATAACATTTCATTTTAGCCACTGATTAAAATTAAGAGAACACATTTAATTTCAGTTTTTCAAGGCTTTAGGTAAAATGAAATCACATGAGTATTCCTTGAGGGATAGGAAATCAAGAGACATAAGAAGAGGTGCTTTCACTGGCTTAAACTTGATGCAATTAATGGGCATCTTATTAAAACACATTTCATATGGAACAGGCTTATAATTCATTTTCAATAATTTTTTAAGGAATTTGTATAAAAGTAATGCAGTAATATTTTTAAAAGTTTTGAGAATAAAAAAATGTACTAATTACATAAACATGATTGGAATTTTTGCCTTACTTCCCCTCAACTTGTTTTTACATATTTATTTTGCCTAATTATAATTTTATGACACTTATATTCTATAATTTTTAAAAATTTACTTATAAGAAATATTTATGTTTCTACATCCCACTTTATTACCATAGTGTTTTCATCATATTCCAGCCAGTGTATATGCTTTACTTTATATTTTATGTAATTATTTCTCCCTTTTAGGTCACCGAGATTATTTCCATTTTGCTTTTATGTTATAAACATCAATATGGTAAACTTCTCAGTGACTATGTTTTATTCACATTTTGGATGGGTTCCTTATGATAAAATAAGTTATTATTAACATTTTGAGCTCTAAACTTTTCTCCAAATATGATGGCAACAAGTTTTATGGTGACAGGACATGCACAGAACATCAGTTTCAATAGTTCAGATCATAGATATAATTTTATAATTTTTTAATATCATAGGGAAAAAATCATATTATTTCAATTTATCTTCCTTTAATGTTTATTGAAATGAAATATATCTCCATATTTTTGGTCCTTTAAATATTCTTTTTTGATATTCCTTAATAAATGTTTTTGATTTGAAATAAATGAAGTACTATTTCTCTGATATCTTTTTCCATTAATGGACAGTGAGATATCATTAAGGAAGTGAGATCAGGAAATATAAAACATTTTTCAAGTGATTATTAATTTATTACAATGTGGAAGCATATGCATATACTCCACTAATAGTGTGAAAACATTCAATATTTACCTGAAGATTTTTTTATAAGAGCAAGTCAATATTTTTTCCTAGTAAGATGACATCACTTGTGAGGAAGGCAATTTTGAAATAATTAATTTTGAAGTTAACTGGTTATTGGGCCTTCTAAAGAATTTTGCTAAGAGGGTTTTCTTTCACATGTGTGGATTTTGCTGAAAAGATTAATGTCCAGGAAGCCTCTTCCAATAGAGAACTTGGAAAAATTCTCATTTGGTTAGGAATGATAAAAAAGTCTATTGTGCCTATTGTTAAAGACTGTCCTCTGGTAGGAAAACCTGTACTTGCAGTGGGGAGAAATAAAAAAGGCCTACCTTATGTATGCATAACAGGCTGCACTAGGATTTGGATTTTCAATATTACAAAAACATGACTTTATATTATAAAGCCAATGTGTGCCATTCTGAGATGCCTTTGTTTATATGGCCTGCAATGGTCTAAATTCAGATCACAAACAGCAGCTACTTAAAGTAAAATGCTGCTGTCATTTTTCTCACCCATAAATGAGCAATTTGGCACTGGACTAAGCATTGTTTCTGAGGTGATTAAAGACTTTCTTAAGGACTACAGTGGTACCAGCGAGTTTGTTTTGCCTCATAATGCCCAGTGAGACTGGTAGAAGTGACATGATGTAGCTCTCAGATGGTAAAGGTAAGTTTTTCCTCATTGCCATACAGAAAGTTAAACTACTAACTTTTTTCTGTTTTAGGCTAGATATAAAATAATATTTATAAAATATGCTTCATTTGTGAAAACTAACATCACTTATCACCTGCTGACCATCCAATTTAAAATATCATTATTATTTTTTAGAGACTTAATTAAAAAAATTTTTTTTTAACAGCAAGGAAACACTATCTGCTTCAACAAATCCCCAAATATCAGTGGCTTAACCCAAGAGACATGTGTTTCTCACCCACATAACTGACAAATGTGAATGTTTGTGGATGGTGGGGGGCTTTCTTCCACACAGTGATTCAGGGATCCATGTCCTTTCCATATTCTGGCTGGACTGCCTCTAAGGTTTGATCGTCATTGCCTGCCTCAGTCAGGGGGAAGGGAAGACTTTTTTTTTAGAGCAGTTTTAGGCTCACATCAAAGTTCAGAGAAAAGTACAGGTATTTCTCATACATACCCTGTCCCTATATTATCAACATCCCTCAACAGAGTGGTACATGTCTTACAATTGATGTACCTACCTTGACACATTATGATCACCCAAAGTCCATAGTTTACATTAGGGTTCATTCTTGGTGTAGCATATTCTGTGGGTTTGGATAGATATATAATGACATGTATCCACTATTATAGTGTTATACAGAGCTGTGGTCCTCAACCCCCAGGCCACAGACTGGTAGCAGTCCATGGCCTTTTAGGAACTGAGCCACACAGCAGGAGGTGAGCAGCGGGTAAGCAAGTGAAGCTTCATCTGTATTTATAGCCGCTCCCCATTGCAAACATCATCGCTTGAGCTCCACCTCCTCTCAGATCAGTGGTGGCATTACATTCTCATAAGAGCATGGACCCTCCTGTAAACTGTGCATGTGAAGGATCTAGGTTGCACACTCCTTATGAGAATCTAATGCCTGATGATCTAAGGTGCAGTTTAGGCGGTAATGCTAGTGCTGGGGAGTGGCTGCAAATACACATTATCATTAGCAGAGAGGTTTGACTGCTCAATAAATGTAATGTGCTTGAATCATCCCAAAACCCTCCTCCCATCCCATCCCCCCCCATCTGTGGAAAAATTGTCTTCCATGAAACCGGTCCCGGGTGCCAAAAAGGTTGGACCACTGATATAGAGTATTTTCACTGCCCTGGAAATCCTCTGTGCTTTGCCTATTCATCATTATCTTCCCCTCTAACCCCTTACCACCACTGATCTTTTTACTGTCTTCATAGCTTTACCTTTTTAAATGTGTCATGCAGTTGTAATCATACAGCTTTTTCAGACTGACTTCTTTCACTTAGTAATATGCATTTAAGTTTTCTCCATGTCTTTTCATGGCTTTATAGATCACTTATTTTTAGCACAGAATAATATGAGGAGACTTCAAAAAGTTCATGGAAAAATGGAATTTAAAAGATAAAAACAAAAAATATAAACTTTATATCTGAGTTTTCTGTTCTCTTCCATTGGTCTATTTCTCTATTTTTGTGCCAATAACATGCCATTTGGGTTACTATAGCCTTGTAATATAGTTTAAAGTCTAGTAAAGTGATGCTTCCAGATTTTTTCCTTTTGCTTAAGGCTGATTTGGCTATTTGGGCTATTTTCTGGTTCCAAACAAAGCATAGAATTATTTTTTCTAGATCTGCAGAAAATGACATTGGTATTTTGATGGAGATTGAATTGAATCTGTAAATCACTTTGGGTAGTATGGACATTTTAACAATGTTGATTCTGATGATCCATGAGCATGATATGTTATTCCATTTGTTTACATCATCTGAAATTTCCTTCATCAGTGATTCATAGTTCTCTTTGTAGAGCTCTTTCACTTTCACATACTGCCATCTGATCTTTGACAAAGTAGACAGCAATGTACACTGGGGAACAGAATCCCTATTCAACAAATGGTGCTGGGAAGATTGGATAGCCACATGTAGAAGACTGAAACAAGATCCATATCTCTCACCACTCACAAAAATTAATTCAAGATGGATAACAGACTTAAATCTAAGACATGAAACCATAAGAATTCTAGAAGAAAATGTTGGAAAACCTCTTCTAGATATCAGCCTAGGTAAAGAATTTATGAAGAAGATCCAAATGGCAGTCACAACAGCAAGAAAAATAAATAAATGGGACTTGATTAAATTAAAAAGCTTGTGCACAGGGAAGGAAACAATCAACAGAGCAAATAGACAACCTATAGAATGGGAGAAAATATTCACATGCTATACATCCTATAAAGGGCTAATAACCAGAATCTACAAAGAACTCAAGCAATTCAGCAAGGAAAAAATATCAAACAACCCCATTAAAAAGTGGCCAAAACACCTGAACAGAAGCTTTTCAAAAGAAGATAGACTAATGACCTATAAACATATGAAAAAATACTCAGTGTCACTAATCATCAGAGAAATGCAAATCAAAGCCACAGTGAGATATCACTTAACTCCAGTGAGACTGGCTTTTATCAAAAAGTCCCAAAACAATACATGCTGGCATGGATGCAGAGAGAAAGGAACACTTAAACACTGTTGGTGGGACTGCAAACTAGTGCAACCTCTGTGGAAAATAGTATGGAGATTCCTCATAGAACTAAAAGTAGAACTACTATTTGATCCAGCAATCCCACTGCTTGGTATTTACCAGAGGAAAAAAAGTCATTTTATCAAAAGACATTTGCACTAGAATGTTTATTTCAGTATACAATTCACAATCACAAAGATGTGGAATCAATCCAATTGCCCATTAATTTATAAGTGGATCAATAAAATGTGGTTTATGTATACCACAGAGTACTGCTCACCCATAAAAAATGAATTCATACCTTTTGCAACAATCTGGATGGAACTGGAGACCACTATCCTAAGTGAAGTATCTCAAGAATGGAAAATAAATATCACATGTACTCACTATTAAATTGAAACTACCTACCAGGTACAATGGACACTATCTGGGGGATCGGAACAATTATAACTTTGACCCTAATGGTACAAAAGCAATTTGCATAACCAAAACGTTTGTACCCCCATAATATTCTGAAATTTAAAAAAAGGAAAACAAAAATTTGAAAGGCCACATTCCTTTCCTCCAAAAAAAAATATATAAAATAAAATAAATCAGAACTAACTGATCAATACTCATGTGCACACATGGAAGTAAAACTCAACAGAAATTATGCAGGGGGGAAGGCAGAAGAGGGGATAGGTGAAATCATACCTAATGGGTACAATGTACACTTATAACTTTGATTCAAGCAGTACAAAAGCAATCCATGTAACCAAAACATTTGTACCCCCAAAATATTCTGAAATCAAAAAAATAAACTTTATTTCTCAGCATAAGTCTCATAAAGTTTGAGACAGTCTTGTAAGTAATAATACCAGACATTTAGTACATCCCTAAAGAACTGAAGTTCCTGAGAATTTAAATATTCATGTCAATGCAGTCTTTTTTACATTACTAACTGAAGAAAAATAGGTGCCCTTTAAAAATTTTGTAAGCTTAAGTAATGAAAAGAAGCCAGAAGGAGCCAAGTCAGGACTATAAAGTGGATGCCTAATGATTTCCCATTGGCGTTCTCCCAAAATTGCCCTTGTTTGATGAAAGAAATGAGCAGGAGCATTGTAGTGGTGGGGGAGGACTCCCTGTTGAAGCCTTCCTGGACATTTTTCTGTTAAAGCTTAGGCTAACTTTCTCAAAACACCCTCATAATAAGCAGATGTTATACTTCTTTGGCCCTCCAGAAAGTCAACAAGCAAAATGCCTGAGCATTCCAAAAAACTGTTGCCATGACCTTTGTTCTTTACTGGTTCAATTTTGCTTTGGCTGGACCACTTCCACCTCTTGGTAGCCATTGCTTTGATTGTGCTTTATCTTCAGGATCATACTGGGAAAGCCATGTTTCATCTTCTATTACAATTCTTCAAAGAAATGCATCAGGATCTTGATCTCACTTGTTTGAAATTTCTATTGAAAGCTCTGCTCTTGTCTGCAGTTGATCTGGGCATAATAGTGTTGGCACTCATGGAGTGGAAAGTTTGTTTAAGTTTAATTCTTTTCAGTCAGAATTGTGTAAGCTGAACCAATTGAGACGTCTATGAGTGTTGGCTTTTGTTTCTTCTGTTAATCTTGGGTCCTCTTCATTTAGGGCATGAACAAGATGAATTTTTTTCCTTGCAAATTGATGTGGATGGTCTGCCACTGCAGGCTTCATCTTCAACATCATCTCAAACCTTCTTAAAATGAGTTATCCATTTGTAAACTGCTGATTTCTTTGGGGAATTATCTCCATAAGCTTTTTATAAAGCATCAATGATTTCAACATTCTTACACCCAAGTTTCACCATAAATTTGATGTTTGTTCTTGCTCTAATGTTAGCAGAATTCATGGGGTTCTGATTGGGGCCCTTTTTAAACTGATATCTGTCTTAGTGCCTCAAACTATATCCTGTTCAGACATAGTATAACAAGTTAAAGTATGAGTTTATTTTTATGCAAGAACATTTTGAAATCCATGCAAAAGTTTTTTTCATGACATACATTTTCTACAAACTTTTTGAATTTTCTGAATGTACCAGTGTTTATTTATACATTCACCTACTAAAGGGTGTCTTGATTGCTTCCAAGTTTTGGCAATTATGAATAAAGCTGCTATAAACATCTATGTGCAGTTGTATGTGTGGACATAAGTTTTCAACTTTTTGGGGTTGAAGGAATATGATTGCTAGATCATAGCAAGAATATTTTTAGTCTTGTAAGAATCAGCCAAATTGTCTTCCAAAGTGGCTATACCATTTTGCATTCCACCAGCAATAAATGAGAGTTTCTTTTGCTTCACTTTTTCACCAGCATTTGGTGTTGTCAGTGTTCTGGAGAGATTGTGAACAGAGGTAACAATGGGTGCATTATATGGTTGAACATGTTCTTGAATCAGTTTGAAGTGGATACTCTTAGGCTAATGCTATTGCACCAAAAAATTTCATTTCATGATACATAACAATCAGTACAATGATGCTGTTTATAAAATTATGATGAATTAATAATAGTAGCTTCACCTGTGTCCTGCAAATCAATTATTAATAACACCAACAATGGCCTTATGATTAACTCATAACATACTAGTGAAACTGGCAAAAGCAGGCCCTTATATTGAGTGCTTCCACACCAACCTTTCTGTACAGTGGTGCCCTGACAATAGCCATGTCTCTTGTTAAAACCCCATTATGTATTGATGAGAGCACATTAGTATAAACAGAGAAATTTTTTAAAACTTTTCAATGGTTATTGTTGGCACTCAGCAGCCAATAAATTAAGTTGAACCAAGTCCTTATAAATAGCATTTATGATGAGCTAATAATGACACAGTGAAGGCTGGCATGATCCTATGTAACTAGAGTTAAGTAGTAATTTGTGTGGCCTCAGGAAAGATGACAGCATGAGTGAATTTTTATGAAGTCCCTTTTCACTCTACACAAAAATGAGTTGTAACATGATACTACAACTTTAAAGAATCCGTAAAATATGTACAATTTTCATCAGGTGAAAGAAGAGTTTATAAGCTAACAAATAATTGCCCACATCATGAGCAAAATTCAGTTTGTCAGTAGTAAGTATACCATATTTTGCTGCCATTGACATCCCTGGGCTGGTGGCATGAGACCAGGAAAGCATCAGCAGCCTCCAGCAGGAGCAGGATGTAAACCCCCAGTGGGCATACTTTTTTAAAAAACAGCAACAAAACCCAATAGTGCTATTTAGTAAAGCAAATAAACAAAAAATAAGCAACACGACAATACTTGCCTAATTGAATGATTAATTTCTCATTTTTTAATTGTTGTAGATTTGAGTTTCTCCGTGTAGCTACTATAAGAATCATAAGGCTATAATATTTGGCCTCAGTCTTATTTTTCTTTTACTATACCATCTTCTATCCAAAAGAAGTGAAAATGGTATTCCCTTATTTACTTCTGGTACAGACAGGAAGAAGATAGAATGGGAACACAGAGAAGGATCTTTCTTTCTCTTTGTAGCTGTGGAATAGTGTGGTTATTTAAAAAGATACACCATAGATTTTCACCCCATTTAAAATTTTTATTGATTTCCAAAATACTCTGTAAATGTTTTAAACCAATTAACTGGAGCAGAGCTCTCTGATAACAATAGAGTATCTTTATCACTCCTTTGTGTATTATGGTCAATTGGCAAGAATTTTGAAGGAAAATGCAGTAATAAACCACCTCTGCTGTTCTTCCCTGTCATAGTTGCAACCTTCATGACTTCCATTGATATTGTGCAGCAGTTCCCAGAATTTTTCCTGAGAAAAATGGTTCCCTGAAATATTAATAAATATTTGTTTACTGTTCTTGCCTTTCATTCCTATGGTTAAGTAAGCTTGGGAAACATTGGGCTAAACAAAGTTATAGATACTTCTTCACTGTAAGACTTTTTAGATCCCTTAAATGTTTTGCAAGCCTCCAGAAGGATGATAGAGTATGTACCTTTGACCAAAAGAATATAATCAAGGTTTCATTTTTTGTTTGGGCAATCAGGTTGGGGACAGTATCTTCTTAGAGGACAATAGTATCCTAGAATTTTACTTTGGAAAAAACTCATCTGGGAACCAAAGAACATATCTAGACGACCTATATTATATGTTTTTAATTGTATTTAGCCAAAAAAGTTAAAAGTATCTCATGCACAAAGAAAAAGATCGTTAATGATGAGCATGATCGTTGAATGCTCCCTTATTATTTTGTGATAATTCAGAAACTTGTAAACAGTTCTCAAGAAGGACAGGTTCAAACAAGATTAAAATAAATACCTAATTCTTCAATGCCCAGACATCAATGAACATCCACAAGCATCAAGAACACCCAGGAAAGCATGACCTCACCAAACATACTAAATAAGGTACCAGTGACCAATCCTGGAGTGATGGAGACGTGTGACCTTTCAATTCTTGTATTTCTTAATGTTAGAAAATGGCTTACAGTATTTCTAATATTTAGAAAGTCATGTAGTCTATTTATATTTTCCTTTGAAATTATGAAAATATTTATCTGTAAGTAGAGTCAGTAAACAAGTCTATATATATCAGTGCTGTTTAAATGTTTTATTTTAATTCTTTGGTGGGTTAAAGTACATACATGCATGCAGGGTTTAAAGATCTACTAAATGGAGTATACCTAGTAAATAAGAATACATGATTAAAATTGTAACTATACATTTCTAAGGCAGTTATTCTGTATAATAGTAGAGGAAAGTCAGTCCAAGTAAGACCACAAGAATTAAATCAGCTGTAAAGAAGCTCAAGAACAGAAAATAGTTGTATTTAGTAATTGCACTAATTTTACTTAATTTACTTTCAAACTAGTCAAGTCTGTGTCATTGCAAATGTCCATGAATAGGCAGTTTACTTTTATTTTCTTCTTTTATTTTATTTTGGTAGGATGAAAGTGGTAGTATAAGTCAGTGTAAGAATATATACAGCAAGAAAATATATGTGGCAAGAAACTGTTTTATTGAACAGTTAGCTTCAGTAAAACAATAAAAACTAAGTAACTGTGATACACAGTCGTTGTTCTATGTACACAAAACATATGACTGTGTGATTTCTAAAACATTAATTGGGGCCTAAGTACTATGCCACTTTATCTCCTTTGTACCACGTATAATTTATGTTCCTATGAAGAGCAATGGTATTGTAGGGAATCAATGTCTTTGTTTGGATTGGTCTAAAGACAATGACAATTATACCACCCACACCTCAAAACGGTAATTTCTAAACTATCATTTCCTCGTAAGAAAGCCCTTTTTAGAAATGGGTTCTTTTTTTTTTAAAATCAGCCATATACTGTATTTATTGTGAAAGCAAGTCACTTCTTTTCAATTGGTTTACAAAGAGTTTGGAATTATAATTAAATGTTCAAGATAAATAAATTAAAAGAATAAGTCCTCCCAGAAAATAATAATAATGAAAAACCAAAAGCATAGGGAAATTTCTGTATCTCTTAAAAGAGGGGTGGGGGGGGAAATGTAGTATTGAATCCAGTTCAAAAATCTTTCTGACAAAATAACCTTTAAATAATCTACCAGTGCACAATTGATCTCTTCTGTTGAGGAGGCGCCAAGGGCTTTCCTTGACAGGATTCCACTTCAAAGCCTGCAGCTTAAACGGCAAACAAAGGCAACTTGCACTCCTTTAGTTTACTGTGCAAGCTGGTTTTAAAATGTCCTGATCTGTGTTGAACTTTATTAAATTTGTGCTCTAGTTATATCCAGCACAGCAGTCAACACATCAAGATTCATAAAAGAATAAAATACTAAAAACTTACTATCAAAAACATTGCAGGCAGTCAAAGTAGAACAGTAATTAATTACACTTCTTGCCCATCAAATAGGCATAAATAGTACATCAAAGCTTATGTTATTTGAATGCAACTGAAATTTGCGTTGCACTGGGAAAAGAACCTAGTTGTCTGTCAGAGAACATGTTATTAGGGAAGAAAACACAAAATCAAAGGCCCGCTCAACTTAGATACAGAATCATTTAAGAGTACCCCAAAATTCTTACCTATTCAGATCTTGAATGAGGGTGCTTTGTGTTTTACTGCTCTTGATTTTCACCACATGATATTGATTGCTCTCGACAATGCACATAGGATGTACTTTGGGAAAGAAAATGACATTTTCTTCATTCATTCTCAGAAGCAAGGGCATTTGGATTTTTAACAAAACATCCTAATTTCAACTTGTATTTTCCAGTCTAAAGTCAGGCATGCTAAAACTACAGTCTGTTATAAATAATTGCAATAGCACACAATAGACTTATCTTAGAGGTAGATTAAGAGTAAAATAATTCCCTGAAAATAAGAACTTGAACTAACTAGCAGTTATTTTTGAGAGTAACGTAGAACTTATATAACTTAGCTTAAGCAAATTGTGTATGTATTGTATTCTTTTAGAGTGTCTATAAAATGTGAAAGTAAAGATTTACAGTCATTCTTAATGAGTCGCTGAGTTGATAAGACCTGACACGTATTTACGTAAAAGTTTTTTTTTTTTTTTGGTCAAGACTTAGTCACACTATTAGCTTCCAAAAGTCTGAAAAGAAATAAAAACTATCATATATACAAGTATTAAAACATGTTTCCAATATGTGAGAAATAAAGTGAGTATGAAAACACCAGCTGGTCCTGTATTCAATGGCACGTCAATGTATCACTTCACCCTGAATTTGTTAGGTAATAAGGAAGTTATTTTTTTTTCAGAATAGAGATAAGTTATTGCTTTTAGACTTTAAATCTAGACCCAGAACTACTGAAATAAAATCTAATATTCAAATTATTGCTACATTTAAATATTATTTTCCACAAATATTCTACAAAGATTTCATACAAAATAAATGTAAAGTTTTTATGCCTCTTAATAGTTTATATGTTTGCAGAAAAAAATGCTTAAAACTCATGAAATCACTATTCTTATGGATATATTTTTCATTCATTTTAAAAAATCTGATATATTTCCACTTATTTTGGCTTTAAGGATAGTGGGCATACAAAGATGTAGATTTGGGGGGATTGGTATCAACTGTTTTTGCATACTAAACATTTCACTCTCTGGTCCCTTGATTTTCCTTTAGGTGACCCCCTGCATTCCAGGGTTAGACATGTAACCCTAGCCTGGCCAATCAGCTTTAACCATCCTTGTTGCAAAATAGATGGTTAAAAATTGGACAAGTGATGCACATTATTTAAAGAGACACGATCCTTAGACATTTTCTAGGATTGTTAGGAAAGAGACTTTCCCCTCTGTCATTACCCGGGAGGGTAGTTGATGTAATAATGTGCTTTATGAATACAAGATAATGTGACAGATGGTAATAAGAGGGAAGTGGGTCTAGTTTAGACAGAATTTTCAGCAGTTTCTTCTCTGAGTATGTGATATTGTAGCAAAGACCTGAATACTAAAACTAGAGAAGAAATTTCTGAGTAAAGAAAAGAGTAAGTAAAATATTTAAAAATGAATCACAATAAAAGATTTACTATTTGGCATGAGTGAGAAAATGACCTTAAGAAATGACCTTCTATGTGTCAATCAGAAAATCACCTCTGAATTTCAATCAATATTAAATTCTGCCTTTTTTGGTAATAAATGTAAAACAAATTGGGGATTTCATAATTTGCTTTGCTTATTCCTTTCTTAGAATATTAGGATACTCCAAGATTATGTTGAATTGAGAAGAATTTATTGCCTTTGCCTTCAAACAAACACAATTACCTTTGGCAAGTTGTGTATCACAGATGCCAGCAAGAAAATAACCAATTTTAAATTTTCCTGACCAATAACATTTAAAAGACTTCTAAGGCCTTTGTCACTGTTCCTTCTGTGGGAAAATTAACCAGACTTAATAACTCTTAACACCTTCATGAAGGGCTATTTTCTTCCACCTTGAAAATCCTACTGTGTCTCCATCTTCAGTCTTTAAAATTGCAGTTTGATGAAAAGAAATCACAGATTTAGTTTATCCTTATGGGGAGTGTAGATATCTGTATGTAGCTATATCTGATTTTTCTTTCAGCTGAATGGTGCTGTAAATTAGACCATGACTGACAACTTTCCTACTACTTTTTCCCTTCATTAATAAAAACAGCACAACAAAAAATAAGATAGGAATGCAATTGTGGTAGAGTACAGAATTTTCATTGTTCACTCAAAATAATTAAAGAACTATCCTTAGGAAAATCAGTGAATTTCTGTGTAAAAGGAGGAGCATCAACCTCTGTTCCCCTTTTTGTAACTGTACATCTGGGGTAAAAATGGTGATTCAAGGCCCTGATAATCATGAAGACTCTTTCAGTAATAAGCAAAGTCTTTGACATAAATGCATATAGAAAAATCAATGAGTCACAACAGCATGCAAAAATAAATGTTTTTACCAAATGGAGGACCAAGCCTCTCAAATGTTACATCTATGTACAGAGTAGAAATCAGTAGATTTTTTTCTCTAGCTAAAATTTTGTTCAGCAAGAAAACATTTCCAACATTTCAGTGATTTCAGAAACTTTTGAAATTTTACAGCTTAGGAATTATACCTTGCTTACATTGGCATGCATATAATGTATAAAATTGAAGAAGTTTCTGCATTGAAAGGTGTTACTAATTTCATCCAACTGTGTGCTGAAAGTAAATGAATTAAATGCCAATCTTCATGTCCTCTTTTAAAATTCTAGAAAAATATCAAAATAGTTTTACCTTACCAAAAAATGTACAGTAGTATCATATTTTCCCTAATATTCCCTCATATTCTTCAGAAATACGTTATCTAACAATATGATTTTCATAAAAATAATATTTTTCACAAATAAAATTTAATAGTATGAATAATTGTTAGAAATTTAAATTAAATAGTTCTCCCTAAATTGTATTTCTGTGCAGGTGTAATACTTAATCATATTGTATTCTATTTCTTTTCAAACTTATATTTTATAGAGTATATATATTGCCTTTACATTAACTGTACAAATAACACTATATAACAAATTCTCACTGAGGGCCTACCAAGTACCTGGCACCATCATAAGTACTAGACTCACAGCACAGCAAAAAACAGACAAAAATACCTGATCTCATGGAGCTTCCATGTTAGTTGTGGAGGGAGAGGGGAGTTAAATTGTGGATGACAGGCATTGCATAAATGGGATAAACATGAAAACATTGAAGTGGCGGAACTTATAATATCTAAAACTTACAGGTTCATTTTGAAAGGCAGGAGATCATGACTCAAATTCCACAAGTGTTAGCACATTTTTATTCCATTTCTTAATTTCTTTTTAACCTCATCATTTAGAAGGAAAGAAATTGTTCAAAGAAATTTCCTTGAATCTTTTTCTATTTCAGGATTTTTTATTAACACTGAAAATGCTAATATGTTTCATTTAGAGACCATCTCTCACTCCATTGAAAACTAATATATTTCCAGCACTGCAGAGAGAAAACTCAGCCTTGACTTTTATAATCCTTCTCTGTATTGTTATTCACAGGAGGGGTGAAATGAGCAGGTGGATTGTGCTGGGGAGAGAATTATCACATTTTGTTGCATATTCAAATAGACTTGCTATATTTGATCCAAAGGCTCAAACTTTGCCCTGAAATGAAATTCAGGGTCCTCACTGAGTTTTCAAGATATGTTTTTCAAAAATTCACTTTATAGTACACAGAAGTTTAATATCACTTTCAAGCATAGTTTTCTCTAGGGAAGAGCTGGACATGACTCCTAAAGAATAAATACCCTCAACTTAACTGGTCATTAGATGTCACTCCTCTTCCAAATGGATAGAGCTGAAAGAGGGTTTCTGTTTTCTTTGGCAGCAAAACTAAAATGCATCCAGCAAGGAATAGAAAAGCATTTAAATGGGAACTACAGATCTGTGAACCATTTGGAAAAATATCTTGCACTGAGTTAAGTGAAATTTATGAAAGTCTTTTGAACTAGCCTGGAACCATTTTAAAAGTTTATATCATATTGAAAGTGCCTTATATTTATCTTTTACCACATGGTTGTATATTGCCCTTAGTGGTCACCTTTTGTTTTTCATGAGTAAATTTAATTCCTGTGAAAGTGCCAGAAAGTCATTTCTGGAGATGAAAGTCTACTCGAAACACAAGCAATAACATGAAAAAACTTCCTTATTTTGTCCTGCTCTTATTATTATTTTTTTTATTCTCAATAAAGAGAATCACAAAAAGAATTCAAAATAATAGGGCCCTAATTCACTTGAAATGAGTAGGAAAATCTGCTGGTCTAGTAACAAACAGCACAGATATCTTTATTAGGCATATCAACATTCTGAATTCTTCCTAATGACTCTATTCGTCTTCCTTTACTTAAGTCCCAATGTGAGTCCTAATTTGGCCATTGGACAAAATTGGGAGTTACCATTCAAAACAGTTGAACTATGTCCATATAACCTAAAACCTGATTAATCCAAGAAGCAAGTTAAGGAAAACCTATGATGTCAACATGCTTTCTCCATTTATATTTTGTGGTGATCATGTCATGTTGTGAAAATTAGTTGAACAGGTACAGGTCAACACTATAACACAGCAATGACTGTTTTGGTAAGACAAATCAATGATATCAGGAAGGAAAAGAAAATTAGGTTCACTTTTTGTTTGTTTAAGATGTGGCTTAACACACTAGTTAATAAGTAAAAACTGTCATTATTTGTTTTGCTCTTGATGCTTACAACTGTTAAAGCATTTCTGGGGCTTCGCTCTGACTTTTCTCTTCATTGATTAAACCAGGTATATTTCAGTTCCCATAGCATTAGTTCATAACTTGAAAAAATAAAACTAGTCCAGTTATTAATTTGAAAAATGCTACACTGCCCTCAAATTAAAAATATATTAGTTCTAGGATAATCTAAATTTATATTATGCTCCTACCAATGAGCAAATGGCAGTGGAAAATTTCTAGATCAAATACATTGTATCTATTTTTAAAAGATTGCTTTATATACATATTGAAGGGCCACAGGAAACAAAAAAAATGATATTTTAATAGACAAGAGTAACATTTTCAAACAAGTCTTAAATTATATGTTTGTATATGCTTTTGTCTTTAATCCAGGAAAATTGTTCCATATATCTATTACTTACCAGTAGGAAACTAAAAAAACAAAATTATAAGTTCTCTAGGCAAAGAGAGGTAAATACCCTACCTTAAAATAAAGGTTATTCAGTTACTATAGGTTTGAAAATGTTTTTGAAGCTCACATACTTTTTTACAATCCAGTATTTATGGCATTAAATTTAGGGCTTCATATATTTTAAAATACTTATCTTAACACTAATGTAACAATAGTAATTTTAAGAAAAAGATTACCCAAAAAAGCTCCTAGCAGGGAAAATATAATCTGTCATATCACTCTTGCATCTAATAAGGATTAAATATATTATAAAACAGAGTGGAAGGGATTTTTGTCTACCAGAGTTTTCAGTCACTTATTTGCCTAGTGCTTGTCTCAGCAGCATAGGTGCTTACTTCTCTTTTTTAGGGGGAAGGAAGCATTTTAAACTTTCCCTGGGGAAGTGGAAAGAGGGTTTGGAGATTTATAGTGACTATTTTTTAAAGGTCATCAGGGGTTGGGTGCACTTTGCTGCACTTTGTACAATTTGTTAAGTTTTGTTTCACCTACTGCTTTACTTCTTCATTTCTCAGGCAAAAAGAAGAAAACTCCTTGCTGCCTTACTTCTTAGTGCTCAATTTTCATTTTTTTGAGAATTTATCAAGTTTTTTTAAAAATTTTAACTCTTAAGCAAAATCAGAAGACCAACGATTAATTAGACACATGAAAAATACAATGCAAAAACTCTAAAAGTAGTTTTTGATACAAGTCTACCAATAAAAGCAATGATAATAATAAATACACTAATATTAACTAACACTTAATTAAAATTTATTGTATACTAGACACTTTATGAATGTTCTAGTTTAATGTTCCCAACAAAATTATAAGAATAATTTCTCTTAGAAAACTAGGGCATTGGGAGGCTAAATAGTTTATCCATAGTCACTATTAATCACTTTTATACATCATAAAAATGATCCTAGACAAAAAGAATATTAAAGTGGAATTTTTAAATATCTAGTTCAACTCAATATTAGACATACTTGATATGTAAAGCATTGTTTTAGGCACAAGGAGCTTATAGAAATTCCTTATATTACAAGAAATTTGCAATCTGGTAGAGAAAATACTTACATAAAAACTTAACAAAATAAGGTCTACTAGGCAAAAATGCAGGGACAGATACAGCAAGTAAACATGATAAGGCAGAAATTATATATGAACAACATTAGAAATTTTTACTTTAAAAATTCAAGAGAACATTCCAGGTACCATTAAAGTTAAAGTAAATTTTTATCTGTGGGAGAGAAAAAAACAGCAATCATTCCTTGTTAGAAATGTATTAAGAAAGGCTACAGGGAATAGGTAGTACTTGAGAAGGGGCTTGCTATGAAAGGTCTTAACATGCAAAAATGGGATCCATGCTAAAGTAAATGCTAAGGAACCTGAGCATGTCTCCCCAACCTTTAAAAGCCACAGAAATCACTTTGAACATAAGTTGCATCTGGTACTTGGAGGGAGCCATGGAAGATTAGTGTGAATGTGTAGATTCTAGACTTTGGGGAAAGGAATAGATCAAGGAGTTCATATATATTAATAATTTATTTGGACACAAATTTTTAAAAAATAGCTAATTGAGGACTTTATTTGTAGCATGAACATGGCAGAACTCTAGGAACTTTGATGTGAACACTATGCGGGGCGTGGGTAAAATGGAAAATATCTAAAAATAAAGGATGGTAAGAGTTATGATAAGCCTACCTATGGTGAGGACAAGGGAAGACAAAGGGAGGAGTAAGATAACAGCAAGATGAAGATAGAATTTATCTTCAAAAATAGTAACCGAGGTTACAAAAAATAGAGATAAAGGGGAAGAATGAGAGCTGCATATGGGTGGGGCAAAAGCCCAAATGACTCATAAAGGATTTGTTAAATGGAGAAAATGCAGTTCTTAGGAGAATTAGTAAATAAAATATTTCTGGTGTAAAGTCTTCCATCTCATGGTACCACAATTTAGCTGGGTCCCATGCTTGAGGTCTCACAGGCTGAAACTGGGATGTCCACCAGGTTGCATTCCTTTCTGCATACTCTGGGAATAAATCCACTTCTAAGATCATGCAAGTTATTGGCAGAAATCTTTTCTTTGTATTTATAGGACAGAGGTCCCTGTTTCTTGGCTGGCTGGCTGGTCAGAGTTGCTGTCAGCTCCAAGTGGCTGCTGTCAGGTCCTTGCCATAGGGCCTTTTCCATCTTCAAAGCCAAAAATAGATAATTTTCATCACATTAAATTCTTTTCAGGATTTAAATACACCTGACTTCAGGAAGAACCCAGTCCTTTTTGAGAACTCACCTGATTAGGTCAAGGCCACCCAGGATGATTCCACTTCTCAAAGTCAACTGTGCCATATAACAGCAAAGTGAAATTCATTCTATTCACAGTCCTTGGGGTTACATACAGTATGTGTACCAGGGGCTGGGGAATCTTGAGGACTGTTATGAAGTGCATGTTTGAATCACCCTCAAATTCATATGCTGAAACCCTAACCCCCAATGGGATAATATTAGGAAGTGGGCCTTTGGGAGATAATTACATTATGAAAGTGGAGCCGTCATGATGGGATTTGTGTCCTTCTAGGAAGAGACAAAAGAGAGCTTCCTCTCTCTTTGCCCTCCACCACTGGAAGATACAGCAAGATGAACATCTACTAACTAGGAGGAGGGCCCTCCCCAGAACCTGACCATGCCGGCAAGCTGATCTCAGACGTCCCAACCTCCACAGCTGTGAAAAAAAAAATTTCTGTTGTTTAAGCCATCGAGTCTACAGTCATTTGTTATAGCAGCTGAAACTGACTAGGACAGAGACCATTTTAAAATTCTGCATACCACAAAGACCACTGGATAATAAATGGAAATCTGGATAATAAATGTAGAAAGACTGCTATATAACACCCTACCAAACAAGAACTTCTCATAGACTGAAGACGTAACTATAAAGCTAATGGAAGAAATTATGAGAGAATACCTTAATGAAAGAAAATATGGGAGAATATCTTCATGGTAGAGGATATTTCATAATCAAAACTTCTGAAACACAAACCATGAGGTGAAAATTTGATGGATTAAATTATGTCAAATTTAACGATTTTTTTTGGCAGGGGTAATGATTGCTATCTTACATGCCTATCAAGAATGTCTTAGCCTGTCATGTAGCTAGATTGGAGAACTATGTCCTGTTTTGGGCAATGAGCAGTAAGCAAAAATGATATGAGTAACTTCTAGGCAAAGATACTTAGGTGAGATGATGAGGTGAAACCATACTCTCTAATTTTCCCTTCCTCTGAAACAGTAAAAGGCCTATTTAGATGGTACAGCCAACAGATGGAAAACTTTTAGATCCCTAAGTGCACATTCTGGAGAGGTTGCTCTGAACGCTGACCCATGGGGTCATTTGTTACTGCAGCATAGCCTGTTCTATCCTGACCATTACACTCTAACAAAAGATACTCACCATAACCAAGGGCTAGAAGAGATGGTCTTATGTCTAAAACCATAATAAAAAACAATAGCTAGAATAAAAAATGAACTTCTACAAGTCAACAAGAAAATTAAAGGAAAACTAATAAACCAGTGAGCAAAGGACAGAAATATGTAACTCAAAAGAGAAAATCACCAAATGATTGCCAGTTATTTTATGCTCTAATTCACTAGGAAGCTTCTCAATATAAATTTTAAAAAATGAGAATGCCAAAAATAGAAAAAAAAGGATAATACCAAGTGTTGGTGAGGATGAGGAAATATTGAAGGTCTAATATACTTCTATTGAGAATTAAAATTGTTACAGCCATTCTAAAAAGTGCTCTTGCAGAAGTCAGTAAAAATTACTATGCATATAACTTTAGACTCAGAAATTCTACTCAGGAATATATTCATACTCAGTTTATAACTGCTTCTCATTTATTTATATTAGAAGATGTCCATTCTGAGTAGAGCAGATAATTAAAATGTAGAGGACTAAGTTATAGAATATTATGCAGCAGTTAGAGGCAAAAAATAGATGTATATATAGCAACGCAGATCATAAAAACATAGTATTGTGTGAAAAAAGAGAAAAAATGATTTCGATATACATAGCTCAATAACATTTATGGACATTTAAAAAATAAGCACACAATGTGAAACTATATTTTGTACCAAGGTACATGAGAATTTAAAGTAATGTAGCAGACACAATAGAGTGGTGTCTATGCAGAAGGACACAATGGAAGTATGGCATGGGAATGAAGATGAAGAAAATGAAAAAAGAGGGAGTTTTTGACATAGACAACTATGATAATTGGATGTGAATTGGAATCTATGATTAACTCAACAGGCTTCATGTGAAGCCAAAGAAGAAAATAAATAAAAGAATAAAATATTGGGAAAACAAGAGTACTAAGAAGAATTAAGAAATTCCCAACTATGGCCTTTTTAAAAACTTCTGATTTTTAAGCTCATGGAAATAATACGAAAAAAAGAATTCACTAAAACAAAACCAAGAAAGATAATTTTTAAAAAACCCTTATTTGACCCAGATTTTTATTCTAGTACCTGAAGCAAAAAAAGAAAGTCACTTATTATGCTTTGTAATTATATGTTCAATATCTTTATTGAATTACCCCCCTTATTAATAAAAGCCATGAAGAAATATTTCTATACCTTGAAGTTTTCCTCTTTTTTCTCTTATAATCGCAAAGAAACAAAAAAGAGAAAAATGGGTTTTTTTAATGCCATAGAAGGAAGACTAGTATTAAATAGAGCTTTCTTTGTCAGGGCTCATTTGTAGCAGACTTTCCCTTCCTAAACATGTTTATTAAAACAGAAGTAAAATAATAAGCAAATCCTTGTGAGTCACTTACACAAAATAAACTAGCTTGCCTGGTGACATAAAGAAATACAGTATGAGACAGTACAAAGGTATAATTTTGTTCAGATATTCAGAGAAATAATCACTACAGGAAGCACAGCTAGGGTTGCAGTTTAAGTTCTTAAAACCTCAGGTTTTCTAACCGTATCTAATCGTTCAAATTCTTAAATAGTTTGGTGCTAAGTGCAAATAATGGGACAACCATAATTTGTAACTTCTTGTGGATATAAGTTTGCTTGTCTGTTGCAGTAAATTTATGACAATTTTTTTGGACAATTCACTGTGAGATTTGTAACAATGGCCATTAACAAAAGCTTGTATTCTAAATAGCTTGCTAATTTTCAAAGGGGCCTTTTAAGCATGAAACTACATACCACCATTCCTTTTTGGCTTTGGTCAAGAAAGGGTCGTTTTATGGGAGTTATTGTTGATTACATGTTAACATTCACAGGAAACAGACTATGGTTATTTTAGGATCAAGATGACAGCTATATGAAATGATAACGTAGCTATATTGGGAAATGTAATTAAACTGCCTCTGTGTTGAATGATAATTGCAATGAGACACTGGGTGAAAATTTGATGATGAGACATGAAGGAATTTGAAGCCGTACTGACTTCAGTCTTATCTAGAAATACAAAATTCAAACAAGACCTGTGAAAAACATTTGGTTCTAAGTAAGTGCTAAGTGAACAACTGGTTAAAAATTGTTCTTTGCTCTTAAGTCAGCAAACTGTACTATGACAATCGCCTTTCACCAGACTATAGAAGTCGTTCTCTTTGTACAATTCTCAGCAGATAACACTTCAACATTTTGCCCATATATCTCTCCATCCTAAGGCACAATGCAGGAAACTAGACCCTGCTGGTAAGGAAGGCCCAATGAGGGCCCCAGCAGGACTCCAGCAGACACTATGCAGCACTCTTTAAAGAGGAAGTCCAGGTGGCCCTGGAGTCAAGCTCTTGCCATGCAATTTGTTTCCATTGACTAGGAGATACCACAAATTACTTCAATGGGTATCCTAAAGTTAAGCTGCCCTTGCATTCCTGGAAGAAACCAACTTGTAAACTGCATCCAACTGGTAACATACATTTTAAAATAATATGTTACTTTTAATTGAACACATGCAATAGGACTATTGTTCATTTTCAAACATGTATTCTTGAGGAATTTTTTTTTGTTCTTGTAACTCAAAAACTTTACCAGGAGATTTTATATATATTTTATATATATCTGGTTCCTTCTCAGGATTCTGATAAACTATAAACTGTATCTTTCCCCTTCCTGCACAGCTACCATCTTTTTGATCATTTCCTTCCCTTTGCTCTTTTTCTTTTACACTTAGAGAGATTTTCTGTTCCTCAACATCACTAATATAATTTTCTAGGCTATACCCATATACTTTCTCCTCTTGGTACCTCTAAATCACATTTTAATTTGCTACTGTGTTTTTAGTTACTCTCACTTTCAATATCATCTAGTAACTATTTTTAATTTTATTCTGTATTTTAACAAGCCAGATCTATTTTTATCTCATTTTTTTCTCTTATGTAATAAAGTTTTTATTACCTTATTTGATTGAAAACACATACATATGTATTTAAAACATTGTTTTGTTTTTGTAGAAAGCTTTTGCTTATTTACAATTTCTTCTGCATCCATCTTAAGATCAATAATTTACTCTTTCTTGTGGTTGCCACCTAAATGATATTTTCCCCTTTTTATTGATCCCTGAAAGAAAGACAACCTAATCATGTTCAAGGTTCGTCACTTAACATGTATGAATTATCCTTTGAACTGAATTATAATCCAGCTGGATGCTGCCATGAGATACTCTTCCACGTATTTTTATTCTAGAATACACCTGTCAGTGTAGCTCTCTTGATCTGGACAGATCTTTTCTTCTGCTATCATTTCCTAGTCCTCAGCATTTAAAGAAGTGAATTTCTGCATAAATAATGTGGAGTAAATTATAGCTCCTTTATAGAAATAGTGCATTAAATACTATAATTCCCAGAGTATACTGCTACTGCAACTCTTTTTATAAACCTCTGGTTGATCTCATATCCAGGATGTTCCAGTTACCTTTTTTTAGCCATAAAAATATTTAGGAAAGGATCCGAGTGGATTTTTTTTCTTTTAATTCAATATTTTATCAGTGGAGACTTTTAATAGAATGACATATTTAATTTTTAAAATTATGCTGGTTATTTCATAGTCTCAAAAACTAAAGAAAGAGGCCACTTTATTAGCTAAGGCCTGGTATCATAAAATGCAACATACAAATTTCTAAAAGCTAAAATTGGAATTTACTCATCCTTGAAGTTTCTCAAAGTCATTCTTTAATTTTAAACAATGAATAGTTCTTTGTCTAAGAAAAACAGCATTATTAAATTACCTGTAGTAATTGAAAAGGAAGAATATCTGAGTTGCAGGAAGTCCAGAGTAAAATAAAATCATATGAAGCAAACCAAACTTATCTTATAAATACCATATGTGTGGACTCCTGACAATGGCTTTTGCTGGTTTAGTATGAAACTAATAGAACAGCAGCTTGTATTATTGTCTTAGACAGAAAAAGTCTGTAAAAATTTGTGTAATGGAATTAGACATTCCATTTTTTTATACTATACTTTACCAATAAAGTACTCCCCATGTTATTTTTTTTAAATAATAACACGGTTTGAATAATAAGAGACGTGGCCAAAATTTTTGTTGCTATTGTGCTGTTTGGGAAGCACACTGAGGATCCCTTTATCTGTTTGCCAAACGTGGAGTTTGGTCCTTGCTATATCCCTGTACCAACCAACAGCAGTGTGAATGTGAGACACAGTAATGAATTCTCTTTCTTTTATCTGCATGTAAGCTAACGATCACATTGTCTCCAGGACAGAAACTCAGCATTAAGACTGTGGAGATATGTGGTGTTTCACATTTTGAGTTCTGAACTCTTTCAATGTCTACATACATTATCTATTAGAAGAGCCAGCCCTAAAACAGTTGCTAAAGTTGACAAAATTTGTCTCTGAAAGTCCCTCACTGACTCTTTCTGAGCTCTTCTCTCATTGGAGCCATACTCCAGAGACTCAGTTCTTCAAGTTGGCCACTTCTCCAATTCTTTCTGCCAGAAGAGAATATACAATTAAGTCAAAATTAATGTCCTAGTGTGAATCGCTTCAGTGATAATTTTCTACATTCACCACAACCATTCTCTAGGTATCTTGGTAAGAATGAAATGTGTCATACGAGAGGGAGCATGGACTATGGCAGATGTGGGTTAGGATTTCACCTTTTGATTTTACTGGCCAAAATTTATAAATTCCTTAAATTTTCTCATCCTCAATTTCCTAATTTAAGAATGTCCATATATATTGTTATGAATATTAAGTGAGGAGACAACATAGGGTAAAGCATTTGCCACTTAATAGGCACTGATTATATTTATTTTATTTTTAAATGACTTGCAATTTTAGAACTAGAAACCAAGATAAGAGAGTATTTGAGGCAAGTAGGTAATTACATAATCTGCTTGTGTGTAGGGGCACCCTCACTTTTAAAGATGGAGAATCTTAAGCAATTATTTTAGGGAAAAGCATTTCCCCACTCTCTTGCTCGTAGTAAAATAAAAACTTCTATCATCTTGGAAGTGTTTGGAAAGTGGATGTTTCTCTCTTTAATTCATTCACTCCTCCTTGTGGAAAATAAGTGGCATACAATTCTTTCAATATATGAACATAGCTCAGCACCCTCTGCTTTTCTTTTTGGACTAGCCTGCCTGCAACCCAGTCCTTAGCTGCCATTTCCATGTGGAAGTGTTCCTGGGTCATGGCCCAGAACCTGATTTCTAAAAAGTCAAACTAACAACTACCTTTCTTTGTTCCCTCTCTCGAAGCTTAATAAATGTGTGGCAGCCATTCTTCTTGGAGGTGACTGGCATGCATCAAACCCAATCTCTCTGGATGCATCCTATTTTCTAGTCTCAGGGACAGGTATTTGGTCATAGGACTTGATTTCAGTTTTGCTATTGAACCTCCACCTGACTACTGTCTGTATTCTGAATTGGTTTTGAACACATGGGAGGAAGGGGATAAGATTGTCAAAGGAAAATACATTGTTCATTGGGGGAAAGAAAGAGTTATTTCTAAGGGTAGCTTATATTAATACACTTGGTACTATTTTTGTAATTTTTACATTCAAGCACGATGAATACTAAAATCTTAGGTAATTCTTTTGGAGCCATATGTCATCATGCCATGACTATAGAAATGATATAATATATCCAAGCCCAGATATCACACAGCTTGTGCTTTTCTCGCCTTTTGTATTCCTTGAACTCAAACCAAAAAGTACAGTGATTATGAAGGAGACTTCTGGAACTCTCCAGCACATGGACACATGAGCACCTTCCAATGTTTTGGATTTGAGAATGTATTTTGATCAAAGTAGTTACAACTGGCATCACTACACTTGAAAGATGACAATTTCTTGGGAATAGTTTCCCACTTCATTTTTAAAAATTAAGAAATAAGTGAAAAGATCTAATAGAGAAAACAAAAACTTACCAGTTCAGGAGTTATGATACCATTTTTTCTTAATCAACTAGATATTTATAATAAAACAGTGGCATCATATTACAAGTTCTTCATAAGTAGATACCAGATTAGACTTGTTCAGTATTTTATAATATTTTAGCTGCAAAGTTCCTGTTTTTTTAAAAAAATGAAATACCATGGACAATCTCCTATATAAAACAGATAAGAAAATGGCTATCTAAGCCTGGGTAGTTTGGGATGTTATGCTATTAGATCACCATATGGCCCATGAGTTTCTTCCATGGAAAATATTTTCAATATTCTATGTAGCATAGTAGAAAATGACAGTAACGGATAGTGGGGGGGGGAGGGGAACTACACAGAACAATACATTCTATATATTTTGGATCTTATTTTCTTGGTTCACCATTTTCCTCTTTATCATCATAACAATTATAAACAATTAAAAAATACCAGCAAGACCCGCAATGTACCATGCACTAGGTCTTATATACTTTACTTCTGATAGTCGCAAAATCTACAAAGCAAACAATATTATAACCTTTATTATTATTGTTAATGAGAAAATGAAATCACTGAGAATTTTATCCAAGCAACAATTCACAAATTATTACCATAGGTATAAGCATACATTTTTAATCTGCATTGATTTTTATGCATTGGAATACTTTTGTCAAAATTATAAATACTTTTAAGGGTCAAATAATACTTCAGTATTTCCTCCAAAAACATAACTCTTCAGAAATGCTCATAGAGCTACATGTTGACTTTTTAGTTCTAAGCATTATATACTACCATTGTTCTAAAACATTTTCATCTCAGGACCCCTTGAAATTCTTAAAAATTATGGAAGATCCCGAGAGCTTTTCTGTATATGGGTTACATCTATTAATTTTTTTCTAGATACCAAATGCTATTGTTTCTTAAGTATCTGCAATGTCCCAGGCATATTATATCATACATTTACATGTGTCATATATTTACATTATATATTATCTCTGATCCTTGCAACAACCCTTCAAGACAGGTAATATCAAACCTATTTACAGGTGGGAAAATAAGTTTAGAGGGGATGAAAAACTTGCTCAAGTTTCCCAGTTTCCATGGGAAGTGGCAGATCTGGGATCTAAACTCAACTTGTAAGTACTTGGGGGATGGAGGAGGGAGCTCTTATACGTATGTGTGTGTGTGTGTGTGTGTGTATATTTATATTTACTATACTATAAGTTAAAACTTAAAATTTTAAAAATCATTCATTAAATTTTAATATAACAATAATATATTACAAATTAGCACAAATAACATATTTCTATGAAAAACAACTGCACTTTCTGAAACAAAATCTTTAGTAAGAAGAGAGGCATTGCCTTACAGTTTTGCAAATCTCTTTGATGTCTACTTAATAGAAGATAACTGGATTCTCATACCTACTTCTATATTTAGTGTTGCAAAACATTGTTTTGGTTGAAGTGTTTGGGGAAAATCCAGCCTCACACAGTATATACTTGGGAAAGGAAGGAATTTCATCAAATAATTGTGGATATTTTTCTTAGATACTAAATCAAAACTGGATAATAGCAGTTTCTTAACAGTTAGCTACAATGTAAAATCTGAAACCATATTAATGAACTCAACATTAAAATCCGCTGGTCTATCTTGAAACTTGCGGATCTTTTACCTAAGTATAGGTGATTTTGTAACATGCTTGTATTGGTCATTTGGAAAATATTGGCTCACTATCTTATGCAGGTCTAGTGTTGACACATTTCCTCATACAATATCAAAAATTCATGTCCATTGACACCACGAGTGATATATCATCAGAAAAGTCTTTAAGTATTGGGAATCTGTCAAGTCATAAAAATGTGTTCCGAAATTCTTGTCTTCATTTGAAAGTTCAAATTTTATCATTGGCAATAAATACTGTCAGTTGTTTTCCTTGAAGTGACAGGCTCACTTTGTTTATTTTTGAGAAAATGTCTGTCAAGTACCCAAATAGGATTACTGAGATTTGTCTGGCAGTTTTTCTTTTCAGTGAAAATGGCAGTCTAGTAAAAAGTTTAGATCACAGCTCAATTGCATAAGCACTTTTTCTCAAAACAATCATTACAAGCAGGTTCTAGGGAAGTGCTTTATGTGTACTTCCCAATTCATCACACGGAATATTAAAAAATGTGTGCCCAAGGGTCACAATTTAATAAAATTAATATTTTTACCTCATCAAGAAAATTCTTAATTAATACTTTTTAAAAAAATTCTATGAGCTCCTGTTTATGAAGTATACAATGACTAGTATATTTTGGTGCCATTGCCTTGATTTGTGCTTATGAACGAGCAGTTTTAGCACCACTGTGCAAATATCAGCACACAGTGGAAAAGACAATTAACACTAAGTATTATTATAAAAATAGTTTTGAATCCATAGACCCGCCTAAGAATGTCTTTGGGATCCCCAGGAGTCTGTGTACCAAATTCAGAGAACTGTTGATCTACTCTTTCATTATGAAGGAGAAACACGTAGATCTGTTTTATATACCCACAAACACACATCTAACAGTAACTTTCACTTCCCATTTCTCCCATCCTCCCAAAACAAATACATGAATATTAAAATTTGTGTTCTCTCAGGAATTAAAACTTACCTAGTTTTTTCATTTCTTCTGTATAACTTTTCATGAAGTACTTATGACCTGAGCTGCATACTTTTTCTCAATTGTGTAAATCTCTTCTTGCTATGTGAATCTATCAGATACAACCTCTGTAGAAATTCCTGAACTGCTCTGAACTGAATTTGTCAAATCCTAGGCTTCCTGTAGAATTTGTCACCCCCTAATTGCCATGCAACACAATCTTGGGGCCAACCTTCCCTATTCTCTTCTTGATCCTCCAATTTCCTATATCCTACATCTTTTTCTTAAGTTTACTCCTTCATTTTAATGGAGTAGATGCTCCAATTGCTTCCCCCAAATAGAAGCATGTGATGTAAAAGTCTTAGACCTTGAAGTCTACAAATTCTGAGGTACGTCTCACAATCAAATGTTAGTTTTTCTGGGTATGGAATTCTATATTGAAAATATCTGCATTCATAATTTGGAAAGCATTTCTCTGCTGCCACCTATTTCTCAGACTTGTGTCAACAAACTCTGATGCCATTTTGATTCTTGATTCTTTTCCCTCCCAAGCCTTTTTTGTTGTTTTTGGCTCCTAACAATGGGAAGTATTATAGCGTGTCTTGGTGAAGGTCTTCTATTTTCTATTTTGCTGAGAACTCAGAAGGTGTTTCAGTTGCCAAAATATTCTTGAATTATTTTGTTGATGATATGTTTTCCTCCACTTTCTACATTTAATTGTTCCGAAACTATTATTATTTTGATATAACATATAAACAGGAGCTCATAGAATTTTTTCAAAAAGTATTAATTAAGAATTTTCTTGATGAGGTAAAGATATAACACCTGGACTAGTTCTATAATTTTGTTACATTTTTTTCTCTCTGATATATTTATTTTTTCTCTTTTACTTTTTGTTCTTTTTCTGAAATTTGCTCAATTTTAACTTCAACACTTCTATTAGTATTTTTCTGTCTGGTATCATGGTTTTCATGTACATCCAAGTACTCTTCTAAATTCTCTGAATGAGGATTTAAAAGTGTCCTCTTCTTGTATCCTCTTCTTGTCTTTTGAAAGCAAAATCCTGCCTCCCTGCTCGTTAATTTTTTAAATTGTCCTTTTGTATTATTTCATCCAAGTACCTGTTTTTTATTTCTTTGTTTTATCCTTTAGTCTCTGTATTTTATTAGATACTATCCTTTATATAGTCACCTTATATTTATATCAAGGGCTTAAAACTTATTAGTAGCTCTATGTGTGTGAGAGGCCCTCCTTGACTATCACATTTAGAGTAGAATAACATAGTTGAGGCATTTTTTTAGATCTTAGAAACTGCTGTTGCCAGTATCTTTATTTCTTGTTGTTTAGGCTTGTCAGATACCCCAGAGAAGTCTTCCCCAATTTCCTGTCTGCAGGGTATTATTTGGCCTGCTAGTAATCTTTGAACCAGATACACTAAGAAAGAAAAAGATTTCAATGTTCAGTATGTAAAATAGTCACTTTATCTTCCTGTTTTCAATATAATATATCCAGCCTCAGTTGTAACTGGTATCCTTTAACACACAGATTTTTTTTTTAAATAATCTTCTGAGAATTACCTGCACACCTCTTCCTGGTTAAAACAGAACACCGATTTAGATGAGTAGAGTGTAAGTGGATCTGGGAATATACCTGCCACCAGGTTGGTGGGTCTTTGATATCAATTAGCTTTTTGGTTTACTATGTTGTTTTTGGTTTATACCTTTTTAAAATCTGGTGAGTTATTTCTCCTTCACGGATCTGCTTTCCATCTTCTAAAAGTGGATTGTATACTTTCTGATCTATTCTTCTCTTTGTCTTTGTGGTTTTATGTCTTTTGTAAAAATCATTTTGTAAGAGTTTCTGGTGGGAGTAAGGATCAATACTTTCATTAAATCTGCCATTTTATCCAGTAGCCAGCTAATATTACTGTATGTGTGTACATATGTTTAAATGATTTTTAAATATGTAAACTTTTTATTATAATATACATATAGAAAAGTCCATAAATCACAAATATATTATCAATGCAATAAGAAAAAGAGCCTGAACATTGCTCACACACAGTAGCCTCCTTCATGTCCTGAACCCAAAGGTAACCATTATTTTTTTTAATCTATCACCATAAGCTATTCAGTTATATTACCTATTTTTGAACTTTATGTGAATGGCTTCATACAGTGTGTATTTTATTTCATGCATCTCCCTTTACTCAAATTTATTTTTGTTAGAATCTTTCTTACTGTTGGGTGTAACAAAATTTGTACATTTCTATTGCTGTATAGTATTGCCTTTGTGGTCCTTATGATGGGTGTTTGACTTGTTTCCAGTTGAGGTATACTAGGCATGATGCTACTGTAAAAATTCCTGTCCGTGACAGGAATTACATTTCTTTGGCTGTATATCTAGAAATGCAATATCTTCATTATAGGTAATGTATATTTTAGTTAAACAAAACCCTAAAATCTCAACTGATCTGGAATAAAAAGCATTTATTGAAATATTAAATAAAGAATGCCAAAACTCCTTGTACAGTAATTCTTCATCATTTCTTTTACATGGAAAGTAGAGTACTTTTGTTTGATTTTGTAGAGAAATATTTTTAACACGCAAAGTTTTCAAATAAAGTTACAGCAGGATGAGTAAGAGTTAAGAATACAAAATGACGCCTGTAATCCTAGCACTCTGGGAGGCTGAGACGGGAGGATTGCTTGAGCTCAGGAGTTTGACAACAGCCTGAGCAAAAGCGAGAGCCCATCTCTACTAAAAATAGAAAAATTAGAAAAATTAGGTGTCCTGGGCACGCCTGTAGTCCCAGCTACTCAGGAGGCTGAGGCAAGAGGATCGCTTCAGCCCAGGAGTTTGACGTTGCGGTGAGCTATGATGACACCACTGCACCCTACCCAGTGCGACAGAGCAAGACTCTGTCTCAAAAAATAAAATAAAATAGAAAAATAAAGAATACAAAATGAATATCACTCATATGTCACTAACATGAAATGCAAATTAATTAGCATAGTAAACCTCTTCTGAAAGACAAACACTAAAAAAGTATTTCATATTCCAGGATATTGATTGGAATGTATTTAGTATCAGGAAATTTAAGAAGTAGAAATGCTTAGTAGACTCAAGGCCTGTTCCCTAGAATTAAAATTCAAATTTGTACATAGCATTTGTTTTCCAGTCTTGCTTACATGCAGCCCATTGATGAATGGTGAGTTCTCCAATTTAGAGCCACAGCCCACCACACTGATTTTCCTTTCCTTTGCCTTTGTTTCTTCTGCTTGCACCCCACCCCTTCAGAATATATTATCTCAGTACCATCAAAACTTTCATTCCCAGTTTTACAACTTTCATTACTCAATATCTAGGAGGGAGAAATTATATTCCTGAATTCTAAATTTAAACTGATAATAAAACCAAAGGACATAAATTATCACATTGTCTATAAATTTTGTCAACTTGATGTGTTAAAAAAAGTCTTTCTTTAATCCATCACATTCTCTTATTAGCTAAAACTTACCTTTTCTACTCCTCTTGTTTTCCTCTTAAAAGGATGCCACTCATTTCCTCATTTCCTGCATCATCATAACAAAAGTTAGGAAGGTTTTAACTTTCCTCTGGTTCCATACTGCCTGCCAACTACCACTCCTCCCATAAGATTCCAAGTACCCCTCCCTCTTCTTATCCTTGTCATAATTATCCATTAACTTTAGAGTCACAACTTGATATTTTTAAGATTATTGCAGCTGACTCACTTTCTTCTTACACTCAAAACCTACCTTTATCAGACTATCAATATGTGTAATTATCACCAACATAAATCATTTCAAAGTTTAGATTCTGTAATATAACGTTTTTTTAAATCACCTTTCTATTTTGGTATAGTTTTCATATGACCACCAACTGGATGGATTTTCCCCCATTCTATCGCCCACATATTGAAATTGGAAATTTCTTTTCATAACATCTTTCTTTTACCCCTATTTCAATCATCCACTGAATTTAAACAGAAAACTCAGGAAATCTGTCAATTCATTACCTCTTTTTAAGTCTCATTGTCTTCCAGTTACTTCATGCTTTCAATTCCTTTATTTTTCAGATAGTTCAACTCCACTTTCACCAGACCTCGTATCCCCATGACCTTCCACTGTATTTGATCTTGCCAATTCCCCACTGTGGTTCAAACCAATGGTCTATTTGCATTATCTAAATAAAATTACATAATCTGGAAAAACCGATAGTTTCCAACTTCAAATAGACCCTTAACTGTAACTTGATGGTCTTTGCACTAATTGCTAGTTGTTTAAATTTTCTATTTTCTTATGTGGCTAGTCTCAGCCACTTCCTTTCCTTCAACCAAACCAAACAAACAATATAAACCATCCTGTTAAAAAATGGACACTTGAGACATGCTCAAACGTAATTGTCGAACCACAGTTCCTAGCATCTTTTCCTGTGGTCTCCATCTCAAGCCAAGGTAATCCTGCACACTTGTGTCATTGCCCAGAAATCCTTCCATTTTTCTCTGAACTTGCAACCTTATTATCCTCTCTTTTTCTCACTTCCACTTTTGTTCCCATCAATCATCCTAGAAATATGTTAACTACTCCCCATTGAAAAGAAAATATTAATATTTAAAATTCTCCCTTAAAGAGGCAGCAGCTTCACAATGGGGAATCACGGCAAACCCTACTTCAATTAGGTGATCAATGTCAGCATAAACAGTCATAAATCGTGTCTATGTTATGTAACCTTGATATGATGTAATGAAAATGACACTTTACCTCTTTGCTCTTCCTTACACAAACCCATAGTCCTTTTTAATGATGAGAAACTATACTCTTTAAAACTAGCAAGGTCATCAAAAACAAAGAAAGTCTAAGAAATTGTCACAGTCAAGAGGAAGCTAAAGAGACAAGATGACTAAATATAACGTGGTGTCCTGGGTGAGATCTTGGAACAGAAGAGGGACATTAGGTAAAAATTAAGAAAATATGAATAAATTATGGACTTTAGTTAATAATAATGTCTCAATACTGGTTTATTAATTGTAACAAGTGTACTGTAAAAAATGTAAGATATTAATAATAGGTTAAACTGTGTGTATGGGAAAGGGGAGATGTGGGAACCCTCCATACTACCTGTTCATTTCTTTTTAAATCTGTAACTATGCTAATAAAGTCTTTTAATAAAATTAAAATGAAAAAAGCAGGCCAGGAGTTATGCAGATGGAGATGAAACTATCACCTGTATTAATAAAACTCATATTTATATTAGCATTGAAGCTTAAGTCTGTGGCCATAATATGTCTTCTGATTCTAAACTCCAGAATTTGTCAGAATAATGAACAAAGTGCAGTTTTTGATGGAAAATCCTAGGCTTTCCCATGTTGAGGTACTTCTTTAAAACTTACAACGTGGGGGGACGGAGCTGAGAAAATCAGAACTGTGTACTCTGTCTGGAAAGCTGGTTCTCAAGAGTTAGGAAAGAGGAAACAGATATGATATGTACATGCTTGTTTCTATCCCCAAAGACGCCACTGGAATTTGCCAGGACAGGACCGACTGACGGGACAGGGCAGGATTATAGTTAATCAAGGTCTCTTAGCACAGATAAAAATGCATAGTGGGATTTCCTTCTAAGAGAGAGAAGACCAATTCCAAGAAGTCTCATAACACGTCCCAGTTAAAAATAATCCCTCTTGGGGCTTCCTGGTGTGGGTTTAGTTGGCAGAACCAGAACAAGGTGAGGAAAGCATACTCCCAGAGAGGTGAACACCAGTATGAGGTGTCAGGGTCCAAGTATAACAAGGAGAGTATTCACACAGGCAAAGGGGCTGCAGTAGCAATGGAAAACTGGTACTATATTAGTGGTATTTGATAAAAATGTAACTACATAAAAGATAATAAGAGCAGTATTTCTCACTACAAGAAAAGGATAACACAAACTAGAACCATTAAACTTAGTGTTTGGTTGACATTGGAAGGATCTAGGTGAACCCATAATTTTCATTTTATTTAGTTAGATAGATAAATACATATATTGAACATAACCAGGCACCAAATTTTAGTTTATAAATACCATTTTAGTTATAAATACCATTTTGCATTAAGAATAACTGGGAATATTTGAATAAATGACAACTTTGGGGTAGAAAATAAGTATGGAATATCTTGTGCCAGTGAGTGAAGAAGTTATCGATGAATGGTGGGGCTATAACAAAAGGGCACAGGAGCCAGCATGAAGGGGCTCTCACTGGCCAAATCTGGAGCAAGCTAAGATCAAAATAGATAATGAAGTAATGAATTACAACTCATTGAAAAAATAGGAAACTGAAGTTGTATAGATATAAATAAATTAATATGCAAGCATGATGATTTTTATGTACTTTCAAAATACCTCCCTACAGAAAGATTAATTATAGAAGGACAATATCTCCACATTATAGACCTAGACAACACCCCCTTAATCTAGTGATCAAAGTGATTATCAGTAAATGAAGTAACAGGAAAAATTCACAGTGTTCCCCGCCTAGTGGAAATAAGAACATAGGACCAGACTCTTATCGTGAAATAATATGAGACAAAAAAAAAAAAAATTGAGGGACATACTACAAAATATCTTAACTATAATCTTCAATAAAAACAAGGTCATAAAAGTCAAGGAAAGACTGAAGAACTGTTTTAGAGTGGATGAGAGTAAAAATTTATGAGAACTAATGGTAATACATGATTCTGAACTGACTCTTTTTGCTCGAGTGAGCACTATAATGACATTTGGTAAAACTTCAATAGCATCAGAGAGTTAGATGGTAGTAATGTCTCAATATTGATTTTCTGATTTTGATGGTTGAATTATAACTAAAGGAGAATGTCTTTGTTTGTAGGAAAGACACACTAAGGAATTTGGGGGTGATGTGGCATCAGTTTGACAATTTAATTTCAAACTGTTCACAAAAATAAGTTTTTTGTGCTGTACTTTTCTTTATCTTGAGATTGTCTAAGAAATTTACCCCCAAGGTAACTGCCTCATTCTTAGGCAAACAGTCCATTTCAATCTTAGGGTTATTAAACTTCTTAGAAGCTGGGTCTCTTCCAAGTCCCCATTTTCATCAACTGTAGCTTGAAATTCTCCCAACACTAACTCACCAAATTACTATTATCTTAGAAGTAACTGATGACATTCTTTGATTTATTTTTTTAAACAATTTATTTTCTTCAAATTAAAATAATATATATTTATTGAGGACAATTTTCAATTTAGAGAAAAAATTAAAAGTACAAAAATTAAAATATCAACTATAATCTGATCACCAAAGGATGATCATAACTAAAACCTGTGCCTTTTGCCTTCTCATCGTTTCATTTTGCCTAAATACATATTGACTTCCAATCTTTCTTTCCAAGCATAGATATATTTCTAAAGTGGATTTATAGTAAAGTCTCCAATCCCAGCCCTTCCACTAACTCTTGGGCCCAATTTATCCAGTTGTATTGATCTAGCATTTTTTTAAAACTGCCTTTATCAAGGTCCTCAATGACATTTACACTACCAAGTCAATTGAGCTGTTGTCATATCTTCTAATATTTTAATTAAAACCTGATTTACAGCTGAAAATTAACCCTTCCTTGAAATACCCTCTTGAAACTGCAGCTCTCTTGGATTGAAGTCACTCCTGGTTTTTCTTTTAACTCCTTGGCAGCTCTCTCCCAGATTCCTTTGTTGGTTCTTTCTTATCTGTCCAAATTCTAAAGGTTTGAGCTTCCCCAAACCTCACCTTTGGACCTCTTTTATATTTATGTATAACTCCCTAGATGATTTATGCATGAAGACGTTATACTCTCATCCTCTATAATGTCTTTATGAATAAACAATATGCTTAATACATCCTCATATTTACCTAAAATGTATACCTGCTGCCAAAACATCACTACCAGAGCTAAGATTTGTTTCAAACAACTTTTTTGTGAAGTGTGAGTTAGGCAAGAGTCAAAGTTAATTTTTTTTATTGATATGGATGTCTAGTTTTTCCAGAAAAATTTGTTGAACAATCATTTTTCCCACTAAACGAGTTTGACACCAATATAATAAATCAATTGACCATATATGTGTGAATTTGTTTACAGGTTCTCTATTATTTTCTATTGCTCTGATGTTTATTTTTATGCCAATATTACACTTGATTACTATAGCATTATATTAAGTCTTGAAATTAAGTAATGTAGGTAATACAACATTTTTTTAAATTATTTATCTTATTGTATGTTCTTTGTATTTTCATATAAGTTTGAGAATAAGCTTATTAATATCCACAAAAGAGCCTACTGTCATTTGAAATTTAATTTTGTTGAATCTGTAGGCCAAATTGGAAAAAAAAATGGTGTTTCCACAATGCTGAATTTTCTTATCAAAGACAGTATATAGTTTCATTATTAAGGTCTTTAACTCTTCTCAGAAGAGTTTTGTAGGTTTCAGTGTTGAATTTATGCCTAGTATTACATAGTTTGGGATGTTATTGTAAATGTTATTGCTTTTTTAATTTCAATATTCAGTTCTGTGGTTTTACTGTATGGAAATGCAACTAATTTTTTATTGACCTTGTTGTATTCAGTGAACTTGGAGGCACACTTATTATATTTAACAGCACTATTTTTAAATTTGCTTATTTTTGTGTACACAATTATGTCATCTGTGAATAGTATTTTTCTTCTTCCTTTCTAATTTGTATGCTTTTATTTGTTTTCTTGTCATATCAGTGTATAGGTACTACCGCATAATAAAAGCTGGGGAGAATGGATATCCTTGTCTTGTTTGCAATCTTAGGGGAAAAGAACTCAGTCTTTTAGCATTAAGTATGACTTCAGCTGTAAATTTTACTTACATGACGGTTAAAAGGATGAGAAACTTTCCTTCTATTCCTACCTGGCTGAGTGATTTCACTATAAATGAATGTTGAATTTTCCCAATTATTATTATCTTTTATTGATCACAGGACATTTTTTCTTCTTTATTTTGATCAAATGGTAAATTATAACGATTTACTTCTAAATGTTAATTCAATATTTCATTCTGGGGGTCTGATAGGTGGGGGGGGAAGGAGAACTCATTTGTTCATGTTTTCTTATATATCTCTATGTTTGATTTGTGATTATTTTAAGAGTTTTTGCAGCTATGTTTATGAGGGATTTTGTTTTCTTATATTGTTTTAGTCTGGTTTTAAGATCAAGATTATGCTTGACTCATAAAATGAGTAGGGAGGTATTTTATTTTCTTCTATTTCCTGGAAAATTTTATGTAATTATTTTTAATTAACTTTTTTATAGCGTTCACCAATAGTGTCCTGTTGGGTCGGAATTTCCTTTAATGAAGAATTTGTTCCCTAAAATGATATAAGACTATCAAAATTCTATTTGTTCTTGGTTCAGTTGTGGTATATTATGTCTTTTAACAGACTGATTTGTTTCATCTAGTATTAGGGTTTATTGATGTAAAGTCATTCATATTGTTTCTTTATTGTCTTTTTAACATCTATAGAATTTATAACATCATTCCCTTTTCATCCAGATACTGATAATTTGTCTTCTGTCTTTTTTTGTTTTTCTTTTTTAGAGACAGAGTCTCACTCTGCACCTAGGCTGGAGTGCAGTGTCACGATCACAGCTTACTGCAGTCTGGAACTCCTGGGCTTAAGCGATCCTCATACCTCAGCCTCCTGAGTCGCTGGGATTACAGATTTGAGCCACTATGTCAGGCCTCCCTCTTTTTTTCCTGATCAGTCAGACTGAGAGATTTTCAAAAAATAAGCTTTTGTTTTCAAAGATTTTTAAAAATTATTTATCTGTTTTCTCTTACATTGATTTCTGTAATTATTACAATTTCCTTCTTTCTGCTTATTTTGGGTCTAATTTGGTCTTCTTTAACTAGTATCTTGTGGTATAAGTTTAAGTCATTTATTTTAGACTTTTCTTGATTTTTAATAAAAGGATTAAAATTATAAATTTCTTTCTAAGTGCTGTTTAAGTTACATTCAACAATTTTCATATGTGGTTATTTCATCTTTCACTAGTTTCAAAGTATTTTGTAAGGCTCCTATTACTGTTTCTATTTTTCTCTCCATGGATTATTTTGAATTGTACTGTTTGATATCCAAAACTTTGTGAATTTTTTCAGTTAACTATTATTGACTTCTGTTTGTGATCATAGAATATATTCCATACTGTTTTGATTTTATTAAATTATTATCAGCATATACACAGTTTCCAATGGCTAGAGTTCTAGTTCACTTGAAAAGGACATAGTCTGCTGTTTTTAAGTGAGTATTCTGATATCCTCCTTGTTTATAAACAACTGAGAGCTGATTATCTAAATCTCCAATCATAATCGTGGACTGATCCATTTCTCCTCTAGGGTCTGTCTGTTTTACTTAATGTATTTTAAGCTGTATTTTAAGTTGCATTCTCATTTAGGATTGTTTTATGCTCTTAATAAATTCATCCAGTTCTTTATAATTATGAAGTATCCACGTCTATCCTGGTATTATTTCTTCTTCTGAAATCTTTTTAATCTAATATTCATTTAGCTACTCCAGTTTTATTTTTATTAGTGTTTGCATGGTACATTTTTTTCTTTGTTTATTTTGAATCTATCTGTGCCTTTATATATAAGTGAGTTTCTTGTGACACCATGTAGTTGTGTCTCACTTTTAAAGACTTATCTGCCAGTCTTAGCTTTCTGATTGGTATCTTAAGACCATTTCCATTTAATGAAAATATTGACAAGATTTAGTTAAAATATACCTGCAATTTTTTTCCCATATATTCTTTTCTCAAGTTTTTAAATGTTTTTCCTTCTTTTAGAATAATTGAATTGTTTTTGTTATTATTAGTATTCCATTTAACATCACTATCAGCTTATTAGCTATACTTCTTTAATTATGTTTGTGGTCCTTCTAGGGATTACAATATGCATTTGCAGACCAGCAGTGAAAATGTTAGGAAAAAATGGTAGATTCTGGATATATTTTGAAGGTAAAGATATAAATATTCCCTAGTGCATTGGATATTGCATGTGAGAGCAAGAAGAAAGCAAAGATGATTTTGATGTTTTCTGTGTGAGGGACTGGAAGGATGGCATTTCCAACTAAATGTAAAGGATAAAGGCACAGTAGCTTTGGGTTTGGAAGCAGAACCCATAAATTCTTTCAGCTTTGACATATAGAGTTTAAAGTAGACATTCAAGTGAAGAAGTTGAGTACTCAAATATCAAGTCAAAAGTTTGGAAAACATATTAATCTGAATTTTGGAATAATAGCATATAAATGGCATTTAAAGCTAGAAGAATAAATGAAGTTATCATGGTTGTGTGTTTAGACAAGAAAAGAGGAACAAGGACTGAGCTCAAGGACATGCCAATCTTAAGAGAAGAAGTGAGAAGAAACCAGCAAAGGAGACTGAGAAGAAGCCATCAGTGAGATAAAAGGAAAAGTAAGAGAATGGGCTGTCCTACAAACTGTTACCTCAGCACCTGCAATCAAGCTCTGCATTTATGTCCCACATAAATTAGATTGCAGGTTATATCTGATCTACCAGTGAGTATTTCTGAATTACACCTCATTTCCATTGCCTTCATTAAAACTTTCCTTGCATATCAGTTGGAACTACTGCAGAAGTTCCCTGCTGGCCTCCCTGATCCCAGTCTCTTATTCTGCTGTTCATCGCTCATACTGTAGCCACAGTAGAAAGCAATTTAAAATAATAATAATAATCACCTGCTTATAAGCCTTTGAGAGGACCTTATTGTCCATAACATAAATTCTAGTATGATTTTCAAGTCTCTTCACAATATACTCCCTAGTTATCTTCAAAAATCTCAACCCCCTCCCTTCATCTATGCCCCAACAATGCAGGCATACCACATATTTGTCATGTCTATCAGGCTGGGAGTGGTGGCTCATGCCAGTAAACCTAGCACTTGGGAGGCCGAGGTGGGAGGATTGCTTGAGGTCAGGATTTTAAGACCAGCCTGAGCAGTGAGACCCCATCTCTACAAAAAACAGAAAAATTAGCTGGGCGTGGTGGTGTGTGCCTGTAGTCCCAGCTACTCAGGAGGCTGAGGCAGGAGGATCACTTGAGCCCAGGAGTTTGAGATTGCAATAAGCTGTGATGATGCCACTGCACTCCAGCCCAGGCTAGCCCTATCTCAAAAAAAAAAAACAAAACAGAACTCCTATTTATCAATACTTCTGCCTGGAATAATTTTCTGTTCTTTTTTTCCTTTGTACAGTCAAATTGCACTTACTCTCTCAAGTCCAATCCAAGCGCCATATCTGCTAGAAAATCTTCCTTGTTATCCCTAGGCCAAGACTCCCAAGAATTTTATTTATAACTCCATTAGAAGATTGTTATGAGTTGAATTGCATCCCCTTCCCACCTTCTTTCTAAAAAAGATACACTGAAATCCTAACCTTCATTACCTCAGAATGTGACCCTGTTTGGAGTCAGGGTCTTTATAGAGGTAATCAAGTTAAAATGAGGTCATTAGAGTAATACAATATAATTTGGAGAAAGACACACACAGATAGAATGCCACGTGCAGATGAAGGCCGAAATTGGAGTGATGCTTCTGCAAGCCAAGGAACACTAAAGATTGCTAGCAAACCATCAGAAACTGGGCAAGATTCATAGAATGTATTCTCCCTCACAGCCCTAAGAAGGAATCAACCCTGCTGACATCTTGATCTTGAACTTCTAGACTGTGAGACAATAGATTTTGTCTCTGTAATGTGAGATAATAGATTTCTGTTGTTTAAGCCACCCAGTTTGTGGCATTTTGTTGCAGTAACCCTAGAAAATAAATACAAGAATATAAATCCATTTTTAGTTATTTCTTTTTGTATCTATCTCCCCTATGTTGATGTGTACTAGCAGAATAATTTGGTCGACACCTATCCACCAGCATTTGATGGATATAGTACTTTTAAAAATGTATATCTATCTATGTAAATAATACAAAGAGCATTTGTGTGTGCAAGCACAGGGTCTTAAAGATTTTTCTATTGTTTACATAAATGGAATAAATTTATAGAAAAATAAAATTATCAGACTTTTGTGCGTTATTTGATTCTATTATTTTTTTAAACATTGAAACTTCGTGTGTAGCTACTTTAACCACTTCCTGCAGAGATTTAATCTCTAATAGCAATAGTTACCCCTAGTCATACCCCGTATGTACAAAAATTAGTCTTTCAGCATCTTAAAAAAGGAAAAGGCCATGATCTAATCTCTTCTTTAAGCATTAGTCAAGAAACAAGAAACTAGGGACTAGAAAGCAAAGTAAGAAAAGAAATCAAGTAGAAAAACAAAAGTACTATAAATATCAAGAAGACTAAAATAAATAAACACAATTAACATCCAGTCCCAAAGGCTCAGTGCTACAGTCTTGTCGATCAGTAAGTAGACAGGTAGAATATGAACAAAGAAAGGCAGTGTCTGATGTGATTCGTACTCAGTTCTGCTCTGTTCTGACATGCATAAAGTTATGCATGTATCTGAATGGAAGAAGTTGGAAGAAACCTCTAGTGCTTGAAGATTTTCCTACTTCACTGTCAAGCAAAGTAGTCATTCTTTTGGCAAAACAAAAAACAAACAAAACAACACCACAAAACAAAAGAAACAAAAAACAAACAACAACAACAAAAAAGCATCTAATATGCACCAAGCACTTTCTAGACACTAGGAAACAGTACCTTATATTGTCATAGGGGAAAAATACAAGATCAGTAAGTAAAAGATATAGTAAGTTTTATTGTGCTACATGCTAAGGAGAAAAATAAAGCTGGGTTGTCAGAAAATAGATGGGAAGGGTGGCATGTATTTGTAGGTGAGGTAGCCAGGAAGAAGACTTCAGTAACATTACATTTAAGTAGAGACATAAGAGAATTGAAAAACAGAGTCATGTTTAACACCGGTAGGAGAAGAACATTCCAGCTAGAAGAAAAAGCAAATGCAACACTGAGAGAGGGCTTTACCTTGTGTGACTGAGGAAAGCCAGGAGACCATGAGAGAAGCGGTGAGGTCAGAGAGGCAATGAGAGATATAAATTATGGAGACCTTGAAGCTCTTGTAATGATTTCTTGTTGTTGGTATTGAAAATAGACTGAAATAGGTCAAGGGTGGATACACGCGGGCGAGTTTAGAGTACTGAAATAATGCAGGTAAAAGATGATGATGATGATGTTTTGCAATGCTTTTCCTATAAGAACAACCAGTGTGATCCATGTGTAGAGTTAAAACTATTTCTTGGAACTGTCAACAACTCAGATGACCAATAGTGATATTTTTTATCCCATTCACAAGTCCAAGGAAAAAAATGTAAGTTGATCATAATAATTTTTAGCTAACTGTTTTCAGACATAATTCACTTGAGATTTGAAAGCCACTTAGGGCTGAATGTGGTGCTCCGTAGATTTAATTGATAGGACCGCACAGCTTCTTAGAATACATTTTGGCCTAGGCTCCTATCCATAGGTAGTTCTCTACTCAAGGAATTTAGAAAGCTTGCTTCCCTCTTTGTGCTATGTGATTCCATTTTGTATTTGTATTTGCTGAAAAAGCTATTTATAAAATGTGGGACTAAATGGATTGTATTAAAGAGTCACCATTGATGGAACAAAGTTCTGTATGACTTCTAATATTGCCTTATTTGGCCAGTAGCAATGTTTTATAGAACTTATAATACCTTTTTTAACTAATACATTTTTCTGAAAATTACTGTTAAAAATAAATAACAAAGTGAATCCCATGCACTTATGAAATTTTCTAAGTTCCAATTATTCATACAAATAGAGTGGGGTTTTTTTACTATTTGACCTACAATTTAACATTAGAATTCTACGCATGTCCTAACATCTTTTGGATTTATTTTCTGTAATATATCTTCCTATACTATAACATTCTATAATGTCTACATTTATAAAAGCTCAAACACTTTCTATGCCATATTTCTATATTCAAAGAGAGGATGCTCAGATACTTATATGACTGCACCTTTAAACTTAGAGTCATGTTTTTCTATGAGAAATATTTCAGTACCTAATACTAACCCTAAATTTACTTGAAAACATAAACTTGTTGTATTTCTACCCTTCTCATTACTATTCACCAGTCACCTCAAATGCCTTTTGTATATATTGATCTCATTAAACACTTGAATAGATTCCTATTTTCTAATAAATAAATAAAATAAACTCAAAGTAAAATAAAGAGCAGCCCAGGAAAATGGTACATGACAGAACAAGGCTGCTAATGGCAGCTCTCAATATTACTGCAGAAACAGCATTCTTTGAACGTTGGAGAAGTCCGGGAATGTGAGATTGCAAACCGTGAAGGTTCTGTGGTCAGCATCGTGGATGTAGTAGTTCTGCTTCTGCTACAATGCATCAGTGAACGCACTCTTCACCACTTCATTACTTACCAGGAAATGTGTAGTGTATTTCTTAGTGTTGGTACAACATATCACCTATGTGCTAAAAATTTTTGGTATGTGGAAATGGATAAAAATGCCAGCTAACATTTACTAAGGGCTAAATATATACAAAACAAACCTGATTTTGCCATTTCTCTGCTTAAGGTGTTACATCATTTTGAGATTGACAAAAATGAAACAAAGTTCTGCCTGGTTTGACTCTTACTTCACTCTCCAACATTAATTCTCATCACAATCCACTTGTTCTCTGTGTCCCAAGGCCTTTTCTCAGCTGTTTAACCATGTCATTCCATCTGTTCACACAGGACTTTTGCACATGCTATTCCCAGGCACTAAAGCTTAGAGAAGTGCCTTGTTTTCCCCCAAAGCATATCGTTAGTTAATGACACATTTGACCCCAGGTGTGTCTGATTCCAAATGTGTACCTTTCTACACAAAAAAAAAAGTAGTGAAAGCATAGAATTGAATTTGGGACAGAACATACATGAACTCAGTCTTCTAGAATCCTTAGTAGAGATGTCTGAACTCTTTCATATTGATGTCATTAGATTGCTGACACAACTAATCCACGAGTCAACAAAGTGAAAATGTCATCAAGACATTACCAACTCTAGAATAAAAAAAGTAACTAGGATGAACAATAATAAATTTTGCTGAATGGACTTTTAAACAATAATTTCAATTATTTCCCATTACTTTTAGTTGCTATTAATTGACTGATCCGCAGAAACCAATTATTCTCGCTTACCAGTGAAAATTCTTTGACAGATTACTTGATTCTTTAGTAGAATAGTTTTGTTTCATGTCTGACGGTACTGGCTAGCTACCTTTTCTCTAAGACATTCCTTTGGCTCTCCATTGTCATTATAATCTAATTTAAATTACTTTTCTTGTACCTTCTACATTTTTGACTCATCCTGATTGGCTCATTTCACCATTTTTTGTTCCCAGAGTTTATGTCTATAGAACATGAAAAATCAATCAGTTAAACTTGTTATTTGGCACTATTCATGTAGAAAAAAATAATACCACTGAATATGTTTTTTCTAATGAATTTAGTGTATCTGTGGTAGCGCAACCTAAGGCTCATCCTCTTTATTTATAGGTTGTCCACCTTGTGTCAAGCTCTTTACTCAACCAAACTTGTTCTTGTTGATGTCTATTTTTCAAAGCCTAGATACAGTGTCCCACATGTCTTACAAGTTCCTTTTCCCACTAACACTGCGGCTTACATTATTCACCATCCCGCCACTAAAATACTATTTCTTTTACCAGGTGGCTTTTCAGTTTGGTTGAAATATTTTCCACTGCAAATATACTACCTACGATAAAGTTAGAAAACACTGCAATACTTCCTTAAAATATATCACTGCACCTAATCTACTGTAACTGTTGATTAGTCCTAGAACATTACTTTCTCCGTAAAACCAAATAAATTAAATCCAAATTTGTACTTGGTATCTATCCTCTGAGGCTACAAATATCTTTGAAATATTGAACTAAGCAGAATGTAATTAGGCAGACTTCTTTTCCCCCCAGAATGTTCCAACTTAAAATATTATGGGCATCGCTGACTAGTTTCTCATATCTACCTCTGCCATTCTTCACATTCCAATTGGAGTAATCTTTTTCAAATACAACTCTGACCTTTTCCTGATCCCTCCACTCTTGCCAGCTTCCAAATTTTGAATAATTTATAATTGTTTTTGCTGAGGCCTAATGTACTTCACATCTCACACCATACTCCCCCATGTGCTCCCTGGGGTCTGTTACACAGGCTATTCTTCAGTTACTCTCTGCCACAGGGCCTTTGCATATGATGTATCCTCTTCCTGGAAATTTTTTCCTTCACCACCTTTTCTTCTTTTAGATCTAGTTCAGGCCTCAGGGTTATATTTTCAGATATATCTAAATAGTTTTATTACCCCATTACATGCTCTTACATGATCTCAAAGCACCATTTAGTCAAACACTGAATATTTGCTTTCCCCTACAGGGTAAATTGCTCATAATTAATTCTCATTAATTAATTTTCTAGCACCAAGAATAATATGTGACTAATAAACAAATTAGTGAATTAATGGATAAATTTGATTGTAATGCCAGTTCTATAATGAGAAAGTGAATCATTGATCAATGGTTGTCACAAATAGATAGGTGATATAAGAAAAATAAAAAGCTAGGACCATGGACTCTCCATAACTTATTTTTTCACATTCAAATATTTACTTTTCCCTTTTTGGTAACTAAGATGTGCTCTCAATAGCCAGAGCATGACAAATGACATCTATTCCATCCCAATACTTATGACCATGATTGGGAGTATAAATTATATATTCTTAAGTTTGTCTTCATCCCTGCAGTATATAGTAAGAATTTAGTTTTTAGCAAATATCTAACAAAGGATGGGAAGAAAAACTAGTTTACACATAAGATACTGTGTGGCGTATCAAAAAGAATGGTAGGGTATGAAGCAAGGCCAACCTAAATTTGAATCTTTGACTTCTGGGTTGAAAATATATAAAGTCCTAGCTGTGTGACCTTGAATGAGCCATGTCACCTGGTTTATTTCTGTACAATGAGCATAATATCTATCTGCCAAAGTTACCATAACAAAAATAATAAAAATATTAACTGTTGAGATGATGATAGACCTTTCATTCATGGACAGTATTTGCTGCTGTTCTGTTATTGGATATAGATGTTGATTATGATGATATGAAGATGATGATGATCATATTAGAGCTCAGTAAGACTGGATTGTCTTATCTATAGAATAAGAACATCCCAAATGTTTCTGTTACCCAAAATAAACAACTTAAGATATCACCACTTTTTAAAACAAGTTATTGTTTTAAAATGTATTTTTACTTGGATTTATTCCTTTACAACTGGAATGGTTAATTATTGTTATAGATGAAGATTTCCATTCTTTTTTTTCCCACTAAAGATATTTTCTCTGGATTATGTAATTGCAATTTCATCAGTTTTCTGTCTACCCAGGGGGAAAAAAGTGATCAATACAGAGTAGCTTAAAGAAAAAACCAATTAAGGTTATTTAAATCAATATGTTTAAATTGCAATAATTTATACTGCACATTTGCAAAAACACAAAGCTTACTTCACCGAGCTTTATGTAGAGTCAGCAGAAATTCTGTGTAGGGAATTCTATACTTGTATTTCATTTTAAATGTGTAAAATGGAAGGTTCCATTTTTTTTATGTTGCTGATGAATAATGTGTTTCACTTTCTGTTGTAAATGCATTAAAATACTTCTTTGAAAACGATGGCAAAATATTCATATATTAAATAAACTTTGAATTTGTGATATTAAGATAGATGACATTGTCTTTAAATGTAGCAGATTAATTGGGTTTATTCATTTTTATTTTATAATTTGGAATTGGGTAAATGTTAACCTTCACTTAGTGATTTAAAAAAAAAAAGCCTAAGAAAACCTGTTTAATGGAAAAGACTAGTAGTTACACTGTCGAAACCAATATAATAATACAGAAAAATTCAGGTGAAAATAATCTTTATAAAATCCATTTTGGGAAAGTATCTCTAAGTCAAGGGAAGGTGAAGAAACTTATAAAAAATTTCTTCCAAATTAGATCTGAGGCCAAAAAAATGTCCTTTTTCCCCTTATTAGTTATATTACTCTTGTACATTATAAAGCACATTACGTACAGAATATTTCTACATACATTTTGTAATTTGATTACTACAATAATCCTGTGAGGTGATTAAGAGAGATTAATGTTCCCTCAAAGAGGTTAAATACAATCTTGAAATTGGGCAACTAATAAGTGGCATAAACTTTTCTGGGTGTTTTTTACAACTGATCCAGTGATTCTTCTACACTACTACAAATCTACCTATCTGTCTATCTATGGCCAATGGAGGAAAAAGATAAGCGTAGCCTTTTTTATGTGGGGAAAAAAAAGCTGTGAAAAGTGACTTCAAATTTATCATTAAGCAAATATAGTAAAATTTTCCAGAAAATGCAAATGTAATTTAAGCATTTGGCCCCCAAACAAAGGTAAACTTATAATCTATTATAGTATACTCAGCCTGATAATACCAGCAAAATATTACAAAAAATGTAATTTTAGGAAAGCAGCATGCCAATCATAAATATTATAGTTAATAATGGATCCCTTAAGCAGTCTAAGTTTTTCATTGGGCTAAATGAAAAAAGTACAGTAAATATAGTTAGCCACTCTCAGGATCACTTACTTGATTTGCCTGCTGCTCAGAATGTGCTTCCTCTTCATATAACTACCTCAGGTCTCAGCCCAAATTCCACCTCCTCAAAATGACCTTTCCTGATCAGGCTAACTATAGCATAGTAGACCAATATTGATGACGGTATGGCATGCAATTATTCTTCACACTCTGCATATTTCAGTTGGCTGACATCGAGCAATCATCCAGGTTGATTAATAAGCCTACAAAGAGTCAGTGTGAGACACCAGTTTGCTGATCTGGTTGTGCCAGTTCAGATCATGAGATACCCATGCATAGCGATAACTAGAAGGGCTCTTTAATTCTCATCTTTATGAAGATAACAAACCAATTTGCTGAAAATGACTGAATCTATCTTCTATGGTAAGAACTATACAAATTTCGTGGTATATTAACTTAAGCAAAAATATATACAACTCAATATATCTTTCAGTGGTTCTAACATCCAGTTCCTTTTCTTTCAGTATTGAAGATAACCATTAACAAGCATGATTGATGCAATTATTCTTATCAAAATTTGAGTTAGGGCTTCATTTTTCTAGATTGTTCTAGATCAGTTGTTAATCTTCATTGTGTCCCACAATCTCTTATTTTTATGACATTCTGCAATGGAGTGCAGAATGGAATGCTGTTTCTTTGTTTTAGGGCCCTTTTAAAAATTTATATTATATATTATATAATAACCTTCAAATGCTCAAAGTTTGCCTTAACAATGGCCTGAGTTACATTTACTTCCCTGAAATTCACTCGTGAAAATACTAACAATCTGCTTTACTGGTTAATTTGGTGATGACTTTTGTTACTCTACTTAGACATGCACATCCATTCTTCTGTCCCTTAGCACATTGCCCTGCTTATACTATCTCTACTAACTCTGTTGTTTTCCTTGCTTGGTAGCCATAGTAGGAAGCTGACAGAGCATATCTCCTTTGTCAGAAAGATTCATTTTCTGATCAGGGTCTAAACAAAATAGGTCCCCAATAATTTAGCCCTCTAGCAGTTATATATCAGGGGAATTACTATTTCCCACTTAACCCCCATTTTCACATGTAATACAGATGATCACTTCTTCAATGTTACTTATGCTGCTACTTTAAGGGTAATTGTGATGATTAATTTTAGGTGCTAACTTAACTGTAATAAGGAATATCTAGAGAACTAGTGAAGCATTATTTCAGAGTATGTCTGTGAGGATATTTTCAGAGGAGTTTGGTGTGTGAGTCCATGGGCTGAGAGGGAAAAATACACCCTCAATGTGGGTGAGCATCATCCTGTTCAGATGGGGACTTGAATAAAAGAAAAAGGCAGAGGAAAGACAAATTCTCTCCCTCTTCCCTTCCTCTTCCTCTCCTGTTCCCCTCTCCACTGGAGCTGAAGCACCCTTCTTCTCCAGCCCTTGGACCTCAGAACTCCAGGTTCTCCAGCCTTTGTATTGCAAGACTTACACGAGTGCACCCCCAGTTCTCAGGCTTTCAGCCTTGGACTGAGGGTTATACCATTGGCTTTCTGGCTTTTGGATTTGGACTGAGCCAATCACCAGTATTGTGGGGTCCTCAGTTTACAGACAGCCTGTCACAGAGCTTCTCAGCCTCTCAGCCTCCATAATTATGTGAGCCAATTCCCCCTAATAGATCCCCCCTCTCTCTATGTATATAGACTCCTTTTGGTTCTATCTCTCTGGGGAAACCTGATTAATACTAATACAGTAATATATATCACGAACTATGACATGTTTGTGATTTTAATCTATGTGAAGGCTAATATGTTATCCTGCCACTGGTTTATGAGTGCTTACAGACAACAAAAGACTCCTGAGCCAGAGACAAAAAAAGTTTAGTTCACACAGCAATGGAAATAGCAATTTTATCATTATCTTCTTATGCCAGGTCCTCAAGCCACAATTCCCACAGGGTCACCTAAAGAGGGTAAGGTGACACATGTTACAGGAGAAGAACCCTGAACTTAGGGAACCCAAACATTTTATAACAGGCAGTAAGCAAGTTGTTATTTGATCCAGAAGGAGGCTATCTCTCTCTTATAAGGTTTTAAGCAAATCAGCTCTTTGCTACTGAGGGATGCACTATCCTATCTTCCAAGGCTATTCACTATAAAGACATTCTAGGAAAGATAGGGAATAGCTGTCAGTGCTTCTGCCCACAACATGAACAGAAATGTAAAATATTTGTGTAAAAAAATCCACGTTTCCCAACAATATCTACCTCTCATATTTATACCATCTTCTATATACCATTTTGGCTTCTGGTGAATTTTCCAACTTCATCAGCTGCTCTAATTAATATGACTGATACAGTCTGAGATCAAATTTGTGCAATTTTTTTTCATATAGCATTTAATTAAAGATACCACAATAGCACTCACTCCAAGTAACAGGATGAGGCCAACCTGAAGTATTGACCTCAACCATGCCCCTAGGGTCCTGTGTTCAACCAGCTGAGCAAATCCCATAAGCCATCAGGGTCCACCTGGCTTTCTCCTTATGCTCCTATGTTGACCTTTTCACTTTTCCTGAGGCATCAATCCAAGTACATCAGTTTGTATTAGTAATTACAATGATTCTGCCTTGGCATGCAAGAATGCCTAGGGCAATTTTATCAACCATAAAACATTCTAGGACAGTGAGTCCTAGGACACTGACTTGAATGTCTTTCATGGCCAAGGTATCACTTCAACTAAAGTCAGAGATAAATTTCACACCATCATTTCTAACTGGATGACTGTCATCATAGCCATGACCTCTGTATAGATATCAAGTTAGTTTTCCCTTTGAAAGCTTCCCTGAGTAATCAAAGGTAGCTTCATTTCGGAGAGACCTCTGCAGTCATTTGAAGGTTAACATAATCTACTGGTATTTCTCTAACACATGAAGGTCTTTTATAACCTCCACTAAAGTATTAAATCACCATGATTTGGGGAGGAAGGCAAGTTAATGTCCAGCTTCCAGACAAGAAGGGTTTGTACATGGTGTCCTTGGTAAAAATTTTTTAAAAATGAAAATAAATTTTAAAAATGCTCTTATAATTATTGGAACCCAAAGTGGGACCTACATCAACAGGGGGCCCAGGTTGACAGTACCTTCATCATGGCATCCCAGTCAGCTGGTGGACCTTAGAGTTCCATTTCAGTTGAAATGATTATGACTAGATCTTGTTTTGGATGGGACTTCCTGAGGGGAACCAGTCCACCTTTTCTGTTTGTCCATGCCACCATCCAGGAGCTATTTGCCTGCCCAGGGAATGAATACACAACAGTTATGGGAGTAGGGGATGGGAAGGTATAAAACATACTGACAGCTGTTTTTGCCTGGAAGGTCCAAGAGTTGAGGCCATGTTCTGCAGTTTCTGATAACATTTTAGATAAGATTAACGAGACTGATGATCAAACCATGATCAGAGCAGCTAGCAGGAGATGACAGCAGTCAACTAAATTAAGGTGCCTGATTCAGTAGTTTAGGGGAGCCACATGAGAGTGTTTACCTTAATGAGAAATCCTTCAGGGGTGCTTCTGAAAGACAAAGATCATTAATGTCCCTCCTATCATCATACTTTCTGGGGTCTAAAATTTTTTCTCCCCAGGTACTATGATGATATTTTTCTCCTTGTATCCCCCCTCTCCCCAAATTGTTGTGTCTCATTCCAGCAGCTGTAACTTAACATTTTCTTCCACCCTCTCTTACTTGAACCCAGAATTTTGTTTGGAAGGGTCAGGTAAAAAAATGACAAAGTTTCTATAAAACTTACAGAGACACATTATGTTCACCACTTTAACCCACGTAGGCCACTACTGGGAGACTTGGTGTGCAGTGTACTTGACCAAGTGATCATTATCATGATCTAGGACCCTCTTAGTTCAAAAATGGAATCCTGGTGGCTGAACTAGAATTAGTATGAATACCCTAGGTCACCTTTTGGCTGTACCTAGTGTGCTAACCAGATGAGCCTAAAGTTGCTATTAGGAATTTTTAAAAAAAAAAGTGTTATGTCCACGAACAGTCAGGATAGAACTTGTTTTTAAACAAGCCTATATAACTCCTTACCCTTTTTATGAGAATTACACAGGAAGTGGTCTAGAGGAGATGATCTATTTTTAAGGAAAGCTGTATTCAATGAAAAAAAAAAAGAGTGCCTTACTAAAGTATGTGGACCAGAGTGAGGTAAGGAAAGCAGATTTAAAATTGTTTAATTTTGTTTTTGAATAGGCTTTTTCAACACTAGACAAAACAAACTGCCTATGGGTAATAGGAGATATGAAATGTCAATCAAATATCTTGACTATTAGCTTGTTGTTGAGTAGCTTTTGCAATAAATGGCACCCCACTGTCAGTACACAAATGATTTAGAAAGCCAAAAGCATAATGCAGATTAGTTTCAAAGGCCACGGTGTGGGGTAGAAGTAGGCAGATATGACTGGAAAACAAACCATAACCTGAAAAGTATCAACAGTGGTGAGGTACTTTCAATAGCACTGAGAGTATGTCAACGACCTGATATGGTCAGTATGCCAGGAGTGGGCAGAAACCATGATCTGTGCAATACAGCTTCCCTTTTGGTGAGAAAAAATGGTCAACTTTTATCAGGATATGCAAGTCTGGCATGCAGTGGTATCTTCTGCATCAAAAACATAGAGTCCTTCATTGTTTCCCTCGTGTATGATGGAGGATGTGTTTCCAAGTCCAGGATGATGATGGATCCAGGAAGCAATGGAGGCAATCTTGGTGACACAGACTCATTGACCAGCTTCATTTCAGTTGGGCTCATCAGAGAATGAGCTAGTACTGTGTGCATCCAAATGAATAACCAAATTGGTTCGATTAGTTGCTACTATTTGTTCCCACAGTTTGTAGACCAAAGAGGAGTGTCTTTCATTTTCTATGTGGCAGATCAAATAGGTAGGGCATTGGTAAACAAATTCAAAGATCATTTAAAATGTAATAAGGTTCTTCAATAAGAGCATTGGCAAGAGCTATAAGAACAGTTGAGTTCTACCCAGTGAGTGGAACAACCACATCCAATTTTAGTTCTGTCTAGCTGGCACTAAGGATGAAAAGGTAAGCCAACCCAGTTTACATCTTTGAGTTTCAACTTAACCAACTCATCAGTGAACTAAGTGTAAGCATTAATGGAATCTTTGTATGTCAAAAAAATTACTTATTGGTTTGTTCATTCAAACCTGTGTGGTGTTCATGGACTATTAGTAAATAACAAAGCATAATTTTAAAAATACTAATATAAAATATACTTTCTCTTCAGATTTCGATTTCAACAACTGTAAAATCCTATCAAGATTTTTTCTTTTTGATATCAAGTATTTTGATGACAAGTCTAGATAAACATACAATATAAAAAAACTGCTTCTAAAATGTAAAATGTTATACAGACTAAATATTGATGGAAGGCACATTATTGATTGAGGTAGCTAAATGAATTAGAAAGGACACAGACTTCAGAACTTAAAGTTCAAGTCAAATCTCTACAAATTAAAAATAAGAGGTCTTGGGAATATTACACAACTTAATTTTCTTACCTAAAAAAATTAGTTTATGACCTATTTAGTTGATTGCAGTTGATAAGTATACTGAAGCAATGTAGATAATGCATCTAGCAAGAGTAACTCAAAGATAGTAAGGACATATTAATTTCTTCTTCATTCTATATTGATGTCACATTAACAGAAATACTTCATCTATTGTAGAAATAGAGTAACATTTTACTTCTTCCAAGTAATTCTCTGAGAAGCCTGTGTATGTTCTGGGGTTTCAACATTTCCCCAGAAGACATTGGCCTCAAAAAATAATCTTTTAGAAAAACAACCAAAACACTCAACATAGGTACTCATAAACTCTACTATCAAAAGAAAGAAAAGGTCTTTCCTGGAGATGAACCTGGGTTCAACTCTAAGAGCAAATAATTACAATGCATTATGATATCTTACATTTTTACAAATATTCATAAATCACCTTTCATACTTAATATTCACAGAAATATTTGGAGAGTAGAATATGGGAGGGAAAGTAGATTTGAAGTGGAAAGTATGTTTAGCTTTCTGAGGGAGCCTATTGTTAAGTTCACTATGTTTATTTTTCTTTGAAAATATATTCAACTTTCAAATATGTGAATAGAAAAATAATTAAACCCTACAATCATTTATGGGTTGATTCATGTCTATTAGCTGTATGAAAGTAAACTTAACTCAAACAATAATGAATAAGACCACCAATTCTTAAATTATAGCACTATTTCTTGAAGTAAGGTATACTTGTTTATTTTCTGGATTTATAAACTACATTAAGTGTCTAGGTGTCCACACCAAAGAAGAAATAAAACATCCCCTCCTCTCAAAATAAGAACTTGATTGAAAATGCAGTCTTCCCACATAACTCAAAATGACACATGCCTTTTTCAGAGAGCATCCTGTGAAGGGGTCAAGGAGAGACGCCTTGGTGGCCACAAGGATGCAATAAAAAGAAAACTGGTCTACAGGGGCATGATGTAGTTGAGAATTGAATTTAGTGATTAATTTAACCTGTACTAGCCAAAGTAGCATTTTATATCTGTTTTAGATATAATTTTGTGTATGCTTATTTTGGTAATAGTTTCACAGAATGCTTCCTCAACATGGCCAGATTTTGGAATTGCATTCTTGCTTAAATGGCCCAATGAATCAATTCAATTTAGTCCAACAACTGGTTTAAGGCTATGTTATCTTCTCTTGAGTTGACTAGTTTATTTGTCTTTATATAAATCTCAGTCCAAAAATATTTCTGCTGAATCAGCATCACCACTTCCTGCAGCTAGCCATGAAGTAATTTCAGCTGAGGTTTGAAATTAGGCAAGATAATGAAATGGACTGACAATCTGGCTCAGACCCTAATTTATAGTCTTGTTTAAAATTAAAGCTGGTTTTGTCCTTGGCCCTGAGACTAGAGAAACACAACATGTTTAGACCTATCATTAGGGCAACCAAAATAATGTAGCAACTATATTTGTTCTTGGAATCGTATATTTTCTTTCCATCTCCTTACTGCTCCTGCCTTGACACATCCCTAGTAATGGTCTCCCTGTCTATACGTCAAATCCACATGGATGCACCTCTCCCCACTGCTGTTCTAACACTGCCTCTGCCCTGCACCTTCTTCTCCCGCCTCTCTTAAGATATATTTGTCCAAATAAAATTGCCTCAAAGCATTTTTTAAAAATTTCTACCTTTCATCTATCACAGATGTTTTCAAGAAGCAGACACTGAAATGTAGTTTGGGGTGCAAGATATGGGATTAGCACTCCAGAAAAGAAAGGGGAGGGTGTAGGATTAGGTACAAGAAGAAGCTGATTTGCAGTGAAGGCATGAAAAACCCTTGGCTGGCCCAGGAGAAAGCTCTGCAGCAAATACTGCCCATCAGAGCTGTACTACATTGGGCTTAAAGGACTAGATCCTTATAACTTGTCTTGCTCAGTCACCACAAGAAAGCTCCCGTAGGAGCTGTGTAGTCTGGCAGTGTTGCTCCCAGAACTGTCAGCTGGAAGCCATGGGCTGACTGCATACCCCACAGAGGAGCAGAAACTCTTGTTTAAGGGGGGATCTAGAAAGAGCATCTGTGTGTCATTCTGACTCATATGATCAAGTAATTCATACCAAAGTCCTGAGTGTTAATGGCTTAATTCAATGCTTTATCAAATGTATTCTTCTGAATCGGTGTTAAGAGGTATTCTAAGGAAAAAATATTTTGTGTCCAATAAGTCCATGAAACTGTATATCATGCAAAGTTAAAGGAGTCCATTTGCTGCAGAATTTATCATCTTTTTTAACCTATTAACTACTATACAATGAGACACCAAGAGGAAAGCTATAGAATGGATATTTCCCAAATATATGTGTGTGTATATATATATATATATATATATATATATATATATAATACACTGAAGCTTTAATTTTCTCCTAAAAATATATTCAATATCTTTCATAACACTAATGACCCACACAGCACAATTTAGGAAACTCTACTACAGGACACAGATCACAAAAAATATAAAACTTGCATTTCTCAGGAGATTTCCGAAAATAGTCTTAAAACAGGAGACTGCAGCAAATGCTGTGAACGTAAGTGCTTTTAGTGCTTGTAAGGCAAGCATTAAAAGTGGCCCTTAACAGCACAGTCTCTTTGATGGTATTGAAAGAAGGATGCTGTCTGCTATATTTACAGTAAAACAAAGAAGAATGGAATAAAATTCTAGCTCCAACAAAACAGAGTAATGTTAACACATCAGGAAAATCTAATCAATGTCTTTTGTGCTTTAGTCTTTTCCTTTAAGGAGACTGGTTGTCAAACCAGAAAGTTTAGAACAAACACCACAAACAGAAAATTACAACACCAGGACAGGTGAGGATGTACAAAATCTACTAAATATTTATTTTTATTTTTATTTTTTTCATAATATTATGGGGTACAAACGTTTAGGTTACATATATTGCCTTTGCACAGCCTGAGTCAGAGCTACAAGCATGCCCCTCCCCCAGACTGTTCACCACACCCATTAGGGGTGAATATTCCCATCTCCTCCTCCCCCCTGCCACCTGCCCAACACCCAATGAATGTTACTTCCATATGTGCACATAAGTGTTGATCAATTAGTACCAATTTGATGGTGAGTATATGTGGTGCTTGTTTTCCCATTCTTGTGATATTTCACTTAGGAGAGTGGACGCCAGCTCCATCCAGGATAATACAAGAGGTGTTAGTTCACCATTGTTTTTTATGGCTGAGTAGTACTCCATGGTATACATATACCACATTTTATTAATCGACTCATGTATTGATGGGCATTTGGGTTGTTTCCACATCTTTGCAATTGTGAATTGTGCTGCTATAAACATTCAAGTGCAGATGTCTTTATTATAGAATGCCTTTTCTTCCCTTGGGTAGATGCCCAGTACTGGAATTGCTGAATCAAATGGTAGTTCTACTTTTAGTTTTTTGAGGTATCTCCGTATTACCTTCCATGGAGGTTGTACTAGTTTTCCCCAGCAGTGTATGAGTGTTCCTATCTCCCCACACCCATGCCAACACTTGTTGTTTCGGGACTTTTTGATAAAAGCCATTCTCACTAGAGTTAAGCGATATCTCACTGTGGTTTTGATTTGCATTCCCTGATGATTAGGGATGTCAAGTACTTTTTCATATGTTTCTTGGCCATTAGCCTATCTTCTTTTGAAAAGTTTCTGTTGATAAAAATGAAAATTGCTAGGGTACTCGCGGGGTCTGGGGCGACAGGCCCGCGAGAGAAGGCAGGTGGAAGGGCAGCGCTTGCCGTTGGTGCAGCTCCCAGGACCCTGCGAGGCGCGTGAGGTCGGCGTGGGCGGGCGCAGGACCCACCGTCTCCGCCGTGGGGATGCGAGCCATGGGTGGAAGAGCCTGGGAGGCTGCTGACTTGACGCTGATCCCGGCCAAGCCCCAGAAAGCAGTGTTTGAGAGCATCTGCAGGATATAAACCTGAAAATACTGGAGAAGGAACCAAGAACTTTCAAAGCAAAGGAGCTGTGATCATGGCTGTGCGGAGGCCAAGCTGATCACTCTGTAGAGAGGAAACTGCAGACCTGTCCTCCCTGAAACCCAAGTTAAACAAGCTAGGTGTCCCCCGCTATGCAGTGGGGAAGGAGCAGATCAGGACTGAAGTGTAGGCCTTCCAGCCTGTTTCAATGGAGAAATCTTACTGGATGAAAAGAAAAAGTTCTGTGATCCGCAAAGGAGAAAGATGATATTTACGGGATTTATTTGTCTGGCAGTGTGATACAACTTCTTCCGAGCCTGAAATGTTGGCTTCTCTGGACACCCGGAAGGCAGAGGTTTCATCTTCCTGGGAATTTTTTTAGTGGAATCAGGCAAACAGGGCATTCTTTTAGAGCACCGAGAAAAAGAATTTGGAGACAAAGTAAGCGCACTTTCTATTCTGGAAGCTGCTAAGAAGACCAAACCACAGACTTTGGCTTCAGAGGAAAAATGATGAAACTGCCCAGCTCAGGAATAACTAGGAGTATTCGCCTGTGTTCACGGGATGTGTTATGTTTCCACTCTTGTCCCTAAGGAGTTAGAAATGCACTTATACATATTCTCAGTATGGCTTAGTAATGTATTTTAATATTGTATTTTGTTTAGACCCAGTAGGACAAAATAGCCTCAAAACAAGACTGACAAAAATCGAAGAAACTGGTGAGGGTTATTTCAGCTAAATCCTGGAAAATAGGAGGCTTAAAATTGACTGCTGCACCTCATTACTAGCGTATATGGTATTTGAGTGCTATTTGAAATGGTTTTTATTTTCGTGTCTTCAAAAATCTAAGAAGAGTTGATGCTTGACTTGAAGATTAGAAAATATAAGGGTTTCAGTTTGTGTGTTTTCTATTAATAACTTCATATAATGTCAAAGTAATACTCATATAAAGGAAATGATGTGCTCTGGGATAGTTTGATAAAGGTAAATTATAAAGTGAAAAAAATTAAAATTGCTGGTGAATCAAAACTTTTGAGTCAGGGTAAATTTTCCAGATGAGACAAAAGGTTCATTTCAGAAATCACAAAGTTGTAAGCAAATCAGAATTCCTGAGAGAAAAATCTGGAAGATCATATTAAATAGATGGTTTGTAAACATTTGAAAAACATTAAAAACAATAAAATTTCTCCACAAATTAATCATGACAAAATAACTTGATTTTATTTTTTAAATTGTTATTTTAATGGTAGATCCATATGATATTATAAGCATTTCAAAATTTTTGCTGAACACATGCTGCACTAGGCAATTTATGATCTGGTGAAATATGGTAAAATACTGAAAGATATTAATATTATTCTATGGATTCCTTTCTGATGAAAAGTATTGATAATTTGTTAATGTTTACTTAGAGGAAATACTATATTTACATGCCACTGAACTTGATATTATTTTTATGAACTTTACTCTACCTACTTGTCATTTATATCGGCAACATAGGTAAAAATATAGATAGCATGCTTATCAAATCCTCAAGCCACACAAAATTAGAGAAGAGATATTATGCATTGGCATTCAAAATCCAAATTAGAAAAGATCACTATATCTGAAAGTATAGCTTCAAACTGAGATTAATTTAATAGGAACATATATTGATTTATAGATTGGTCCAATAAATTTCTTGCACAAGCATATGCTGGATATGACCAGACATTGATAAAGTTCATAGAATAAAGATTTGGAAATTTTAGTAGATTAAAAGCTTGATATGTTTCAATGCTCTAATGATGCTGTTTAAAAACCTAACATAATGTTACATGGAAATAATAGAATTGTTCTGTTCAGAGATTAAATTCAGATGTATTTTACTTTGTCTTGGAAATCTCACATCTGTAATATATTCAGTCTTGGCTTTGATATTTGAATAAAAGGTTGACAAACTACAAACCTTTGAGGTACAAAAACCAAGATGTAATTGTGTAATTAAAAATATTTGAAGAAACTGTTGATTTCAGCTTGGAGAAGCCCCAACTAAAAGATTAATATTGGTTTTGGACAGGGTATCATAAGTAAAAGGGAATAATCTTGTAATGTGATGTTCCAGAGTAAAAGATAAGGAAGGTGTTTGTATGTTTATGTGTTAGTCTCCTAGGGCTACCATAACAAATTACCGCAGACTGGGTGGCTTAAAACAACAGAAATTTTTTCTGTCACAGTTCTGGAGGCTGGAAGTCCAAAATCAAGGCGTCAGCAGGGCCGTGTTCCCTTTGAAGGCTCTGGGGAAGAACGCTGCCTTGACCCTTCCTTGTTTTTGGTAGATGTCAGCAATCCTCACTGGCTTGCAGTTGCACCTCTCTAATCTCTGCCTCTGTTGTCCCGTGATATTCTCCCCTCTGTGTGTCTTCACATGGCCTTCTTATAAGGACACTGTGAGTCATTGGATTTAGGGCCCACTTTAGTCCAATATGACCTCATTTTAACTAGTTACATTTTAAAAGCCCCTATTTCCAAATAAAGCCATATTCTGAGGTTTCAGGTGACATGAATTTTGGGGAAATACCATTTAACTCAGTACAGTTTGGTTCATTGTTTTCAGCAATGAAAAAAATGTTTCAGTTCATTTTAGGATAGCTTTTCAAGCTACTCCTACTGTCTACAATGATAATGGGGCACCCCATGAAATAATGAGCTTCCAGTCATGAGGTGTCTTATGTTTTCCTGTTGTAATAGAAAGAAAAACGTCATAAAGTTGCCATAGCTGACTTTTAAATTTTTTGAAATAAAACATAATTGAACATATTTGTCTGATACATCTAAGAAAAATTGGAGGATCCCAAAAATTTCTTGGGAATGACTAAAGACTCATCAGTAAGGGACACTTTTTAGTATATGATATTCTTAAAAGATTCTTATCCAAGTCTCTAAAAAACAAAGAATCATATTAGAAGGAAGGATAGGAGCAGATATGGTTTATAATAATTTTCTCTCCTCTTTTTTTTCAATTTAATGTTGACAGTTTCCAGATTTGTAGATTTCCAGATTTAAGATGTCTATTACTTATTTTTCAGCATTAATCCATTGAGATATTGGTGAATTTTCCACAATGAAATAACAAGCTGCTAGAATATGGCTTTGTGTCATGTATCTGCATTTTCCTAACACTATATATTCCTACTAAATTAGGAAAAGAAGGTTGACAGCACTTTTAATGAAGTCCACCTCAGTGCAGACAATATTCTCTGAGGGCCCCACAAGAGCAGTGAACTATCATTAACATAATTTAGTCACAGAGCCTTGATGGAGAATCGATAATTCCAAAAACAAAGAGATGAAAAAATTAAATCTTCACAATCCCTTTTTAGACACTTTATAAAATGATTTGATCTCAGACTTTTTTTAAACCCTTGGTCAAACATGTTTCTGTATTTTCTGACCAGAAATGCAACTTGTAGTTCCAATTCCAAGGTGACTTTCAGTCAGTGCAGGTGCTGTACACATATACGCCTGACATTTGAATCCGGCCCTTCTCAAGGACTCAGGTTAATTTTGAGATAAGCAGTGATTTCAGAAGAGAATGAAGTTACTAACAGAAAAATCTTGCCAACACTATGGATGTTAAGGATGTATTCCTCGAAGAGACTGGCTGCCTTTCATCAAGAATTGAGACTATTGAATGTGGAAAACTGATTTTAGAGCAAACTTGGCCAGACTATACAGGTTTTCAGTGTTCATTATCTTCATTATTTGTGTGTATACATATAAATATATAGAAAGGAATCAACTGGGGCTTGGCTAAAATAGTTGAACAATTCTGGAGGAAAAGCTTATGTGCAGAAGGGTAATGGAAAGGAATTATGAATAACCTCCACCCAGCCAGGAATATATTAATAAAATAAATTAATTAATTTTAAAAAACATGCCCCAGCTAAGGAATTCTATGTGATCTGAAAAAACCGCTAAAGTCCTTAGTCTTTAAAAGTTAACTCATTTACATGAGAATGTATCTGAAACCCAAACAGTTCACTTTGTTCACAGATTTTCTGGATTAAGCAATTATCAATACTCTATTTTACTTTGACATTAAGATACTTCCCTTTTATGCTATTCTGAGAAATATTTAGCTTCCAGAGGGGTGTAAATATAGTTAAGTATTTTTTAAAGTTTTAAAATATATTCCACAGATATCCTTTTAACTAACAGAAAACACTTGACTAAAGGAAAAGAAGAGTAAAGATGTACATAAAACCTATCTTTCAACACCTGAAAGATAAACATCACAAAAAGAATGTAAATAGATTCATTATAGCCTAATTGAGTGGAAAGTAGATCTCACAAATTCTGGGATCTTTGTTTTGTTCACTGACATATACCCAGTACCTAGAACAGTGATAGGCATATGATAAACAATAAATATTTGTTTAATAAATGAATAAAACCATAAGGTGACACTTCACTTCAACATGAAGATTTTCAATAGGAATATTCAAAGTTAGAAGTAAGCTGCCTGCTGCAGTACGATTTAAGTATTAGAATTGTCTGAGCATTTGACTAACAAATATTTAAGTATTAAATGCATAGTTCACCAAAATATCCCTTATGGCAATTTCAAGCAATTATGAAAGTCTGCAATTTTTAAATGCTATTCCCCCATCAATGACTTAGATGATATGTTATATAGGCTGTATAGGTAGAAGATCATGACTAGGAACTGATTCTCTGTGTGGGGACCATATAAGGGGAAAGAAACAAATAGTTAATGACCTCTGAGTAAGATGGCATTGAGTATGAAACTTCAGGTAAAATAAAGAAAGAAAAACGGAAGCAGGGAGTAGGGGGAGAGTTGCTGCGGCAACATGACATAGGGAAAAGTGTGCAGTTTTTGGTCCATACAAGTTTGAATTGATTCTGATATTTCCAATTTTTTCTACAGCCTAGCACAAGCTACATTCCCCCAGTTCACTTACCCATATGATGGGTAGAATAATAGTAGCTTTCTCAGAAGGTGGTAACATTCATTAAATGAGATAATCTGCATAAAGCACTTTGAAGAGTCTAAACTACAGAATAAGTGTTCTGTAAATATTAGTGTTCAACATCAGCATTATAATGTGCTTCATTTTAGTAATAGTATATGCACGTGGCTTTCAATTCTCTTAACAAAACAGCAGAAGGCTGAGTGGTTTCTGTGACCATCTTTGAAATTTGTCTGCCATCCTGGTTTTGGGAAAGCCTTGTCTTAGTGGCTGATGAAATAAATATCTCTTAAATTTTATACTTTTTAAATTTTTAATACATTGGCCATAATTTTTGCTTATGTTTCAATAATTTGTTTTGTTGAGTTGAAATAATATTGGCATTCATGAACAGTACAAACTACATAGGTTGAAATTTTTGGTCAGAATCAACATTTTAAATGGATAATTTTACTTTCTTCTTCCATATTATACCCATTTAACAGGTTCATTCTCCTTCATGCTACTGTTGCACATTAAGAGATAAGCCTTCTTGTGTTGGTCATCAACCAAGTATATAAAATTGGGTTTTTCCCCAAATACTTGAAGTTCTACAAAATGAACATTGGCATTTTATAAAGTACTTTTCTTTTAATTAAACACCCAAGCATATGCTATAGAAAATTTATTTCACATGTAAATAACTCATTTGTACTCAACTAAACTTTCACTTAAGAAAGCTTTGATATTCAAAAATCTTATATAATTTTATAGTGACTTTTATTTTAAATAAGAGTTGTATTTTTGCTACTCAGAAATGAATCTTGAATCTTCAATGCTCAATTTAAGATATAAATTTCAAGTTGCAATGTTTGATGTCAACCTTACAGTCTCTACCTTCTTAAAACACTTATACTACATGATATCAGATTCTATACCAAGCAAGATTATTGTACTTAAGTTATTAAAAAATGTACTCTTAACAAAGGTTGCTTACAATGCTACCATATTATCTCATAATTAAAGCCACAATATTCCATTTTTTTTTCACCTTGACCAGTCTTAAACATATTTCATAATATGGCACTGTCACACGGACACAGACACACACACACACTTACAAATAACTGAAACAAATTTACAATGAAACAATATCTAAAGTTACCATAGGCAAGTGTGCCCTGATATTTTTTTTTCCTCATTTCTTGTTTTTAAATTTCAAAATATTAAGGGAGCACAATTGTTTTTGTTACATGGATACCTTTTATGATGCTTAAGTCGGGGTTTTCATTATGCCCGTCACCCGAATAGTGTTCATTGTACCTGACAGGTAGGTTTTTATCCCTCCTCTGCTCCCCCCCTCCCCACTTCTTAATTTCTAGTGATCTCTACATCTCTTTGGGCCCATGTGTGCCCATGGGCCCCATGTAGAGAGTACAAGTGGTGTTTGTTTTTCCATTCCTGAGATATTTCACATAGGATAATGGTCTCCAGTTCCATCCAAGTTGCTGCAAAGGACATTATTTCATACTTTTTTATGGCTGAGTAGTGCTCCATGGTGTACTACACACACACACACACACACACACACACACCCAATTTTCTTAATTCACTCATGAATTGATGGGAACTTAGGTTGATTTCACATCTTTGCGATTGTGAATTATGATGCAATAAACATTTGAGTGCAGGTGTCTTTTTGATATAATGAATTCTTTCCCTTTGCATAGATACACAGTAGTGGGATTGCTGGTTTGAATGGTAAGTCTACGTTTATTTCTTTGAGGGATCTCCATACTGTTTTCCATAGAGGTTGTACTAATTTGTAGTCCCACCAACAGTGTGTAAGTGTTCCTTTTCTCTGCATCCATGCCAACATCTATTGTTTGTTGACTTTTTAATAATGATAATTCTGACAGGGGTAAGGTGCTATCTCTTTGTAGTTTTAATTTGCATTTCCCTGATGATTAGTGATGTTGAGCATTTCTTCATGTATTTGTTGACTATTTGTATATTTTTTTTTGAAAAACTTCTGTTCATGTTGTTTGCCCACTTTTTAATGCTGTTGTTTGTTTTTTTCTTGTAGTTCTTTGTAGATTCCGGATATTAGCCCTTTATCAGATATTTTCTTTTCTGTTATGTCTTATTTTGTTTTGTCTATTCTGTTTTGCTCCATTTCATTTTTTTATTGAAAATAAAATGCTTATTGATACTCACCAAAATGGATTCAGAACCTACTCATTGGTCACAATAGGCACTTTTAAAGTCAATGAAAAGTGAGATCAATACCAATTGCTCAACAAATATTGCTAAGCAGAGGCAATCCAGTTCTTTTCATGCAGATAGGCAACTGGAGTTCCAGAAAGAGGAAAGCCTCTTTCTGAACAATACCAAGCAACAGAATATCTGAATGTCTGTTGTTGGGGCTACTGGTGGCAGGTTTCTGTCCTAGAGATCAGACTTGCTTAGAGCTCTGCACTCTCTGAGATATAAGTAGGGGGTAGTTCTGATTTATGCCCGCTGTTCCAGAGTTCTATCCAATTTAGCCCTTGTTCTATATTTTTCATTTTAAAAGTGTAAAATCAGCAGACATTTTATGTGATTATTAACAGAATGATCTGGAATGTCATGATGACATAAAGAATTAGATTTTCCACCATACACAAAAATTAATATGGGATGGATTAAAGACTTAAATGTAAGACCTGACATCATAAAAATTCTAAAAGAAAACTTAGAAAAAAACTCTTCTGGATATTGGCCTAGGCAAAGACCTTATGACTAAGACCCCAAAAGCAAATACAACAAAAACAAAAATAAATGAATGGGATTTAATTAAACTAACAAGCTTCTGCATAGCAAAAGAAATAATCAACAGAGTAAATAGATAACCTACAGAATGGGAGAAAATATTCAAAAACTATACATCCAACAAAGGATTAATATCCAGAATATACAAGGAACACCAATCAGCAAGGAAAAACAAATAACTCCATTAAAATGTGGGCTAACAACATGAACAGACATTTTCAAAAACAAGAGATACAAATGGCCAACAAACATATGAAAAAATATTCAACATCACTAACCATCAGGGAAATGCAAATTAAAACTACAAGAGATACTACCTTACCCCTGTCAGAATTGCCATTATTAAAAAGTCAAAAAACAATCAATGTTGGCATGGATACAGTGAAAAGGGAATATTTATACAGTTTTGTTGGAAATGTAAATTAGTAAAACTGCTATGGAAAACAGTATGGAGATTCCTCAAAGAACTAAAAGTAGTCCTATTATTCTATCCAGCCATCCCACTACTGGGTATCTACCCAAAGGAAGAGAAGTCATTATATCAAAAAGTCACATGCACTTATGTGTTTATTGCAGCACAATTCACAATTGCAAAGATATGGAATCAACCTAAGTATCCATCAACTGATGAGTGGATAAAAAAAATGTTATATATATAAAACATGATACCCACACACACACACACACACATATATATCATGGAATATTACTGAGCCATAAAAAAGAATGAAATATGTCTTTTGCGCAACTTGGATGGAACTGGAAGGCATTATCCTAAGGGAAGTATTTCAGGAATGGGAAAAAAAAAACCCACATGTTCTCACTTATAAGTGGGAGCTAACTGAGGGGCATACATGTGCATACAGAGTGGTAGAAGGTACTTTGAAGACTCAGAAGGGGGAGGTCAGGAAGGGGATGAGAGGTCAAAAATTACCTGTCGGGTACAGTGTACACTATTCTGGTGATGGGTAAACCAGAAGCCCAGACTTCACCACTATACAATTCATCCAAGTAAAAAAAGAACCACTTGTATCCCCTAAATCTGTTGAAATTTAAAAAATGGATTTTCCAGTAAGACTCACATAAATCTGAGATTTTTACCTAGCATAAAGATTTGCCAATAATTTTAAGAATACAAGCAATTGCAAGTCATTGGCACAGTAGGAAGGGATCAGGTCCTCCAGTGCAGAGCCCCAGGTCCTTTCTTGCTACAGCAGGATGCACTCTGGGTTTAAATATGCAGTTTGTAGGTAATATATGAGGTCACGTCACATGCACAGAAGGAGCCATTTTGGTCAGAAAACATTTCCATTCATCCTTATATAATTACTTATCTCCTGTGACATTTCTCAGGAAGCCATCCCCCATAAATCAGTAGTTTCCAGGTTTGCTTACCATAAGCAATTGTAGATAGATAAGGCACATCCTGCTAAAAGCATTCCAAAGACAAGGACTATACAGCAAAACCCATTATTTTGCTTGCCAGTAAGGCTACATTACTATGTTTACAAGGACATGTGACAGGTTCAACTTCTTTCTCTCTTGGGGATGCTTGCCCCCACTTAAGAGAAAATGTAGATTGCAGACCACAATGTTAACCATTTATTTCCCAGATGTCCTTGATGGGCCTCCATTTTGCATATCCAGGTTCTTCCACTGTCTTGTCCAATGGCACGTGAAATGTATGTGCAGTAACAGAGTCCTAAGTTTAACACAAAGTTAATGGGAAAGGCTGCAAGAGGTAATTAGGCTCTCTTTTCCTGATTTATTCTAGGTGTAGCACAACTACTACCTCCTTTTAAAGAATGGCTGATAACACACTCTTTGACTTAAAAGGCTAAGAAGAGCTAAAACCTTCTGGTCTTCAGTAGGGGTGGAAGAGTGTTCAGTGCTGCTACACCTTCTGGCTACTTGGTATACCAGTCAGTTGTGCTTGGCCCATGCCAACCCCGTGAAATGTACAAAACTTCCACATTCCTTATCTGTGGGATCAGTGGGAAATGTGTCATGTTTGTGAGAAATGCTGATCAGTTATGTTTTAGATTTTATGTGCCACAGACTGTGTATCTTGCTATAGATGTTTCGTTATGTATTTTATGGTTAAAATCTAAAATTTATTTTTCATTAATAGTTATTAATAGTTATTAGTTTCATTAATATTAATAGTTATTTTGCAATAAACTTTTTGTGTCACTATGAGACTAAAAGTACTTGTTTAATTGTTAATAAATATCATTTATTATTTATAAAGAAAGTTGGAAATGGATATGTAATTTGTCCAAATTGTTTGTCATCATTTAACACATTTAACATACACTAAGGGGTATGGGGCAGGAGTGGCAGGCATAGTGATATCACAGATCACATGAAGACAAAATTTACTGAAGAAGAATTAGCATCTAATTGAAAAGTTAGTGAATATTTTAAGAAGATTATCTCTTGAGGTGAGAATTTAAGTACAGATGAAAAATTCATATTTAATAATACTGTGTGAAATAGAACTTTCATTTAGATCAAATGATAGATTTTTAAGTTAATTTTGCTCATTTACTTATGCATGTACAAAGCAATTGCTATTAATATTGATGTGATGGCTTCATTAGCAGAAAATGAACATAAACATTTAGGTGAGATAAATTTTATATCAGTGTAATTGGATGCTTCAGATAGAAAATCTACTTAATTACAAAAATCAGTGATTTTTTTCACCCAATTAATTAAATCAAGTAAATCTATGGGAATTTCATTCTATTTAAAGAAAATCTCTAATATTATTATATATGTTTTTAGGATAGTAACAAAGTTCATAACTGAAGATAAAATTGTTTTGCAATGATAATAAAAAGACAAAATTTGGTGAAACCAGCTTCATGGCATGAAGAATATTTTTAATAAATTAAATGTACATGAAACTCCTAATCACATACTGAAAATCTATAATATTCTACCAATATAAATATTAATAGAAACCACTGTGCCAAAAATTATATGTATTTTATACATACCCACAGTAGCTAAACTACAAAATGAAGCTGATAATGAATACAAAAATAAAAGGAATTCAGAAAGAACAGTCCTCTGGAATTTACTCTCTTTGATGTTTTTTCATCAGTTAGAACATAGACATCTTTGTGCCTTTAAGAAGTTACTTTGTAACTCAAAAATGCCCTCAGAAATATTAAATTTTTTATGAATCTTCTAAATTTTAGTTGCATTTATTCAAAATAAACTAGAAATTCATAAAGTATTTACAACAAAAGTGGCAAAATTTTTTTTTAAAACCTTCAGCTTTTGAAACTTTGAGTAAACTTATTTGAAAATAGATTCAAAAATAGATTTTTATGGCTTTGCTACCTAAAGTGATTTACAGAATCAATGCAGTCCCTATCAAAATACCAACATCATTTTTTGCTGATCTAGAAAAAATAATTCTACGCTTTGTGTGGAACCAAAGAAGACCCTGCCTAGCCAAAGCAATCTTAAGCAAAAAGAACAAATTGGGGGGCATCTATCTATCAGACTTCAAACTATACTACAAGGCTATAGTAACCAAACTGCATGGTATTGGCACAAGAACAGAGATGTAGACCAATGGAACAGGACTGAGAACCCAAATATAAAACCAACCTCATACAGTCACCTGATCTTTGACAAATTACAGAAAAACATACACTGGGGAAAAGATTCCCTATTCAACAAATGGTGCTGGGAAAACTAGAAGACTGAAACTGGACCCACACCTCTCACCTCTCACAAAAATCAACTCACGATGGATAACAGATCTAAACCTAAGACATGAAACCGTAAGAATTCTCGAAGAAAACGTTGGAAAAACTCTTATGGACATTGGCCTAGGCAAAGAATTTATGAAGAAGACCCTCAAAGCAATCACAGCAGCAACAAAAATAAATACATGGGACCTGATCAAATTGAAAAGCTTCTGCACAGCCAAGGAAACTATCACTAGAATGAACAGACAACCTACAGAATGGGAGAAAATATTTGCATGCTACACCTCTGATAAAGGGCTGATAACCAGAATCTATACAGAACTTAGGAAAATCAACAAGAAAAAATCAAACAACCCTATTAAAAAATGGACAAAGGACATGAACAAAAACTTTTCTAAAGAAGACAGAATGATGGCCAGCAAACATATAAAAAAGTGCTCAACTTCTCTAATCATCAGGGAAATGCAAATCAAAACCACCATGAGATATCACTTAACTCCAGTGAGATTGGCTCATATCAAAAAATCCCCAAACAACAAATGTTGGCAGGGATGTGGACAGATAGGAACACTCATACACTGCTGGTGGGACTGCAAATTAGTACAACCTCTATGGAAAGTAATATGGAGATACCTCAAAGAATTAAAAGTAGAATTACCATTTGACCCAGCAATCCCACTACTGGGTATTTACCCAAAGGAAAAAAAGACATTTTGTAATAAAGACATCTGCACACGAATGTTCATAGCAGCACAATTCACAATTGCAAAGATGTGGAAACAACCCAGGTGCCCATCAATACACGAGTGGATTAATAAAATGTGGTATATGTATACCATGGAGTATTACTCAGCAATAAAAAACAATAGTGAATTAACACATCTGGTATCCTGGTTGGAGCTAGAACCCATTCTTCAAAGCAAAGTGTCACAGGAATGGAAAAACAAGCACCACTGGTACTCACCATCAAATTGGTACTAACTGATCAACACTTACATCACACAGGGCAATAATATTCATCAGGGGGCGGGCAGGCGGGAGGTGGGTGGAGGGGATGGGAAAAACTCTCACTGAATGGATGCAGGGAGCACAGTTTGGGGGATGACCACGATTGTAGCTCTGACACGGGCAGTGCATGGGCAATATATATAGCCAAAGTGTTGTACCCCCATAATATTTTGAAATAAATAAATAAATAAATAATAAAAAAATAAATAAAAACATGGATTAAGTGAAAAAAAATAGATTTTTAGAGAACCTCTTTGAAAATAGCAAAATTTCAAGTTTATCAAGAAGAAAGCAGGGAACTGAACAAATTAAATGATGAGTTCTGAAATGGCATACGTGTTTGTTCTTGAAATGCTATCATTATACTTTGGAATATCTTGATTCTTAGGAAGAAAATTTATTATGGAGCACCTATTTTTAAGTATATAAATTGATCATCTATACTAAAAATTAATAAAATGGGGAAAAATCTGTAATTTTTCAGCATCTAAATTTGACAAAACATTCAAAAGTCACAAGTAGAGAAACATATCATTAGATCTGTTCTTTTAAAAAATGTCAAAAGCAAGTACTCAAAATAGTGACAAAAAGAATACCTAAAAAAATTTTGTCTAATATTCAACACAATCAATATAAAATAAAATTAGAATTGTGATATATTACATTGGGCAGAATTTTCTCTGAGTTGACAAGGTACTTATAAAGAAGTTATTTTCTCAATTAGAAATATTATATTAATTTGGTTGATAGGGAAGAATCGATTAAAGATTCAACAATTTCAAATATATTGGTTATAAAATGGAGTTATAAACTTTTTTGGCAATTTTATGAAAATTATTAAAATAATGAGGCCATATTGAAAAAATATATTCATTAAAAAAAACCAATGAATCAGAGAAATATATAGCCAAGCAACTGAAGAAATGATATGAGTATGTGTGAAAAATAATCATTCTACTTGGGTTATTTTTTAAAGTTCAAATAATCAGTAGAGAGGAAGAGTTTTTGCTATAATATGCACAGATATGGAATCTTTTCAATTTTTATTAATGATTTTATTTTTAAAAATAATTTTGAATATAATTATCTTATAGTCTCACCAATACAAACAATTTGTTGGTTAACCAATTAATATTACCAAACAATATTATTTATTTATTTTAATGCCCTCATTCACTCTTAAAATATCCCAGTTGGAACATATATAGACAGAAGGTTCTTAAAAAGTATTCCTGCAGGATATTCTGTGAAAAATGTATTTAACAGTCATAAAATTGGAAAATTACATTCTATATGCTTTCTCTTGAAGATTCACAGTGCAGAGGAGTACAATTATTGTTCTGAGAAGTCCTGCAGCAATTTGTTAAATTTGATTTAATCAAGACACCTCCAAATACATTTGACTACAGATGTAATTATTTTTAGCACATGCATTTAAAATTTCTGGAATTCATGTTCTACAGAGCAATGTTTGGAAAGTGCTAGAGGAGCATGATATTATTCACTCTGGCTGGTTTTCCCACTGTCATATTTCATTTGTGCCTTTGTACATTGTCTGAGAAATTTACCCAATAATTACATTCATATACTAAAAACTACCTTCAATAAGAAAAAAATTCCCAAAGAATGAAGATCCATTAGTGATGAATTATGTGGGAGATGTGGAAAGATATATCCATTTTATGAATAACAACAGAGAGTCAAAGAGGTGGAATAAGATGTCCAAGTCTAAAGAAACCAAATCGTCTTTTAAATTAGAAAACTAAAATGAATTACTCAAGTCCTCAGCAAGGTAAGTGATATCTGGCTATTTTGTGGTAGCTTAAGTATTTTGTTTTGTTTTTTTCCAAAAAAACTGAGCAAAACACTAACATTTCCATACCAGGATTTCCAGAACAGAGAGGACTCTGTTGCACTATTATTCAAATTCTTTTACATATTTGTCTCCAGTCTTACTTCTTTGGTCTATTTTAGCTAAGGTCTCTCATGGTAAAAAGCAAGTCATTGTGAAGAAAGAGCAAAAATCTAAGAAAGAACTAAATTGTCTACAAAGTTTATAAAAGGTAGCCATGTATGTAGCAAGTTAATATTATAGAGCAAATTCATCTGAAAGCATTATTAGGAATAATGTGAGCTCTTATGCACTATTCAAATAGAATATGCTAACATACTATAAGCTTTCTCTTAATAATAAAAAAAGTATAAGGTAGGAAAATTCAATTTCTGAGTTTGGCCAACTTGTAAAAATCATATTATATTCTTTATATGTCTATATTTAATGCCCTACAGCCACTTCAACTTTATAAAATATAATTTCACTATTAATAATGATTCCATTACTTCCTATGTGGAAAGGATTGTCCTCATCCTGGTTTCTTTTTTAAAACATAAATGCTGCAAAAATCATAAAATTTTAATTCATACTTATTATTCATTTATTTTTTCATTCATTTCACAGATGAAGCAAAGAAGATGAAAAGGAAACAATGAAATCTTAGGTTACTATTTGGTGAGGAAGACAGGCACTTTCACACTTCAATATTCAATGTTATCTGTTGTATTTGAGCTAGGTAACAAGTACCTTGGGATCACAGTAGAAGGAGCATGTTCTTCCTTCATAAGTGAGACCTAGTTAAATCTGTGGGTTTAGTGAAGATTACAATTGAAAAGAAAAAACGAAATGATGAAAATGGTTGCCTGGTGTACCTGAGAAAGCTTTGCCGCCACCAACTCTACCAGTGGATCATTTGGGAGAAAGGATAGATCGATGGTTCTCAAACTTTTTCATCTCAGAACCTCTCTGACCCCAAGGACTTTTCTTTATTTGGATTACATCCAGTGATGCACTGGACCCAGCTTACACTGGTACGCACAAGTTGATTTTGTGTGACTGCTCCAAACTCTGTTCAGTGACACAACCTAGGTTGCTTGAAATCAACCATTGTGAGACTATTTATACTTCAAAAAATCAGCAAACACTACAAATAAGGACTTTTTATTTTTCATACTGGATATTCTGTTTTTAAACAGTTAAAAGTACAATAGTAATTATATCTATCAATACTTAATGTATTAGAAATTAAAACAAAAATTTTTAAAACACAAGCATACAAAGATGTCCATTCCATTAGCCTTCAAGAAAACAATATCATTGTACGTTATGTAGCCTCTAAAACTTCACTATGCACTCAAAGATAATGATGGTGTAAAAGGCCAATAACAACTTAGTATTATAAGAAAAATTAGTTTTCACACTGCAGATCCATGAAAGAGTTTCCAAAACTCCCAGGCGTCACTGGACAATACTTTCAGAACCACTACTGTAGAAAAATGAAAGGACAAATCTAAACGCCATGTAAACCTTTCATTACACCCGATCTTTGCCCTTCACTCTATGATATATTCTTTATTGTTTCCCACAAAGCAAAGAATCATGAATGATGAATGCTATAAAGTATGCTACTTTGGGAATTATATATTCCAGTTTTATTAAATGGTTCAAATGATTGCAACAGTCCTTAATTTAATTAGTTGTTGATTCTTTCTGAGATATTTGAGAAGTAATAATTGAGGCAAGATGTCATTTCCCAATGCTAAAACCACAGAACCACTAATATGGGATGCACACAAGTAAGGCCATGAGAGATACTATCTGGCTAGAAGGAACCATCTTCAGTAAGACTCGAAATGATTAAGTATATCAGGTATGTGTATGTGTTTGTTAGGGGTGGGGGATCCTCAAAAGAATAATAGTAATGCATTTTGGATATGATCAAGAGATAGCATATGAAGCATTGAATCTTCAATAATAAAATAATTTAAAATAAATGTAGTAGACTTTTTCAATTAGTCAGCATACTCTACAAAACTAGAATTTTGTCTTGTAAACTGTTAAACTTGTAAATGATCTATAACTCAAGTATTTCTTTTCCCTTTTAGAAATTTTTCAATAATGATTGTGGCGGGATATCATCTTTCATGATCACTACCTTTTGGTATACATGCCTCTTTGTAATTGCTTCACCTGCAGTGTGAATGGAACCCAGGACTTGCCTCTAGCAAATGGAATACAGCACAAAGGATAAGATGTCACTTCCATGATTATGTTACATAAGCTCATATTGTCCATCATGCTTGCAGACTCTCCCATGCTGGATTTGATAAAGAAAGCTCTTATGTCATGAGCTGTCCTACGGAGAGGTCCATGTGGCAATGAACTTAGGGTGGCCTCCTAGCAATAGACAGAAAGAAAATGAGGCCCTCAGTCGAACAGGCCACCAGGAACTGAATTTTGCCAGCATCCATGTGAGCCTGGAATGAAATCCTTCCCCAGTCAATGCTTGAGGTGAGACTGCGGACCAAGCCAACCCCTTGACTAGAGCTTTCTGAGAGATGCTGAAGAAGAACACCCAGTTAGGCATGGCTGGAACCAGAAAACTGTGTAATAATAAATGAGTGTTGTTTAAACCACTAAGTATGTGGTAATATTATTGCACAGAAACAATAACTAATACATTGGCAATTACTCTAAGGAAATTACATGTATATGGGACTACTTCAAGTGAGGCATTTGCCATGCTACTGCTCCTCAATATCTCAAAGCTTGACCTAACTCATCCTTTTTCCAAATTGCCTTCCAAAAAGTAAAACCTGGATTATAATTTTATTAAACATGATCTACCAGGTGTAACTTTATTTTCTCAGGATTCATTACTTTCTGGGTATTAAAAGTTAAAAGTTTACCTGAATAGTAATAAATAAAATTCCCCTGACAAATTTTCTCCAATTGCTTTACTGTTGATCACTCTAGTATTTAGAACGACTCCCTAAGAAAGTCTCTTGTGTGGTCACAAAATGTCTTTTCTTCCTTCCTCCTAAGCCCTTCGTTAATGTTCACTCTCAGTGAATCCATGTTTTCTAATGATACTCATGCCTTTTTAAGAACTCTGATCCTTGCTTAGGGAATACTATATGTTCTTACTTTCAAATGCTTTTTTCCTGTGCTAGAGACATGCTGTATACTTCCTAGAAATGGAGAAGATGTCCTGGTAGAAATCCAGGGCTTTGTCTCCCACACCCCAAAGTTACACTATATGTGACTTGAGGCTCCATAAAGTTCCTTTTGTCAACAGGTCTTTCTGTCTCTGCCCCAGGGCCCTTAGCGGTCCCCAGAATTTCATAGGCCTGGTCTGGGCGTAATTTATTCTCACCCTCTTCATTAGTCTGAAATCTCTACACTTCTGTCTTTTTCTTGAAGGCTTCTTCTCCCGTGCATGACAACTAATAAAAATAAAATTTGTGGGGAACTCTTCTGCCATGTCATCAGACAGGCACAGACATTTCTTAATTCATTTCATAATAATCTAGTATTAATACAAAATTATTTATAGCTCCTTCAAAGTCAAATTAATTATGAAAATTAAATGAGATAATATATATGAAAAAAGCCTCCCATAATACCTGAAAATGAATAGGCCTCTAGCAAATTAATCCTTTCTGTTATCAAAGAGTTTTGACCAAATGCAATTTGCCAAAGCTCATAGCTAAGAGCTGGGGTTACATGAAGGAAATAGACAGAGTCCTTGCCTTCAAGGAAATAGGAAGAGGTCTAATTAAGCAACACAAGAAATTGTTGCAGATTATTTCATTTGGCTTTTTCTGGTTATTTCCGAAGCATCCAAATTCAAACTGCCTTAACAATAACATAATGTTGGTTCACATAACCAAAAGTCTGGAGGTACAGTGGTATTCCAGAACAGTTCAATTCATTTTCTGTCCTTTCTTTGTTATTCTCTTAGTTCTGCCTTCTCCTGTTTGGCTACTTGGTCCTTAGATTGTTGCCAACAGCATACATCCTCTTTCCCATTCAGTGACACAGGGAACCCAGTTCTCCACGTCTCGCTCTTAAAAGTAAGAAAAATTATTTCTGAGCTGGAGAAATATTCTCTCAGTTTCAAAGTCCCAAAATATATTAAGCCAATTTTCCTCTGGCAAAAAAATAAAGGCTTTTCACTGGTGATGTAGACCAGTCAGTACCCTCCGATCAATCTGGGTCTATTCCCTTCCTCACATTACTGCTTACTCAAAGAGGCAGAGCCAAAGGTCCACTCACAGATGCCACGATGGAGCATTCAGCTGGGTGGACGAGGAGCACAATGAAAGGAATGCTAACAACAAAGCGTCCCTTGCCAAAGAAAAGAACTAATGGGGACATACTTCAAGGAAGACAAGTCTAAAGTGGACTCAGAAGGAGCAGGGATGTAACTGCTTGCCAGGTGGACAAAGCAGGAAAAGGGACTTCAAGGATTAGGACGAGAAATGGAGGTATAAAACTGCACACTGTGTTTGCAGATTTTCAAGAGGTCTGGCATACAGTACCTGGTGGCATTTTTGCAGGCACCATAGTAATTGAGGAGCCAGCAGTTTGACTGCACTAAATCATGAAGAGCCAGAGTTTGACTTTGTTCTGTAAAGCCATTGAGGATTTTCAGGGGAATAATAAACATGCTCATATTTTAGATTCATCTCTGGTGGCTGTATGGAGAATGCATTAGAGGTTGTGTGCCCCTCCAAATTTATATGCTGAAACCTAATCACTAACACGAGAGCATTGGGGGGGGGTCTTTGGGCGGGGATTAGGTCATGAGGGCTCTCATGATCCCTTATGAAAGGGATTATACCCCTTTATACTCTTCTTATAAAAGAGACCCCAGAGACCTCACTTGCCCCTTCCACTATGTGGAACACAGTAAAAAGGTGCTATGTATGAGTCAGAAAGCTAGTCCTCACCAGATACCAAATCTGCCAGCACCTTGACTTTGGACTTCCCAGCCTCCAGAAGTGTGAGAAATAAATGTTTGTTGTTTTTAAGCTACTTAGTTTATGGTATTTTACTATAGCAGCCTGAATGGATTAAGACAGAGGTTGTCTTTATAAGAGCAGGGATCCAGAGAGGTATCAAGTGCAACAGAACAAGTAAGGGATGATAAAGTCCTGAACCAAAGCAACAAGTATGGGGATGAAGATGCTCATGATGTGGAACTTCAGGACTTGGTGGACAATGTGATGTGGGAGGTAATAAAAGAAATGACAAAGGGCAACTGGAAATGAAGAGTCATTCAATAGTATGTTGGAATCTTGAGACAAAAAGAAATTTCAGAAAATCTTAATTACAATAAGGCAGGCCGAGTTTGGAGTGCCTGCTGCACATTGGGAGGAGCTAACCCAAAAGCAGTTGGATTTAAGGCTCTGAAAAAGAGAAAAGAGGTCTGGGCTAGTGGTACGTATCTGAGCCATTTGTCTGTAGATATTAGTTAATGGTATCAAAAACAGATTCTTAGAAAATGCTAACATGTAAAGAGGGGAGAAAGAAAGAGGGACCTACAAAAAAAAACTGGAAAGAATTTTCAGAGATATAAGTACAATTAATAAAAGTAAAAAATGGCCAATATTCATTAGGTAGCTAATTCAGCTAAGTATGCTACTAATCACTGGAAATTTATTGGCCTGATTAACCCATAGAAAACACATAAAATTTATATCATTGTTTTCTTCATTATACAGATCAGAAAATTAGACAAGTTCTCCCAATGTTAAATAACTAGTTAAGGTAATTTAGAGGAAACTATTTTTAAAATAAGTTAAATATATTAAATGTCTTAGCAGGTTATGGGGATCAAAGTGACCAGGTATTTTTATTGTATCTTTCACAGTGAAAGGCACAAAACTAATTTTTGTTTCATTCATCTTGCAGTCTTTTAAGTAGGCAGGACAAGAAATGGACAAAACCACTAGAATTCAGAAAACCTAGATATTTTATTAGTTCCTGTGAAATTGTCACCCTATGAAAGCACCCTCTGAACTTATCTTTTGTACAATGCACCCTAAACTCTAGAGGGAAATTGGATCTTTCTTTCCTGTTGCGCTAGTATTTTACCTTCAAGAAAGTTTTCCACTGTAAGACCATACTAATTGGGAAAGAAATTTTAGTGGAAATAAAACAAGGAAATATACATGGACTTGGCCTTTGATAGTTTTCTCCTTCACAGTGGTATATTCACTTTGTTTTTTGTGAATCTTTCTTTGTAACTTTTCCTCTTTCTGCCACTGAGTCTGGTGTGGTCAGAACAAGTTATACTACAAGAGAAACTAGTTTTATTGTGCGGGGGAAGAGAAGCTGAGAGTGAGAGACTTTACTTTTCTTTAAGTCTTATCCTATGTCTTATCCTATGTTTTCTTTGTTTTACTCTATTTCATTTTCTTTGCTTATATTTTGAATTATTAACCAAAATTTCTCACATACCACCCTTGCCCTTCTGCAAGATGATGAAGGCATTCAGTGCTTACTACTTCAAGAAATATACGATGCAAAGGAAAAATGAATCAATAACTACCATGTTGAGTTTCAAAAGGCTATCCTTCAGGATAGTGGGCAGAATTTTGGGATGAAAAGCAGGAACCCCCCTGCTTCTGCTGAAGGACGTTTGACGAGGAGCCCTATGTTCTGCCTTTTTCAAGAGATGAAATCTTGGGGTGAGGAGGGGGTAGGAACAAAACCCTAATACATTTAGAAAGAGTGAAGTAAACTTCTACACACATCTCTTACCTCTTTAGGGCCTGAGATAAAGGATCCTAAAGGAGAATTGGCCTCACCATTACATCTACATAGATAAGAACAGAGATGCAACCCTGTCCCGTGATCCTCCTCTGCCTCATGTGGCCTGTGAAACAGAAACAATAGAATGAAACATATGAGTAGCACGGAAGAGATGAGAGGCTTTGGACATTAGCATCTATTAGATCATTAAATGTGAAATGTCCAATTTTGAATCAAAAGTGTAATTTGTTATATATCAAACAAGAAGCAGTACAATTAATCAAAGTGTGCACCTAAACTATTGACACAGTTTTGCCATCTTAACAGTAGCTTGCTTATGCCAGCAGTGAAGAATCCTGGACAGTGAGGGGCTATGAAATCACGAAAGGCGTTTTCCACAGCTTGTTGAGAATTGAATATTTTTCCTTGCAAGAATTGGTCCAAAGCCTGGAAGAAGTGGTAGTCAGTTGGTGCAAGGTCTGGTGAATACGGTGGATGACAGAGAGTTTCCAAGTCCAGCTTCTATAGTTTGAGCAGTGTTGTTTTTTGCAACAAGAAGATTGGCCTGTCTCTACTGACCAATCTTGGCTGCTTAATTGCAAATATCCTCATCATTTCATCCAATTGGTTGCAGTAAACATTTGTAATTGATTGAGCAATTTTTGTGAAGCTGTAGTGGATAATTCCAGCGTCAGACCACCAAACAGACACCACTAGCTTTTTCTGATGAATATTTGGTTTTGGACTGTGTTTCAGCACTTCATCATTATCCAACTATTGTGCCAAACACTTGTGTTGTCAAAAAGAATCCATTTTTCATCACACATAACAATATGGTGTAGAAATGGTTCACCTTTATGTCGTGACAGCAAAGAAAGGTAAGCTTTGAGACGATTTCTCTTCTGATGCTTGTTTAATTCATGTGGTACCCATCTATCCGGCCTCTTTACCTTGACCATTTGTTCCAAATGATCCAATATTGTTGGAATAGTAACATCAAACCTTGCTGCTAATTCACACGTAGGTTGAGATGGATTCGCTTCCACTACAGCTTTTAGCTCATCATTATCCACCTTGGTCTCAGGTCACCCACATGGCTCATTTTCAAGATTAAAATCACCAGAATGGAACTTCTCAAACTATCGACGTACTGTGCATTCATTAGCCACATCCTTCCCAAATACTTTGTTAATATTTTGAGCTGTTTGTGCTGCATTGGTTCCACGACTGAACTCATATTAAAAAATAACACAAATTTTTTACTTATCCATGGTTTCACAAAAATTGCTCTAAAAAAAACTTTTGAAAGATAATCACAAGCCAAAATTTGCATTTGAAAAAATGAGGATGTACCTTCATGATAAAAAAAAAAAAACACACAAGAAGTGTCAAAGTGAAATGTCAGAGATATCAACAGTCAAATTTAGTACTTAAGGAAATTGGACATTCCATACTTAATAACCTAATAGTTTCCTTCGGGCTGGTGTTGTACTAGACCAACAGAGGGTTATCCCCCATGTACACTAAAGTGGCATGAATTGGCACTGAGAATCAATCCATTGATCTAAAAGTTCTAAGGATCAAATCACCTCATCCCATGACTTGGCACTATATAAATCAGTTGGAACTTTAGATGCCACCTGGGTGACACAAAATTGACAGACTGTTTCCAACATCCAGGAAAATAGGGGCACAAAATCAAATTTAAGTTTAGGTTATAGTAAAATAAATTTACATTTCCTCAAAGACTGAGTTTATAAATTGAGAGTCACACCAGCTGCACTTGCTTTCTCCTCTCACAATTAAAGGAATAAAATCCAGAAGGCAATATTAAATTAGGAGACAAGAAGCATTAGGTTTGGCGCTCCCTCTGAATTAAGCCTTGCACAGAAGAGACAAAAGATATCCTCACTGCCCACACAAGGTCCATTCTATCTCATCAGGCAGGAGTCCTGGCAGGAACTTGTGGCCAACACTTTGTTTTTAACTAACTGTGCAATTTGCCTGGAGGATTATTAGTATGTCATCCTCAGAACACAGTTGGGAATAAGTAGCTGGTGGATGATTAGGAATTCCTGACTCTGGGTATTGCTTATCACCAGGGAGAGGGCTTATGTTACACACTCAAATGTAACAGAATCTACTTGGTCCAACAGTCAGTTTGTAACTTACAAAGAGTAGACAAAAAATTATTTTTAAAATTAAAACCAAATACCATCCTAGGTGCTTGTGTCAGCAACATTTGTGCTCATAGCTAATATCAAAAAACTTGCCAAAAATGTAAAAGGTAAATGAAGATGTTCAAGATTTATTTGCATGTCCACATTTGCATCAACTTCTTAACAGATGTGTTTCTATGGATAGATTAAATGCAAGTGTGTTGTGTGTGTATTTGTGTGTGTGTGTGTAAATATGTCAATATGTATGAATGTATATGCTCCTAACATAGAAAAATATAATACATAATGCAAATTTTAAGAGTGTGGAATTGCCATTCAGTATATAAAATGATTAATAATTTAGAATCATGCTTCAAAAAGGTGAAGGATTTCAAGTTGAAATCCATTAATTATAATTCAATTCACTGAGAATGTAGTGCTCCAGAGATTATTTCTAATTATAGTAATTTTAGTGACAAATGCTGGCATCAAGACTATTTTTACATATATTTTTATGATAGACAAAGAATACTCATCATATGATATTTCTTTTAAAATATCAAAATGTCTGTAATCATAATCATCTAAGGATTTAGAGTTGTGATCTTAATTTGAGTTTTTTCATGTCTGCTTGTCCCCCTACAAATGTAGCTCAGTATGGAGAGCAATAAAAAGGGAAACGGAAACTAATAGAAAACTAAGAAAACATCCCAACATACAGGGCTGACAGTAATGCAGCACAGCTTGTTTAGAGTGCTGCCTATGTAGGGATAATTCAACTTAGTTCAACTAATATTTGGCTAATATATTCAGGGGACTGGGCTAAGTGGAGGCAAAAAGATGAATAAATATTCTTTGCCTAAAAGCAACTTATAAATAAGTGATGACAAATGCACAAACTTCTGCATAGTATAATAAGGGCAAATATTTAGATATGCTTAGAGCTCTATTAAGTCTTGAAGAATGTATCTTCTCCCAGCAGGGCTCTGGGGGTGGATAACATGAATGTAGTGCATGAGTGGGTAAGAGAGAAAGAGGTGGTTCTAGGAAGACTTTCCCAAGAAGAAGAAGTCTGATGTGACTCTTCAAGGACACATTGAAACCCCCCAGGCAAGTGTGCCTCAGTGCAGGTGTCCCCCAAGCTGGTCCTAATCAGCCTATGCCCCACTGCCCCCTTCCCTTCCCCCAGCATGATGAGAAAGTAGGGGTTTCCTGCACCCATTCTTATGATACCACTGGTCATCTGTTATGGACTAAATGTTTGTGTCCTCCCAAAATTCATATGTTGAAACCCTACCCCCAATGAGATGGTATTTGGGAGGTAATTAGGGTTAGGTGATGTCATGAGAGTGGGGCCCTCATGATGGGAATAGTACCCTTGTAAGAATAGGGTACCTGAATTCTCATTCTCTCTCTCTCTCTCTCTCTCTCTCTCTCTCTCTCTCTCCATACTTGCACAAAGAGGAAGTCATGTGAGTACAGCAAGAATGTGGCCATTTGCAACCCAAAGGGAGAGCCCTCAGTAGAAACCAACCATGCTGGCACCCTGATCATGGACTTCCAGCCTCCGTAACTGTGAGAAAATAAATTTCTGCTGCTTTAGCCACCCATTCTATGGTGTTTTGTTATGGCAGCTTGAGCTAAGACATCATCCAAGCACATCTGGCTGCTTGGCCTCACCTCTTTCTCTCAGAGTTCCAGGCATCCCTGGAATTTGCAAATACTTCCAACAGTTGGCATTCCAACCTTCTTCCAAGGTTCTCCCAACCTTCAGCTTTTATCAGACTGGCATTTGCATCATATTAGCTGTACGTCTTAGTCATGGCTCAAAAGCCTTTTACCTGATGACAGGAGAGTCCTAAATATTAATTTCAGTAGAAGATAAATACTTGCCCTGCAGTTGTACCCCAGTCATGAGGTCCACTCTCTGGGAGGATGTTGAATAGACCCTCTTCCCTTCCATGAAAAGTGTAATGTAAGCCAAGTCCAGGAGTTCTCTGTCAAGTTATAAGGGCATTTTTTGAGAAGGTTAACCCTTCCTCTTTGTCTAGTTTTTAAAAATACTATTTGGGCCAGTGCCCTAGCAGATGTGCATACATTGTATATGAGGCAGTCTGTTGTTGGTAGGTATTCACCCACACCATATGGGATGGTTCAATCTCTATTGACTTGAAAGTTTATTGCTCATTTTCTTTTTTATTTTTATTTTTTAGAAATTTATTGGTACTTTTGGATGGTACTAAATGGTGAAGAGATATTCTTGACTCTAGTATAAAGGTATATGTATGTCAAATAATGGCACCTAGGTTGCACCCAGATATATAAATTAATAGCATTCTGAACAAGAATCCATATATTATGGAGGTGAAAATATATTATCTCCTAAGGGAGGTTTAGTGTTTCTTTCATCTAGCTTCCCAAGTACAAGTACAGTAGGTGTTCTTTACCATCCTCCTCCATCACCACCAGCAGCCCACTTGCTATTTAGGCCCCTGTTGTTTTATCTTTGCAGAAGACACTGTATTTGTGGTTTAAGAAAGAGAGGGACTGAAGAAAGTCTTAGGTTAGTCAAGGGGCAAGTCACTCATTTGTGACCAGATGAAATAGTGACTCCCATACAACCCTTCCCACCTAAGCCCCACTAATCTCTATGCTTCTGTTATCAACTTTTCCCTGCATCTCTCCTCTCCATTCTGCTCTGGGGAATCTTTCCTAGTCTGGTGGGGATGGGGGTTTCTCTCATTTCTGCTAGTTTCTATTCTTCCCCTTCACCAATGAATACAGAATGGCCTAGTTGCTTGAATAAAAGTGTGTATATGGGGAGGGGTAGAGGAAAAGCAGAGAAGAGTGAGGAAAATGTGCACTACCTAAACAAAAAATGCACACATGAGTTGATATCTTTATTAGTATTATCCTGGGCTTAAGAAAAGGAAGAAAGAGTGTTCCAGAGAGACAAAACAACAGGATAAAAAGCATGCTGAAATGGAATGCCTGTTCTATTCAGAGTTCTACAAATATCAGACCATTTTGAGTATTTTAGCTCAGGACAAGACATTTGGATTTTACTCTAAGAATGTTAGAATATTAGTGAAGTGTCTCAAGCACAAGAATGATTTATGTTCTAGAAAGACCACCCTGGCTGCTGAGTGGAGGATGGACTCTGGAAGGTAAGGGTGGAGGCAGGGTCTTAAGCAGTAGCCATTTGCAGCAACCTAAGTGACAGATAACGGTGCTTGTCTTTGCACTGTAACAGTGGGTATTAAGAGATATGGTCAAATTTGAGTTGCATATTGATGACAGAATCCAAACGAACTTGCCCCATAAATTGGACATGAGATATGAAGAGACAGGAATGAAGACTAATTCCTACCTATCTACTTTTTCCTGAAAAACTGGATGGAAGATGGAAAAGGGGGTTCTTGGGGGAGAGAAGATTTGAGTTTTGGAAATTAAGTATTCCATTTTGAAAATGTAATATTTTAGATTTAATTAAATGAGGATGTTGAGATAGAAAGGTCAATTTCCATGCAAAAGATACAAACATGAGGGACATCAGCATATAGATTCTATTTGAAGTCATAAAATTGAGTGAGCTCACCTAAGGAGAGAACATAAATACAGAAAATAAAAGGACCAAGGACAAGCCCTGGGATATTTCAAAATTTAAAGTTGTAATAGAAAAGTAGCAACCAGTGAAAGCACCAGCAAAGTGAAAAGAAAAACAAGTGAATCCAGAGATGAAAGGATATATTTCCAGAAGTAGAGAATGGTCAGACTGTCAAAATGGCAACGATGCCAAGTAAGAAGAGGACAAGTCATTGGCAATTCATTTTGGCAAGATGCAGGTCACTGGGGAGAATTTTCAGTGGAAGAGGAGGGGAGGACAGCCTGACTTAGATAGGCTGAGGAGGAAATAGAATGGGAAGAAATGTAAAGACCATTCCTTCAAGGAGTCTCTCTGAAAGGGAGCAGAGAAATGGAGCAGTAACTGCAATGAAATGTAAGAAAAGAAATGTAAGATCCAGGGAAGGTTCAATGTTTTTAAATTTGAAAGATGAACGGTGTCAAGGCAGAATTTTGTGGTGATGAGAATGCTCTGGTATGTGGAGAAATTGCTGAGGCAAGACAGAAGTGTGTTACTCTTTTCTGCTTTTAAATGGTAGACTTCTGAAACTGAAATTAATTCAGACATTAGGAAATAAAAGATTCAGGAGAGTAAAATTTTTAAATGTCCCTTAGTGAACTTTGGTGGTGTTTTGCGGCCTTCATTATATCCTAAGTCTTAACTCATGTCACATTTTGTAACATTTTGCAATTTAAGAGTTGTGATGGAAAGAGAAGATGTAACAGTACAGTTGGAGCTCTAAATATTCCTTGATTATTTCTTTAAAAATCAAATCTTGTAAAGAGTCTCTAAGCTAATAAGAGCTTACAACCATTTCAGTAAGGTAAGGTGAATTTAATGTCTATTGCCTTAAAAGAAAAGTAGCTGATATGAAAGTATTTGAAAATCCCAGAAAATGAATGTCACAAAATTGGATGGTGGAATATAAAAATCTTACTATTAACTACAAAAGACCTAGACCTACCTCAGGAAGTTAGAAAAACTTTCCTCAGATGGCAGAATATTGGTGTGTGGAACAGGCTACTGAAGAAACCAGTAAAATCCTTAACTATGAACACAATGAGAATGATTTAAGCATTTTGACTGTACAGTTTATAGCCTTTAAACATTAGCTGTATAAGCGGGGAGATCATTAAGAACCATATGGGCTCTTTCTTTGACAAATCATCATTTTAGCAGATTGGAGGGTAGAAGGGAATCAGGATTTTTATTTTAAATCCAAAATTGCTTTCTTTTTTCAAAGATATAATTAAAATGTTAAATGAATAAAACCTATCATTATAATAAAGATAATAATACAAACATGTCAGCCTGAAGACCTTCTGTAGTATCCTGGATTAGTAAAACAATACTTGTTCACGTTTATCCAAGGCCAAGGAAGAAAAAAATAATCAGTCAGAATTATTCACGGGACTGAAGCATTATGGACCACAACAATTTACAATGATAATACAGATTAGCTCCACTTAACTATATTCAGCAATTTGTTCATGATGCAGTTGTTTTCTATGGACACTTGTAAGCATTTTGTAGCACAAAATGCTAACAATACCATCTTATACACTGGCAAATTGAAAAAGACCATGAAGGAAAATGTTTCAGTACTTCAAGGACCCTATTTCCATTATCACCTCAAATCTACAGGTCACTGAATTAATCTGCATTTATTTGCCTCTTGCAATAATTTGGTTGATGATTGCCAGGGTGCTCAAAAATTATTCATCTATAACCCACTACTAACTTCCTGCTCCTTTGATTATAAATGTTCCTGACACAAAGTTAGGCACAGGACAACAAATATATCAGAATACAAACATACTGTATTTACCCAATGGCAAGTAATGATTCCAAAATCAAAACCTTTTCCTGCCAAATTGAATGCTAAAATCAAGAGACTGTATAATTTTGATGTCTCTGTAAGCTTGTTAATACTCTCACTTTTTTACACTATGAAAACAATAAAAATACTAATTTTTATTGCAGGGGGAGAAAAAGGAATCTTCCGTTGCTTTCTTTTAAGTGAAATAGAATACCAGCATTAAGAATGAGCTTACAACTTACTTTCTAAAGAGTTCATCTGATTTAAACACAGACCACAACCTCAGTTACAAAAGTCAAACTAACCAAAAATGACATAGACAAGAACCAGGCAGGGTCAAGTTGCTAGGAAATAATATCTATCAAGATCCGTAAAAACCAAAGTAAAAAGGTTCAGTGTAACTTAAATGTCTAGGCAAGAGGAATACTACAAAAATAGACTTTCTGGTACAACAGTTTTTTATGTGTAAATCATCCTCAACCCTTCCTTACCCTTCATTCCAATGTGCTATTCTCACTTTATTGTAAAGATAAAGTACTATCTTCATTATTGTAATTATTTATTTATCAGAAATTTAACATGTCTTCTTAATTGTGCTAGTATATTTATTGGTGTTAGTATTATGTTAGTTGGAGTTCTGGTTACATTACATAGGTTCTGAGTGGTCTGTCCTTAACTTTATTTTCCTGTAAGTCCTATCATTTTTAGTACATGATTTTGTAGAATACAAGGTTTTAAAGAAAGTGTTTATTTCAATATAGAAAAAATGACTGTAACATGATTCAGGATCATAAGCTGGAACATGGTAGAGCCCAAAAAGTCAAAACAGCAAAGAGAGAAAAAAGATCACTTGTCCTTATAATCCCTCCTCTCTGAGTTTATTTGCCAGACGATGTTCCAGAACTTCCAGGTTTCTATGGCCTTCTGATAAGTCTTTGATCTTTCTGATATGTGTGTGTGTTTATGTGTGGTGTGTGAAAGGGAAGGAGGGAGGGAAGGAGGGAAAGAGAGAGAGAGATGTTTCAGAGAATCAAGGGTTAAAATAACAGGATGACATTAGCCCTTGCTATTTTACCTAGATAATACTCTGTTCAATCAACATTTAAAGGTTGTAAATATTCATAAATAAACCAAGATTGTGCAGATTGTGCACATTTAAACATTAAAATGTAGTGTCATATTCAACCTACATTTTCATGAAACATAGGTGAGACATGACAATTTATTTTATGAAGATGTTTGTACTTCTAAACAGTGTGAACATGCAAATCAATTACACAAGAACCGGAAGGTTGCTTTGTCTCATATAGTTGCAACAATTATATGTTCTTTTTTATTCCCTTGGTGTTTAATTCTGTGACTGCCATTAACATATGCCCTTCTGCATATGTCCATTATCACCACTAGATGGGGAGCTTCCAAAGGTACTCTCATGCACCTTCTAGAAATTATCATATTTTTTTTACATTTAGTAGATGTTTAATAAATATTATCTGAACTTAGTGTCATACTTAAGAATATTAGAGACAATAATTTATTTTAAGAATTATCAGAAATAAAATTTCCCTAATTTTAGAATCTAGAAATCATTTTTTAATATTTCGAATGATCTCAAGATAAATAACTATCCTACTGAAGAATTTTCATGTGCAAAATAAACTTTAAAGAATTTTTTTAAACAATTTAAATCATAAAGCACTCATTCACTTAAATTATTGGTTATCCTTTATAAAACTGATACCTAATTTCAAGTTTTATTATTAAAATACATGCATTAATTTTCTTAAGACAGCATTTTAAAGTCTCCTTAAGAAAACAGAAAATAAGATGTCAGACATGCCAGTTTTACAGTGCCTAAATTCTCAGAGGTTAGAATTATTACATCATTCTTGGAAAATAAAAATATCCAATGGAAATAGAGAGATGAAGAGCACTTTCTACATAGAAGAACAGAGTTAGTTCTGTATGCTCTGAGATGTTGTGATTCAATATGGTGCAATGTTCGTGTTGGTTTTCCCTTGGTGTTCCTGTCTTCTTTCTTCATTCTTGTAATTACATGCTTCAGTGATTTGTCATGGTGGTATCAAATCACAGATTCTGAAGCAGTAAAAGTACCGCGTGAGAAACTTCTACTCATCTGCAACATCTTCTGGCAATGGAGAAGTGATGTTGTTGGGAAAAAAAAGAAGAAGAAGAAAGTTTTTCAACAGCTCTGTCAAAGCATATGACTGAGCAGTTGATGTGTTCTACACCCTGGGATCAAATAGACCCTAACATTAAAATGACATTTTGTAGCATATTGACAAATTTGAAGCCATTCACTTCGTTTCCTGTGAGATTCATTTGTTGCAGTGCTTTCACTCTGTTGAAGCAAACCAAATAGAAGATTCCACAAAGAAGTATGTGTTGCTCTCTCGGCCATCTGGGGGATGCAAAAAATGCTATCATCAAATTACTTACCATTTAAGCTTCAGTTTTATTTAAAATTTTTGTTGATGACATTGTTCAATCTAGTGATTGGTCAATTTAGAAATTCAAATAGATCAAATAGAATCACCATTCAGGGGAGACATTGGTCTTATATTGAAGAGACAACATGGTGTGAAACTTCAATAATACATAGTTCTCAATCACCACCATGCATTAGAATCATTTGGGAAATTTTTTTTAAAAATAAAGATTCCCAAGCCACACTCCTATTATTCCGTTTCAATTGGTTGAAGATGGGATGCAAGCATGTATACCTTTTAAAATGTGTTCCAATTTCAATCCAGTAGTGTAATTGTAAGAAACATGAAGAGAGACCTGAGTCAGAAGACCTGAGGTCAGTAGCCATTACAGATTTCTCACTGGTTATGACCTTGAGAAAACTCAAGCAATTAATACCTTTTAATGAAATTTTTGCTAAAAGACTTCTAAGCTCTCTTTAACAATGGTATTGACCTTATTGCTCTACTATAACATTAGACAAAATTCCTTAACAATGCAAAGATGTTCATGAGTCAATAGAATTTGCTGTTGTTAATAGCCCATCAGTATATTTGCAACTTCAATTGTAAATGCTATCTATACCTTTAACAGTGGCAACTGCTTTTAAGAATATTTGAGAAAACACCAAAAAGACCTATGCCACAATATATGTATGTCCACACAGAAGGGGAAAATGTTGAGGGAATCCTTACCTGATGGCCTTCATTAGTTTTTTAGTGATTATACAGAATTACCTAAACATATATTCTGAAAAATACTACAAAACTTTCCCGCAAAAAATAATTAGGAATAAATTAACTCTTAATACTATATATAACTGAGTGCTTATAAGAAAAAATAAATTTCTAGACTCAATTGTTACATTAATCATATACAACAAGAATGTAACTTTTGCTTAAAGCCAAAATAATATTAAAGAGCAGTTTGAGAACTCAATAAAATACTGCTTCTCCACTGTGTTACAGATACTCCATTAGCTATAATAATTATACTCCACCAGGAACCTGGAACTCTGGTTTCAGGGTTTGTAGAAAACATAAGAGAAGTCCCTCTAGCAGCAGCAATTATCCAGAACCAAAATAAATCAGGAATGTCAGAGAAGAAAATTGTGTTAAATTTTATTTTGGCCAAGGGTGCCAATATATGGCCATCAATGATGTTCCGTCACCAATCAATCACTCTCAGGGGCATGCAGAATTCAACATTGTCAGTTCATAATGTCTCTTACAATTGAAATTTTATATAACATTGATACCCTATTTAAAATGCTTTTATCAAATGAAAATGGACGTTCAAAAAGCCTTCAGAAAAACTTGCTGTAGATTCTATACACCAAGAAAGAGTTTTTTTTAAAGGAAATGTCAAAAAAATGAAACTTTTATTTTTGGGGGTTATTGCATCAATTCCATAGGATTCAATTCTGCAGGTACGTTAAGGCATACATTGACTCTAAAAATTGAATGAGCTTCCTGCCACCTAGGGTTGCCCACTTTGTACCCATTACTTTTTCAACAACGAAAAAGGCAATCATTGCAAAGCAATTTTGTCACCTACCAGATAAAAGTATTCCATAAGTTTAGATTTACTAGAGTGAGGAGGTAATGGGAAAAACCAAGCAGTTATTCATGTACTTCCAATTCTGTATTGATATATTACAATGAACACAAGCCACTCTTTTACCTAAAGACTTCACTTTAAGTTACTGGAACTGTTTAAAAACAGAATGCCAAAAGACATTGAAAAATCAGGGTTTTCTTTACTACAGAAAGAAAAAAAAATCTACAAATAGGCTAAATAAAAACAAAATAGAGTGTAACAAAATGAAATGTTATTAAAAAGAAAACCAAAAAAGTTCTAGAGGTACCACACATTGCTTTATGCTTTCATGGATTATACTCATTTCTGGTCTTTTCTTTCACTTAAGACAATAGTTTCTATAACTACACATTATAGAATGGGGATTTTGTTTAAGTAGCAATTTCCAAGCCTCAGCCTCAGAGTTTCAGACTTAATTGGTCTAGGTGGGCATTGGCATATTTTAAAAGTGCTCCAGGAGACTGTACTATGTGGTTAGGATTGAGACCATTGACTTACAGTACTGTATATCATTTACAGTATTTTCTACAAATCTTAAAGTTCAATATTAACCCAATAACCCAAGTGATCTGTAACAAAACTATTCAATAGGCCACCAAATGCTATAAGGTTTGTTGGTATAAGACCTTCTTGATCCATTTTTTTTTTAGATTGATTAATTCTTACAATTGTCCACATGACCAGGTAGGTTCCTGATTTAATGCCAGGGCAGCTGTGGTCTCTACAAGGTCTCATCTAATCAAGAGGCTTTCAAGAGATATATATGTAGGAGGAAGAAAACAAATTTAATTGTGGTATGAGGATACCTCATGTCTTGTACATGATACATCAGGGTTGTCCTTTAGAAAAAGAGTGTGAGGAACTCAAATCCTACCCATCTCATCGAATAGGAAAGAACTAAAGGGTATTCAAAATTTTAAATTAAGTGTTGTAAAAATGTCACAGATTTGTACTATTCTCCATTGCTGGCTATAAGATTAAGTCTCATTAGATAACAAGGAAGTTCTATATAGTAGACGAAGTGATATTGTCCAAAATCAGCAGGATCTATTGCTCCATTTTGCTTCCTAACTTCATCTTTTTTTTAGGCACATGCCACAATGATGAAGGAGGAAGGGAGGAGGGAAAGAAGGAAAGGAATGATAAGGGAAAGGACCACACTGTTGTTCCAGCATAGTTTCATAGCAATTACAAAGCTGAAAGATTTATTTCTTGTTTTTTGGGTTTTTTTTTTGTTGGTTTAGAGCTAAAAACAAAACACAGATATCAAATGAAAGTTAGTTTCTTACATGGTAAGCTTGGTGAACATGAAAGTCCAAAGTATTTTGCAAATGGAAATAAGGAAGGTTGCTTTAGTGGTATTTGAGATGCGTGAAGCACCCCTATCAATCATTGACTAAATTCATTCTTTTTATCATATTGAGAGTCGCACCAATTTAATGCTTCCCCTCTCCTTTTCTTACCACCTCCTCCTTAACCAGAATTATGTACTTGTAGCAGAATGGAAAGTATCTAGAGCTATTTGTGTAATTAACATTACCCCTCCCTTCCTTTCCACTCCTTCCTCCACATCATTATAAATGGGGGTTCCATCACAATGTCAACATAGCATTTGGCCTTGGTTATTCCTTGAGAGCTTCTGCTTAACGTAGACTACATCCTCTAAATGCATAACTTCTTGCAATTTCTAATCTGTGAAGCCACAAAAACAATTTTCAGAACTTTAAATGTGTTATTGTCATTGTATGAAAGAATGGTTAAAACTATATTTTGACCCAAATGTAAGGTTAACTTTTTAACTTCTTTAACCTAAGATTTACATTAATAGGGTATACAACTATAAATAATATAGGCTGGTTATATTTACATCCTAAATATGAATGTCTCTGTATTATTCTTAAATATTGTGAAAAATTTAAGCAGCAGTGGTTTCAGAAAGTTGGAAATATTCCAATCTATCAAACCCACCAAAATAAACAATATCCAGGATAAGTTTTTCTGGATCTAGTTTCCAAAATTTTTTTTAAAGTAATCTTCTAATACTTAGCTCTTCTAAAGATAGTGATTGTGTCACAATAGAAACTTGATGGGTTGAATGCAGAACAGTAAGAAGAAATTTACATTCATATCAGTTTTAGACAGGGGATCTAGAATGGCATCTTTAGATGTTAGTAAACTAACATTTGATTTGAAAACTGGTAAATGAAAAGAAAAAAAAAAGCAATTATCATGCCTTTCTCTCTTAACTGTACTGCTAGGCCAAAAAAAGGGAAAAGTTTCACAGAAGTGTAATAGTTAATAAATGAAGAAGTGTTAATAAAATATAATAATTTTGCTACCCTAGTTAGTTAATGAATTTAAACACTGAGTATTAATAAAATTGAGGCAACCAGACACTAAGGCCTCTGATTAGAAGAATGTACCATCTATAATACAGTTTTACCAAAATATCAAACCTAAACTGAATGGAGTATCTATACTCAATACAGGAAATATAGAAAAATGAGAATATGTTAAATGATGTTATCACCAGCAATCACAGACTGTGGGAAAATTTACAGGAGACATAATATGGTTTCTTTAACAAATATATTAGGATGGGAGATAAAGTGAGTAAATATAATACATAGGTTAAAAGAGACAAAAAGACATAACTACAAGTTGCAATGTGTAGACCTTATTTGGATTCTTATTCAAACAAACTGCAAAAAATAAGTAAATATATAATGGTTGTACCACATGTTCTCACTCATAAGTGGGAACTAAGGGAGAGATTATATGGTCTAAAAGTGATGTAATGGACATTGAAAACTAAGGAGGGTAGGAGGGGAGTGAAGGATAAAAATCTGCCTATCGGATACAATGTACAATATTCTGGTGACAGTTACACTGAAAGCCCTGACTTCAGGATGATATAATTCATCCATGTAACAAATAACATTTGTGCCCCATAAATTTTTTGAAATAAAAAAATTAAAATAAAATAATGAATAAATAAATAAATAAAAATAAAAAGTATAAGATGTAGAAATTTCAACACTGACTTGATAGTTAAGGCTGTTAGGAAAATATTAATTTTTAAAGATGTTATTTCACTTTGGTAATTTTTAAAAGAAAAAGAGGTCTCGTATTTTTAGAGATATATATTGACAAAATAGATGAAATGATCTAATAGCTAGGATTTGCTTCAAAATAATATGGGCTAGGGCAGCAGGTAGGAGTAGAAATTAAGAAATAATTGGTCTTCTTTATCCATTCATCCCCTGATGGACACTTAGATGATTACACAGCTTGGCTATTGTGACTAGATCTGCAATAAACATGGGCTTGCAAATATCTCTTCAATATACTGATTTGCTTTCTTTTGGATATATACCTAGCAGCAGGATTGTTAGATCATATGGTAGTTCTATTTTTAGTTCTTTGAGAAATCTCCATAATGGTTTCCATAGTGGTTATACTAATTTTCAATCCCACCAACAGCACAAACACATTCCCTGTTCACCACATCCTCATCAGGATCCATTATTTTTTGTCTTTTTGATAATAGCTATTTTAACTGGGGTAAGATGATATCTCATTGTGGTTTTGATTTGAATTTCTCTGATGATTAATGATGTTGAGCATATATGCATGAAATGTTATTTAACCATAATAAAGAATGAAATCCTGTTATTTACAACAATATGGATGGAACTGGAGGGCATCACATTAAGTGGAATCAGGCACAGAAAGACAAATATTGCATGTTCTTACTCATATTTGGGAACTAAAAAACTGATCTAATGGAGATAGAGAGTAGAATGATGGTTACCAGAAGCTGGGAAAGGTAGTGGGGAGGTGAAGATGAAGAAGGGTTGGTTAATGAGTACAAAAATACAGTTAGATAGAAGGAATACGATCTGGTGTTTGGTAGTACTAAAGAGCAACTATAGTGAACAATAACTTATTTTATATTTCAAAATAACTAAAAGAGTGGAGTTGGAATGTTCCTAACACAAAGAAATGACAAACTTTTAAGATAATCGATATCCCATATGCCCTGATTTGATCATTGCACATTATATGCTTATATCAAAATATCACATGCACCCCCAAAATATGTACAATTATTACCCATAAAAATTAAAAATTAAAAAAAAATTTTAAATAATTGGACTTGAGTTGATTGTTGTTGAACTGGCTGAGAGCTACATGGATTTTTATTACCTTATTTTTTCTACTTGTTTAAATTTTCCATTAAAAAAATGTTTCTTTTTTAAAAATATTGAGCAAATCTTTCTGGGAGGAATTAGATAGTCATTCAGATACCAAGAGCAACCATATTATTTGATTTTGCTTCAGTATTCTATAACTTAAAATAAGATCTCTAATATTAAAAATTATTATTAATCCCTTTGTTGTATATATGGCCACTGAATCTTCTCCTAAGTAACTTGCGTAAAGTAGCAAAGTTTAGAGTCAGGTTTTTTCCTATTTTACTCAATAGAATAAGGTTTATAGTTGCTTTCCTGAGATCATATTTGCACAGTTTTTATTAATTTGCCTTTTAAAAAACTATTTCTTGTGTACCTATTAAATAATAGATACTGTGCTACTTATTAGAAATTCAATGATAAGTAAGAATCAAGTCTCCTAGTCGGGGAAAGATAGTCAAAGGAGAAACCAATAGTCACAAAGTAATGTAGTAAGTGCTGTGACAAAGGTTAACACAGGATGATAACGGCAACACTTAGAAGGACCTGCAACTTGTGGAGCTAGAGAAAGATTTTTATAAGCGGTGACACCTCATCCAAATCACAAATGATTGTGTACGTGTGTGTGTAGGTACAAGGAAGAATTCTAGACAAAGAGAACAGTGTGCATAGAGCTTTTGGCTGTGGGAGAAAAGTGCCTTATCTTTCTAGATATGGAGCAGTTTGACTGGTGAGTAAGAGGAAAGCAGTGACAAATAGCAGACAGAAAAGTCACAGAGCAAGTATGAAAGGCATTGATATCCCCTGATGAAGAAAATAGAAAACGGAAAGAGGAACAGTTTGGACTGAAGGAAAATCAGTTTGTCACATCACATTTGTTGAGTCCAGGGTTTTTAAGGACATCCATGGGAGATGTTAGATGGATTTCAAAGGTCAGAAAACCAGAAAAAAGATCTAATCTGAAGATATTGTAAGATAGATGGTAGAATATAAATGGAAGTTGAGGTTTTGGAGTTAACAACAACAAATTTTGAGATAAAATTTGGATGCCTGGGAACAAAGGAGTGTGATTAATAAGGGGAAAGAGAGCAGGAAGAGGAATGAACTAAAGGCGTATTTTGCTAGCGTGTAGATTGGAATTCAGCAAGTCCTGGTGGGAACATTGTATTCTCTGTCTACAATGGAGCTTTGCAGATGTACATGCTCTGACAAACTTTGCCCAGCAGAGATCAAAGGAGATTGTAATATTGGGCCAAAGTGTCTGGAGATAAATAAATGCTACCGCAGACTAGCTCTTATCATCTCATGCACAAGACATTACTGCTTGGTTTTGGGTAATATGGCTTGATTTGGCTCATCTAAGTTTGGAAAAATTGGCACATGATTAATATATAATATTAAATACAATGAAAACATTGTATAACATAATGCTCACTTTAGATGCACGTTGAACAACCGGTTTTCAATTGTATTATTTCACAGTGAAATTTAGGAAGAATTATTAAGGAAGAATATTCAGTGTTGTGAAAGATGTTTGGGTATAATCAGGTCTCCAACTTTGTCAAATTCCATTTTATATTTGATTATTAATGGCTCATTTCACAACAGTTCCTAAATTTAAAATTAATCACATTGAAAAATAAATTTTTTTTACTATGTGCAAGGCAATACTTACGGAATGGAGATGTATTATATGCTTAGCTATTTTCTTTCCTCCTCTCCTCAACCCTTATGGGAGGGGGTACTTTTAGCATAACATATGCTAAGAAAGCTAATTAGTAATTAGCAAGAGAAAATTTGCTTCGCTCTGAAGAATTTGAACTATGTAAGCCAACTTCTGAGGAAGACTGTAAAAATTAATGGGCCGGAAGGATTGATTGTCGCCTTAACAGAATGGTATAAACCAGTTAAGCTCTTCAAGAACTTGTAAGAAAAAGGTAAAATTGTAGATATAAACTTATAATCATTCTAGTACATCACAGAGATGGCAAAATTGAGAAGGAAGATAGGGGAAATACCAGACTATTGCCCTCACTGACCTCATATTACCTAATAAGTATTTTTCTCAGTATGACTACTGAAAGCCCCTGTGACAATACAAAAATGAAAGTTCTGCCTCTTATGAAAATAAAAAAAGCTACTAAATAATAGTCAATGATCAAAACTGTATATTTTGATATAAAGTTATAGGGTCTGTTTATCAATTGTCACAGTCTTCAAACTTCATTTTTACCTTTGAAATGATGACATCATTGATCAATCAAAAATACCTGAGCCAAAATGCGTATGGTAAGACATGCTTTATAACCACTCATCTGATGTTTGCTTTACATCTATAACATTGCTATGGAGACATAGCTCGATTTCTTCTCCCAGGACTAAGGGATCCAAGAGGACATTTGACCTTAGAATAGAAAAGCTCTTCCTTTGTTAAGCAGAAGACTTTGTTCGCATAGTCTTTACCCAACAATATTTATTATTTTTTGATAGATTTGAAACCTGATACTTAAACCAATATAACCTGAAAATTGTTTTAACATTGCAGCCACTTAAATAATTGAAGACATCTATCATATGCCCTGCCCAAGACAATTATTTTCCAACCCACACAACTGTTACCTTCATAAATTAATTGTGTGACAGTTATTATATCAGCATAAAGAAATTTGGCTCAGAATTTTTGTTATAATATTTCTTCTATAACATTCATTTTTATAAAAATTAATTTCTCTCAAAATATATTTATGTAGATAGAAACCAAATTTTAGGGATCAAGGTGGAGAAGCCATGGCACAGAAAGCCTAGAGGAGGTCAATAGAACCTATGGAAAATAGAGTTAACTCTAAGTAATTCTTGGATATTGAGATTTATAACTATATGAAAATATTAAAAATTATTCTCAAAGGAAAAGTTATATAATTAAAAAATTAAAATTGAAAACCAACCTAGGTTCACATCTCAAATTATTTTTAAAAGACTAAGAAATAAATGAGAGGGCAAGAACACAAACATTTGCCAAATTGATTATGTTGAATAGCAGAAATAAAAAGAGACAATTTAGTTTAATTTTTAACTTTAATAATAGCTAAAGTATATAAAAGAAAGAATGTATCCATTAGTTGTATTTAAACCAGATTGCATTTTTGTTCAAAGTGTGGGGGAAGATTAAAACAACTGTAACTTAGTAAACCAGAGCAAAAAAAAAAAGGCACTCAGTTAAAATTTGTTAAAGGAATAAACAGATAAATACAAAAATAAGCTAAAGCATAAAAAGATAGTGTGTGTGTATATATATATATATATATATGTAAAAATGTTTAAACAATAAATGTAAATGTTCTAAATTAATCTTATTCATTAAAGAAATGATATATTTTGGGGAGGGTAAAAGCAGTATCTAAATATTTATTGCTCTGCAGGAACACAATTAAAATAACTAATACATAAAATTTTCATTTGTGTGTTTTTTCTTTGTTTTGTTTTTAAATTTTGGTTTAAAATAAAAAAAGTAGAATGCAAAAATAATACCAAATTGTACCAAGATTTCATTTTAATAATTTTACCAACCAGATAGCATAGTCAAAATGAGCCTACCTGAAGTAAGTTAATGAAGAAGGTATTTACAAAACACTGAGAAGAAATAAGGGAACCAAACAACAAAGCTGATGAAGCCTCTAGGAACTAGCGAAAGAAGGAAATTATCACCACTCTTGGTTCTAAAAGCTACTATCCTGTTGGTATTGGTATTACAGAACTTTTCTGAGGCCAGAAAGAATTTCAGCTATTGCCTGATCCAGGCAGGAAGGTAGCAAAAGGAATATATACTTCCCTTTACTCTCCTCCTACCTTGGACCTCTTGCAAGCGTGTTCCATTGGCTGAAACCAAAGGCCAGAGGCAAAATTGTGGAGAAGCTCCACAATGAAAATATGACTGTGTTCCCTGGCAGAAGTGTACTTTCCTTGGACACCATGGCATCCAAATATATATGGTCTATGGCCAAGGAGATAGCAAACAAAAATTCTGCTAGTGAGTTATTTTATGTAATGGTACACTCACACCTCCTCCCCTTGATTTTCAGAACCTCATATTCTGGTCTTCATAAAATAACACTTTATATTGGTTTAAATATAATAGTTTCAAGCATGAATTTTATTCTTCAGGTAAACAACCTCATAGGATGTGTCCCCACAGTGATAATGGATAAGGCAAGTTAATAAATGGTGGTGCTGGTAGAAACAATGCAGGCAGGGAAGGAAATTTCACTTTGAAATATGTATCTATTCTTACAAGAAAAATGTGTTGCCTCTCATCAACCTACCATTAGGTGACTAGTTGGTCCCTGCCTGGGGAGTGATGATTTACACCTCATTGACATTTTCCACTGGTAGGTTTAACACTGGGCAGTAGCAGTCATATGTATATAGAAGGGGCAAAGCAAGGAAGCCAGGAGTGCCCGAGTGGGGTGGGGTGGGGGGGCAGCAGTCAAATATACTGTCCTCTGATCTCCTGTTACTGGCCAAAGTCAACTAGAGGGTAAAGGAGCTTAAGCAATGCAGTCAGCCGTGGTCAACCTTCCAGGGTATAGTGGAGGGCCTGAGGATAGGAAGGCAAGTAGAAAACAATTTGCAATATTCAAATATTTACAATTTCCACATTGACTGCATGATTTTCATAAGCTTTTATATAATGAATGAGAACATCTATGCATAGACTTTGAACATCTGAAAACATAACTATGTCTCTTCTCTATTCTCCATAAATGCATAATAAATCTGATAGAAAATAATGCAAAATATTAATTCTTGCTACCTTTGGATGGCATGATTATGAGTGACATTTCTTCTAGGATGTTGTTTCATTTCTATTAGTTACATGGAGAATATCACAACTTTTTTTGATATTATTACTCATGCTTTTATTTCCAGCTCAGGAAGTTTTGATGTTCTTGTTTTGTTTTTAGTAACATTAAATCATGTCATTGATATTGCTTCTATTCCAAGTTCAGGTTTCTCACTTGGGAAAATGTATGTTCTTAGGTTGGGCTTATATTATCTACATGGTTCATGTTTCATAGTCTTTCTGATCATTTTAATATCAGTTTGAAAGTTTCAGTGAAGGGCTCTTTTTACTGCTGCTATTGATGACTCAGCCACACAGTTCAACTTCCTCTACATACTGATATACATGGTGGTGGCTATAGCCAGGAGTGGATAGATAAATGAATGAAAGTAGTACTATAAGAGCTTTATACAAACACTGCAGAGACTAGTACTAGGGGAAAAAAAGGGAGAACCAAAGTTGGTAGACCAAACTCTGTAGCAATAGCCCTCACACTTCAGGAGCTCCCTTTCAAACACCCTTGACTAGATCACTACACCATCCTTCTAAGTAGGATGTTCCCAATCTCCTCTTTAAAATGGCAACCTCTTACTTTTAGAACTCTTTGTCTCCCTCTCCTGCTTTAGCATTCTCCAAACCACTATCACTTGTGAATATGCTCTATAATTTACTCACTTATTATGTTTTACTTCTGGCTCACTTCCCACATCCAACATACACTACACATATGGAAACAACCTAAGATCAGAGATTTTTGTTTGTGTTATTTACTGCTATCTTCCCAAAGCCTAGATGGAATGATGCCTGGTGCATTGTAGATGCTTGGTAAATATTTGTCAAATAACTAAATATTGACACTCAATTACATTGACAATCATATGATTATAGTAAAATGTATGCTTTGTTAATCTTATTTCTTATCAGTGGGGGAATGGTAGAACATTTAGGGGCCAAGACAGGTAGATGAGGTTTCAGTGAGGTTAAACTTACCAAATTTAGAGATCTTCAGACCTTCAACCTAGTTTCCTCTGGATGCAAGTACTGGCCCTTATGTATGTTCTGTCTATGATATAGCCTTTTGTTTTTACTTTCTGTAGAAGTTCTCAAGATTTTCCCTACTTCACCAATTTGAATTTCTATAGTCTCAATTCACCACCTCCAAAAGTGGCTTCCCTTCATATACCAAAGAATTGGTTTCATCATATCCCCTCACCTCCTCCTTCCTTCCTGGCTATTAATATTCTCTGGGGTTACAGTCTGTTAATATACTTATTATGAGATATGCAATGAGAAAACTATCAATTCCTTAAGAAAACACTTACACAGTCAAGGAATATGCACCTATTTATTTGGCTATTTATTAATCAGTGTGATTTGCCATAAATCAGCCAAATGGGAAGCAGAAATAAAAACATGAATTGCCTTTGTTTTTTGTTTTTGTTTATGTCTTTAAGGGTTGGTATCTGAAATCGCATTGTATGAATGACCACAAAAGTTGTATCTCAATCTACCTCAATAGATTAAATTTTGATATTACTAAGGGAAATTTCCTTTGATTATCATAATAATTTGAATATCAGTTATAGTTTTAATGGTATTCTGGATCTCTTTTTTCAATACTTTCACATCGATTGTTTTGGAAGCTGGGTTTACTGCTGTTTGATAATCCTAGCCAAACTCCACTGTGACTTTGAATTTAAGTCTTTTGGCTCAAGAAAATCAGGTTTTTATATTTTTGTAAAAATTGATAAAACAAGTAACAGTTAACATTTATTGAACACTTTATATATGCCAGTCATAGGGACAAGAGATTAATTTCTTTTAAGATCTTCCAAACAATTCTAACATTTCTCATTTCGCAGATGAGGAAACAGACTGAGAAAGCTTTAATAATGTGTCAAAAGTTTCCTACCTAGTAAGTGGCAAATATACCTGACTCCAAAGCTTACCATGTTTCTCATGACCCATGGCTTTTGGACTGTCACATACCAAATGTGTCTCTTCCATTCTTTTTTTTAAACAAAGAAAAGAAAGCACAAATAACCTACAAGCTGCAATATGATGTCAACGCCACATAAATGCTTAGACTTTGAAAGTAAAAATTGAATATTTTCTTTCTGTGTATCTTCATGAGTTTTGTGAGCATTTGCTCACAAATAAAGCCATTTCCTCATTCACCTATCTGTTTACAAGTATTCTATCTTAAAATCAAATCTAGACAAAGAAGCATTTGTTTTAATCATTGATATTTGTTTATATTTCATAGCCAACATAGGAATTCATGAATGATTATTAGTTTAAAATCTCTTTAAAGATCCTTTTATTAATTATCATTGGATTTGTAAGAGTAACTGTCTTTAAAATAAAATGATTATGCTGTGAGAATAATGGAAAAACTATTTGTAACTCATGTTGTATTTTAGCAGTTTAGATAAAAATAAAATAAATCCTTTTTAGATGCAGTCCTCCTCCTATACTTGGAAAAGCATAAATTTGGGTAAGCATATAAAACTGAGTGCATGAGTGTTTCAGTTTGGTTTTCCTAGAAAGCAGATTCCGAGCTGAAAATTAGCACATAATAAGTGTACTAGTCCTCTCAGAATCAAAACCTGTTGTAGGAAAGGAAGGAAGGAAGGAAGTAGGATTGGCTAGAGGGAGAAATTAGAACTCTGCTAACTCCTTGGGGAGCTCTGAAGCTGGGATGGCTCTTCAGAGTTGTGTCCTTTTGCAGTGAGGGGGCTGGGATTTTACACTCCCAGGGCATCCACTTATCAGATGAGACTAGTCCAGAACAGAGTGTGTCTTTGGATGAGGCAGCTGTCTTTAGCTGAGACAATTCCCAAAGAGGACTGACTACTAAGAGCTGGGAGCATAAATCCTTCAATCCCAAAGGATAGATTTGAGCAGCACGGCACTGCAGTCCATAACTGCATTTTTAAATGGTAATTTTTAAAAATTGACAAGGACAAGTATTTAGGAACCAGGGCAATTCAGATCAATGACAGCCCACTTATAAATGTTTCCAGCTATATCACAAATTTATAGAAATAATTGCTTAAAGGGGCTGTGTATGGCAAGACATCAATAATGTCAAGTGTTTCAAATAGTAAAAATAAATAAGGGTGGTTTAGCCTAGTAAAATTCATTGATCATTTTTGAAGAGCAGTTTCCATGTTGTAGAAGAAGATTCCAGATTGCAGTGAAAAAAACAACTTGATCCAAGATGAAGAAGGAGAGAAAGCGTACCTAAGATTCTCATTCAAGAAACTGAATTATGAAGAAAGGGGAAGAAATAGGATAACTAGAGAGAGAGACTGGATCAGAGGAGTGTTGCTTGTTTTCATTGTTATGTTTTTTGTTTTTAACCTACAAAAGAATCTAAAGTATTCAGAGAAGGAATCTGCCGAGAGAGGGAAGTTGAAGAAATTAATGGCTGTAGGGGGTGGGGGGAGAGATGATGAATGACCCAGAGGAAAAGGAAAGGAGGGAGATCTAGACCAAAGATCCTTAAATGGTAACTTAGATGGGAATTGCTTGGGAGTCTCATTAAAATGTATCTCCTAGGTCTGGGGTAGAACCTGAGGTTCTGCACTTCTCCCAACCTCTCAAGTGACACAGATGCTGCTGTTCTGTACATCACAGATTAGCAAGACTCTAGAGCACTGATTTCAAACATGGTTGAACATCGGAATTACCTGAGAAGCTTTAAAAATATCTGGGTTCCTCACCCAGAAATTCTAATGTCATTATCCTGGGTGATGCCTGAAAACTGGATATTTATAATCTGTCCAGTTGAATATAATGTGCAGCAAAGTTTGAGAAGCACTAACCACTTTCTCTGTGAGAAGAAAAGATGATGACTGGTCCAGATGCAAGTACCAGTAAGTAGGTGAGGGAAAAGGAGGAAGATGAGGGAGTATATATTTTTATCAAAGTAATAAACATATGCAGTTTTTTGATAGTCCTATGCCTTATCAGCAGTTCCCAACCTTTTTGGCACCAGGAACTGTTTTCATGGAAGACAATTTTTCCACAGACCAGGAGGGTGAGGGGATGGTTTCAAGATGATTCAAGTGCATCACATTTATTGTGCACTGTATTTCTATTATTATTATGTTATGATATATAATGAAATAATTATACAAGTCACCATAATGCAGAATCTAATGCCACGGCTGATCTGACAGGGGGCAGAGCTCAGGTGGCGATGTGAGCGATGCGGAGCACCTATAAATACAGATGAAGCTTCACTCCCTCACCTGCTGCTCGCCTCCTGCTGTGAGGCCCAGTTCCTAACAGGCCACCAACCATGGGAGTTGGGACAACTAAGAGACAACAGTACAGGGTCCTGACATACCATCCCCTAACACCAATTCTCTCTCCCCAGAGGCATTGATTTTCAAATCTTTTTGATGTTTCTTCTGATTATTAGTTTTATATGTCTAAATAAATTTTTGTCTTACTCTTTATTGATTTTTTTTTACTTATCTATATTTTCCATATTATTTGGTGTTTTTTCTTAAATGAATGGTGATCATGGATGTTCTTGCATATTAATATAGAAGCATTACAAAGCACATTAGAAGCCTGTTTTGTGGGACTATGACTGACAATGGTGAACCTCACCAGCAAGTGGCTGGGCAAAACTCAGCCCTTTTGTTGGGAGAGCCTAAAATATCAGTATCTGTTAAGTGCCATCTCTTTGATTATCAGTTTCCCCAGAAAGCTGTTTCTGCAATCTCTACCCTCACCTCCCAGTCAGTAGATCTGGGGAAGGTTCAGGGAGCACGGGTCGGGAAGGAGAGTGGGTTTGGGGAAAATTCGTGTGTTATGTGGGAAAAATTCTTCCGACATTCATTAGGTTTCATATCCATGGGTCATATCCAAATTAATGTCCTTGTTTCTAATTTCCAGAACATAAATGTCCCTTCGTCCAATAAGAAGGTGAAGGTGTCACTGGTGTGCGAGGCTAATTAGAAGCCTAATTAACTCCTTTCCGACCGCCATATACCTCCTGGTCGCAGTCTTCAGATCCCCCCTGGGTGGATCGCTTCTGTGTTCTGCTTTGTATGCCGCTTCTCGTTTACTTTTGATTTCCCTTTGTCTCCAATATCTTTTAGCTTTCAATCTCTATTAGTCACTTTTATGTCATATTTGAATCTTTTTTTCATTTTTCTTTGTATTCTGTTTCTTTAATTGTATGGTGTTTATCCGTTTATTTTTATGTCAAATTTTAGAGAGGTTACTGGAAGAAGCAGAGATGAATGCCTTATTTAATCAGAAGTCTTCTAGACATTTAAGTTATAATTAACAGCCATCTAGTGAGTGAGGAACATGAACAAGGTAGAGGTTTTGCATAGCTGCTGCAGGGAATTTGAGCGGAATTATGCCAGTAAGCTAGCTGTCAAGAATTATTAAATATTTTTTAAACAAAATCACTGAATGACAAGTTAAGGTTCCAATATGCAATTTTTTTGTCAACTCTGAAGAGCAATGAGGTTCTAGAAATCAGAACTTTTGTGTAGTGGGGAAGGGAGAAATTTGGGTGTAAAATTCTGGGTTTGGATTTCTGACTCATTTGCAGCTATGTGGTAAACAGAAAATTCTTTGAACATTTACAAGATTAAATTCCCCATTTGTAAAATTACATAAATAAAATCCATTTTACAGACTAACAGTGCAGATAGAAAAAAATCTTTACTAAAAAAATACTTTACTGTATTATGTGCCTGGCACATGATACATTTTCAATAAATATGTTGATTAAGAGGAAAGTAATACCATTTTGGACTGTCCAGAATTAGGAGTCCAAATCAAATGGGGTATAAATATAAGGGAACAAAGGAATTTCAGGTGTGAAAAAGCAAAACTAAAGTTATGCACTGTAGGCTTTTGTGGCTAGGGAAAGGGATGAAGCCATACAGGGCTTCAGAAGTAAAAGAAAGCAGCAATATGCTAAGGTATAAGTGAGGCTGCAAAGCAGATGTGGTATGAATTTGGTAATGAGGGAGTTGGAGAGATAGGGAGTTGTAGTCAAGAATTATTGTCTTGGAGTCTAAGATTTTACAAGTGTTTTAGTTCTGAGAGATATCAAAAACTTGGAGAAGGTTGAAAAAATATAATAGTTATTTTAAATTACAGCAGAAAAGTAATTATGGGGCTGATATCACTAGAAACATAGCATCTATATAGATACTACACTCTCCCATCATGGTAACTGAAAGAGGAGTCAGTAGATCTAAAGCATATATATATTCAATATTTTTTTGTATATACACACACAGATATATATACACAGATTTGTGGCTCCAATGAACCCGTTTTATCTCTTAACTTAATAGATTGCATTGACCTATGTTGTGCTTGGGTGCTTTCTTCTTTTCTTGAGGGTATCCAACTTTAGTATCCACAAAAATAATCAGGGAAACATTAATCAATTCAGATTATCTGCATCAGTCCCAAAGATTCTATTTTAGTAGGTTTGGAATAGAGTAGAGGAATCTTTGTTTTTAATATGACTCACAATATCCTAGTGATTCTGACCAGGTGCTACATGTGCCAGAGTCTGAGGAACATTTTCCTTGGGTATGACCCAGTTGAAGATTTAGCTATTGATTTCCAAATATGTAGTGAAGGAAAACAGAATCCATGCACCTCAGGGTGGTTCTGGAGATGATTAATTTCTGAGACTCAACTAATGTATAGCTGAGAAGAATATGGAACTTTGGGATACAACAGATCTAGCAGCACTCATAAATTTGAATTTTATCATCTATTGAGTAACTAGATCTATAGCCATAAGGACTGAACAAAAGTAGTATGTTTTTTTTCAAAATGTTTGTTTTAATTCTACAGTAAATTTTATATAATATGACCTAAGGAGAAAAATGTTATATTTTAAAGCATATCAAAAACAAATATTTCTCAATTAGGAAAGAAAAGTGATTATATCACATTTTGTACAATAGCCCATTTATATTTTATAATCATCCTTTAATTTATTTTTTTTTTAGATGAGGAGTGGAGATTTCAAGTGATTAAGTGACTTGCCTTTGATTATTCAGGTAGTCTGTAATAGAGCCCTGGATCCAAATTCTGGCCTATCTGACTCTAAATTAAAGAGCATGCCTTTATAATAGCCTGCTCCATACAAAGACACACTTTCCTGAACTATTTAGCTCTGAAAGTCAAACTTATTTTATTTTGTTTTAAGTTACGGCCCAGAATATTTACATTCTGTAGAACTCAGACATAAAAGCTGTCTAGATTATGGAAGGACATTGGACTGTGTTTTTCTGTTTGTTTGTTTGTTTGTTTTATGTGTGTATGTGTTTTAAGTATTGGTACAAGGCCTATAATTTGATTAAAAGACTTTGCCTCCACTAACTTGAATTTCTTTAATGTGAATCTGACATTTTATTTGAACAATTTTTATGCTCTCTTTTAATCCATTTAGTTAGCATTATTGAGTACTTTACGAATCCTAGATAATATATAATATGCTAATGAACTGGCTTTGCTGCATAGACAGAAACCTATATGTTATATCAAAGGTTCAGAAGTGAATTATTGTTCCAACATAAGTCTGTACTAGTAATCAGAGACTTGTGTTCAGGTAAATTATTGGCTATTTATTAGCATGGCACATGCTGAAAAGAAAAATAGCCAGGGGTGTTTCAGAAGATTAAGTAATAGTAATTCTCTAACTACTTGGGAATTCAATACAAAGTTTCTGATAGGTTTCCAGATAAGGTGCAACAGCTCTAGGTTCAGAAACAAAATAATCAATTCTTTAGAATGTTCTATAAAGAAAGAAAAGTGATCAGTATTATTTTTCATTTGGAAAGGGTAAAGTGAGTTTCAGAGAGCTAAACTGCATGTTTTGTGAGCTTCATTTTGTGGAGAAGAGATATTTATGTGATAAAAGAAGAAAGAGAAAAGGTAATTATTTTCGATCCAATTCTAGTTGGAGGTTTTTAATCTACCTATTGGTAGTTTCTTCCTGAATATCTACCCACATTTTGTATTCGTCTCTCGATTCATATGACATCAAATATGAAACAAACGTCCAGCTGAAAAGTGAAAAGTTCTCACAAATTTGTGTATATTTAGCTTTATGTAGATAGTATATCTAAGTATTTAAAATTTATTTATTTTTAGGAAACTCATCTCAGGAATACATAACTTCCAAATACCATCACAGCTATATTTGAAGAGAGATGTGAGAACAAAGGACATTTTTTAAGATGGGAGATATTATAATATGGGATGATAGAAATAATCCTAGTGGGAGGGAGACTGATGATGCAGGAGAGTCTGAAATTCTTGCATTGGTGAGAGAGGATAAGAGTCAGTGTAAAAACATGGGATTTGTTTTTCATAAGAACAGAGTGCAGACAATTCATCCACTTAATAGGAGGAAAGGTAGAGTGCATTGTTGACAGATAATTGCACTGGACCAGGTGCTAAAGTCACTAATGAATAAAACAGTAGATGAGGTCGGTATGACTGAAGTTTGTAGATCACTACAACAAAAAGCGATACTTCATATATTATTTCATTCATCTGTTCATTCAACAAATATTTATTGTATGCCCTCTATGTACTAAGGTCTTATGCTAGATACAAAAATAAGTAAAACATCTTACAGACCATTTTAAAGCAGCTCCAGGAAACCTTCTCTAACATTCAGTCTGGGTTAGGAGCGCTCACGGTTTATAGCATGTTGTCCATCCTCCTGTAATAGCGTTTATTATGTTATGAAATCATCTATTTACTTATTTCCTCCCCTAGACTGTAAGCTGCTTGAGTACAAAAGGACCAGACATATTGCCCAAAACATAGAAAGTACTTAATAAATGTTTGCTGGATAAATAAACAAAGAAATGTCAGATACTAAATGCCAATAATTTACTTCATAATTTATCCTAGGGGCTCACCAGCCGTTTAGAAGTAAGACAAATATTTGGGGCAGTGCGGGGCACATGGTTTGGGGGATGTCCACAATTGTAGCTCTGACTTGGGCAGTGCATAGGCAATATATATAACCAAAGTGTTGTACCCCCATAATATACTGAAATTTAAAAAAAGAAGTAAAGCAAATAATTATTTTCCTTGCTAACAAGGAAAATAATCTCTCACTGAGAAATAGGTCAAGATGAAAATCTGCTCAAGGAAAGAAAATTGACAGCCACGTACTGTGTATTTCTACCAACACAAAATTTGCATCATAAAAAGAAAATCATCCTGGAAATGTTATCTGAACATAAAACATGCTTTTAGTCGGCTTCTATAAAGTCTGTGATATATTAGACCTGTGGGGTCATGTGGTACTTTAAATCTAGACTATATCAAAGTATTTAAATATTTTAATGAAGATATCTAGTTCATGATCAACTTAATCTTTCCCTTGTTGTATAATTTTGAAGAACTCCATCCAAGAATCCTTGGACATCATAGAAAACATCCCTAAAAGAAAAGATACTTTTCCACTGGACCATCATGGAAAGAGTTATTGCATCTGAAGCTACATCCCACACGTCTCCCTATCCTTTACTTCATTCCAAACTTACTCTAACTCCATACCTAACTCAAGACCCAAGTCACGCTGTCTTTGGAAGCTGCACAGCTCAAAAAATGCAAAAGAATCTTACACAAGATGAAAAATGCCTATGTGAGAAGAAACAATTTTCTATCCACAGCATAAGCTGTTCATTCGTACCACCAGTGTCTCTTTTGTTCCTCCCCTATTGAGAACAAAGCCCAACATGATATTGACATTTTAGTCACACATATGCTACTTTAAAGATAAAGTTACCATGCGGATTAACAATTTAGAAAAAAACTATACATGTATACTGGAATTGAACAATTAAGTAAATGGAATATAGGTGGTGAAAGCCAGGTTTGTCACTGCTAAAGTGCCAGTTTAAAGATAAGCAAAGGGAATAGGCTGGAATTATCCATGTGATAATGGATTTGAGTGGGAAACATGAATAGATACAAATGGTTACAAACAGAAGTATTTATTGATATATATGTATATATGCATTAGTATAAATATATATTTTTCCTTGCTTTTTCTGCTGAAAGGGCCTGCAAGGACACTCCAGGGGCAACAAGCACACCTCAGGCTCAAATCTTGATTTCTAGTACTACTCTACAATAAGAAAGAACTAGGGTTTTTGGAGAAATGCTGATTCTAGGATTAAGGCAGGAAATATACAAGATGAGCCTGGAGTATCTTCTAGTGCCAAAAAGTAAGAAAGTGTTAGAACACACACACACACACACACACACATAATGATGGGAGTATGAGAAAAGAACACAGAAGCCAAATGAAAGAGTACCCAATGGCCAACACTGGAATTATTTGAAAAAAAAGTAGTATTATAACCCAAAGTGTATATACATATATTTTTTTCCTTGCTTTTTCTGCTGAGAGGGCCTACAAGCAAGGAAACTCCAGTAGCAACAAGTCTATATTGATATAAATAAATGGTTGGATAAATAAATAAGTGGGGTAGAATAGACAACTCTCCTGTGCAGAAGAAGTAGATACTCCATCCTCAAAGAAGTAGATCAAAACTCCTACAATCCCACTACTGGGCATCTACCCAAAGGAAGAAAAGACATCCTATAATAAAGACATCTGCACTCGAATGTTTATAGCAGCACAATTCACAATTGCAAAGATGTGGAAACAACCCAAGTGCCCATCAATACATGAGTCAATTAATAAAATGTGATATATGTACACCATGGAGTACTACTCAGCCACAAAAAACAATGGTGAACTAACACCACTTATATTATCCTGGATGGAGCTGGAGTCCATTCTCCTAAGTGAAGTATCACAAGAATGGAAAAACAAGCACCACATATACTTACCATCAAATTGGTACTAATTGATCAACACTTATATGCACATGTGGAAGTAACATTCATCAGGTGTTGGGCAGGTGGGAGGGGGGAGGAGGGGTTGGGTATACTCACACCTAATGGGTGCGGTGAACACTGTCTGGGGGAGGAGCACGCTTGTAGCTCTGACTCAGGCTATGCAAAGGCAATATATGTAACCTAAACGTTTGTACCCCCATAATATTCTGAAATAAATTTTTAAAAAATAGTGACTTTCTTCCAAAGAGTGCAAGATGGAAAAGGATGAAAAAGCACTTTATAGTGGAGAATCCGGATAAACACTACCTTAGCCAGGAGATTTAGGTTGACATCAGCAAAGATAAATTACATTGATAATATGTACTCTTGATATGGTATAATGAGAATGACCCTTTACTCACTGTTAAAAACCCGTAACTCCAGTCTAATCATGAGAGAAATGTCAGACAAAGCCAAATTGAGAGACATTCTATGAAATAACTGACTAATAGTTCTCAAAACTGTTGAGATCATTAAGAACAAAGGAAGTATGAAAAATTGTCAGTCAAGAAAAGCTCAAGGAGACATGAAAACATAATGTCATGTGGTAGAATAAAATGATTCTAAAATTAAAGTTAAAGTTCTAAAATTAAAATTAAAGTTCATTTAAAAAATAATGATATCTTTGAAATCTTAACTCAGTGGGCATGAGAAGGCAATAAGGGGCAGGAAGCTAGAATTCAACATATCATGATCATGACCAAGTTTTTTGTTCGTTGAAAATGTGTAGAACTACAATTGGCTTCTGCATATTGGTTTTATATCCAGCAATCTTTCTTAACTGTCTTGTTAACTCTCAAAATTTATTTTTACTTATGTTTTATTTCTTACCTGCATATTCAAACCATCCACAGCTTATTTCTTCCTTTTTCATTGTACCTTAAAAAAAAAAAATAGAAGGAAAGAAATGTTGTACTGCATTGGCTCGGCCCTTCTAAAAGTTGTGCTGATGAATACGTGGTGAAAATAAGCACTCTTGCCTTGTTCCTGTCCTCAGATAGATGTTTTCAATATGGTGCACCATTAAATATGATGATATATATGTATATTAAATTCCCTTAATCAGGGGAAGATACTTTTATTTGGTTCCTCTTTACATCAGAAGGTGTTTTGTTTAATAGCCAATATAATAAATGGATAGCAAATTTTTATTAAATACCTTAACTGCTCCTCTTGAGATGATCATCTTTGATTTTTCCAATAAAATACATGTCATATTTCTCCAAATATCTTCCCAAGGCTAGCAGGATCAGCATTACCTGAGAACTTATTAGAAATGTGAATTATTGGTCCTTACCCCAGACCTACTTAATCAGAAACTCTGGGTTGGAGGCAAGCAATCTGCACTTCAACAGGCCTTCCAGGTGATTCTGATGCATGTTCAATGTATCCCTCCCATGATGCTGCTAATGTGGTGTATTTTATTAATGGATTTTGTAATGTAAGTCAATCCTGGAATACATCAGAACTGGTCATTTTACTTTATCCATTTTATGTAATGTAGACTTGGAGTTCAAAAACAAACCTTTTTTAACTATTTGACTCTTCTTGTACTACTTGCATGTAAAAGATGGTAAAAATAGAAATTGCAAAAAGATTATTGGCTTCCAAATGTTATAGTGTTATAAGAGCATAAATAAAATTTTGTCCTTATTAAAAAATAAGAATTTTTGCATCTATGTCCGTGAAAGAAATTGCCTTGTAGCTTCCCTGCTCTTGTCAGGTTTGATAATCAAGCAATGTCAACTGCCCCTTAAGGTGGAGAATATTGACTCTTTTACTTCTTTCTGGAAGATTTAGTATAAGATTGGAATTAATTCTTCCTTGAATATTTGGTATATTTCACTGGTGAAGCCATCAGAGCCTATTTGCTTTGTGGGAAAATTTTTAATCATGGTCTTAATTCTTCTAATACTTATAGATCAATTTATGTATTCTGTTTTGTGTGTCAGTTTTCATAAAGTTGCTCTTTGTCTAGGAATTGGTTCACCTCATATACACTTTCAAATTTTTGACGATTCATAATACCCTCTTATTACTTCTTATAGTACATAGATTCTATAATTGCTTGCGGGTTTTCCCCTAATATTTGTCTTCTATTTCATTAATTTCAACTCTTATCTTTATTGTTTCCTTCCCATTATTTTCCTTGGGATTATTGTTTTTATTGCCAAGTAAGTGCTTGACTCATACATTTTTAAATTTTTTCCCCTAATAAATACATTTTATACTATTACTTTATCTATACTATTACTTTATTTTATACTATTACTTTATCACATTATCTGTGTCCCACAAGTTTTTATATATTGTGTTCTCTTAGTTATTCCAGTATTCATTAATTTCCAAACATATGAAGTTTTTTCTTTACTTTTCTTCTGTTATTTCTTTCTAAGTTAATTATATTGTTGTCAGAGATGTGTGTATTTGTTCTGTGGACAAACATAAGATCAAATTTTTAAAATATTCTGTGTGTGCTTAGAAAAAAATATGCATTTTAGAGTACCTATTATGTATATATGTGTATGATGTGTGATGAGTTCCTAAAGTGCCCATTAGAACAAATTTATTGACTATTCAAACTCAGGGAGGTGTGTCAAAATTTTCCAATATGATTATTGCTTGACCTATCATTTCTTGTAGTTCTGTCAGTTTTTTGCTTTGGGAATTTGAGGCCATGTTAGAAAATGCATTCAAACTGTTATATCATTTTGGTGAATTGTATCTTTTATCATTATAAAGGGACCGATCAAGACTAATAGTGTTTTATACCTTAAAGGTGATTTTAACTAGGATTAGTATAGTTTCTCCAGCTTGCTTTGGTTAGTATTTATATGGTATGCTTTTCATTTGTTTCCTTTCAGTTATTTTGTGTTCTTAAGTTTATAACTTTCTCCTTATAAAATCATGTGCCAGAATTATCTTTAACATACTATTACTGTCTTTTAAACAGATTATTTGGTCCATTTATTTTGATTAAAAACACTTGTATGTTTGCATTTACATTTATCACCTTAATTTGTGCTTTCAGTTCATCCCACCTTTTTGTATTTCCTTGAGTCATCTTTCTTGCATTTTAAAAATTATTTTTATCATTTCACTTTCTCTCTGTCATGTTTGTCATGCTATCAGAAATAAAAGTCAAAAATTCTCTATTCATTTTTATATTTCTAGTTCTTCATGTAGACTAGATGCTAAAAATATATTTACTTAATACATGAATAAATAAAGCAAGTTCTCTTAGGCTACACAATTAGTAAAAAAGATGTTTACTTTTTTAAAGGGTAATTTAAAAAACTCACTAAAATTTCAACTTCGATTTTAAAAGTATCACTAAAAAGTAAGTTCTTTAATCCTTGGGGAGCAGTGCTTCATTGCAGTTTATTAGAATATATTATTGAATCTAGCAAAAACTGAAAGACATTTTGACAGACTTATTCTACTACATAGAAAATGACTATTGTAATTAATTATTTTCAATCTTTTCCAATACATTGTTACATTTGATAATTTTAGTTATATAAACAGTTTTTACAAGTGAAGTTAATTTTCTATATTTCATGTCACATTAATCATATGGATGCTAAATATATGGGCTAAGAATGTAAAATCCAATGAGGCACATATGCTGGATATTCAGTCAAGCATGCAGAGTCAATGTACTGAGAATATCTCCAAGCATGTCTTTAGACATATGGCAAAAATGTATTAAGCCTATTGCCCTAGGCAATCCATAAAGCCAATTTCTATTGAGAATGACTAATATTTCTCATGAAGTAGATGCCAGAGAAATATTTTTATAGAATCCTTTAGGCATATCCATATTCTAAAACACCTGCAGGACACATCATTGGTGACAACTAGAGACTTTCAGGTATTTCTCCAGTAAATCACAACATTCTCAATTGGCCTTTGGCTGCTCTCATCAGTTTGTGAAAAAAATGCTTAAACCATCCCTAAATTATAAGGTGTTTCATAGAAAGGGAATTTATCTGTTGATTGTCCAAATGAAGAGTCATACTTATTATTTTCATGTATATTACACTTCACATTTATCCCTTGCAAGGTAATATATTTTGCTTGTGCGCATCACAGTATGAAGTTAAAAGATTGACTTACTAAAAGATCATTTTGTGGAGGAAAAGTGAGAGATTTCAGATCTTTTTTCAAACTGCAAAGACATTTTATCTTGTAATCTCTTTTATGTTGCATCCAGGTAAGTACAATTCAGAAAAATAAGCTCTGAAATACTGGTGAATTGAGATACAATGTTTGATGCATGTTAGCAAACTTAATAACCTAAAAGAAGTCACTGAAATTTCACAGTCCTATTCTGCGTTCAATAATTAATTAATTTTCATAGCTTAAGTTTTATGCTATTCCATGGCATACATTATATGAAACAATATTTTACTTTATAAAAGAAAACACCAACAACCTTGAATTAAATATAATAAGTGCATGTTATATGTGCATCAAAAGAAGGTCAAAATTTTTATTAAAGTAACAAGAAGAAGGAAAAAGGGCATATTTATTTCTCAATGACCATGGGAATGAAATTAGCAAATGTGTATAAACCTCATTTTTTTTCATGAAAAAGGTGTGTATTATATCACACACTGGCATATGAAATGTGAGCCATCCACAAAATAAAGTATTAGGTAACATTTGATTATCTTTCATTACATTTTGAGATTGTGAATTAAAACCATCTTTTTTCTCATCTGTAGATTTTTTTTCACTATTTGAACTTCATTTTTATTTTATTTTTTTGATATAAACACCAGCTGTGACATTATTTCTTACAAACAAAGAGAAAATGCAATCAACATAACCAAACACATTTAGTTTATTCCTAATTTGAGGACTGATTAAAATATTTTCATATTCCAGTAAATATTTCCATGGGTATTTTAGTTATAAACACATTACATGTAAACAGAATGCTTTTGCAAAACAGATTGACTTGAAGAATATTCATTCGAATTATGCTATGATATAGTGTATTTAGGCAGATTTTCAGCATTATTAAGACAATTTTCTAAGGGATATTATTTTCCTGGTTTTGCCCAGAGTGAATATCAAAATCTTTGCTCCTAATAGATATATATTGTCCCCTATTACAGGTCTTAATGTAAACAATGACTAAGAAAATTCTTTAACTTGGAACATTGTGACAGTTAATCCACATTCTCTAATATTCATTGATCACATACCATGGGCCACACGCATTGTGCTAAGCACCTTATGCTTGTTATCTTTTTTTATTCTTATAATAGTTCTGAGTTATTTTTCTTTCTATTTTATACCTATAGAGACTGAATCTTAGAGAAATTGAATAACTCAGCTTCTTCTAGTTTTAAATACTATTATTCAATTTACTACATACCCTTTATATCAGTGACCTATAAAGAGTAGAATGGCTTCAGATATCAGAATTTAGCTTCTCTTACCATTCTTAGTAAAAGACAAACTTGACTAACTAAGTGAATAGTCCTGATCCATTTTAGCTACTGTGTCTAATTTTGTTCCAGGCCAAAGAGTTCAAAACTATGCAGGAAAATTTTTATAATCACAATTGAAGAAAATATTTTAGTAGAACTGTGGCCAAATTAAAGCTCTTAAGAAATAAATTTTATGCTGGTGAATTTTGTAAAACTATTATAGAATATACATACTAGTTTAGTGTTTACTTTGATGGTTGCTGTTGCTCCCTTTATTCATGCACATTCTTTGATTAAGCCAACTCCTGGGTGAAATCTCTATAGTCTAGAGAATGCGTAGGTGAGGGATTTCTGTGTATATAATGGGAAGGAACAAGGCAGGATTGTAATATGTCCTTCCCCACCCTTTCCCCAAGCTCTCTGATGATTTTTGCTTCCTATGAAAGAAGGGTCTAGTAAGTGAGCAAAGTTTCAGTCTGTGTACCCCAAGGGGAGCCTCATTAGTGTACTCCTTTCCCTTCAATCTTTCTGGTGAGCACCCCATGGAGGCAGAAAGCCATTATGCCTGCAGCTCCCAGGGTTTCTGAATTGTCACACTAATCCATACTTCCTCTTTTTTTTTTTAAGTTTAAATGTTTATTCAATTTCTTAAAGATATTACAGATTTCTCTTCTTCTTTTTTAATAGCTGTCACATAACTAGGGTTTCTAATTTTCAAAATCAAATATTTATTTATTTTGTTTTTTTTAACAATGATAGTGTCTTAAAAGAATTTTATAATTTTAGACTTCATTTAAATAACATCATTGTTACTGGTTTAAATATTTGGGTTTTTTTTTTTCAGAATACTACAGGTGTACAAATGCTTTGGTCACATAAATTGCCTTTGCACCGCCTGAGTCAAAGCTACAAGCATGCCCATCCCCCAGACAGTGTGCACCACACCTATTAGGTATGAATGTACCGCTCCCTTCCTCCCCCCTCCCATCTACCCAATCCTTGATGAATGTTGCTTCCATATGTGGAAATAAGTGTTGATTGCTTAGTAGCACTTTAATGGTGAGTACATGTGGTGTTTGTTTTTTCATTCTTGTGATACTTCACTTAGGAGAATGGGCTCCAGCTCCATCCAGGATAATACAAGAAGTATTATTTCCCATTTTTTTTTATGGCTAAGTAGCACTCCATGGTGTACATATAGCATATTTTATTAATCCACTCATGTATTGATGGACACTTGGGTTGTTTCCACATCTTTGCAATTGTGAATTGTGCTGCTATAAACATTTGAGTGCAGATGTCTTTTTCATAGAATGTCTTTTTTCCTTTGGGTAAATTCCCAGTAGAAGGATTGCCAGATCAAATGGTAGTTCTACTTTTAGTTCCTTGAGATACCCCCATACTACTTTCCATAGAGTTTGTACTAGTCTTAAAGATATATTACAAGGCTATAGTAACCAAAACAGCATGGCACTGCACAAGAACACAGACATACACCAATGGAACAGAACAGAGAACCCAAATATAAAACCATATTGCCATCTGATCTTTGACAAAGCAGATGAAAACATACACTGGGGAAAAGAATCCCTATTCAATACATGGTACTGGGAAAATTGGATAGCCACATGTAGAAGACTGAAGCAGGATCTGCACCTCTCACCTCTCACAAAAATCAACTCACAATCGATAACAGACTTAAACCCAAGGCAGGAAACCATAAGAATTCTGGAAGAAAATGTTGGAAAACTCTTATAGACATAGGCCTAGGCAAAGAATTTATGAAGAAGACCCCAAAAGTAATCACAGCAACAACAAAATAAATAAATTGGACCTGATCAAATTAAAAAGCTTCTGCACAGCCAAGGAAACAATCATTAGAGCAAATAGACAACCCACAGAATGGGAGAAAATATTTGCATGCTATACATTCAACAAAGGGCTAATAACTAGAATCTATAAAGAACTCAGGCAAATCAGCAAGAAAAAAGCAAACAACCCCATTAAAAAGTGGGCAAAAGACATGAACAGAAACTTTCCAAAAGAAGATAGACTAGTGGACAAGAAACATATGAAAAAATGCTCAACATCCGTAATCATCAGGGAAATGCAAATTAAAACCACAGTGAGATTGCACTTAACTTTAGTGAGAATTGCTTTTATCAAAAAGTCCCAAAACAACAAATGTTGGTGTGGATGCGGAGAGATAGGAACACTCATACCCCGCTGGTGGGACTGCAAACTAATACAACCTGTATGGAAAGTAGTATAGAGATACCTCTATACTTCATCTTTAAGAACTGTCTTAGTCTATTTTGTGCTCTATAGCAGAATACCATAGACTGGGTAATATATAACAAACAGAAATTTATTTGGTTCATATTCTGGAGGCTGAGAAGTCCAAGGTCAAGGAGCCTCATCTGGTGTGTGCCTTCCAGCTGAGTCATCCCATGGCAAAAAGGCAAAGAAAGGGTGAAGGAGAGCAAGATATCAAACTAGGAGCCTCAAGCTATTTTATAATTAGCATCAGTCCATTCATGAAGATGGAGCCCTCATGATCTAAACACTTCCCATTAGGCCCCACCTCCAAACACTATTGTATTGGGCATTAAGTTTCCAACACATGTTTTGGGGGGGACACATTCAAACCATAGCACGAATTTATTAAAATTTTATTTCTTTTCTTCTTATCCATTTTTACAGATGCTCTTTGGACATGCCTGGTACCCTTTGGAATTAAGTTCATGTGACATCTAATCTCTCTAATAGGGTCACAGAACCATGATTTTGGAGACTATCTGGATTTTATCACTGTTAGGATGTAATGCTGTTCTCATGAAGCTTTCTATAATCTAAGTGGAAACCAAACTGGCACATACCTAGTGATTTTTGTTTGTAAACTGGACATTGCAGGTGATAGATGGTAGTGATTCTGGTTTCTGTGTTGATTTCTGTTCTGGCATACTGTTAAATTACTACATGATTACCTTGAGCTTATGTAGCTTTGTTTCATGCTTTGTTGAATATTTGGTGAAGCCTAAGCTATTTACGAAGCCCTTCTAACTTGGCAGAGCTTCTAACTCCAATGTCTCTCCTTGGGAGCAGCAAACTGAAAATTTCTCTTAGTTCTTTTATCCTTCAAGCTATTGCTTTATGCTAGGATTCTTAGAGTCTGTTCATGTGTTTTTCAGGTGTTAGGCAAGAAGTTTATAAGCAGATTATGGGGTTCTTCATTTAAGGTTCCCTTTTCATAGTATTTCTTCTGTCAACTTTTTTCCACTATGACAGTCCTGAACTTTATCCTCTGATACTTCAAGGCAATGAAAATGTAATAATACACCTTCTCATCCCACTGTCATCTACTTGAGTTCAAGCTGCACCCACATGGTATGCACTGCAGGGTGCCATCAGGTCAAAATCTTGATGAACATGAATCTCACAAAGTGAGATTCAAATCCCTTTCTTCAAGAGTCAAATTTCATCTATATTTTGCCTAGTTAAGAATTAGTTAGAAACTCCAGTAGCTCTTTTTATATTTTGTTCAGAGCTTATCATTGTTATCTGCAGAAAGGATAATGACATGAGCAATTCTGTCATTACTGAACTGAAACCACACCTTAATTTCTTTATTTCTGTAATGGAGATTATAGAAGTAATACCCAATTCATAAAGCTATTATGAAGATTAAATGTGATCATACATGCATATACAGGTCTTTACAAATGCCTAGTACATACTAAAAGCTTAATATATGTTAGTTATTTTTATTATAATAATTTCTAGTGTAAGCTCCTTCACTAAGATGACTTTGCAAATGCCCCAACTTTGAGTGACTGCCTTGTTTCTTAATTGTTCACATATCGTTCCTCCCATGACGTTAAAATATGTTCTTTTTGGGGTTTATGGTGGTGGTGGTGGTGGGTTTTGTTTGTTTTTGGGTCTCTGTTTTTAGGTCTTTTTTATTTTTTGTTTTTTGAGACAGGGTCTTGCTCTGTCTCCTGGGCTAGAGTGCAGTGGCATCATCCTAGCTCACTGCAACCTCAAACTCTTGGGCTTGAGCGATCCTCCTGCCTCAGCCTCCCAAGTAGCTGGGACTACAGGTGAGCACCACCACAGCCTGCTAATTTTTCTATTTTTTTGTAAAGATGGGGTCTTGCTCTTGCTCAGGCTGGTCTTGAACTCTTGGCCTCAAGAGATCATCCAGCCTGGGCCTTTCAGAATGCTAGGATTAGAGACATGAGCCACTGCACCTGGTGAAAATATGTTCTTAAGCAAATATTCAGTTAATTCAAAAAGGAAAACACTTTTACATTAATTATCTGGACACAGATTGACCATTTAGCAAAAATTAATTGAAATCCTATTACGTTTTATAACTATGCTTGATTCTGAAAATGAAAAGGTAGACAAGATAGAGGTAATCAAGAATATCTATGTAATATTTGCCAATTCATTTTTTGCAAGGAAAGAGGATCTTAATAATAAACTATTCATAAGTAAATAGGCGAAAATAACCAAATGACTTCTACTGAATCATTTTGTATGTAAATTAATACATATTTTTAATCAGACACTATAAAATAAAAGTTTTAAGTATGCATATCACATCTAGTGATACTGCCTTATTTTGTATAACTCAACAAGGCACTGTGGCAATCTTCTATAATGTCAGGAGACCTAAATAATACCATTTGCTATAGCAAAATTTACTTTTTTGCACATACAGGAAGATTTACTTTTTAAAAAAAATCTTTTTTTAACATAGTATAACAAATTAAGACCATATAACAAGGAACAAAATACTTTCAAAATTCATTCATTCATAGATAAAAATCACTAACATCAAATATTATTATGTGCTTTTTAACATTGAAAGACATTTTATACATATAGCAACATGACAACAAAAAGATATTTATTCTTCATATTAAGATTATATAATATCTGTACTGGGATCTCCTGAGTGAATTCAGCCTTCCATGAGAGAAATTATTAATAGTTACCTAATACAATATCAAATATATAATACCAATATTTACTCACTGTTCACATCTCTTTTGTGGAGAACTGCTAAATTGTAAACTTATTACCATTAATAAGAGGACCAAAAACATGTTCACTAAAGATTTGAAAGTAAAAGAGTTGCTTCTGTTATATAGGCTTACATAATTCTCCAAAAATTGAATTTAGTGAGTGAAAAAAGACAAATGAGTCTTTTGAATATTAATAAGAAAAAAGTCTTTATCTTAGTGATACCTAGGGCAAAAACAACTATAGCCAGTTTGCTTTTAAATATACTTTTTTAACACCTAATGGGTGTGGGGCACACCGGGGGATGGGCACGATTATAGCTCTGACTTGGGCAGTGCATGGGCAATATATGTAACCAAAGTGTTTGTACCCCCCATAATATTCTAAATTTAAAAATTAAAAAAATATATATTTTTTAAAGTTTTAAATAAAAGTGCCACAACTCATGACTGTGAACCTTAAAAACTATTTTTAAGTTCTTCCCATTCCACTCCATAAAATTTATTTATTCACAGAATCAGACTAAATATAATTTGATTTCAGTTTCAAACAGAAAGTTCAATGAGTTTCTATGTACATGATCCATTTGCTTTTAGAGATGCATGACATGGCTGTAGCTTGTCATATGACCTGTGTAATAGGAGGCATAATACAATAATATCCCAAAGATAATCACATCTGCAAGCAAGGTGGCACATATGACAGGAGGAAGTGATAACATTTTTTTTACTTTGTTTTTGTTGTCACTGAAGGTAGGTATATGACATCAAAACTAGATATGTCCTTTCATATGGTGATCATTTCTAATTCCAAAGCCAGAGAACTGAATGTTAGATGCACTTTCTTCCTCTGAAAACACATTTACCACAGGAAGTCAAAGTAAGCATTAAGTGAAGCTCATATGCCTTCTGATATAATAGAAAGGAATACTGAACAAAAGAATCAAGCCATGGACACTCTTCCCAGCATGTAAATAATGTCATATGTCATGACCCAGGCAAGATCAATATCCTAGATTTAGACCTCAGGGCTAGCAATTTTACCACCTTTTTATTTTTTTACAACATTAAAGAATTTGAAATTAAAAACATAAATCCTACATTGTAGTTTAGAGTTAACAAATGATTTGATCTTCAAATATTTTCTTGGAATCAGAGCTAAGCAATACTAATTCAATGAAGTTACGCTAAAGTGCTAAGAGCAGACTAAACAATAAAGACCTAGTCCTTAAATCACAGATGTTTAATCCCATCTTCAAAGAGGTCATAAATGACTCAAATTCTCAAGTGGCGGGACTAGAATCGCTTCTGAAATCCACATCAGAAATCAGAAACTAGTCTATTTGTCCCCTTTCATCATTTTCATTAATGTTAAATATATCATCATGACTGCTCTATTTATGTAGCTTTTGGATTTATATACTAACTTTATCTGTTGAAGATCTATTATAGAACAGAAATACCCTATTGGTAATTTTATTTTTTCACATTTAACATGGTTTCAACAAGTCACAGATTTCTATTCATGAAAGGACAGTATTGAAAGTACAGAGGGATATATATCTAAATGTAAGACAAGCTCTTTTACCTACCTCATAAATTTTTTGTTTCAAATATTTATTTCTTTTCATTTTTTTCTTTTTTTCTTTTTTTTTAATTTCAGAATATTATGGGGGTACAAACACTTTGGTTACATATAGTGCCTATGCACTGCCCAAGTCAGAGCTACAATTGTGAATATCCCCAAGACAGTGTGCCCCGCACCCTTTAGGTATGAGTTTTCCCATCCTCTCCACCCCCTCCTACCTGCCCTACCCCTGATGAATATTATTTCCACGTGCACATTTAAGTATTGATCGGTTAGTACCAATTTGATGGTGAGTACCAGTGTGCTTGTTTTTCCATTCTTGTGATACTTCACTTCAAAGAATGGGCTCTAGCTCCATCCAGGATAATACCAGATATGTTAATTCACTGTTGTTTTTTATTGCTGAGTAATGCTCCATGGTATACATACACCAGAGTTTATTAATCCACTCATGTATTGATGGGCACTTCGGTTGTTTCCACATCTTTGCAATTGTGAATTGTGCTGCTATAAACATTTGAGTGTAGATGTCTTTATTATAGAATGTCTTTTTTTCCTTTGGGTAAATACCCAGTAGTAGGATTGCTGGATCAAATGGTAGTTCTACTTTTAGTTCTTTGAGCTATCTCCATATTTACTTTCCATAGAGGTTGTACTAATTTGCAGTCCCAACAGCAGTGTATGAGTGTTCCTATCTCTCCACATCCCCTCGAACATTTGTCGTTTTGGGACTTTTTGATATAAGCCAATCTCACTGGAGTTAAGTGATATCTCATTGTGGTTTTGATTTGCATTTCCCTGATGATTAGAGAGATCGAGCAATTTTTTATATGTTTGCTGGCCATAATTCTGTCTTCTTTTGAAAAGTTTCTGTTCATGTCCTTTGCCCACTTTTTAATGGGGTTTTTGGACTTTATAGTGTTGGTTTTCCTAAGTTCTGTATAGATTCTGGTTCTCAGCCCTTTATCAGATATGTAGCATGCAAATATTTTTCTCCCATCCTGTAGGTTGTCTGTTTACTCTAGTGATAATTTCCTTGGCTGTGCAGAGCTTATTAATTTGATCAGGTCCCATTTATTTATTTTTGTTGCTGCTGTGATTGCTTTGAGGGTCTTCTTCATAAATTCTTTGCCTAGGCCAATGTCTATAAAACTTTTTCTAACATTTTCTTCTAGAATTCTTATGATTTCATAGCTTAGGTTTAAGTCTCTTATCCATCATGAGTTGATTTTTGTGAGAGATGAGAGGTGTGGATCTCGTTTCAGTCCTCTACATGTGGCTATCCAATTTTCCCAGTACAATTTATTAAATAGGGATTCTTTTCCCCAGTGTATGTTTTTGTATACTTTCTTTCTTTTTTTTTTGATTGATATTTTCAATCTTGACAAATTATTCTGATTTGGATTTACGATAAAAATGATCCTCAAATTTATCTTTTCTAAGTGTCATCCCAAACAAGTACCTCCTCCTATTCTGGATTAAGTGATTTTTTTTTTCTGCCAGTACCTTCTTCTTTCCTCTAACATGGTATTTTGAATCCTTTATTGTAATTCACTCCTGTGATCCTTAAAATTGGATAGATCCTAAGATATATCCATATAGCTCCTACTTTATATTTTTTATAGTTGCAATTATTTGTTTATTCATCATCATTTGCCTAAAGTTTGCCTTTCCCATTGATCTTGAACTCTATGATAGCAGGGACCAACAATCAATTAATATTGATTAATGAATGCCTAGCATTTTAAATTTCTACTTTCCTTTTGAATTATTAAAAGTGAACACGGTGAGACTGCATCTCCATACCTAGAACAGAGTAAGTATTTAGTAAATTTTGTCGAATGTTCACCAACCACAGATCAATTTATAAAATTGATTCACCTCTGGCGTTAAAGATGGCCCATCATCTGTACTGCCATTATGGGATCCCAAGCCCCACAAGAGTTAAATATTAAAATTGGGTGATTTAAATGCAAAGTAATTGCACCAAAAATATTGTCAAGTAATCTTTCATTTAAAAAAAAACTGAGAATAAATAATCATTCACTAAACACTTAGCATATGCCAAGACCATTCATTCTTTGACTCACTGCAATTTGGTTTCTACTCTGAACAATCCCCTCAGCTTTTTAATGACTTCTATTTTCTATCCAATGGAAAGGTTTCAATCTAACTTCATATCTCAATATTCAATATGGATAACCCGTCCTTCCTTCTTGAAACATTCTCTTCCCTTGAATTCCTTGCATTTGTGATCTCCTGGTTTTCCTTCTACCTTTCATACCACTGTATTTTCTGCAGTCTCACATTCTTCTACCAAGAAACCAATTGTTGCATTTTCACTTGCCTCAGTGATATGCTTTCTTTTCACCTTGTATCTTTTTGCTTATCTATCCATGCTGAGGCTTTAGTTACTACCTATATGCAGATGATCCAGAATTTGACATTTCTATTGCAGGCACTTCTCTGAGCTCCAAGCACATATGTACAATTGCTACCTTGACATCTCTACTTTTCAACCTCAGTCTCAACCTATCCACATCTAGAAACAATGAAGGATAACTTTATATGTACTGCCACCTAAAGTAATCTTTTTCCAATCCTAGTGAATAGATCAACCATTCATCTCATATTTCAAGTTAAGGACTTTGTGTCCTCCGTGACATCAACCTCTCTCTCAGCCTTGTTTACAATTCATATCAAGTTCCTGGTGATATTACCTTTAGTTCCTAAATAATTCTCAAATTTACTTCTATCTCCACTACAAACTACATCCAGAAATGGCATTTTCAAAATATAACTCTCTCTTTTTCTCTTTTATGCACACACACGAGTCTTGCCATTTTGTGGCAAAAGAGGTCAGCTAATGGGATCATAAACATGAAATTCACTCGTGTTACCATCTCCTATAACCTAGATGCAGCTGGCCTATTCCACTAATGGAATAGTGGAATGGCTTGTTGAAGGGTCAACTAAGATGTCAACTCAGGGACAAAACCTTGGAAAGCTGAGCAGTCTCTGTCTGCTATGAACCAAAGGCCAATAAGTGGTCATGTGTCCCAGTAGTTGAAATACAAGAATTCTGTCACCAAGGCTAGAAGCAGGATTGGCCCCTCTCACCATCATTCCTAAGGACTCACTTGAAGAATTTATGCTTCTACCCATTCATCTTTAGAGTTTTCTATATTAGAGATTTTGATGCTTGGGGGGGAAACCATTCTAGGTGAAACAATAAGAGTTCTACTGAACTAAATCTTTTACTACCTCCAGAACATGTTGGATTCACATTCCAGTGTACCCACAGGAAAACAATAGAATGACTAGACTAGAAAATTAGGATGACTAGAATAAATGATTTTGTTCGCATAAGGAGCTGGTACAGGAAGAAGTATGTCTAGAATAAAGAGGGCTCAATTGGTATCTCTTGCTGTTTCCATGCCTGGTAATAACTGTGAATAGATAATCAATCCATAACCTGATAAGGGCAAGGTATAATAATTAAAGGCCTAGACTCTGAGAGTAAAGGTCTGGGCCATCTCACCAAACAGCCTGAAGTGTGATCCAAATGTGGGTAAAAAGAAGTTCCAAGACCAGAAGTAGCAGTGGGGATTGCATCTCTGCTTGTTTGCGTGGTTTGCCAACTAACCATCCTGAAAGTCTTTTTTAGGTGATTTCAGTGACTGCCATTGTGAAGGACTGGACTTGCATCTCTCTTCTCAGAGAAGAAGAAACATCCTATTTTCACTTGCTATAAAGGTATCATAACAGAGTATAAGCTTATCTGAATAGTTCAGGGTATGTACTACAACAGGTCCAGTTTCCAGGCAGCCTGCTTCCTGGACCTTGGCTTTCCCTCCAGAGCTGCCCAACAATGGAAAGCTGTAATGTCAAGTCATAAACCCTAGGTACCACTGCTTTCACCTCATCTTTTAACATGAATTATCTTAGCCTTTCCAAGGGACATGGACTAACTTTCAGCAATTCTTTCACCACAACCACCTCAGTGGGAGCCCCAGTAGCTCCAGAATCCAGGTCCAACAGAACAGACTTACGTTAGCTCTATCTTCCCTAGCAACTGCCTAAAAGGACTAAGGTAATTGAACCCGGAAGTAATAGGACTGTATGAAAACCATACTGCTTTCATAGAGTTGGGAGTTAACATGCTGTATGGAAAATTTTAGCCAGTAAGAAACAATATAAGAAAACATCTACAGGCCAACTACTCACTCATTCTTCCTTACCCTGAAAGCAGAGGTTCCACTTATTCACTATGAACTTATATTCTGTGACTAATTAACTACCTAGTTGTTCTTGTGAGGATGTGCCCAGTTTGGTAATACACATCAGATTGGCTTTTTCTCCTACACTGGCTACTTTTTCACCCCCCTTCCACCTCTTACCTCTCTGGATTATAACCCACAATAAAGTATTAATAAGTAAGCATTGTCTCAATCTGTTATTTAGGGAACCCAGGCTCAAAAACCTTATTCAATATGCCAAAGTCCTCTAACATCTATCACAAACCCCCTGCTGCCAGTAGAGGTAGCTGCTGAAACTCAATTAAGGTATTCATAAAACTATTTATCCTGTGTTTGTTTGTCAAACAACACTGAGATCTGTTTAAGGATGGAAATCATGAAGAGTCTCCAAACCCCTTTTTAAAGGTCTAATGAAACTTGTTTATTCAGCGAAGGAAAAAAAAACATTTCCAAATATTACAAAATAATGTGCAGACACATGAGTATTTGGCACATGTGTTTATCAAGGATTAAAGCATTAGTAAGTGAAAAGAGGAAGAAAAGTATGTTGGTTTAACATTATACCACAGTAAACACCATTTTATTAAGCCTCATGGATATGAGAACAACAGAAGGACTTTCACTATGAAATATTTAAATAACCTGTGAGGAAAATGAAACTGAGAGGGAACAAATTACCTAGTTCTGAAAAGTTGTGACAGAATATTGTCAGATGCAGAAAGTGAGAAAGATAAAGAGACGGAAAAATATAGCCTAATGATGTACATCAAAAAATTTAGAACAGATTTTTATAAATAATATATAATACCTGCTTAACAATTCATTAGCTAGTTTGTTTTCCTCACACCTAGTTTTCTCGCGCTTCACTTTTTTCCCATAGAGTTGATATGTTTGGATATTTTGAGTACAAAACTGTCCTGCCAAGCAATGGGCTTACCTTACAGTCACCATTGCCAACACTAATATTTCTGGCATTAATTCTTCTGAAAATGTAAAAACAATCTGCCATTCATTTTTCATATGTATTTATTAAGACATTAGCACTTTGTGAAGCATGATGTTTTGCAAGCCTTAATGGTGGTAAAGGAGAAACATGAAACCAAAAGAGCTTGTCTTACTAGCTCAAAAACAGGAAACCATATAGCAAATTATAGATCTGCTCAGAGGTCCTATTTGACAGGTTAGGCCACTATTCTACATTCCAAATGCCTTATCTCCCCAGGTTGGTCACTCAACCAGAAGGCTGCTACTTATTTTCAGTTCTAAATATAAAGACATTGAATTCTTCCTCCCAGAATTAACATACTGTGTCACAGTAGAAACCTCAAACCCTAATCTTGGTACCAGTCTCCCTGCCCTGCACTCCTGTTCATTAAAGAGAATTGGATTAGAAAGAAAAAGTGCTCATAGCTCAAGGATTAAAGTATTAAGAAGTAATATCTTCAGTGTAATAATTTTTGTAGAAATAATATAAAGCTAATTTTTTTTATTTCAGTAGATTTAGGGGTACAAGTGTGTTTTTATTTGTTTGTTTGTTTTTTGTTACATGGATGAATCGTATGGTGAAGTCTGGGTGTTTAGTGTACCTGTCACCTGAATAGTGTACATTGTACCCACCAGGTAACTTTTCATCCCTCACCCCTTTCCACCCTCCCCCTTCTGTGTCTCAAATGTCCATTATGTCACTCTCTATGACCCTACATACCCACAGCTTAGCTCCCACTTACAAGGGAGAACATGTGGTATTTGGTTTTCTGTTCCTGAGGTACTTCACTTAGAATAATGCCTCCATTTCCATCCTAGTTGCTGCCAAGGATATTATTTCATTCTTTTTTATGGCTGAGTAGTATTTCATGGTGTGTGTGTGTGTGTACACATGCACACGCCACATTTTCTTTATCCACTCATTGGTTGATGGACACTTAGGTTGATTTCATATCTTTACAATTGTGAATTGTGCTATGATAAATATACACATATATGTGTCCTTTTGCTATAATGACTTCTTTTCCTTTGGGTAGATACCCAATAGTGAGATTGCTGGATCAAATGGTAGATCTGCTTTCAGTTCTTTGAGAAATCTCCATACTGTTTTCGTAGAGGTTATACTAATTTACATTCCTACCAACAGTGTATAAGCATTTCCTTTCCACAATATCTACACTAACATCTATTGTTTTTTGACTTTATAGAAATGGCCATTCTGACAGGGTTAAGGTGGTATTTCATTGTGGTTTTAATTTGTATTTTCTTCCTAATTGGTGATGTTGAGCATTTTTCATATGTTTGTTGGTCATTTGTGTGCCTTCTTTTTGAAAATGTCTGTTCATGTCATTTGCCTACTTTTTAATTAAGTTATTTGTTTTTTTCTTATTAATTTGTTTGAATTCTTTGTATATTCTGGATATTAGTCTTTTGTCAAATGTACAGTTTGTGAATATTTTCTCCCATTCTGTAGGTTGTCTATTTACTCTGTTGATTATTTCTTTTGCAAAGCTAATATTTTTAACAAAAATACTATTGTACTTTTTAAAAATATAACATTACTAAAAGAAGAATTAGGCAATATGTTTATTGGCTTTTTATTTATTAGCTTATTCTCATTGAAGTTGCAGTTCAGGGATTATATCAATCATAATCTGTTACAGAAGAACCAGCAGTAACAGCAGAATTTCATAACTGTTATAAACTTGGGACTGTGGTTTAACACCTTTTGAGAAAAGGACAATCATGTTTAGAATGTTTCTAAGAAGCGTTTGGACAACTTTATTTAGCAGTCACAGTAAGCCAGTCAACTAGCTAAAATTTTAAGATGTAGGAAGTCCCAAAGGCATGAGAAAAGCACTATGTCATGAAACACTATGTAATGTAACTAGGACACAGGATCTCAACAGCCAAAACAGAAGGCTCACTAAAGCAGTGTTGAGCATTTGTCCTATGGCCCACTGACTAGTTCCAACTGCTCTTAAGACTATAATGTGCTGTGGATATAATATTAATGGAGAAACATCAGGGAAGATAATTCATTAGCCCCTAAAGAATTGGAGATCATGAAGGAAAGATGTGATGATCTACTAGACTAAATAAACATTTTTGTTCATAGACATTCTGAACATCTTTGTATGTTATGACTTAATAGAAAGAGAAATGATAAATCTGACTGTGACGGGATTTACATCTATTAAAATTTATCTATTTCTTTTGTCTTTGATTGAGTAGGGTTGAGATTGAAGTAGTTGATAGTATTTTTGTTTACTCTGACATAATTTGTTTGCCCTCGTCTATAAACATTCTTGCCCATGCTCTCAGACAAGAATTCCGCCCCCTTAGCAGCCCAGCTTCTTGAAGGCCCCAGTAACTGCGAATTCAAGGACTCTGAGAATTGGTTCTTGGCATTCTCAAGCTGCTTTAGCTCCTGCATATCCAAACCTCTCTCATTTTTAATTTTGGAGACCATTTGACTCTGTTTTACCAATTAAATTTACTTTCACTGTTACTTTAATTTGCTCTCATAGGTATATGAATATCTCTCAGTAGTTTATGGGTTGATTGCTTTATCAGCTTTATTGTTCTTTGTAGTTAATATTTTATAGGTTTACTTGTTTGAAGAATTATATTGGCCTTTGCTATTATTTCCTTGTGGTAATAGAATTATACTAAATTATTATCACTAGACTTCTCAATTGTTATACCTCATTTTTAGCTTTTGTTTTTAGTATTCTTATTATTCTCTTTCCTTTAGATGCTTTATGATTTCTTAATTGGTTATAACATATTTTTGTTCTGAATTTTTCCTATATTAAATAATAACTACTTCTGATATTAAATAAGAATGAAACAGTAAGCAAAGGGTTGGCAAAAAAAATGTAAGAAGTAAACAGGAAACACATAACCATAAACAATTTAAAATTACCATAATATTTGGCTTTTTAATTCTCTATGAAAAGAAAAGGAAACACTATTAGAGTGTGTGTGTATACATATGCACAAATATATGTTATACATATATATACAAACATACAAATATATGACTGCCTAAATATAGGCAATCAGAATTCTGAAGGCAGGGAAGCAAACTACTGCCCACCCACTTTTCATTTCCACTGCCTCCTCACCAATTGAGTCTTCTATCACCGTCACCCTTCCAGAATCTTGAAACTGCCTTCCAACTCTTCTCCCTAGCTCTTACCACGGGACTCCATCTTACATCACACAGCCAATTATATGTTTGTCAATGACATTTAATTATGTAGGCTTTTGAAATTAAAAGCTACAGCACTCTCTTTAAACAAAAAAAAAAGAAGAAACATAAGATTAGCAATGAGAAAAAGCAAAAAATAGGAAAAGAAAAATTCTTGCATTTCCGTTACAGTATCCTGGTTGTTACTGTTCAGGAAAATTTGAACTCTGCTTAATTAGAGCCCGTGTTCACGAAGGCATAAGCAAAACTTAATGAAAATTGAAGTTTCTCATCTGTCAAAACTACACTAAGGCTAGTTGTGTAAATATGATTGGTTTAAAAAATAATACTGGCACTTTTGTTTCAATGCAATTCTATCCCTTTAGAACCAGTCATGATTTTTCAATCTTTGTACTTAGGTAATATTTTCAAATCCGTATTATGGCATACTGGGTATTTTGATGCATTTTTAGATGATTTAAGATAAACAAAAGTAAAATAACAGTTTATTCTAACTAACCTACCTTACATATTCTAAATTCAGTCAATATTTTTTCCTCAGAAATTTATGTCTAAAGAATATCTATGCAGAAGAGTTTTCATTTAACTGCCTTGGCTCACTTAAATAGCACCAGTTATTCCCAAGTTAAAAGCACTTCTACACTGTGCATAAAACTATTACTGAAATTTCTTGAGTTGATTTCGCTAGCAACTGGACTCAAAAACAAGAGAAGAAAAAGTATTATTATATTTTAAACTAAGAGAACAAATATATAGCCACCCAACATTAATTGAGTATCTAAAAGTATGGGAAAATATTGTTGTCAATTGAAATGAAGATGTTCAATGAAGGGCAAATAAGCCAGAGATACAGCAACTCAAAACCCAGTCTCTGAGTCAAAAAAAAAAAAAAAAACTTGAATATATTTTCTCAAATACGTATTTCAACTTTTTCACAAGCAGAATGTGCCTAAAATGCGCCACTCCTTTATAAATAAACTCTTCAATAAAATTGCTTTCCTGGATTATCTTGAGTGTTATAACTGTTGATATAAGTTAATGATTAACATAGAACAAATTTCAACTACAGATTAAAACCCTGAATAGCGATTGTGCTGCAACACAATCTGCCATAGACAAAGTTTGCATTTGAGTCTAACCAACTTAACTGTTTGTTAGAAAACAAAAATAACAGCAGGCACAATGAGAACAACAAAACTCTTTAGAAGAATAAGAGTCAGCAGTCTCCACACCATGACAAATAACAATTACGTGATATATGAAGAACCAGAAATATATGTTCTATTCTCGAGAGAAAAGACAACAAATAAGCAACCTCGTGATAACCCAGACATTAGAATGAGCACAGAAGAATTTAAGGCAGTTGCTATAAATATACTCAAAGACATAAAGTAAATTATCTTGAACAAATGAAACTATAGACAATCAGAGAAGAGAAACAGAAATTTAAGAAACCTAAAGGAAATCCTAGAACTAACATATATAATATTTAAGACAAAAAAAATTCACTGGACAAGCTCAACAGCAGAATGAAGATAACCAAGGAAAAAGACAGTGAAAATGAAGGCAAAGCCATAAAAATTGTCTAATCTGAAAAAAGGGAAAAAAAAAGATTGAAAAAAGATGCATTGTATTAAAATATCTACAATACATATAATTGGTCCCCCAGAGAAGAAGAGGGTAAGAATGTGGTAGAAGAATAATTTTTAAATGTATAAGAACTTATCAAAGTTGGTGAGTGACATAGATTCACAGAAGAATATAGAAGAAACTCATGTCCAGGCACATTATAGTCAAACTGCTTAAAGTGCAAGATAAAAAGAAATTATTGAAAGCAGCCTGAGAAAAATAACATAAATAACATTTACATACAGGGAATAACAGTTTGAAATCCCTAACTTGGTACCAGAAATTATGAAGACAACTGTCCAAAGACAGTGGAACAGAATTTTAAAGTACTTAATGGAGGAAAAAATAACCCTGTCAATCCGGAATTCTGATTTATCTTGTTATCCATGCACTCTATTAGTGAATTAGTGTGAAGATTCCCTGAGATATTTGCATTTATTTATACAGTAAGTCCTCACTTAACATCATTAATAGGTTCTTAGAAGCTGCAACTTTAAGCTCAATGACATATAATGAAACCAGTTTATTTTCACATCAACATTATAACAAAACAACATTGAAGGAAACGATGTTATTTGAAGACTTGTATGTCGTACATGTATGCGTATATACATATATATGCATACATATGTATGTATATACATACATAGGCACACGTATATTTACATACATAATTCTATATCAAGGCATTAGAGTGACTTATGAGAAACAATTTCTGCCCTCAAAAGCCTTACAATTCAGGTGAGGGGACTTGGTTCATGTAGTAATATAAATAACTGATGGTCCAGAACAGAGATTTCTCCACCAGAACCAATCCATTCTGAAGAAGAGGGAACCAGAAAGAAAACTGTGCTGCACAAAGGGAAGCCAAATATACCCATGGAGAGTGCTTCTACTAAGCTGAGGCAGGCACAAAACATAATGCATTGCTCAGAGACATTACACACACTGAGGTGTCTGGAGAGAAGAGGACCCAGCTCCAACTCTGTTAAAGATAATGAGATACAAAGACTTTAATACATTTTACTATTAAGCAGGCTTTGTCTAAAGTGAGGGGGGGGAAGGAGAATAAGAACTATCTGGGGGAGAGAGAGCTAGCTAGGAAGAAAGGGCTGACTTTAGATTACATTTTATTATATCTTTAGATTTTAAAAGTTCACTTGATCTGCTAGAGTCAACAAAGCTTGAAATTTCTCCTACTCCTTCTCTTTAACTAATACTTCTCTTGCCCAGAGGTCCAGCTCTAGTCTCTGTGTGGACTTTGTGGATACCAACCAAGCCCACGGTGTGACCCTGGACTGGAAAGCCAGTTTATAGCCAATTCCACTTGATGCTGAAGATTTTTCTCATCCCATGACCCCATCCTCCTACTACAAACAGAACAGTATTCCAATTATTAGATAAGACCTAATGAATGTCAAGTGAGTTTTTAAATAAAATTCAAAGAAAGAACATATATCCCTAGTGTTTTAGTCAGATTAAAACTCTTCTGAGTTCTAATTAATTACCTCTGGGTTTTGAAACATTTAAGAGTGAATTTTTTCGAACACTTGAGTAATCAGATATTACAAAAAGATTAGTGCAACTTATGATGGCCAGCTCAGGTGGTCTTGCGAGCATTTGCTAATAGGTGTACTTACAGTTTTACATGTATTTCCAGTAGAAACAAATGACTTCCACTGAATATTTATTTAAAATGTGGCTGTCACTTTGTATAGAACTGGCAGTGATCTGTAATAATAAAAATGTATGTAATAATAGAAGTGTATAATAAATATCACTATAAGTAAACTATTTTCCTTTAATGTATTTATGTTAAACCCACACTTCATGTCAAAAAGTTAGCAATTTTGGAGAAAACCTAACACATTACTGTTTTGTAGCTGACCCTAGGCTCTTATATTAGCATCTCATAGACCCTTCCCTGTCAACTTCCTTCCCTCCATCCACAGGCTCCACCCCCATTTGCTCTTTCCAATTAGCATTTCAAATTCATCAAATCTTTAAAAATCTGAATAAACAATAAATTGTTTCAAAAATTCACCTATCCATTTAAAAACAAAAATATATACAAAGATTAATTTATATTTAGTACATACCAAGCACTGACCTAGGTTCTGGACAAAACAGCAATAAAGATGAGTGATACGGCACTCATGACTATACTGTTTAATATTGAAATCAAACAAATATTTGAAAAAAAACACATAAAATTAAATAAAGATACATAAAATGGTCACCTAGGTTTCTCCCAGATGCAACCCTTTATGTACCCTCCCTTTGGGAATCAAATTTCTTGAAATACTTCCACCCAATTGTCCACAATTCCTTTACTCGGATTTACTCCTCACCTGACTGTAATCTGACTTCTAACCATACCACTCAGTAGGGATTGTTTTCACCCAGGTTTTGAAAATCTTTTTGTTGCTAAATCCAATAGACTCACATAAAGTAATATAACTTAAATTAGAGTTATGAAACCAGACAGAAATTTTATCATTTTATCACACAGTAACTGTAGCTTTTTTTGTAGATAATGAGGGGTAAATAGATGTTATGGGTTTTTCATTAAGAACAGGCAATGGAGAAAGTAATAACTTAAGTGACTTAGATGGAAGTGACCTTTTGGTTTATATTTTGGTAGTGTGAATGCTTAACTGGCTGCAAGTTAATACTGTCATCTTATTTTCATTTGGATGGTAATAAGTGATTCTGTTCTTGGGATTTACTGGATTGCTACAGCGTGGCTATGTATCCTTTATGTTTTTTTTTATTTCAAAACATTATAGGAGTACAAATATTTTTGTTTAAAGTATCAATTTTGTTATGCTTGAGTCAGGGTTACAAGTGTGCCCACCACCCAGATAGTGTTCATTGTACCCCTTAGGTAGGTTTTTGCCCATCTCTCCTCCACCCTTCACCCTGCTTGATTTCCACTGAGTTTTACTTCACTCTGTGCACATGTGTGCTCATCGGTTAGTTCCAGTTTAATAGCAATTACATGTGGTGTCTGTTTTTCCATTCCTTAGATACTTCATTTAGGATAAGGGTCCAAATTGTTGCAAAAGGCCTTAATTCATCCTTCCTTATGTCTGAGTAGTATTTCATAGTATACATATACCACATTTTGTTAATCCACTCATGTGTTGATGGGCACTTGGGTTGCTTCCACATCTTTGCGATTGTCAATTGTGCTGCAATAAACATTACACTGCAGGAGTCTTTTTGATGAAATCCCTTCTTTTCCTTTGGGTGAATACCCAGTAGTGGGATTGCTAAATCAAAGGGTAGGTCTACTTTTAGTTCTTTGAGGAATCTCCATACTATTTTCCATAGAGGTTGTACTATTTGCAGTCCAACCAACAGTATGTAAGCATTCCTTTCTCTGCATCCACACCAGAATCTATTATCTTTGGACTTTTTAATAAATGCCATTGTATTTGGGGTAAGGTGATATCTCATTGTGGTTTTAATTTGTGTTTCCCTGATGGTTAGTGACATTGAGCATTTTTTCATATGTTTATTGGCCATTTGTCTCTCTTCTTTTGAAAAGATTTCAGTTCATGTCTTTTGCCCACTTTTTAATGGGGTTGTTTGTTTTTTCCTTGCTGATTTGCCTAAGTTCTTTGTATAATCTGGTTATTAGACCCTTATCAAAAGCATAGCTTGTGAATATTTTCTCCCATTCTGTAGCTTCTCTATTTGCTCTGTTGATTATTTCCATAGATGTGCAGAAGTTTTTTAAATTTAATCAAATCCCATTTATTTATTGTTGTTGCTGCTGTGATGGCCATTGGGGTCTTCTTCATAAATTCTTTGCCTACACTGGTATCTAGAAGAGTTTTTCCAACATTTTCTTCTAGAATTCTTATGGATTCAAGAGCTTCTTTGTTTCTGATTTTGATTGGGGCTTCTCTGTTTTTTCTTGGTTAGTCTAGATAGAAGTTTATTGATTTTGTTTGTCTTTTCAAAAACCAAACTTTAATTTTATTTATTTTTTTTTTAGTCTTTGTTTCATTTACTTCTGCTCTGTTATTATTAGTCTTTCCTTCTACTAACTTGGGGTTTGGTTTGTTCTTTTCTAGTTTCTTGAGATGCATAATTAGATTGTTTATTTGAAATTTTTCTACTTTTAGATGTAGGTATTTATTGCTATAAACTCCCCCCTTCACACTACTTTTACTGCATCTCATAGGATTTTGTATGTTGTGTTTTGATTTTCATTTGTTTCCAGGAATGTTTTGATTTCCTCCTTAATTTCTTCCTTTACCCAATGGTCATTTGGGAGCATGTTGTTTAATTTCCATGAATTGATAGTTTCCGAAGTTCCTTTTGCTATTGAGTTCTAGCCTCATTCCATTGTGGTCACAGAAGATACTAGGTAAGATTTTGATTTTTCAAAATTTTTTGAGACTTGTTTGTGTCCTTACATATGGTCTTGTCCTGGAGAATGTTCTACGTACTGATGATAAGAATGTGTATTCTGTAGATGTTGGATGAAATGTTCTGTAAATGTCTGTTAGATGTATTTGATCTAAAGTGCAATTTAAATCCAATGTTTCTTTTTAATTTTATGTCAGATGGTCTGTCTAATGCTGAGCGTGTGGTGTTAATGTCCCAAACTATTAATATTATTGTATGGCAGTCTACCTCTCCCTTTAGATATAATAATATGTACTTAATATATCTAGGTGCCCCAGTATTGGGTGTATATATGTTTAAAATTGTTATATCTTCTTGCTGAATATATACCTTTATCATTAGATAATGACCTTATTTTTCTCTTTTTACTTTTTTGGATTTAAAGTCTGTTTTATCTGATTGATATAAGTATAGCTACCCTGCTTGCTTTTGATTTTCATTTGCATGAACACCTTTTTCATCTCTTTACTTTCAGTCTATATGTGGCTTTATAGGGGAGGTTAGTTTCTTGTATGCGGCATATAGCTTGGGCATGTTATTTTTATCCATTCAGCCAGCCTATATTTTTTATGTGGAAAACTTAACTCATTCACATTGACGTTTACCATTGGTAGGTGATGGCTTATTCCTGTCATTCTATTAACTGATTTCTGGTTGTTTTGTATATATTTTGTTCCTTTCTTGCTTTCTGATCATTTATGATTGTGGTTGGTGATTTTCTATAGTGGTGACATTTGTGTCGTTTCTCCTTATTTGTGTGGTCTCTCAACCAGTGGGTTTCATAATTCCCTGTGTTTCCATGATGGTAGATATTGTCCTTTCACTTCCAGGTGTTAAGACCGTCCTGTGCATTTCTTGTAGGACAAGTCTAGTGGTGATGAATTCCCTTGGCTTTTGCTTATCTGGGGATGATTGTATTTCTCCTTCATTTATTAAGGATAACTTTCCTGGGTATACTATCCACGTATGGCAGGGCTTTATTTTTCCAGGACTTTGAATATATTATCCACTTCTCTCCCGGCCTGTAAGCTTTCTGCTACAAGATCTGCTGTTATTTTAATGAGGTTTTCCTTATACATGGCTATGTGGTTTGCTCTTGCTGTTTTTAGAATTCCCTCTTTGTCTTTCATTTTTCACAGCTTGATTATAATGTGCCATGCCGAAGACTTTTTGAGGTTGTTTGTATTTGGGGTTCTTTAAACTTCCTGTATCTGGATGTCTAAATCTCTTGCTAGACTAGTGAAGTTCTCAGCTATTATTTTGCTAAATAGGTTTTCTATGCCTTTAATCTCTTCACCTTCTGGAACACCCAAAATTCATATATTTGGTCTATGTATGATGTCCCATACATCAGGTAAGCTTTGTTCATTGTTTTTATTCTTTATTCTCTCTCTCTTTTTTTTTTTTTCCCTGACTGGGTTATTTCAGAAGACCTGTCTTCAAATTCTGAGATTCTGTCTTCTGTTTGCTGTAGTCTATTTTTGAAGCCCTGGAATGAATTTTTTTTATTTCATTCATTAAGTTCTTCAGTTCCAGGATTTATTTTTGGTTCTTTTTTATATCCATCAGTCTGGTGAACTTCTCAGTCATATCCTGAATTGTTTTTCTGATTTCTTTGTCTTATTTATTTGCATTCTCTTGTATCTCACTGAGTTTCTTTAATATTATTTTGAATTCTTTTTTCAGGATTTCATAATTTTTTTCATTGGAATCTTTTGCTGTAGAATTATTTTGTTCCTTTGGAGGTTTCATATTTCTTTCAGTTTTCATGTTTCTTGTGTTCTTACATTGATATCTGCTCATCTGGTGTAACAGTCACTTCTTCCAATTTTGTGGATAGGCTTTCATAAGGGAACACTTCTTCCTGAAAATATCCATGGTGTTTGGGAGTAGGGAACTTTGGCTTTGGTTCTGGGTGTGTGCAGTAGTGTAGTCTGCATATGATTTCTTCAACTGTAAACAGCAAGAGTGATGTTAATTTTCTCATGGCTTAGGGTGCAGTTAGTGCTGGCTGTGTTGATGTTTTGCAGGGGATGGGTACAATAGGTGGCCCAGTCCTCAGGCTCTAGTGGTGGCAGCAGTGAGTTGAGTGTACCTGTCCTTCAACCCCATGGTGGCATATACTGGCAGTTGTGTTAGTGGGTCCAGTGGGCCAATTGTTGGGCATCCAGCTGGCTTGATCAGATGCCAGCAGTGGCAGTGGTGGACTGGGTAAGGGGTTGGATTCTGAGGCCCCTTGGCAGCAGATATGGTATGGGCAATGGCAGTAGCAATAGTGGAACAACCCTCTGACTCCCAAATGGTCCATGCTGGTGCTGTCAGCAAGAAGCTGAGTGGGCTAGCTCCCAGGCCCACAAGTGGTGCATGGGGATGGGTGCCAGCTACGGTGACAGAGGCAGGCTGGGTGGAGTGTTCAGGTGGCAACAATGGTGGATTGGCAGGACAATCCTCAGGCCCCCAGAAGACATGCTTGGGCACTGGGGAGGGGACAGAGCCAGGATAAGTGGGCCTGTCTTTAGGGCCCCCAGTGATGCAGGCTCTGGCTGTGATAGGCAGGGAGGGGGTCATCTCCAGGCCCCTGGTGGAATGCTTGGGTTGGGGTAGCAGTGGCTGTGCTGAGGGGCTGCCGCCGGGGATAGTGGGGTCGCTGCCAATGGCTCATGCTTTGGCCTTGGCAGCAGCAACCAGCCACAGTGGTGGCTCTGGGTGGAAGATGTCAATGGAGCTCCAGGAATGTGGAGATGCACGGGCTGTTGAGCCCAAGGGCAGGATGCAGTCTGATGGCGGCTGGGCTTTCAATATGGTGCCATGCTGTAGCTGCTTAGGACTTGGGGTTGGGGGTAGGAAACAGCATGAGCTCTCTCTCTGGAGTAATGTCATCATGCAATCTCCAGGCAGCTCTCTATATTAGTCTCAGGGTCCACAAGGATCAAGGGCCTCTCCCATGGCTAGAATTGCAGGAATCCATGGTGAGAATGTGGACTGCTAGGGGTCTTTTACTTACCCTTTTTCTAAATTGAGGAGACTTTCTGGGTTCCAGCTGATTCCGGCTGAGAAGCTGCCTAGCTTCCCTCTCTTACCTTCCTTGCCTTAGGTGTTTCCTTTCACTTCTCCGTTGAATTCAGAGAATGCAGTATTCTCTGTTAAATAATTTATTCAAAGTGTGATTATGTACTTCCTATTTTGCTTCTTTTTTGTGGAGAAGATAAGTACTGAATGCCTGTAGTCAGCCATCTTGAAGCCCACAATCTAGTTATTTCTTTAGGTTAATAGATTTTTTGATGATAAAATTGAAAGAAAAAAATTGAGATACTTTTATCATCTTCCACTCATCTTGATACATTCACCAGAAATCTTTTACATTAATAACTTGTTCCTTCCTGCTTGACTCTTATATAATTCTCCCCAGGCCTAAAGTTATTTAAAATTTGGCCTGATTTTTACCCCAGTTTCAAAGGGTAGGAAATATATAACATCTGAGTGGAAACTCATAGCTATACGGTCTAAACAACAGATGCATTCCAATCTTTTGAAACACTCTCATCAACTTCTCTGCAGACTTTGCTGGTATCTTTCTGTTAATTCTTTCATTACTCATTGTCAGTTCCTATTCCTCTGGCCCTCTTAATTTTTGGTGTTCTTAAATGTTCCTTCATAACTTTCTGTACTTATTCTATAAATTTTCTCTCAGTGATTTGATTTTTACTTAATTCCTCAGTTGCTGTTTACGTATTGGTGGCTTCTAAATATGTGTCCTCAATCTAAAGCTCTAAGGACTAATTCCTTCTAGAAACTTTTAGCCAGATATTTCATAGATATCTCAAACTTAGTACAATCTTTATATCTAGGCCAAAAAAGCCATTGTCCTGGGCCTTGCACTTTAATATATTCCACATCTGTCCCTCCTCCCATATACCATGTTTCAAAAAAGACAAGTGCCTCTGTCACTCAGGATTGGCTGCTTAGTGCTGTGCAGCACAACCTGTATAACCTTAAACATCTACACTTCTGACAAACATTGTTAAGACCCCAGGGAATGTCATCTCCACCTATTCTGTACTATATCTTCAAAACAAAAGGCAGCTATGTAGGAATGTGCTTCTGCTATAGTGAGAGACAGACACTGTTTCAGACAAAGAGGATTTAAACTATAGAAGCAGTTAAGTAAGAGAAAAGACAACTTAATTATCTTGTAAAATCCCACCTCAGAATATCTAAAAGAGTAGCCACTTCTCAGTACTACCAAGTACCTTTTGTTCTTTCTTCCATCTCTTTCTGAAGGTTCTGAGGAAGTAGCATGGTATTTGCAACATGGACATATGGGGACTGGGGAACTGTATATTTGTAAATATAGGCAATTTGCATGAAACATGATACCAATTTTTACTGACAACTAGATGAAAGATAGTGTGCTATAAATGCAAAAAGTTTGGTTTGTATAAAAATGTTTAATAACATTAGATTTCTAAAAATTTTGTTTTATTTTGGTAATTTTATTTTAAAATTGTATATTCATTTAGCATACTTTATATTTTTATGTTTATTTTAACAATTTTGATTATTTTAGAAAACTTTTAGAAAACAAACATGTTTATATATTTTGCATTTATGTTAGTTTACATTTTTGATGAAGATACACTCTAATTGCACACACTTTAAAGAGAATTATATTAATATTTTATTTTCAATCATTTACATCATTCAGTGAGTACCATTCAACACCATAATAGTGTCACAGTCCGGCGTCCATGGCTGGACTTTGAATTTTTGCCCCAGTTCCTGGGCTCCTGGCTTGGAAGAATCGCAAGCCAGACACGCACGACGGAGAGAGAAGACAGACACTCAGCAAGTATGCGTGAAGGATTTATTGGAAATAGTGAAGTTATAAGATAGTACAGGGAAGAAATCACAGAAGTTTCCTAAGGGGAAACAGGTCTGTCTCCGCGAGTGGAGAAGATGCTAATTAACTCTAAACTTCCTCCTTTTATATGTTAGCAATTTATGTTGATGTAAAGGTTAGTAACAAGGTTAGTCATAATCACCTATGACTATATGTCACAAGGTTTGGGGACTGAATTATACGTGATGGAGAAAGTCACCATTTAGGGTGTTTTTCTATTTTCTGATTGGTGGTCAGTGTTCCATGTTTAATTACCCCATTCTTTAAGACTGAAAGTACTGTTTCTCTTGGGTATTTTCTGTAACTACTTCCTCCTTATTGTTTTTCTAAGTTCCATTACCTCTCACCTATTTTTCTGTCCCTAACAACAGTAACCAAAAAACCCAAACCTATAGCCCAAGAAATGAAAAAAAAAAAGAGAGACAAGAAATAGAAAATTTCACTGAATGACACATATTTTTCAAGATAGCATTAGAGGACATTTTTTAACTGTTTTTAGCTTAACATAACTTAGATATTTAGAAATATGGCATATGGCTTCCATTTGTACTCTTGCCATAGGCTCTGAAAATGTTAGGGGTAGGACTAAGTCCACAACCCAACTTAATATAATATCTTCTTTTAAATCTACTTTGCTTCATAAATTTTCTAATGTATTACACAACCCTCTACCCAATTACTTAAGCCAGAAAATTGTCACACTAATACTTCTTCACACCTAACACCTAGTTACCAATTTTTTTAACCTTTTAAGTCTATTTCTTAAATATCTTTACAATTTGTCTTCTTCTCAGAGATCTCTTCTGGCCAACCTCTACAAAGCAGCTTCTTCCACCCTTCCATCCAATAACACCCTATCTGTATCTAATTTCTTCCTTGTACTTATTAATTTGGAATTTATCATATTTATGTACTTATTTATCCATGATTAGTCTCTACCTCCACATGATAGTATAGGCTCCAAGCAGTTGTATCTAGCTCATTGCTGCCTCTGTAGGGCCTGAAACACTGCTTGGCACATGATTGAATTAGCTTTTTAATAACTTTTTAAATTAATGAATAAATTTTTTGTATCAACACAGATATTCATTGTTGAAAAGAGAATGTCTTATTTTAGGCAGCTTGTTAGTTAAAGAGCAAAAAATTTAGTGTGTCTATGCAATCTTTTTGATGCTCACAAAATTTTGTCATTGATCTTGTAGCTGTACTTAGTGTCTTCTTTCACCAAATGTACAGAGAAACATTCTCTTAAATAACTAGACTTTCTTAGCTGTAGTACTGATTAATAGCTCATTGTGCAAGCAGACTTAGGGTGATGAAATATGTTTGAATCTTCTAAGAAATCTGTTACTCTGATAATCCTTTAAACATCATTATTGAAAATCCTGGTCCCATTCCTTTAATAAAATGTGGTCATTATTTTTCTTAAAAGACTTTCGTTTTTTCAGGTCTGTTTCATTCTAAAAGATAACTTCTTATTAACAATAGGAAAATAGTTAAGCTATAAAGTTTGCAAATAAATATGTTCTTTAACCTCACACATGGTTTTCAAAATTATTTGACCCACACGATAAAAGTCTTTTTTAAAACCTGGGTATTTTAATGTCAGTGTGTCTTGACATTGGTAAAATAAACATATTAGGTCAAAAAGAGTGCAAGTTACTCCTTATATTAAACACAACCTAGAAATGATATGTTGATTAATGTCTGTGGTTGTAGGTATATGAGTTGTAAATGTTCCTCCAGTTAGCTATTTTTGTCATAGTAAGGATTCTCAACATTTCCAGTGGAATTCCATTATACTTTTTCATTTTTCTCTTTTCCATAGGAAGAATACTAGTTTTTTCTCAATTCCTTTCTTTGACTGTATTATTTTAGTCTATAGAACAGGTGGCTTTCAAATTATTGAGCTTGCTCTTGAGAAAGGTCTTGGGAAATGCAAACCTAGTCAAGAAAACTTTTAAGCAATTTTTCAAGTGGTTTTTATAGAATTAGTCCATGGGACATAGTGTTGAAAATGGATAACATGATTCATAATTAAGATAATATAAATTCAACTTCATCTGTATTTTCTTAATGAGTAAAATACTTTATAGACAGCTGGAAAGATTTAACTGTATTAATGGCATATCAGTGAATGTAAGCAAAACTTTAAAACGAATTTAAATTATTTCAGAGAAGCAGAAGAAAGAAATTGATTTTAATTCTTATCAACAAGTCATTCATTTTCTCTCAGTTTCTTTGCAAACAAATTGCTTTATGTTTTTGGAAACTAGTTTATCACACCCATATCTGAACACTGAAGTAGTGTTCCTATATCTGCCCTTAACACTCTCCTATCTATTCTCCACAATGTATACTAGTTCTTTTTCTAAAACTTACACTTTTTTGCTTCACTCTCTTGATTAAAAATCTCAGAGGCCCCAGATTTCAAAGACGGCAATCCACAGCCTTCAGGATTTCAGCCCCACCTGAGGAGTTCAGCTCCTGAGAAATGCATGATTTTTCAGGCCTGGCCATAGACAATTACAAAGACATTATCAGGCAGGCCTCACAGGCGAAAGGTGCCTTCCCACACCAGACAGACAGGCCACTGCAGTCTCTGAAGAGTTGCCCTCAAGAACTGAGCCCCGCTGGTTGGTCATGCTCTGCATATTTGTATTCCTAACCAGGGGGTTTCCTTCATAGGTCTCTTTATCTAAGGCCTTGGGCAGAGGACTTCACCTACCCCTGCAAAGGCCTCTTTGTGGGGATGGGTGGGAAGGAGAAAACTTGACAACACTTTCCCCACTGTGACTCAGCATTGCAGACCCCCTCCCCCCACACTGAGACAACTGCTGTGGTACCTGACCCTCCACACCATGGCGAAAGTGGAACGGGGGAGTTTCTCCAATTTCAACTCTCACTGGTACCATAGCAGTAGGTCATTAAAACTTTGCCTTTCTTCCTTTTTTGGCTTGTGGCTTCAATGGCTACTCTGACATCTCACCCAGCTCTGCTGAGTCCCTGACACATCTTGTCACTCTGCCTAGCGTACCACAGCTGACTTCGCCCTGGACACCTACGCTTCAAAGCCTCTGCATTTTCCCCCTTGGTCCTTTCTTTTTTCCTCATGTTCTTTTCACTTTGGAATAACTCTCTCAGAGGCTCATTTTAAATCTGACTTATTCTGGCAGAATTAATTGCCTCTTCCTCTGTTTTCTCCTCACTTGGTTGATTGAGAAATAATTCTTATTAAAATATTCAAATTATAAAATTATAGCAGCGACATGGCCATGTTACAGTTACATTTAAAAAAGATAGGAAATACACAGCTACCACCCTAAGGCAATCTTCATTATCATTTGGATAAGTATTTTCAAACCATTTTTCACATACTCACATTTTTATTTTTAATTTCAAAATATTAAGGGGGTACAAATGTTTTTGGTTACATAGATTGCTTTTGTAACACTTGAGTCACGGCTATAAGTGTGCCCATCACATAGTAGTGTTCATTGTAACCGTTAAGTAGGTTTTTGCACGCCCCCCCACCACCCCCACTTGATTTCCACTGAGTTTTACTCCCCTCTGTGCACATGTGTGCTCACTGGTTAGCCTACTGTTTTTAAATAGTGAAATAGTAGTTACAGTGTAACTCCAACCATTTGTTCTTACCCACCCCAACAGCATGTATGCAATAAACATGTCTTAATATTGATATATAGTCTTCAAAACTATTGTTTTAATGATACTGTAATAATTTATAGTGAACTAATATAATTTGCTAAGCCATATTGCTAAGCATTTGTTGTTTGAAATGTTGCTAATTTAGTTATATGAATGTATTAGCAGAGGTGAGAGGTAGTGGTGATGAATGTAGATGCCCTGTATGAGAGAAGAGCAAAGTTCAGGGTACTAATTCGAAAAAACAAGAACTTCACATATTGCCACACATTACAAATTTGAAAAAATGAAAATATCAAGGCATAACAAATTATGTAGGAATACAGGGCTATTATGACATATCCATCATATTCTTGGGTCTGCATCTGGACTGTGAAAGTTTTCGGGTATTTCTTTCTCCTTCTGGAGCTCTACATTCGGTCTTTAAGCTTTGCTCCTTTATAAGAATGTATCTGGTTTTGTTAAAGTTCCTGAGAACTGCTAAACATTACAAAATTTACTATCTATTCCTCTTCTTATTCATCTTTATCCTCCAATGCTGATTTCCCACATAAGTACTCAGGGATGGCTAAGGAAAAAACAATGAACAGTTATTATGTTGGTGAAAGCCTATTTTAACAACTTCTCCTGTGCTAGGACCAGAACTGCTTTAAGGAAGAGCTTCTAAGGAAGCAGCAGCTTGTCTCCATACCCTATGAAGCCAAAAAACAAGAAATAACTGCTTCATTGTAAAGAATATGACATAATTCTGCAAAATAAAGCTCAATCTTATTGTCTTAGGAGAAGCAGAAAAGAAACAGAAAAGAGTTTAACATAGTTCAAAAAATACTTGTTTGTCCCTTACTGTTAAAGCCTATGGCTATGCACACTGCCATTTTCCTGGCCTGTGAGCTTTTCATTATATTAAAAGATAACCCTAATATCATAAAGGTCACCTAAGTAGCTGAAGGTTGTTACATCCAAATGGTGACCAGAAGAACATGAAAGAAGTGAACGCAAGTTATAGGAGAGATTTAGAGTGACCATAATTTCTTCTCACTTTCCCCTTAAGAAGTCTTGTAAATACAGGAAACCTATGAAATGTAACTCCTTATAGTCAATACATCTAGAATATATTTCCACATATGTGACAGGACATAGATGTGGACCAACCAAAAAGCATAACAAACAGCTAAATAAATGACTTCTTATCACTCTAATCAGTCCCAATGTCATTTTTTAAATGTAGTAGCTATTAATTTAGGCTCCCCTTCAAAACAAACAAACAAAAAACCAAAACACAGAATTTTGTCAGAGTTTTGTTAAGATACTAACTAGTGAAGCATTATATGGAAGTGAGGGCAATGTTTTGCATGACTAGATAAAATAGTGAGGTTCTCTATTTAGGTGATTTTTTTATAGCAGTTGAGAGAATTATACAAATGTCAAGCAAACCCAAGTGAAATTGTGTCTATGATTAATATTCTATGGAGAAGTAGGCTTTATTGTTGCTGCCTTAAATGTTAGATATTTTCCAATTTAATATGTAACCTTTTCCTTCCCATCTTCTCATTATGGTCTGCTAGTTCTCCTATTTCTTATTTATAAACATGGACTTTCCTCAAATGCTTTGCACTCCAAAGCTCTAACTGCTTTCACTAAAACTCTCTTAGAGAACAAGGCGAGTTAGCAAGAGATTCAAGTAGGTAATCCTGATGGTGGATGTTTGACCTGTATATTACAGTCAAAAATCATAGACTGAGTTTAGTTTTGGTTTTGATTCTGCAGCTTGTCAAAGTTTCAAGGTATTCACACCAAAATACTATTTAAGATCTATGGAATTAAAAAAAAGAAAAAATTATGCACAAAACATTCTATTGTGAGCAAAAAAAACCCAAAAAGAGACAATGATATTGAGGTTAATTAGTGTCTGACACCAACTCATCAATATAAATAAGCATCTTAGTATTTAGAAGTGAGTGGAAATCAAGAGAAATCTTGATTAATTTTCAACTCTGAGGAACGTGCTAAGTATGCCCCTTAACCACAATCCTCAAATGGTGAGGATGAACTGAGAGTGTAGTCCAGGCTGTGTCCAGGATGTGGTGAGGAGCCCAGTGGAGGAAAGCAGAGAACACAGCCTAACACTGGCTGAGCTGTCTATTTTCTTCTTGTGAGCATTAGAGTGGAGTGGGGGGAGAGGATGGAAACTGATGCCTTTTGCGTCCCCAACGCTTTCTCTCCTGCTTTATTTCCATTATTACTTTTATCACCATCACTTCGCAACACTGAAATCACTATTGATCCTTAAGGCAGGTTAGTGGGTGGCTCATATATCCTTGCAACAAAAGGCCAGGGTTTGAATCTTACTCCGGCACTTTCCACCTGTACATCTTTGGTCAAGTTAATTAAACTTCCTAATGTTTTATTGTCTGAAAAATGAGGAAACAGTGCATACTTCATAGAATTGTTGGAATATTTAAGTGACCTAAAATGTCTAAAATGTCTAATTTAGTGTGAGCAACTGTTAGGTGTACAATAATGGTAGTTCCTCTTACCCTGGAGGATACTGATGCCCATTCTTCTGAAAAGAAGTGCCATTCATCTCCCTTGCAGAATCTTTTCCATTTTATCAATCTAGTCACCTGGGATGCCCTATATCCTCTGTTTTCAGGTCCTTTTAATTTCATGCCTGAACTATTTCAATAGTCTCTTAACTTGTCTCTAATCTCCAGGTTCTTCTCCCTCCCATCTCCCTTGTTCACTGTTGCCAGACTAATCTTTCTAAAGTGTCCTTCTGACCCTGTCATTCTGCTGCTTAGAAATATTTGAAGGATTTCTAACAAATACAAGGAAAATTAAAATTGCTCACTGATACAGCAGACAGCCCTTACCCTAATATGAACCAGCTAGCATTTATTTCTTGGTATCTATTAAGTCCTGGTGCTTTGCATGCATTTTCTCTAATGCTTAGAACAATACAGCAAGACAAGCACTATTATTCCAATTTTACAAATAGGGAATGGAGAATCAGACAGGTTTTGGGACTGGATAAAATTCAACAGATAGAAGATAGGGTAGTTTGAACTCACATCTGGTTTTGTTTCCTATCAAGTCTATATCCTTAATTACCACACCCTAACTCCCAAACAATTGTAACCTTACCTTATACTGTCTATATATTCCAATTTTTTCCAACTATTTGGTTACATGGTGGCATCCACTATGAGACTATGAACTCCTAATATGGAAGGATTGTGTCTTTTTCTTTTCTGCATCTCTTCACATGCGTTTGGAATAAATGGACACTCAGTAAAGTATATATTGAATGAATGGATCGATTAATAACTAAAGAGAAAAAGAAGACATTAGGAGCAAACTAACATGATGTTTTATGGCCTACTGCAACCTGAGTGCAGTGTGGGTAACCATATTTTGAAGATGGCAAAGACACTAAAACGCATGAGAATAGTATGTGAAAATTAAATGACAGATTAAGGATGAAAAATCTGTGCCCACATTTTAACCTTGTTTCTCTTCTTTTTTCATGGTAACAGTCTCTTTTACTGCAGTGGTTCAGCCTTTTATTCTATATAAAACTATAAATTGTACATTTTTTAGTTACATGATGAGTTTTGCTTCTCCTCATGCCATATTCTGTCCTTAATAATAATTATAAAATGAATTAGGGTTTAATTCCCTGTGGACTTTATATGAACTAGTGACTTCATTACTTAAGGATGATTCCTAATTGTAGCTTTGTTTTAGAAATAATGTCATCTGCTAGTGGAAACACAAGTAACTATTTATTACCCAATTATGTCAATCAAGGTCTAATTCCGAACATACAGAACACAGTCCCATTCAAGGTTTAATATTTAACTTTCAGTGTGTGTGTGATATCAATTATTGTTGGGTAGCTGAGAAATGATGAAGGCATTAATTTCTGCATTTAGGATTTATAGATGTGTTTACAAAGAATAATTTCATAAGTCAATAAAAAACAGTTTAAGCAAATGAATTTAATCAGTCCAGTGACTCTCAAATTTAAAAAGAATATCTAGGCTCAAAGGGATTTTCAACCTAACCTCTAATATAAGGTAAGCTTGGTTAGGGCTTTAAAAATATGCGTTTTAAAGTCCTGCCCCCACCCCCAGAATGGTGGATTGCTGTAGTTGAGCAATTTCTTTGTAGATGCCTATGTTTTCACATTTTTCAAGTATATGAATTTCCCTTGCAGTAAAGAATTGGCAATATATCTTCTCACAAGTCGTTGCCTCTTATCAATACAATGATTAGTGGAATAAGTAAGGCAAAACTGCCCTTACAAAACAGATTAATACTAGTTAAGCAGAGAAGTGTTGTCATTAACCTTAACTCAAAAGAAGTTCTCTAGCTTTGTTGATATATTTGATGATAAATAAAGGACAAAGAAAGACTAATGTAAAACAAATCAGATAATGACAGAAATAACAATACTAGAAGTAAAAGATAGATTCAGTGTTTACTGAGACTTAGTTATTCAATTTCTGTCACTGGAGTTTAGACTATTGATTATTTTAAATCATAAAGAGTGAATAACCAAGGTAAAAACACCATGAAGCAATAATGGTTATTTATCATGATTGTAAAAATGATTTTATTTATTTTATTAGGCATGTTTCCATTCTCTTTATGAGAGGTAGTACATGTCTGCATTGCTACATAATTGGTTTCGGCTGCCAGCCATCTGACAAAGTTAATTATTACTTGTCTGTGTTGCTGTCCTAGGAGAGGTTCCAATATTTACAGAATTTAGTTTGAAGCAGCTCTGTCATGTAGTAAGAGGGAAAATGAAATCTTTATGCTTCTTTTATGCAAGGAATGTGATCAATTTGCACTATAGACACAGTAAAATGTATCTTTTCATTTCAAATATTTCCATTTCTCACTCTAAAAAGATAATATAATTAAAAGTACTTATAAACCACAATCTTTTACATACATTAATTAAAAAACACTTTCTTGTTACCGTCTGAAAACTCATATTTTGTGGGGGAAGAATTTGTCTCTTATTCGTGGTACCTACTCTCAATACAATTGTGTGTGTGTGTGTGTGTGTGTACGTTTCAACAAGGAAAATGTTTCTAACTGTATCTAATTGTGGTTGTCAATTAAAAAGAAATAAGGAAAGTAATTACCAAACATCCTGGGAAAATGATAATACCACAGCTATTTACTTAGGGTGACCATATATAAAAATATTCATCAAACTCAGGACATACTGTTAACATTAGCTCGGCACAGTAGTTCACACCTGTAATCCCAGCATTTTGGGAGGCCAAGGCAGGAGGATTGCTTGAGGCTAGGAGTTTGAGACTATTAACATTAGGTTAAACTACATGCAAATTCCTACATTTGTAGGTTAAAATGATCAAATATTGATGATGTCACATGGTTTAACCTACAGTCACTAGGGGGAAAAAGGAAGAAACAAAGAATGCCCCAAGCAAACCGACATGTGCACATACCTTACTTTTCCTTCCAGAAATGTTTTCCTTCATAAAGCATGGCATGGCTTCTTCAAGGTACATGATCATATGAGGCTTATTGTTGTGAATTAATTGCCCACTATGCACCTGAGAGATGTCTATCCACATTTGGCACTCCTGCGCATTTGTTTAGAATTTATAAATAGCAAACTTAACCACATTTCTTGTTATACTTTTATGTGGTACCAATTCCCCCAGATTAAAGCAAATAATATTTCTTTTCTTGTAGCTTGTATCTCTCTTTGCATACCTATTTCTTCTTTTAATGTTCCTCTTTCTTTGCCCATACCATCCCACAGTACACTGTACCTGGGTCAGCCTTCAACTATTCTCCATTAAAATATACATATTTTAATCCCATAGAAGTGGGATTTTTGCATCATATGGTAGTTCTATTTTTAGTTTTTTATGGAATCTCCTGTTTTCCAAAATGGCTGTGCTAATTTACATTCACACCAGCAGAGTACAAGGGTTCCCTCTTCTCTACACACTTGCCAACACTAGTTATTGTTCATCTTTTTGATAATAGCCAGTCTAACAGTTGTGAGGTGATATCTCATTGTTGTTTTACTTTGCAATTCCCCTGGTCATTAGTAATGTTGAACATTTCTTCATATATCTGTTGGCCTTTTTATGTCTTCTTTGAAATCAGTGTGTTAAAGAGATGTCTGCACTCCTGTGTTCATTGCAACATTATTCAAACTAGCCAAGATTTGGAAACAACCTAAGTGCCCATCAACCGATGAGTGGCTTTTAAGAATGTGGTATATATACACAAAGGAATACTATTTAGTCTTAGAAAAGAATGAAATTTTGTCATTTGTGACAACATGGATGAATCTAGAGGACATTATGCTAAGTGAAGTAAGCCAGGAACAGAAGGGCAAATATCACATAATCTCACATATATGTGGTATCTAAAAATTTGAACTCATAGAAGTAGAGAGTAGAATGGTGGTTACCAGAGGCTGAGGGAGGGTGGGATGGGTGTGATAAGGGGAAATGTTTGTCAAGGGTTCAGTTAGAGAGGAGAAATAAATTCTGGTGATCTGCTGCACAGCATAGTGACTACAGTCAATAATAATAAATTGGGTATTTCAAAATTGCCAAAAAAGTGAATTTTAAATGTTCTTACCACAAAGAAATGATAAATATATGAGGTGATAGATATGTTAATTACCCTGATTTGCCTATTCCACAATGTAAACATGTACTGAAGAATTACATTGTACCCCATAAATACATACAAATATTATTTGTCAATAAAAACAAAATTTTAGATAAATATATATGGCTACTGGCTACAAGGAATGGTTATACAATTTATTAAACTAATATATATTACAATATTGATGAATAATTAAAACCTAATTTGTTATTCTACCTAGATGAAAAATTTTCACATTACCAAAACTCTTTAGTAACTTACAGCAAAGAAGTAGTGAGCCCAATGATGTTAAACATTTTGGTACACCAGTTGGTGAGATATCTTGGGGTCAAAGCATTTTTTTCACTATCATCAGATAACATCTTATAGACATTTGAGACATTTGACTACCAACAGTCAAATAATGTCAGGCTTATAATGAATTGTTATTTTATGTTCTTAACAACATATTCCACAAATCTGTTATAGTTCATCCAACCTTATTATAGAGAGACTCTAAACATTCATATCACATTCAAAGTGTTTATTTAATAGCTCATCACAAATATAACTATTTATAATCATTTAATATGTTGGGTGACTAATTATATTTCTCTTTACACATATTACTATGGATGACTTCTAAATCTTGCAAATGATTCCTGAGCATGACTACTTGCAGATGGGAGCCAGAAAAACTCAGTTCCTAGTCAAACAAGATGGTGTGTTAGTTTGCTAGGACTTCCTCAACAATGATAACAAAATACCACAGACTGAGTGGCTTAGGCAACAGAAATTTATTTTCTTAAAATCCTGGAGCCTTGATATCAGAGATCAAGGTATTGGCGGGGTTGGTTTCTTCTGAGGCTTCTCCCCTTGACCTGCAGACGGCTGTCTTCCCAGTATGTCTTCACATGGTCTTCCCTCTGTGTATGTTTCTATCCTAATTTCCTCTTCTTATAAGAACACTAGTCATAATGGAGTAGGGCTCACCCTAATGACCTTGTTTTAACTTAATTACCTCCTTAAAGACTCTATGTCCAAATAAAGTCATTCTGAGGAACTGAGGAGGGGGAGCTTTAACGTATGAATTCGGAAAGAGTACATAATTCAGTGCATACCAGATGGTATTGGTTCATTGAGAGGGTATCACCCTTTCAAGTTAACTCCATAATTTGGTTTGAAAATCTATCAGATTTCATCCCCAAACCTAATTTTCAGAAACAGACAAATTTTCTCTGCAGTATTAGTAGACAAGAGTATTTAAGGGCAGAAAACACCTTCAGCCCATTCCCTGTGATTGCAAATAGACAATGTAACTAAGTTATTTAAAAATCTATTTTCATATGTAACCTTAGAAATTATTTTCCTGTGAAAAATTATTCTAACAAACCAGGAGAAATTCTACATACCCAATATGTTGTCCAATTGACATTTAACTCAGAGCAAGCAAGATAGCATGATAGGGTTCTGAATATGAATGCTATCTCCAAGACATTGGTAGTTATAGCCTGACCTATAACTGACCTAATTTTTAATTTCCTTATCAATCAAATGAGGATAATTGTTTCTACTTCAAAAAGTTGTTTTGAGAATTGAACTAATGAACTACAATCCTTAGTTTCGCAGATAGTCAAATAAATCTAGTCCCCTTCTTTTCTTTATTGCATTTAATTTGGGCAATATTCAATTGATCCTTCATACTGAAAATCAAAACAGCTTTAAGGTACCTCTTTAAAACAAGGCCTTGGGAGACTAAAGGTACCTCTTTATAACACAGGCTTTGAGAGAATCTGGTTCAGCATATGAACAATAATATCCTGCAATGCAGAGAATATAAATGTATTTTATTGTTTTTCCTCTGAAAAGCAGAAATCATTGCTTGTTTGTATGTTTGAAATCTGAGAAGAAAAATTGAAGGTCAGCACACACTTTCATACAGATCAACAATAGGGAAATTGAGTACAATGACAAGGTGTCCCAGGAACCACTAATAGAGGCAATGATCACACAATCACATACAAATTTTCCTGGAAGTGGTGTGACCAATACTTAAGGAAAGAATCCTTTCTGCTTATTAATGAATGAACAAGTGAACCTGTGTGGGGAGCTCTCCCTGTCGTGTCTCGTGGCTAACAAGTTCATTTTCTCAGAAGTTGAGGAAAAGGTCCCTGAGATGAAGAGATTAGTGCCCACATCCACCTCTGAGGATTGATACAAAATTTTGTGCCAAGGAAATGTAGCAGGAAGCCCTCGAATTTCCTCTCTCCTTTTTGCTTTTACTCTTGAGGATCTACACTGAAATTGTTACAAGGGCCGTAAGAGGATGTTGGTCAAAAAGGGAAAGGTAATTTGAGTTAGAACCTAAAATCTGAGTACATGACATTGTCTAGAAAAAACATTTCCAAGAGAAAGATTAAGGTTTCTTATATTTCTGCTTGTTAATTATCATCCCACGTAGTAATTTTTATTTATGAACACTTGATATCTGCCTTTTTAACAGTTACTTAATGTTTCAAATTACACATAATGTGGCCTGAGCTGTGTCTAAACAACTCACTGAAAGAAGTTCTCTATTTGCATGATGTGTACAATACAGTTTTATGTAAGGCTTCTTTTTTCTTAGTTTTTTGTTTAGTTTCAATAAAAGACTGCTATAAAGGTACACAGGGATTTCAGAACAAAGAAATCTTTCGAGATAAAAAAAGTGCTACTTATTTCAATACAGTAAGCAGAACTTCTGTAAATGGATAAAATGGATAAGACTTTATTCATCTTTTCTATAGTATTTTTAAAATTTTTTTTAATTTTTAATTATTATGGATACATAATAGCTGTATATCTTTATAGGGTACATGTAATGTTTTGATAAAGGCATATAATATAAATTAATCAAACCAGGTTAATTTGGGTAGCCATCACCTCAGACAGTTAAAATTTCTTTGTGTTAGGAGCATTCCAATTCTACTCTTTCAATTATTGTATAGTATACCCTAACTTATTATTGATTATAGTCACTTTGTTGTGTTATCAAATGTTTTTCATTCTATCTAACTATATTTTTGCACCCATTAACCATGCCCACTTTATCCCCCCTCCCTGCTGCCCTTCCCAGCCTCTGGTAACCATCATGCTCCTCTCTGTCTCCATGAGACCAATGGTTTTTAATATTTAGCTCCCACATAGGAGTAAGAATATACAATATTTATCTCTCTGTGCTTGGCTTATTTCACTTAACATAATGTTCTCCAATTTCATCCATGTTGTTTCAAGTGGCAGGATTTCATTCTTTTTTGTTGCTATTTCATATTCCATTGTGTATATGTACCACAATTTCTTTATCCATTTATCCATCAGTGGACACTTAGGTTAATTCCGAATCTTGGCTATTGTGAATAGTGCTGCAATGAACATGGGAGTGCAGGTATCTTTTCAATATACTGAATTTCCATCCTTTGGATATATACCCAGCAGTGGCATTGCTGGGTCATATGCTAGTTCTCTTTTCAGTTTTTTGAGGAAACTCCACACTGTTTTCCACAGTGCACTAATTCACATTCCCACCAAGACTGTACCAGGATTCCTCTTTCTCCACATCCTCACCAGCATTCATTATTGCCTGCCTTTCTGATAAAAGCCATTTTAACTGGGGTGAGATAGTATCTTATTATAGTTTTGTTTTCTATTTTCCTGATGACTAATGATGTTGAGCACTTTTTCATATACCTGTTGGCCATTTGTATGTCTTCTTTTGAGAAATGTTTATTCAGATGCTTTGCCCTTTTTTTTAATCAGATTATTTGATTTTTCTTATTGAGTTGTTGGAGCTCCTTATATTTTCTACTTATTAATCCCTTGTTAGGCAGTTCGCAAATATTTTGTCCCATTCTGTGGGTTGTCTCTTCACTTTGTTGATTGATTCCTTTGCTGTGCAGAAGCTTTTTAGCTTGATGTGATCCCATTTGTCCAATTTTGCTTTGGTTGCCTGTGCTTTGGGGATATTACTCAAGAAGTGCTTGCCCAGGCCAATGTCCTGAAGCATTTCCCTAATGTTTTATTTCAGTAGTTTCATAGTTTTGGGTCTTAAATTTAAATCTTTAATCCATTTTGATTTGATTTTTTATATGGTGAGAGATAAGGGTCTAGTCTCATTCTTCTGCATATGGATATCCAGTTTTCCCAGCACCATTTATTGAAGAGACTGTCCTTTCCCAACTGTATGTTCTTGGCACCTTTATCAAAGATAAGTTCACTATCGATGTGTGCATTTATTTCTTGGTTCTCTATTCTGTTCCATTAGTCTATGTGTCTGTTCTTATGCCAGTACCATGCTCTTTTGGTTACTACAGCTCTGTAGTATAACTTGAAGTCAGGTTATGTGATGCCTCCAGTTTTCTTCTTTTTGCTCAGGATGGCTTTGGAAATTCTGGGTCTTCTGTGGTTCCAAATAAATATTAGGATTAGTTTTTTATATTTCTGTGAAGAATGTTATTGGTATTTTGATGGGTATTGCATTGAATCTGTAGATTGCTTTGAGTAGTATGGACATTTTAACAATATTGATTCTTCCAATCCATAAGCATGGAATACCTTTCCATTTTTTGTGTCCTCTTCAACTTCTTTCATCAATGTTTTATAGTTTTCATTACAGAGATCTTTCACTTCTTTGGTTGAGTTTATTCCTTGGTGTTTTATTTTATTTGTAGCTATTGTAAATGGTATTATTTCTTGGTTTCTTTTGCAGATTGTTTACTGTTGGCATACAGAAATGCAACTGATTTTTGCATGTTGATTTTATATCCTGCAACTTAACTAAATTTGTTTACCTATTTTAATAGTTTGGGGGCAGAGTGCTTAGGTCTCCCTAGATGTAAGATCATATCATCTGCAAACAAGGGTAATTTGACTTCTTCCTTTCCAATTTGGATGCCCTTTATTTCTTTCTCTTGTCTAATTGCTCTACCTAGAACTTCCAGTACTATGTTGAATAACAGTGGTGAAAGTGGGTGTCCTTGTCTTGTTCCAAATCTTAGAGGAAAGGATTTCAGTTTTTCCCCATACAGTAGGATACTAGCTGTCAGTCTGTCATATATGACTTTTATCATGTTGAGGTAAGTTCCTTCTATACCCAGTTTTTTGAGAGTTTTTGCCATGAAGGGATGTTGAGTTTTATCATATGCTTTTTCAGCATCAATTAAAATGATCATATGGTTTTTGTCCTTTGTTCTGTTGATATGATGTATCACATTGATTGACTGGCATATGTTGAACCATCCTTGCATCCCTGGGATTAATCCCACTTGATCATGATGAATAATCTTTTTAATGTGTTGTTGAATTCAGTTTGCTAGTATTTTTGTAGAGGATTTTTGCTTATTTTTTCTTCAGAGATAATGGCCTATAGTTTTCTTTTTTTGTTGTCTCTTTGCTAGTTTTGGTATTAGGGTGATACAGGCCTCGTAGAATGAGTTTGGGAGTATGCCTCCTTGATTTTTTGGAATAATTTACATAGGATTGGTACTAGTTCTTCTTTGAATGCTTGGTAGAATTCAGCAGTAAAGCCATTAGGTCCTGTACTTTTCTTTGACGGGAGACTTTTTATTACTGCTTCTATCTCATTACTTGTTGGTTTATTCAGTTTTTGGATTTCTTCCTGGTTCAATCTTGGTAGGTTCTATGTGTCTAGGAGTTTATCCATTTCTTCTAGGTTTTCCAATTTGTTGGCTTATAGTTGCTTATAATAGTCCCTAATGATCCTTTGGATTTCTGCAATATCAGTTGTAATGATTCCTTTTTCATCTCTGATTTTATTTATTTGGATCTTCTCTCTTTTTTTCTTAGTCTGGCTAAAGGTGCTTCTATTTTGTTTATATTTTTTAAAAACCCACCACTTTGTTTTGTTGATCATTTGTATTTTTTCTGTTTCATTTTTATTCATTTCTGCTCTGAACTTTTTTTTTTATTTCAGAGTATTACAGGGGTACAGATGTTTAGGTTACAGGTATTGCTTTTGCACTGCCCTAGTCAGAGCTACAAGCATACCCATCCTCCAGATAGTGTGCAGTGCACCCCTCAGGCGTGAATTTACCCATCCCCTCCACCTGCCTGACACTGATGAATGTTATTTCCATATGCTCCCACAAATGTTGATCAATTAGTACCAATTTGATGGTAAGTACATGTGATGCTTGTTTTTACATTCTTGAGATACTTTGCTTAGAAGAATGGGCTCCAGTTCCATCCAGGATAATAGAAGAGGTATTAGTTCACCATTGTTTTTTTTATGGCTGAGCAGTACTCCATGGTATACATATACCACATTTTATTAATCCACTCATGTATTGATGGGCACTTGGGTTGTTTCCACATCTTTGCAATTGTGAATTGTGCTGCTATAAACATTCGTGTGTAGATATCTTTTTTATAGAATATCTTTTTTTCCTCTGGGTAAATACCCAGTAGTGGCATTACTGGATCAGATTGTAGTTCTACTTTTAGTTCTTTGAGGTATTTCCGTACTACTTTCCATAGAGGTTGTACTAATGTGCAGTCCCACCAGCAGTGCATGAGTGTTTCTATCTCTCCGCATTGCTACCTATATTTGTTGTTTTGGGACTTTTTGATATAAGCCAATCTCACTGGAGTTAAGTGATATCTCATTGTGGTTTTGATTTGCCTTTCCCTGATGATTAGAGAAGTTGAGCAATTTTTAATATGTTTGCTGTCCTTTATTATGTCTTCTTTTGAAAAGTTTCAGTTCATGTCCTTTGCCCATTTTTTAATGGGGTTGTTTGATTTTTTTCTTGCTGATTTTCCTGAATTCTATATAGATTCTAATTATTAGCCCTTTGTCAGATATATAGCATGCAAAATTTTTCTCCCATTCTGTAGGTTGTCTATTCACTCTAGTAATAGTTTCTTTGTCTGTGCAGAAGATTTTTAATTTGATCAGGTCCCATTTGTTTATTTTTGTTGTTGTTGTGATTGCTTTTTGGGTCTTGTTCATAAATTTTTTGCCTAGGCTGATGTCTATAAGAGTTTTTCCAACATTTTCTTCTAGAATTATTATGGTTTCCTGTCTTAGTTTTAAGTCTGTTATAGGTCGTGAATTTATTTTTGTGAGAGGTGAGAGGTGAGGATCCTTTTTCAAAATGGTCTTCTACATGTGGCTATCCAATTTCCCCAGCGCCATTTATTGAATAGGAATTCTTTTCCTCAGAGTATGTTTTTTTCTACTTTGACAAAAATCAGATGGCTATATGAGGATGGTTTTAGATCTGAGTTCTCAGTCCTGTTCCACTGGTCTCTGTTCTTGTGCCAGTACCATGCTGTTTGGTTACTATAGCCTTGTAGTATATCTTGAAGTGTGGTAAGTTGGTTATTATTTCTTTTCTTCTACTAATTTTGTGTTTGGTTTGCTCTTATTTTTCCAGTGCTTTAACATGCATCATTAGGTTATTTGAAGCTTTTGTACTTTTTTGATGTAGGCATTTATTTCTATAAAATTTCTTCTTATTACTGCTTTTCTGTATCCCATAGGTTTTGGCATGTTGTGCTTTCATTTTCATTTGTTTTGAGAAATTTATTAATTTCCTTTTTAATATATTCATTGACCCACTGGTCATTCAGGAGCATATTGTTTAATTTCCATGTGTTTATATATTTTCCAATGTTCCTATTGTTATTGATTTCTAGTTTTATTCCAATGTAGTCAGCAAAAATACCTGGTATAATTTCAATTTTTTTGAATTTTTTGAGACTTGTTTTGTGGCCTAACATATGGTCTATCCTTGAGAATGATCCATGAGCTGAGGAGAAAAATGTGAATTCTGCACCTGTGGGATAAAACATTTTGTAGATATTTATTAGGCCCATTTGGACTATAGTGCAGATTAAGTCCAATGTTTCATTGTTGATTTTCTGTCTGGATAATCTTTCTAATGCTGAAAGTGGGGTGTTGACTTCTCCAACAATTATTGTATTGGGGTCTATCTCTCTCTTTAGCTCTGATAATGTCTGCTTTATATAACTGGGTGCACCAGTGTTGGGTGCATATATATTTAGAATTGTTATATCCTCTTGCTGAACTGACCCCTTTAAAAAATTATATAATGACCTTCTTTGTGTCTTTTTTCAGGTTTTTTTCTTAACATCTATTTTATCTGATAAAAGTATAGCTATTCCCTCTCTTTTATTGTTTCCATTTTCATGGAAAATCTCTTTCCATCCCTTTATTTTCAGTCTATGCTTGTCTTTATAGGTGAAGTGTGTTTCTTGAAGACAACATATAATTGGTTCATTTTTTTTAATCCATTCAGGCACCCTACGTCTTTTGATTGGGGAGTTTATTCCATTCACATTCAATGCTATTATTGATAGGTAAGACTTACTACTGCCATGTTGCTATTGGATTTCTGGGTTTTTGTAGTCCTCTCTTCTTTCTCATGTCTTTCCTGTCTTCCTTTGTTAAAAGTGATTTTTTCTGGTAGTGTGTTTTAATTTCTTCTTTTTCATTTTTTGTGTATCTGTTGTAGGGTTTTTTTTTTATTTGAGGTTGCCATGATGCTTGCAGTACACATTTTATAACCAATTATTTTAAACATATGACACTATGTTTACAAACAAATAAACAAATAAATAAGCAAAGAGAAATCTAACAGAATTTCTATACTTTAATTCCACCCCTGCTTTTTAATTATTTGTTGTTTCCATCCATATCTTTTTATACTATCCATCTTACAAAATGTTGTTATTTTTGATAGGTTTGCCTTTTAGTCTTCCTACTCAAGATTAAGTCATTTATACACAGCAATTACAGCATATACTATTCTATACTTGTGTCTTTACTGTTACCTGTGAGTTGTATACCTTCAGAAGATTTCATTTTGTTCATTAACATCTTTTCTTTCAGATTGAAGAACTCCTTTAAGCATTTCCTGTAGGACAGGTTTGGTGTTGATGAAATCCCTCAGCTTTAGTTTGTCTGGGAAAGTCTTTATTTCTTCTTCATGCTTGAAGAATATTTTTGTAGGATATAATATTCTAGAGTTATGGGTTTTTTTCCCTCAGCACTTTGAATATGTTATGCCACTCTCTCCTGGTCTGTAAGGTTTCCACTGAGAAGTCTGGTGCCAGATATATTGCAGCTCCTTTATATGTTATTTTTTTCTATTTCTTGCTTCCCTTAGGGCTCGCTCTTTATCTGTGAATTTTGGGATCTTGACTATTAAATGTCTTGAGGTAGCCTTGTTTGGGTTAAATCTTCTTGGTGTTCAATGACCTTCTTGTACCTGAATATTGATATCCCTCTTTAGGTTTGGAATGTTCTCTTTTATTATTTCTTTGAATAAACTTTCTACCCAAATCTATCTCCTCTTTAAGGCCAATAAATCTTAGGTTTCCTCTTTTGAGGCTATTTTCTAGATCTTATAGGTATGCTTCATTCTTTTTTATTCTTTTTCCTTTTTTCTCTTCTGACTGTGTATTTTCAAATAGCCTGTCTTCAAGCTCACTAATTCTCTCTTCTGCTTGGTAAATTCTACTGTTGAGAGACTCTGGTGCATTTCTGAGTTTATCAATTGAAGTCTTAAGCTCTAGAAATTCTGCTTGATTTTTTTCATTATCTCAATCTCTTTGTTAAATTTCTCCAATAGGCTTTTAATTTCCTTCTCTGTGTTTTCTTGAAGTTCATTGAGCTTCTTCAGGACAGCTATTTTGAATTCTTTGAAAGTTTACCATATCCATTACTCTGGGATTGGTCACTGCTACCTTCCTTAGTTTGTTTTGTGAAGTTATGACTTCCTGGATATTCTTGATGCTTGTGGATGTCTGTCAATGTCCAGGCATTAAAGAGTTAGGTATTTATTTTAATTTTCACAGTCTGGAACTGTTTGAACCCATCCTTCTTGAGAAGGCTTTTCAGACACTCAAATGGAATTGAGTGTTGTGGTCTAAGTCTCTTGCCACTGCAGCTATATCAGCACTGGGGGTACCCCAAACCCAGTAATATTGTGATTCTTAGAGACTCCTGGTGGTACCACCCTGGTTAGCTTAGTTAAGATACAAGAGAATTCCCTGGATTACCAGGCAAAGTCTCTCACTCTCTTCCCTCATTCTCTGTGCTGGGCTCCTGGAGTTAGGGGAGGAGTGATGTGGTCTCTCCCTCATGGCCACCAGTACCAGGTCATACCTGAAGGCAGCCCAGTCTCACCCAAAGCCAGTGGTGACTGTTGCCTGGCTACCTCTAATGTTTATTGAGAGCCCAAGGGCTCTATAGGCAGCAGGTGGTGAATCCTGCTAGAACTGGGTCCTTCCCTTCAGGGCAGCATGTTTGCTTCTGGCCCAGGCTGGCTCCAGAAATGCCATCCAGCATCTGAGGCCTATACTCAGGAGCCTCAGGAGTCTGCTTAGTTCTTTATTTTACTGTGGCTGAGCTGGTACCCAAGCTGCAAAACAAAATCCTCTGAGCTCTTCCTTTCTCTTTCCTCAAGTGGAAGAAGACTATCCCTGAGCCGCACTGCCTGTAGTTAGGGGAGGCATGACACAGGCACTGGATTGGCTGCAGCTGCTAGTGTCTCACTGGGTCATGTTCACCCCAAGTCCTCTAGCTCTGAGCCAGCACAGCTGCAGGAATTTTCCAAGGACTGCAGCCCTTGTGGTCCGACTGCCTTACAAATTTAGTCCAGGCCTCAGACTGCTCTTTCTCTGCCAGTGGTGAGGCTAGTGGGAACTGAGGGTTCAGGGCAGAGGATTTCCCACTGGCCAGGCTGATCAAAATATTCCCTCCATGAGCACCAGCAGAATTCTGCCCTGTGCTCTGTTCCCCTGTGCAAAGGTGGCCCTGAGTTTCAATGCAAAGCCCCACAATCACTTCACTCTCCCTCCCCCAGGAAGACAGATTCTCTCTCCACTCAGTGTGCTGGCATGGCACTGCCAGGGGATGGAGGAGGGGTGGCATGGGCAATGCAAGCCTGTCTTTTCTGCCCTTGTCAGTGCCTCTTTTTTTGATATAATGTGAAAGCCAGGTAGTGTAATCTCTCATCTGATTTTTGGTCCTTCTGAAGGTGTTCTTGCATGGACAGTTGTTGAATTAGATGTTCATGTGGAGGGACAATTGCTGGAGGTTTCTATTCAGCCATCTTGCTCTACCCCAAGAACCTCTGTAATTCATTCATCCTCTTTAAATGTGTTTTCAAAACAAGGATTTTGCCTTCAGTCCCCACAAAACCAAACAAAGATAATTCAAGCTTATTTTAAGAATTTTTTTTTAATCTAGAAAAATAGACCATGCATGGTGACTCACACCTGTAACCTCAGAGCTTTGGGAGGCCAAGGCAGGAAGATCCGTTGAGACCAGGAGTTCATGACCAGCCTGGCCAATATAGTGAGACCCTGTCTCTACCAAAACCAAAAAAAAAAAAAAAAAAAATTAGCCGAGTATGGCTGCTCACACCTGTAGTCCCAGCTACTTGTGAGGCTGAGGTGTGAGGAGTGCTTGAGCCTAGGAGTTCTAAGCTGCACCTAACTATGATACTACCAGGACACTCCAGCCTGGGTGAAAGAGCAAGACCCTATTCCCCACAAAAAAACTAAACTTTAACTTACTTGTGTGAATGTTTCTGGAGAGCAGAGGACAATATTTTCTTTTTTGAATTCCTAGAGTTTAACAGGGGTATCTGGAATATAGGAAATGTTCAATGTTTTTTGATTTTCTTCAATGCTGTGGTAAAAATAGTTTTGAGATCATTCATTTAGGTTTCCATTCCAATGCACATAGTCTGATATCAACAGTAAAAAATAATTAATAATTGTTGATTTTTTAACCGGTTCCCAAAGTAGAAAAGTATGACACAACTAGTGCATTGTAATTAACATTCTATTGGAGGGATCTGGTTGTAAATGAACTATTAAATGTCCTTGCAAGCTATAGAAATTTATAAGAAAAGAGTTCTAGAATTGATAAATACATTCAGCAAAATCTCAGGTTACAAAATCAATGTACACAAATCAGTAGCATATCTATATACTAATAACAGTCAAACTGACAGTCAATTCAAGGAGTCACTAACATGCACAATACTTGCACAGAAAATAAAATACCTAGGAATATACTTAATCAAGGAGGTGAAAGAGCTCTATAAGGAGAACTACAAAACACTGATGCAAGAAATAATAGATAACACAAACAAATTGAAAAATATCCCTATATCCTTTGCTCATGGCTTGGCAGAATCAACTTCATTAAAATGTCCATACTTCCCAAAGTGATTTACAGATTCAGTGCAATTCCCATCAAAATACCAATGTCATATTTCACAGATCTAGAAAAAATAATCCTAAGATTCATTTGGACCCATAAAACTGCCTGAATAGCCAAAGAAATCTTATGCAAAAAGGACAAATCTGGAGACATCACAATATCTGACTTCAAATTATACTACAATGCTTTAGTAACCGAAACAGCATGGTACTGGTGTAAAGGTAGAAATACAGACCAAGGAACAGCATAGAGAACCCAGAAATAAAACCATACAGCTATGATGAACTGAACATCAACAAAGCAGACAACAACATACACTGGGGAAAGGAAGCCCTATGCAATAAATAGTGCTGGAAAAATTGGACAGCCACATGCAGAAGAATGAAACTGGACCCCTATCTCTGGTCATATACAAAAATTAATTCAAGATAGATAAACTACTTAAATATAAGGCATGAAACCATAAAAATTCTAGAAGAAAATATGGGAAAAACTCTTCCAGATATCAGCCTAGGCAAAGAATTTATGACTAAGACCCCAAAGACAAATTCAGCAACAACAAAATAAATAAATGGGACTTAATTAAATTAAAAAGCTTCTGCACAACAAAGAAAATAATCAACATAGTGAAGAGACAACCTACAGAATGGGAGAAAATATTCACAAACCAACTATACATCCAACCAAGGACTAATATCAAGAATCTACAAAGAACTCAAACAAATCAGGAAAAGAAAAACAAACAAACCCACCAAAACGTAGACAAAAGACATGAACAGAAGTTTTTCAAAAGAAGATAGACAAATGGGCAACAAACATATGAAAAAATGCTCAACTTCACTAATTATCAGTGAAATGCAAACTAAAGCCACAATGAGACACCACCTTACCCCTGTCAGAATCACTGTTATTAAAAAGTCAAAAAATAGTAGATGCTAGTGTGGATGCAAAGAGAAAGGCACTCTTATATTCCGTTGGTAAGACGGAAAATTAATACAACTTCTATGAAAAACAGTACAGAATTTCCTCAAAAAGATCAATGTAGACCTACCATTCGATCCAATAATCCCACTGCCAGGTATCTACCCAAAGGAAAAGAAGTCATTTTACCAAAAAGACATCTGCACTCAAATGCTTATTGCAGCACAATTCACAACTGCAAAGATATGGAATCAACAAAGTGCCCATCAACTGATGAATGGATACAGAAAATGTGAGATATATATATATATCTCACACACTACACACACACACACACACACACACACCCCCCCCATGGAGTACTACTTAGCCATAAATAGGAATTAAACAATGTCTTTTGCAGCAACTTGGATGGAACTGGAGACTATTGTCCTAAGTGAAATATCTCAGGAATGGAAGACCAAACACCACAAGGTCTCACTAGTAAGTGGGAGACTGGCACACACGGGCACAAAGATATATAAAGGACATTGGTACCCAAGAAGGGGTGAGGGGAGAAGGGAGATAAAAACTTACCTATTGGGTACAATGAACACTATTCTGGTGATAGGTACACCACAAGCCCTGAGTTAAGCCTTATACAAGGTATCCATGTACCAAAAGCATTTGTACTCCCTTAACATTTTGAAATTAAAAAAAAGAAATTTATAGAAAAAGATCCTTAATATCTCACTATTCAAATTTAAGCCATAATAATATATTAATCATAAAAAGTACTGAAAGGTTGTTTTGGTGTTTATGTGTAACAGCACTTTATTGAAAACATTTCTTGTCATTCATTTTTTCATTAATCTTACATCTAGAAACAATTGCAAATGCCTTCGTAATTAACAGGTAACCAAAATAGGGGAAATATTTAAAACTTAAGTACTAAAAATACTTTGATTTCTATTATGCTTCCACTAACATAGTAAGATTATGGATTATAAAACATTCACATACACAAAAGATTGCTAAAACAGACTCCCAAAACCAAGAAAACAAGAAAAATGATTAGAGATCAATTAATATAGTGTCTCCTTTTGCATCTTTTTCTTATTCACTGATTCTGGGGACAATAACAGCGAATCTTTTTGATTCATTACATTACCCTTTGGGGATCTTCTTTGTTTTTAATTAAATTTTGGTATTCTAGGAGAATACCTAACAACACATAGATTATGAATTCATGCTTTCATCACACAAATATTTATTAAAAGCTTACCATGTGACAAGTGTTCTTGTAGGTACCACATGACTCAGTGCACATGCACACACACACACACACACACACACAGAGAATTTATTATCTTATGTTTGTTTATAAGTAGTTCAGCACCTGCTTATGTCTGTTTATTTCTTTAGTAACACAACTAGACTATAAATTTCTGGAGAGGAGGGAAAAAGAATTTTTATTTCTAGTAACTACCCTTGAGCATATGGGACTACCATTAAAATGTGATAATTGTTTAAGGTAGAAGAAGCAGAAACACCTGACTCTCTTGCTCAGTTATTCCTCCTCCCAAAGTGTCTGAGGAAATTATATGAACAGATAGTAAGGTAAAACCTTCTTTATTAACTAGTAAGGGCTTTGGTCTCAAACCATGGCACACCCCATGTGGAACCAAGCCAAATCCCACATAGAACTTATTTTCTTCAACTTGATAGGCCTGAAAGGACAAGATTCAAAGCAGGACAAATGACTTTCCTTCTGTTTTCATACCAAAACCCAAATGTGAAACAAAAGTCTTAGGTCTCTGGAGACATCTAAGAGCAGCCACCTGGGGGAAAGAACCAAACCAAAGGAGAGTGCAAATACAGAACAAATATCCCCCAGAGCCTAGAAAGGAGTTCCTAGGTCTGTCTGATCTAGACTTTCCAAAGGCCAGTAAGGTGAAGAGAAGAAATTGGCAGTTCTCCTTAAGCAGAATTTACTTGGGAAAAATGAGAAACCCCATTTATGATGTTGAAATTACCTTAGTGACCTGCAACCATTATCATAATAGCCATTAATACTCTTAAATCTTATCAATCCATAGCTACTTACTCTTGCTTGGGAGCAGAGAGGACTTGGGAAGTGGGAAGGTATGAAGAGGAGCTTTGATGTTCCTTTCTCTTAAGGCCCAGAAACTACTGGACCTTTTTCATAGTAATATGGAGAAAAGATAGCATATATTCAATAAGTAATTTAATTTCCAGTTTCTTAAAGATTCCTTATAGGTCTATAATTCTTGGAAATGTGTACCCCAAGTCTAATTCTTTTGTCCATTAAGATTTATTGCTTGGATGTGCTATAAAAATTTAATATTTACTTTATATTACTTTATTTAATATTTCTAAGCCTGGTTCAGTTTTCCTGGTTAACCTTGGTAGAGTTTTGAAGATTATTCAGAAATTGTCACACTCTGTAAGAAAGATAAATAAATTATGTGGCAATCTTTTTTATAAAGTTAAAAAATTGAGGGCCAAATATTTTTACATATAAACAAACCACATTTAAGTACCCATCTGAAAATATGCCAGTCATGTATAATTTAACATGCTTTTTAATTTCTAACTTTTCTGGTTTAAGAGTATAAATTAATTTATTTTTAAAAATAGTGAATATTTTTTTAATTTCAAAAAATTTAAGGAGTTCAAGTGTTTTTCATTATGTGGACAAATCGTATCATGCTGATGTCAGGACTTTCAGTGTACCCATCACCAGAATAGTGTACATTGTACTTGACAGGTAGATTTTTATCCCTTACCCCTCCCCCCTTCTTAGTGTCCAATGTCTATTACAGCCCCTTATGACCATATATATCCTTTGTTTAGCTCCCACTTACAAGTGAGAACATGTGGTATCTGTTTTTCCATTCCTGAGACACTTCACTTAGGATAATGGTCTCCAGTTCCATCAAAGTTGCTGCAAAAGACATTATTTCATTCCTTTTTATGGCTGAGTGGTACTCCATGGTATATATATACCACATTTTCTTTATCCACTCATCAGTTGATGAGCACTTAGGTTGATTCCATATCTTTGCAATTGCAAATTATGCTGCAATAAACAATCTGGTGCAGGTGTCTTTTTGATTTAATGACTTCTTTTCCTTTGGGTAGACACCCAACATTGGGATTGCTGATCAAATTGTAGGTCTACTTTCAGTTCTTTGAGGAGTCTCCATACTTCTTTCCATAGCAGTTGTATAAGTTTACATACATTCCCACGAACAGTGTAAAGGCATTCCCTTTACACTGCAACCATGTCAACACCTATTGTTTTTTTACTTTTTAATAATGACAGTTCTGACAGGAGTATGATGGTTTCTCTTTGTGGTTTTAATTTGCATTTCCCTGACAATTAGTAATGTTGACCATTTTTTCATATGTTTGTTACCCATTTTTCTGTCATCTTTTGAGAAGCGTCTGTTCATATCTTTGGCCCACTTTTTGGTGGAGTTGTTATTTTCTTGCTGATTAATTTGAGTTCTTTGTAGATTCTGGATTAAAGTCCTTTGTTGGATGTATAGTTGGTGAATATTTTCTCCAATTCTGTAGGTTGTCTGTTTACTCTGTTGATTATTTCTTTTGCTGTGCAGAAACTTTTTAGTTTATTTAAATTCTATTTATTTATTTTTGTTGTTGCTAATTTGCTTTTGGGTTCTTACTCATAAATTCTTTGCCTAAGGCAATGTCTAGAAGAGTTTTTCCTACATTTTCTTCTATAATTTTTATGGTTTCATGACTTATATTTAAGTCTTTGTTCCATCTTGAGTTCATTTTTATATATGGTGAGAGATAGGGATCCAGTGTCATTCTTCTGCATTAGGAGGCTATCCAGTTTTCCCAGCACCATTTATTGAATAGAGCTTCCTTTCCCCAGTGTATGTTTTCATCTGATTTGTCAAAAATAAGTTGGTTGTAGCTATATGGTTTTATTTCTGGGTTCTCTAATCTGTTCCATTGGTCTATGTGTCTACCTTTATACCAGTACCATGCTATTTTGGTTATTATAGCCCTGAAGTATAATTAAGATTACAAATTAGTTTTAACACAAAAGCAATTTTTAGTTCATTTTTTTTACTGAAAACCAGGGAACTCTCTATGAGACGTTTCCTTTTAAGTTGTAGGGCTTTTCCAAATAACATTAAATTGAGAGTTCTTGAGTTAAGAGAATATAAGGCCACTAGGCCAGCCATGGATATGAACCTTCCAATCTTGGGGTCAGCACTCAATTGACACTATTTTTGAGGAGAAAAATAAAGGGAAAGGGGAAGAGGGTAAATATACCTACTATGGGTCAGTAGTAAAAAAGACAAGTGATCAGGATAACTAATGTCATATGCCTATTTTTAAGGCACTATATTATATATCATCATTTTCAAAACTACACATTCTCCAAAAGCTAGATTTATGGAAACCCATGCTGTAGATCCTATTTCTTTTCTTTGCAACTCTATACCCCCACTCCAAAATTTTTTCAACCCTTTTGAGACCACTTATCCATGGACTCCATATATATAAAATACATAGACATATAATATGTATTTACACAAATATTGTATATTATATTTATGTGTGTATATATTTGAGACCTCCAATCCATTGACTGTATACATATATAACATCTCGAATTTCTTGCTTAACCTTCCATTTGTCATAACTGCCTGGCTTGAATTTCTAAATAACATTTATAATCTGGTATGCTGGATTTTTTTTTTTTTTTTACAATTCAGTACCATTTCCTACCTGCCACCTCCCTGCCCCCATTTCTTCCCCTCTCTCACAGAGGCTGGAAAACTGAGAACTATATTTCCCAAAATCTCTGACAGCAGAGTTATAGGTTTAGATGTCAACAAGTGCAAGAGATGTTCACAATGCATTTAGGTATTGGAAGAAAAATAGGCAGAAATGTGGGCTTTGGCAGACCAATGGCATGACATTTTTTCAGAAACTTCCAATGTGTTGCTGAGAATCATCCACTTTGATACATCAGATAGTCACCTTCAGTGGTGAAACTTACTTGAGATTACCAGTACCTCAGAAGCTCCTCTCACAACTAGTTTTAATCACTACTCTCTTCCTCCTCCTGAAAGTTCTAACTATGCTTAATTAATAACACTATAGATTGGTTTACCTATATTTGAACTATTTGTCTAGTTTCCGTAACTGAATGTTATATCTGTAACTGAATAATTATATTTTCCCAGTTTGGGGCCTGACTTTTCACTTTCTTAATAGTATTTTTTGATGAGCAGAGTTCCTAAATTTTATGTAGACCAATTTTTCAGCCTATCTATATGGTTTCTGTTTCTTGGGCCCCTTAGGAAAACTTACCCCACCTCAACTTGATAAAGATATGTCTATGTTATATTCTAAAAATACTAGCGGGTTTTTTTCACATTTAAATCTATAATCCAACTGAAATTGATTTTTATATGATATGAAGTAGAAATTATTTTATCATTTACCATAGGAATGACTAATTGACTTTGCACCTTTTACTAAATCATCAACCTTTTCGCAACTGCTCTGTAGTGCTAAGTTTGTCATAAATAAGGTGTAAGTATATGAATGAGTCTGACTCTTGGCTAACTAATCTATTTCACTTATATATTTCTTTTGATATTAATTCTACACTGTGTAAATTACTGTATCTTTATAATAAATCTTGCTCTTAGATGGAGTTTTCTCTCAGACTTTTTTGTTGTTCTTCAAGATTGTCTTGTTTATTCTTAGCCCTTTGAATTTCCAAATGAAATTTACAATCTGCTTTCCAATTTCCATCAATAAAACCTGATAAAATCAGAATTGGGATTTGATTAAATGTATAGATTCTTTGGACTTATTTTGCAATTCTTTCACTTCTTTCTTAAGAATTTTTAGTTTTTATTTAGGACTAAAACTTTACTCCAAACCTAGGTTTCACTGTACCCCAGATCTTGTTGTTGTTATTGTTGTATTTTCATTATCATTTAGTAATACAAGATATTTTAAAATTTCCATTATTGTTTTTTCTTTAACTTATGGACTATCTTAAAATGTATTGTTTAATTTTAAAGAAATGAGGATTTTAAAATTATTTATTGACTTATAGTTTAGTTTTATTGTAGCTAGAACATGAGCTGCATGATTTAAATCTTGCAAATTTGTTGTGACTTGCTTTTGGTTAGTTTTGGTAAAGGTTCCATATGCATTTCAAAACATTATTCTTCAGTTGTTGGATGCAACAATCTAAAAAGAATTATTTGGTCAGGTTTATTAATTGTGTTTTTCAATATTCTGCATATTTATGACTTCATGTCTGTTTATTGCATCAATTACTGATAAAAGTATATAAAATGATAATTATGGGGTTGTATGTTCCTTAGTACCACTTTTATTATATCCTTTGAGACTATGCTACCAGATGTGTGCACATTTAGAATTGTTATATCGTTGTAGTGAATAGAGACTTCTATAATTATGAAATATCCCCCTTTGTTTCTAGCAACGCTCCATGCTTTAAAGTCTGCCTTGCCTGTTATAAATATGACTCTAATTAGCTTAGTCTATCTATAGTTAATGAAATTATTGACATATTTGGACTTATAACAAAGATCCCACTTTTTTCCTTTAATTAACCCTGCTTAATCTATGTTTTTCTTTTCTTTTTCTTTCGTTCGTTCTTTCTTTCTCTTTTTATGTCTTTCTTTCTTTTGAATTAGTAAAATATTTTTATTGTAACATTTTTTCCTCTATTAGCTTATTAGTTAGTGGTCATCTTAATTATTTGAGCATGATCTCTTGAATTAGTAATAGTTTACTACTTTTATCAATTCCAGAAAAACTAAAGGACATTAGAACACTTTATTTCTATTTATCCTTCCCCTGACAACTCATGAATTTTTGTAGCCATTTATCTTAATTTCTTGCTACATCTTTGATGTTCTATCTCTGTGGTCCCCAACCCCCAGGCCATGGACCACTACCAGTTTGTGGCCTGTTAGGAACTGGGCCACACAGCAGGAGGTGACTGGTGGGTGAGCGATTGAAGCTTCACCTGTGTTTACAGCTGCTCCCCATCTCTAGCATCACCACATAAGATCTGCCTCCTGTCAGATCAGCGGGGGCATTAGCTGTCAGGTTTATAATTGCTTCTTTGAAGACAGAATGTCTATTTTTCTTGTTTTTAAGATTTTTTTTGCTTCTTTTGCAGCTGCATTCCCATGATGTTCCTAGGTGAGACATTTGTTATACAAATCATGCTTTAGGTTGGTAATGACCTCTGAATCTATGATTTTGAAATCCTTTAGGAATTATCTCTTTAGGTATTACTTCTGTCTCATTGTCTGTCTCCAGTTATACAAATAGTAGATACTTTCACCATATCCTCTATATTTCTTATGCTCTTTTTCTGTATTCTTCATTATTTTGTCTGGACCTCATTCTAGACATTTTCTTCTAGATTGTCTTCTGGTTGACTAGTTCTCTGTTCTGTTGTATCTGTTATTAAATTTATCTATTTTATTAGTTTTATTCATCTATAGTCATATTTTTCAGCTCTAGAATTCCCAATTTGTTCTTTTGGTTTTTCACTTTTCAGTTCTCTGATGAAATTCCCAAATTAATCATTTAATTCTTTCAAGGTATTGTAACATTTATTTTTAAATGCCTCGACTCAAATTCCATTATCTATATCTCTTGTGGGTATATTTCTATTGTTTATTTTTTTCCTCTTACCTTTCAGTTCCATGTTGTTTTCTAATATGCTTAATTGTTATTGATTAAATGCAGGACATTGTAATTGAAAAATTGCAATGTTGACTAGGAATTCTACATGATGTTATCTTCCTCCAGGCAAGGATTCCTTTTGCTTCATGAAATCCAAGCTAAAGGAAATAACCATCTCAGATCACCTTCCTTTAATTGAAAAGATTCAAAGCTGGGCTGGTCTGTTTGAAGATTTCTTTATTTTTAATTCACTATTTCTCCAAGTTAAGGCCTTTTGAAGTCCTAATTGACAGCCTGTGATGATCATCTGGACCCTTCCTTTTTTGGGGACTCTTGAGCTCTTCGCACGGGAGTTCTCCCAAGTCTATGTGTATGAAGCTCTACTCAGCCTCTTGGGCTCTCTGGTGCTGCTTTGGGAATTGGAGAATGTTTGAAGGATTAAGAGGCACTTGTGAAGTTCATGGTCCAGAGGCACAGGCTCACTGAAAGACTGAGACCTAGTTATAGATCTGTGGAATGCTTCCCCTCCCCACACCTCACCACCATGTTACTAAAGGCCTGTTTACAGCAGTTTCATCTATGCATTACAAGCCCTATTAAAAGGCAAAAAAGAAACAACACAATTTGAAGAGACAGAACAATTGTCAGAACCAGACATGGAAGGGATGTTGGAATTATCAGATCAGGGATTTAAAACCACTATGACTAACATGCTAAGGGCTTTAATGGGTAAAATAGACAGCATGCAAGAACAGATGGACAATTTAAGCAGAGAGATGGAAATCCTAAGAAAGAACAAAAAAAATGCTAGAGATCAAAAACACTGTAATAGAAATGAAAAATGGCTATGGTGATTTAAATAGTAGGTTGGATACAGCTGAGAAACAAATTTCTGACCTTGAGAATAAATCAATAAAAAACCACTAATACTGACAAACAAAGAAAATAAGGCTAAAAAAACCAAACAGAAAAAAATAACCAAGGACTGTGGGACAACCACAGAAGATGTAACATACACCAATGATACTACCAGAAAAGAAAGGAAAAAAAGCAGAAAAAAAGGAAGGAAGGAAGGAAGAGGGAGGGAGGGAATATTTGAAACAATAATGACTGAGAATTTCCAAAAATTAATGTCAGACACCAAACCACAAATCCAGAAAGGTCAGAGGATACCAAGCTGGATAACTACCAAAAAAACTGCATCTAAGCATACCATTTTCAAACAACAGAAAATCAAAGTTAAAGAAAAATCCCAAAGGAACCCAGAGGAAAAAAGCACCTCACCTCCAGAGAAACAAAGATAAGAATTACCTCTGACATTTCCTCAGAAACCACACAAGCAAGAAGAGCAGAGTGAGATACTTAAAGTGTTGAGAGAACAAACCACTAACCTAGGGAGGGAGGGGTGGGAAAAGGAGGAATAGGGAATAGAGGAGATGTTTAGGGCAGTGAAACTACTTTGCATGATACTATAGTGGTGGATACACGTAATTATACATTTGTCCAAACCCATAGAATGTACAAGAGTAAATCCTAATGTAAACTACGGACTTTGGGTGATAATGAAGTGTCAGTGTAAGTTCATCAATTGTAATAAACATACCACTCTGGTGGGGGATGTGAATGTCTGAGGGCAAAAGGTCTGTGGGATATCCCTATACTTTCTCAATTTTGCTGTGAACCAAAAACTGCGCTAAAGAAATAAAGTTCTTTTTTTTTTTAAGTTAGGCTTAATCCTCTGGGTTTCTCTTCTCTCCCAGATCTTGGAGAGATCCTCACTATATGATTTTTTACATAATTCTTCACTGTATGATTTTTCTGTAATTCCTTCCAATAGTTTTCTTTTTATTTATTCTTAGTTTTCATAGTTTCTGTCAGCAGGAATGTTGATCCAAACCTCTTAGTCCACTATGGCCAGAAGTTCAATTCTTCATACTTGATTATTTTCTTTTTTCACATTCTGCATCTAATACCATACTAATTGCTTCACCTAAGAACATAGTCCCAAAATGATAACTTATTACCTGCATTGCTACAAAAATATTCCAAGTTTCCATTATCTTTCTTTTTCACATTCTACAACTTTTTTCACATCCTACATCCCTGTTGGCTTTACCTAAACACATATTCCCAAAGCGATCAAATCTTATTACCTCCATTACTTCAATACATGAAGCCTTCATCACCTCTTGCCTACACTACTACAACAGATTCCTATCTGGTTTCACTGCTTTTACTATTGCACAGAACTATCTGCACAGAATCTATATGCACAGAACTGCCAGAGTGATAATTTTAAAATGTAAGTTAGATAAGATCACTTCCCTGCTCAGAGCCCTGCAATAGCCTGCTGTTCATGTAGAATAAAAACAAGCTTAATGGCAACCAAGGATGTATATGATCTGATCCCTGTTTATTTCACTGACCCTCTCTCCTAATGGTCTTCTCATCACTCACTCTGACCAAATTCTCTGGTTTTGTCAATGTTTCTTGAATATGCACAACTTTTCCCATCCCAAGGCCTTTGAACTTGCCCTTCTCTCTGACTGAAGTTCTGTTTCACAAATCTCCACGTCCCACGTCCTGACTTTATTCAGCTTTCTGCTCAAATGCCATTTTCTCAGTGAGGACTTCCATAACTGCATTATAAAATCACTTCTCCAGATACACTATAGTTACTCTAACCTTACTGCATATTTTATTTCTTTATGATAATTCACTGCTTTTTATGAACTTGCCTAAACTGACTTTTGTCATACAAACTTCTACATTCTTTGTGGTTCATGATAGCCTTCAAAGTAGTTACAGGGTGATGAAAGCTGACTACTCCACCATAATCTTCCTATTGCATTTTAATGAGAGCAACTTTCAGACTAAATTCTACCATTTGTCTAAAGATTTGTTAAAAAAACACTTACTGCCAAGTAAGCACATAAACCATTTATAAACGCCCCCCTTAGCTCTCTGTCCTTTTAGGCAACCTGATAACTACCTTTTATTAAAGGTTCATTTAAGGCAGACATGTCTACTTTTAGGCAAAATTTTATCACTCTTATTGCTGTCACGAGGCAACTAGAAATCCACTTATTCAGTGGCTAGAGGGAAGACCATTTTGAGATCAAGTCTTTGGCCCTATCTCCAAGGGCAAAGGATATGAGTTTTGCTGGATTCTTATACAGAGTATACAAATGTGGTTGTGTCTCTTAAATATTTTAACCAATCCATACATCTTGAATACTTTTCATTTTATTCACAAAAGCACATTAGTAAGAATCCATCATGGTCATTATCAAATGTGAAGTGTTTATGAAGATATCATAACTATAATTGCTTCTGCCTTTCTGACAATTTCTGGAGTATAATTTTTTAGTTTCAGCAACTAACTGACCCTAGAGTTGGGGCTCAAACAAGCCAGCACATACATAAATAATTTCATACTTCCATTCCAACTTTTAAACATTATAGATATAACAACTACATGAAATTATATTTTACATTTATTTTCCTTTGTTTAGTTACTTTTATACTAGAATGGAAGCTTCTTTAGTACCTAGAACAGTATCTAGTACATAGTGAGTATGCAATTTCTTGAAAGAAAAATAAATGAATAAATAAATAAATGAAATATACAAGTAAATAAAAGTAATCAGGTAAGATTTAAATAAATTTAATAAATTCCTTCTACTAGTACTTCTTGAGTAAACCTTGAAAGTTATCAGTTACTACTGACGTAAACCTTGACTTTGTATTCTCAGAGTTTTGTTTACTTTAAGTGACTATAGATTCAGGAATTAAGGTAATCTTCTAGAAAAACTCCTGTATTTATATTTTATTTGTTTAAAGCCAATTATAATTTTTCTTGTCACCTTTCTAATTTAAACACTTACTTTCAAATCTCTACTTGTTTTTAGGAGTGTTTGATTTATCTCTATATTTAAAATCCAGGAAAGAATTTCCTCTTTTAACATAATTATTTTTTATAAGATTCTATATAATTTAAACTATGGCCATTGAGGAAGGATGGTTAGAAGTGATATACATAAACAATATCATCTCCTGATGTGATATTCTTAGGATCAGTAAAATGCTGTCTTAGTAAACATTCACCCACCACAACTCTATTCTAACTTCATTTCTCCAAATTTGTAAAGATTCATTTAAGATGGACATGGATTCTAATATCTAGGTCCTACTACAAAATGTGACTATGCTCAAACTCTGTGTAAGTGACCTAAAGAAATTAATTTCCCTCCCCATCTCTAATTTGAAACACTACCAACAGAACTTGCACGTAGCAAAAACAGTATAAATACAGATATGTACTAGTTTCTTTATAATGTCACTTAGGATTTACTAATTTTATTATAAGTTCAGGATTTTCCTCTTTTAACATTATCATGAAAGTCAAAGAATGCTCTGTATATAGTAATCAGGCAATCTGAATACTTTCCACAATGAAATCAATATTTGTATTTTTCTCAGTGTTTTGTGACTTCCCCTTGCAAAAAAAATTTTTTTTTTAAATTTCAGAATATTATGGGGTTACAACACTTTGGCTATATATATTGCCCATGCACTGCCTGTGTCAGAGCTACAATCGTGGTCATCCCCCAAACAGTGCTCCCTGCATCCATTCAGTGAGAGTTTTTCCCATCCCCTCCACACCCCTCCCGCCTGCCTGCCCCCGATGAATATTATTGCCCTGTGTGATGTAAGTGTTGATCAGTTAGTACCAATTTGATGGTGAGTACCAGTGGTGCTTGTTTTTCCATTCCTGTGACACTTCGCTTCCAAGAATGGGTTCTAGCTCCAACCGGGATAATACCAGATGTGTTAATTCACTATTGTTTTTTATTGCTGAGTAATACTCTATGGTATACATATACCACATTTTATTAATCCACTCGTGTATTGATGGGCACCGGGGTTGTTTCCACATCTTTGCAATTGTGAATTGTGCTGCTATAAACATTTGTGAGCAGATGTCTTTATTGCCCTTGCAAAAAAAATTTATCATATTTTGGTAATGTCATGAAAATCATCTGCAATTAACCATTTTAAATATCAGCACTACTTCTTCTAATATTGTTGATAATCACTTCCACACCCATTTGTTAGACTTAGGATTATGGTCTCCAGGAAGTATCCTCCCGTCCCTTTTATTTATTTATGTATTTATTTATTTTTCTCCCATTCCTTTTAAACACACTAATTCCCTCTGCTTTCTATTCTATGGCCCAATAGAGCCTACAGTGACACCGAATATTGTTCAACCCGTTTTCTTTATATGAGCTATCAAATTCTAGTGGGTTTGGAGATATTGAGAACTACATTTCTGAGTATTTAAGTATTTTGATGACCTTTAAAACTATTAACACCGGGAAATTTTATTGCTGTCTTGAGGACTTGATAAGCTTTTCATCAATTTGGTACAGAGCTTACCATTTTGTTCAGTTGCAGTAAAAATCATTCTTTTCCTGTGCTAGGGACAGCAAAACTCATGCAGGTCTATAAGGGGTCGTTCTCAAATTTGTACCAGAGATTAAAACTACCTAATATTTTGCTCTTTTGGAGCATAAAAGCTAATGTTAGTTAAAGTTGAAATAAAATAACTGCTATGGGACTAGGTTAAGTGATGACTGTCTCACACATAAGAATTCCTATAAAACTTAGAGAAAATTGGTGTGTATAAAAAAGCTTATTTTAGCCAATGTACAGAAATAATTGAGTCCTTTTTAAATATTAACCAACTAATTATTATTAGAAGTAACAGAAATATTTTATTTCAAGATAATCTATCTCAAGTCTTTACTTCTCTCTTTTTCTTTTTAAACCATTGACTTTATGCAATGCACAGAAAGATGCTCCTATTTGTATTGGCATTGAGTTCTAAAAGGGATAAGACAAATTACTAGGAAGTTAATGATGTTAAAAAGATATTATGAAATTATACATACCAAAACATGAATGAATCTCATAAAGATAGCATTGAACAAAAGAAGTCAGGTGCACAAGTGTATATACCATATGATTTCATTATATCAAATTCATATACATGCAAAACTAATCTATGATGTTAGAATAATTATAACAACTACCCTTGGGAAAGAGGGTGGTGACTTGAAAGGCACATGAGAGAGGTTTCCAAGGTGCAGTTAATGTTATATTTCTTGATCTGAATGCAAGCTACAAAGGTCTGTTCATTTTGTGAAAATTAATTGAACCCTTCATTTGTGATTTGTGCCCATTTTTCAGTTATGATTATATTAAATACTAATCTTGGATATTGTTGCTAAAAATTTGGCCAAGAATTCACAGAAAAATAGAAATACAAATAAGGTATTACTGATCATTGGAAAATATGATACTTAGGAGGTAAGTATAGACTTACAGAACACTGTAGTCTTCCCAATATACAAATTTAGGAAACCCATGTAGTCTGATATAGAAAAATCAAGAAAATGTCCTTAACTGTAGATTCCTACCCTCTGGTTTAGTCTTCCTAACTTGTTATAGCTTTTGTTTACACTGATATTTCTTTAAGAATTGATTGATACCTACAGTCAGCTTTGGTTTTCTCCATTACAGTGTACAAAGAAATGGCTTTTGCTGTCAAAATTACATCTCTCTGTATCTCTAGTCTGATCTTTGTCTCTTCAATTTCTTAGAACTCCAATTTTCCTAGGATATCATTAGTTTCTCTATATTGTAACAAAACAAAAATGGAGATTTTAAAGGCCCATATTAGAAAGTTTTTCTTCCTTGGAATTTGAACTGATATATTTCCTATTAAAGCAGATGGTGGTGATACTGTCATATCTTTAGAGTAACACTAACATTTTTACTATTATCTTCATGTCCCATTATTGTCCACCAAATTAATGGCAGAGGGGATAGATAATTGTTTAAACACTTGATGCCTGGGATACTGTGTGGACTGCAATTTGCATACCACAGAACTATTTGCTCAACAAATCTTATTTTTAGGACCCTTAACGTTTCAATTACAATATTTTTTTTCTACATTTACTAAGTACATATCTCAAGATAGGAATAAGAGAAGGTGTACGACAGAAACAGCATAAGATCACTAACTGGTCCATGGTTATATGTTTAAAGTGGAACTGAGGCAATTGAAAAAATTCTTCATCTATGTTCTAACATAGGGAAACATGAAACTACTATTAAAGCACTGAAAAAGATCTCTTCAAGTGGAAGTCTACATTGTACACACAACATAGCCCCTCTTCCTTCACCTTCTGTAAGAGAGTCTATTTACATTCACAATTGATCAGGTCACTTGTGCTGTCTGTAATAAAAAATGGCAGAAGAAAATCCAAAGGACACCTTTGATAGAAAATAAATCCAAAGGACTACGACTTGCCTCCACTCAAAAGCACATCTGGAAAACTTTTGTTATTTCAGACTCATCTCCTGTATATACTCATCTGTGAAGCTCTTTTCAATTATCCAAGAGCATATGGAGTAACTGCTTCTTGAGCTCCATTAGTACCTTCCATGCTATGTGTTTGCACTCTGGAACTTTTCATATTATCCATAATTATTTATTTTCATGTTAATCTGACCCTGTGGTATCTGGGTTCAGATATAATAGTGACTATGGATTGTTGATTTCTGTATAGTCAGTGCAAACCAAGTCATTTAAAAAAAAGTTGTTGAATGAATTAATGAGTGAATGAATAGAGACCAATGTTCATTTTCAGGAAAAAACTATCACAGAGATCAAGATTTAATGATATCCAATAGATCATTTAACATAAAGAATTCAAAGAAAGCAAAAAGAGAAACTTTAAAAAAATCATCTTTGTCTTTGGTCCATTTAGACAATAAATATATTTCCATTTTAATGTTTATGAAGAAGTTTATATTATCTACATTCTCAAAAAAGAGAATGTTTATTTTTAAGTCATTTCCATTTGAGAATTATTTAGACTTTCAGGAAGAGGTTGTCAGCAGCCAGTGTCTAAGCTTTACATGCTCAGCTGGGAGACTGATCTCCCAACATATAGTAATGCACTGGAGAGATTTACCAGTGCAATGTGACATATATTTTTCAAATCTGGTTTCACATCAGGGAAGTGAAACAGATGAATAAAAAATATAGATGACTCAATTTTTTAAAAGTTTATATATAATTGTCTAAATTCCCCATTGGTTTTTTGCAAAGTTTATTTCATTTTAAAAATAACTCCTTCTTTTGGACTTTAGAATAGATTGAAGGGCAATTAAAGGTTGTAACATTCAATCAAATATAATACAATTGTCTACTTCCTTGCAGCATCTTTCCCTGTTCATCCTTTTCATTTCATTTCCTCCTTGCTATTAGCCAATTGTTTCATGCTTTCCTAGCTATATCACTTAATATGCATCCTTTTTCATTCCTTTACAATGTAACTATTATATTTTCATAACTAACTTGTATGTAATATTTGTTATATGGTCCATAAAAGGGATGTGTATGTATTTGATTTTAGATACTGGATACTAGGCATTATTTAGGGGTTCTTCTAAAACACAAGACATAATATAGAAAAGCTTTACACAAAATAAATATTCTAAAATTAAGTAAGCAAAGATCATTTTAAATATTATATTTAGAAGTCACACTTCAACAAAATCTAAAATCAGAATATTAGAGGGGCTTTAAGACGGCTGATTAGAGGCCATCCTCTAACCATCCTCCACCAAGAAGAACTAAAATAGCCAGTAGATAATCACACTTTGAATAAATCATCTGAGAGAACACAGATTCAACAGAAGAGTGACAGGAAATACCTACAGTAAGGAAGAAGAGGGAAGCGAGGCAGCCTGCTTGGCCAGGAGCAACTGGGAGTCTGGAGAGACTTCCCAATGTGGGGAAAGGGTAAGTGAGAGAGCCCCAGTGGTCCATATTCCCATTGCTGACTCCTGCAATCCCAGCCACAAGACAGCGCTTCAACACTCATGGGCCCTGAGACTAACATAGAGAACTTCCTGGAAACTCCGTGACAGCATTGGTCCAGAAAGGATGCTCACGCTGGGTCCCACACACCTCCTGAGTCCTAAGCAGCTACAGCACAATGCCATTTTGAGAGCCCTACTCCTACCACATTTCAGCCATCCCTGGGGCCTAAAGCCCCTTCATCTCCACGTCCTTGGAGCCTCATTGATAACTCCTGCACACTGCTGCCAGCTGTTACCCCCAGCAGTGAAGCTGCTGCACTTTTTCACACACCTCTACAACAGACTTCCTAGCCTGTAGCCAGTGTTGGGGCCAAAGTGCAAACCACTGGCAGCAACCTTGCTGCTCTTAGCAGCATCCAGAAATATAAAGCATATATTATTAGATCTAAAGACAGCAGTACAATAACAGTGGGGGAATTCAACACCCCAATTTCAGCGTTAAACAGATTATCTAGACAGAAAATTAGCAAACATTGTATTTAAACTGCACTTTAGACTAAATGAACCTAATAGACATTTATAGAACATTTCATCCAACAGCTACTGGTTGCACATTCTTCTCATCAGCACATAAAATATTCCAAAAGAGCCAGGTGCGGTGGCTCATGCCTGTAATCCTAGCACTCTGGGAGGCCTAGGCAGGAGGATCGCTTGAGCCCAGGGGTTGGAAGTTGCAGCAAGCTATGATGATGCCACTGCACTCTAGCTGGGGTGACAGAGCAAGACTCCATCTCAAAAAAAAAAAAACTTAAAGGATAAACTAAATATTAGGACACAAAACAAGTGTCAACAAATTTAAAAAAATCAAAATTATATCAAGTATCTTCTCAGACCATAATGGAATAAAACTGGATGTTAATAACAAGAGGAACTTGGGAAACTGTGCAAATACACGTAAATTAAATGACACGCTCCTGGCTGACCACTGGGTAAAGGAAGAAATTAAGGGAGAAATCAAAACATTTCTGGAAACAAATGATAACTAAAACACAACCTAACAAAACCTATGGGATACAGCAAAAACAGTGCAAGGAGGGAAGTTTATAGCAATAAAGGCCTACATCAAAAATGAATTAATACCTTTTGCGACAATCTGGATGGAACTGGAGACCATTTGCCTAATGAAGTATCTTAAGAATGGAAAAACAAACACCACGTGTACTGACTATTTAATTGTAACTAACCGAAGAATACACATGTGCACAAAGGGAAATAAAACTCAGTGGAAATCAACCAGGGTGAAGGGGGGAGAAGGGGAAGGGCAAAAACCTACTTAATTGGTACAATGAACACTATTTGGATAATGGGCACACCTGTAGCTGGGACTCAAGCATTACAAAAGCAACCCATGTAACCAAAAACATCTGTGCCCCCTTAATATTTTGCAATAAAATAAACAAATAAATAAATAATTTTTTTAAAGTAGAAAGATTTCAAACAAACAATCTAAATACGCACCTCAAGAAAGTAGAAAAGCAAAAATAAACCAAACTGGAAGACGTATTCCCAATACATAGAAATGATGAATATTTGAGGTTATGGATACCCCAAATACCCTGACTGGATCATCATGCATTCTATGTACTGTAACAAAATATCACGTGTACCCCAAAATATGTACAAATATTATATATCAATAAAAATAATAACAATTTTAAAAATAAGATCAGAAAATCTATCAGTAATGTCAATATATATAAAACGCATTAAAATAATTCACTAAAAAGCCACTTTATATAATGAAGTAAAGCCATTTCCAATGAGGGAAAAAATCTTCCCAATGTTATATAAAAATAAATAAAGTATGATATTTTCCTTTTCAGTTCTGTCATGCCTTAGGTGCAGAATCACTATATGAATTGCTTCCAAGATGTTATGACAAAAGATATGATAAAATTTTAACCAAAGGAGTCCATTCATAGCATTTTATCTACAGATTCTTTATCACTACAATCAAGGCATTATCTAAAGTAATAGGAAGCTCAGAGGATTAAGGGGAAATTTTAAACTTAAAAACAGAAAAAATGGTAGCTGTAGTGTCACTCTGAAAGAGCATACAGGTCATTCAATGTGATTTTCAGCTCCAGAAATAAGGCTTTGAAGTCAATTCAACTATGTCATAAAATAGAGAAACAAAAGAGGTTTAGGTTACAAGAGTATCAGATAAGCTTTCACATATTATATACTATTCCCCATGTATTGAGCTGAGTATACAATTACAGCAGAAAATACTATGGACAAGTGTTCTGTGGGCATCTTAATGAGATGGAGACATTGGAAGTCAGAATATTAAATTTTGGTCTCCTTGTCATATTAGTGCATATATGTGTGATGATACTTTCTTTGAAAAAAAATAATATTTTTAACAATTTTAGGATTACAAGAATCTACTAAAGTATTGACAATGTGTTTATCATAGAATGCATATACCTTGAGTTCTTGTGCTGTAAGAGTTTAAATAAGTTAAAGCAACTATCTATATTTTTAATTCACCATATTAAACTTTGGTTGAGAAAGCATGGAATCAAATAAAAAATGACAAAGGGGCTAAAATGGCACAGAAACAGGTAATTTTACCTATTTTAAAGAATTTAAACTAAGCAATTATAAATTTGGAGGACAATCATATTAAACACAGAACAAATATATCTTTGCAATAGAGCATGGTTCCAAAGGAGTGTTACCAACTTATATTTGGTTGGCATGTTTTTCCTCTATAATGTATAGATTATATGAGTGAAACATGCAACATTTGTCTTCTGTACATGGCCAACGTAAAATGTAGAGGTTGTGAACCGTGGTCTTTTCTTAAACTTATAAATGTAACTTTCCATAAGTTTAGAATAATTCTAAGAATAACTTCACTTTTGACTCCATTCCCACCCCCAGCACCTTCAAAATACATTTTTACATGATTTATTTTAAAAATAAATAATTCTCTGCTAGAGTCTAGGAAACTTTTACCAGATAATTAGTTTTATAAATTATCTGGATAAAAATGAATCCCATTATGTAGATGAAAATTATAATTTTCTTCTGATAAACCAAGAGATTATGTTTCAAAGCTGATAAAACTAAAATGATATAAGGATTTATATTGAAAAAACTTAATGAAATTCCCAGTGAACATTTTTGGAATTACTGACATCTTTTGGAGAATTTTTCTTTGAAAATAACAAAAAAGTAATTTTGATTGATTTATTTTTCATCTAGAAAATGTAAATTGTTTATCTTAGCCTAAAGCAAACAAAGACTTGAGTGCCTGTTCTTTTAAATTTATATTCATATATTTATTAAATTCTTTAAAATTTGAGGCTATAATCCATAAGGATATGAAGCAGGATACAAACATAACCATTTTTCTTTTAAGTGTTAGAGGAGAAAAAGAACAAAGCCACAAAGAAGAAAAAGAAAAGAAAAGAAAAGAATAAAGGATTTTGTTTTCTATTTCACTAGCTCCAGTGAAAGAAATTTTAGAGTATAGGACTTTGCTCCCATTTTCTTACATGAATACAACTGAAACCATTGATGAGACACGATAAGACACATTGGTGGAAACTAAATTGACCATTTTTGAGCAACCTCTTCCATATCCTAAACTAGCTATGGAGCCTGAAAGCCATGTAGCTCTGAGATACAAAATCAAACTTCAATTCATGCCCTGTCATGTGTCTACTATGTAGAACCTCAATTTAGAACATTCTTTCTCTGTGTGGATAATACTAGAGAGCAATGAGAAGTACATCCATAATATAACACAAAATCCCTATTGCCTCATATAAACAGGTACTAGCCATGAGATGGGATGTACTAGCCATGAGATGGGGATATGGCAAATACTTTTGAAGACAATAATATATGATTCTCTCTAGTTTAATAAATTTTGAAACATGGGAAGTTCACAAAAGGGGTTTGGCCTGGGATTTCCTATCACTTATTTATTTGTTTATTACAATCCTGCTGAATACAAGGTGTTATTACTAATCATTCTTTAACTAGTTTCTCAAATGTATTATGTCCTAGACTCATCTCAGAATTTCTTTGCAAATCTCCTAGTCCTATGTTTGGAGAAAGTAATGGACCCAACCAATGGAATATTTTGTCTCTAAAATACTTCTCAAACAATCTGAGATTTAACCAAATTTAATTTTTAATGTTTCTTATATAACTAACCCATGAACATTTCTGCTTGTGACTTGGCTCTCCAATTTACCCCAATCTCTCAATATCCAAACCCTATCATCTTAAAAAACAAGCTTCAATTTTAATTCTGCCTTTCTCATGAAGATGATCCAGGTTGCCCTGATTAGGGAATGATTCATTTTGCCTTTGAACTCCTATAAAACTTTTCCAACCTTTGTATAATAATACTTGTGAGCTAACTATACTGAATATAGTTAAAAACATATATGAACACTGTAATACATATATGTAGGGTGAGTGTGTATGTGTGTGTGTGTGTTCATGCACTAGTTCCCTTCCACTTTGGTAAGGACTTTTGAGGCTCTTTTAACTTTATAAGGGCTCACTGCCTATCACTGTCTTTCTTGTAATAGGTGCTTGGTAGAAATTTGTTGGGAAGCAGGGAAGAAAGGAAGAAAGGAAGGAAGGAAGGAAGGAAAATATAAGAAGGGAAATAGCTAGGTAAACTGTGAGTCTTTAAGATCAACCCACTTCTGCCATGTGAAATTTTCTTTACATTCTCTTGTTCTTTGGACTTCTGCCAGTAAGTATTAATAGGATAATTGAGGATAAGATTCTGAGAAGATGGTGGAGTAAGAAGCACCAAAAATCTGTCTCTCCACCTATACAACAACTGAGCTGGCACAATCTTCCTGATGTAACTTTTTCTGGAACTCTGGAGTCTATTGAAGTCTGGAAACTTCCAGGGGAAGGCTTGGAAGTAAATTTTAGGTAATTTTGGTCAATTTCAGCTCTTAGCACAGTAGTAGCTACTCATCTGCCACCCCTCAGTCCCATGGCAGGCAGCTGTGCATGTGTTCCAGAAGCAGCCTGCACATAGCTTGTGGGAGCCAGAGTGGGGAAAAAAGGATCCTCTCCTCCAAATGCTGGAGATGTGTGTTCTTATCACTGCCTGATGCTTCTGATCACAGAGGTGGAGACAAAGAGGTAGTGGTCATTGTTTTTGCACCTTCCCCATTGTTCCAAACTTCTCCCTCTCTGGTTGAAATGACTTTCAGGGACCCTAAAGGGCTAGAGTCTTTTTTTTTTTTACTCCCTTCATTTTTCTCTTTTTCTCCTTTTGAGAGCCAGATATTGAAGACTGGGACATTCAAAAATAACCACATGCATGCAAGAAGTTAGAAAGTTATTGCACATGCCCAGTGGAAGGTGCAGGCTCAGAAAATACCTGAGAAGACCTTAAGTATATGCCTCAGACTGATCTTCAGCACAGAGACAATCTACAACAACCAAGAAAACTAATATTTTTTTAAAAATCAAAGCAAAACAAAACAGCAAATCCTGGAGGAGGGAAAGAATCTTATTTCTAGACTTACCACATTATTAGACTCAAATTTCCAGTTGGCAACAACAAAAAAATCACATCATACAAAGAAATAAGAAAATGGAGCCCACTCAAAAGAAAAAAAAATTAACCAAAAGAAACTGTTCCTAAAAAAGACCTGATGGCGGATCTACTAGACAAATACTTTAAAATAACCATCTTAAAGATGCTCAAAGAACTTAAGTAAGACATGGAGAAAGACAAGAAAATGATGTATAAATAAAATGGAAATATCAATAAAGAGATAAACAACCTAAAAAAAAAAAAACAAAAAGAAATTCTGGAACTGAAAAGTACAGTAACTGAAATGAAAAATTTACTAGACGTGTTTAAAAGCAGATTTGAGCAGACAGAAGAAAGAATCAACAAACTTGAAGATAGGACAATGAAAATTATCAAGTCTGAGGAACACACAAAAAAAATTGAAGAAAAATGAACAAAGCTTAAGAGACTTGTGGGGCGCAGTTAAGTTGACGAACATATACATTGAGGGAATTCCATATTAAAAGAATTATGCATCCATGAACAAGTGAGATTTATTCCTGGGATGCAAGAATGGCTCATTGATTATATGAAAATTTATCAATATAATATACCACATCAAAAGAATAAAGGGAAGAAAAATACACATTATCATCTCAATTGATGCAGAAAAAATATTTGACAAGTTCAACACTTTTACATGCTGAAAACACTCAACAAACTAGGAATAGAAGTAAACTACCTTAACATAACAAAAGCTACATATGTAAAAACCCACAGCAGACATCATACTCCATGGTGAAAGACTGAAAGCTTTTTTCCTAAGACCAGGAACAAGGCAAGGGTGCCTGTTTTCACCACTTCTGTTCAACAAAGTACTGGAAATTCTAGCCGGGGCAATTAGTCAAGAAAAATAAATAGCAGGCATCTGAGTTAGAAAGGAAGATGTAAAATTATTTCTGGTCACAGATAATAGAATCTTATATGTAGAAAACCCTAAAGTTTCCACCAAAAAACCCATTTAAGTACACTAGACCCCCCTTATTCATGGGGAATACATTCCAATACTCCCAGTAGATGCCTAAAATCATGGATAGTACCTAACTCTCTCTGTATCTCTCTCTCTCTTTCTCTCTCTCTCTCTCTTTATATACATATGTATAGTATATATACACACACATATATACTATATTTTTCTTGAACATAATACCTATGATAAAATTTAATTTATAAATTAGGTACAGTAATATTACCAACAAGAACTAATAACATAGAACAATTTTAACAATATGCCAGCATCACTATTCTTGCACTTTGGGCCATTATTAAATAAAATAAGGGTGACTTGAACACAAGCACTATAACACTGTGACAGTCAATTTGATAACCAAGATGGCTACTCAGTAACTAAAGGGTGGGTAATGTATACAGTATGGATATACTGAACAAAGGGATTCACAGCCAGGGTGGGACAGAGCAGAATGCATGAGATTTCATCATGCTACTCAAAAAGGCGTGCAATTTAAAACTTGTGAATCAAAAAAAAGTCCCGGACCAGATGGGTTCACACCTGAATTCTACCAAGCCTACAAAGAAGAACTGGTGCCTATACTGCAGAAATTATTTGAAAATATCCAGAAGGATGGAATCCTCCCAAACTCATTCTACGAAGCCAATATCACCTTGATACCAAAGCCAGGAAAGGACACAACAAAAAAAGAAAACTACAGACCAATATCCCTTATGAATATAGATGCAAAAATTCTCAATAAAATCCTTGCAAACCGAATTCAAATGTACATCAAAAAAATAATCCATCATGATCAGGTGGGCTTCATTCCCGAGATGCAGGGATGGTTCAACGTACGCAAATCTATAAATGTAATTCACCATATAAATAAAAGCAAGAACAAAGATTATATGATCCTTTCAATAGATGCAGAAAAGGCTTTTGACAAAATTCAACACCCTTTTATGATAAGAACTCTTAACAATATAGGCATAGATGGCTCATTCCTAGAAACTATTAAAGCCATATACGATAAACCCACAGCCAATATCATACTGAATGGGGAAAAATTGAAGGCATTCCCCCTTAAAACTGGCACCAGACAAGGGTGTCCACTATCTCCACTTCTTTTCAACATAGTGCTGGAAGTCCTGGCCACAGCAATTAGACAAGACAGAGGAATCAGGGGCGTCCAGATAGGGGCAGAAGAGGTCAAACTTTCACTATTCGCAGACGATATGATATTATACATAGAAAACCCCAAGGATTCAACCAAGAGATTACTGGAATTGATAAATGAATTCAGCAAAGTCTCAGGATACAAAATTAATACACACAAATCCATAGCCTTCATATATGCTAATAACAATCAAGCCGAGAAACAAATTAAAGATGCTATACCTTTTGCAATAGCAACAAAGAAAATTAAATATTTAGGAATATATCTAACTAAGGAGATCAAAGACCTATATAGAGAGAATTATGAAACACTGAGAAAGGAAATTGCAGAGGATGTAAATAGATGGAAAGCCTTACCATGCTCTTGGATAGGGAGAGTCAACATAGTAAAAATGGCTTTGCTACCTAAATTAATTTACAGAATCAATGCAATCCCTATCAAAATACCAACATCATTTTTTGCCGATCTAGAAAAAATAATTCTACACTTCGTGTGGAACCAGAGAAGACCCCGTCTAGCCAAAGCAATCTTAAGCAAAAAGAACAAATTGGGAGGCATCTGTCTACCAGACTTCAAACTATACTACAAGGCTATAGTAACCAAAACTGCATGGTATTGGCACAAGAACAGACACGTAGACCAATGGAACAGGACTGAGAACCCAAATATAAAACCAACCTCATACAGTCACCTGATCTTTGACAAATTCCAGAAAAACGTACACTGGGGAAAAGATTCCCTATTCAACAAATGGTGCTGGGAAAATTGGATGGCCATATGTAGAAGACTGAAAGTGGACCCACACCTCTCACCTCTCACAAAAATCAATTCACAATGGATAACAGATCTAAACCTAAGACATGAAACCGTAAGAATTCTCGAAGAAAACGTTGGAAAAACTCTTACGGACATTGGCCTAGGCAAAGAATTTATGAAGAAGACCCCCAAAGCAATCACAGCAGCAACAAAAATAAATACATGGGACCTGATCAAATTGAAAAGCTTCTGCACAGCCAAGGAAACTATCACTAGAGTGAACAGACAACCTACAGAATGGGAGAAAATATTGCATGCTACACCTCTGATAAAGGGCTTATAACCAGAATCTATACAGAACTTAGGAAAATCAACAAGAAAAAATCAAACAACCCTATTAAAAAATGGGCAAAGGACATGAACAAAAACTTTTCCAAAGAAGACAGAATGATGGCCAGCAAACATATAAAAAAGTGCTCAACTTCTCTAATCATCAGGGAAATGCAAATCAAAACCACAATGAGATATCACTTAACTCCAGTGAGATTGGCTCATATCAAAAAATCCCCAAATAACAAATGTTGGCGGGGATGTGGACAGGTAGGAACACTCATACACTGCTGGTGGGACTGCAAATTAGTACAACCTCTATGGAAAAGAATATGGAGATACCTCAAAGAATTAAAAGTAGAATTACAATTTGACCCAGCAATCCCACTACTGGGTATTTATCCAAAAGAAAAAAAGACATTTTATAATAAAGACATCTGCTCTCGAATGTTCATAGCAGCACAATTCACAATTGCAAAGTTGTGGAAACAACCCAGGTGCCCATCAATGCACGAGTGGATCAATAAAATGTGGTATATGTATACCATGGAGTATTACTCAGCAATAAGGAACAACAGTGAATTAACACATCTGGTATCATCCTGGTCGGAGCTAGAACCCATTCTTCGAAGCGAAGTGTCACAGGATTGGAAAAACAAGCATCACTGGTACTCACCATCAAACTGGTACTAACTGATGAACACTTACATCACACAGGGCAATAACATTCATCAGAGGGCGGGCGGGCGGGAGGGGGGTGGAAGGGATGGGAAAAACTCTCACTGAATGGATGTGGGGAGCACAGTTTGGGAGACGACCATGATTGTGGCTCTGACACGGGCAGAACAGGGGCAATGTGTATGGCCAAAGTGTTGTACCCCCATGATATTCTGAAATTAAAAAAATAAATTATAAAAAAAAAAAAAAAAAAAAAACTTGTGAATTATTTATTTCTGGAATTTTCCCCTTAATATTTTCAGACCATGGTTGACTATGGGTAACTGAAATGGTGGAAAGCAAAACCACAAATAAGGGGGAACTACTGTAATAAGCAAATTCAGCAAAGTAGTAGGATACAAAGTCAACACACAAAAATCAATTGCATTTCTATACAATAACAATGAAGCATCTCAGAAGGAAATTGAGAAAACAATTCCATTTTTAATAGCACCAAAGAGAACAAAATACAGTCTTATGCCACATAATGTTTCAGTCAACAGACCACATATACAACGGTGGTCACGTAAGATTACAATACCATATCTTTACCTTTTTAGATATGTTTAAATACCCAAATACTTATCATTGTGGTATAGTTACCTACAATATTCAGTACAGTAACATGCTGCACAGGTTTGTAGCCTAGGAGTAATAGGCTATACCATATATTGTAAGTGTGTAGTTGTAGTAGACTATCTCATCTAGGTTTGTGTAAGTACACTCTGTGAGGTTCACACAATGACAAAATCACCTACTGACACATTTCTCGGAATGCATTCACTTTATCAAGTAACACATGACTGTACTTAGGAATAAACTTAACCAAAGAGGTGAATGACTTGTAAAATGAAAACTGCAGAACATTGATAGACAAAACTGAAGAAGACACAAACAAATGGAAAGATATCCACATTAATGAACTGGGAAACTTAATATTGTTAAGATGTAAAAACTACCCAAAGCAATCTACAGATTCAATGCAATCCCTATCAAAATCTCAATTTTTTTTTGTAGGAATAGAAAACCCATCCTAAAATTCATATGAAATCTCAAGGGACCCCAAATAACTAAAACAATCCTGAAAAAGAAGAACAAAGTTGGAGGACTCACACTTTCTAACTTCAAAACTTACTACAAAGCTACAATAATCAAAACAGTGTGGTATCGGCATAAAGACAGACATATAGACCCATGGAATAGAATAGAGAGTCCAGAAATAAACCCTCCCGTAGATGGTCAAATGATTTTTCACAGGGTGCCAAGTCTATTTAATGGGGATAAGGCAGTCTTTTGAGCAAATGGCACTGGAAAAACTGTATAAGCCACATATAAATGAATGAAGCAGGACCCTTAGCTAACACCATATACAAAAATTAACTAAAAATGAATCCATGACCTAAATGTAAAATATAATACTATAACACTCTTAGAAAAAAACAGAGAGCAAAATTTTCATGACAGTGTATTTGGCAAGAATTTCTTGGATATAGCACCAAAGGCACAGGCAACAAAAGAAAAAAACAGACAAATTGAACTTCATAAAAATTTTTAAAATATGTGCATCTAAAGACACTATCAACAGAGTAAAAGGCAACCCAAAGAATGGGAGAAAATATTTTCAAATCATATAAGTGATAAGAGATTAATATCCAGAATATATAGAGAACTCTTAAAAATCAGAAACAAGCAAAAAAGAACACATTTCAAAAATGGGCCAAGGATTTGAATAGCATTTCTCCAAAGAAGATATATAAATGGCCAATAAACACATGAAAAGGCGCTCAATATCACTAATCATTAGAAAAATCCAAATCAAAACTACAAACAGATATTACTTTATACTTATTAGTATGGCTACTATAAAAAATAACAAATATTAATGAGGATGTGAAGAAGTTGGAACCCTTGTACACTGTTGGTGGGAATGTAAAATGATAAAGCTTCTGTGAAAAGAGTATGGTAATATCTCAAAAAATAGAATTACCATATACTCCAGAATTCCACTTCTGGGTATATTCCCCAGTGAATTGAAATGAGGGTCTCAAAGGGATATTTGTACACCCATGTTTGTAGTAGCATTATTCACAATAGCTAAAACATGGAAGGAACCCAAGTGTCCATTGACAGATAAATGGATAAGCAAAATGTGACATATACATACAGTGGAATATCATATTCCCTCAAAAAAGAAGGAAATTCTGACATGTACTACAACATGGATGAACCTTGAGGACATTATAGTAAATGAAATAAGCCAGTCACCAAAAGACAAATACTGTAAGAGTGTACTTATATGAGGTACTGACAGTAGTCAGAATCACAGAGACAACATAGAATGGTGTTTGTCAGAGGCTGGGGCAAGAGAGAATGGGGATTTATTGTTTAATGGGTATGGAGGTTCCATTTTACAAGAGACAAGGAGTTCTGGAGATGGATGGTGATTGGTTGCACAAAAATAGGAATGTACTTAATACTACTGAGTATCAAGTAGTGCTGAGTACTAAGTATATCCTACTGAGTAATACTATCTAAATACTACTTAAGTACTGTATACTCAAAAATGATTAAGATGTAAATTTTATGTCACGTATATTCTACCACCATAAAAAAATTTGGAAAAAATTGGATGACTTAATTATATAAGCAAGTGTCAAAGATTTCTCTATGGTTGCCCTTTACTACAATCAGTTAGTTTTTAGAATTACTTCCAGAATAAAAGTACAGTGAAGCTGTGAAGTTACAAAGTCTTAGAGTATTAAAAAAATAAATAAATGGAACAAAAAACTCTTGCTGAAAACAAAAGGTGGTTCAATGAAAAGAGATAACTAAGGATAAAAGAAAAATCCATTGGTCAACGAAGGCCTATGCACACCTTTCACCTTCTTGCCCTGAGCCAAAAATAAGAGGAAGAGAGTCCTAAAACTCACTGCAGGACAGGGCCACAGGTCTCCTTCCCCTTCCACCAACTAGAAACCTAGATTTTCCTCATAGAAACAAACAAAGGTACTGACACAATACTTCAGCTGCATTATAGGTTAAGTAAATATTTTTGCAGCCTGACTTAGGCACTCCGTCACCAGGCATAATGGTAGTTCTAAGGGAAATATCTTACAATCATTAAATAATCAATTTGTGCCTAAAATTTCAGAAGATTGCATGTCTAACTGGTGGAGACTGCCCTGTGCTCTCTACGCAGAGGTAACACTGTGAGAATGTGATGTTACTGCCCTCTAATGGACGGAATGTAATACAATTAGCTCAGATTACAATGTGTAAGAAATTATCCATGGTGATGAGAATAAAATTTATGGTTTGCTACACTTACATAAGGATTTTCAATTTATAAAACACGTTTTTTGTATCCCTGTAAGGTAAGTAGAAGAGGTATTATTAATTCTGTTTTTAATAGAGTATTCTGAAATTTAAGGAAAGGAATGTCCACGTTCACAAAGTTAATAAGTGCAAAAGTTCAAGGTATCTATAGAGTATTTTTATGGGTTCCTTGTAAATATGATCTTGGTGTCACTGCACAGGGGTTCTACTGCTCAGAAGTAAAGTTTGGAAAATCTACATTAATCATGAAACATGCATATAAATTTATACTTCAAATTGTATATTAAAAAGTGCATTAAATGTACACCAAAACATAAATTTATACTTCAAATTATGCATTAAAATGGAGCAATACAATAAATTGAATTGTATTTGTGTTGTATTAAAACATGGTAAGTTAATGTTTGTTTTCAAATTAATTATTTGTTTCCACCTCCTTTACACCTAAAACATTGTTCATTGATTTTGAGTGATACACAAAGAATTATAGCATTTTAGTCCTGAATGAGAGCTTCAAATTAAATCCTCACTTAAGAGATGAGGAAACTCAGGCAAAAAGTGAACTGCAAAAGTGTTCTTAGTTTGTAAGAGAAGCAGGCCTGGATTGAAATTTTTCCTATTATTCCAATGTTTCTCCAACTGTGTTCTCAAATATAATCTCAGATGTCTCAAGATATAGATACAGAGATACAGATACGTTTCACTTTGAACTTTTTATTTGATGATACCTTACAAAAAATTAGTTTTAGCATAAGCTGGATTGTCAGATAATTACTGTTACAACCAAGTACCACCATATGACTCATATTTATGTATGTACTTCCAATCACTTATGTCACACAACATCAAAATGACGCCATTTTACCCTTTATGAACCAAAGTTTCTAACTGATTTCATTAAAGAAAACTAATGGCAGAATTAACACACGACTGGCTAATCATACCAGTAGTGGCAGGCCACACCCAAGAGACCTTGTTCCATAAGTATTTCTTAAAGCCCACCTTTGGATGTACTAGTTTGAAAGTGTACACTAGTAGTAAGAATTCTGTAATGCATACAGGCAAAGAAAACAGTTTTTGTTCCAGACTCCAATTTTAATTATGTTAGATTAGATTTTTAACACACATTTCAATAATGTAACCTTATCTTCAAAATTGCAAAAAGGCAGAGGTCTTGAAAGATACTTCATTAATTATGAAGTTTGCTTAATCTAAACCAGCAGACAAGTTCCAAACTACTAATTAATTCCATACATTATGTGAACAGGCACTCTCTCCATTAGTAATACTGAAATTAAAAAACATATATGGAATAAATTTAAAAGAAAATTTCATGCTGTATCTTCCTACTCCAAATTAGCAAAATCTCATTAATGGTTTTGATTTTATTTTATTGGTTTTAGAATTTTATTTATATTTCATTTGTAAACCTTCTTTGTTTTATAGCTCTATAATGGCTACGAAAATAAGGACTTTAAATCTAGTTTTATATTTGTATATACATTTCAATAAGTTCTTAATAAAATAAGTATCAACTCCGAGTATCTAGGAGATATTTTTTCCTACAAAAAAGATCTAAATTTTACAAGTTGGAAGAAAACTTTATTATAAGATGGCATTTAAGCAGGAAAAACTTATTCAATACAGTCTCAATCAAAATCCCAGCAAGTTATTTACTAAGTTTATATGGAGAGGCAAAAGAACCATAATAGCCAACTTAATATTGAAGGAAAAGGACAAAGTCAAAAGACTGACACCACCTGACTGCAAGACCTATTATACAGCTACAGTGATCAAGATAGTGCAGTACTGATGAAAGAATAGACAAATAGATCAATGGGACAGAATAGATAGCCCAGATAGACCCATACAAATATAGGCAACTGATCTTTGACAAAGGAGCAATGTCAATAGAATGGAGCAAAGACAGTTTTTTCAACAAATGGTGCTGGAAAAACTGGATATCCATCTACCAAAAAAAAAAAAATCTAAACACAGACCCTATACCCTTCACAAGAATTAACTCAAAATAGATCATAGACCTAAACGGAAAACCCAAAACTATAAAACTCCTAGAGGATAACATATGAAAAAATCTAGATGACCTTGGGTATGGCAGTGACTTTTTAGATACAATATCAAAGGCAATCAATGAAATATATAATTGATAATCTGGACTTCATTAAACTTAAAAACTTTTGCTCTGTCAAGAGAATGAGAAGACAAACCACAAACAGAGAAAACTATTTGCAGAATACACATTTGATAAAAGACTATTATCCAAAATATACCCCCAAAAATCTCTTAAAACTCAGAAATAAAAATCCTAATTAAGAATGGGCCAAATACCTTAACAGATGTCACACCAAAGATGTACAGATAGCAAACAAGCACATGAAAAGATGTTCTACATCATATATCATCAGGGAAATGCAGATTAAAACAACAATAAGATAGCACTACACACCTACTAAAATGGCCAAAATCCAAAACACCACCACGTTTGGTGATAACACCAAATGCTGGTGAGGATGTGGAACAATGAGAATTCTCATTCATTGCCCCTGGGAATACAAATGGTAGTCTCTTTGGAAGATTGTTTGCTGGTTTCCTACAAAATTAAACATACTCTTACCATATAATCCAACAATTGTACTCCTTGGTTTTTACTCAAAGGAGTCAAAAACTTATATATGCACAAAAACCTTCATGAGGATACTCAAGCAGTTTTCCTTATGATTGTCAAAACTTGGAAGCAACCAAGATGTCTTTCAGTGGGTGAATGGATAAATAAACTCTGTTACATCCAGACAATGCCATTTTACTCAGTGCTGAAAAGAAATAGTCTGTCAAGCTATAAAAAGATATGGAATAACTTAAATACATGTCAGTAAGTGAAAGAAGCCAATCTGAAAAGGCTACATACTGTATGAGACAAACTATAAGACATTTTAGAAAAGACAAAACTATGAGCATAGTAGAAAGATCAGAGTTTGCCATGGGTTAGTGGGGAGGTAAGGATGAGTAGAAGTCCAGAGGATTTTAGGGCATTACTCTCTGTGATAATATAATGGTGGGTATACATCATTATACATTTGTCCAAACTCATAGACTGTATAACACCAAGATCGAACTCTAAACTATGGAGTCTGGGTGATGACGTATCAATGTAGATTCCTCAGTTGTTTCAGTTGTGACAAAAGTACCACTCTGGTGGAGGATGTTGATAATGAGGAGAGTTATGCATGGTGGCAGGTGATGTATGGGAAATCTCTGTACCTCTACTCAATTTTGCTGTGAACTTGAAACTGCTTTAAACAATAAAGTCTATTTTTAAAAACCCACAAATATTGGAAAAGTAAGTTGAGAGTGAAATAGAAGCAGAAAAAACAACCAGGGTAGATTTGCTTTGCAAAAGAATTTAAAACTGCACCTTAAGAATCTTTTCTTGCCTATCACAATAGACTGAGAAAATGAAAGACACGTATTAGGAAAAACTGAAACTATGAGTGCTTTACCTATCATGTGTTTCATTTTGGGCCCTTCATTGGATTGACAGCCAATCTGAAAGGCTACATATTGTATGAGACAAACTATATGACAGCACTCTCATTAACAGTATCAATATGTGATGATAACTATGCATTTCAGCATAGATGGAAATAAAATTAATTTAAACATAGTCTATACCCTGTAGGATCCTCACATGTAAACAAAATACCCACAGATGGAAGGGCATAAAAACACATGAAAATTTTAATCACAGACCAAATATGTGTCAACAACAAGAAAGACCCAACAGAACCTGAAATTTAAGGCTTACTTATATTATAATTTACATAGTATTCACATGGAATATGTAATTGCATAACATGGAAGAATCATTGCTTGCCCTTACTTCACTCATTCGGTTACAAGGCACCATACTGAGGCAATTTTTCTATTTTAAATCTGTCTTAAATGTCATTCTTGCTGCTCTTTACCATTTCGCTGCCTGAATGTTGCTATCCTCTTCACCCCCACACACATATACTTTGTTGTCTGGGCTGTCCTATACCCACTAGTGTTGAGAATACAAAGAACCCCAGCCCACAACGATTTCAAACAAACAAAAAAACCTTCTTTCAAGTTCTTTCCTCTGCTTGTTCTCTAATAAAAATGAAATGAAATGGATATTTTGTTTGTCAAGATGTGGAAACCCATTCACTCAGTCACTGAAAGCTATGCCTTTAAAACCTTGATCAGGTCAGGATAAAGATTTGGGAAACTAATTTTATAGTTTCTAAATCTCAGGAAAATTATCTTTAGCCAATTTTACGTTCTTAAAATCTAGGAAAAAAATATTTTTATGTGTCTAAACATATAATATGCAGTTTGCTCTTTTGTATTTAGTATTTATCTATCTATACTTTAAAATAGAGTAGTTCAATTTTTGAAGAATCTTTTTGATCATTAAATTAACAATCATAAACCCTTCCTGCAGCTGGTTCCTAAATACATTTTGCTACTTATTATTTTATGAATACATATTTTTTTAAAAGACAGTAGGAGAAAAAAATTTAAATTTCAACTGTAAGCTACTTGTTGGTAATCCAACATAAAGAATGCAAATTTATTGACTTTAGTCAGGGACCAATGTTTATTAATATCTGACTTGGAAGCATTTGAATTTGTGGCACCAACTCCAGGCAATTTAACAAACTACACAGAGGTAATTTTATAGGTTCCCTCTTTATTATCTTCCATCATATTCTGAACTTAGTTTGTCCCTGGGAATGCACTATTATATTTCTTAGAGACTAAGACAGCATCAATTTAAGATACAGCAGTCCCCCCTTACCTGAGAAAGATAATATTCTAAGACCCCCAGTGGATGCCTGAAACAGGCAATATTACTGAACCCTATTGATGTACATTTTTTTCCTATACATACATTTCTACGATAAAGTTTAATTCATAAAATTAGGCACAGTAAGAGCTTAATAACTACTACTATTAATAAAATACAATGATTATAACAATATACTATAATAAAAGCTATGTGCGTATGGTATCTTTCTTTCTCTCAAAATAATTTATTATACTCTACTCACCTATTTTCAGATGACAGTTGACTGAGAGTAGCTGAAACGAGGGAAAGTCAAACCACAGATAAGGGGAAACCACCTACATCATTTTTTATGTGCCACTAAAAAACAAAACCAAAAAACCCACATATAGACAATTAAACTATGATACCCTGTCAATTGGGAGATGTAGCCGGATTTTACAGATGCTAAAATGTGAAAAAAAAATATGGGTACCTTAGAACTTAAGAAATATTTTATTTGATAATCCTTTTATGGCCCTGACTTTAGGTAATAGCAACAGCAGAATTTCAGGTATAAACTTCTATATTTGCTGCAATGGCTCAGTACTAATCAATGTATTTTTTACCAGAAGTGCCTATTCTCATGTAAAAATTCCCATATGTAATATGGATATTTATTTTTATGAAGTCTAAGCATCCACTGTAAAGGTTGTTACAGGTATTATAGTAATCTGGAAAGTCTGTCTTTATAAAGCTAAAAAATCTATATAAGTGAAGCTAATATTCTTTGCTGGAGACATCAAGGTATTTTTTTTAGAGTCAAATTTCCAGACAGTCAATTAGACATGACTTCGTTATTCAAGAGATATTTGAAAGCAATCTACTACTGAATGGAATATGTGAAAAATATAGTAGATTTATATTAACAAATATATATGTACATATGCATTGGTAGTTAAAATTTGAAACATTAGTGAATATAATGAGTGTTTTCATCTGTCAGTGTTAAGGTAATTTCCCATGGCTAATAGTTATCAAATTGTCACATAACTCAAAATGGTTGTAAATAAAGTATGTGCATCAGAGGTAAACTGCTTTCATCATATTTAATACTCAAGTTCTAAATTTTTCCAAAAGATCATAGGTCATAATTTAAACAGATGGTGTTGTGATCATTGGAAAAGCACTCAGCCATGCTGTCATTTAATGAGTTTGACAGCCTTGAAATTAGAGAAGCTATCAATGACTGTCAGGTTTGGCAGCAGAGGGCAATCACGGTCGATATAATTTAAGGATTTCTTCAATACTCTTTGTCTAGAGGCCACGCAGATTATAGTTTTAAAAGTCAGTCGATACTTTTGTAGGAAAATTTCCTTAGTCTATACAAAGATTTATGTAACTGATTATTATTTTAGTGTGGTAAATTGATTTCTCACTAACAAACATGCTATAATAACCAATATTTCGGCTTTTCAGTATTTCATATTTTTAGCTATTGTCTTCAGTTTGGTCTTGCCAAGTAAAGAGTAATGTACATATCTGTACAAAATGATATGTCAGCCATTTGTCAATCTTTTGGAGAGTATCCAGAAAGGAGATGTGAATTGAGTTATTTTGTAACTCAGCTTATTCATATTTAGTTTAAGAATCAGTTTTTGTCCTAATCGCCTGTCATTTCACATTAAATATATATTTTACTAGCATAAGAATGTTAAGTAGACCACTTAAGGTACATTCCATTTCCTTTATTTTCCCTCTACTTTAGCTAACATATTTTAAATGGAATTAAATGAATGTGTTTCACTATACCACATCAGAACCAAATGAGGCCATGGGGAGGCTGTTATATGTATCTGAGTTCACCTAACTTTAATGTCTTTATAATAAACCAGTAACTGAATACCCCTCAGCACCTTGTGAAATTAACAAACTGCCATTTACATGCAAGTCTAGGATAACATATCAGTGGTATATTTGTCTAATTACTGGTTTTCAGTTCCCTCATGAACAAAGCAAAAGTAATGGACCATTTTAAATAATGTAACAGTAACATTGTAATATCCCAGTGCTTCACAGAGAGCCACTTTTTCCAAGTAGGAAATATAGTCTTAGCACGTATGAAAGACATGAGGAATCACAGATGTTTGTCACACTTTGTAGATGTGTTGGATGACATTTCATATTGCTGAGAAACGTTCCAAACTATTTTAAGAAGAAAGTAAAAAACATGAATGCAGGCATGGCATTAAGAGAGTGCAGCTATGACTGTTTCAACATCTTGCTAGAACCTTCAATATATCCAAAGAGAAAGGAATGAAAAAGTATGACTGTAATTTTGCTGTTTTGTGGTCTTCTGCTTAATTGATCAATCCAATAAATAGCTGAGTAAAGCCACATAATTACAGCTCATAGTTATAGTGACATTTATTTTCATTTATTTCAAATACTGATTCCTACAGGCATGTTATTTTGATTCTTAAACAAGTTTTTTAACATGTCATTGTGACCTAAAATCTTGACTAATAATTTAGCTATGTTACTAAAGTATCACATCAAGTATTTGGGATTTTGTTAGTTATTCTCATTGAGTTGTTTAATAATATGTTTGTTTTAAGATTTATTCTTCTTCATAGAAATCCAGATGATGAAAAGTAGGGGAAAAATAAACTGAGATCATGAAGAGAACTTAAAAAAAAGTAACAGAAAATAAATTTTACAATCATTATTTATAGATTACTTAAAAGCATGAATAGAGGGAAGTAAGTATAGTCTAAGAAATGATCGTGGCATGAACTAAAACAAACAAGATTGAAATATATCCAGTGAAAGACAATAAATGGATAATTATGAATCTGAGCGAATCCTGCCTAACAATGCACACTCTTGGGGACTTTAGTTAAATTAATTTTAAAATTTAAATCATTTTCTTTTGTCATGTATCAGCTTATTGCCTAAAACTGTAAAAATGGTTATAAAGCCTCCTTCTTTCTTAAGAAACATGAAGACAAGTTTGCCAGCCTTTTCTATACTCCTAAACTTTATTCTTGTGAAAGCTATTACTTTACATTGTTCTTTCTCCTTTCTCCTCTCCAAAATGTAAAATGCTTTGCTTTCTTCTGCAACTTCTCATAGTTTATCACACATTATTTAAAAAGCTAAAACCACTGCAAGCGTTCTAATAAAAATCTCACCTGTTCTGACTTTAGCTATAATTTGGGGGCTATTCTAATGAGATATATTGCAGTTGGTACAAACCAATCTCTTGTTCATTTTTCTAAACAATAAAGCTATGTTCCTGGTTCACATTCAGCTAATTAGAAAGTAGCTGCCACTTTGTCTGTTAGATAATGTATTTTAACATCCTGATGGAATTAGTTGAGGAGGAGAGCTTACAATGGAAAAGAAGCTTGAAAAAAAGTGTCAAAAGAAATTAACACAGAAAAAAAAATCATTGCTGCCATAAGAGTCTCAGGGTTTATTTATATATAAACGCTGAATCAGGAAATTGCCATATGAGTGAACTGCTATCAGTAGAAATCATTGCCAAAGGGAACAGAAATTTATTTTATTATTCCAATTTTAAGTGATCATCATTTTATGATGTGTTCCTAGTGGATCGACCCATAAATAAGTTTATCTGTATTGCATTTACCACACACAATGAGCGTTGCCATGGAATTTGTTTTGGTCCTATGTCACTAATTCTAAAAGGCAGGATACTTGGGGGCTTCTGCTATTCTTTCGCCCTCCTTAATTAATTAGCTATTTAATTTCAGGAAACTCTACCTTATCTAACAACTTGATTATATGAACTTTTGATTCAAATTTGAATCAATATATCTAGAAAACTCATGGTAAACATTTGAATCTTGAAAGCACTAACAACAATAATAATATCAAAATAAGTAGTGCAATTTTAAAACTTTTTTCTCTCATACTCTCTGAAAAAAAACTTTCTTAAATTTGTATATTGCAATAGCTTTACTGACACATGATAATTAAAAGTTATTGGTAAGGTCCACTTAATATTTCTGGGATGCAATTTTGCCACCAACAGAGGCTGGAGAGTAGTTCAAATATAGGATTTAATTACAGACATCTCCCACTTGGTGTCAGCGATCCATTCCTAAAAACCAGACATTTGATGCAACAATGTTAACCAGCAGTCTATATCTTATAATTTAAAATGACATATGTCAACTCTAAGCCCTCAACCAAAAACTATTTATAAATAACAAACTCAGGATGCAAAGAAAAAGGTTAAAACATATTTTGTTCTACATAATCAGGGCTTAAAAACCAAAAGGCATTCTAGTGCGCAAACTATGATCAGGAGATTTTCTTTAAGATGTACCCATTATGCCTATTAGGCTGTAAAATATCAAAGGGTAATAACTTCATCTGTTAGTTTAATTATAGTATAGATATGTTTTAAAGGTACTTTTTAAAATTAAATGATTACTTTTACCTTTAAACTAGCCACTTGTGCCTTTCAAGAGCCATGGCATGAATCATGTTAGTTTGATTCTAAATCTTCATGTCTTCCAATTACAGCAATTTTAAAAAGGGAGCAAAGAGGGAGAATTAAATTTTTATTTTTATGGTCATTCTAAATAGAAATCAAAAATTTAATTATTTTATCCTATATGAGGTTGAGACTCTGGAATAGGTGAAGCATTATTTAGTTTACAACATCAATGGATCTTTGTTGTGAAAAGCAAGCCAAGATATCAATAAGAAATGATAATCTAAAATAACCTATATATACAAGTTCAATATGACTCTAAAACAAGAATCTCCCTAACTACTCACCTACAAACCAGCCCAATCCAAGCTGTATTTATTTACTTATTCTAATCTCTTGTTTTTAACTTTATTGACCTAGAGTGACATCAAGGCAACTTTGCTTATTGCTATAAGCAGGTTAAAATGGCCTTATCTTTAATTTCTGTATTATAATATGGCAAAAAAATGCCCATTGTTCAGTTATTTTCTCTTAGTCAACTAATGGATTTATATTTTACAACTATTTTAAGTACATAACACTCTATTACAAAGAAAATGCTTTTACATTGTTGATAGTATTATAATCCATATAGTAGTTATTATAACCTGTATATACTCTTAAATCACATAATTTTCAATCCATTGTCAATATCATTAGGGAAAAGTGTTAAAAGATAATTTTTAGGAAAAATAGGTAAAATCATGACTCACATACATATATAAAAATAAACACCTGTTAAAGAATTTATCTTACTCAGAAGATATGAGGGACCAAGGCAGATATTATAACTGGTTTCAAGAAAAAGGAAACAGTTATTTAACAGCACAAATATATATGGAGTAAGGGAATGTTGATATGACTTGCAAATGGGGACAAAACTGTTTTTCCACATTGGAAGAAATTAATTGAAGTCATTAACTGACAGGGACAGTTTATATATCATCAGTTATTACAATTTACAAAGAGTTGCAAAATAACTTGAAGACAATAAACAGGGCTACAATATGACAAATCTGCTATAAAAGATGCATAGTTTTCTGTGGAAAAAAATTCTATAATAGTTCCCCTTTTATTAAAAATAATCTCAAAGAAAGATTATTCTTGATCACAAAATATGAACCGGTCTCATTAGATTTGGTCTGATTATTTACATAGGTGCAGCAAGAGTGTTAATTTGCCATATGGGCCTTCTTAAGTTTGCTTTGCTAAAAGTTGTTGTAAGGAATCTCAAATTGGACCTTTAAAAGCCTCTTGAGGCTTAGAAGCCAAGCTAATAACTCACCACCAGATTTCGTCTGCGGTACCTATTTATTTGGGTGAATTCCTCTCTTCTCAATGTCCCAAAAATATCTTAAGATTCCTGGGACTGCCAGGAAGTGATCTCCATTGCTCAGTTGTGAGGCAGGAAACCCTGTAAGCTAGGTGTCACTCCAATTTTCCCAAGAGGGCTCTGTAAACATTGCTTTCATGAAGTGAATCTTTGTTCCTTAAAAATGTCTGGTCATACCTGATTAAATGACCATCTAACTCACATACGACATCCCAAGCAAGGCCTTGGTTGCATGACCAATGTTTTCAATTATGTCTTAGTATAAGGAAGGAGAGATTCTTACTGGACCTATGCAAATAGCTATAGTTCTACGAAAATAGGAATATTCAATAACAGTTTCCAAATTCTGGAAGGCTCAGGTAGAAAGAATAAGATCATTTACAAATTTTTCATTTCAGTATGCAAAAGTAGAGTCCATTAAATTGTTATGAGTTATAGATAGCTTAAGAAGAAAGAAAAAGGCCTTTCTTATATTAATATATCCAGAAAATAGAACATTTAGAAAAATTGACAATACTCTAAATAAAACTATTATCATCACTCATTAGTTCATTCAGTTCTAAATAATTTTCGTTCCACTGGAGCTTTTGTTAAAATCGCATAAACTCATCTGCAAAATGACTAAAATTCTGGAACTCCTGACTCAGTTCCACTGGTATGGTCTCAAAACTTTTTTGAGTGATGTCATGAGAAGCTCCATATCCAAAAGTACCTGGCAATGCCCTTTTTCCATGGGGCTCTCAAATAGTCCTTTGTTGAAGAAAAAGCCTCTGACCTATAGCTGATTTCAGAGCTTTCAGTGAAGCATCAGAGTAAAACAACAACAAAAAACTGTCCATGGTGAACAAAAGACTTAATACGGCTGTAGTTAACTTATTAGTGATAATTTCCAAAAGTAAAAGCTCTAGTGAGAATTTGTAACAAAAATGATACAACTGACAAGGAAATTTGGTTATTTCTATGGCATGCAAAACAAGGTAACAAAGTCAATCCAAAAAGAATAAATGATCATAATCTTTACAGAGAAAAAAATCTTAATACCAAAATAATAATCCTGACATATTATATCATGATTATACCAAGCATATAGTAAGAATATACTAAGAATAAAATAAGGATATCAAGTAGAGATTCAAGAAGTCTGTAGTAGATCTTAAATATCTGTATATTAATAAAGCTTCATAGGAAATTATTGTAAATTCCCAGTTCAAAACTACTGACCTAGATGATACTACATCCAAATTAAAGAATTAATAGTGCAGCCATGTTAACATTTTAAAACACAACTGAAATTATGACTGACAAAGTGCACCTTGACATCTAACATCAGGCGAAGCAGCACCAAGACTGATAAACAGGAACATATTATGGACAGTGAGGACGCAGACAAATCTCTAGGAACTTCCCATATTGCATACGATTTCTGAAATATTTATACTAACATTTACCCAAACCAATTTAAGCAGCTCTTCTGATTTTACAACTTTTCTTCCATAACTCACCAATTGTAACACATCAAGTAAAACTTCATTGTTTCTAGCACCTCTTTTTTTACAAGATGAAAGAACAAAACTTTGTGATTTTCTAGAGGTCCTCTCAGAATCTCAAAGATAGTTTTAGGTATAAAATATCCTAAAAATTATTTTATTTTATTTTATATTTAGAATTTGCTTTTGGAAAAAAGTGAATATCAAAACTTGTCAAGATATTTTCATACTTATGATAAAAATTGGATCAGAGTGTCTGAGAAACAATATTGTCACTCATTTCAAACATTTAAAAATTATGTATAAAAGGTAACATGATTGTTAAGAACCTTAACTCCTTCCTAAGTGAGAAACCTTTGTTTTCTTTAACAAGGACATCAGAAAATAGACAAAAACATAGTTTATTATGGTAATCTAAAAATATTTATTATCTAGGTATATTAGATGGAAAAATATTTATTATCTAGGCATATTAGGTGGAAAAAATAAGAACAATTATACATCACAGATTTGGAAATAAAAATGAAACAAGGAAACAAATCCACAAAAATTGAGCACACTTTGCTAAGAGTTTAAAATATTTCATAGCTTTTCAAACTCAGGTATTATAAATCTAGACAAATAAAATTCATTTCCAAATTTTGTCTTCCATTATGCTCTTTCATATTCTGGAATAAACTGATACATTAGGCCAATCTCAGGGGCTCCACAAAGTCAGAATTAGTTTTATAATATTACTAGAATGTTACTAACATGAATGTACTCATCATTGCTATCTTCAAATGAATCAGTAAGCATTTTTAAATTTTTGTTTCAATTTTTTACAAAGTAAGTATCAATAACTCTCAAAATCTCTTTGGAATCCTTAGTAAGCCTAAAGAGTGTAAAGGGATTCAGAAACCAAAAACAAAACAAAAACAAAAAACATTCCCTTAAGAGAAAACTACTCTTTTCCTTGAAAAATAGAAGTATGTACATAAATGTATTTCTCTGAAAATATTGCTCATAAGTTGTCTCATTCCAATATATCAATTATAACTTTTAGGCTGGGTGCTGAGGCTCACGCCTGTAATCCTAGCAGTTTGGGAGGCTGAAGCAGGAGGATTGCTTGAGGCCAGGAGTTCGAGACCAGCCTGAGCAAGAGCGAGACCCTGTCTCTATAAAAAATAGAAAAAGTATAACTTATAATCAAAGTAACTTCTATTTCAGAGAAAATTGGGGGGGTTGGGCCTCTGTGAATGTTATATACCTATATCCTTGCTGTCCAGCGTAGCTCATGAACACAGCCACCCTGTAAACTAAACTTCTCAAAGTGGCAAAAATGAATACATTCATTAACAGACTCAAAGATGTAGTTTCTCTGTAGCATATAAAAATAAGAAATAAAGCATGTAAACTTAAAATTATACTTAGCAATCAATGTTTCAGTGTTTTATCTTAGAAATGATCTAATTGTCTAATGAATATATATTTTTAGTTAATTTAGTTAATGTCCACCCAAAGTTTTAAATTATCTCAAGATATTAGAAATTATCTTCAAGTTGACATCCTACAAAACATAATTACTGTTGAAATAAAATTGTCAGAATAATAAATCAATTTGGTTAAACACAATTTACATTTTTCATAACATTAAACATTTAGTAATGTTAGTTTATTTGATCAGTAAACCTATATAAGTTTAGGAAGAACATACCCAAGTAGACTAAAAATCTATCCTTATACTTAACATTGATAAATCTGAATAGACATGGCTATTCTTATTAAAACAAACTTATTAAACTAGTATAATTTGCTATGATTTACCTAAATCGTATAAACTTGAATTCTTAAAACATTTCCAAGTTAGTTTCAATAAGGGTACCTTTTAAATATAACACAATGGAAGTTCTATTTTCTTATTTTATGAGAATTTTAGGAATATTCTATTTATATAAGCACTTATTTATTTCTGTAAGCCAATCAGAATAGAGAACTTTTAATTAAAGATATCTTATAATCAAATTTATAAATGCCACTGGATGTAGGAAAATATTACAACCTCACACAATAAGACATAAAAGTCTTTCTGAATTCCAGACATATAGGCAGAGACACAGACACAGACAGAATTTATAACTTCAATTTTCAAATTTTAGCCATGGGTCAAGAATAAACACAGAATTACAACATTTAATGGTTAATATCAAAGAACTGTTTTCTTCCCAGTAGGTTCATATTCTTGATTTAAGCTCAAAATAGACAAACAGAAGAGACTAACAAACCAGTTCTTTTTCATCTCTCACTCAGTAGACACATGATCTCTGTAATCTATTAGTCTGTTTACAGAGATCAACAAATGATCAGACTTTAAAACTGAATTCCAAATTAAAAAAAAAAATAGTAACAATCCAGATCCTCTGTTTTCTTTCTTCCAGGAGAGACTACATGGCTATAAAATTAATCTGTTTACAGAGACCATCAAATGGTCAAACCATAAAATGAAATTTCCAATGGGGAACAACTTAGTCAAAAACAAAACAAGAACAAAATTAGTAGAGAGTAAAACTAAAGTTAAAAAAACTTGGGGGTCGTCAAATTTGGACGACTGCTTTGGATTCACCTCTGGGAGATTAAACCATCCAGGAGGTACACTTGTCTAGCAAGGAAGTTTGCCTGACTCTAGTGGGTAAACCCCTTGGGCATCTCAGTAGAAAATCTCTCAAACTGTTAAAAGATATTTTTCATAAAAAGGCAAATTTTTGAATTCTATTATACAGCAGGGTGACTATAGTTAATAATAATGCACTGTATATTTCAAAAATACTTAAGAGAATAAATTTCAAATGTCTCACCAAAAAAGTAAGTAAGGTGTTAGAAATGTTAATTAGTTTGATTTAATAATTCCACATTGTACACATATATCAAATTGTCACATTGTAACCCATAAATATATACAATTATGATTTGTCAATTAAGATAATATTAATTAAAATGGTAAAATTATGTCTTGCACACAGATATAAAAATGGACACGTGTTAAAGAATTTACTTTGCTCATGATACAAGGGAACAGGCAGATGTGATAACCAGTTCAAAGGATAAATCAAATAGCTCAAATTTAAATGGAATAAAGGGATGTTGAGATGAATTTCAAATGTAGAAAAAATATTTTTAACACCGGGTGGGGAAAGTCAATTAAAATCACTACCAGACAGGACAGAATTTACCTAAAACTTAGAAAAGAGTTGCAAAATACCTCAAAGACAATGTCCAAGGATAGAATCTGACAAATCTGAAAGGGAATACCATAGATGACACATACCTTTCCATCGAAACAAATTTTTTTTCTACAAAAGCAATCCTAGTTTTTATACTTATAATATCATTACCAAAATGGCCCAATAATTATTGACTTGCAGAAGCATATAGGTTAACTGTGTAAAATTCAGGACTGCTTTGTTGTTTCTGCATTGCTTGAGACTCACTAAGTGCTGAGAAGGTACCTTAGGAGAGAGATTCACAGTCACGTACACCACCTTCAATCCTGTAGGTCATAAGGCTAGGACTTAGTCAGTAATAGACAAAGGACAAAATCTGCCTTTTTTCCATACTTTGAAAACACTAAGAGGAGAGGTCAGAAAAGATTCTTGTACAGGAAATATTTACCAAACTGTTCCTTCCTCCAAAATAATGCAAACCTAGGCACAATATGAAGCTGGGAAGTTCTGTTTCAGTGCCTGCAGGGTGTAGGTCTTCCTTTCGTTGCAGGTGTGTCTCTCTCTCTTGCTGAATGTGCCAAGGACCAGAAATCATCTCCTGACCTCCATGATTCAAACTGGCTGACTTTGTCCCTGTAATAAGTGTATTTCCCATCAGAATTGGTCTATTCTAGCCCATAACTTAAAGGTCCTTCTCTTCTACTGGCCTAAGTCTCCTTTGTTAAGGTGACTATACCATGTAATCAGTTCCTGCCATGTAGCTCCATTTAATATGTCTGCACTTTTCTTGGATTTTTGGAGAAAAACAGAATGGGTGGATATTCCAGAGAGCATGGTTGGCAGGACAGACAGCCATCTGGGGACAATCATCCTAAAATCACATCCTAAAATATAGTTGTTAACCAAATACCTAGGAAAACAGCATCATGATAAGTTACTTTGCGGAAGTGGTTCTCAATCCATTAGCTGAGTTTGGATCCTTAATGACTGAGAAGATTGTGCTATTTAGTCCTAGGGTTATCAACACTGTTATTGACTCTTACATGTCCTTATCGGCCAATTTAAGCTCCTATTTTCCAATGTGAGTTCCTATCTTCCAACTATTGGCAGGATGGGGAACATATCTTTTATTATCGATGCAGATAAAAAAAAAAAGATGAAGAAACACCATTTGGTTTAGTTCTGCCTGTCTCCTGTTTTCATGATGACTTATCAATGAAGCAGCCTGTTACCCAGGTCACATGCAGCTCCTCCGCAACCTGGCCACAGGTTTTACAATATGGGCAGAATCACCAGATGTACATGCCCTGCAAATTTGGGATAAAACACCATCTTCCCATGCACAAGCTTCTGTTTTTCACAAAAAAAGCAGTGACTTTCCTGTCTTTTCCCCTCTTTTTCATTCATTGAATGATTGGTGACAAGCTTACACTAGCTAATTCCAGGACACCGAGCAAAGCTGGTAAACAAAGGAAAACATTTGAAAACAATGGATGTAGATATTACATTTTCATCCTGGGGAGATTTTTTAAATCTTTTTTCTATTATATTTGTTAAAATGGCTCACAAATTAGGGACATTTTAAAAATTAAACTTTTAAAATTTCTTATAAAATTAACATATTTCCATTGTTAACAGGCAAAAAGTAAATGAAAGGAAAATAAAAATACTAACAGGGATTTCTACACTAAAATAAAATATTGGTATATGTCCTTTCAGGATAGATTAAGATACACAAGTAGATAATCAGAAAGATAGATAAACATTTATAAAATTAGTTCACACTGTTTCTTTTTGTATCTTTTTAAAATGTAATAATATATTGCATGCAGGCAGTCTTCTAAGTATGTTTACAATAGCTTATATAATGCAACCATGAAGAGGTACTATTATTATCCCCATTTTACACAAGATAATTGAGGCACAAGTTCACACTGGCAGTTAGTGGTGGAGCTGTGATTGGACCATATTCTTATGCACTTTGCTAGGCCACATCTATGTTATCAAATGCGTCTGCAAGATCATTTTAATGAATGCAGTGTTACCTGGTATAGACCTTTGAATCATTTCCCCATTATAAGACATGTTAAACAATAGTTTTCAAAATAAGGTAAAATCATGACTCACACAGATTTAAAAACAAATTCGTGATAAAGATTTTGTTTAGCCCATTAAGGAGGAAACTGGTGAGGTGTTAACATCACTTCAAAAGAGAATCAAAACCAGAGAGGGAGAGAGAGCAATAACAATGAAATAAATGTGCAAATGGGGACAAAAGTAATCTTTTTCATGATGTGGGAGGGGAGTCAATTGAAACTCCATAGAACAAAATTTACATGTCTATAGACATGAATTATTTTGTATCACTATGAATTATCTACCGTTTACAGAGTTGAAAATACATCTCCTGGAACAAGATAATGCTGGAGGATGTGAAAAATACATAGTTTTCTATTGAGGCACAGATTTTTTCCTACAGATTTAAATTGTTTGCAGTTTTTTGTTGTTATAAATAATGCTTCAGTAAATAGTTTGTATTTACATTCTGTGCACATATTTATTAATTCCTTAGGGAAAAAAAAGTCCTACGTGTAAAAATTCCTGTTCTCAAGCTATGGATGCATATTGCCAAATGGCCCTCAACAAGGTATACAATCGACTCCCCAAAATGAGGCTGTGAATGCCTGTTTTTTGACACACATAAAGACAGTGGATATTATGGTCTCTGACTTTAATCTCCAAATTCTCATTTCGTTTAAACAGTGATAAAAGATGCATTTTATGCATCAGAGCAGAATTAAAGTTGCTGCATTTCGCAAACTGAAAACTTGAAAAACATTGCCCTGGGTAAAGGGACCTCTGTGTTTGAAGGCATTAAATGAAATTATCATAGAACTATGTTCTTAGAAGAAATAATAAAAGGGCACTTAGTCCATTGTATTATCTCTTGGACTAGAAAGATTGCATGTAAATTTTCCATACATACATACACACACATACACACAAATATACATGGAAGATTCAGGAAGTAGCCATCAGGAAAGTGTCATTACATGAATGAATCTAGGTGAATACTGACTGTATAAATAAGAATGTCTTATGGGGCTTAAATATACAAAGAGGATTACAATATTCAGCAAAAGTAGCAATTTAATGAGTTAAAAACTTAAAATACTCTAAGGTCTTTGCATAACCAAAAATCTCTAAAGACTATTCCAAGCTCTCTTGAAATACTATCTGTGATGGGTAGAATTGCATCCTTCAAAAAGATATATTCAAGCCCTAACAGCTAGTACCTATAAATGTGACCTTATTTTGAAATAAGGTTTTTGCAAATGTAATCAAGTCAAGATGAAGTCAGATTAGATTAGGGTAGAATCCAATCCAATGATTGGTATCCTTATAAGCAGAGGAAAATTTGGACACAGAGACACATAAGAAAGCCATGTGATGATGGAAGCAGAGATTGGGGTGATACATCTATGAGCAAAGGAATACCACGGATTGCTGGAAACCACCAGATGCCTAGAGAAAGGCATGGAACATATTGTCCTTCAGAGTACCCAGAAGGAACCAATCTTGCTGACACTTTGATCTTGGATTTCTAGCCTCCAGAACTGTGAATAAATAATTTTTTTTTGTTTTAAATTCTCCAGATTGTGGTACTTTGTTATGGCAGCCTTAGGAAACAAACAGCTATACTATTGTGTCAAAAAAAACCTACTGATAATTGTCAGCAAAATTTTAATACACTTTAAAACTGTGTGAATTTATGCATTTCTATAAGAAAATGCTCATTGTGATATATAGTTTCAAATAGCTAGAAAGAGAATGTTAAATGTTCCCAACACAAAGAAATGATCAATGCTTGAGATAATGGATATGCTAATTACCCTGATCCAATCACTATACATTATATGTATTGAATCATCACTCCATAAGTATGTATTATTTGTCAATTTAAAAAATTTAAAATTTTTTAAAAGAAGAAAATGTACATTGTGACTTTTCATAGATAATCATACAGATTTTTTTTTACATTAGCTCCTTTTAGTTTTTCTCATCCACGTATAGCAGAGAATCCAAATTTCAGATAATGTTTGTGTATGTGTGTGTTATGTACCTCAAGGCTATTAATCAGTAGTGATAAAGTCAATCACAGGCTAAATTCTTCTATTTTTTCCCCTAATTTTGTTACCCCATTACTTGCCTTCAAATCTTCTCAATATGTTTTCTAAGATGTATACTCCATATTCCACAAGAAAGGTAGTTATAAATCAGGAAGAATCCACAGAGTTGAGGTTTTGTTTATGTCAACATTACCTCTACTTTTGATCCCAATTCATTTCTCATCAGCCAAACTTCTCAGATTTATGACATCAGCATTAAGTTCATAGCACTTAATGACACTTAAAGGTGACAAAGGGTCTTCCACAATCAAGCATACATTTTGAAATAATTTCCTAGTTTGGTCTGACTGAATATACTGCTGACCTTCAGATCCATAATAGAAGAATCATTTGTTTAACCAGGATTTTGTCAGACAAGATGAGGGAATTAGCTGGAAGTCAAGAACCTGACTTCTTTACTTAATAAGATTACCAATACAAGTACACAGGAACTGGAAGCCCAAGCAGTCCACATAACACTTACAAGACTTTGCTAAGAATATCTGCAGAAAACCAAGAAAGAATATAGAATATATATATTTTATTTGCTCCCTTATTTGTAGGACATAATTTGTGCTGCATCATGTATCAGGTTTTATATAAAAACACATTTTAATCTCTTTGCTGCAGAAATAAAGAAACTTATCATGACACTATTTGAAAAAATAAATTGACACTTAGATTTGGCATATTTAGTCAGTTTTTACTTCAATGCTTAGAAAGAATGGTGTTAATCTCTCTTTTCTTGTCACTGCATGCTATATCAGGAACAGCAAATTGCTTGTATAAAGTTCAAACTAAATATAAAATCATTTTGTTCAGAACATGCCTTTACTCAGTGGTTAGGTGGCATTTTCTAAATGAGCCCTCTAAACAGTATTGAAGAAATTTTCTCCAAAAGGACATTTTCTACCACTTGAAAGGTTATTTTATGTTGAGAATTTTTCTGTCATGCTCATGAGTGCACTATCTACCTACAGTAGGGCTTCTTGACCTCCATCTAAAAGGAATGGGAAAATTTAATTTTTTGGTCATAACTCACATGTGCTGCAATTCCTAAGAGTGACTGTTAATGTAGGGTCATTTTATGTTGAAGATATTACATGGAAAATGAGTTAAAAATTAGGATGTTAAGTTGCTGTAAGAGTGTTTTAGATACCCTAGAGGGGGCCTCCTTTCTGTCCAACAGTCTTGCATTATAAGCAAGAATGATAAAGAAATGGTTAAGAGAGTATAAGAGCACAAGAAGCTAATACCACAGTGAGCCCCTAGAGATGTGGTTCTCAACCCTGGCTGCACAGCAGAATCACCTGGGGCACTTTAAAAAATACCAATGCTCTTAGAAATTTTGATTTAATTGTTCTGGGCTGGGGCCTAGGCTGCCATATTTTTAAAAGCTCCATAGGTGATTCTAAAATGCAACAAGGTTTGGTACTTACTTCCTAGACTAAAAAAATTATCCTTAATCTTTTCCTTGATCATTGAGATCTTTGAGCATTTGTTCAAAGTGATGGCCATCTCCCCTAAAAAATACACAAAAACCAGGGGGACTTATGGACACCTCTCTCTTAAGCCTATTCATTGGTGCATTTAAAAGAATTTTGCATATACACAAGTCACCCATTGAGAATCTCCAGTTTAGGGAAAAAATAAAATGGTAAGGAATACTGTAGTAGTCCAGATCCAGTCAGTGCTAGAGCCACTCAGTAATTTAAACAGGGGAAGGTTAATATGAAGAATAAATCAACAGGAAAAAAGTAACTGGAGGATATAATGAAACTCTACATGGTCTCCTAGGGCTGAGGGACAGTACAAAAGGAAGGAAAAACATGCAAAGAGAATCCCTCCCTAAGTCTAGGGTACAGACCTCCCTGGAGAAGGTTTAGTTGAACCCACTAGGTAGCAGAGCAGTTTGCTTGTTTGTCAGGCTAGAGCTGGTCTGTAGTTACGGGACAGAAAGCAAGCAACCCTCCAGAAAGCAGGCAGGATGGGTGAGTAACAGCTGGTGGTTGGGGTGTCGGTGTACAACAGGAATGTGGACTCCAGTGAGGCTGGAAACCTACAGCACAGGATGTCCATTGGGGAGGGCTGAAAGAAAGGATCCCCAGGACACTCAAGTTGCAAGGACAATGAGGAATGTGTATTCTGGGTATGTGGGTAAGGCAGAACTCCACCAGATGTCCTCACATCCATACCACCAACCCACCATATCACATTAAGACACCACAGCCAAAGCCCTTCTTTCTGCAGTGTCCCTCCAGCACCCTCTCCTAAGAAAGTTGAACATTCTCCTGACTTTTAAGAAGAAATGCTTAAAGGAATTCAGTCCATTATGACCAAGAAGGCTTTAACATTCCCCTCAGCTTGACTAAACTTCAGACAGGTTTCCTCTGGACTCTAAATCTTTGACTTCCATTGTCTTAGAGCATTTACTTTAGAAAACTTGCAATTGTGAATTCTTTCTCTGCATCTTTGAGATGTAAATCTTCTCCCAGCCACTTGCCAGTTTTATAACACAGGAATGTCTTTCTCAAGGACCTAGGAACCATTCCTTTAATATGTAATTAGCAAGAAAGATAGCAGAGCACCCCTAATTCCCAGTATGTATGGAGGGAGGGAATCTTAACTTCTATAGGTGTAAATCAGCAAACTCATATGGCATAATCACATAAACAACTTTCCCCCTAACTTTTCCTCCAGTACTTCACCAGTTGCTCAGCCAGCGCATAAACTCTCAAAACTTTTGTTTCAACAGAGTTGAGTTCAAGCTGTTTATTCGATCAGTATTCTTGAATAACTTCTTCTTTATCTATTTAACCTGTTCTGTTCAAATTTTCTTTGACAGTTATTGCAGAGCATATATTAAAACATGAATTTCAACCTCAGAGGCAATAAATTGATAACTGACACAAATATTCTCTTTCCTTATGTTTATTTAAAACACACTCGATTCATTCCTTATAACTGACAAGTTTTACTCTTGATTAAAATGTACTGAGCTGTAGTGTTTGAAGAAATATTTCCAAAGAGGCCTTGATCATTTGAAAAGATAGAAGAATAAGAGAGTTTGGCACCAACACAATAAACACTAAGCAAAATTCTGAAGGATATAAGGTTTTGCAATTTCTCCCTTCTCCATTTTGACATTTCTCCTACTATGGTCTGAATGTTTGTGCCCACCCCCCAAATTCATATGTTGAAATCCTAACCCCCAAGGTAATGGTATTAGAAGGTGGAGGCTTTAGGGAGGTGATTAGGTCATGACAGCAGAGCCTTCATGAATGGGACTGTTGCCTTTATAAAAAAGGCCCCAGAGAACTGCCTTTTCTCTTTCATCATGTGAGGACACAGTGAGAAGATGCCATTTATGAAAAAGTGGGCCTTCAGCAGACACCCAATCTGTTGGCAACTTGATCTTAAACTTCCCAGCCTCCAAAACTGTGCAAAATAAATTTCTGTTGTTTATAAGCCACCCAGTCTATGGTATTTGTTACAGCAGCCTGAATAGACTAAGATGTCTCTTTATCCAGAAGTTTTTCTTTCTGTTTCCTTACTTCATGAAATTCTTTGTTCTGTCACTTCTTGAAGTTTCCCTCTTGATTTCCCTTTCTTTTTTCTCTTTGCTTCCAATCAAATCCTATCTGGTCTATGTGCCATTCTATCAGGACCTCACTAATTGGATATGCTATTTTTACCCAGGTGTTAATAGCTAAAATAATTGTTTTCCTATTGGCATAGAAATTTTAATTTGGTGCATTGCCTTAACACAAAACATGACTCTGATAGACATTTCAGATGTTGATAAATTAGGTATTTGGGGGCAAGAAAACATACTCAGCAGTTTTCAAATAAAATAATTATCTGCTTTCTTAAGGAGATTCCAAGCATTGAGTTCTAAACCAAGCTTAAAGATGAAAAGAGCAATGATCAAATTTCACCTCCTACATGGCTAGAAAATGTACTTCTTCTCAAATGTTACTTCTGGATTCCCAGGAGTTGTCAAAATATTCATGTGGGGCCTCACATTATATTAAAAAATCATCAACCTACAACCTAAAGGAGCCACTTACATCGAAGCAATACATGCCTGTTTTAAAGCTAAGAAGGAGTAAGTACGGGACATTCAATTTGTGCCTGTCAGGTGAGCCAAATGGAGCCAATTTTAAATTTGATTGGCGGTGGAAATGTCCTCAGAATGTGCTGCAACAGGCCTTCCTAATGTGACATAAAGACCATGAAGCTGCTATATAACATCAACAGCAGAACCCATAGCAGCCTAAAAAGTAATCCAAAAGCACTGCCTCTACTTCACCCCAGAAAACTGCTACCTAAAATTGTTCCAGATGATGAGGCCTGTGCTCCTCTTTCAATTCTAAGAAAAATGACTAATTAGATTTTGATACAATCAGTACATGTAATTTTTATTATATCTTTTTTTCAGATTGCATTCATATCTGATACTAGTTAGAAGTAATCCTAGAAGGTAATCCCTACAATCAAGCCTCTAATCATCCATGTAAAGGAATTCCTAAATGAATGAATGAATGAGTGAATAAATGAATAAGGCATTTTATTTTATCAAAATCCTTATTGAAGTGTCATTTAAGAAGACCCTTCTGCATATCTTTAATGTATCTTCACTTTATGTTTAAGCAATCCCATATACTTTAGGGATACAGGTTTCTAGAACTTCTTTGTTTTATTAAATTTGAGCTCACGTTTTGATTAACCCAACTTTCTCACTGTCTTCAACATTCACAAGCCCTATAATAAGCAGAAAACATCTCTAATATCATGAAAAATTAAGATACTTTGCAATGGGGAAAAATACTTCTGGATGTCCTATATAGCTCACTCTTTCAGGTTATCACAAAAATGTCATTGTCTTTGACCTAATTTTCAACTTTGTAAGTCATAGAAGACTTACAATGTAAATAATTATTATCTGTAGAAATGCAAAAGAATAATGTCTGATGGAGTGCAATTTATGATTGCCTTGTGGATAAACTAGATTTGCATCTAATTATAAATTCATATCAATATCCATTATTGCCTGAATATATGTGGTCTTTGAATTCTACTTTGAAACAGTTGTAGCATCTTACCTGTTCTTTCATTAACTAATACATTAAACAAGATTTTTGACATATGTTTATTTTATATTTATATTAATATTAAGATTGTGATTTTACCTTTGAATAAATTTATCCTTCAACATCCTCGTGCACTTTCCTACAGTCCACTCCCAAGCACTTTGATCCTTTTAATCTTTTAAATGATTCACTCCACTATACCACCACCATTCCAAAGTGCCCAAAAAAAGTGCTGGTGCATTTCACCTTGGGAGGAGTTGAGGTCATATTAAAGTGTCAGGTAATATCCCCAGGATGTCAGGAGATAAATGAAGTGGTTTGGCCCCTCATAGTATATCATCAGTAGACTCCTCAGCCTTGAATTATATAACCAATGAGTCTTTATATTATTTTTCTTTCATTTTAACCTCCAAGAAATGCAGAAAGAGGGGCACATTCTGATATAAAAATATGAAAAATATGTTGACAGGGTTGTGCAGGTCAAATAAGAATCAGAAGCCATTGGTGAGGAAGCCAGTCACATCTAAATCCAAGTTTTCAAGCTTTCATTTACAACTTTTATTTTAAATATATGGATAAAATTCATGCTAATTTTCTAGAATAGCTCTTTGTTTCTTCCTAAGTTTAGAGTTCTATTAGTGCCTTTTAAAAATTTTTTTTGGCTAAAGCAAAAGAATTGTGATATACATCTCCTATAATTTTTAAGTTAAATGCTTTTGAAATATGTTTTGAATAAGATTTAAAGTCAAGATTTATTTTTTGCATTCATTTTTTTCACAACTTTATTTCAATAAAATTTACATACCATAAAATTCACCCATTTAAAGTATACAGTTCAGTGATTTTTAGTTTGTCTGCAGAATATGTTGCAACCATCACTATAACCTAAACTTAGAATAATTTTATCACCCCAAAAAGATAGGCAGTCATTCCCTTTCTCACCCATATGTCAACCCCAGGCAACTACTGTCTACTTTCTCTTAAGGCTTGTCTATTCTGGACATTCACACAAATTAAATTTTAAAATATGTAGTCTTTTATGACTGGCTTATTTCACTTAGCATTATGGTTTTCAAAGTCCACCCATGTTATAGCATGTATCAGAATTTTGTTTACTTTTATAGCTAAAGAATATTCCATGTATAGATATACTATATTTTATTTATGTGTTCAGCAGCTGATGGACTTTTGGATTGTTTCTACCTTTCAGTTATTATATATAATATATATGACTATTCTTGAACAAGTCATTGTACAAACATGTATTTTTCTTTCTCTTTGCTCTATATAACTAGGAGTGGGATTTCTTGGTCATATGGTAATTCTGTTTAACATTTTGAGGAACTACAACAGTTTGCCAAGGTGACTAACAATTTTACACTCCCACCAGTGATGGATGAGGGTTTTTCATCTTCACCAAAACATGTTATTGTATTTTTTAAATTATTATAGCCTTTCTAGTGGGTGTGTGGTGCTATCTTACTGGGGTTTTGATTTGCATTTTCCTAATAACAAATGATGGTGAGCATATTTAATGATGGTGAGCATCAATAAGCATCTCTGTTTATTGGCCATTGATGCTCTTATAAGAAGATGGCCATGTGAAGACAGAGACACACAGGTAGAATAACACATGATGACAAAGGGAGAGACTGGAGGTATGCAGTTTAAAGGCAAGGAATGCCAAAGGTTGCCAGAAAACCACAAGAGACTAAGAAGAAGCAATGAAGGATTCTCTTATAGTTTTCAGAGAAAGCATGGCCCTTCTGATGCCTTGAATTAGAACTTCTAGCCCCCAGAGCTATGAGAGAATAAATTTCTGTTATTTTAAGCTACTTTAAGTTTGTGGTACTTTGTTGCAACAGTCCTAGGAAACTTACACAGATATTGGTACCTGGAAGTGAGGTGTTTTGAAAAAAATACCTAAAAATGTAGAAGTGGCTGTGGAATTGTGTAGTAGAAAAAGACTAGAAGAGTTTTGAGGCAGGTGATAGAAAAAGCTTAGATTGCCTTGAAGAGACTATTGATAGATATATGGATATTAAAGGCAATTCTGTCAAGGGCTCAGAGTAAAAAGAGGATAATTTTAGAGAAAGCTTCTATTAGAGAATACATGTACCAAAAACAGAATGTGGCCGGAAATAAGAAAGTTACAGGTGCTTTTGGTGAGGCCTCAAATGAAAATGAGGAGCACGTTACTGGAAACTGCAGGAAAGGTGATACTTGTCATAAAGTAGCGGAAAACTTGGCAGCATTATCTTCTGTTGCTGGGAGTGATGAACTTGGATACTTAGCTGAGGAGATTTCCAAGCAAAGTGTGGAAAGTGAAGCTAGGTTGTTTCTTGCTGCTTATAGGAAAATAGAAAAAAAAGGAATTAATTCAAGAATAAATTATTAAGCAAAAAGGAATATGAAGATTTGTAAAATTCTCAGCTCATTCATATTGCAAAAAATAAGAAAGTATGCTATGGAAAGCTGGACAACTATTTGTTGGACAACAATTTGCTAAAGAGATTAGACATGTGACTTATGAATGAATATAATCAACCCACATCAGCAAAAATGCTACCAACTTGGACTGAAGCAACAGAGATAGGACTAAATAAAAAAAGACTGTTTGACAAGACCCAAATATCTGCTGCCTGTAAGAAACTCACTTCACCTGTGAAGACAGACAGACTGAAAGTGAATGGATAGAAAAAGATATTCCACACAAACAGAAAACAAAAGCATGCAGGAGTAGCTATACTTATATCAGACAAAATAGACTTTAAGTAATTTTGGCCAAAAACAATGGCCAAAAACATAAAAGGAGACAAAGAAGCTCATTACATAATGATAAAAGGATCAATTCAGCAAGAAGATATAACAATTGTAATTATATATGCACCCAACACTGGAGCACCCAGATATATAAAACAAATCTTATTAGAATTAAAGAGAAAGACAGACCCCAATACAATAACAGTTGGGGACTTTAACACCCCACTTTCAGCATTGGACAGAAACTGCACTACAGACCAAATGGACCTAATAGACATTTACAGAACATTTCATCCAACATCTGTAGGATATATTCTTCTCATCAGCACATGGAATTTTCTCCAGAATAGACCACATATTAGGCCACAAAACAAGTTTTAACAAATTTTTTAAAAATCAAATTCATATCAAGCATATTCTCAGATCACAAATGAATATACCTAGAAATCAATAACAAGAGGAACTGGAAAAAAGTATAAATACGTGGGAATTAAAAACATACTCATGAATGACTACTGGGTCAATGAAGAATTTAAGAAGTAAATAAAAAAATTTATGGAAACAAATGAAAATGGAAACACAACATACCAAAACCTACTCGATACAGAAAAAACAATACTAGAAGGGAAGTTTTTACTGACAAATGCCTACATCAAAAAAGTAGAAAGTTTCAAATAAATAACCTAGCAATGCACCTCAAGAAACTGGAACAGCAAGAACAAACCAAGCCCAAAATTAGTAGAAGGAAAGAAATTATAAAAATCAGAGCAGAACTACATGAAATAGAGACTAAAAAATATACATAAAAGATCAATGAAGCAAAAAGGATGTTTTTTGAAAAGATATACAAAATTGACAAACTGTTAGCAGGACTAAGAAAAAAGAATAACCAAATAAATAAAATCAGAAATGAAAAAGAAAACATTAAAATTGATACCATGGAAATACAAAGGATCATTAGAGACTATTATAAACAAATATACGCCAAGAAATTGGAAAACCTAGAAGAAATGGACATATTTCTGGACACAGATAACCTACCAAGATTGAACCAGGAAGAAACAGAGAACCTGAACAGACCAATAACAAGTAATGTGATGAATCAGTAATAAAAAGTCTTGCAAAAAGAAAAGCCAAGGATTGGATGGCTTTACTGCTGAGTTCTACTAAACGTTTAAAGAATGAACTCCAATTCTTCACATACTATTCCAAAAAGTTGAAGAGGAAGGAATTCTTCCTAACATATTGTATGTGGCAAGCAGTACCCTGACACTAAAACCTGACAAGGATACAACAAAAAAAAGAAAACTATAGGCCAATATCCCTGATGAGCATAAATGCAAAAGTCCTCAACAAAATACTAGCAAACAAATCCAATAACATATCAATAAGAAAATATATCATGATCAGGTGGGATTTTTCCCCAGGGACTCAAGAATGGTACAACATGCAGAAATCAATAAACATGATGCAACACATTTACAGAATGAAGGACATAAACCACATGATTATCTCAGTAGATGCAGAAGAAAGCATTTGATAAAATTCACTATCTCTTAATAATAAAAACTCTCAACAAATTGGGTAAAGAAAGAACATACTTCAATAATAAAGGCTGTATATGACAAACCCATAGCTAACATCATACTGAACAGGGAAAAAGTTGAAGGCCTTTTCTCTAAGGACTGAAATGAGACAATTACGCTCACTTTCACCAATATTATTCAGCATAATAGTGGAAGTCCTGGCCAGTGCAATAAGGCAAGAGAAAGAAATAAAGGGCATCCAAATTAGAAAGGAAGAATTCAAATTAGCCTTGTTCACAGACAACATAATTTTATACATAGAAAAACACAAAGACCCCAACAAAAAGCTGTTAGAACTGAAAAGAAATTTAATAAAGTTACATGATGCAAAACCAATGTAAAAAATTCATAGCATTTTGATATACCAATAGCAAAACAGTCTGAAAAAGAAATAAAAGCAATCTTATTTCCAATAGCTACAAAAAACAAAATACGTAGGAATAAATTTAACCAAGAAGTGAAAGAGCTCTAGAATGAAAACTATAAAACACTAATGAAAGACATGGAAGATGACACCAAAAATGTAGAGAGATCTCATGCTCATGGACTAGAAGAATTAATATTGTTAAAATTTCCACACTACCCAAAGTGATCTGTAGATTCAATACAATCCCTATGGAAATACTAATGATATTCTTCACAGAAATAGAAACACAATCCTAAAATTTGTATGGAACCACAAAAAATGCCAAATAACTAAGGCAATCTTGAGCAAAATAAAACAAAGCTGGAGGCATCACACTACCCTGACTTCAAAACATACTAAAAAGCTATAGTAACCAAGACAGCATGGTACTGTCATAAAAATAGACACATAGACCAATGGAACAGAATAGAGAACCCAGAAATAGATTAATGTATTTATAGTAAACTCATTTTCAACAAAGGTACCAAGAACATACATTGGAGAAAAGAAAGTCTTTTCAATAAATAGTGCTGGAAAAACTGGATTTCCATATGCAGAAGAATGACCACTATCTCTCACCATACACAAAAATCAAAAGAAAATGGATTAAAGACTTAACTATAAAACCTGAAACTTTGTAACTACTACAAGAAAACATTGGGGAAATGATTCAGGACATTGGTGCGGGCAATGATTTTTTGAGTTAAGACCTCAAAAGCACAGGCAACAAAAGCAAAACTTGACAAATGATATTACACCAAGCTAAAAGCTTCTACACGTCAAAGGAAACAATCAACAAAGTGAAGAGACAATCTATAGAATGGGAGAAAATATTTGCAAACTATCCAACCAACAGGGAATAAATAATGAGACTATGTAAGGACTCAAACAACTCAATAGCATAAAAAAGTAATCCAATTTAAAAAATGGGCAAAAGATCTGAATAAACATTTCTTAAAAAAATACATACAAATGGCTGAGAAATATATGAAAAAATGCTCAAAAACACTAATTATCAGGAAAATACAAATCAAAATTATAATGAGATATCATCTCACTCCAGTTAAAGTGGCTATTATCAAAAAGACAAAAAGCAGTAGATGCTGGTGAGGATGTGGAGAAAAGGGAACTCTCATATGCTATTGGTGGGAACGTAAATTAGAAGAGCCATTATTTAAAACAGTATGGAGTTTTCTCAAAACACTAAAAATAAAAGTACCATATGATCCAGCAATCTCACTGCTGGGCATAGATCCAAATGAAAGAAAATCAGTGTATTGAAGAGATAATTACACTCCCATGTTTATTGCAGCACTATTCACAATAGCCAAGCTATGGATTCAATCTAAGTGGCCATCAATGGATGAATGGATAAAGAAACTGTGGCACATATACACAATAAAATATTATTCAGCCATATAAAATAATGAAATCCTGTCATTTGCACCAAAATGGATGAGACTGGAGGACATTATTTTAAGTGAAATAAGCCAGGCAGAGAAAAGCAAATATCACATGTACTCTTTCATAAGTGGGAGCTAGAAATAGTTGGTCTCAAGGAAGTGGAGAGCAGAATAGTAGTTGCCAGGGCAGGGAAAGGTAAGGTGGGTGGGATGAAGCAAGGTTTATTAATGAGTATAGAAATATGGTTGAATAGAAGGAATAGTTTCTAGTTATTGATAGCATAATAGTGTGATTATAGTTATCAAAAGTTGATCATTATCAAAAGTTGATTATCAAAAGTTATAAAAGAAGATTCGGAATATTCCCAACATGAAGAAATGCTAAATGTTTAAAATGATGAATATCCCAATATCCCTGATTTGATCATTGCACATTGTATGCATGTATCAGAATATCACATGTACCCCATTGTCTTAATCCATTTTAGTGTTGCTATAGAGAAATACCTGATACTGGCTAATTTGTAAAGAAAAGACGTATATTTGGCTCATGGTTCTACAGGCTGTACAAGAAGCATGGTGCCGGCATCAGCCTGGCTTCTGGTGAGGGCCTCAGGCTGCTTCCACTCATGATGGATGGTAAAGGGCAGCTGGCTTGTCCACAGGTCACATGATGAGAAAGAAAGCAAGAGAGAGGGGAGGGAAGTGTCAGGCTCTTTTTAACAACCAGCTCTCACTAGGAACTAATAGACAATTCATTTACCCCTACACCAAAGGGCGTTAATGTATTCACAAGGGATCTACCTCCATGACACAAATAAGGTAATCATAGTAATAATGATAAAAATATTTTATATGACCACAAAATAAAGTTAATGACTAAATTTTTTAAACCAATAAAAACAAAGAAAATGCTTTTAAAACTTTGGAAAGTACATTCCTATATATGCATGAGTGAAAGAAGAATTTATAATGGAAATTTAGGGAAAATATTTATATAAACAACAATTAAAATATCATATAGCAAATCTGGTGAGATGAATCAAAAGCAGCATTTTGAGAAAAGTGCTTATTTTGGAGAAGAAATAACCAAAAAATGAAGTGTTAAGCATTCTAAATTACAAGTTAGAGGAAATAATAACAGTACTTATCTATATATATGAGGTAAGTCCCCCAGTAAGTATGGCCAAAAAAGAAATAGAAATGTAAAATGACTGGAATGGAAAAACTATGCTACTCACAACAATATTATTGTCTATTTGGACCCTAGAGAATCTAAACAGCTCATTATATTTAAAAAAGGAATAAAGAACAATATTTCACAAATAATTGTACTCCTATATATCAGTAATAGATATTTATTATATCATATCCTTTAAAAATATACTGTCTGTAATACATCAAAGTTAGAAAGCACATAGTATCCAATTTCTTTCCTAAAAAGAGGGTGTCTGAGGATTTTAACCAAAATATAAAATTTATTCGAAAAACATTAACGAAGGCCTACATAAGCCAAATCCACAATAAAATGACAAAATAGGCCAATTTTCCCAAATTAATTTAAGAATTTAAAAAAATTCTAATAATCTCAAAAGGATGATTGTTTTTAGCAACTGACAAGTTGACTGTAAAATTTATATGGATGAGCAAAAAAAGGGCCAAGAATGTTTTAAAAATTAAATTCAAGGAGAGGAATTATTATAATAAATATCAAAATCTATTATGATTTGTATTAATTAAGGAGGTTTGGTCTTTTTGATGGGTAGGCAAATAAATCAATAGAACCAAATGGAAAACCAAGATAGATAGATAAATAGATAGATATAACATGAATCATAGATCATGATGTACTAAAAAATAAGTCTTATATATTAGAGACAAATTTAAAGAAGAGTTTTTATACAAATCTTAAAAAAATATATGGGAAAATAACCATGTCTTTTTCACTGGAAAATATTTCTTAAACCAAAACATTAAAAAACACAAACCCATAGGAATGAGTTGATAAAATACATGCTACTAAAATTAAAATTCTCTGTATATCATCAGACATCTATAAAAAGGAAAGCAATGACAAACCACACACAGGGAGAAGATATCTGCCGTGCGTATACTAACAAGGGGTTAGTATTTATAATATATTTTAAAAGGAAAGAAACTCCTACAAAGTACACAAAAATAAAAAAGAAAGATCAACCATGCAAAAACAAAATGGGCAATGGGAATGAAGAAGTGTCATAGGAAAAGAAACATTACACCCTATGAAAAAGATGCTCAGCCCCCTAACATTTTGGAAAATGCAGTAAGAAGCCACAATGAAATGCCATTTCTCACAGGTAGATTGGCTAATAATAAAAAAGTCTGACAATACCAAATGTTGATATGAATGTGCAGCAACGTTTTGATCTCATGCTGCTTGTGGGATTGTAACTTAATACAAACACTTTGGAATGACATCAGGCAGAATCAAAAACTATGAAAATTGAAGGTATTTTTGAAAGTTTGCAACAAACTTATTGGATGGCAAAACTTGACCTGAATTTATGTAAGAATATTTGTAAGTTATTAACCTGCCCAATGTGATTATTCATAATTTCACTGCATGCATACATGTGTGTGCACGTATGTGTGCCTGTTTGTTATGGACTGGCTCAAATACCCTTGATACAGAAATAAAATGTTATGGTATATGCACCAAACTGTCTTTCTAAAATCAAAACTAAAAACTAAATTCTCAAATACATCTGAACCCCAGAGTTTCAGAGAAGATTTGTATTTAGATTAGTTGAATGTGTTTACATATTATAGCCTAGAATTTTCATACACACACACGTGCACACACATATACACATATACATAGATCTTAGAAAAATTCTTGACATATGTACAAAAAGTCATATAAAAGAGTATTCATATTAGTTTTTTAAATAGCAAAATGCTGAAACAAATAAATAAATTTTGGTATAGTTGAGACAATTACTTCCTATACAGTAATAGAAATGTAAGAACTAGAGCTATATGTGACCACACAAATGATTTTACAAACTGATTTTTGAGGAATAAAGCAACTCATAAATGGACATACAGTATGACACTTTATATAAGATGAAAGAACTGACATGAAAAGTCAATTTGTTTATCATTGTAATACAATCATATGTAGGGAAATCATCAAGAAATGAAAGTGGATAATGATCGTAACTTCAGTATAGTGATTGCCTGTACAGGGGAGAAAGAGGAAAGCAAAGGTTAAGGGATAAAGTGAGGTATAGAGTAGCTCCAATTCTCTTTTTGGTTCCCAAGTGTTTATATAACAATATTATATGTGTTGGGGACTGCTAGCTTTCCATAAAATTCCAATCTCCTCTTATTCCATAGAGCAGAATTTCAGCCAGTCATATTGCTAGACTACATTTGTCAATTCCTTGCACTAAGGTGTAGCCATATGACTAAAGTGTGGTCAATAGAATGATGTGTGTCAGTTCCAGGTCTAAGCACTGAGAATGTAGATATGTCTCCTCCATGCTTCATACCTCCTTTCTTTGTCCAATGGGCTTCAACCAACACATGACATTGACTCAGCTCTGAACATAAAAATTAAGACAACAAAGCATAAATTTATGACTCTTCTCAATGACTGCAAGGAAGGAAAGCTGTCTGTCATTTTGGAAAGGCAGCTTTGAAACAGTAACAACATTAGTAGTAGCACAAGAGGAAGAAAGAAACAAACTTCTATCTTGTTTATATTGTTTGTTTTATGTCTATTTATTACAACCATTTATCTTTTACTCTAATACTAATACTAATAATGAATTTTATGTCTAAAATATTCTATAATATAAAAAAGAATACCATAGCACATCTGCTATTCTATTGTTTCTCAATTTCTTAAGTAATTTAATACATTAACCTTTAAAAATCCAAAAAGTTATAAAAAGAACATGTAAGAAAATGATATATTTGTTTTATGTACATTATTTCTGTGAATAAAATTCTGTAAAGGATTGAAATTGTTTATGAATTAGCTGTAAAGATGAAAACAAACTTTAAAACCTGCTAGAGAGATTACAAATTATAATTTGTATTTCTAATTTATCTGATGTTTCTCTTCATTAATCTCTCAGTGAATTGATAGATAAAATTTAGAGAATTAAATTAATTGCTTTTTGCTGAAGATAAATGCTAACAGAGTTTAGCAATCTCTGCCTCCAATCAGTAGCATGTACCTTTATCGGACAATACAATTTATTCCACTTTTTATAAAATGTAAAAACAAAAATACTTAGCAACATGGTTATTTCATATTGGTCAAAAGAATGGTGTTGTAGATATCTGGTTATTCTAATATTATTTCTATTCCTTTCTTTTGGAAAGTTTCACTTTTCCATTGTTCGCAACTCTGTTGTCTGACAATCAAGAGGTCCCACCGTCAGTGCTGTAAATATAGGGAACTGCCTAAGGCTAAGCCTAAACATAGTGATTTTTTTCACGTGGGCACATAACCTAAGAAAATTGATGTCTATTTGGGAAAATTGATGTGGATACCAAAAGAAGGTTTTTTCCTAATTCTTTGAGAACAACAGCTATAAGGAATATATTGTATTTATTGTATCCATCAGTATTCCATCAGGAGAACAGGTGTCCCAGGCTTTCTAAGCAGAAATGGCTCCAGGACAGGCTATTTCAGGTTTACACAGCCTTGGGAATGACTAGAAGTAAAGGTTAGAGAGGCCATTGCTAGGTTTCCATAAAATCAGAAGTGCAGGATTTAAGGGAAAGCTTTCCAGTGATTTCAAATGGTAGCAGAAACAATATGGGTGATTCCAATAGAATGCCTGGAAGTTAAAACCCAAATCTTAAATGGTCTCTGCCCACATACCCACCCACAATTGGATCTTTCCAACCCTCCTGAAAATGTGCTCACTGTTACAATCTAACAGGAGACTCTGCTGACAAGGAACTCAGAAACGTGTAATTCCCAGCCAAATCCCTTGTGATGTGACAGAGAGTATAGAAGGCAACAGGGATAATACTGCTTTAGCAGCAAGAAATATGGCATAGAGACTTGGCCTGTACTCATTTAGCTTCCTTGTAGAGGAAGGCTATCTCTAAGTGTAGGTCATTTACATGCTCACCAGCAATACATAATGCATATTACTAGCAATATTTATTATTGTATTTTTTAATACTCATTCTAGTTGGTGGGAAGTGGAATGTCATTGCAATTTTTCCTGCTGTGATTTTAATAGGGTTTTCCTGAATCTATAGATTTATTTGGGGACAATTGACATATTTAACAATATAATGTCTTCCAACACATGAAATAAAGATGTCCCTTTATTTTTGTCTTATTTAATTATTCTCATCAATCTTTTATAGTTTTCAGTTTATAGATTTTGAATATCTTTTGTATGATTCATTCCAAAATATTTCATATTATGATGCTACTATAAACCATATTGTTTTAATATTTTATTTTCTATTTTTTGCTAATATGTGGAAATATATAATTGTTTTATGTATTGATCTTATATTCTGCAACCCTGATAAAATTACTTATTAGTTATAAGCCTGCTTTTTGTATGTTTCATCAGAGTTTCTACACAGATAATCATCATCTGCAAATAAATATTTCTGGATTTTTCTGACAGAAAATATGCATGAATAGTCATCTCTGTAAAGGTCGTCTGCTGTGGGCTGCATTGTGTCCCCCAAAATATACATGTTGAAGTTCTGACCCTTAATGTGATGATATTTGGAGTTGGGGCTTTGAGAGATAATTAGGTTTAGATAAGGTCATGGGAATGGGACCCTCTAGTAGGATTAGAGCCCTTACAAGCAGAGACAGCACAGAGCTTGTGCTCCCCCACACTCTCTCTCCACGCACACACATTTGGGAAAGGCCATGTGAGCTCACAGTGAGATACAAGCCAGAAAGAGAGCCTTCAACAGAACCCAATCGTGCTGGCACCCTGATCTCAGACTCTTAGTCTCTAGAACTGTGTGAAAATAAATTTCTGTTGTTTAAGCCACCCACTCTATGGTATTTTGTTTTGGCAGCCCTAGCTGACAAAGATACCTCCCAGTTGTAAAGCATTATCTTCCCATACTCAGATGAAGAACATATTATGTTCGTAGTCTACTACACTGTTCTGTTTCTGTTTGCATTAATCGGGACTCTTGGTTTTTACAGACAGAAACTCAACACAAAAAAGCTAATGAAAAAAGGAACAAATTGGCATACGTAACAGGAATGCAAAATGGTACAGCCACTTTGAAAGACAGTTTGGCAGTTTCTTACAAAACTAAACATAATCTTACCATACAAGCCAGCATTCGTGCTCCTAGGTATTTACCGAAAGGAGTTGAAAAACCTGCATACAAATATTTATAGCAGCTTTATTCATAATTGCTAAAACTTGGAAGAAATCAAGATGCCCTTCAGTAGGTGAATGGATAAATGAACTCTAGTACCTCTAGTCAATGGAATATTATTTAACATTAAAATAAAATGAACTATCAAGCCATGAAAAGACATGGAGGAAACTTACATAGTTACTGAGTGAAAGAAGCTAATCTAAAAGGACTATATACTATATGAGTCCACTATATGACAATTTGGGAAGGCAAAACTATGGAGACAGTAAAAGATCAGTAGTTGTCATGGGTTTGGGGGAAGAGAAGGAAAAATAGATAGAACCCAGAGGATTTTTAGAGAAGTGGAATTATTCTGCATAATAACATAATGGTACATACATGTCATAATACATTTGCCAAATTCATATACAACACTTGAGAGTGAACCGTAATATTAACTATAGGCTTTGGGTGATAATGATATATCAATATAGGTTTGTGGATGGTGACCAATATACCACTGTGATGCAGGATGTTGATAATGGGAGAGGTTTTACATGTGTGAGGGTGAGGGTATATGTGAATGTTCTATAATTCCTGTTCAATGTTGCTGTGGATCTAAACCTGCTATAAAAAATAAAGTCTATTTTTTTAAAAAAAGCTAACCATATACTTGGTGTATAACCCAACAATTCTATGCCCAGGAATGTACTCAAAAGAGATGAAATTTATGTCCAAAGATGGTTGAACCATTAGTGTACATACTTGAAGGTAGGGAGGAATAGAAAATAGGTAAAGAACGATTAGGGTTGGAGTGTGGGTAAAATACACGCACCTGTTTATGGCAGCATCGTTCATAGATGCCAAACATTGGAAACAATCTAAATACTCATCAACAGGCTAATGAATAAACTGAATGCACATGTCCATAGAATGAAACCCCATTCAATAATAAAAAGAAATGAAATACTGATACATGCTACAACATGGGAGGACCTCGAAAATATCATGCTAAGTAAAAGAACTTAGATGCAATGTCGTATATGATGTGATTCCATTTATGTGACATGTCCAGAAAAGAAAAATCTAGAGAAACAGAAAAATGGTAAGTGGTTGCCTGGAGCTGAGGTTGAAAAAGGAAAGTGCAAAACAGGAAGGGGAATATTTGGGGGATGATAACATGTTCTAAAATTGTATTTTAATGGTTGGCAACTCTAAAAATTTTAAATTTAATTTACAAATAAAATGTGTGATTTTTACATTATGTAAATCATACCTCAATTAAGCTGTTAAAAAACCCTGGGAATTTTCTTTTAGCAATTTTTAAGCTGATTCTAAAATTCATGATGAAATGCAAAAGACCTAGAATAGCCAAAACAACTATTAAAAAGAATATATTCAGAGAGCTAGTACTACCTGATTTCAAGACTTATAATAAAACTATAGTAATCAATACAGAGTGGTATTTCTATCAAGATAGATAAATAGATGAATAGAATTAAATATAGAGTTCATACTATGCCCACATATATAGACAAATGATTCTTGACAAAATACAAAGGCAAATCAGTAGAGAAAGGGTAGCCTTTTCAACTAATAGTACTAAATTGAATATTTTTATGCAAAAAGTGAATTTGATCAACATCTTACAACAAATTTACAAATGAACTCAAAATTGATATCATAGACCTAACTTTAAAACCTAAAACTATAAAACTTGAAGAAGAAAGCATATGTGCACAAATATTTGTGGCAATTTTATCTGAAATAATCAAAAGCTGGACACAACAAAAATGCTATCAACAGATGAATGGATAAACAAATTGTGGCATAGTCATACAATGGAATATCACTCAGTAATGACAAGAAATCAACTACTGATACACTTGACATAGATAGATCTCAAAAAAAATTATGCTACTAAAGTTGGATGAAAAGAGAGTACATACCATATTATTCCATTTTTATAAAACTCTGAAGGTGTAAACGATCTGTAATGACAGAAAACTGATTATTGGTTGTCCAGGAAGGGCAAAGAGCCAAGTTGGGAGGGAGAGATTGCAAGAGGACATTAGGAAACTTCAAAGAGTGGTGTAGAAGTTTATTGTCTTGATGATGGTGATAGTTTCACAGATGTATAACTGATGATGGTGATAGTTTCACAGATGTATAACTATGTGAAAATGTATCACATTGTGTATTTATTATATGTCAATTACACTTCAATCAAATGATGAGGGAATAAGGAATGCAAGATAACTTTACAGAGGAAGTCAGGAGCCAATCCAATCAGGCCTAGAAGGGTTTTTAAGGATTAAAAAAATTTTTAAGTAGAAAGGGAAACCATTGAAATATTTTAAGGAGGAACAATAAACATTTCAAATAGCCTATTATTTGTTGATGATGTTAGGAGAAAACAACGTGACCCACAGTAGATAATTTTCCTTTACAAGTAGAGTAGTCATGCTGATGGAAGAAGGATACAGTCCACCCAAAACTCCTGCCATGAAAATGTAATGTTTCACCAAAGGGTTGGGGGCTCTCAGGAAGTTATGAAAGAGCATTGACTAACTGTAGGATGATTGAACCAGTAGTGTATATGCTTGAGGTTAGGAAGGAATAGAAAATAGGTAAAGAATGATTAGGGTTGGAGTGTGGGTAAAAGAAGCTGCCTAACTTCAACATTTTGTTAGTACTTCTCTTGCAAGTACCTCAAAATTCAAAAATATCTTTTCAAGTCAGCTTGGTCCTGTGACATTCCAGTGAGTTTACTTTGGACAAATTTTATGCTCTAATGAAAGACTTAGTATTACATCAATCTTATCCAAATTAACAGTCATATTTCTTAGTATGATCCTTTATTCCTCTTTAGTGTATGAGATGTTGCCTTGAGAACACATGATAAAGTTCTTTTTTTCCCCTGTACTAAGAACGTATGAAAAGTTTAAATTAGCAGTAAGCCAGAAGGAAAAAGACATTGGAATGTAGTGATCATGAACTATCACAAACATAGCTGTGCTAAAGTAGATCTATAATTAATGATAACGTAAACAGAGTATTAAAGGTTCTTGTACTGTTTTGAATTATTAATGTAAATCAACTATATAAAGCCCAGGTCTTGGCTCACCCTCCAATATAATAGTTTTCCATGTTCTCTTTCCTGTCAATTTACTCAAAAGAGTAGCCTGCTTTCCCCAAGAACAGAAGATAAAAAGGACATGTCTCCTAATGAAAGCCATTTGTAACAAGAAACAATCTTTACTTAAGAAGGAAGTAAAAAGTTCAATAAAGTAATTAGGAAGTTAAAAATGCTCTTTAAATTACACCTTTTGAAGCCTTCACTTGATGTACTCTGCATCCAAAGTTGATCGTTTATAACCTAAGCATGTGGAATTGATTTCTATCCTCAGGATATACATGCAAGGTTCTACTTATTCATCAGATCCAGGAATTTGCAGGATATGACAGACAAAATAAAAGCTAAAGTGTTAATCCTATTGCCGACCCCTGTACTACTGCAAAAATTTGCCTTTCTAGCAATGAAGCTAGAAATGTTATTTAGTAACGATTTGTACATAAAAAGAAGTTCATGTGCTGATTAAACAGGACCCTACCGAGTACAGATAAAGTCTTGATTCTCAGCTTTAAAACAGAAAAGTGTTCACCAGATATTTAATGATATCTAAGAACTGTCCTTGGGGGTGGGAGGGAGGGTTATTATAATAACGGTTTATAATAACATTTTTTAAAATTTTTCATTAAAATGCCTTTAATAATTGGCTTATTTTTGATCACTTTTTAAACCACATTAAAATCCTTTTAAAATTAACTTTTATGGAATGCTCACTTGCCAAAATGTTAGCAGAACAATTTGTGGATAAGACAAAATTGTTTATTGCTTACCACAACTGGGAAGAACACTATCTTAACAGAGTCTGATAACATCTTAATGGGGAAAATCAAAATGGAAGTATTTATTGAAGATGTGAATTCTGGTTGAAGGCACATTATTGTACTGGGAGTAGGACTGATCACAATTCTCTTTTCATATATTTTTTTAAATACTGTGGTAACATTGACGTCTCAATGTCCATTACAGTGTTTTAGATTTCCCTTTTTGGGGGATAAGGATTTATTGTTCCATGAATTTTTGAATACCCTACCACACTTAGCACACTGGTCTTGCTCATAGTATATGATCAATAAAGATATGTTTTAAATTATGTATGGATTAAAAGTAAGAGATTTTGATTTTCCTGTTTTCTTATTAATTTAAAATGTCACCATCAAAAATATTATCCTTAATGTCTAAAATAATTTTGATGCACATTGAATTTCTCTTCTTAAGGCTTCATCAGTTGGATTGAAACATTTATCTTGACTTGATCATTATGTTTATAACCTCCATTAAATTCTAGCCAGGACAATTCAGCAATGTCTTACATAACAAATAATAAAGCACTTTCATCAAAAACCCTTGAAACTAATATAATGTGATGTTCCTGAACCAATGTAATGAGATGTCAATTGATCAAACTGTCCAGATGCTTAATATTAAAGTATTGATAGCTTGTAAAACAGTTCCAAATGATATATAAAATCAAATTAAACATTTATAAAAACAAATGGGAATTTCCTTTTATGGAATTTTCCACATGAGAGTAATTTAATTCCACTTAAAGTCTAACCTCAGGTTTTAATCTTTGCTATCTGGGTACTAGGCCTCAGGAATGAGAGTTCTTATTTATTGAAACCATAGAAAGGACAAAAGCCACTTTTTAGTAGCCACTTGAGAATATCTAATATTATTATACATACTGGGTAACTAATACATCAAGCTCTTTCTATTTTTAACACTACAATTGGCTAACAATTGCTGTTCAAAACAGCTTTCCACATAGAATTCTTTTCCATCCTCCCTTTTTAAGATTATGAGGAGTTTCACAGAGTAAGTGATCAAATATGTTACATGCTTATCTCCATTCTTCTATTTTCAGGAAAAGAACTTATCTAGGCTTTCATAATAGTAATGGGGAATCAGTAGGCATAGGTTCTAATTTTTCTTAGCCACAACTTCTTTAAGTTTCTTAACTACTTTAAGCCTCTCTTTACTCTCTCACAAGGGAGGAGATCAGACAGGAACTTAGTTTTCTAAACTGTATTCAACATGGTATACATAACAAACCATTTTTCCTTCCCCAGCATAATCCCTTGAATATACTTTACACAAGATTAAATAGAATTACTGGAATGCTACCTGTCATTGTATTTCTTTCTTTTCTACTCAAAGACAGCATAATGAGTGATAATGTCACTATTACAAAAATAACTTTGAATCCACTCTAAAGTGCATAAGAAAGTAAATTGTTCCAGAACTACAAATTTATTGTGACAGATGTTATAACTGCTTATGATACATTAGGATGTTATATCGTGGTTGAGAACCAAAGGATTAAGTTATTTCCTAAATTATTTCTAAAGCCTATGAAATCCAATACAACATACCATGTTGAATGCAATATATGACCCCCAGGAGCACACTCCAAGTACCATGCAAAGATGTGGGTGCTGTAGACAGCAGGGCACATGGCAAGAGGTAGGTCAAGGGAGAATTAAAACAGCAAGCCAACCTTGCTATGTCTTCCTGCAGTACCACAAAAACTATATTGGCTTCCAACTGTCTTCTATCTCAGAAGGTCTTACTATTGCTACAGTCAATTTGCATTTGACTGCATTATTAACATCTTAGCCTTCTAGAATTATTAAGAATTGTGCAGGCCATTGTGACCTTGGGCAAAATTTCCTACAATTGTGGTTTCTGTATTCTAAGAGCTTATACTTTGTGCCAGTCCTCTCCAGTGCAGGCAATTAAGGAAAGAACACATATTAACATATGACTAAATAAAACCTAAAAATTTATTTTTTGCATCAAAAGTACATTCCCCAAAAAGTGTGATTGCAATGAAGTATAAATGACCAATAGTTTGAATATAATAGGCAGGCAGAACAAATAAATTTTACCTGAATAAATAGATTTAATATAAATCACTAGGGGTACTGTGCCTATGACATCAGCAAGGTCAAGAGATCTGTTTGTATTCATCAAAATTGTCTAAAAATAATTTCAAGGAAAGCCTACTAATTTCTTTCATCAGTGACTCCACTCTCCTTTACAGGGTTAAGATCTGATGCTTTCAATTCTATTTTTTGCTTGCCCTATCCCAGAGACCTTATTGCCTAAGGAGACTGGGGAATAGAAAAAAGAGGTAATATGGAAGGACTTATTGTGAAATTCTTTTTCAGAATGACTGTATTATACGTGAGGAATTTGCTAGTCAATGTGAAAAAGAGCATCAAGCTGTTAGGACTGAGTATTGTCCAAAAGCATGAAGACTGCACTCCCAAGAGCAATCAGAGAAGATTCCACCTGAAAGGATTTTAATAGAGTGGAAGAAAAACATAAGAATCTATTAGTTGATCAAATAGCTAAAAGCACACCCTAGTACAACCAACTAAAAGCTTATATATGCTCTGAAGATGATAATAAAGCTTGTGATAAAGTTGATGGTTATAAAGTGCCTAAAGACACTTTATTCTCCCCTGATGGAAGAATCCTATAATTTCCTCTTATTATAAGCCATATTTTTGCATCTCTGAGAATGGCAATAAAATGATCTTATTGGATTTCAAAGTTCTTCCATGAAACACTTGTACACACCCTACATGGGCTAAATTCTTCCATAATATAACTGATGAGAAATGAATTAGTGGGAAAAAAAGCTTCCCAGGATTTAATGTGTTTTGGATTTTTAGCAACTCATTTTGGGGAAAACCAGCACATCGTTTTAGAATGGATAAAAAAAAATGGAACAGATTATGGAAACAATCTAACAATAATCTGCACCACTTGGAATAATGAGCTAATTTACACTGCTTTCTATTAAGAGAAGGCAATATAATTTTTTTCCTTCTTTTAACAAAGGGAGAAGTACTCTTCAGAAGGCCAGACAGCCGCTCAAAGAACATCGCATCAGACTTGATTTATTACTGAAAATCGTGGGAACAAGCCTGGTTTCTGGTCTACATGAAAATATTATTTCTACTTAGAAATCAGTTGATGGTTTGGTATGCTTGTTTTTCTGAAGATATTGATATTTTCATTATGTCTACAATATTGCTTTCTATTATTTTAAGATATTATGGCACATACATTCATATGTTAATTAAAATTATGCTTTTGACTTTTTAAAAATTAGAAATTATTGCACACACATTTTAAAAACTCTGGAAAACAAAAAATAAAAGGATGAAAACATTTTAAAAAATAAATAGAATCCTACATTTCACCACCAAGAGACAAATACTGTAGTTAGTTAATTTTGCATATCAACTTAGCCAGGCTATGGTGCGCAGTTGTTTGATCATCAGCATTTCTTAGCTGTTGCTGTAAAGATAAATTTTACATTTATAATCAGTTGACTTTAAGTAAGGCAGATTACCCTCCATACTGTAGATGGGCCTTATCCAATCAGTTGAAAGGCTTAAGAGTAAAAACCAGTTTCTCAGAAAAAGAGGATTCTGCCTTGAGACTATAACATAGAAATTCTGCCCGAGTTTTCAGGCTGCCGGCCTGATCTATGAAATTCAGACTCAAGACTGCAATGTTAACTTTTGCCTGAGTTTTCAGCTGGCTGTCCTGTCCTATGGATCTCAGACTTGTCAGTCACCAAAATCACATAAGCCAATTCTTTAGAATTAAAATAATACATATATAATATATATGTGAATAAATAAATATCATATAGATGATACATATGTGTATATATTATATAGATATATGCATCTGACATATATATCTACATCCGTGTATATACACACATACTGTGTATGTATATATACACTGTATATATACATATACAGATGTAGATATAAATACACATAGATATTTATGTACGTGTATATATTTACACACACACACACATACTGTTGGCTTCTGAGGAATCACAACTAAGTCCCTTTCTGAGAAATGCAGTAATTCAAAAGGTATAAATACGCAGTGCCCAAGTTTACTCCTGGCATCATGTCCCCAGTGACCAGTTAATATGAGGGTACTGCCACAAACCAAAGAATGCCAGGAACCACCAGAAGCTGGAAGAGGCGAGGAAGAACTTTCTCCTTGAGCCTTTGGATGGAGCATGGCCCTTCTGACACGATTTCAGAAGTCCAGCCTCCAGAATTGTGAGAGAATAAATTTCTGTTCCTTTAAGCCACTCAGTTATGATAACTTGCTACAGAAGCCTTAGGAAACTAACATAAGTCCCCAATAAAAAATCTTGCTTGTAACTCTCTATCTTTGAGTCTCATGCTGAGAAACATGACCCAAAGCAGTGGGTATCAGGAGAGGTCCTAGGAAATAGGATCCAAAATAGAACTTTGCAGCAAGGTCACCAGCTAATTGGCTCATAATAAGGGCCCCTTTTCTTGAAGTAGAAGAAACAATAACATTTCCAAATATGCCATAACTGTAGAATTGTTAAAGTTTTCACCCATGGTAAATGGGGAAGGTATACTGGTGGAAGTTAATGTACCCGTTGATTCATCTGTCAGGTGCTGAGAAACTAGAGAGGAACTGTAACCCTAAGTAATCTTACAGATCTATGGAATCAGATAGCTCTTTCTGAGGGCTATTAATACTGTGTTGACAAATGAAGGTTGAAGGTAATTAATCATCAATTAAAGGCCTCTTTGGCAGCATATAAAAGCCAGAGGACCTCTCTGGTAGCATATAAAGTGGCTTCTATATCTTGCAGCAAAGCTGAAGACATGAGTAAATCCACAGTAAAATACCCAGATGCTCCTTTTTCCTACCACCGTTAACAGCAGAGCCTCTCCTTCAGCTCACATTTACAGTGGCAGGGGGAGTCCCTATGACTAGCTGGAAGATGAGAGAAAAGACCTAGTTTGATTTATGGGTAGATTGGGTAAGTGTGTGGGTCCAAGCCAAAAGTGTATTACAGTTACCTGTCAACCCCATTTAAGAGAGGTACTAAAGGAGGGTGATGAAGAGAAATCTACCCAATGGACAGAGATTTGGGGCAATGCCCTGGGCTATATACTTTGTGTGGAAAGAGAAATGTCCCAAAGTAATAATATACATAGAGTCATTAGCACTAAAAGGACTCTATTGGTGGTCAAATGGAAAAAAAATTTGTGGAAAGGAGATCTGTGAACGTACCCATCTGGGTGAGACCCAAGTGCGAGGGTCTTTGTATTAATGTTAAAGTCCACCACAGAGCATCCATCATTAAGGAGCATTAAAGAAGCAAGTAGAGAAAATAACTCAACTAGCTTAACTTAGCTTGTCTTTGGATGGAATGCCATCAACCATTCCAGTGCTGTCCCCATATGTTCAAGTAACCATGATGGCAAGGGATGAAGGCTTGGCCTAGGCTCAATAACATGGTGGCCCAATCACAAGGCCAATCTAGATCCTACAACTGCTGAACATCTAATGTGCTAGTCACCAACACAGCACCATTGCTTGAGGAATGTACCAGACTATTGGTGGCAAGTTGATTTACACTGGATTCATTCTGCTGTGGAAGGAGCAGGGATTTATCTAGACTAAAAACAATGTATATTCCATGTATAATATGCCTTTTCTGCCTTTAGCGCCTCAGCTAACACCAGTATCCAGAAGTTTACAGTGTCAAATCCACCGACACGGCATTTGACAAAATATCACCTTGCACCAAGAGACCCACTATCAAGGCAAAAATTGCACTGGACAAAGTTAAACAGTCAAGAAAAGCTTTTCTCAAAGCTAATTACAATAGGGGAGAAATGACAGAGGCCAGTCTGAACTCAACAAAAGGCAGGAGGTTTTCCAATTGCTGGGGTGAGTGCGTGGAAAAATACCGATGATGTGTGGTGGGGAGGTTGATCATTGGGATATGTCAAATATTAATACACAGAGTTATTCCTGAGTTTGCAAGTATTTTTCTGTGATTAGGCCATCTGTGTTTGCTAACTGGCGCTCACTGAAGTTAGGTCTTACCCTCCCACCTAGATTGGGAGATAGGGACACTCTCTTCCTTGATGATTTCATTTCAAAGGGATGGCTCCCAGGTCCTTAAGAAAGACATTCTGGGATGTAAAACTGGCAAGAGGATTTTTTAAACGTTTACATCTCAAAGGGGCAGAGAAAGAACTTACCCTTACGAGTTTTCTGAAGTGTTCTAAAGAAAAGGAAGGTCAGGGCCTAGAACCTGTCTAAAGTTTAGTCAAGCTTTGGGGAACACTCTAACAAATAAACTGACAGCATGATAGATCAATGGAATGATCTTTGGACAACACCCTTAAAGTATTGGCTTAGAGATACAATAATGCAATAGGGAATCATCCTCAAGGATGCAGTATACATCTTAAATCAATAAATATCACATGATGCTGTATCCCTAACAGGTAGAGTATATAAGCCCAGGAATCAAGGGGTTGAAGTAGGTAGGAGTGGCATAGCTTACCATCACTCCCTGTGACTTACTTGGGGAGCTTGTGATTCTTGTACTTGCAAATTTAATTCTGTGGGAGATTATAATTTAGAGATCATGATTCTCAGAAAGGAAATGCATCTGCAATGGGACACAGCAATATTCCCACTCAATGTCATGCTCCAGCTGTTGCTCTGCCACTTCAGGCTTCTCATGCCAAGAGACAGTCTCCTACTGACTGCAATTGCGTGCATCCCTTCTCAACATGTAGAATCACACTGATAGCTTAAAACTTGCCAAAGTAGGAGTAGTTAACAATGGAAATTGCAAATGCTATGAATTAGGGCTCCCCACCCCTCCCCCCGGAGTTGGCTGTCAAATGTTTACGAGCACACCATTGACAGCAGGCAAGGAAACAAGTCCTCACCCTAGTGGGAGTGATTGACCTTAAAATCAGGAAGAGAAGGTATTTCATTGGCAATAGCAGTGGTGACTCTTTGAACTCAAAGAACCTTGACCTAGACTGAGGGCCCTGAAAATCTCCTGATAACTTCCATGTGTCAGAGAAGTAGTTATTACTCCCACTCATTGCTAAGGAAAATCTCTAGACATATTCACCACAAAGACTCTTGACCTTTTGGCCCCAGAAAGTTGGAAAGTGTTACTTTTCTCTTTATTTTCCCCAAACCACCCATTCACCCATTCTCTCCACAGCAGGAAGGATAGTGGGAAGGGCCATTTCCTTCATGGGAAACCCCACCCTCTCTCACAGGATGTGGACAGATGTTTTGGGGGTTTGGGTTGTTTTTTGTTTTCTGTGTGTTTTTTTGGCATAGACAAGGCAATTCCCATAGTTTTCAATATATTTCCTGAAATTGGTATTGTTCTGTCTAAAACAAAATCATGTAGGGAAAAGCAACTCAACAGTCTAAATCTTTAGGAGAATATTTTCTCTAATTCTTCAAGGACAAAGTCTGGCTGAAGATAAACCCAATTCATGTTACATTTTATATCTCACACCATAGTATTTACATTTGAAATTATCGCTCCTAAGTTAGATAGGTAGTTATCTTATTTTCTTGTAACTATCTTAATAATTTTTTCTAAAACAGAGCATGACTGTTTAAAAAGTAACTAACTCCTTGATCTTCAGGCACAATTTGGCCACAATTATCAGTTCACTTGCTGTAAAAAAAATAAATAAGGAAAGAAAAATGTCCCTCTTTCACTACTCCTACACACTTCACTTTTTCCATTCTAAAATGCATTTTTAAATGTGAAGATATCTTAGAGCATATCACAATACTTACACTTAAGATACTATTCCTCTTTTTCCCCCACATGCTCTTATTATATTAACAAATTGTAAATATACAAAATGGGATATATGAGATATATAACAATTTGCCTACCAAATGTATTCTTACATATAGTTTATGTTTCCAATTGCATGTTGTATATAGGAAAATAGTAGAAAATCAAAAAATCTTAGGCCATATCCATTACTTTTTTTGGGAAAAAATTTCTAGAAAAGTAATTATGATTTTGACTTGAAAAGTATGCAAAATTCTAAAATTTTGCTAATCTTGCTAAGTCAACTTTTAGAAGAGTATTTGAAATTTATATATTTCACAATTGTGTATGAGGGCATTCTTTCCCTGTCCTATTTGCAACCAATTCTACTTAAAATTTAAAAATACCTGTGTGGTGGCAGTCACTTTGTTCTAATTCATATAACTGCAGAAGCACTCAGGTACCATGCGTATTTGAATTATCTATGTCCCATGAAATTATCCCACTGTAGTGGTTGAGAGAATCCTAGGTGCCTGTTATGGACAGAATTGTGTCCCCTCAAAATTCATATATTGAAGCCCAAACCCTTAATGTGACTATATTTGGAAATAGAGCTTTTAAAGAGGCAATTAAGGTTAAATTAAGTCATAAAGGAGGGGTACTAATCCAATATGATGGGTGTCCTTATAAAAAGAGGAAGAGATGCCAGGGTTGGGCACATACAGAAGAAAAGCCTTGTAAGCACACAGTGTGAAGACAGTTATCTGCAAGTCAATGAGATAGGTCTCAGGAGAAACCAAACTTGCTGATGACTTGACCTTGGATTTCCAGCCTCTGCAATAGTAATAAAATAAATTTCCATTGATGAAGCCACGCAGTCTGTGGTATTTTTTAATGGCAGCTCTATGATACTAATACATTGCCTGATAGAGTGGACATGATTCCAGCCACAGCAAGAAAGGCTTGGAGAGACCCTGACCTGGTTGTTGGCAAAGAGTGAAGCCTGAGGATGCACTTTTGAGCAGAGGTGGAGTATCACAGGTCAAGGCTCTCACAACAGGTGTGTGTATGAAGAAGGCCCACCCCAGTACAATGTATGACCCTGTTTGAAAGATATTTCCCCACTGGCTGTGAACCCAGGAAGAAGCCACACGTGGATTAGGTATGTAGGAGAGGCTTCTGGTTCAGAGCAAACCTTCACCAACACCAGAAACTGCATAGTGGGAAGATACAATTAAGAAGGAAAGAAGGCTCAGGCTCAGTTTTAAAGAACTGCAGAATCTACCTGTCACAGAAGCCCTTCACATTGGGGAGAGTAAGAAGGATTTTCCCAACCAGCTCAGGTCTTCTCAAGGTCACTCACAGTGAGGGAAGGGGTGCTACACAGGAGCACCAAGTGGGAGGAGGCCTTTCCCACTGGACAAAGGCACGACAAATGTGCTGAGTATGGGAAAGCTTTCAATCACAATAGATGTTTGTTCAACACCAGAGAATATACACTGGATAAGATCCTTATGAATACAGTGAATGCAAAAAATTATTTAACTGTAAATCCAACTTTATCATACATCAAAGAATTCACAGGAGAAATACCTTATGTGAGCAGCAATTGTAGGAAATTCCTGGGCCAGTGCTTCAACATTACTCAACACAAAACAGTTCATTCTGGGGAAGGGCATTTTGGGTGCAGCGAATGGGTGAAATCTTTTATCCACAATTCCACACTTACTAAGCACTACAGGGTTCACACTGGGGAATTCAAAAGGACATTTTAAATGCAGCAAATGTGGAGATTTTTTTTCAAATCTCCAGCCTTATTAAACATCAATGTATTTACAATGGAGAAAAGCCTAATTAATGGAGCAAATGTGGGGAATTCTTTATCTATACCCCTAGCCTCATTCAACACCAGAAAATGTAGCAAGGTCTTATGAGTGAAGCAAATGTTGAAAATGATTTAGAAATAATTCCAACCTCATTTGACACAAAAAAGTTTACTACAGAGAAAAGCTTTATGTGGGAAAAGCTTCAAATGGCTGCTGTGATTAAGCAGCAGAAAATTCACAATCCAAATAAGCATCATAAATGCCATAAATGTGGGGAAAGCCTTTAGCCATGGCCTAACCTTATTTGGCACCAGAGTTTATACTGGAGAAAGACTTTAGGAATGCAGGAAATAAAACATAATCTGACTTACACTAGAGAGAAGCCTGCAAGTAGTCATTATGGTTGAATCTCATTCCTGATATGCACACTAAGGAGATTCTTACGAGTATGAGGTATATTGAACACTTTCTGGAGCTAAGTTGCATGTCCTCACCTGTCCAAGGACTTTACCTGAGTTATGCAGCCACCTCTACTTGTGACAGAATCGATTTCAACTCTACCAGCTGGCAGGTATCCAAAGTGTGCATCAGCAGACCTCTGTGACCTCTCACTAATTCCTGTAGGGAATCTTGAGTAGCCTGATTCCACTGGGGGTTCCTGTCTATCCCCCACCTATTTTACTCATAGACAAGAGCCATCTGTCTTAATCTCCTCCTATTCATCCATTGGTGAGAGAGGGAGTCCCACTCCAGGGTTATGGGGATGGCTGAATACATGAAGCCCAACACTATACAGATGAGATCAATAGCAGTTTATTAGTCACATACACCCACAGCCCAAGAGAGGAAGATGATGCACACTGCACAGGGCCACACAGGGGTTGCATTTGGGAACAGGGAGATAGGCTTTGTAGTTTCAAGATGGTGAGGTGACTCCTGTTTGCCACAGGCCAGCAGGGAACTGAAACCTGCTTGTCAGAGATAAGTGGGCACTGTGCATAGTCCCCTTGATAAGGAGGGTTATTAGGCTAGGGACCTTTTCTGTGGGAGTGGGGGAAATTTTCCATTAGGCCATTCAAGTTCCTCCTGGTTTCACCAGATATCAAGGCAGCACATCATAATGGGCCTTAATTTTAGGTCTTATACCACATCATCCTTAGCCAAGAGGACCTCAACTTGGTTCTGCTAACAGGTTAAAGAGAAGGTTTACCTTCTTTATGGACATTGTTGGTCTTAGAGGATGCTCACTGAGAGATTTTTTTTTCCAGTTTACATGCCATCCAATCCAAGAACAACCTGCTTCACAGTGCTCTGGTTTCTGTGATCATAAAAGACTTATTTTTTAAAAAAAATAATAATTAATAGACTTTACTTTTGGGGGCAGTTTTAGTTTTACATGAAATTGAACAGATAGTATAGAGAGCTCCCATATACCACTTCTCTCCTCTGCTCACAGCTTCCCCTATTATTAACATCTCGCATTACTGTAGTAAATTTGTTACAACCGATGAATCAATATTGATTCATTATCACTAACTGAAGTCTATAATTTACACTAGATTTCATTCTTTTTGTTGTATAGGTTTTGACAAACGTATAATGTCGTATATCCAGCATCACGGTATTATGCAGAATATTTTCACTACCCTAACAACCCTGTACCCCACCTATTGATCTCTTCCTCTCTCCCACCAAACTCTTGGAAACCACTGATCATTTTACTATAGTAATAGTTTTGCCTTTTCCAGAATGTCACATAGTTGGAATTATACATATATATAGCCTTTTAAGACTGGCTTTTTTACAATATGTACTTACAGTTCCTCCATATCTTTTTGTGGCTTGATAGTGCATTTATTTTTATTGCTGAATAATATTCCATTTATGGGTATGTGCACCACAGTTTGTTTATCCATTCACTTTTTGAAGAACATTTTGGTTGCTTCTAGTTTAGGGCAATTTTGAATAAAGTTACTATAAAGAAACAAACAAAAGTTGTACTAGTCTAATGGGTAAAAATATCATCATTGCTTTATTTGCATTTGTTTGCATTTATTTAATTTTTAAGTGAGAGTGAACAGTTTTCTAAGTTATGTAGCCATTAGTTTTTCTTTTGTCAACTGCCTATATCTGCTTTTGGACTTTTTAAAATATTTGTATCTACAGCTAGTTCTTATTGAATGCATCACAATGTAAAAGGGACAATGTACCTATTCTTTAACCCTATATCTACCTTATGATTTGGTTTTATTATCTAAGATAGTTCACAGTGAAGAAATGATAGCAAGGAAAGCTTACACAATTTCATGTATCACACAGTGAGTGAGTATGGAAGGCAGACTGAACTGATTCCAAAGACTGGTTCCAAAATCTAAGCCCTTAAACACTCTTCGATATCTTCTCTATTGATGTGTGCATAGGTATCTTCGGTATCTTCTCTATTGATGTATTGATAGAAGTATTAATAGGTAGTTATTAATTATTAATCTCAACTATGTCATAAATTGTACATCTATCCAAAATTTATATTACCAGCCCTGACATGGCCTCTGATCTACAGAATACTTCATATTTCCAATTGAAGGTTCAATAGATACCTAAAACTCAACATTACTCCCTTCCCCTAAAACTTTTTCTCCTCCAATCTTCCCCATTTTAGTAACTGATACCACCATCCATCAGTTCTAAAGTTTAAAAAAAAAGGTGCCATCCTTATTCTGTCTTTCACTTTCTAGATTATACTCATCAACAAGTCTTATTGACACTATCTTCAAATTATATTCCAGTGCAATCATTTCTGATCATTTCTACTTCTCACACGCAAGTCTAAGCCATCACCATCCCTTGCCTGACCAACTGCAATAATGTCCTAATAGTTTTCATATTTTTATTTTTGAGGTATAATATATACACAGTAAACTATAAAAAGTGAAGTATATAGACATATGAATTGTGTATGTATCAAGAATCAAGATAAAGAAAACTCAGCATTTCTAAAGCTTACCAATTTCACTTCCCAAACAATAAACTTTCTTCCTTCCACAGAGGTATAAATATTTTCACTTAATCACTACAGATAAGTTTTTACTGCTTTTGAACTTTAGAATGGAATCATACAGTTTGTACTCTTTTCTCCCTAGTTAACTTCAATCAACATGTTGAGATTCATCCATACTATTGAATGTAGTAATTGTTCCTTGTTTTTATGCAGTATTCAATTATATAACTATAGCACAAATTATTTATCAATTTTAGCATTGATGGAAATTCAGATCATTTCCAGTCTTTGGTTATTAAGAAGAAGTAGCTGGGCATTGTGGCACACGCATATAGTCCTAGCTACTTGGGAGGCTGAGGCAGGAGGATTGCTTGAGTCCAGGAGTTTGAGGTTGCAGTGAGCTATGATGATGCCACTGTGCTCTAGCCTGGGCAACAGAGCAAGACTCTGTCTCAAAAAAAAAAAGTAGCAACTAACATTATTACACATGTCTTATGATGTTCATATGCATATATTTCCCTTGATTATTTACCAAGAAGTGAAATTGGAGGGTTATAAGGTAAACATATATTAAATATTGAGCTTCAGTAGATATTGACAAACACCAATTATACTCCTGTCAAAATGTATATACATCCTTGCCAACTCTTGACTTCGTTGGTCATTTTGCATTTTAGAAATTGGGGTAGAAATGCATTAGTAACTCATGTGGTTTTAATTTTCATTTCCCACAGGAGTATTGGGTGAGCACCTTTTCATACACTTATTGGCTATTTGGACAACCTCTTCTTTGAGGCTCCTGTTCAAGTACTGTGTTGTTCAATTTTCAGATATTTGGAATTTTTCTAGTTACCTTTCTGTTATTCATATTTAGTATAACTCTACCATGGTCAGAGAATATATATGGCATAACTTAAAACTTTTGGAATTTGTTAAGGTTTGATTTACATCTCCATGTGCATTGAAAAAGAATGCATTTTCTTTAGTTATTTTGCATAGAAAGACATAGATATAGATATGGATATGGCTATAGATACAGACATATTTAAACAGAAATAGAGAGATAAAGTTGGATAAAATATTTTCCAAATCTTTTATAGTCATACATATTTTGTTTACCTTTTATATCAGTTTCTCAATAAGGTGTCTCAAAGTCACAGGTTAAGACTGAGAGGCTGTATATTTCTCTTATTAAATTTGTCAATGTTTTTGCTTTACATATTTAAAACTATGATATTAAGTACATATAAACTTAGAATTGTTTTGTCTTCCTATTGAATGAATGCCTTTATTATTATGAAACATTCCAATTTAACTTTTTAAAAAAAAATCTATGTTCTCTGAAATTAAAATATCCTTGTCCTTAAATTGTCCTTTGTCTTATGTTAAAACAACCAACCAAGATTTCTGGTCAATAGTGTTTGCTATATCTTTTTCCACCTCTTACTTTCAATTTAACTTTGTTCTTATACGTAAAGTAGGTCCAATTGCCATATAAATAATATATTGTTGGTAAATTTTTTATCTAATATAGCAATTTTTGCCTTTGAATAAAGTGTTTAGGCAATTTACTTATTTTAAATAAACTTTGAATTCTAGAACAGATTTAGATTTAGAGAAAAATTGCAAAGAATGTAGAGTTCTCACATACTCTGCACCCCATTTCCATATTATTAACATCTGACATTAGAATGATAAGTTCATTACAATTAATGAACTAATATTGATACATTATTGTTAACTAGAGTCCATATTTTATTCATATTTCCATAGTTTTTACCTAATGACCTTTTTCTATTCCTGGATGCCATCCAGGACACCATATTAGACTTATCTCCTTAGGCTCCTCTTGGCTATGACAGTTTCTGAGACTGCCCATACTTTTTATGACCTTGACAAGTTTGAGGGGTACTGGTCAGGTATCCTGTAGAATATCTCTCCATTAAAATGTGCCTGATGTTTTTCTCATAATTACACTGGGGTTATATGTTTTTGGAGGAAGACAACAGAGGTAAAATGCTATCCCATCAAGTATACATACTATTGGCATGACTTAATCACCATTAATGTTAACTTTGATCAGCTGACTGAAGTAATGTTATTGGGTTTCTTCACTGTAAAGTTACTCTCCCTCCCTCCATTTGTGTATCTGTACCCTTTGAAAGGAAGTAACTATTTACAGCTCACACTTTAGGAGTAGGGATTTATGCTCCAGGTTCTTTAGGGCAGAGTATCTACTTAAATTATTTGGAATTGTTCTATGAGGGAGATTTTTATATGCTCCTCCTTTATTCATTTATTTATATGGTATGATCTCATAAATACTTATTTTATACTTTATTTGCTCAAATTGTTCCAGCTTTGGCCATTGGGAGCTCTTTCAATTGGCTCTTACGATTGATTACCTAAGATCACATGACAACACATGGTGGATGTGCTGTTAAAACTTGGGCTGTATAGCTCCACAAGCTATGCTTTTAACCATTCCATTTTACTGGAAAAGAGTTATCTGTACTCTAAAAACTTGAGACCATTTGACACCAGAGCCCTTAACTTAGACTTAAAAATTTGATAGCAGGCCAAGCCCAGTGGCTCATGCCTATAACCCTAAAACACTTTGGGAAGCTGAGGCAGGAAGATCACTTGAGGCCAGCAGTTTGAGACCAGCCTGAGGAAGAGCCAGACCCCATCTCTACAAAAAAATAGAAAAATCAACCGGGCATGGTCTTGCACACCTTTAGTCCCACCTACATGGAGGCTGAGGCAAGAGGAGTACTCGAGCTCAGAAGTTCAAGGTTGCAGTGAGCTATGATGGCACCACTGCACTCTAGCCTGTGTGACAGAGCAAAACACTGTCTCAAAAAAAAATTGACAGCAACTCATAATCTTTTTTTTACAGCTTTAATTTTGATTTACTATATATTGTATAATTGAAAAGATAGACTTTGGGTGTGGAAATATTTGAAGAAGAAATTGAGATTTTAAAAACCAAACTGAGACATCACCACATACTTTTTGGAATGGCAAAAAAGCAAATCCTGGTGAAAATGCGGAGTAACATAAACTCCCATCTATTGCTAGTGGGAATGCAAAATGCTACAGCCACTGTGGAAGACAGTTTAGCAGTTTTTTATAAAACGAAACATATTCTTACTATATGATCCAGCAGTCATGCTCCTTAGTACTTACCCAAAGAAACTGAAAACTTACGTCCACACAAAAACCTGCACATGAATGTTTACAGCAGCTTTATTCATAATTGCCAAAACTTGGAAGCAAACAAGATGTCCTTCAGAAGGTGAATAGATAAAAACTGTAGCACATCCAGACAACGGAATATTATTCAGCACTAAAAATAAATGAGCTAACAAGCCATGAAAAGACACAGAGAAAACTTAAATGCATATTACCAAGTGAAAGAAGCCAATCTGAAAAGGCTACATACTGTTTGATTCCAACTATACAACATTCTGGAGAAGGAAAATCTATGGAGACAGTAAAAATATCCATGGTTGCCACCAGTTAGAAAAAACATAAGAAAAGAATATTTTTATTACCTTGGTATAAAGCACAAATATAAAATGTTTATAGGGGATCTAACAATATTTACTGAAGAATTATGGACAATAGTCATTAATAATTGAAAACATCATTGATGAACATCAGAATGCCTTGATGATAAATTTTTCTACATAAAATGGAAACCAGAAAAGCATATATCTTTTAAAATCTGGACATTTACCTAACTACGATATTTGTTTTTGAATAGAATGTTCTAATCATTAAAGTGGTTTTAATTATGCTATCAATATGGATGAAAAGACAAAAAACCTGGAACCTCACTTAATTTCTGTCAAAACACTGTCTTCAATTTTATACACTAATGATTTAAGAGGAGGGATGTTAATCCTTATATGAAACAACACAGTTGGTTGAGTAGCAGGCCATTCATTTGTCCTTGACAAGGCAAGGCAGGCTTCATAATCTTAAAAACTCATTTGAATGTACTCAACGGGCATCAAATTGCTTTAAACTGGCTGTCCTGATATAATATAAATATATTAGCTTTCAGCCATGTCCTTTATCCCAAGATATAGTTTGAACTATCTTTGAAGAAATGTCCTTTTCTAATAAAACTAAGTCCATGCTGATATTTTCTTGCTAGCTTTCTCACATAATGTGCTTTCTTTAGATATAATTCTAGAAGATGGATAGCATATCTGTTATTTTAATATTTATGAGTGTGGTGTTTGTATAAACACACAAATAAAAACATTTATACAGCATACACCTAAAGCCAGAAGGAGGAAAGATAATTACTAAAACAAGTGTAAAATCCTATTTGTCTATGTTAGTGATTGCCTTCATTTAGCCAGAAAACATAACAGTAACAGTTAAATGTATATGAAGCTTAGACTGAGATAATATTTAGGCAGCATTAAATAAGTGTACCTGTATGTACACATTTTGTATATTGGCTAAATAATCCTCAAATATTGTACTCCATCTAGAATCCTCTTTCTCCTTTCAAGTATGTTAAAAATTCCTCTTATCTTCTATATTTGACTTTTGGTCAAAACATTAATTTCTATGATATAGAAAAGATTGAATTTTACAACAGGTAGACCTAATTTTGAATTCTATCTCTATCATTTACTATTGTTATGACCCTGGGCTTTTAAATTTCTATGTGCTTTGGTTTTCTCATCTTGAAAATTGGGATTAAACTATCTCACTAAATTGTTAGCTAAAAAGATTAGCATAAGTGCATGTAAAGTACCTAGCACTAGTCACAGCACATTGCAAGTATCATTATAAATAATATTATCATAGCTAATATTAACATGCCTAAAAAAGAATATTTATAAAAATATGATTATACTTTTATATGAAGCTGTTACTACTTCTGCTCTAAAGCATACCCTTTTTGAAGCAAATAAAAATAGGTTTCTTTTTTACAATAATGAATCTAAGGTACAAAGTAATTCACTGGCATTAAATAATGAAATAGTAGAGTTTTGCCTATGAAGCTTCATGTGTTTTTGGTGCAATTCTTCATTCCTTGACTTCTCATATTAACCAAACAGCTGACTCCAAATGAAAAGGTCATCTCTCTTGGGAATTTTTAAATTCCATGTTGGAACCCACAAATGACCCAACTCTGATTTTGCCAAGATAATCTCTTTAGTAAAATCTTACATCTTATTTGCTAATGGTATACTGTAAAATAACATGCTTTCTTTGGTGAAGGAGAGAGTGAAAGGCTCTATTTTTTAAACTGTAGAAATATTAAGTTAAATTAAGGCATGTTCTAGTTCTGGCTGTCTCTTGCATGTGCACATGCTTATGCATACACACACACACACCACACCACACACACACATCATACACAAGCCTGTCAAATTTAATAACAAATTTCACCTATAACTTATAACAATTTCATAATATTGAGAAAGGGTTCATTTTAGAGTAATTCTTTCTCACCTATCTCTGACAAAGCACCAAACTTTTAAAAGTCTTCATAATTTAATCTGGGAAAGATATAAGGGCAAACTATTGTGTTTATATTCAAGTACTAACCTGATGGCTGTAAATTCAACCTCATTCTGTTTTCTGTGTAACCAAATTTGACAAATATTGTTTTTTAGAAAATCTCTCTTTCCCTCGAAAATATATTTCTTGGCTTCTTTTTATTTATGCTTTTAATGTTAAATTTCATATTGTATGGTCCCGTTTAATATAAGACCTATATACAATCCAGTCTTCTAGGGAAAAAAGGCTTCACTTGGAAGTCTTCAGTTGGGTATTCTTTAGGACTTACTTGCCACAATAATCATAAGGCACAGAGTTGGCTTCTTCTATCTGTGGTCCCACAAACTCAAAATGTGGCTTCCATCTCATAACCTCAGATGGCTAAATTGCTGTCACATTTTAGCCAAGATGAAAGGGAGAGAAAATATTAGATTCTTGACCCTTCCCCTTAGTGCAACCTAGAATTTATGCTATCACTTCCACCACAAACATTGGCCAGAGTGAAGCCACATGGTCTCATCTAACTTCAAGGGATACTGGGAAATAGTCAGTTGGCTGCCATGTGTCCAGCTTAAAATTGAATGGGGAGGCAGAGAGGGGAGGAGCAGAGTATAGATGAGCCCTCTAAGCACTAAAGGAAAGAAAGTATAATAGACATTTGGTGAAAGCTGGTGGCCTCTGCCACGTGAATTAATGTCTGCATATCACTGCATTTAATTATATACAAGATAACAATTCCAATATGTACAAGTAATTTACAGAGCACTGTAGGGGAAAAAACACTACTCATTAAGACATGGCAATTTCTTCTCACTTAGTATTTTATGTTTTATCTTTTTAAAATATTTTTAGGACTTATTTACAGATACACATGACTTAGCTTTGACTGAATCAACAATGTCCATGTTTTCCACACAATATTAAATTTGTACTAACAAAAAGCACTGGTGATACAGCATTTCCTACTTCTGTGATTTCTTCCAGGGCACTGATAATCATTCTGCAAATTTTGATTCTTGAATTTTAGAAAGCCTCAACAAAAGGTTTTCAGAAAACAACCAGGACTCATTCCTTCCTTAAATAATTTGTTGACTGAAATGTTGATAGTTGCATTTTTATTTTCTATTCATGTTACTAGGAGTAACTTCTAGCTTTTAATGTATATTTTAAAAAATGTACCTGGCCAACAGGAAGTAAATGGTGTCAAGAGTAAGATGTATCCTGATTTTGAAGATGTTAAAATGTGAAAAAGAAATGCACTTTACAATCAATAAGAAAAAGTATTTCAATTTAGAGAGACAATATTATAGCATACTCCAAGGGATGTCTGTGAAAATAGAATTCCTGCAATATTGCAGCTCTGCCTCATGTTGGCTATGTGACTTTGGGCAATGGATTTATCAAGCTGTGCCTCCAATTCCCTATCTGTAAAAGGGAATGATAATAACATCTAATGCTTGGAATTAGAGTTGTTGAAAAGAAATGTATTAATATATATGTAAAGGGCTTAGAACACTGCTTGGTACATGTAAGTGTTGTGTTATAAGTGTTATGCAAATGTTAGCTATTGTCATTACCATTTCTTGAATGCTTTAGAATTATAAAATCCAGTGACCTGATCTATTCAGTTTCTTCTTACTCAAATATTGAAATTGTATGCTTTTCCAGAAAATTATCCATTTCATCTAGGTTTCATAATGTACTAGTATATAGTTGTTCATAATATCCTTCTAATTGTTACTTGGTTATTGTCCTCTCTGAAGTAAATTCCACTCTTTAATTCTGACTTTTCATTTTGTTTTATTTTATTCTTTTCTTGATTAGCTTTGCCAAAAATTCATCAATCTTTTTAACATTTCAAAGAACTACCCTTTGGTTTTGTTACTTGTGGGGGATGTGTGTGTGTGTGTGTGTGGTTATTTTTCTCTGTTTCATTGGTTTTTCTGGTACATATATATTTTGACATAGTGACCTTTTCTGCTTTTTTATTCTAAGTATTTGTTAACTTGTCTTATGCTATTCCTTTATATAATGGGTGTGTGTGTGTGTGTGTGTACATACATATATATATATATGTATATATGTTAGTTTCCAAACAGGAGGAATTTTTTGGTTTTGTTCTCAATTTAACATTTTCTTACATTCTTATTTAAAAATATAGTCTATATGATATTTATTTTTTGGATATCATTGAAGGTTTCTTTGTGGCTTAGTATATGTCTGATTTCTGTGAATGTACCATGTTTGCTTATACAGGAGTGGTTCTATGTTCCAACTTACCAATTGTAGTAAAACCTTCTATCTGTGTGGTGATTATATTAACAAATGTCATTGGTAGCATTGATGGAAGTATTGACTGGTAGCACTGATGACAGCGTTAGACATAAGCAATGCTGGGATCTATCAAATAGGATTTACTTATCTAAAAATTTCAAAATGAGTTGCATATAGTCAGAATATATAACAGAGAGATTTGCAACATTATCCTGAAAATATAGAGTTGAAAACTTCCAAAACCTCCATTGGGGAGATACTCCGTTACTGATGGTAATATCTGAGGCAGGGAGGGTCACATTAGCCCTGGTAGAAACCTAACTCTCCCCTTAGATCTTTTCTTATATTCATAAGTCTAAGAAATTTTGCAATAGACTGGCATGGATACATGCTTGAGACAAACCCATCTGGGACTGCTTCACCTCATCAATCATAGAGTTATTCAACATAAACAGTGTTTTTGCTTATATCTTTTTTGGTTAATTAATTAGGCTGCATTTGGTTGTATTTGACAAATGGCTTTTTATGTTTCCCTGTGTGCCCATGTTTCCCAACCTGGATATTGACAGGAAGAGAGAACCATAAAGTGCCATTGCCTGCTCCTCCTTGTAATTTGTGGGAAGGGGCATGTTCCTAGGGCAGAGAGGCTCTGCTCTTACCATCAGGCTATCCACCTCTATTTGCCCAGTAAGCATCCCTCTAACGCCTTTCCCTGCTCCTTTTGCAGACCTGCTTTCCTTGGGGCAAAGTAATGTGAGAAGATGGGAAGGAACAAACTAGAATTCAGCAGCTGCTTAAAGTTCCCCCATGGTCTCCTATTAGCAAAAGGCTGGTTCTGCTGTATTCTTCCTTCACTTGGCCATGGAGCAGCAAAGCTATGATCAGCGTATGGCAGAGAGAGGAGAGAACAAAATGAAAAAGTTATGAAGTGACATCCGCAAGATGGCAGAGTAAGATGTTCCATGGTTCATCCGCCTACAAAAATAACACATAAACCACTAGGTGCTGAAAAGAATAGCTCTGGGAAAATTCTGGAGTGCAATAAAGAAGCTACAGAAACCCTGTGGATGACAGATACTGAGGATGCCCACACAGAAAAGCATCTTAAGCATTTTAGCTGCATCACCCCATGCCCCAGTCAGGCCTAGATTGGCACCAATAGGGATCCCCTGAGCATGACATTCTCCTAACAGGGAAAAAGGAAAGCAGGAGAACTCCAGCACCTCATCACCCTGCAGCTTTCTCCACCAAGGTCTCCCACAGTCTTCATTCACGCAGAACCAAGCTGATGGAGCTTCCCAGAGACCACGCTGCTGTGCTCCTCATCAAGAAGCAGCTGCAGTGCCCTTCCAAAGAAGGCCCCACCAGAGAAAGAGCACTACTGGGCATTTTCCCCAAGCTGCAGCAACTGAGTCCTGCCCCCTCCCCACCTGAGCCAACACTGCACTCTGTGCTCCCCATCCCCCTCTCCAGAGACACCAGCCCCCCCCCCATAACCACAAGTACACTCTGGACCCCAGCTTTTCTACTGCTGAACACACATCTGTAGAACCACTGCCACATTGTGTGTGCCTGCACCCCAAGCCCAGACACCACAGCCATTCCATGCACTCCCAGGCCCTAGACACTCATTCCTTGGTTATTCTGCATGTATCTGCACCTTAGATACCAGCACCACCACCACGCTGAGCATGCCCACCCCAGGCCCAGGCAGAGTTACCACAGGTACACAGAAATGCCAGACCCAGCACCAAGAAGTGTTCCCTTGTCCATGGCTTTCCTCCATGTGGGAAAAAAAGATCAGGAAGATCCTGGAAGCTTTTTGCCACCTAGAAGCCCAATAGCCCTCACCACTACCATGGATGCCTTCAGCTTTGGCCACCAAGGAGCCCTCAGTTTTTGCTGATACTGATCTCAACTGATGAAGCTCCATAGAGACTTTTGCTGCTGCACTCTCACTAAAGACAGAATTGCTGCTGTGCCCACCTGAAGTAAGACCAACCTGCACGTCATCCAGCCAGTGCCCAACACCCACTCATAGGTGAAGGTCTTTCCCCAGTGAAGCCAGTTTGTAAAATGTGGAAGAGGTAACTGCTCCCTCAAAGGTGCATACATCTGAACTGCTTGACGAAGAATTTAAAATAATGATTTTAAGGAAACTCAGCAAGCTGAAACAGAACTCAGATAGACAATTCAATGACATCAGAAAAAAAAATACATGAACAAAAAAAGGTATTCAACAAAGAGATAAAAATCATAAAGAAATAGATATTCTATACCTGAAGAATACAATCAATGAAATGAAAAATGCAATAGAGAGCTCCAACAGCAGACTCCAATCAAGCATAAAAAAGAGTCTACAAATTCAAATACAAGTTATTTGAAATTATTTAGTCAGAGAAGGAAAAAATTAAAAAGAATGGAAAAAAGTGAAGAGAGCATATGGGATTTATTGTATACCCATATTGTATACCCATCAAGCCCATGAATATATGCATTGTGAATATTCAAGAAGGAGAAGACAAATAAAAAGGGACAGAAAGCTTATTTAAAGAAATAATAGCCAAAGAATTCTCAAATCTTGGGAGGGAAAAGGACCTCCAAGTTAATGAAACTCAAAAGTCCCCAAGCAGGGTCAATCCAAAAAAGACTACACAGAAAATAATTAACTTGTCAAAAGTCAAGGACAGCCAGGCGTGGCGGCTCATGTCTGTAATCCTAGCACTCTGGGAACCCAAGGCAGGAGGATTGCTTGAGGTCAGGAGTTTGAGAACAGCCTGAACAACAGCAAGGCCCTGTCCCTACAAAAAATAGAAAAATTAGCCAGGTGTGGCGGCATGCGTCTGTAGTCCCAGCTACTTGGGAGGCTGAGGCAGGAGAATCACTTGAGCCTAGGAGTTTGAGGTTGCAGTGAGCTATGATGATGCCACTGCATTCTTCTGGAGCAAGAGAGGGAGACTGTCTCAAAAAAAAAAAAGTCAAGGACAAAGAGAAAATTTTGAAAGTAGTAAGAGAAATGCAACTTGTCACATATGCAGGAAACTCCAAAAGGCTATCAGTGGATTTCTCAGCAGAAAATTTGCAGGCCATGCGTGCACGGAATGATATATTTAAAGCACTGGGGGAGGAAAAAAACTCTACCAACAAAGAATACTATATCCAACACAAGTATTGTCCTTTAAAATGAAGGAGAGATAAAGTGTTTTTCAAACAAACAAAAACAGAGGAAGTTGGTCACTAGTGGACTTACCTTACAAGGGGTGCTTGCAGCAGTTCTCCAGTTGAAAAAATGAAAACACACTAAACAGCAACATGAGAGCATATGGAAGCATAAATCTAACAGGTAAGGTAAACATATAAGCATATACAGATTAATGGAGCACTGTAAAGCTGGTGTTTAAACTACTTTTAACACTTATGTAAAAGTTACTAGGTAAAACTTTGTTAGTCAATACACAATTTAAATAGAAAAAAAACCTCTGACTTCAAGAACACAAAGTGTGTGTGAGGAAGGAAGTAAAAGTATGGTATTTTTGTAAGTGATTAAAGTTAAGTTGTTATCAACACAAAATAGAAGGTTTTAACAAGATATTTTATACAAGTTTCACGCTAACAACAAGGGAAAATACCTATAGTAAACACACAAGAGATAAAGAGAAAAAAATCAAAGCAAATCACCACAAAAAAACATTGAATGACAAAGGAAGACAGCAAGAGAGGAAGTCAGGGACAAAACAACTGCAAAACAAACAGAAAACAATTAACAAAATGGCAATAGTATATTCTCACTTTTTAATAATTACCTTAAATGAAAATGAATTAAACTAACCAATCAAAACACATAGAGTGGCTAAATGTGTGGAAAGAAAACAAGATCTGGTGATATGCTGTCTATAAGAGAATAATTTTAGAGGTAAAGGCATACATAGGCTGGAAGTGAAGGTTTGGAAAAAATATTTTACACAAATGATAACCAGAAGAAAGCAGGGGTGGCTATACTTACATCAAATGAAATAGACTTTAAGCCTAAAACTGTCATTATATAACAATAAAGTAAGGTCTTTATATAATGAGAAAAGGCTCAATTTCAATAGGAAGATATAACAATTATAAATATATAGTATTAGAAGTGCTACCCAGAGCAAATAGCAAGAAAAAGAAAAGGTATCCAAATTGGAAAGGAAGAAGTAAAATTGTCTCTATTTGCAGACAAAATGACCATATATATATATATATAAAAAATATTTTTATATATATATATTTTATATATATACACACACACACAATCCTAAAAACACAACAAAAAACTGTTAGAACTAATGTTTTGGTCTGTGTAGCTACTATAACAAACTACCATGAACAGGGTAACTTACAAACAACAGAAATTGATTTCTCACAGTTCTGGAAACTGAGAAGTCCATGATCAAGGCAGATTTGATAACTGGTGAGGGTTTGCTTTCTGGCTCAGAGATGGTGCCTTCTTTCTGTGTGACACCTCATGTTCATATGTTGAGCAAGAAGTATCATACTTCCTGACTTGAAATTATGTTACAAAACTACAGTAATCAAAATGGTATGGTACTGGCATAAAAACAGACATAGAGACCAATGGAATAATTTTAGATTTATAGAAAAGTTGCAAATATAGCACAGAGAGTTTTCTTTTAAATTTTATGAATCCTCCATCCTTAAATGTTAATATATTATAAAATTATGGTATGTTTGTCAAAAGTAAGAGATTACCACTGGTACATTACTATGACCTAAACTCCAGACTTTACTCAGGTTTCATCAGTTTTTCATTTATGACTTTTTCTCAATTCCAATATCCAATTCAGGGTGCCACATTGCATTTAGAAATGATCCTCTTTTAGGCCACCTGTATGCAAGCTATGATCTGGCAGTCTTTATCATGAAACTTTCTACATTTTCTATTTCAAATTTTCTTTCTCCATACCCACTACTTGGAGTTTCTCAAATTGTGACCATATGTACTTGGTTGTGCTAGTTTCTCTGCATCAAAATCTTGTTTCTATTTTTAACACTATTATTCCTTCCAGGACTAGTGCTAAATTTTCTTTCTTCCTTCCTTCCTTCCTTCTCTCTCTTTTTTTCTTTCTATCTTTTCTCTCTTTCCTTCTTTTTGAAGCCTTCCTGAATCTATCTATCTCCAACTCAACAGAAATAATCACTCACTTAACTGAGCTACTTATTTTAAATTTTATCATAGAATTCAGAGTCTAAATTTTACCTGACGTGACTGCAATGTGTCATTCGCTCCTGATAGACAAGTCTTTCTCAACCTTTTTTTCCTAAGTATACACCTACTCAGTCCCAGCAGTAGTTGTGACTCAATACTTCAATAATTCTCAACAGAAAAGTCACGTGTCTTGCTCTAACAATGTGTTCCCCATAATCCTAAACAAACTCTGTGATAAAATTTATATACATATATGTTTGTGTATATATATATATGGTTTTTTAAGGCAGATGCTGTTACAAGCAATATTTTAACTTTTGTTCCTCACTTATGAAATGAATTGAGAAGTATTTTTTTCAAAGAAATTAAAGCTTTGTAGAAGCAAAAATTCTTATTTTGGAAATCAATAAAAATTAAGGAAGATGTCTTTTAGTGTAATGTCTTAAGGCTAACGTGATGGTGTCTGACAGATCTCGGTCTAAATCCCTGATCTGTCTTTTGCTATCTCTACTACTGCACATGTTATTTAAATGTTTTAAGTGTCAACTTTCTTATCTGTGAAATGTAAGTAATAATAATATCTATCTTATAGGGTTGTTTGAAGAATTAACTATCAATGTAGATAGAGCTTTCGGCATATAGTAAGCACTGTGTAAATGCTGTGGTATGATGACGAGCCTAACAGGGAGGAGAAGGATGGAATGTAAAAAGAGATTTAATAAAACACGTTTCAGGCAAAACTAACCTACAGGGTCAGAACTCAGGATACAAACTACACTGAGAATGAACGTAGTGTCAGCATACTGCACAAGGTGGAACTTTAGAGGGCTAGAAATATTGTTTCTTGATTTAAGTGCTGGTTATGTGGATTTCTTTAATTTTCAAAAATTCATCAAGCTGTGTAATTATGATTTGAGCACTTTTCTATATGTATGCTGTACTTCAAGAAAAATATTATTAAAAAAATGTTCCGGACACTCCCACCATCAACTGCTCTGTGCCTTACACATAATATTTACTGTACTCAATTAACACTTTTGCATGGCACTGCTCACCATTCTTTAGGCTTTTTAAATTATCTTATATTTAAAAACAGATTGTTTTCATGATTCATTTTCTCAGACTCTGCCTCTTGAATTTTTTTTCTTCCAATTTCTCCAAATACTAACTTTACAGCATCTTTCATCATCAAATATGCCCTGAAGAGTTATAAAACATATTGATGTCCATCATGAGGTTGGCTATTTTAAAAACCAGGAATTTTGATTAATAGAATCATGATTTAAGATAGAGCTGTCAGTGGATGAGTAAATAATCTATGAGAGATAATGACAGCTTCACGGTTTTTAATTAAATTACATTGCTCAATGCTTTGAGTCCAAAAGATTTTTAAGATAAAAAAATTGTTTTAAGTTATATTCAATTGTTGAATTCATCTTGAAATAAATTTCAAATCTCCACTCTGAATGTTTAGTTAAAAAATTCAGTTGTATGCTAAGTTATGCAAAAATGTACATCTCCCACACTTAACCCATCTAAAACTCTATGGGTGTTGTGTTGTGCAAGCATGTGCACAACTGACCCGTATCTCCTTTTCATTAGCCTTATTCTTCAGTAAGGGGAAAATCAGTACAGATATCTGACTCTTCACGACTGGCATCAACAAACTGATGATGAGGCTGGAGCAGACCTCCTGCCTTTCTCCTCGCTTCCTTTCTCACCCACATCACTCCTCAACACACACAGGCACTTCCAAAAGAACAAGCACAAAAGGACAATTATCACATTTTAATTCCACATTCCTCCTCATTTTTGCATATAGATCTGCACATATAAAAGGGTCTGCATGCCCACATGCCATATGCTAAGCAATCCTGGCTTGCAGAGACTGTGGAGTTCTTGGTGGAATTCATAGATGTGCATTTATTTAAATTTTGCAGGTTTGCATGCCTCTACAAAGTTCCTTGAGACTGCCCTTGCATTACCATTGAAATAAGAATGTGACTACTATGCTTTGACGTATCTTACAACTCAATTGCATCCTCAAACTCTTCTGATATTTTGAGAACCATTATTTGGATATTAAGCAGTTATCCCTGTGATGCCAGCTCCAAACTGTTGGCTTCTTATCTGTTTCTCTAAACAGTTCCATACTCAGGCTCAAGCACGAATTTATTCTGGTTTAGTGATATTATCCTCTCATCATCAAGCCGTCTCACATCCTCTGCACCATCTGTTTGTGGTATATTCACTACAGCATTTGCTACCAGGAGGAAAGTATTTAACTGGAGTTATTTCTTGATAAGCACATTATTATAACTTCAACAGACCTTGAAAATACTGTTTATTTATTATATGTTCTGGGATATTAATTTTTTTAAAAACTTCAGTGTTAATGTGGTAAAACAAAGGATAACCTAACCTTTTTGTTCCAGGTACATGTTTTCACCAGTAAGCATTAAGAGTTCTGATTAATATGTGTTTTTCTGTCCTTTCCAACAGTTTAATAATTGTGCATAGTCCTTCAAGTAGTTGATACCATACTAATGCTCTTTCTAACTACTACATTTCTGAGGGGAGCAAAAAAAAAAAAAACAACCCTAGATTTGATTCAGTAAATATTAATGAAGAAATAAGGCTGATGTGAATACTGTTTCATAGTTTCACTGTTAAAAATTAAGGGAAGTCCTTTTCCTTTCACAGTCTTTCCATTGTCCCTATAGTTCACTTAGGGGAATACAATTTACCAAATAACAGTCAGTTATTTCGTTTGTCAGAGAATTCTCCTATTTCATCGTGCGTTTTCCTAAACTTCACCCAAACTTAATTTTTTTTTTCCTAGCCAGAGATGAGTGGTGGGGATTCTCATCCACAGGCAATTCCTATGATGCCTTGTAATTTTACATGTGCATACATACACACACACACACTTAAAATATTGAATCTTAAATTATTTGCTAATTTATGTAATTAATAGATATTGGTCATATGTGTGAGTTAGGGTCTCATGCTGATAAATGTTTAACCACTGGGTCTTGGGGTAGAAGAGAAAAATAACAACCACCTCTGATTTGCAGCCTGTTAGGGTTTTCATGGAATAAATACTCCCACCATGGCCTAACAATAACTCCGAATATGCAATTGGGGTGTTGTCCACAGAGGACAGCTTCCTAAGGCAGAAACCATGGGAAGAAGGATGGAGTGTACATCTAGAGGGGCAAATAAAAGACATCTGGCCCACCATATCAAACAATGAATTTTATAAGAGTTGAAGAAAGGAGATTCAGTAGTTAAGATTTTGTTATGTTTGAAACATGTGACTTGGTTTAAAAATATTCACATTCAATGACTATGCTCCAAATATACTTACCTTCTCTCAGTCTTGTGTGCATGCTAAGATCTTTACTGCTGAGTCATATATAATTTTTGAACACATAAGGAATTTAAATAATTTTATCATTTAAGGCACTTGACAACTGTGATCTAAAGTTAAAATGTCATTTAAAGTATTATTCTATTAAAATTACATTTTTAAACTAATTTGTAAAATTTGTAGAGTATGACAAATTTTCAAATTTCCCATTTTAGTGGTAAACACTATTTTATTTATTTTTAGTTAATTTTCAAGAATGAGCATGAGTTGTTGATAACATAATTTATATATTTTATAGTCTAAAATATAAACTACTTTGATTTTATAATTTTTGTGATTTGATTCTAAATAATGAGCTGGTATAGAAGGTTCCAATCTACCATTTGCAGGCACTTTCTACAAAACATTCCCACAAATATATAGTCATTATTCCAAAATGAAAATCAAAACTGTATACAATTGTTACTAAATTTTCTCTTAATACTGGCATCTGAAATACTAGAAATTTTGATGAGTCAATCAAAAATTTTGATCAGAGATATATAAATTATGCTCCTTATGAAGAAAATTTTATTTATGAAATAATATTTCTTCATTTTTCTATTTACTCAGCTTCTTTTAACACTATGGTTTTGTCAAAAATGGATGTTGCAGTGGAATCTAAAGACAGTGTCTGACTTCTTATGTCTTCGTTATAACTCATCATTTAGAAATCCAGGATAAACTAACAATCTTATATTCTTTGTATCATAGAATAATACTCTATGTCACATCAAAGAGTCTAAATTAAAAGTTAAAAACCACACACATTCTAACTACAAAATAACATATTCAAAATTATTGAAAAAATAATATCAAAAACTTAGAAAAACAAAATTTTAAAGCAAACAAATTTGCTAACAGATAACCAATAATCTCACTTTTTATTTCAATTGCCATTAATATAAATGTTTTAGTATACAGTTTTTCAGTAATTCCATATTTATATACCCATATGCACATAAAGATACGTACTTCCTTTTTAAAAAATACTGTTTTGTGCTGTACACAGTTTTGTAGCCTCTAGTCCTATACTATGAATATTTTACAATGGTATTAAGAATTCTTCTATAACATAGTTTTTATGTTATATATTGTAGTCTATTGTATGAGTGATGTAAAATTTGCTTAAATAATCTGTTTTATTCATGATATAGGTAGTTCCTATTTTATTATTTTGAACACAGCTAATGAATATTTCAGTCTTTGTCCACATCTGTGTGGATTCCTTTGGAAAAATTTCTACAGTATGAGTCACACACATTTTAAGACTTTTGATACACAAAGACAAATTCACCTGTTAAGTAAAAGTGCCAAATTATACTAACACCAGCACTCTATGACAGCACCTGTCTCTCCATGTTCTGATACTGAGCATTACCATCTACCTCATCTATTTTATTGTTGCCAATTTTATCATAGCAAATTTAGATTAATTATATTTCCCTGTGTCAATTGTTTTTGCTTAAGATGAAAATAACATGCAATCATATACCAGAAGACACAAATTCACACTTCTACATATACTCTTAACTTGTTATTCATACACTCTTTTTCCTTAATAAATGAGGATCATGTTTACCACTATTTGTTGGGAAACAATTCTCCAAAAGTCTCTCTCATTTCTGCATGTCTTGTGATCCTTTTGTTCTGGACTGTCTTTTCAAGGATACTTGTACAGGGAACAACCATTAGAGATAAGGTATTCCTCTGCAGCAGAAGGAACATTTGGTAGCTATCCTGTATCATAAAGTTATGTTTCCCTTTGGGGCAAACATTGAGTACATTGGCCAGCAGCTGCTTTGAAAGAATAGGCTTTCCTAAACTTGTGTTTCCTCAGCTGCACAAGCTGAGGAAGCCATTTGCATGCACAGCAACCTCCTGGCCCACCTTCATCTTGTCACTATAAGAAATGAGTAGCAGGGGAACCAACGCAAACATGAAGCTCATGGTGTCTGCTCTGCTGTGAGCAATGAAGTCCTTTGTCTCTGTTCCAAGAATCTTGTATCTTCAGCCAACACCTATGGAACTGTGGCAGGCTAACTTGTTAGCCTGAAGTTGGGGTAAAATCTCAGGCCCTTCAGAGATGTTGTCACAGTTGAGACTACCTAAGTCTTAGGGACAAATTTGATGGAATATATGTATACTTATGAAAACAATTTAGGTTTGAGCATCATGCTAATCAAACAATTAATTCAATCTTTGAGTGACCCAAATATTAATAGCTTGGCACAGGTAGAGAGAGGGAGGAAAGGAGTGAAAAAAAGAAAAAGGTAGACAGATAGAAAGAGGAACTACACATATGTTTTGAGACCATAGATAAGTACTTGGTCCTAGACAGAAAATTTGCCAATTTTTTTCCAGGTAAAAAAGACTATAACCCCTTCCTAGAGAAATAACTTATGCATTGAGCTGCCTTAATTCCTGTTTTGGAAATGATACAGATGAAAATTAATCAATTGATCAGTAACTCAGATGGTAGCAATATGCAGAAAAGGTCATCTTTGAATATGAAGCATTGACTTAAGATAGTATTACTTTTTGTAATGTATCATTACACTGATAAATTTATGTGAGACAAAAGTCACCAGAAAGGCTATAAATAGGCCTTTAGAGGAAATTGGACTTCTAAGCTAAAGCCAGTTCTGGTTTACTATAATAGTGAGAGGATGAAGTAGCAGGTATTTTTTTAGTACTTTAATTGATAAAATATATACTGTATTATATACATATTAGTATATCAAGCATTGGCACCAAATAGTTCTTTCATCTAGAAGGTAAGTTTCTTGGAAAATAAGTATAGTTCTTAACATTTGCCATATCAGTTTTGGCTTACTTATTTCCTTGTTTTGGCTTTTTTGTGTGTGTGTTTGTTTGTTTTATCATAAAGCATGCATTTTCAGAAAGCATGTCAATAAAATAAATGCTGAATTTTATTAAAGTCAATATTATAATTATTTATCTTTTTCCTAAATAGAAAAGTAATTCAAATGCTTGTTTACTTTATCAGAGTGTTTGGGGCAGACTCTTATTTCCCTCTCTACTTCAGAGACTTGTCACAAAATGCAGAGCTTCTGCTTGCTTCAAAGAAAACTTTTAACATGAAAGAAATAAACAGAAATATAGAAGGCTAAGAATAGGTCATGTAGTGAATACATGTTTAGTTCTACCTTCTGTTCCCAGAATTAATTTAGGCATTGAAGGACAAATAAAAATGAGTGGCAAGCTTAATTTTTACTGTTATCAGTTACTGTATCATTTTCCTGTGTTTATATTTAATGTTAATAAAGAATATATAGATGTGTCATGAATTCACAATATAGCACCAGTTAGTACAATGTTCAAAAAATCACTGTGCATGGAATTAGAAGACCCAGGTTCTGGTTTCAGTGAGGAAATGACGTGTGTGTATCTTTTCATCTCTCTAGGACTCATCTGTAAATTTAGAGGGATGATTTCAGTAGTTATTAACATCTTAGGAGGTCACATCACGGTATGAAAATATGCAAAAAGCTACAGGGGTGGAGGAAGGAACAATAAATACTAACATTTTACATGAAAATTGAGAGGGATCATCCATATCTCTAAATTTATAAACCTAGTACTAAGAAGCCCTTAACTAGATGATCCTTAAGGTTCTATGATCTAAAACTTAGATCTGACCTATTAAATCCTGGAACTATTAAATGAAATATTTAATAAAAATTATTTCTATCACTGGCAATTGTCATTATGATTAAATCACTGAACATTAGACTAAAAATGGTCAACTGCATGTCTGGGATGACAAATATAAATAATATATTTTGTTTTGAAAGAACGGTAGAAAGAGCTAAAGATATGCCATGTGTTCTTAGTATACTTAGGAAGCCCTTCCTTTGTCATTTTCATTTTTTTCGATATTTATAACCAATGTTGAATGAGAAGCTACTTTCTAGAAATTAATTAAAAGGTTAAATCTGCAATGACAATAAAATAGAAAATTACCAAGTGTTTGCATGTTGAATATTGAAGTGACCTCTCTAGAACATGCACATTATATATCACTGTGGTATTCTAAAATCAATCAGTCCTTTTTCATTTTCAACATTTCCGAATACACAAAAGGCTACTTTATAAAATATTCTATCAACTAGAAAGCCAATTCGAAAATATTTATCAAGTGCCTACTATATGCACAATATTATCATGGATCAAGCAAACTATATGTTATAATCATCCATAATTAGGGTGAATCAAGGGACATACATATAATGCAACTTTTCTTTCAAAAAATTATAATTTATCAGAAGCAAAGAAATAGACGTACACACAACTTATCTACAGAGGAGAGGATTTGGGGTAATAAAGGAATATAATTTTGCAGTTTTAGAAGAGGAGGTAATTAATTCCACCTGAAGGAATTAAGGAACACTTGTGGGGAGCCGGTCATTGATCTGGGCCGTCAAGGAAGACTGGGATCTTCACTGGCAGAGATGATGAAAAGGAGCATTCCATATCGAGGGTGGGGGGAACATGGACCAGGCACAAAGATAAAAAAGCTCAGGACATTTTCAGATAATACTGAGTTATCCAGTTTTCAGTTGAAGCCCAAAGTTCAGATAGAAAGTAAAGAAAAGCATAGATTGAAATTCATTTGTGGAGATGTCTTCTAGAGGTTTGCAATTTATTCTGTGTGTAATGGGGCACCATCAAAAGTTCTGAGGAGAGGAACATCATGGGAGATTTGCTTTAAGTATGATCCCTGAACCAGCCTTCAAATTCACCATCTTTGTGCAAATTATCTAACGCCTCTGAGTCTGTTTCCTCAAGTGCAAAACTGAAATATCAATCACAACAATTCCATGACAGAGACAAGATCAAAGTGATTTAGCATATGTCAAGTCCTAGTATGGACACAGACTTAATATTTTTCCTACCTATAAAAGTGTACGAAAAACAACCAAGATAAAACATTAAGTGGAACTTCAACACAACTGTACATAATGATGACAGACTTTGAATCAAAGAAAAATAAATCATTATCACATTGATATTTGTGTTCAATATAGTTCTTGAAAAATTAGTGACACACATAGGCAAAGTATGGGGTTTCTTTCCATAAGATAGTAACTTTTCCTTAAAACTATTTCATAAAAAAGAACATTCTATACTCTGGCCATGCTACATAGCATTTACGCACAATGTGTTCAACTATCATGACCATCTGTCCAGATAAATGACTCCAAATTTAAGAAAAGAACATATATATTTGCTACAGAATCTGTAGTCCAAAGTTAAGTTCTACATAAAGTTCATTGAGGCAGGAAAATGACAAAATATGAATAATAAAAAATAGATTTTGGTGTTTCTAGGAAAGACGGATAGTAGTATACAAATCAGTGATGGTTGAATATTGAGTTTTTGCTATAACAATGTGTGAATCCATTATTTTTACTCATCAGAAATCAATGCTGTCCTTTTACATTGTAGGATTTATAACACTCTGTTTTTTATACTATAACAGCAATCCAGCCCAACCTAGCTAAATAAAGCCTGTGTTGGCTATCTGTTTCTTTTATAGCTCATTACCTTTCAAAGTGCTATCAGCTCCAGGGAGAACAGGGCTAACTTTTTTTCCCTACTCAGGTTCACAGAAAAAGTATATTTGATACAATTGATTATTACAGGGATTTCCAGTGTTGTTTAATTTTTTATGGTCACTATGAACCCAAAAGTAAAAAGCAAACATATAACCACTATCAAGAATATGCTTAAGGTGTATCCATTTTAATTATCAGAGAAAAGTTTCCATCAAAAAAGCAATACTCCTTTCAGCAGACCAGCAAATAAATTTTGTTTCTTTACTGTAAACAGGACTAGCCTAATGACTCTGCTGAATTAAAAGCTTTCCTTTTCTGCTTTCCTTATTTAGTACCCCTTCTGGCTTACCCCTGTATGTAAAAAAAAGACATTGCAGCTGTCCAGGTTAATACCTGCAACCAACTCATATACACATGCTCATATTTCTTGGGTGCATTCCACCTGAAATCCAAAAGTATACTCGTTGAACTGAGTTATCTGCTTTGACCAATGCATTTCGTGAAATAAAACATATCATTGCTCAAATATCCCTTCATTTCTTATTACTGTATGTAGACAAATCTTAAGGAAAAAAAAAAAACAATGCTTTTACGCTACATAAGAGCAGATAAAATTTAAAATACACAAAACAAGGGAGAAATTATTGTCATTTTTACATTTGCTTCTAAAGTGTCAGATATTAAATTGGGTTCAATTTCAAGGGAAAAAAAACTGCTCAAAATTGAATCATTTATCCAAATCTCTAGAGTATGGAAAGTTCATGAAAAAAAAAATATCATATGAAACTGTATTTGCTCAAGAGATTTCTGGCATTTTTGCCTGCCTGTAGAGTTAGTAATGCACAGGAGAATAATGAATCTTTCAGAAGCTGGCACTGTGGAGTCCAATACCTGCCAGCAAGCAAAAGTGCTAGTGAAAAATTTCAACCTGGAGGTGAAAGTTCCCAAGAGACAACAATCAGTTGGCATTGTTAAACGAGGGAGTGGCCATCTTTCCCTTACAGATTTCTTCTTTTCCTTACAGGTGATGAGCAGGTACTATGAGATGAGTTTGACATAATTACTGGTTCCATTTTCATTATGAATGATGTCTTGCTTCTGTAGTTTTTACAAAGAAATTAAGTACTAAAACCCCAGAGATCTCTGAAAAACCTGCCGCTATTACTTAAACCATTAACTGCACTAAATTATTTCCTTTGGTTTGTTCTAAATTTACAATTTCTCACTTTGTAGGCTCCTCTTGCTCTTTCCTTTGTAGACTGTCGTAGGAAGATGGATCAAGCTGTGAGCCCATGAAAGCAAGGTAGGAATATGGAACCAAGTTCAGATTTCAATTAGGTTGTTAGTGGAATTGTAAACTTTCTGATACTTCTGCCTTCTTCACATAGAAAACTATTTAAGGACTCCTTTCCACATACAAAATTTCATAGTGATAGCATTTATGACTTTGTCAAAAGAATAAAGAACAGTGGAATGACAAGGACATTCTCATTAGTTTGTCTTTTTTTTAAAAAAAAGGAATTTAGACATCAGTATTGGGGAGTTAGGGAGCAGGGGACTGCCTGTGAAATTACACTACAGAAGGGAAATCCCAAACTACATCCTTCAATGTATCTGAGAAGCCTACAGTGAGAGAAACAATCTATACAGTGGTCTGCATGTTGCTGCTACTGAATCATAAATTTCACATTTGCAGGTTTGTGTGAATCATTTCCATTTTTAAGAAGATACGGATACCCAAGCACATTTTCATGTATTTTTAATCGATATTTTTACATTATGTAGATTCCTATCAAGATATAGTTTAACTTCAAAAATATGATTAACTAGGAAATACCTGGGCCAATTCAATAAATCAGTAAGACAAATTTTAAGAGATATGTGAGTATAATCAAACCTTGAAATTCACTTCTACAGGAAATCAATATGATATTTTTGAATGATTAAGAAGGAATTTTACATGAATATAAATAAAACTGGCATTTGTCATAACATTAGACAAAAAGTGATAGAATTATATATACTTGTGCTTTATGAAATAAATTTAATATATGCCAGATGGGCACATTCTTCTTCCTTTTTATGAAAGACACTGCTTAGTGTTTTATGGAATAAAATCCAGAGAATATATTCTTGTGTGTGTGTCTCTCTCTGTGTGTAGGGGCATATTGCGGTAACTTTTCAAAAGAATTTTGAGAGTATTGTGGTAAGAAACATCTTGATATTAAAAAATAATTTAAAATGTACTTTTTTGTATCTCCTTCTCTGTGCATATTATCTTGCCATTGGGAAACAGTTACCAATCCAGGAAACAAAACATTTATCAGCTAGCATACAAAGCTTAACACCAGATGATGGTAATTGGTAATTGGCCAGTAAATGGAAGGTTATAATTGGAGAAGGTATTTCCTAATGGAGAGATAGGTAAGGGAAGTGGGGAGTGGCAATGCTTTGGGGCTGGGGAACACTTACACCAAAACACACCTGTTGATTTTTCATATTGTGCTTATTTGGAAAGAGTGTAAACTAACATTATTTTCACTGAATTAAGATAATAATATTATCTCTGATTCTCTGCTGTGCCTCAGTCATGGTTTGCTAGACAGATGCTGTCAGACACTTTCTCAATCAGCGTGCTGCTTTAATTATATAGAAAGATGTTACCCTAGTGCCTGAAGTAATGTCCTCCAGAGGTACCCTTCAATGCTAAACTAAGCGCCCTCACAATTACTTGTCTAGCCAGTGGTGCCTCATTATGTTCTTAAAATCTTCTGAGCTTGTGTATATATGTTACATTATCTTGCACTTGTGCATATAACACCTCGAAAGATTCCTTTTGTATCAATGTCAATGCACATCTTCTTTCTCCAAATCGATTTCTTCTTTTTCCTTCTGTTCTCTGTTTAGCATTCAAATATGTTATTTGAGATGAAAGACTATTGAAATAAAATATTTTACGTATGGAAAGATCCTGGGTTAACTTGATGCTAATATCACACGTTTACTTCATACTTCCTAATGGTGTCTTAAGAAGAAAAAAAGAGTTGAAATGGATCATGATTATTTCTATCTTATATAAAGGAACCTGTGTCATTGAGGGAAAAAATATGCTGTCACAATCTCCGTTCAAACGATAAGTATAGAAATGTGGGCTACTAGCAAAGGTTTCAGCCCATAACCTAGTGCACTTGCTATATTATGAAGATTAGGTTGAGCTACAAGTATTGAAGAATCCTGATAATAGTGTGTTAAATAAACCAGAAGCTGTTTCTCTATCGTGTGAAATTCCTAGTAGGCATTCCAAGATAAACATGATGCATCACAGTGCAAGGCCCAGGTCCCTTTCTGCCTCTATGACCTAGTCCTCTTGGTATAAGATATGTTCTAAATATATTACCCCTCTTCCATTCAAAGGAAGGAAAGAAGCAGCAAGTGATCGCCATAAGCTTGCACAGGAGATTCCCATTTGTATTCCTTTGATCAGAAATTACAGCTCCTTAGCAGTTTAAGAAATTCAGTTTCCATCCTGAGCAGGTATGGGTCCAGCTAAAAATCAGGTGCTCCATCACCATGAAAGAAGGGAAGAACAAACATTGGGCGACAAACTGCAGTTTCTACTACAAGCCAATGTACAGCATGCACATATAAGATGGCATAAATAAAATCTGGACATTTAGCACCAAAAAGGGAAACAATTTTTCTTTCACATATCATTTTAGTAAGACAGTTATTGCATATTATATTAATAAGACAGATTAATATTATCATTTCTGAAGAGTAATGCTTGAACTCAAATATCTTTTCAGGAGCTATAAGTTATACATTATTGGAAAATTAAGCTGTATTTAAGTGCTAGAAGAAAGTAGCCTATTGCTTCAATTATCTTTTTCCTGCACAGCAAACAATCCCAAAATTTAGTAACTTAAAGTAACAACTATTTTGTTATCTCTTTTAGTATTGTGAGTGGCCTGAACTTACCTGGGCAGTTCTGCTCCACGTGCTGTTAGCTGTAGCTGCAGTCATCTGGGGACTCAACTGTGCTGGTGTGTCAAGATGGTTCCCGTAAATGACTGGCAATTGGTGTTGGCTGTCAGCTCATATCTCAGCAGGGGCTGTCCATCAGAGACCCTCAATACCTGCCACATGCCTCACCCTGTGCCTTGGGCTCCTCCTCGAACGAAGCCTTTGTTCCAAGAGTCAGAAAAGTAAAGCTGTTAGTCTTCTTAAGGCCGTGGTTCAGGACTTCCAGAACATCACTTCTACCACATTCTTTTGATTAGAACCAGTCACAAGGCCATTCTAGATTTAAGGGTAGGTGAAGGTTTTGAGGGAGTGAGAAAGGGTAAGCTCTATCTTTTGATGTAAGCAGAGATACGTGCATAAACGAGGGGAAAAATTATTAGGGGACATATTTGGAGACTAATGATACATAATAGCAAAGATAATAGAAATAGCACAGAAAATCAACAACTCATTCATTAATAAAGCCTTTAGAACACTGAACTAATACTGAAAGAAACAAGAAAGATGATCCTTTGGAAGACTGATTTACACATAGGTAAAGATATGTTGGTCCTAGATGATTCCATACTAATTCTAAAGTCTGTGTCTATAGCAAAATTTAGGAAGTCAAAGCACTGGGACAAATTTTAGATAAATAGGTTTATTACTTATCTTTCCCCAGGTCAAATCTCCCACCTCTTATACACTTTTCTTATTACTTATGCACATAGCACATCCATTATCTGCAAAGATATGATAAATTAAGTGGTGCCAACCTGTTTTATGATTTTCAAAGACTGACTTTTTTAAAAATTCAAGTTCGTAAAAACAGGTTAAAAGGAAAAGCCCAGATGATTTTGAAGCCACATGTAAAATTAGTTTCACATTTTGCCCCAGGAGCACTTTGTATTAAAGAATTAGATCTATCGTCCCTGTTCCACAGGCCTTGAATCTGGATATTCAGTTTTAGGTACAAAATATTTTAAAATGTATGGATAATTCCCCAGGTGAAAATAACCTGCCAACCAAAATATTCAGCCACCTGTTGTGAACAGCATTCAGTAAATTCATTATTTGACATAAGAACAAAAAAATCAAATGCTGTAAACATGGTCAATACAATATTTGAACTGCATCTGAATTAACAGGAAAATTACTCTTGCTTGATACTAAGCACATGTGGAATTTTCAAATAAAGAGGAAGGAAAAGCCTCTAATGGAGATTCCAGCTAAAATGAAAGGAAGATGCTGAAATGGAAAAATCATTTACTCAGCTCCAAATCCAGGAAGATGCCAATTTCCAGTGTCAATAAAATTTATGTTCCACGTAGCCTATAAATGCTATGGGCTCGAAGTAATTTTAATTGATTTTGTTGTTTAAAGGATTGTTCTTTATTCTTTATTTACAACTATGTTTTGGGGTATAAGCAGTGTAAATTACAGGGTCAATATGGAACATTCAAGATAAAAATCAGCTCCTTTGACCTAAAGCTGCTTTCAGGCTGAATTTTTAGTGTAAACCAAGTTTTTGTTCTATATGCAAATGCAGCTTTACTAATTTTCATGTTTCAGCTTAGGATATATGATAGAATTATTCCTTGAGTTATCACATATGAATAATAAATATCTATTTACATTAATAACCAGTTCTCTACAGATTTTTTCCCTTTCTTATTTTCCTGCCAGTGATCAAGTTCACAGCCAACACCAGGAAGTGAATCATCCCAGATCTTTTCCCCACTACTTTTTCCTTCTTCAAAGGAATCAAGCATTTTCACTACTTACCTTCTCCACTTACACCTGTTTTTCTCACTCAGCACATGGTTGATTCCCTCTCTAGCAATAAATCTCTACCTTTGCTCAACCATGTCCCTACCATTGCTCAACCAGATCAATCTGTAGCAAGTCTCAATTAAATTAACTATTGACAGCTTTGTGCTTTAAAATTTCTTCCCTCATTAGAACAAGTGTAAATCACTATAACTTTTGCCCCTCAGATCCCAGTTTTTCCCTTTGAAATCACACAAAATAAATGGATTCTCTCTTTCAGAAAAGCATATTAGGAAGAATAAAGGTTTTGGAATCAGACTGTGTTTATTCATATCCCATCTTCCCCTCAGCAGATGTAAGACCTTGGGATAAATTTAACTTCTCTGTGTTTCAATTTATTTTGTATGGAAAATAAGAAGAGTATCTAGCTCCTATGAATGTTTTGAAGATTAAAGGAGAATTAAGATACTAGCACAGAGCCTAGCATATAGTATTAAAATATCAGCAACTAAGTTATTATTTTTCATATCTATGAAATACATAATTATAATTATTATAAGCTCAATTTACCATTTTCCAAATAAATGTTCTCAGTTTCTTCAACTATTCCTAATACAACATACTTTCAAATGCTTAATCATTTTTACACTTACCTGTCAATATCTTATTTGAATCCTGATTCTTTCATCATGCTTATATTCATTTCTTGTCACTGCTATGATAAATTTCCATAAACCCAGTGGCTTGAAAAATACAAATATATTATCTTAGAGTTTTACAGGTCAGAAGTATGAAATCGGTCTTACTAATCTAAAATCCAGTTGTAGGCATGGCTGCATTATTTTTGGAGGCTCTAGGGGAGAATCCATTTTCTCATCTTTTTCAGCTTCGAGAAGCTACCTGTATTCCTGGGTCATGGTTCGCTTTCATCTTCAAAGCCAGCAATAGCTGCTCAAGTCTTTCTCACAATGCCATCTCTCTTGTTCTGATTCTTCTATCTCCCTTTTCAATCATTTAAGGGCAATTGCATGACACTCAACCCAACCACATAAACCAAGGATGATCTTCCCATTTTAATTAGCAACTTTAATTCCACATGCAACCTTAATTTCCTTTTGCTATGCAACCTCATATATTCACAAGTTCCAAGCATTACAATGTGGACATCCTTGGAGGGCCTTTATTCTGTCTGCCACACCAGCCAATCCTATATTCCATTTTTATTCTTCTTTTTCATTATTTCATGTTGCCTTTGACTCCATTACTATAATTCACTATCAGTATTTAACTCATAATCATGAGTTCGTTAAGTACATGATTGATGTAAAAAACAGGGCTCAATCTGAATATTAAAGAATGAGAAGGATTTAAATAAATGGAATAGAGAAGGACAGTCGTTGGAGGCAGAAGAAATTCATGAACAAATAGTGAAAAGAAAGAGCAAACTGAACATAAAATACAATAAAATTCTTGGAGCAAGATCTTCAATTTAAAAAGTGATAAAAGATAAGGAAGAACAGATAAAGTGAGGCCAATTATAGACGTCTTTGAAAACCAAGTTGAAAAAATTATACATAGTGTTGTAGTTATAGCCAACCTTGCCAATAGGTGGAATGCAAAATTTTATATATATATGTGTGTGCGTGTATATGTATTTAATATATACAATGTGTGTGAATATTTTATTTTTATTTGTGGGATAACGTGAAGGATTATTTTCCAAAATTGTCACTTCTAGGCAAATTTACATTATGCTTAATTCTCCCATCTACAATGTATTTCTTTGGATTTAATATTCTCATCCTTTTTTATTAATACATAATAATTGTACATATTTACAGAGTACATATGATATTTTGATACATGCATATGATGTGTAATGATCAAATCAGGGTAATTGGAATACTCAACACCTCAAACATTTATCATTTCTTTGTGTTGGGAACATTTCAAATGTTCTTTTCTAGCTATTTTGAAATATACAATAAATTATTGTTAACTATAGTGCAATGGTATTGAACATGAGAATATATTTCTTCTAACTAACTGCATTCTTTCATGCCCGTTAACTGACCTCTCTTTATCCTCCCTCCCCTTTGCCTTTCCCAGCCTCTGGTAACAACTATTCTGCTCACTACCTCCATGAGATCAACTTTTTTAGCCCCCACATGTGAGTATTAAATGCAAATAGCACTGGGAATGGAGACATGAAGGGTAAACCATCCAGACAGTAACACATATTGAAAATTACTCTACAAAATGACTTTTCTCAGTTATACCACGAAAACACTGAGGCTAAGGATGGGACTAAGGGACTGGCCAAAGCTCCTAAACAGGACTGGGATTGCGGCTGGGAGGGCACTGCCAATGGGGGGAGAATGCCAAAGACAAACTTTACCTACCTTGTGATTTTGCTATTAGCTTTCTCTTATTCTCAGATAATGAGAAGCATCCATTTTTTTAAAATCAAATACTTACTTACATGTTAAGAACAAAGTTTTTAGATATTGCTCAAGTAGGTCAGATTTGAATATATTGAGTCTGAAATAACACAGTAGGGACTTATCAGCTCATGTTTCATCACTTTTTTGTATGTCATCATCAAAAGCTTGAGAAGGACATTACAACCCCTTAGTGCCTGCAGGAGGAAAATATCCTCCCTTGCAGGTTAGGATTTCAAAATATGATTTTGCAGGGGGACAGAAATATTCAGACTACAGCGTTCCATCCCTGCCCCACATTTATATCCTTCTCACATGCAAAATACATTCATTCCATTCCAGCAGCCCCAAAAGTTTTAACTTGTTCCAGCATCAACTTCAAAATCTAAGTCCAAAGTCTTTTATCTAAATATCATCTAAATCAAATATGGGTGAGACTCAAGGTATGATTCATTCTGAGGCAAATTGCTCTTCAGTCATGAACCTGTGAAATCAAACATGCTATGGGCTTCCAAAATACAAGGTTTGGACAGGCTAATAGGACAGACATTCCCATTCAAAAAGGGAGAAGTAGGAAAGAGGAAAAGAATAACAAGTCCAAAGCCCAAAAGGGCAGATAACATTAAACCTTTAGGCTCAAGAATAATCTTTGTCGTCTGGATGTTCTGCCCCCCAGGACCACTTGGGTGGAGGTCCTACCTTCCAGGCCCACTGAGGAAGATGTCCTGCCTCCTGGGCTTTGCCATGCAGGGGTTGGGCCCCCCAACTTTCTGGGCAGCCCTACTTCCATAGCTTTGTTGGACACAGCCCATGCAGCAGATCTCATGGTTGAAGTTTCATGCCTGCAGCTCTCCTAGGCTATAATAGCATGCCAGTGGCTCTACTCATCTGGGACCATGAAGGTGACCCCACCCTCATGGTGATTCTCTGCCTGGGTGGCAAACCCAAGGCTCTGGAGGGCTCCATCCTTTGAAATCTAGGTGGAGGTAACCACAGCCCCAGGCTCCTGTACTATGTATAAGGGTTGACACTGTACTGCACAAACTCCACAAAAATTTGCTATCTGTGCCCTCCGGAGGGTCAGCCACTATGGCCCAAGCCAAGCCACACCAGCACCTGCTATAATGGCAACTGGGGTAACCAAGAAGCATGGCTACACTGTAGTTCAGGGAGCATGGCCTGAGATCTGAGGCACTGCCAGGCAAGACATGTTGAGGTCTCTTCTTACCATTGAAACTGCTCTGCCTCCCAAGGCCCTCACACTCCAGGCCTGGGATGAGGGTGGCAGCCATGATGATTCCTGAATTCCCTTCAGGGTCAGACAAGGTCCTGGCTTCTGCTTAGATGGCTGACCAATCTCCTTATCAGATCTCTGGCCACTCTCTTCCTGTTCTCTTCCAAACAAGTTTCTTCTTCTTTTCAATATGAATAAGCTGAGGAGTTTTCAAATCTTTAAGTTCTGCTTCATTTTATTTTCTGATATTTGTATATGTCAGAGTCCTCCAGAGAAATAAAACCAATATTATTTATTATATGGTATATTATTACATGTTATACATGTTATGGAGATTTATTATACAAATTGGCTCATGCAATTATGGAGGCTGAGAAGTCCCACCATCTGCTATCTGTGAGCTGGAGACACAGGAAAGCCAGTAGTATAATTCAGTCTGAGACCAAAGGCTTAAGAACCAGGGGAGCAGGTAGTATAAGTCTCAGTGAGAGTCTCAAGGCCCAAGAACCAAGAGCACTGATGTCTGAGAGCAGAAGAAGGTGGATGTTCCAGTTCAAACAGAAGAGAGTGAATTTACCCTTTCTCCAAATTTTTGTTCTATTCTGGCCCTCAATGGATTGCATAATGCCAATCCACATTTGGTGAGGGCAATCTTCTTTACTCCGTCTACTGATTCAAATGCTGGAAGCAAACCTCACAGACACACACAGAAATAAAATTTTACCAGTTATCTTAGCACTCTTAGTCCAGTTGACACATAAAATTAACCATTACCCTATAATTAGGGTGCTCATATCATTTGTCATTTAAAATGAGGCCCTATTTGGGCAGAAGAGGTCAAACTATCACTCTTTGCCGATAATATGATCTTAAATCTAGAAAACCCCAAAGATTCTGCCAAGAGACTACTGGAATTGATAAATCAGTTTAGCAAAGTCTCAGGTTACAAAATCAGTGTATGCAAATCAGTAGCATTCATATACGCCAACAACAGTCAAACTGAGAACCAAATCAAAGACTCAATACCTTTCACAATAGCAGCAAAGAAAATAAAATACCTAGGAATATATTTAACCAAGGAGGTGAAAGACCTCTACAGGGAGACCTATGAAACACTGAGGAAGGAAATAGCAGAGGACTTAAACAGATGGAAAACCATACCATGCTCATCGATTGGCAAATCAACATTGTTAAAATGTCTATACTACCCAAAGTGATCTACAGATTCAATGCAATCCCTATTAAAATGCCAACATCATTTTTCACAGATCTAGAAAAAATAATTCTATTCTTCCTATGGAACCAGAGAAGACCCCGTATAGCTAAAGCAACCTTAAGCAAAAAGAACAAATTGGGAGGCATCAATTTATCAGACTTCAAGCTATACTACAAGGCTATAGTAACCAAAACAGCATGCTACCGGCACAAGAACAGAGACATAGAACAATGGAACAGGACTGAAAACCCAGGTATAAAGCCATCTTCGTATAGCCATCTGATCTTTGACAAAGCAGACAAAAACATACACTGGGGAAAAGAATCCCTATTAAATTAATAGTGCTGGGGAAATTGTATAGCCATATGTCGAAGACTGAAACAGGATCCTCACCTCTCATCTCTCACAAAAATCAACTCATGATGGATAACAGACTTAAACCTAAGGCATGAAACCATAAGAATTCTAGAAGAAAATGTTGGAAAAATTCTTATAGACATAGGCCTAGGCAAAGAATTCATGAAGAAGACCCCAAAAGCAATCACAGCATCAACAAAAATAAATAAATGGGACCTGATCAAATTAAAAAACTTCTGCACAGCCAAAGAAACTATCACTAGAGTGAAAAGACAACCTACAGAATGGGAGAAAATGTTTGCATGCTACACATCTGATAAAGGGCTGATAACCAGAATCTATATAGAACTAAGGAAAATCAGCAAGAAAAAATCAAACAACCCCATTAAAAAATGGGCAAGGGACATGAACAGAAACTTTTCAAAAGAAGATAGACTAATGGCCAAGAAACATATGAAAAAATGCTCAACATCTCTAATCATCAGAGAAATGCAAATCAAAACTACAGTGAGATATCACTTAACTCCAATGAGAATGGCTTTTATCACAAAGTCCCAAAACAACAAATGTTGGTGCACATGCAGAGAGATAGGAACACTCATACACTGCTGGTGGGACTGCAAAGTAGTACAACCACTATGGAAAGTAATGTGGAGATACCTCAAAGAACTAAAAGTAGAACTAGCATTTGATCCAGCAATCCCACTACTGGGCATCTACCAAAAGGAAAAAAAGATGTTCTATAATAAAGATATCTGTACCATAATGTTTATAGCAGCACAATTCACAATCGCAAAGATGTGGAAACAACCCAGGTGTCCATCAATACATGAGTGGATTAATAAAATGTGGTATATGCATACCATGGAGTACTACTCAGCCACAAAAAACAATGGTGAACTAACACCTTTTGTATTATCCTGGATGGAGCTGGAGCCCATCGTCCTAAGTGAAGTATCACAAGAATGGAAAAATAAGCACCACTGGTGCTCACCATCAAATTGGTACTAACTGATCAACAGTTATGTGCACATATGGAAGTAACATTCATCAGGTGTTGGGCAGGTGGGAGGGGGGAGGAGGGAGTGGGTATATTCCCGAGTGGGCGCGGAGTGCACTGTCTGGGGGAGGGGCACACTTGTAGCTCTGACTCAGATGGTGCAAAGGTAATATATGCAACCTAATCATTTGTACCCTCGTAGTATTCTGAAATAAAAAAAAATGAGGTCCCATTTAAGGCTGAAAGTGCAAAATTGATATTGCACTGAGACAAAAGGGTAAACTAAGACTTCCCAGAGAAAATTAGAACATAAGATTACCTTCTACATAACAAAATGGTGCAATCTGAATAAGTAGAAATTAAGTTATTAAGTTTACACTCACATGTTTAGGGGAACCTCACATGGCTGATTACTGTAAATGTGAAATTCCTATATAGAGAGAAAGGGGCAGGGAGGGGGAAAAATGCATTTTTATAATTTCATTAATACTATCTTGATCTCAATTTGATTGACTACTTTCAGAGGCTAGTGGACAAATACAATATGAGTTTAAAAAGCAAATCCATATTGGCCCTATGTAGTTGATATTGGAGAATAGAAGGAAACTATCACATAATAGACTAGATATGTCTCAAGTTCAAGAATGTGTGCTATAAGGAATGTCTTGGGAAGCATAAAGTTTGAAAGAAAGCCAGTGTGGGAGAAGCTGCTAGGAAAAGGCAAAGGAAGTTCATGGCATGGGAAATGAATAGGGTGCAGAGAGCCTTTGATAATGCTGGGAGGATGTACAAGCTTCTGAAAGAACTCTGGAGGACGATGGGAAAATTAGCATCACTGAATTGGAGACTTACAATGGCTGAATTTCACAGCATGTAGGTTATACCCTAATAAAGCTGTTAAGAAAAGAAAGAATTTTAAAACTCACGACATAATATTGTGCATTTTTATGTCATCACAGCATCTTTAATGTCAATAACAATATTTTTTTGTGAACATTAAATCATGGACATGCCTTTTTTACATGACTCTGGTTGATTAACAGTGCCAGAGAACAGTGATTAATGGCTCTTTGTTACATTGAGGAATTCTAGGGACATGGCAGAGGGCTCAGTTTATTGACCCAGTCATAATCAATAATTGTGTGCATTATTTAGATTAAGACATCTAAGGCTACTTACCAAATGTTCAAGTGACTCCAAGCTAATAGACATTGCTAAGGTGATGACAGAATCAAGATTCAAAATTATTTTGACAACTTGGAAAGTTGGACCAAAACCAGTACAGAGAAATTAAACAGGAATATATAAATATACGCATAATTTTATAAATATTATATGTCTATATGTAAATTCTACCTGTAGTTACACAGGAAATAAAAAGTTCTAAGATGAAAGGAGAAATATTTCTGTTACAGTAGACATGAAACTTAATGATTTCAAACAACAAAAGTTATTTCTTGCACATGCCGCATGCCCATCATGAGTTGGCAAAAGGGCTCTGTGCATCAGAGTCACTTAGATTTAAGAGCAAAGCAGCCCCCATCTCAGTCTTTGCTGGTTACCGTGCCAGAAAAAGTAAAGGATGCTAAATCCCTCACCAGTTCTTAAGACTGCCATCTAAAAGTGATACATATCACTTCCTCTCACAATCCATTAGCCAAAGAAAGTCATCGAGCCACACCTAATTGCAAGGGGTCAGGGAAGTGCCATTATACCCTGTGCCTAACAGGTGGATAATCACAAATATATGGCCAACATGCTAATAGCTATTGTAAACTGCCTGAACAAAAAGACTAATGACTGTGGTAGGCAAAATTCTCAAATGACCCCCGAGATTTCTGAATCCCACCCTCTCCTCTGGGGATAAGCCCTGTGTGATCCCCTCCCCTTGAGTGTTACCTCGATCTGTGGGTACAATGAATTTTAATCCTGTGATTAGTTATTTTTTATGACCAAGGTCAAGGAAATTTGCAGATGTAATTAAGGTGTTAAATCAATTGATTTTGAGATAATCAAAAGGGAGATTATCTTGGCTGGACCTGAGCTAATCAATTGAGCCCTTAAAAAGGACAGGGTGCTTCCTGAAAAGAGATTCAAAGCATGAGAAATATTTTTCTGCTGACTTTCAGGAAGTCTGCTTCCAGGAGAGGCAGCTAAGTGGCTACGACCCTTGGGCAGCCTCTTGGAACTAAGAGTGACTCCCCCAGTCAATGCAGCAAGAAAATAGGGACCTAGTCCTGTAACTGCAAGAAACCGAATTGTCTAATAACCTGAACAAGCTTGGAAAACAAAACTGAGCTCTCAATGAGAACACAGCCCAGCTAACACAGCCCAGCCTGAGCCCCCAAGAAGAGAACCCAATTACACCAAATCCAATCTCCTGATCCATGGAGACTGTGAGATAAAAAATGTATGTTTTCGTAAGTCATTAGCTTGTGGGAATTTGTCAGGCAGCATAGAAAATGAATATAATTGTAAAGTAATAAGTTTATAATATATGATATTTTAAAAGCCAACCATACAAAATACAAAAGACAATGATCCAATTTTGGTTAAAAAAATGTATATAGTATGTTTGCTTAGTAAATAATTGTGATGTTTATACAATTCTGCATGGAAAAAAACTGTTTTTCCTTTGCTCTGACCCTACAACAATCAACAAAGAAGATTTCTGTGACCAAGTGTGTAGGGGCTTTTCCTACACATACCAAGCAAGCAATCAATTCTGCAGCAGACACCAGCTGGGTGTCCTCCAATTCAATTCCAATACTATCCACCTGGAGATCACACAGGTTGAGGGCTCAATTCCACAAGACCACCCCTCACTTCTGATGCCAATTGCAAACCCCAGGTTGTTTTACCTGTGCTTCTGACCAACAGTATATAAATGCGGGGTCCCATGACCCCAGATTCAATTAGTTTGCTAGAGTGACTTACATAACTCAGGGAAACAACTTATGTTTACCAATTTATTATAAAGGATATTACAAAGGGTACAGATGAAGAGATGCATAGGGCAAGGTACGGGCAGAGGGCTGAGGAGTTTCCATGCCCTTTTTGGGTACACCACCCTCTAGGAACCTGCACATGTTCAGCTATCCAGAAGCTCTGTGAATCCTGTCCTTTTGGGTTTTTATGGAGGCTTCATTAAGTTGACATGATTGATTAAACCATTGGCCATTGGTGATCAACTTAACCTTCAGCCTCTCTCCCCTCCCTGGATGTTGGGTGTGGGGCTGAAAGTTCCAACCCTCTAATAATGCTTCGGTCTTCCTGGTGGTGACCAGCCCTCATCCTGCAGCTACCTAGGGGCTACCAGCCACCAGTCAACTCATTAGCATACAAAAAGACATCAGTTTGTAGATTCCAAGGATTTTAAAATTTGTATGCCAGGAAACAGGGACAAGGACCAAAGATATACTTCACAATAGTACAGCAATCAAATGTGAACAACTGTGGTTAACACTAGAAGCCACTTTGTCCAGTATATGCTGCCATATATTAATATATAAAATCTTATCTTCATAATCCTAAAGGTAGTTATTTTTGTCACCATTTAGGTAATAATAAATCAGGTGAAATTTACTTTTCATTTTTAGGCTTTCATGTATTTTCAAAATGTGATAGAGTCAATGTTTTTCTTCTGTAGTTTGATATGAATAAATAAAGCATACTTTTATTTAAAAAATTATTGCCCAAATTTACAGAAGAGTAGGCAGAAATTTACATTCAGAATAACCCACTATGACCTAAAAAAAGAAGCTGAGGCACAAAATATAATTTTAAAGCGTTTACATGAGCAAAAGTGAGGACAGCTGCCAGGGAAACACTTCCAAGTTGCCTTGGAAAGTGCTCCATTCAGCCTTTGATATAAGCAGGTTTTTAGAGGCAAAAGGGGACAAGGAGTGGGCTAATAATACAAAGTTGTTGGACAGAAATTCTCATTGGTTTACAGAAATAACATTGATTAGTGATTCGCTATATGTTGTTGATCTATAGGGTATGAGCTATGGTGTCCAGCGTTGTTAGGGTAATTTATTACTACTTGGTGTCAGTCATTCTAGAGCCCACATAGCAAGTAGCTTTAAGATGTGATTACTTATCTCAAGGCGGAGTGAGACATTCACATTTGAATCCCTCTCTGGACCTGATAATTTAGAGGGGGCTTGCATTCCTCAGATAAAAAAATTTCTTTTGTTTTTCAACACAAACTGTGAACATGGCCACAAATGAAATGTGATCAAACAATTAAATTAGACTACAAAATAACATTAGCCATTTTAATCTAATTTAGTAGTCTTTCTTGTACTGAACTGGGTGGTCTAGTATGGTTTATCAAATTACTCCTCTCTTTTAGTTCACTTGTCTCAACCATATTTCCCAATCTCTTTGACCGTGGAATGATCTTCTGAGTCCTAGCCAGTGGAATGGGATTCAAAGTGACATAGGCATACTATACAGACATACTCTTCTATGCCTGGTACATGAAAGCCCCCCTTTCTTGCTCCTCCATTATGTTCTGTACCCCTTCTGGGAGGTCATCCATGGTGACCTCAGAGCACTGTGTTAAAGACACCAGAGCTTCCATCAATCTGGGTATCCCAAAGACTATCAGAGTTCAGGCCCCCTACCCCACCCTTCCCATCTGGAACTGCCCTGGACAGTTATATGAATGACACATATCTTTCTTTTGTGTTGTGTTATTTTATTACATATCAGGTCTGTTACAGCAGTTAATTGAGCACTTACTCTATTCCAGACCATTTGCTGAGATACTCCATACATTATTTGCAATCATCATTATCCTAGTTTTACACATGATGAAACCAACTCTCATGAAATTTTGGTCAGTCCTCTCAGGTTGCTCTTCCAACTAGTTAATGACCAAGCAAGGACTGAAACCCAGGTCTTTTAAAATCCAAATCTATTTAAATAATGCCTCTGTGGTATTGCCATAATTTTAGAGGGATAAAAACGTCTAGATTGATTTGAAGAAGAAGAAACAGAATTGAAAAGTGTCCAAACATTTCCCTAATGGGAATATTTTCAGGAACTGGAATTATATGGCCTGAAGAAGAAAAGATCAGCTTGCAGTATTGGATAGCTTGCTATTTGGGAGTAGGAAGAGTGTTGTTCTTTGCAGCGGAAGTGGGAGATCTAGAGATGAATTTCAGTTCAGCATAAGAAATTGTCTAACAACTAAAGCTGTCCAACAGTGGGATGTATTGTCTTCATTTATTAAATCTTCCATTTATTCAGCCAACATTGTGTTCACACTCTATACTAGGCATTCTACTTGGTGCAGATGATACTAAGATAAATAAGACTTAGTTTATATCATTAATAATTTACTTTCTAGAAGGGACAACAGCATGCAAAAAAATACCTGCAGTACAATAACTGTAACAATTGCTTGGAGTAGAAAGTGATTGGCCCTATTTGACTCTGCCAGGTAAAATGCTCTAAAATACTACTCTGTGGAATAGTGCAATATTTTGCTAGTTCAGAATAAAATGAGGAAAACAAGAAACAAGACTGATACTTTCCAAAGACAAATTTATTCTTTTTTTGAGTTTATTTATATTTTTCCTTTTTGATGTTAAGTGTTCTTTTTATGAAATGATATGGTTGCAGCTAGTGGTTTATTGATGTTAATATCTTTACTTTGCAAAATAAAACTTTAGCAACACTATGTTGTATCAAAATTTTTTAAATGAAATGTTGCAAGCCCATTATAAACCATAGTCTAATTAGAACTGGACATTGAAAACTAAATAGGGGTTTACTAGGTAAAAGTAGGCTTACTAGGTAAAAGTGTGTACCACAAAAGCACAGAGGACCAAACACTGCCTGGCTTATATTATAACTCATAACTAATCTGGCCTTGCTGGAATATTGAATATCTCAACAAGTGTGAGAAAAAGAACAGGTTGCAGAAATTGATAGGGGCCACATCACATATGGCCTTTTGTACCATACTAAGGGGTTTTAAAATGATCCTATAGGCACAGGGACCTATCAAAAGTTCTCAGGTTGTCAGTCAGTGCAACAGTATTTTTAATATGGGTCCTCAGACTGTTATTCAGTGCTCACTTCATTTTATCTTGTCCTTAAGTTTTTATAGTGTGTTATTGTGACTTTTTAGACCTGGCAGTTCTACACAATAAAAAATAACATTCATATCAGACAGCTTTTCCACCCATACCCCAAAGGCAATATTTTCTTAGGATGTTTCTTTCTGACTTATTTTTAGTAGAAAAGATGAAAATAACCCAATTCTGTTTATTTTAGAAAAAGTATGGCCTTACGTGGAGACTGAATTGAAAGAGGACAGTGCGCTGAGACCCACATGATGAGTTAGAAGCCTGATACAGCAGTGGGTTCCCTGAGGTTGGGAAGATTTGCAACATTAAATACATCACCAAGGCTCACAGTCCTTTCACAGAAGTGGTTTTTCAACTCTTAAGAGGATACCTTAATTTCCTTTTTAAAGGAACATGGACATGAAAAAATAGTACATATATATAAGAATGATCATGGTTAAAACCACAAAAAGATTGCATTTCAGTCTTTGCCATGGCTTCCCTGTTTTCTCTAGTCTGACAGAGTCCACATTTTCCTGCTTTTCCTCCTAATCTGAATTTTTTAAAAAGGAGCATAAGACATTTCCTGACATCATCTCTTTAAAATGTATAGCGGCTTCCCAAGATAAAATATCACACATGCACCGCTTCTGTGCAAAGCTGACTACAATCTGCTAATGTACAGACATTCTTATCAAGGCAACATCTATACACAAGTTTACTAAAATTCCTTCGTTAAAATAAATTTATAAAATAAAATAAAACCTAGAATCACAACAAACTGTCATTTCAAAAAGGCTTGGTAAATCAATACTTCAAAATAGTACTTGAATTTAAATCTTTGAAAGGATGTGATTTGAATGGAATCAAGCATAACATAGCTATTCCAGCTGAGACTCATATTTAATCAATATTTTAATATTCTTTTGCTTAGATGTTAGTTACTTTAAAGGTTTTAGTAAAACTGCATTCAACACCATAGACAGCTTAACCTTCCCTCAACAAATTACTTCTTGATCTCTAGTACTAATAATCAAGCATACTATAATTGGTTTTTGTTAAGCAACTAAGATCTCAGTTCTTAGCAATGGCTGCTAATTTTTATATTCTACAATAATGAACATGAATCTCTTGATTTTTTATCTGTTGATTTTGACTGCTGAGAACACATCGAAACTATAGCTGATGTTATGATGCATTGAAAAAAATTTTTTCAGTATGCTAAAGCAAGCTTAAAAAGATACTAAAAATATTTATAATTAAGTTAGTGTCTCAGTCGATGCAACAGTACTTTTAATGTGGATGTTCAGACTGCTATTCACTGCTCACTTCATTTTATTTTTAACTTGAGCTTTACAGTCAGGGATTATTACCTTTTTAGACCTGGCAGAATGAAAAATAGCATTCCTGTTACACATCTCTTCCATTCTTACTTCAAAAACAATACTTTTTCAGGATGTTTCTTTATCACTTATTTTTACATGGAAAAGATAAAAATCGATAGAAATGAGCATATCAACCATTTTCCCAAAAAGCAGGATGCATCTGCAAAGGGAGGTACGACTCAGGTCTATGTTGTGCTCTTTCTCTTGATTATCCCGGGATAATGAAACTAAAATCCTATGTGACAAGTTCCCTGGAATTTCACATTTCAATTCTGTCCAGTCAGTAAATGTTATTTTGCTTGGTGCTTAATCTAGTTAAATAAGGAAGAAATTTCCACAAGGTTTGGTACTACATCCAAAACCAACTTTTTCATATGAACATAAACATTGACTCAACGGCTCTAAAGGTCCTGAACTTTAGGGTGTGGGATGAAACTACTCTGTGGGTTTATGTCTGGTGTTTGCTGTTTTTCAGTGTTTATGTATCAGATCTCACCAGAAACTACATGACATGTTAGATAAGCAATGTGTTAAGCTGAAGTCAAAGTTTTATAATAATCTGAAAAAAGTATCATTTAAATTTAAAACAAGCAGGGCAAATACTCATGTGTGATCTCTGTTAGGTATGTACGCAAAGAGGCTCCAGTATCAAATAAAGGGCTATAACTGAGCCTAGCTGCTCTACTTCATATAAAAAGCTTTAATTTCTAAATTCACTGCGGTAATGATGTGAGGTAACATATGTAGGCTACAAGGTCACGTTCCACCCATAATCCAACCGCTCTGGTGGCTCCATGGTAGCAAGCTGTACATTCTTTGTTTTTAACTTAATGGCCACATTTTATGCCATTTTGTGAGACGCAGGTTCATTAGACCTTCTGTTCAAGTGCCTTAAGGCCACAATTCATTCTGACTCTGCAATTACCAGTGACAATTTTTATATGCAGCCAAATTTTTCAATCACAGTGGGAAAGGTTTGCATAATTTGTGGCTTTTTGCTCTTCTCTCTGATAATCTCACATTGGAAAAAAAACATTAAAGATGCATCCTGGAATAGCATAAATGCTGCATGTGCCATTTTACTGTTTTTCAAAAGAGCAAACTCTAGGAAAGGACATATTAAAAAATAAAAGATATTAGCACATTTGTTTTTTTATAAACAGTTTGTATTGGCTTGTGACAGATATATACTCCAGGAGGAGGGCTATCTAGTAATCTTCCTTGGTGATCATATCATGTAAAAGCACCATTTTTCAAAGATATTTAATTCTTTGAAATCTGTTCACTATAAGCTACACCTTTAGGGGAGTTCTCCAAAGTGTATAGTCCTTTTGAAATTAATCTTGAAAGCAATCAACTAAATTTTTAGATACTGAATTACTGTCACTGAGCCTTTTCTACTAATTTAAGAGATGCTGAGTGGAAGCCTGTCAGGCAAGACTTTAAATCACTTCTGGCCCAAAATTTGGAATGAATCCATTACAAACATGATAGTATGCAGAGACTCTAATTGGAAGACAAATAAAGATAGAGCTATTCCTATGCAGGATCCTGGGGTTTGACTTGTAGGTTATCAGTACACACTGACCTCTACCAGATTTTACAAGGAAAGTGTCTGTGCATTTAAATAAACAAATATGAAATCATGGCAACTGACCATTATTTTCAAAGATTACAGTCTGAAACCATAAAAGCTCAAGAGAGATTATTTCCGCCCAGGAATTTTGAGGCTGTTTGGGTAGGTTATAAGTGCCTGAAGATCAGAGAGGAGCTTAAAAAAATATGTTTAGAGGTCACAGTATTAATTAAACCAAAGCTGAGAAGAGAGAGAGAGAGAGAAAGTCAGCAATATGGCAACAACAATAAAAAAGATTTCCTTGAGAACTGAATTAAATTGTTTGAGCAAAGTGCACACATCCTTTAGACTGGAGGAGGAACCGTGTATTAACAGTCTAGAATTTGGCGTGGCTCTGTTTTGACTTGCAAACCCAGAGATGAATGGAGCCGATCTATATTGCAAACACCACATTCATCTTTACTTTTTCAGCAGCAACAGGCGCACAGGGCAGCTGTGTTGCTGTAGTGCCTCCAGTGACCTGGGTTCCAGTCCTAAGTAAGATGGTGACTAGATGTGCCATTTCACATAAATCACTTAATCTTCACGACCATCAGTTTCCTCAGCTTCAAAATGTGGGTAACACCAAAGCTGTGGACAAGTTTAAGCAATATAACCTATGTGATTGTTTAGCCTTTGTAGTAAATATACACAATTCATTTGTCAACTATTCATTAGTTTTGGGTGGAAAAAAACTTTTCCGTGGAGAAAGAGCACTGCCAAAATGCTAGTAATCTTTTGTTCGCTGAGGAAAACAAAATGGAAGAAGTTAGCCCACTGATAACAAACATCACCTGGCACATAATAATTATGAACTCTCTTCCCTGGCCTGGCAATTTCCCCTTCTCAACACTGGCTACCGCCACAAATTTCTGCATTTGATTCAATGTACAAGTCTTTGTTTGCAAGACCCTAAGTAAGTTGCTAGGATACCACTGGGACCTTTTAACACTTTATTTTCCTTTTCTCAGTATACTACTGGAGAGGTAGGTCCTTTTATAAATTGGAACATAATGTATTTCTCAACTTGGCATATAACAATCCACAGTCTGTATTGCATATAACTAGCCGTGTTAAATTTAACAATGCTAAGCCTGTTAGGTGATAATTGTTGGACACTTAGACACCTGTATTCTTTAACAGTTTAACCTCAGTATACACTTCAAACACTTCAATCTATGCTGCAAACATTTCAGCCACTGACAATTAGTGAATACAAAAATGTGAAAAAGGAAGAAAACTTCCAGGTAAAACTGGTATCATTTTTGTGTGTATGTGTTCCAATATTTTAATTATGCTTCATAAAAGAGGTGCTATATTATCCAGGTAGATTTATGATGAAGTTATTTTCTAGTTTCTATCAAACTAAATGGATAACTATCTATGGAATATTTAGGCCCCACCCTACTCCACTTTCTGTGACAGGAGAAAAAGGGAAGTGAACATGTTACTTGGCTGTTGAACAAGTGAGTTGCCAAACCGCAGGCCCTTGGGTCAGACCCCAACCTGCTTCTCAGGGACAACCTGGTCCTGGCTTCTAGAATTCAAATATGTGACCTTTACTGCATACATTCAATAATATCAATTTAAAATTAAGTTTAAAACAAAAGTCATGTCAAAATTATGAAACTAGAATAATCCATGATAAATTCATTTCCACAGAACCTCAATATTATGGATTCTCCCCTAACATTTAAGTTTAAATTTACCTACGTTTATTTTTGGTGTACTTGCCATTACAGGAAAAGAATTTGCAGTAGGTGGATTAGAGAAGTCTGCTGCTTTAATGTAGAGTCAGCTATCTCCTCATCTAGGCAGGTTAACAGCTCTGTGTGTGGGGACCATTGACCATTGTCTACATGAAGTCAAATTTACTCAGCAACTCGTGCATTTGGAGTTCACAGAAGATTTTATAGATGAGATAAAAGAGATGGTTCAAAACCCACTCCCCACAGTAATTGCATGAACTAATCTGATTTTGTTTCCTCAATCTATCTTTATGCCACCACATGTGGTCCCCCAGTCCCCTCCTCTGACAGCCCCTCAGCCTCTGATCGCTGTGTGCCAAGTATTTCAACTCTTGCCTAATTCCTCTGCCCCTGCACGGCTCATCTAGGAAGTCAGCAAGGCCAAAGGCAGTATAGCCCTGTGATGTGACTCTATATAATCCTGGGAGGAAGGGGAATCACACCCATCACTCCAAGAGGTTTAGTACCACCTTCCAAGAAAAATCTCAAATCCTAGCTAATGCGTCACCTGAACCATTTGCTGAAAAAAATTTAAAAGATCTGAGGCTTGAAGAACAGCTGTTTGCTAAAACATCAAAGTGAACATGAATGTTTCCTACAAAAGCTGAGTCCCAGTGTCTAGGATAGCTTCTCCAGAGGCTCTGCACAATGGGATATGAATGCAGATTCAAAAAGAAACATTTAAATTAGTACACAAAGGGAGATTCTAGGAAAAACAGTAACACTAGTGTGAATTGTGTGAAAAAATCTTTGAATCATGGCTTCTCCCTTAATTCCACAACCTTTTCCCCAAACTCAAAACACACAGCTAAAAGGCAACAAAAGCAAGGAAGAAAGAAGCAGTCAACCTCAGTAGGTTAATAGAATTTAATAGATTAAATTCATGGGTTTTCTTACCCTAGGGGCTGTTCTGGAATAAAAGACAATTGGCAGAAATAGTCAAACCCTCTGGTTTAGTATAGGATTGTTCCTTTCAAATACAGGGATGCACAGATTCTAATAATGAGTGTGTTGGGAAATGTCAAATTGATATTGTTAATGCTTTTACAATTGGAGTACTACTCCAGAGTACTTCCAACATTGAGTTCTGGGTAAAAGATTTATCTGTTCTTTTCTGTATTTTTTCGCTTTTTCTCTTATTTAACAAAAAAGAAAAAGAGTAGACCATTTGAAATGAACCTGACAGATTAACTATGCTCATAAATTGCAACAGAATTAAATGCCCAAGTCCACCTTAGCTGCTGTGCTGGTCACACTCACCCGGTAGCCTGTCCCTGCGAATACCAGGGAATGCTACACGCACTGTTGTTATTTCTCAGAAGTCCTTCCGTCCACAGCAGGTCTCTTCTTTCCTATTCTCCAAAGCTGTGCTAAACCACATTGGCCACTTGAGGACCCACATTTTGACCTTATCCCATGAACCTAAGCTAGAGTTAGACCTGAGGAAAAATGTCCTCCTGGCTCTTTCCCAAGACTACAACCACATCTTTTTGCTCAGCCTCTTCAACCAAACTGTTTCATTGTTTCTCTGGTTTATAGCAGGTTTATCTTACAAATGGCCTAAGCTAAAATTAACGAAGTTCCCCAAAACAGTTCAATCTAAGCTACTTGCAGAAAACACATTGTCTTCAGTTTCCTATAACCCTACAACCATCTGTACAAATGGAGAAACTGAAACAATGTGATTTACTTTGCATTGTTCTGTTTGGTTTTATAACAGGGATGTCAGAAATCTCTAACGATATAAGTGTTGTCCTTCAAGATGGTCATATCCAGATATTGAGCACTTTTTCTAATCAAGTTTCTATTATTCCAAATGGGAATAACGCCTTGACAATTCTGTTTTGGAATTACTTTCACTGACAATTTACATGCAACATGAGGAACATCTCATTATTTTATGACCATCCCTCTTAAAGGTGATAATTTTCTTGAAGAAAATAATATAGAGCAGTAAAAAAGTCTCAACACAGTCAAAGTTGCAAGCCTCTATGAGAAATGACCCAGTATGTGTTCAAGACAAAGGCTGTGGTCTAAGAAGACCAGAGCTTTGAGTCAAAACAAAAATAAAGCAGGTTGTGCCTTCTATATATGCCTGAGGCTATGTCTACAAAAACTTCCAGTTAAGAGTAAAATATTCATCCAATTAGTTTCTTATGCACTGCCAAAAAATCAGATTTGCTCTGGTTGCTTATTTTATTTATTTATTTTTCTTTGTGACCAGTTGCTGAAAAGAACACACCCAATCAACTGGTTATATTATCTGCATAGACTGTTTCAGGAGGATCCCTGCTTCAGGCTCAGGCTATAATCATTAAGCTATTAACATAATCAAAATCCTTTCAAGAATTTTTATGGCTTAAAGAAGATAGCTATTCTAAAAAAATCCTTCATAATCACAATGGTTCAGTCTCAACTCTCTATAAAGCCTGCAAAATGTAATAAGAATTTAAACTTCAGGTCCTTTGTCACCTAGTATAAGTTGAATTTCCTACAATAAAATTTTATAAAAATTGGGTTTTAAATTTAAATGTTCATGTGTTTGGGGTACAACAATATAAGTTATCATGTTCATCTAAGGGGACTTAAGATAAAATACTCTTTGTAGAAAAGCCAGGAGGATATAGAATTGAATGTCAAGGTCTAAGTTTTATGTGAATGAAACAGAGTGTTGTGTATTGGAATGCCTTGAGGAGTGCAGGCAAGCAGTAAAAAAGTCTCAACAGAGAAAGTGGTCCATTTGTCATCTGAATTTCAAGGTCATTTCACAGGTCTAGGTGGCAAGTGTGAAATTAATTACTTCTATTTCAGATTTAACAATAAGATGGCAATAAAGCACAAGTGGAGATAAAGGTGTGTCATTCAGTACAATGAGACTGAATTATCCTCAATTGTGCCATGATCATTGTTGACTACAGCATTGATAATCCAACCACATAAATTAATACCTACAGAAAGTATACACGCACCCACATACAGAGAGTATGTACTGTAAATTGAGAACTTGTGGAGTATGTTTATGTATCATATTTCTTTAAGGAATATTAATCAAAAATACCACTCAGGTAAAATAATCCTTCATATATAAAAAATATTTTTGCAAAATGGGAAGGGGAAATTCAGACATTTGAACAAAAACATTGAAATCTGTCAGGTCATACCAAGCATTATTGACAATATGTACAAACAATTTATGGTGAACACTAGAGAAATTTTCTTGTTCAAGTAATGCAAGGTATTGTAATCATTATTAATGTCACCATTTTATCATTATTTGTATATAAAATGATATCAGATATCTTATTAAAATTAATTGAATTTTAATTATCTTTAAAGTGTTCGAAAAACTGATTCTTTCAAAAATGGTGATAAAGAGGATATGTTTCATTCTTAATATCTCGGTTTATTACTGTGTAAAAATCCTTTACACGCTGAAATGAAAATTATTCCTAAAAATTATATTTAAGGTTTGTTCCACCCTTACTTACCTTTTTTGGGAAGAGCTAAGTAAGTAATATTTCTGTGAATTACTTTTATTGGCAAGTCCTGACTGAAGGAGTCCCTGATCTGTTACCAGGCACTTATTAAGCATATACTACAAATGAAGGCCCAAACCAAATTGGATCCAGTTTAGCCAATGAAAATCAGGCTGCCAAAATCTCCAGCTTTTGATGTCTTGGACTTTCATTTTATAAGTGGACACGTACCTCAAGTAACATTTGATTTAGTATCCAAATATGAAAACTGCCACTCTTTTTAAATTGTATTATCTTCATAAAATCTAGTGATCATCCAATGTGATGCAGCAGAATAAATGCAGGATGTGGAGTCAGGACAGTGAGAAAAATCCCAGATGTGCCTTTCAGAGGTAGCTGTGTAACTTTGGGCAACTCACTCACATTTCTGACCCTCCATTTGTTTTCCAACATAACAAATGGAGATCTTACATGTTTGCATAAATCTAGAATAATAGATGCCATAAAGAAGAGATGTGAAATGATAGTTACTGTGATGGGTAATTTTAAGTGTCAACTTGATTGGATTAAGAGATACCCAGTTAGCTGGTAAAGCATTATTTCTGAATATATCTGTGAGGGTGTTTCTAGAAGAGATTGACATTTAAATCAGTGAACTGAGTAAGGAAGATCTGTCCCCACACATTGAAGTCAGGCACCATCACATCAGCTGAGGGCCCGGATAGAACAAAAAGGCAGAGAAAAGGTGAATTTTCTCTCTCTCTCTCTCTTCAGGAGCTGGGACACCCATCTTCTCCTGCCCTTGGACATCAGAACTCCAAGTTTTCCAGCCTTTGGACTCTGGGACTTGCACCAAGGGCCCCCTGGTTCACAGGCCTTCAGCCTGTGATTGAGAATTACACCATTGGCTTCCCTAATTCTGAGGCATTTGGACTTGGACTGAGCCATGCTTCTGGCTTCCCTGGTTCTCCAGCTGGCAGACAGCATATCCTAGGACTTCTCAGCTTTCATAATCAATTGAGCCAATTCCTCTAATAAATCCCCTCTCATCTATTGATCTATCTATCCATCCTGTTGGTTCTGTCTCTCAGGAGAACCCTGACTGATACAGCTTCCTTTTACAAAACTATTTTTTACTAATAATATACTTTTCATGTTCTTGAATTTATGAGTTTTGCTTATCAAAGTAACCTAACTCCTAATGTGATTGTATTTGGAGGTAGGGCCTTTGGGAGGTAATTAGGTTGCAATGAGGTCATGAGGGTGGGGCCCCCATGATGGGAATAGTGTCCTTATAAGAAGAAGAAAAAAATCCAGAGCTCCCTTCCCTCTCCCCAACTTTCTCCCTCCCCACCATGTAAGGACACAACCAGAGGTGGCCATCTGCAAGTTAGGAAGAGAACCCTCCACCATCTTGATCTTAGACTTCTCAGTCTCCAAAAATGCAAGAAATAAATTCCTGTTGTTTAAGTCACCAAGTCTGTGGTATTTTGTATGGCAGCCTGAGAGAACTAAGACATGTTCATACACACACACACAAACACACACACAAACACATATTTCAAACTTCAGCTTTCAGAAGGACAAGTACTATACAAATACCCAATACAAACTTAGCCTCCTTAGTCTAGGTCCTTTTCTATATCCCTTCTCTTAGTGTTTAAGGCTATTATTATTTGTCTCTTCTTGTCACTGGAAACCTCTCAAGTTAGTCCCACAATGGGAGGAAGGAATTTGGATTTTATCTCACAGCTAATAAGAAATCACTGTTCATACTTAGACAAAGATTTAAAAATAAAGAATATTAGTCTGGCTACTCTGTGTAGGATATTCAAGGCAGACCAGTAGTAAGAAACCTAGAGGCTCTTTATGTTATTCAAGCTAAAAATGATAAAGGGTGAAATGGATTTGCGCTTATGGAAACACAAATGATTGTACTGATGCTTTGGAGTTGAACATGCCTGGGATAGTTCTTTATTCTCATTATCACTAGCTGTGTGCTATTGTGTCTCTTGACTTCTCTGAGTCTCAGGACCCTCTTCACAGAATGAAATTAATAAAGCCTACCTACCTCAAGGTTGATACAGGGATTTAAAAAGTCAGGACTGGTAATGGTCAGAGCTGATATTGGCAGCCAATTCCCAATGACTAAACTGGATCTGGATGCAAACAGCCATGGAGGTTAAATTGAAACGGTTAATGCTGAGTGCTGAACAAAGTGCTTAATACATAGTATACCTGCTACTTGGCAATTATTGCTGTTATACACAGAAAAATTGGAGGAGTTAGGTTGTCATAATGTTGAAATTGGTTGGATATTAAGAATACATGAGAAGGAAAGTTTAGAAGATTTTATGTTTGGGATTTGGGTCCCAAGTTAAATTTGAATCTACAGGTACTATTGAGGTTTTAGAATGTGCCAGCAGAATTGTAAAAAGAAGTGTAAAACTACATGCACATGTGTAAAATCCTTTCCTCATGAAGGAAAGGCTCATTATGATATTTATGTCTTGCTGAGAATAGTAATGTGATAGTTAAAAATCAGGTATTTGGAGAAATTGTAATATGCTTCTTGAGACAGAAAATAATAAATTTAGATTTAATATGTTAAATTCCAGATGATTAAGAGTCTCATTAAGTATTAGCAGGACAAACATGGGAATATCTAGCAAAAATTGAAAATATAAGAATATATAAAAAGGAAAATTATTAGAGTTGCTGAGTATGTGACTTTTCTTTTTCTATAAGAAAAATCTTGGCCAAAATGTCTTGAAATTGGAGCAAAAGGGATTTAGTAAATTTTGTGTTTTGTGTGAGCAAATTCCTATTTCTTCCAAAGGAAATTTGGAATAAATAATAGAAAACTATAACAACACATAAAATGATATATGATTAGGGAGCATTATTTTCTCACACACATTGTTTCCTAAGTTCCACAGTAACTAAATAAGAAAAGATAATTAATATCAAAATATTTGCTTAAAAATAATCATAGTATTGATATGTTATCACAAAAAAAGTCTATTATGGCACCATAAATGCTTGATATGGGTTTCAGGCATCATTCATTTGCTTGTCTATTATATATAAGACATTGCATTAGACTTTGTTGGGATATTATACTTAGTAAAACATAAGTTCTTTCAAAGATTATCAACCTATTTGCACTATATTGAATGAGGCAAGGGGGAATTAAAACAAAAGGAGACAATGAGAAACAATTTAAAGATGAAATAGCTTTCAGAACTCAAAAGAAATAATTTAATATTGAGTTTAAAAACATCTGGAAAGGACCTATAATTTTAAATTAATGAAAACGAAATGTCATTATCTCATAAAGGAGTTATTTATATAGGAAATAAATTAGCACACAAGCTTTAATTCCTTGGTAAAATCACAAATACCTTTTCAGTTATCTATTGTAAAATAATGGTTTTGGATGTTTGTATAAAATAAACTCATATTTTCTTTTGGAAGATATAAATTCAAAACACTTAAGTTAATATTTCCAATCCTCCTCCTGTTGTTTTAATGTTTTCTTTAGGACTATTTGTGGTAGAGACATGTGTTTTCCTCTAATCTGTCCACCTCAATAATTAAATACTTGTGTATTGCTGATACATATACTGTCTATATAAGATTCATCCTTTAACAATGAATGTGAAATTTTACAGACTATAGACTTCAAAACACTGAGCAGAGACAGTCGGACTGAAAAATTATGGCTTCATTAACCCAAGATGAGGATTGATGCTGACACAACTAAAACGTCCTTTTATTAATTCAGTCACCTCATTGATTTGTCTACCTGATGACCCATACCAGACACACAACAATAAATAATTTGGTTCACTGAAAAGTGTTTTAACTAAAATTAGCCAGATGTCGGCAATCACTCACTGTCAATCCACATCTCATCTCACTGATGCAGGGAGAGAATCCCACAGCCCCTCAGCTATTCATTAACAAGTGAAGCAGCTCTCCACAGAGGCAAGTCCTTCCTGCCCTCCACTGCCCTCGCATCTATCAGCTTTTACAATAATAAAAGGTGTGCATTCTTCTTCAGTGGTTAAGAGAAAAGAATTGGTCCCAGCACCTTCTAACCATTTCAGGTGTTTATAACCTATCCAAGTGGGGACACATGGTCTCCATTCCTGTTTGTGTTACTTTACTTTTTTGGGGGGGTGGGAGAGATGTTTGCAATTCCTTCACTACCCAGTGGCAAAGGGCAAAGTCACAGCAACATTTGGAAACTTTCACTTCCTTAGTTCCCACAGCCAGTTGTGCAATCCTCTCGGTCCACCACCCTCTACAGATGCTCAAATGTGTTCCCTCTCTTCAATGCCTTATTAACTTTCACCTGAGCTACTGAAAGAGCCATCAGTAAATACTCCCCATGCAATGGTTCCTTCTGGGTTCATGTGATTTTAATTAGTTCATAGACTTCTATGATCTATCTGGAATCAATTTTTAGGGATGGTGTAAAATAGAGGTTAAAGTTTACTATTTTATATAGGGCTATCTGTTGGTCCAGTACAATTTATTGAAAAGACTTTCCCTTCCCCATTGTATGGTCGTGTTATCACTGCAACGGAACAGAATGACTAGGTAAGTGCAAGTTCTAAGTTTTCTCTGTTGTTCTATCAAACTACTTGATCCGTATTTCAGTAGCACAATGTGTTGACAAGTACTAAATTTTGGCTACTAAATTTTACGTTCAATCTTCAAGATAGTAAGTCCACCAACTGTTATTTTTCAAAATTTTTTCAGCTATTTTAGTTCCTTTCCATGTCCATATAAATTTTAGGATTGGTTTTTCAATTTAATGAGTGTATATGTAAATAAAAACTTATCAAACTATATACTCCAAGTATATGCAGTTTATTGTACATAATACTGTTTTTTAAAATATTGTAGGCTTTCACTTCCAGGAAGATGGAACATATGTACTTTTCCCTATTTCTCCCACTAAATAAAATGAGAAATCCTGGGAATTGTATATAAAAGGAACATAAGAAGATGCTCAAGGTAGAAAGAAGAAGACAGACCAGATAGGAAACTTGGGACCCGAAGAACAACATGATAGGGTGTTCCCTGAGTTTTCTTTTTGACTCATGTATCTCAGATTTAGAACTGAAAAAGCCAGTAACCTGGAAACATCAGCATGCAGAAACAAAAACAACAAAAACCACACACACACACACATACCAAAAAAAAAAAAAAAAAAAAAAAACCAGCTCTCTCTAACTAAATGAACAGAAAAAGGACAGCCCAGCAAGACAGAAAACTTTTAAACAATAACCACTCTACTCATGCCAAACAGGAAAAAAGTGCCCCATCCCCACTCATATCAGCAAAGTCTGACTGGGGAGCCTGGGCTTTCACTCTTGCAAGGCTGTAACAAGGTACCTAAAATCTCTACTGAGGTGGTTAAGAACAGGCTACTTGGAAAACAAGGCCTTTCATCCCCATCAGACACAAATGAGGATCTGCTACAATCCCCACTGAAGATCAGAGAAGACCTAGTGGAGACTCAGGACTTTCACTCCGTCCTGGCAGTAAGGAGCCCACTCTATGGTTTTGGTGTCATAAGGGGCCATGTGGGTAGTGGTAATGAGACACTAATACCCTCTTCAGCCAGGGAGGAATAAGTAGAGGCCCAGTGGGGAGCCAAAACTTCCATCTCTGCCCACCAGTAACAAGGAGCACACTGCCTCAGGTATTAATGGAGGCCAAGAGGGGAACGTGGACTTCTTCCCAACCTGGCAGAAAGGAAGCCAAGCTGGCTTCCTTCTCCTGCTGGAGAGGTGTCAGAAGAAGCAAGCTAAACAGAAAGTTTAAATAAGATCTAGAGTCTCATAACATAAAACCCAAAACATCTAGTTTTCATTCAAAAACACTTAACATCCCAAGTACGAGGAAGACATCAAACTGAATGAAGAAAAGGAAATCAACACATGCCAAAACCCAGATGACAGAGATGTTGGGGTTACTGACAAGGATTTTAAAGAAGTATCATAAAAATACTTGAACAAACATTACATACATGCTTGGAACAAGTAAAGCAATAGAAAGTCTCAGGAGAGAAGAGAAGGTATAAAAATGATCCAAAAAGAAATTTTAGGACCAAAAAATATAATTGAAATTTTAAAAACCTCAGTGCTTGGACTGAATAGGTGGATGGAGGAGACAGGGAAAGAATCAGTGAACTGGAGACAGAAGAATAGAAAATATCTATTCAGAAAAAGAGAAAATTTTTGGAGTTGTTTAAATGTATTTCTTTCTATTTTGTTCTTTGGATATCCAAGGCAATGTTTGTTATCCAAGTTTTAAACAGATTTTGTGCTTTCAATTTATGTATAATTTGTTGCTACTATTTGAAAATTGTAGTGAGTGGATTTTCAACTTTAGAATTAACATATAGTCCTGTTGAAATAGTACCATATTAAGGATCTGAACTATAGAAGGAAGTAGTTGGAAAGATGAGTCTTTTGCTGAGTATATATATTTGTCAAATAAAATATATCAAGTGATTTCTTTTCTGAATAGAAAAACATAAACTCATAATTATCATTAATAAAACATGGCCTTATTTTATAATTCAAATGAAGTACATATCTGTCATAGCAAGATTAGGAAGCATTTTCTAGTAGCCAGTAGTTCAGTAGTGTATAAATGAAGTTTATTTTGATGAGAAAAAATGACGTAAACATAAAATATATATGACCATTCTTTCAATCTCTTAAGACATCTTGAAATATTTAATTAAGGATATCTATGGCCTCAGAAGTTAAAATCATAAGTAAAAGGAAGAAAATATTTCTTCTCTGACCAATTAAATTTCATTGAATGGGGCTATCAATAGCAATTATTCTCATTCCATCAAATATCTACCAAATACAAGGATTAAAATGAAACAAAGGATTCAATCACATGTTTGTATAAGAAACAAGATACATGAGGAAAACAATTTATATGTGTCCCTTTGTCTTCAGTCAAAGTAATGAATTTAACATCATTCCCAAACATTTTGGCCTCAGGAAGAAATATCCTAAAGAGAACCCAAAATTACTGCATTTATTAATATAGGAACTGACTATAATAGTATGCAGTCATGCAGGGGCAAATTCAAGACAATTTCTGCCAATAAAAGAGCAACCAGGTAAGTGGTGCACATAAGGAATCTGTTGTACTTATTGTCATAATATTCTACTTAGCCACAAATTGCCAGCACGTGATGCCCAAGTGTCTTCCTGAAATGCTTCATGGAGCCAAGCAAGTCAGGGAAACTACTTCTCCAGTTGGATGATAAAGAAGCAATTAAATTTTTGGAAGATTGCTATGAAATTTTGCTGGCAATGACATGTTCCTGAAATGTCTGTAGAAATGTCTGTAAATCACATTTTAGAAAATAACTTCCAACTTTAAATAATGGAGCAATCCAACATTTAAAGTTTCTCTGAACCAAGTATAATTTATAGTTTAAAAAATATGTTAGAAGCCCCCAGTAACCTGTTTTCCAACTTCTGTTTTAATTATTGAATATGGTTTAAAGCAGGACACACCTATGGTAGAAATTCCAAAAGTGGAAATTAGAAATCTCAACTTCTGTCATTTTCCTTTTTGACTTAGAAACTTGATTAACTCTATAAGGCATAAATAAAACTGTGTTCAACATAATATGCTGAGAAAAAATTGCTTAAATCTTGAATTTAAGTAGTGTTTTATATAAACACAACCTCTTTTATTGAGGTTAAATTCACATAATATTAAATTAGCCATTTTGAAGTGAAGAATTCAGTGGCATTTATATATCCACAATGTTATGTAATCACAACATCTAGCCCTAAAACATTTCCAACACTCCAAAATAAAACCCTGTACCCATTTTGCAGTTAGTCCTCAATTTCCCCTGCCTCACGAGCACCTGGCAATCACCAGTCTGTTTTCCTTTTTACAGAATAGGTAAATCCCATTCTACAGAATAAATAGGTAAATAGGATTTACCTATTCTGGATATTTTATATAAATGGAATCATAAATATGTGACCTTTTGTGTCTGTCTGCTTTCATATAGCACAATGTTTTTAAGGTTCACCCATGTTGTAGCATGTATCAGTACTTTATTCCTTTTTATGGATGAATAATATTTCATTGTACGTATATACCACAATTTGTTTATGCATTCATCTGTTGATGGACATTTGGGCTGTTTCTACCTTCTAGCTATTGCAAATAGCGTTGTTATGAATATTTGTGTACAAGTTTTTGTTGGAGTAGCTATTTTCAATTCTTTGGGGTATATACCTAGCAGTGGAACTGCTAGATCATATGGTAATTCTGTGTTTAACTTTTTGAGAAACTGCCAAACTGTTTTTCACAGCAGCTGAACAATTTTATATTCCCATCAGCAATGTATAAGGGTTCCAATAACTCCCCATTGTCACCACTTTTTAAATTATAAACACAAACTACTGCTGTTTGAATTCAACAATGTATACTGAAAGAAATAAATTTATAGATAGCTGGTTGTTGTTGGTCATGCCAAAAAGTAATTAAAAATACTTCTATGTGTATTAATATTTGTTCTTTCTTAGAATATGCAATAGTATTTAAATATTTTTAAAAAGAAACAATGTCATTTGTGAATGAACATGGGAAAATTCCAGAGTATATTCCTCCAACCTTCATAATTATCTACAAAGAATGGTTTGTGATGCTTTCCCACACCCAGGCATAATGGTGACATGTAAAAATGATATAAATTAAAGAGAATTCTTCCATACTACTAAACACTAGAGTATAAAAATAGAGCAAATTGGCAAAGTTGGTGCTGTCTTTCAAGATCATTCCTTGAAAAAAGTTTTGAAATTAATCAGTGTTATTAATCCTCAGTGGCTAAATCCATTTTGTTCTATAGTTTGGATTTCAAGGCCTTTTACAACATGTTGAGCATCATCCTCCATGCCCTGGCCATTATAGGGAAATATAAAACATGAAATAATTTCAGCAAAGATGATCATAGTGGTACAAGGATAAGAATTTCAGATTCAGAATTACAGTGGATAAGAAACAGACGTGGAAAGGTTTTCTTCCTTGTAACTGCCAAACTGCATTTTTAGCTTGATACTTATGAGCACCCTAACATAGGGCAGGTCCTCTTTCCTGTCCAGGCTTCAATGTATTAGGACCCTTCTTGGGAGCTGCACTCATGAGCAGTTATATATAAAAATATGTAATATTATAAAGAATGTTATATATCCTATTAAATTATTTTTAACTGATAATAGCTTTATGTAAATCCCCATTTCCAGCCCCACACAACAATCTCCTAGAAGAATTGGGATAATGATTGATTTTGGAAAGATGTTTAGCTATTTGAAAAGATACATTACGTTCGGAAAGACACATTAGCACTATGGCACATGGGTTATAAGAGGTACCTTAAACTCAAATTAGGCTATATAAGAATTTCTTTATTCATTATGACATTAATGACAGCTCTATCTCTAAAACAGAATCAATTGGATGCTTCTTTCTGTCCTCTCCAACACTTCTGGCTACCTCTTACAATGGCCCCTTGGGCATTTCAGGATACTTCTGGAGGCATATTCCACATGCTTTGAGGCATATCTAATACTCAATACCCCCTTCAGGCTCTTTACACACTCTAGGCTCAGTGGTCCATGATTTCCTGAGGACAAGAGGCTCCCTATTAGCCTTTTCCCTTGGTTGAAAAGACAGTATTATTAAAGTAAAGGGAGGTTGTAGGGAAGAAGTCATGATAAGAAGGACCTTAGGAAAGATGATAGTGCTGACTCAGGGATTTTCACCTTCCTCATATTTTTTATAGGATTTTCCATAGCCGGAAGATGTTTAGAGATAACCTGTTTCTGCTTCTGTTCTTATGAAGGTATGTACCCAATATATCTATAAGAGTAGCAACACTTTTTACTAACAAGTCCCCTCCAAAACAATTCTGGTGAGATCATTAGATATTTGACTATTTCTACACTCTTCATCAAATTCAAGTAAAGAATGTGAATTTTGAAAATGTCAGGTACTCTCCCAAGTCAACTAAAATCTCATCTTGCAAATAAATGTGAAAGTTAGTCTTTTAGCAGGGAAATAATATGTTATTCCTTTTTTTTTTTGCTCTTTTCTAGATAGATGTCAATGCAACTACAAACTATAAACATAGTGTATCAAAAGTCTAATTCTATTTGAGATTTCACTTATAAAAATTTGAATTCATTTTACCTCTGTTATTTGTACAACAAACTGTTTATTATGTTTTCCAAAAGACTGAAACAAAGGAAAACACATGTGCATAATCACAAAATATTTCAAAAGCAGCCTGTGATCAAGGATTGTATGAATTTTACTTACTGTTTAAAATTGAATATTTATGGAAAAATGAGCTGTTGCATCAGTTGACCTATAATGTTTCTTTCAGTACCTTTTGCATTAGCTGTTTTGCTTGTTTTTCTATTTGTAGAGAAGGCAAAAGCTACTGCTAACTTCTGTGAATGTAAAAAGTAGGTGACTGCAAGCTAATCACCACAGTATCTGCAATATCTATTTTGAAAACAACACTGATAACGCCTCTGTCATATGATTTTTTTTAAAAGTCAATATCTGAACATAAAGAGCCATGAACCAGCCAGAGTGCACATGGGTAAAACAACACCAAGAAAACTATATATCTACTTAAATTAAAATGTCATCAAGTTACCTAAAAGGACCTTTTAACAAATGAATAAATTATCAGCCAAGATAGTGAGGTCTCCAAAAGTCCCTGGAAGTTAAAGTGCAGAGATTTTATTACCAACTTCCCAGACGTTTTACTGTGAGATATTGAACGATGAGATCGCTAAGGTCTCCAGCAACTTCAAGAGTTGGTGACTGTAGGAGTACATTAAGATTAATGATTCAGGATACTAGAAATACAATTTTTACTGTTTAATTTTTCACCACCTTTCTTAATCATATGAAAGCTGGCTTTCATCCATTTAGATGTACTGAAACTGCTCTTTTAGCTGACACCAATGATCTTGTTTAAAATTCAGTAGTTATTTCTCTACTCCATCCTCTGTGACCTTTCTGCTGCATTTGTTACTACTGACCATCCATTCTTCTTGAAACCCACTTCCTAGACATCCCCATTAATACACTCTCCTTGTTCTCCTTCAGTCTTCAATGCTTCCTTCCAGGTTTTTTTTCATTGGTTCATCTTCTTATGCTGCTCTCAGGTGTGTGTAACGCACCCATGTGCTCTCCTTACATTGTGCCTTTTTCCCATTCACTCACACAGTTCCTACTATGCTGGAGTGTTGTTGAATTCCAAAACTTTAAATCTTATCGTGATTCACCATATGAGTTTTAATCACATATTTTCAACTTCTTACTAAAAAATATTGCCAGGTTTTTCTGCCATGGCCTCAAATTCTACCTATCCCAATAAATCATTAATCAGGTTGCTTTCCTTTTTTTCAACTTTCTTTTCTAATAGGAGCACCACCCCTTATCTAGGAACCCCCGCAATAGTTTTTGTCTCAGGTTCCTTCATGCCCTGCTGTGATGACTTATTGTATTTAGCCTCTTGAACATTTCCCTGCCTCTTCATTTCCTGCTCCCACAATCTTAATCAGGCGATTGTTGCCTGGCAAATCTGTTTACTTTCCACCTCACAGCTAAGAGAATTTGTTCCCTTTCTACAGGCCCCTCTTTGCTTTTTCTAAAACCAATCCTGGTCTGAGACAGGAGAAATCAAAGCCCTTCCAGACCTTACTCAGAGTTTGTATATACTGCATTATCTTAGGATTGAACTGCACGTGGTTGATGACTTACATTGAAGAGGATAATGCTGACTGAGAATATTCAGTCTGACAGTTGAGATGGAGTTTAAAATGTGTGGTACTGTCTGGCACCAGACCAGGGAGTGGATCAGGGGCTGCTCATGGGCAGTATAGAAGGAGAGAGTCAGCAATCCAATAAAATACATGGTGCTCAAGGACTCCGAATCAGGGCCACTGAGCACCAGGTAACAGCCCCACCTTCAAGACTGTCATGCAGAACAGGGTCCTAAAGCATTGGTGGGAGAATGATGAACACACGTCTGAGTCACAGTCCTGGGAAGGGGTATCATTACCAGCAACAAGAAACAGAATTTTTTAAAAGAAGGAAAACAACTCAGGACAAAAGAAAGTCAAGAAAAAAAGACCACATTAAAAAAAAACAAAAACAAAAAAAACAGGGATGAAAGATGTTAAGATGGGGAAGAAACTGTAACCCAATTTTTAGCACAAGGCTAGAACAGCTGTAAGAGATACTGTGCCAGTGACTATTAGTTTGGAAAAGATAATAGCTAGTGTTTAATAAATATTTACTCTGTGCCAAATACTGTATGTACATTATCTCATTTCATATCTAGCCACAGCCCCATGAGTTAGATACTATTATTATGCCTATTAGGCGATGAAATGAGGCTCAGAGTGTTTCAGGTATTTTGTTCAAAGTCACAAAACTAATAAGAAGCAGTTGGTGAATTGGAACCATGGTCTTTCTGATTCCAAAGGCTTAATCATCATAATATACATGCTAAGGAATCTTCTCCCATAGGCAGGATTTTTCTTGGGTCCTGAAGGATGGATGGGAGTAAGGTATCATGTGGCCTTACCTGTTGGGCAGAGACAGGAGACTGGGTTTGAGAACTAGCCTGGCCTTGTTTTTCATCTCTCATAAACTTGGACTTCTAAGCCTGTGTCCTAAGAGAAATAAACCACAGATCAGGGAATTGTATGGTGGATTACTAAGGCTTGTCAAGACAGCAGTGATCAGAACAGAATCATGTCAGCCCAATACTTGGATACTTAACTTGCCTGACTCAAATATTGTCTATTTAATTCCTGTTGAGGCAATGTCTTAGTCTATTAAGGCTGCTGTAACGAAACACCATAGATTATGTAGTTTAAAGATGACAGAAAAATATTTATCACCATTCTCAGAGGATAGGAAGTCCAAGATCACGGTGCTGGCAGATTCAGTGTCTAGTGAGGACCCACTTTCTCATAGAAGACCATCTTCTTACTGTAACCTCACATGGAAAAAGGGTGAAAGATTTCTCTAGAGGCTCTTATATAAGGGCACTCATCCCATTCATGAGAGTGGAGCTTATCACCTGTCAAAGGCCTCACGTCCTAATACGAGCACCTTGGGGTGAGGATTTTAACATATGAATTTGGGGTTACAAAAATTCACTCCATTGCAAGCAAGAACTCAAAGTTGAATGTTATACCTAGGTTGGGTTTTTGAAGGAGTAAAGTGGAGTGGCCAGTAGTTGAAAGAGAAACTATATTTGCAGTTATACTGAATTTCTCATTGAACAGTATTTGAGCAACTACTATGTGCACGGCTCTGAGTTACATAGATGAAGACAGCACTACTCTCCACTAATAGAAAGACAGACAAGAGCATATATATTGCAACAAGTTGTGGTAAATATAAGTAATGGATTGCAAAGTTAAATATAAAGACATAGAGAAGCATTATCTAACCAAGCCTGAGTGGGTAAAAGAAGAGAGGTATTCTAGCTAATACTGCCATGTAACAAACCACCAACAACTCTGTGGCATTAAATAGAGTACCAGTGAATTACACTCATGGGTTTTTCAGGTCAGGAATTTGGACACTGTGTAGTGGCGATTTCTTGATTTTATTTCATGATATCTTGTGTATGGTCTAGGAAGATTTGAAAGACTGAGGATTAGAATCACCGTGAGGCTTTGTCCTTTGCATATCTAGTACCTGGTTTGAGATTACCTGAAGGCTGGGCTCAGTTGTGACTATTGACTAGAATACCTATATTTGGCCTGAACTTTCCACAGAATGGTTTCTGGGACCTGAGAGGGAGCATCTCTATAGTGACCCTCTCAAGAGAGAGCATCCCAAGAAATCCAAGAGGAAGCTGCTTAGACTTTTTATGACCTCACCGTAGAAGTCACAAGTTGTCATTTATACCACTCTCTATTGGTTGAAGCAATCACCTTCCCCTGTGGATTCATTCAAGAGGAAGGACAAATTTCCCATCTCTGAATAGAAGAAGTGTCAAAGAATTTTTTAAAGGTGCCACAGTCTGTCCTCTGGCAACAAATTACTTACATTTCTCCAATATATAAAATTTATTGACCTCTTTCTAAGCCTCCCTAAATGTGCCATCCCATTAATAGCATCAACTCAGGCTCAAAGTCCAGAATCTCCTCATCAGGTCCAGGTATGGACAAGCCTTCTTGGATGTGATGTCACAGGTTCCTCTCAGTCTGAAGACTAGTGACATAAGAGGCAAGTTATCTGCCCATCGCACACCAAATATATAATAGTGGGAAAGTCCTGCATTTGTGGGGCCCGGTGCATAATTAACATGCAGGACCCTTTATTCAAACATTATTACAAATTTCAAGATGGTGATGGCAGGGAATTAAGCTAAGCCCAAGGCCCTTCTAAGCATGGAGCCCTGAGCAATCGCACAGTTCAAACACCCATGAGAAAAGGGAAAAGAAAGAACAGTCACTAGTCTGTAGCAATTCTGATGTCCAGTTGAATCCACATTGCTAGTTCCTTGTCTTGGGCTCAGAAGACTGACTATCTGGGAGTTGTTTTCCATGGCTCTTAGCCTTGTGCTCTGGGATTCTTTTTTGCTTGTTTGTTTGTTTGTTTGTTTGTTTTGTCTGTTTTGTTTTGTTTTGTTTGTAGAATACATTTTATTTTTAAGTGGTCACGAAATAGTCACTGCATGTAGACCACACACTGGACCATAAAACAAGTCTCAAAATCATATTAAATTAGATAATAAAAAATGCATTATCCTTTAGACCTCTACTCTGTGAATCATTCTTCCTTTTTCATATATGTAGCCCTTGTCTGGTTAGCTTCTCAGCTAAGTAGTTTTCTCAATTTAATTCCTATTTACAGAAATTTGGGGTTCCAAAGGTCTCTTTTCATTTTGTTTTGCCTCTGTACAATGTAGCCTACGACAGAAGAATTGTTTTAAAATTTTGTGGGCTTTTAAAAATATGTGAAGTTATATTACATTCTATTAGACAAAAGTCAGACCTACAAATGTTTTTTACATTAGCCTTTCTCTACTTTGGGCCTCCAAGAGGCTGCTGTGGGACAATGCCCTTATTCTTAGAAGCTTTATTATTTAAAGGAGAGGATCTGCAAGGCACATCCAAAAGACCCTTAGAAGGTCTTTTGTCTTTTATCTATCTCCAGGGGTCTATGAGGCACCAACTTTATTTTTTTTTAAGTCCTAAAAAAGGGTTTTACAGTCACACTCTTAACCTCATTTAAGACCTACCCAGAGGCCACATTTTCCTGGTAGCACCCTGGATTTGATCTTTGCCCTGGGGCTTTTTTTTTTTTTTTTTTAAGCTGAGGATATTCTGCATGGAAGGGGGAGAATATGAAGTAGTTTTATCATCAAATTCAATACACCCTGAATCCTTATATATCTTTCAATTTCTGCTTGAAAACTGAAATGTTTCCTTCTTTGGCTCATCTTTCTCTATCTGTAACTTATGTTATGCAGCTAAAAGAAACTAGTTGACACTTTCAGTATTCTGCCTGGAAATTTCCTTAATCAGCTCCATTAGTTCCTTAGGTATATTTTCTGTTTTCCACATTATAGAAGGTAACAGTTCTGCTAAAATTTCCCCACTGTACAACAAAGTTCTCCTTTGCTCCAAATTTCAACAGCATTTTCTACTTGCCTTTAAGCCTCACCAATAGCCTCCTAGAGGCCAGCCAGACTTCTCCTATCCTTTTCTTCTGTGTCCTTCTGGTTCTTCTCGTTGCCTAGCCTGAAAGCTAATGCCATATGTTTTAGGCTTTTGTTGCAATGATATCCTGTTTCTGGTACCAACTTCTATATCAGTGAGGTTTCATTCTGAAAGGTAAAATCACTGTGAGTGACATCAGATAAGAGATCTGGTATCAGAATTAAACTGTACACAATTCTGGTTGCTGGTAGAAAAGTCTATGTAAGACTTATATCTCTGCATTTAGCGTTGGGTCTGACATGACTATCAGGTCAACTAGGCCAAGATTTAGGAAAGATGGATATAAAATGGGGGAGAGCAATGACAAACTGGAACACACAAAAGCAAAATAGAATCTATGAGACCAAACTGGACCCCACAAGGAGAAACTGGAACCATTTCTAACCAGTGATGCAGGAGATGTGCAGAAGCAGCTGGTATCTCTCGCCACAGAGATGCACGTGCACTTGGCACAAACTTAAAGCAGCTGAAGGAGAAGCTAGTGGGAGCAGCAGTAGTGGGAGCTAGTGGAACTACACACCCAGGTGCCCCCCTCACCAACAGGTGAGCCAGGAGATTGATGGCAGGTATGGAGCTGCCACAGTGCCTGGCACCCACACCAACCTTCAGATCCTAAAAATGGCTGTTGCTTCATGTCTCCCTTCTAAATCTCACAGAGATTTCCCTTGTGCCCAACGCTACCTTGGAACAATCCAGGAAAGGGTATTCTAGGAAACATAGTCCAGCTCAGCCAAGTTGATAGAGTGCAGAACTACTGCTGAAGACTCCCTGGAAGACATGTTGTTTGAATTGGATCCTTAAAGAATGAAGAGGGCTTAACCAAATGAAGGCAGAAAGGCAAATAATTTGCTATAATCAAAGACATGGATTCAAGGAATAGAAGGATGAGCTCAGAGAACAAAATACACTGGAATGTGAGCTCCACAGGAGCAGAGACTGGGTGTGTTTAGCTCCACGTCCTAGAACAGTACGCTACACTTAATAGGTGCCCCAAAATTATTTGTTGAATGAATAACCATGTTGATTGAACAGATTGAGGTAGGATTTGAAGTGGCAAATTTGACATGGACTGAATCATGTAAGATCTTGTATATGACTCAGAAAAAAATGTTAGGCAAAAAAGTGGTAAATCACGGAATCACAGACTGGTCTAAGAGTGGGTTAAATCAGTGAGGAAGCTTTTTCACCAGCCTTGGGAGGGGAAAAAAAAAAAAAGAAGAAGCCTTAAACTAAGGCAGCAGAGGGAGACTTTGATATTGGCTGGAAAAAGGGTGAAAAAGCTGTGGCTGAAGCTAAGTTTTAACAGAATGTTCCAAAGTGCTTTTAATAAAGAAATTTTCCTAGCAACTGTTCAAACATTTCTTGTCCCATTTAATGGAGAAAAACAAATCATTTTGAGCATTATTTCTGAGAAAGTTTGTTCATCTAAAGCTGGCTACCACCTGAATATATTAAACTTTTTCTTCCTAATTCTTGTGACATTTTTTTTCTCCCAGTTCTCTTATTTATGAAACAAAACTGATTCCTTTGTCGGGGAGGCATAGTGTATTATATAGGTAGAGTTTTTTTTCTTACACTTGAAATTCATAACTCCTAATGGGCAATCCAGCTGAATTAATATTTCCATATGGTTACCGAAAAAAATGACCAGCCACTGAGAAAGATAAAGACATTTTCCAGTCAGCCATTAACATCAGAACACATATAGTTTGTTTTATTTGGCACTTGGTCTTTGCTTTTTAAACTCCAAAGCAATGCTAATTTAATAATACAGAAGACAGTTCAATGGCAGGAAAACTATTCTGCCCCACCAGACTCTCTGTACAATTTAAAATCCTTTCAATTCTCAGTCAAGAAAGCCAGAAATCCCTTTGGTCACAGAAGGAAATGGTTTCTGGATCCTCCCTGGCAAAATACAGGAATTAAACCCACCCATCATGTATTCATGAGAGCCCTGCTAAACCCATTTAGCAGCATATGTCAAAGTTTAGCTTCTGCAGCAGTTTTCTCTGAAAACATCTGCAGAGAAAGATGCTCTCTACATACTCTCACAGCTCTTGGTAGAAAAAGTTGTGATAAGCACTGGAGGGTGGAATTCTTCTTAGTTCTCCTGGGTGTCTTTCCTCCCATTTGACAAAATCAATGTTCTCATTTCAGGGCTTCCTGCTTCTCCAAGCAACACCAGCAGGTCTGTGCAAGTGCGGATCCCAATCATAGCTTTTAGCAAGGAGGAAGTATTGATGTGCTACCAGATCACAGACATTTCCTAAATCAACATACCTTTATCAATGGGTTGCTGTCTGACATGTAAATAGATCACATTTGCCTGATTTAATTGTCTTCAAACTGTGTTCAAGACTTCCTTCTTCCCTGAAGCTTGAATTCACCACTCATATCCCATGATCCAGTAAGATCAGCCCCTTCACCCTTCCCATTTTTCCCATGTAGCCTTCTTAGCCCTGAGAGTATCCTTAATCTCTTCAAAATGTGTGTGTATGTGTGTGTTTCTACTACTTCTATTTGAAAATATACATAACCACTACTCAGTGATATTAACATATTTATGGATAGTTTTTAAAGCACAGATAATGCTCATTTTTACACAGATGTATTAGGTAGACAGTAAGAGATTCTGGCTCTTGTAGGGACAAAGGTGGGCGCCTTACTTTGGTGCTGCCTCGAGCAATTGCCCCACCTGGGAAGAAGGACAAGGGCGGGCACCAGACTTGATTTAGTGCTGGCCACCTTAATCCTGCCCTGAGCAACTGCCACACTTGGGGAAAGGAGGAACTCCTGCTAATCTGCAAAAGAATGCAGGGAATCCCGAAGCCCACAGGCCAGGTAGCCCAGGCACAATAGGATTTGGAAAGTGACCTAGAGTAACCTAAGGCTAATTATCATGTCGTTCACTGTTGATCAAAGTGATTCCATGGTGATGTCTGAACCACCAGGAGGGCCCAATCCAAACACTATAAAACAGGACCCCAGACCATAATCAGAGACCTTTTGTTATGACAGAGGGATCCATTCTTCATCTGTGGCAAATGTATCTTATTCTTGCTCTGTAAACCTACCTTGTCCTTCCTCAATGAACTTCGTTTCATGCTTGCCCTGCTTTTGGTATGTCTGGTCATTCTTCGGCCAAGAGCACACTAAGAATGGAGAACAAACAACATTACCGACACAACAGACACATATATTCACCATCACTGGAACTTGACCAGGAACAATAGGAAGATTTGAGAGCTGACAGAAAGTATCAGTGATTTTTGTAGACCAAGATAAAGTAGAACATCCAGAAGAGAGGAGGGGCTCTGGATTACAGCTGCTGGGAAAATCCAGACTGTTTTTTGCAATTGTCTGCCTGCCCCCAAGAAAGAGCTTTATGTGTTTCCAGGGGCTATTCTGGGAGAAAGTGAGAGAGCTTGGAACCTTCAAGGAAATCTCTGTATAGTGAGCCAAGATAAAATTTATATATTTTTTATGTTCCTATTAGTTTTTATTCCATTTCTGTGGGACAGGCAAGAGGCAAAATTAGAAATTAAAGATTTTTTTCCCAGCACTACCTACCAACATTTTCAGCATTTAGAACATTCAGCAATGTCACATAATATGTTTCGTGTCCTCAGGGAGCTCATAGAATGTAATGGGATATACAAGGTAAAATGAAGACGGTGCTAGTTACAAGTGTACATCACACTATGGAATATACTGTGGAAGAAGGAGACATGGATTCTAGCTGAATTCTTCACTGAAATAGTGAACAGTCCTGCAGGAGGTGGGATTTGACTTGAAAATTGCAGCGTGGGTAATTGCCTGACTCGGAGAATGGAAGAAGGGGATTTGAACACTAAATCTGAGCAAAGTGTATGGTAGACAACTGTTTAACTCTTCCATTCAATATAATTATCCTCAAAGGTAAATGTCAGGTTTTTAAATTATTTTTAACTTTCTTAAATATCCTGTATGGACATACTAAGTATCTTAGAGGATGAAACAACTGATAGAAACTTGCCACAACAGTGTTCCAATATATCTCCACAGCAGGAACTTTGTGATGACCTCTGGTCTCACACAAGAAGTTTCCTTGTATCAGTGGCACCACACACACTTGAAACCATCATATCTACAAAGAAAATTGGTTATTTTAATGCTAGAAAGTTTGCCCTCATAGACTTCCTATCAAGTCTGATGAATGTTGCTCAGGGAAGCCCAATCTTGCAGTCTTGCTAATGTATAAAGAGGCCCTAGTGAACCCTCCTATGATATCCCAGTGTTTGAGAATCCAAGTATGAAAGGTAGATGCTCTTAAACACGGCAACCAAGAAATGTGAGTTATTCCTTAACCAATGCTTCATCAGATCCTGTTGGTGTTTATGATCATTCCTCAGCCCTGACCAGTTGGAGGTGCATCTGTTCTTTCCCACCGTTCCTCAGCTATTGTCACTACAGTCTCTGGCTCATCAGACACACCGCCTGGGGACACATTCAGATTAGGGAACTGGACTAAATGGGAAAACAACAGGACAACAGTCATATATGTGTCTCCTAATGTGCAATATTTAAAGGTAAAATATTGCCTATATGGGTTTCTTTCTTGAAAGGAAACTTTTACCTTGTATTTCTCTATAAAATCTGAACAGAACAGTATAAGTAAAACAAAATAAAAAGGTTTTTTTAAATATAGAAATTTCTACGTAAACGTCACGTTTGAAAAGATAAAACAAGGAGAAGCTCAAGTGTATTTTCAGATTTTTTTTTTCTTATTGATACTTTTGGCAGATTTTCGCCTTTGTTTGAATATACTAATGACCGTATCTATTTTTTAAATTGTATATAAAGTCACACAAACCTGTTCTATATTAAAACAGGGAAGTAATCTAGAAAGGATGTTGAAAAATCATTTCCACATTCCACTTAACTGTCCATTAGCTTTGTTAGACAATAAATACACTCTCCAGATAGAAATCTGAACTGCACTGGAAACAGAGAAGAAACCTGGAACATTTGTTTTTATAATTTTTTAAAAATACTTTGCTAGTTTGGTTTGGAACATGAAACGGGCACGGAATATTGTTCACATAGACAGATAACTTAAAGTAATTTTCCCAAGAAATGGAAAACTTTCCTAAGAATAATTGGAACTTTTCATTTGTTTTAGATGTTGACACCAAAGAGCAAAGCTATGACCAGAGATAATGATTATTGAGATAATTATTTTTAAATAATTTTATACATAGCAGACACTTAAACAATCATCTGTTGCTACATTTCTGTTTAGTCCTATAATATATTTATATAACTTTCTGGTAATATGGGACAAACTTTTCTGTTCAATGTGGGCACAATTCCTCAAGGAGAATTTGTTGTTCTGCCCCTTTGTACACCAGCAACAAGCTCTGCTTTTTTAAATAAAACGTTCTGTTTCACTTTGTCACACTTTATCTACTAAAAGAGTAATTTATTTGAACTGAATGCACAAGACTGCTGCCTTAAAAATAATTTTTCGTTTTATCAATTGAACTATAATGAATAGTCTGGGCATCCATAAATCTTTGTGAGTGGTCATTTCTTAATTAAGAGTTCCCAATTTTCCAGACTCGTCAGAAATTCCTATTGAATTTATGTGCTCTTAGCTCACGCAATGCAAACCAAAAAAAGGAAAATAAAATCATCCTTTATTAGGTAAAGAGAGTTGGGAAAGGGGATGGTGGGAGAGCTAAAAATATAACCCAAAATTGCAGTGTAGACAAATTTATTCCACTCTCTGTTATCCAAGGCATATTAACCTATTGGTGGATTAAAAGAGGTCAAGACTCAGCAGCAGTCAGGAATGGAGACATGTTGCTGGCAGAACCTTCTATGAGCTGAAGGATAGGATATGAGTGCGAGCAGGGGGTGCGCAGGGAGCAGTTCACCATGGTAGAAAGTGTCGGAAACCTAGCTTCTCCTTCCCCCCTCCAAATAGAAAAGGGTCACCTCGTAAGTTTTTAAACCACTAAGTACTACCATGATTTATCTGATCGGCTAAGATATGCTCTAAAAAGAGGAGCTAACTCTCCCGGTGATTCTCAAATTTGTGTGTGTGTGTGCGCGCGCGTGTGTGCGTGTGTGTGTGTGTGTGTGTGCGTGCGTGTGCATGTGTCTGTACAGTGGGAATGAAAATTATAGCTAACACTTTCCTCTGGGCTCAGACATGCCCTGAGAAGTTCACATGTGCATCAATCCATTTAATCCCTTGGTCAACCCTATCAGGAAGTTCCTGTTATCATCCCCATTTTACAATGAAGACTTAGAGGCTTAAGGAATATGCTCATGATCATTCAGCAAGTAGAGGAACCAGTATTTGACCTAACTTTAACTGTGTACTGAACTACTGCACCATAAACTGCCTCCTCATTTCACTACTCTTCGGTGAGAGCAAGGCTGTTTTTGATAGGCCAAGACTTTGCCCTGTCGTGGCAAGACTAAACGTTTTGAAGGAGGTTGTTCAAAATCAATTTCGATAAGAATTGAGAAACAAAATGCTATCAATTTTAAACTTGGATTTTCAAATATTTTTGAAAATACTGCTTTTGCTGTGCACATTGACTTTTCATGTGGATGAAATGTGCTTTTTAAATGCAGATGTATTTTCAGTCAATATTGATATAGTGAAATTAACTTTGACCGCTATTCAAATATTTCTGCCCTTAACTGTAGCCTTATGTCAAATTTTGTGTTTGAATAGAGGCATTGGGTTCTAAAAGATTTTAGCCTCTTGACTGAAGGTGTTTTTTAGTACCCCAAAAGCATAGGAGTACCTACGGCGTTTGTTTTTCTATTCTTGAGGTACTCGTTATTAAATTGGAACTAACCGATGAGCACACATGTGCACAGAGGGAAGTAAAACTCAGTGGAAATCAAGCAGAGAGGAGGGGGGAACTGGGGAGGGGTAAAAACCTACCTAAAGGGTACAATGAAGGCTATCTGATGGGCATACTAATAGCCCTGACTCAAGCATTACAAAAGTGATCCATATAACCAAAAACATTTGTACTCCCTTAATATTTTGAAATAATAAAAAAAAAATTCAGTCAAAAAAAAAAGACACAGGAGGAGGAGGAGTGGGTAGCCTAGAGGGTATGTGCTCAGGCTTTAGGGCCCAAAAGCATAGGAGATATATGGGGCCAGAAATGAAATAATAATGCTTGGTTAAGACCAACTAGTAAAAAACTCATGAAAACATATAATGATATTTGTAATTCATTCAAAGACTGTTTCAGGGCCATCCAGGGATCTTAAGCAGTGGAGTAGCAATATACGATTATGCCTCATACATATGATTATATTCCGCTTGATGAGCCACAAGAAGGCATTGGTCGTGTTTGTTGATCACCCTCTTATGCCTAGTGCTTAACAGAAAGTGTTATTAAATTTATAAAGATAACTCAGTTGATAGCACAGAGGAAGCTAGAAAGAAGAAAATAGAGTGCATGACAGATGAGGAAGGCCTGATCTAAATTGGAGGAAGTGGGGTGAAGAGAAGGAAACTAACAATGAAATCTTCATAGTCTTGGTGAACTGTGTAGATTCTGGTTTTCAGATGTCTCCCATTTCATTTTCAGGTTTGTTTTGCCTCTCTTTCCTGCCACTTCCTTTCTACTGTACTAGAAAAGAACACTGAGTTTCAACCTGGAATGACCTCTTCTCTTTGTGGCTGAGTATGACACAATGAGGCTGTGAGTTTTCCTTGGGCCTTACTTCCCATACCTCTGCTGCGAGTAAAGAAAAACACTTAACTCAAAGGGTGTTTATGAGGATTATGTGAGTGCGAGATAGGTGAAAGAAGGTGGAACATAGGCATTCAACAATTTACTTGATCTGAATCTAATTCATTATGAGGGAAGTGTGATTTAACTTGTGGTCAATACAAATCTCTTGTGAAAACAAATGTATTATAGCAGAGGTATTCCTACATGTGTGCCCATAAAGTATGCTTAGTAAAATGTTTAAAATATAAGGATAATATTAATAACTTAAGTAAAACAATTCTACAAGTTCCAAACTGTGGGAATATTATAAGTTAAAAAGTTGTATCACTTACAAAAAAAGGTAGCTTGATTTAATCTGAGCCTTGAAAAAGTTAGTGAGGTGTTTTTAAGTATAGGCTTTAGACAATGATGGGACTAGTTTCTTCATCAGTAAAATAGGTAGAGCAATATCAGTGTCACGTAGGTATTGTGAGGATTAAAAATTTGCGCTTTTTTTTGAGATACATCAAATGCTCAATCAATGCTACTTTTTTTTAGTTTTTAGAACGCTAATTGATAAACTTCTGAATATTTTTCTAACTAAAATGATTTACGGATGACTCCATATAACATTGTCTACAGAACAATGATACCAATACACAGATGTTTAACATGACTTTGTCTTCTGAAGCTGGGTCATTAAGGAAGGAGTTCCTGTTACCACTACGTCAGTTCAACATACTCCAAAAGTCTTATATAGAAGCATTTCAAAAATAGTTTGGCTATCCTAAAGTTTTGTTGGTTGTAAATTTAGTTCCTATGTTTGTTCTACACTATTTTTCAGAAAATTTTATATTTTTATAAGAAAAATGTTATTTCTCAAAAATATAAGCTCTATTTCTATGAAATAAAATTAGAATATACAACACTGATGAAATTCCAACCCCAAGCATGCCTGCTATTCTTTCCTGTGTTCAGATAATCAAATTATTCATTTAAACATTTACAAGAATTTTCTTATGACCAGAACAGCCCCTAAAAATAAGTCCATAACTAATTTTAGTATTCTGTCTTATATCACTGAAGATAAAATATTGCTGCTTTTATTTTTCTGTTCTTAGAGCGTAGCCTTACCACATTGAGTACGGAATCTAGTTTGAGGCATTTTTCCCCAAATTTAAATTTTGGTCAACAAAGGAATAAAATGGATGGCATTGTTATGCTTTGAATTAGCGGTTCTCTATTCAGGCCATATAGTAGCATCACCTGGGAACTTGTAAGATACATTTCTGCCAGCAGAACGACCCAACACCCATTTAAATCTGAAGTCCAGCGGTGGGGCCCAAGCACGGGTTTGTATTTTTATACATGTTTCCCAGGTGGTTCTGATGTACAGTGAGAGTAAAATCCCACTGCTTTACATTACAGAACATAACTAATATTTTTTATTTCAGATTTTAAATGCTACTCCTACATATGTTTTAGTTTCCCACTTTCAGTTTTCTGCCATTTTTGACTCTTGCACAGTCTGTTTGTTTGCTACAGGGTCAGTGCATATGGTTGGCATGTTGTGCACTGGGCAATGGAATCTGGCTAACCAGGCAATGGGGGGAGATGGAAATTCAATCCTTTCAATGCTCACAATCTTGCAATCTACGATTCCCCGCAGGAATGGACAGCATTGTCTAATCCACTGTGTGAGCTAGATGCAGCTCTGTGAGTATATATGCTAATTCATTTTTTTGTTTGTTTGCTAATGACTTTTTTTTAAATTCCAATTCTAGCCATTGTACATGTAGACACAAACAGAAATAATCAATTAGGTCAATAAGGATTTGTTGCTTCAGCTTTATAATTTTTTGTCTACCGATTGAACTCCTTTATAAATAAAGGAATCTCCAAATTGTTGTTAGAAAAAGTAGTTGTAGCATAGAAGAAAGAGCTTTGGACTAGAAAATAGAAATCAAAACACTAGTTGCAGGGCTTGTGATCTTGTACAAATCACTTGATCCTCTGAGCCTCAGTTTTCTCAACTTTAAAATGGAAACAAATATATGTTTCTTAGCCATTCACAGAATTATTATTAGGAAAAAGTGTTTCTGAATACCTTTTATAAAACACATCTATGTTCTTGATAGGCCCTTGCACAAAAAACCTTCAGCGGCTCTCAGTTGCCTGTGAACTAAGCTTGGCTGACAAGGATAATTAGCAGAGGATGGTAAGTTTCTCTACCTCAGCCCCCAGAGATTTGGATTCTGATTTAGTAGAGCTGTGATGAGACCAAGAAATTCATATTTTTGAAAGCACACTCAAAGATTTTGAAGATTAACCAGATTTAGACACTCTTCAACTATAGAATATAAATGTGAGGATGGGGTGTAAAGCAGAACAAGGTTGGGACATCATAGAAACTGAAAATGTTTTGCAAAATTCATCCTTACTTCTAGACCTTACCCCTCAACTTCCTGCTTTCAGGCACCATTCAGGATCAATAAATCTCATGTGAGACCTACAGATGTGTAATTTGAAAAAGTATCGCTTGTGATTTCAATTACTCCTTCCCTCAGCATCCTGGTTAGGCACCATTGTTTTAGTTTATAATTGTTTAATAAAGGTTTATTCCAGGGCATGTCATTCAAGGTCATCTATGATGTGGCCATGACCTGCCTTCCCAAGTTTATCTTCCACTCCTAATCTTCATACATCCCACAATCCAACTAAACTCTTTTCCTTTTGCTAAGCAGATCCTAAACATTCCTACCACTTTGTCTTCATACATTCCTTCCCATAGATTGCCCTTCCACCTTTACAGGGACAGATCCAGGTTTTTGGGTTTGAAGTTCATAGGGGAGGGGAGGGGTTAAAGTGGGTCCTTTTTAAGAAAAAGAGTAAGAAATTAAGTGCAGGAGTGATTATATATTTAGAAGGGGTCCATACAGGCAAGGGGCTCTAAAGCTTACACTTCATTAACTTTACACTAAATATATTTTTGACCGTATTGAAGTTGTAGTGACCATTCAAGACCCAGCTGTAAAGATCCCTCTCAGGGCACTTTATCTGATCCTCCCTAATAAGTGCCACAATATATTTATATTCCTCTCTTGTGGAACTTGCTATATCCATTCTTGTAGAGCATTATAGTTGTGCAGGGTAATATCACAAAGGATTAACTAATAATACTTTTTCTATAATGCTGTGAACCTTGTGTTTCTTCCCATCAGTCTAGGAAGCTGGGATAATGCACATTTATAACTATAGGAAAGTGTGCTACAGTATATTACAGCTAACCTAGAAACAATTCTTAGCTTTTTAGTTTAGTCATTCTTACATCAGGACAGCCAGGAATAACTTAATTGTACAGAGAAATGACTACAAACTAAACACATATCCCCTATTCAATCCAAACTAAATGTAGCCCTAACTGAATCCCCCTTAACAGATTCTGTCTCACACTGCTTATGAGATAGGCAATAATCACCAATGATTTCAACAATGTGGTATAAAGAAAAAGGCACAATTCAAAATCTTCCTCCCTGCCTGTTTCCCAACTCATCCTCTTACCACTAGGTCTCTACTATCTGAGCTGTTGTTTCTGTCCTTCCCAGGTCATAGCTCTCCTCTGGCCCCCAGGCTGGGGACCTCCAGCCTGGCTTTACTTTGTTCTTTTGCTCTAGATATTTCTCTTACTTCTAAGAAATCTCAGGGTTTGAGTCAGTGGAGGAAGTCAGAGTCCATCTTGTTATTACCCTTTAAGACCAAGTTAAATGTCACTACTTCTTTGAAGCTTTTAGCAAAATAATTTATTTATTTTTAATCGATTTCATTCCTAATGTTTTTATTCCCATCTCAGGGAAGATTGGGTTTCAAGGATTCCAAGCAGTAGTTCATTGAAAATATTCTCTTTCTTGGATTTTAATGGCATTAAGTGTTGATCACAAACTCAGATATCTACATGAGCCATGCAAGTAACCAAATAAGTGAAGGGGTATCAGTGTAGACTTGAAGCGCACACCCTAGCTAAAGGAGACAGCTCCAAACAATGGTTGTCAAATGGGAATGCTACATTTTCAGATTTTTCAAAAGAAAGTAGAAATCTGTATTTTAATGGGAAATCTTCTGAATTATAAACAAATATTCAAATATATACCAATCAAAACAAAACCTGTAGGCTAATTGCAGCTAACAGTTCACCAGTTTATAACCTTTTTCCTGAATACTTGGCATAGAATTATGCTGGAAAGGGTTGGCCACTGCTAGTGGCTATCATGAAGGAAAAATTTACCAAAACTGGGAAAGAAATGTGGGTTGTTTATCCAACAGCTGAGATCTCCACTCCTCTCTCTGGAGTAGAGTGTACCAGGGCCCCAAACCTTGGCAAAATGTCCTAAAACTGAAGCTTAGCAAGAAACATGTATTAGTTTCCTATGGCTGCTGGAAAAATCACTTCAATCTTGGTGCCTTAAAACAACACAAATTGATTCTCTTACAGTTCTGGAAGCCAGAAGTCTGAAATCAGTTTCACTGAGTTAAAGTCAAGGTGTTAGCTCTGCTGGTTCTTTCTGGAGTGTCTGTGAAAGAATGTGTTTCTTAAGGAGCTCAGGAAATTTCACCCTAAAAATAAGACTCCTTGGTATAAAGAATACTTAGTATTAAAGGCCCATAGAGATCAAAAGGCTTTGGAAGGTGTTTTCCCTCTATCTTCATAAAAATCAGAGAGGCCCATCAAAAAGAACAATTGTATTTCCTTCCCCTCCCTGTTATCTCAATATATTGCAGAAGAGAACATCAAGAATGTAACCAGATCTGGCCCAACCCATTTTAAAGATAGTATCTGTCTCTCAGGTTAATTTAATTTCCAAAGAGAATCATTTATACATCAATCGGTTTCCCCACTCACCCATTCATTCTCCCAAGTATCCATTTATTGCCACTCAACAGAATTACCCCTATTCCTCATCTCCCTCTCCCCTCTAAAATGAGAGTATATAAACGTCTGGACCCTATTGGGATATCGGATAATCACTCTGTGATTCTCCCCATGTGCACAGTAAATAAATTTGTAATCTTTTTCTCTTATTAGTCTGCTTTATTGTGAGTTGATCTTTCAACAAACCTTCTAGGGGAGAAGGGAAAGTTTTCTTTCTCCCCCACATTTCCTTGCTGTCTCTAGCTTCCAGAAGGTGCCTGCATTCCTTGGTTCATGACCCCTTCCTGGAATTACTCCAAATTCTTTCTTCCATCATCACATCTGCTACTTCCTTCTTTGACTTTCTTGTCACTTTCTTACAAGTGCCCGTGTGATTATACTTAGAGCCACCTGGATAATACAGGATAATCTCCCCATCTCAAGATCTGTAACTTAATCACATCTGCAAGTCCCCTTTGCCATATTAGGTGACACTCACAGGTCTCAGAGATTAGGAAGTGTGTATCTTTTGAAGGACCATTATTTAGCCTACCACAAAGCCTCAAATTGCCAAATAAAGTATTATGAGGGTTTGGATATGATGGATAATATTTGTCTCCATTTTTACAGGTAGCAAAGGAGCCTATTGAGGTCTTCTGTAACCCTGATGAAAGAGATTGGCCACCTACTAACAACCGAGATAGGATTTTCCTTCAGTCCAGTGGGAGAAAGGCTAGAGAAGCATTTAACCTAAAGTGTGACATGACTGCCTTGTACAGTAAGATTCATACCTTCCACAGGGACTCTGACTCCCTCAGGTGAAATTTTTCTCTGCTCTATGTTCTTTTGGAACCATCTCCCTATTCTACATACTCTATAGTAAAGCGTACTATATTTATCAAAGTTGTGTTTATTTGTGTGCCTGTGTCCTGGACTGAAAGTGTTATTTATTATTTTTATGTTAACAACCACTCTCCAGGACCAGACACATTAAATAAATATTAAACTAAGTCAATAATTAAATAAGACGCAAGATAAGAGTATTCAAAAAATGCTCTAAACATGGTGTTTTCATTTTTATACATCACTAAAAAAATAAGTGGGGAGAAAGATTGAAAGGCAGAGAACAATCATTCGGAAGCAAGCACTTTTTTTGTTTCACCTCGAAAACAAACTTCCAGGAGGGTTATTTGAATTTTTACAAATAAGAAAATTAGGTAATTTATCCAAGATTATTTAGGGACTAGTTGGATGTAGAGTAATTATTGTCTGATTCTTGAGGCTATATTCCTTTGACATTGCACTTTTTCCTATTTATGTACAATATCATATTTACATAGACTTTGTTCATCAGATTTTTTTTTTCTAGTTTCCTATGGCTTGGTCAAAGCATCGCCCTGTTGCCCTATTTGCTGAAAATAGTGTATGCTTCTTTTCCCTCCTGTTTTTTTTTGTTTTTTTGTTTTTTCCTTTCCTCCAATTCCCACTGCCCCTTCAGGGATAAAGCACAGTTACTTCCTGGAGCCAAGTGGAACCCTGCAGAGCTTGAACACAGGAAAGAAGCTGTGCTTCTTCCTCTCTCTCCCTCCCCTGCATAAATCCTGCCTGCTCCAGGGAGTGTTTATTCAGGCGAGCTTTTCCACCCCACAGGGGAGAAAACCAGGCTCATTAAATCATGAATAGTACTTAGTATTGCTTGTATAAAATTTTTTAAAGGAGGATTTAGTCTTGAATATTAGGGGAAAAATGTATGTACTGGCACATGAAATGATCTCCTCAAGGAAGTATGCCAAACAAGGAGATGCTGGCTGGCTGAAAAATGAAGTACATCTATAAACAAGGTCCATCCCCATTTCTAGTGATTTTATAATTCATCACTTATTTCTGACCCTAAACTATATATTTCAGTCTTCTTCTCAACCAGAGACTCTTGTTACAATTGTAAGTTTGCTCTTGCATTTGCAGCCCATTTTCCCATACAAAGACAGCAAGCTTCCCTGTCTTGCAGAGATAAGATAGAACTCTCACTGAAATGTTCAATACATATTGTTATAATTACTTCATTTTAAAATAATCTGCTTTTTATTATCTTTTAAATAACCAAGATATCAAATGTAGCCCACCGGCTGTCACAGAGCTACACTGGAGGAATAAATGGACAAAATCACCTTGGCAAATCTCAACGATCCTCCACTTTTAACTACCGAAAAGAGTTGGCAGTCAATAGCAATTATTTCAACAAGATTTTGTTTGGATTGCTAATATTTATAGAATCAAATCTTCAAGAAATTTTTCTCCTAAAGCTTTTTTTAAAGTCTATTTTTAAAATGTTCTTATAAGAACAAGTATGTTTCAGGGGCTCCTCTTTTCCTTTAGTATTTTCTTATTACTTTCTTTCTAGCCATGACAAAAAAAAAATGTGTGTTATTTTTATTGTAGATACAATCATGATGTCCTGGGGTTAGCTGTTACTGACTCACAAGGGCCAATTATTAAAAATCAGGAATTATGTGAGAAGCTGTTGAGCCACTGGTGACTGCAAGTCAGCCACAGTGGGAATATTTAGAATAGTTATACATCAGTCATTAGCAAATACTACAAAACATCAGAGCTTCTTTTTCTTGTGGTGGTGGTGGTGGTGGCAGTGTTTTATTTTTTCTTTACAGGAAGCTATTCTACCAGCACACCCCTGACTACAAGCTAACCATTGAATTCAAACATTTAAAAAACTAGGCAGAAACTTGATCTTATGTTCATATTTTCACAATTATATAAAATTCATAAATGCCAATTTAGAGTCCATTTTTCTTTATTTTTGCATTCATGATTTGTTTTCTCTGTGCCCCTAATCAGAAAAACCTAGTAGCTTTTCTTGCTTTTAGGTATAGATTTCATGAGATTTTTCATGGTATAACAAAGGCAAAAAACAATTTTTGATGAAAAGAAAAACAATATAATGCTTAATATAACAGATGTTCAAAGACAGCTTTGGAGTAAACACCAATACCATCTGGATGACCTGTCAACCAGATGCAGATGGGAAACTGCTACTTAACAGTTTCTGTGAGAAGGACAGTGTAGAATATTATAGTATTTGGAATTAAATGATGTTTCCATACCCAAAATTGATACCATTTTCAGATGTTCTTCAAGTCACTGGTTATCACGATTGATTCCAGGAATTACTTGAAAGGAAATAGAAGTAAATTATTTTTTATGAAACCTCAAAAGTTTGTTAGTTACTGAAATTTGTTGTATAGTCAAATATAATTTTATCTTTTAAAAAGATGTAAAATGTGAGTATATATGTCTAGAACAAACAAAACAAAAATGATCCCATCAACATTTCTAATGAAATGCATCATTTATTTAATCTGTCACATAGTTTTCACAGAAATGACCACTTGATCTGGGTTCTGAAAGTTGTGAAGAATAGATGATTATTATAATCACAATGAGAAAATTCTCTATTGTAGTATTCAATAGTCCATTTTATTGCTTTCTATTCCTTATTTATTTTTCCTTCTACCAAGAAATAAATTCTTAATTAAAATTGAAAGAATCTTACTATGAGACTATGAGACAACAAAGCATAACAGGGCATACAATAACAAATATAAGCAGAGTTGTCATCTAACATATAGACCTTCAGATAGGTCTATTCTAAAGTATGTGTGGTAACTCTATCAGTTCTTATGCAATAGCTATTTGAAAGATAAAGAACAATGAAAATGGCAAATTTTAATTATTTGGACATATGATTTATTATCAAAAAGTAAAGTTATTTATGGAAATTAGTCAATCAATTACATTGTTAGTAGTTTGCAAATGATTCTGAGCATTCAAAAACATCTGATCTCTGAACATTTTTTCTGTATTATATCAGCACAACAAATGTCATGTCTGGCAATTTTAAAGTAAATTCGATTACTTTATAGTGTATAATTAATATGCAGCCAATATGTATGTGTAATATGTGTGATATACAGTGAATATGCATGCAAATATGTGCAAAACAACAATAAAATCAACATACTTAAGCTTCCTCTAAATTATAAATTTGAGAGAAGATTCCCTAGCTAGTGTCCTCAGGCCCCACCCCATCCCCAATGTTTTGCACGTAGGAATCTTTCATTAATCGTTTTATGAAAGAAGCGAGCAATGAATAAACAAAGAATGAAAACTTACTGAAGGTTTGGTTTATACCACTAAAAACACACCCACACAGGCAAACTATGTATTACAAATTTTCCATACTATTTAATGTTTTAAAATGCTCCCCTAACTCATGAATAGCATCAATGACTTCATTCATAAAGCTGAACAACCAAAAAGTAGTCTGTAGAAAAAAATGATTCATTATGTTGTACTTCAGTACCCTTACTTTGGAAAATATCTTACTCTCAATTAGTTCCACTTACAAGCAAGGTGCTAAAATACTATCTGTCAGTGTCCTGGCCTCTAACTATTGTGAGAGAAGATGGATAAACTACTCTTTTGCTGTAAAGTGTTATCTTCTATGGGTTGAAAGAAATAGTGTTAGAACTTGAACAGCGCTTTCTTGTAAAGCCTGTGAAAACACTTTATGTCCTGTAGGAACTGAATCAAAACCTCCTTCTGAGGCCACAGGATATCATTCTAGTGAACTACAGTGTCTCTTTCAATGGATTATACACTATTAAACCATATTCTTCAGATACACAAAGAAAGCTGTATGAGTAAGAGAATTCTTGTTTTCTCATGAACAGATCCAAAGAACTCTTTTCTCAAACGAGGCCGGAAGCATTTAGGTTAATCAGTCAGTAGGTCAGTTTGTCAAAATATTTTTACCTTATGTTTATAACTGGTGACTATATTCAGATAAGAAAAATTAATCAAAATATGCTGACCAATTTAAGGAGAATAAATTAAATTAGAAATGTACAAATTATACATATAAAAAAATTAGAAGTATGTTAGCATTACTAATCTGCTTATGCTCTTTCCCTCCTAAAGTCAAAATGCTTTTTCAGGCCTTCAAACATTTCCATAGGCTGTCCATTTGCTGCCTGAGATGTATTTTTATATTCTGTGTCCCTAGCATTCTGTTAATTCATGTTTCAAACCCCGGTTCAAAGGATACTTACTGTAACTCATCTTCACTGATCAACCCTTTCCCTCGTAAGAGGTGATTATTTATTATTCATTTATCTATCTATATGTAGTAGAGTTTTATTTTTTAGAGCAGCGTTAGGTTCCCAGCAAAATTGAATTCAAAGTACAGAAAGTTCCCTCATAATTCCCTACTTCCACACATGCGCAACTTCCCCCACTATCAACACCCAGCCCCGGAGGGATACATTTGCTACAAGTGATGAACTCATGCTGACATACCATTACCATCCAAAGTCCATGCTTTACCTTAGTGTTCACTCTTGGTGTTGTACATTCTGTGGGTTTTGACAAATCCTAATAATCATAATAATGTAGCCATCATAATGGTATCATACAGAATAGTTTCACTGCCCTAAAAATCCTTTGTCTCTGCCTATTCTTCCTTCCCTTCCCACTAACCCCTGCCAACCATTGATATTTTACTCACTCTATAGTCTCCTCTTCAGAATGTCATATAATTGGAATCATGTAGTATATAGCCTTTCAGATTGGCTTCTTTCACTTAGTCACATGCATTTAAGATCCCTCTATGTCTTTTCATGGGCTGATGGCTCATTTCTTTTTAATGCTGAATAATATTCCATTGTCTGGATATATCACAGTTTATCCAGAATCTATCAGAACCACTGAATCTTCGATTCACCAACCAAAGGACACCTTGGTTGCTTCCAAATTTTGGCAATTATGAATAAAGCTGCCATAAACTGTGTGTAGTTTTTTGTTGGTTATTTATTGAATCAACTCATGTATAATGGGTGGCTACCCTCTGGCAAGCACTATGGTAGGTATTGGAATATCTGTGGCATCTGCTATGACATCAGCATGACCTTTGAGAAGACAATGAAAAGTATGGAACCTCCACATAAAGATAGCCGTAATAATAATAACAAAAACAATAAATACAACAACATTTATAACACCAGCGTATAGTATATCCGTGTGCCAGACATAGTGTTAAGGGCTTGACATGCACACAATGTTTCATTCAATTACTTGGCATTCTGAAAACTTACAATGCCTGTTCACAGATTTCCAAGGGAAAAGAAAGACTCAAACAGAAGAAATAAGTCAACATTACAGAAACCACTGAGAGGTCAAGAAAGAAAAGTACTGAAAAATTTTTATTGAATTTTGTAATTGGGAGTTTTATTAGTAAACTTACGAAGGACGCTGAAATCGAGAGCGGATGACAAAGGCTGGCTGCAGCAGGCTGAGGAGTGAAATGACAATGAAAAAGAATATAGGAAAGTAACTGTCATAAGAATCTCATAATAAATAATAAATTGCAAATAAAATCCTTGCAATACAAATAATAAGAGCAACAAAAAATTTATCGAATACTTACTATTTTCCAGGCACTGTTTCTGTACGTCACATATTATTTTAACCATTTTACATCTAATAAGAGATTCGATCCTCACAATAAAACTGTAGAGAAAAATTATCATTATCCTCTATTTACAGATGAGAAAACAACACCAAAGGACAGGGAGGGTGAATAAAACAATTAGTCCTAGCTGAAGTTAGGATATAAACTCAGACAGTCAGTTCAAGAGCCTCTTGTCCACTTTGCTGTACTACTTGGCTTTTGGTAATGAACATCCCGAGGTGAAAATTTCTCATATTATTTCATAGATATCCTAATAGAGTCAATTTGAGCATTATCTTCCAGCCCAATTTCATTGCAATTTTTTTCTCACCTTTTCAACATTTCAAATAATTGTTTCTGCTACCTCACCCAACAGCTCAAGAATTCTCCAAAGCAATTCCACACTAATTTATTTCAGGCCATTTTTCTGCACCATATATAGACTATGTCATCTGATTATATTGTTTTTGCTAGCACTATTATAATAACTAACACCACTACTACTGAAATTATCCAAGAACAATGTCCCTTTGGTGTTTTAAAAATGAATATTCTATTGAGAGAATACAAGTGGGCCTATTTTATAGTGAACGTCTCTATGAAAAGATTACTTTTATTTGAATCATGCTTCATAAACATGAAATTGCATGGTGTGGTGGCCAGCACAGGCTTTGGAGTCAGTTCTATCCAAAGCTACCACTTCCTGACTAAGGGATTTCAGATAGGGCTTACTCAATTTGATGACACATTTCTATTTTTAAATATATCCCATGCATACTTCATAAGGAGAGTTGTAAAACTTTTAAAAATGTAAATCTCCAAGAACAGGATTTACAGCATTTTACAGGATTGAGTTTGTATTAAATGGAATTATATTAAATGGACTTAAGTAAATATGTCTTATCTCTGCTTTCTATAGAAAGCATTTGCGGACATTACCTCAGTGGATCAATACAACAGCCTGATAAGCTGAGTCCCATTGTACAGATGAAGATATTGAAGATCAGAGAGGTTAAATGACTTGCTACAACTTGGAAGCTGGTGAGTCCAGGGAACTAGAATCTAACCCTGAATGACTCTTACAGTGAACAACACCAGAGTGAGATTCAAACATATTAGAAGTCTCTGAAAAACAAAAGAAAAAACAAACACTTTCTCCCTCTCTTTCTCTCAAACTCTCTTACTCTCTCTCTCTCTGTATAAATATATATATATTCATATTCAAAACATTCAATTGTATTAATATTGATTTTATTATATTTATATCTACACATTTAATTCTTTCTATAACTGCATTTCTGTGCCTACTCTGAAAATCCATTTTAAAAGATCTGAATAATTCAAACTTGTTTCCGTAAATTACACTTCTCTAAACTGTACTTATAAAATGTTTTGTGGAAGAAATAGCCCAATTATCTTTTCTTTTCCTTGAATACTTATGTCATATAGTGTTTATTACAATGTGCTGATTCTTCCATGTATTTTAAGATTAATATTAATAAGGCAGTCTCAAATGTACTTTGCAACTCTACACCCTTAATTGTTGATTTGTCTTCACTCGAATTGTCGCAAAGGGTTTTTGCTCTTTAGTTTTAATGTTCTTTACTGACCACTGAAACAAAATAGATTTTACTTTATTTAAATAAAGTAGAATTCTGTATTTTGAGGTTTTGCATATTCATTTTATGATGCTCAAATACTTTTCTTTATTGGGTAATATATTCTAGTTTTTGCTGTTTCTCATTACTTAAGGAAAGGACTTTCTTTCATTGCTCAGATAGAGAAAATGTTTATAGATGAAATAGAAGTCATAATCATAAGGTTGCCTTAAAACAAAATAAATTCCACCCAGAGATACATAAACACTTCATTATTATTACAGTTATGTACAGTTTTCATACCCAGAAAATCATCTAGATAAAAATGCAGTCATCTTAATTAGCTATATTATCAATTTGCATTAACCACATTAAAGTTGCATAAATAGATGGAACCAAACCTTTGACTCATTTCTGGTTTAAAAGGTTTAGAAGTATCTCAGGCTTGAAGGAAAATAATAAAGACTGAAGAATTATTCCCTAAATATTTTTCTCATTTTATACCACCCTTATTTTTAAAGGGCTTTAATTTTTTTACTTAATTGTCTGAATATCTTGAATTATCCAAATAACATCTTTTCTGCATTTTTGTTTTTCTGTATACTGTGCATTAAAGAGAGCTATTTCATGGTCACCCTTACCAAAAATGTTAACTCAGCTATGTTCTTTTCTAGCACTATTTTCCTAGCAGTATTTCTCCTGGATGGTTTGCTAGGGAAAACACTTTCTTTCAGATAAATGTGTTTATGCATGACTCCCAGCAGGACTTTTGGAGAGTACATACTAGTTTCTATTTCAAGAAGGGAACTGATTTAATAGGCAGTGTCATGTTTAAACTTTAAAATTCTGTTAAATTATTAAGATCTGGTTGACACTGTTTGACTGACTTTCACAGTGGGTCCTATACTATCACAGTGACATATAGTTCTGCTTTCAAGAGAATTCTGCTTCATGCAAAGAACCATTACTAGCCTTTGTAAAAATAGAAAAAGGAACTACCTCTGGATAAAAAACAAAAACAAAAATAAAAAACAGAAAAATGTTTATAGATGTAATAGAAATAATAATATCTGGGGGAGTCTGGGGGAGAGGGAACAATTAGAAAATGGTAGCCTCTGAACTCATGGCCTAATGAGTGAGTGCAAGCTGAACCTTAGCTCTACTCATTCCCTCATCCAAGTGCCTTTGCACAGCGATCAACCTGTACAACTACACATAGACTTTCAAAATCATATTACTTTGTCACCAATGCCCTCATCAAAACCAGGAAAATGATAGATTTTGTTGTTATAAAACATATAATGTTGATTCAAAGTACCCCTTTTTTAAAAAAAACAGTTTCATTGGAGGCCATCCCCAATATATGATCAGACTGTATTTTCAGATGTTATTTGTAAAGTCACATTTTCTCACATAAACAATGTTGTGCACTATTATCAGAATTACATTCAACTGTAGTTCCAATATTACTCATTGTGTCACCTTCAGCAAGTTACTTTACATCGGTGATCTTCTGTCTCCTGCAAGACTGGAATATTTACCATACAGGATTATTTTGAAGGTTAACTGAACAGAGTTGTTAAACTACCTAGCACAGTGTCTGATGTGTAAATAAGGGGCAGAGCCAGGTTCTAACATAAGGAGGGTCACTTGGGAAAATGGGTTCTTGGAAGTACCTTTCCTTTCGTCCTCTGACAAAAATGTAATTTGTTGTTGTTGTCACTATAACCCTCATGTCAACTTAGCACAATTCTCTTTAATATGTATTTTGGTACATATCTTCTGAAACTAGACTCTCAACAAATGGCTTTACTATTAACAAGAAGGAAGACATAAGCACATGCAAAAAAAATTTTAATAGCATTTTTTTCTGTATTTCTTTTTATATCCCTTTCTAACTTCCTTATGCCCTTGTCCTCAACTCTCAAGATATCCAGAGCCCTGGCGCTACTTCAATACTCTCACTACTAAAAAGCTCCTCCCCGAAGCCTGAACTAATTTCTAGTTTCAAATTATCTCCTTCACTCTTTTTCTCACCCTAGTAGAAACCCTCATTCTTTCAAAGAGTTGGTTTCAACTAGGTATTACAAAGAAGTTTTTTTATTGAACTGACTTACGTGACTGTATGAATAACTCTTAGCTCCTTCACCCTACGCATGGTTACATTAGAAAGAGAAGGAAGGGGTACACAAAGACATTTTTAATTGATAGACTTATAATTCAAAGAAGAGCAAATACACATACAATGTCAGGGAGAAATCTTGGATGAGGGCAAGGAGAAGTGTTACCTTTAATCAAGACAGGAAATCTGTCCTTCTGCCCTAGAATCAGACTCTTAAATACTTTGCACTTTTCAAATTAATAATAATAATAATCTATTTCTAAATTTTCAGGGTTTTTTTTAACAGCTCTGAGTGTTTGGTTGTTTTTTATAAACTGAATCCCACTGAGCAGTCCCAGGAGTTTCCAGAGAAAAAGGGAAAGATAGGCAAGACCAGAGCCATTTGTGTGCCTGTGTTGTTTGCAAAGCAGGTGTTTATATTCCAAGAAACCCTGCTCAAAAGCTATGTTCAATGACAGTATAATAAACCTAGAAGCAGGTTATGTTATAGGAAGCAAAGGCACCATCTAGCATCTCTGGGTTCACAGAGAGTATGTAGCATTTCTTTAAGCTGCTCACTTATACATTCCTAGTTGCTGGAAAACTTACCGATGTTCCCATCATAACACCTAGGCCCATCTAAATTGTCCATCCTGGGATTTTGCTAGAAAAAAGAAATTAAAAATCATGGATATGATAATCAATTAGTAAGAATGATTCATGAATTTGGTAAAGATACAAAAAAGAATAATTGATGCTATAAAGATATGGTCAATGGACGTTATTACTAACTCACACTCAATTGGATTAGCAAATTCCCTTTCAATAGGAATCTGAACTAAAAAAGGAAATGTCATGATTAAATATGACTACAGTTTAACAGTTGATTTCTTAATTTTTTTCTCTGAAGAGCAACTATACCAGTGAATTTGTTGAATTCCCACTAATTTCCTCCGCCAATGTGCATCCTCAACCATCTCACCCAAAAATTGTCAATTGGTTAAGAAAAAGAGACTTTTAACAGACTGGCTTTTTGAGATGGTGTACAAAGGTGAATAGATTATAGCAATTCATTTAAATTTCCTGGTTCCCTGTGCATGTTAATAATGACTCAGAAGCCCCCTCTGATACTCGCAGTGTGTCAATCACATTGGGCTTCATTCACTGAGTTCCGGGAACAAGGCAGCTTTTCAAGGCTGGGCCACTGCACAGGGGGAGCTTTGTGAGTGCCTAGACTCCTCTGCCGGCCACCTGCTCTTCCTCTCCTTGGCTTCCACATTAAAAGTCGCTTGTTCCAGGGATACTGGCACATGCTCAATATCATTTAGGACAAGATTAATACTGTGAGCTGACATAGCTTTCCTGGCATCCTCTGTCTTGTCTTTTCTCTAACACACTCCACTCACTTCCTATAATGTCTAATATCACCACTCACACCACAGAGGAAAAAAGGTCTCTCTTTCTGTTTTCATGCAACACTTCAGCTGAAAATTGCACAGTTACTGAGAGTTTCATCACTTTTGAGATACATACTGTAATAAATAAATTCTGACAAGATGGACCCAAGAGGAAGTTTAATAATAACGTGGGGAGAAAATACCCACAGTAAAGCTCAGCAGTCTGTTTTTCCTGGCCCCAAATACTCACTGTACTTTATCATTCCATAAAATGCTAGATTCTTAATTTGGTAGACTTGTCTTTTAATAAAAGGAATATTTCATTCATTAGACTGTTTTAACCTGTGGGAACTCTAGGTGAAAATGTTATCGATATAATACAAGTAGTTGTAGGGTTTGACTAGAAATTATTCATGGCTATTTATAGGAAAAGCCTATACTGACTGTGTCCAGTTGTCCAATAGCTTACAACAAGTTATCACTATCAGAGGAAACAGTGGGATGTAGGGACGTGACAAACATCTTGTTATCGATTCCTTACTAAAAAGAGTATTACAAATTAAATAAACACAAGCTGATGTACAGCTAATTGAAAAGAAGTAATAAAGACAAAATCTCTTAGTAGTCGTGGCCTCAAGCGGAGAAAATGGCAGACATTGATGTTGGGCTAATTTTTGGTTCAGTGAATGTTAGCTCAGCTCAGAGGAGCACAAAAAAGGAAGGGCTTCCTCATTAACAAATAATGGAAATTCATCCAGCAACCCCAGCTACGCATGGGGAGCTTTTAAAAAATATTCCACTTCCCAAAATTCAAATTTAATTGGAAAAGACTCTTCTTTGGTGGGACTTAGGTCTAGAATATTTTAAAACTGCCCTCAGAATATGTTTACATATAGCTAAGATTGAGAACTAAAGATCTAGCCCATTCACTGGGCCTCTATAGGGGCTATTAATAATTGTTTCAATTGGTAGATACTCATTTGTGCAAAACTTCTCAATCAAATACTGGTGACAGATATGTGTTAAATGAATGAATGAATGAACAAGTGAATGAAGACATTACTCGAACAACTTTTTTTTTTTAAAAAGTCTTAACATATGGCATCTTTCTTAAATTGGCTACACAGATATGACAGTATTCCCTGTGCAGATTTAAGGCAACCAAAAATTTAGGTCATTTAAATTAGAGAACTAATATTCTCAGACTTTTCTGAGATTTTCCTTTCAATGTATAAATTAAAAACAGGAATGAATGCAAGTTGCGCTATTCCAGGAAATTGCCTTCTCGATCCTGTAATCTTTTTTTGGTAAAAAGCCTTGATTACGTTATCCTTCCCAAAATACAAGGTTCCCGTTGCAATAGCTCTAGCAGAATTGCTATGTAGCATAGTAGATGTTCAATTCTTTCTCTTCCCCGTGGTAGATATCCACAAGTTTCACCTACAATGCAGGTTTCCATACACCATTTTAACAAAAGTTTATCCAAAAGCAAAAAACTAACCCCAAGAGGAAATACTTTCTAATTTATATAGTGAATTCATAAATTTTATTTATATTTCTCTGCACATGCATCATCCTCTGCAATGGTAATTTTTAAATCCACATTTTATATATTCTTTAAAAACATTTTTAGGAGTGCTGGGGATACAACTATAAATTACATAGAAAAAGGCCTTGCCTTCAGAAAGATCACATTCAACTGGGACAGAGAGATAACAAGCTAACTGCCAACAAATGAATAAAATAATCTAAAAAATAATCTCATTTAAGATAATGGTGTTCCTTTCTCCCTTGCAATGCCAAACTTTTATATTTATAACATACACATTCTTTCCTTTTTCAGGACTGTTTAAAAAACTCTCTTTACCATAATAATATCTTATTTGTTAGGTTTTTAAAATTTAATCTCAAGGAGCATATATTATCTCATTACTCAAAGGTTACTTTCATTCTAAAAGGATACAAGTTAAACAAAACTGGAATTTTTGCAAATCACTGCAACTCTAAGAATCAGCTGCTTTCTCTACCCCTTTCAGGAGCCCTATCTCTTTTCTCCATATGTCCACCCTCATTCAAAAAACCAATTTTCTTTGTTTTTATACCCTAGTTAATCCAGAATATATTTATTGGGTAGATATTACGTGCAAAGCACTACACTATGTGCTAAACCAAGATATGGCCCTTGCCCACATAAACTTGGCAGTTCACCAGGGAGAGAAGCAGCCATAAAAAGGAATACACGTCATCAAAATGTGGCCAGGGCAGTATAACAGGGACAGCTGGTGTAGACTGGGCAGTAAGGGAAGGATCCTCTAAGAAAATGCTCTTTGAAAACTGAAAGATGGCTGGATAGAAGAATGCTCCAAAAGTGGTCCTGAAGTGGAATAGACATTAGTACATTTGAAGAACAGAAAAGTAAGCCATGAAAGTGAACTAGAGAGTGATGGGGTAGTGGCATGATATGAGGTTTTGGGGGCAGGCAAGGAGGAGATTTTGCATGCTTTATAGGCTGTGTCAGAGTTTGGATTTTATTCTAAGCACAATAAAAAGCCTCTGAACTATTTTAGGCAAGTAAGTGGCTTGGGATAAATTACATTTCATAGAGATCATTCAGTTAACTTTGTGGAAAATGGATGGAAAGCAGGTAAAAGTAGAAATCAGAAACCACTTAAGCTGTTGGAGACTTTTCTTGTCCAGCGGAGAGAAGAGGGGAATTTGGGTAAGGGCTGGCAATAGAGATAGAAAAAAAAGTAGTTAGATTTGAAATGTATTTTGAAAGTAAGATTTATGGGACTTGCTGATAGTTTGGACACGGGGGTGAAGGAGAGGAAGGATTATGAATAACACCCATGTTTTTCTCTTGAGTAATCTTACATATTTACAGTAGAGAGGGGGAAATAGACCTTAAATGTGTCATTATAATGAGTGGAATGAGAAGTTCATTATGCTACAGGCAAGATATTTAATCCAGTCTTAAGTGGAAGAGGAAGGTCTCCCTGCGAAGGTCATGCTTAAACTGAAACTTGCATGACAAGAAAGAGTCTGCTAGGCAAAGAAGTGGCCTTTCTGTTTATATCATGACTTTCTTTCTTCAATTCCTGCTGTTAAGTAGTCATTTGCTTCATATTTCTTCCTTCAGATTCTTAAGAGAGAAGATCTAACTGACTCATGTTATCCTTTCCAGTCCAGGCTAGACCCTAAGTCAATAGCCAGCCTATGTTTGGTTTCTTTTAATCAAATGCCTACAATAAGAGCCACAGTCAAAATTTCATGTAGAAGAGAAGGTATATATAGTATTGGTAGGGTCAGATGGATAGCTCCAGAAAAGGAGCTTTCTGGCTCCTTGTCCTATAACATTACTTAATGTGTCACAAGATAACTTACTTGTATGCTCTACTTTCCACTTGGCTCACTTGGAACACTAATTTTTTCTCACGGTTAATAAGGGCCTGGAGGAAAGGTGTGGTCCTCTTCAAATTGTTTCACATTAAACTCCACACAGGAAAGAAACCATTAGTCATGGATGCATTTAGACTTCTGAGACTCAGCAAGTCTGGGGTGGTCGGAAAGGAACACTTTGAGTTATCATTCCTTGAGGAGATGACTGGATGGGTGGAAGTTTTAGGGCCCCATCACCCTGTTTGCCAACTCTATTTTAGTATACTTCTTAAAATCTGTGAATAGTTTAGTGTTGTAAGCAAGCAGTCATTGAATTAGCTTTGTTTATGATTGACTGCAGGAATCTCTGATACTATTTACATTCAAAAGACAACTAGACATTTTCTCATGCTCTTGGTCCAAGGAATTATATTAAATATATTTGTAAAATGTTTCTTATCTACAATTCTTGATAATGTTAACAGCATGATCTACTTTGCCCTTGGGGTTTATTTTTTTTTTAATTAAGCCACCATAGAATTGTGTTAAAGAATAATAGGGGTTCTAGGCCAGACCACTGAGGCTGGTATCTATGTTTAAAGACAGACAAAAATGACAACTTGGAATTTGCAGGGATTACTTTCCGCTGGCAGGTCTATTGCTTCAGCTGGGAAGCTGGGCTGAGAACACAGGCGATAAATCACACATGGTGATACCAATGCAATTAGATCCGTGGGGCCTCCTTGCTTTTCATTAGGCACACTTTTGCTGAATCCTTTCCATAGTCCAAATGAAGGGAGCACGACATGAGGTGAATGGAGGCCGAATTGTGCCTTTGAAGCTTCCCAGGCTGAGGGCTTAGAGATGAGAGGCCAAATCAAATGACTATAAAAGAAAATTCTTGCCACTAGTTGCATAGCCTAGTTATTTCTGTGTTATATTTCCTGTTGGCATATTGAGCATTCTTGAAGCTTTAGTTTTACTTGTTTTTTGATTTGGAGGTCACCAGACCCCCAGAAAGGCTATCCGGACCTCGTGGAGGTGGGGAGAAGATGGGAACTAGCCTAAGGGTTCTAGCAGCTTCAGGCTTTACCCAGCCACCCCAAGGGCTGAGGAAATCAATGCCTTGGCACACTAGAAACCCATTTGTGGCATACCAGTATTTTGTGGTGCACTTTCAAGTTAAAATGAATTAAACAAGATAGTATAATAGTTTATTTCCCTTAGAGACAAGATGGTAGTCCCGGACTTGTATAGCAGCCAGTAACTTAGGCCAGTTCTAGCTCGTAGCATCAGTATCCCCAGAGCAGTTTTCTAGTCCAGGTGACCCACGATGGCTCATTACCAACTTCATGTTTCAGGAAGCAGGATGAAACAACAGGAGAAGGAAGGCATATTAGTTTCTTTTAAAGGTATGGCCTAAAAGTAACACACATTTCCTCATATACCATTGGTAAACTTAGTGAAATGGCCTGATTGCAAGCCTAATTACAAAGGAGCCTGGGGAATATAGCCTTTGGGAAAATAGTTTGATTTTTATAAAAAATGACATTGTGGAAGAGTAACTGTATATTGGGAGACTAGTAGTCTTTCTCCTGTCTGTCCCTTTGATTGATCGCCCAATATCTCCATCTGTATTTCCTTGTATACATAGACCATATTCATCTCATCTTGTTTCCAAAAGATAAAATTCCATATTTCTATTAAATTATTGCATTCAGCTTAAATTATAGGATCTTGATGACATACAGCCACCTTCATGAGGTCCAGATAGCCTTCTTGGGGGTCTGGTGACCTCTAAACCAAAAAATAAGTTGTCCAAATCTCCTCCCTTTCCACAAACACACACAAAATAACTTGTATACAATGGTGGACTAAGAACAAGATGACTTCACTAAAGGATTACATTCAGAAAAAGGGAGAATGGAAATATACAGTTCCATGTTCTTTCTAATGGTCAAATCCCACTGGATGGAAATTGTAAATATGTTCCTGCCTTGGCATGGCAGTGAAGTAAGTTCCTCATTTGTTCCACCTCCAAAGCTTTGGCTCTGTTCTCTTGGAGGAACACCCCTACACATTGTCCTCAATATGTCCCTGAATTTTCCCCTGGAAGGTTCATCCTGTCCATTATCCTCAGTGACCACATCTGAAGTAAACAATGGAGACTTTACCCTTCTTGGCAGCTGAACAGTTTTTACAGCTATGTTCCTGCTGCAGCTCTTTTGAGGACACAGGCATTATTTAGGTCACATATCCTTGAGCATCCAAGCTTGAAGTTTATTTGTCAGTTATGGCCTTCTAGAAACTTAATAGGCTTCTCCTATATTTGTTTCCAACAAATTCCATGTGCATGTAGCCACCACCAAAATCTCATTTATTTACATTTTTTAAACCTTTATCTTTTTTATTCACTAGTCTCTCTACTCATCTTTCTTAACTTAGTGAAAGATATCTTAAAGCAATCCAGATAATAGGGTTCAGTAAGAAAGACAATCCCCTTAATAGGATTTCTGCCATCAAGATAGCTACCTTTCTCTGGCCTAAAATTCTTAAGTGGGAGGTGTTTGAGAAGTACATGGCGGCATGTCTCTTGCTAGCTTCAGTGCTACCTCAAATAAATGTCTTAGTTAAAGGTACAAAAGCAGTCTTAGTTTTTTGTCTTAACTTTCAGGGCACCTAGTCACCACCACTCAGTCAACTTGGATTACTGGGCACAGGCAGAGAGAGTGGCCCTTATGCTAGCCATGCATACTTGAGTTTATTCTTGCAAGCTGGTTAGCAATAGCCTGAGTTCATTTTTCCTTTGTAAGATTTGTTAAAAACATCACCACATGCCAATGTATATTAGCATTTGAGACTTTTTTCCAACTATTTTGCCTACAGTATAATCAGTCTGATTTCCAAGATACCATTAGCAATATTTTTACCAAGTGTTTTGTAACAGCATTCCAGCTTTCCTGTCAGGAATATTTGTATTTTTGCTGCCCTCACCTTGACAGGTTAGGTAATAGATGTTACATATTTCTTTTCTTTTCTTTCTTTCTTTTTTTTTTTTTTGAGGAGAAGGAAAGAGGAGTTTATTAATTTGCTGGCAAATGAGAAGGTTTGCACACTTCCATCTCAAAGTACCAACGTCCTCAGATGTTACATATTTCAAGATGTGTTATGTGGAGACATTAGTCTCGGGTCCAGGTTTTATAGTAATTAGTATGTAGCTCAGCTGTTTAAAATAGAAACCTAAAATAAAAGTACTTAAGACATAATTTTATTTCTTTCTTAATAACAGTTAGAATATGGGTTACCCAGGGATACTTTACAAGAGCACCTAGAGACCCAGGTTCTTGCCAGATTGTTGTTCCACCTTTCCTAGTGTGTTGTCCCTGTCCACATAGTATAAGCTGGCTCACCATTGTATTTGCATTTCAGGAAACAGAATGGAGAGAGCAGAAAAGGAAAGTATGCCCCCTTTAAGATCATGACTGAGAAGTGGTTCACATTTCTTCCTCTCATAGACATTGTTGCCCATGATTTAATAACAAAGCCAAAACTGGCTGGAAGGGATGCTGGGAAAAGGCTTTTGGCTAGGTGAGTCATATGCTCACCTTGGAATTCTATTACTATGGAAGAAGAGAAGAATCTAATTTGGAGGGGAAATACCTGTTTCTTTTACAAGTTTGTTTTTTTAAGAACTCCTTACAACAAAAGAATTAGATTTGTTTCCTCTAGTTAAAAAAGACATATGCTTAGAGAATTCATGACCTTTAGAAATGGAATTTCTGAAAATAGAAAAATAAAATTGAGAAAACTTTCAGATTATAGTCTTCCTTGTTTTGCTTATGATTTCTTAATACATACTAGTTAGAAGACTAAGTTATGTGCATCATCGTTTTTGAAACTGATCCTCTTTTTCATTGCTTTTTAATAGTGATATATTTTTAATTCTTGCTACCAAATTTTTATTTAATCTTTTAGTTTAATGTAAGTTGAAGGTTTGTTATGTTTCCAAGACACAAAAAGAGCTATCATTATATGTTGAATTTTTCTAACATTTGCTCTGTATATAAATTATAGCAAGTATTGGGTAAGCAGAGGAGGGAGCTGCAGTGAATGAGCTTTTCCTGAGTATTTGACATATTTGTATAACTTCTGATTTGAAATCTGAAAAATTCTGTAATTACTCAGCCTATAATAACTAACAGACTATTTAACTGCAAGAAAAAAAGGAGCTCTTTGTACTGAGTTATAAAATATCATGTTATACTATTAATTGTTTCTGTTAATACAATTTGGTATATTGCTAACAATGTTTATCAGCAAACCAAGATCTTTAAAATTGACTCCTCCCCAGAATCAAATATATCTCTCATGCATCAACTAGGTCTTGGTAAGATCACAGCATTTCTAATACAGGGAGATACAGCAATGACTGAGGGTCCAGACTTTGAAGTTAGAGACCTGAATTTAGGCTTCCACCACTTACATTTGCACATCCTGGGAAAATTATTTACCACCCTGAACTTTATGGTTTACATCAATAAAATTCAGATAATAGTACTACCTGCTTTTCAGACTAGTGTGATAATTAAATGAGATTATCCATAATATATATTAATACTGCCTCAGTATATGGTACATATATAATACAAAAATCCTAGATGTCATAACTCAGTGATATTGCAGGATCAGTTTCATAGCACCTCAATAAAGCAAATATCACAATAAAGTGAGTGACATGAATTTTTTGGTTTCCCAGTGCACATAAAATTTATGTTTACACTATAATGTACTCTATTAAGTGTGAAATAGCATTTTGTTTAAAAAATGTACATATCTTAATTAAAAATACTTTATTGCTAAAAAATGCTAATGATTATCTGAGCCTTCAGCAAGTCCTAATTGTTTTGCTGGTGGAAGGTCTTGCCTCAATGTTGACGGATGCTGACTGATGTCAAGGTGGTGATTGCCGAAGGTTGGGGTGGCCGTGGCAACTTCTTAAAATAAGACAACAATGAAGTTTGCTGCATCGATTGACTCTCCCTTTTATGAAAGATGTCTCTCTGTAGCATGCAATGCTGTTTGATAGCATTTTACCCACAGTAGAACTTCCTTCAAAATTGCATTCAATCCTCTCAAACCCTACTAATGCTTTATAAACAAAGTTTATGAAATATTCTAAATCATTCATTGTCAATTCAACAATGTTCATAGCATCTTCACCAGGAGCAGATTCCATCTCAAGAAACCATTCTCTTTGCTCATCCATAAAAAGCAACTCCTCATCTCTTCAAATTTTATCATGAGATTGCAGTAATTCAGTCACATTTTCAGGCCCCACTTCTAATTCTAGTTCTCTTGCTATTTCTACCTCATCTTCAGTTACTTCCTCCACTGAAATCTTGAACCCCTCAAAATCATTCATAAGGGCTGGACTCAACTTCTTCCAAACTCCTGTTAATGTGGTTATTTGGACCTCCTCCCATGAATCATGAATGTTCTTAATGGCATCTAGAATGGTAAATCTTTTCCAGAAGATTTTCAAGTTACTTTGCCCAGATCCATCAAAGGAACCATTGCGTATAACATCTATAGCCTTACAAGATGCATTTGTTAAATAATAAGACTTGAAAATCAAAATTACTCCTTGGTCCATGGGCTGCAGAATGGATGCTGTGTTAAAGGCATGAAAACAGCATTAATTTCCTGTACATCTCCATCAGAGCTCTTGGGTGACCAGGTGTATTGACAATGAACAGAAATATTTCAAAAGGAATATTTTTTTTTTTCCTGAGCAGTGGGTCTAAACACTAAGCCTTAGTAAGCTTGAAAATGTGGTAAACTATGCTGTAAACAGATGTGCTATCATCCGGGCTTTGTTATTCCATTCATAAAGATTTGGAATAATTCTTAAGGGTCCTAGGACTTTTGAAATGGTATATGAGCATTGGATTAAGCTTAAAATCACAACCTGCATTAGCTCCTAATGAGAGAGTCAGTCTATCCTTTGAAGCTTTGAAGACAGGCATTGACTTCTCCTCTGTAGCTATGAAAATCCTAGATGTCATCTTCTTCCATCTACATTGATAATCTGTCATTTAATGTAGCCACCTTCATCAGTGATCTTAGCTTGATCTTCTGGATAACTTGCCACAGCTTCTATATCAGCATTTTCTGCTTCATCTTGAACTTTCATGTTATGGAGATGGTTTCTTTCCTTCAACCTCATGAACCATCCTCTGCTGGCTTCAAACTTTTCTTCTGCAGCTTCCTCACCTCACTCAGCCTTCATAGAATTGAAAAGAGTCTTGCTCTGAATTAGGCTTTGGCTTAAGGGAATGTTGTGGCTGGTTTGATCTTCTGTCCACACCACTCAAACTTTCTCCATATGGGCAATAAGGCTGTTTCACATTCTTATCATTCATATGTTCACTGTAGCAGCACTTTTAATTCCTTTGCATTCACCACTTGACTAACTGGCACAAGAATCCCAGCTTTTGGCCTATCTCAGTTTTTGACATGCCTTTCTCACTAAGCTTAATCATTTCTAGCTTTTGATTTAAAGTGAGAGGCATACAAATCTTCCTTTCACTTGAACAACTAAAGGCCCTTGTAGGGTTATTCACTGGCCTCATTTTAGTATTGCTGCGTCTCAGGGAATAGGGAGGCCCAAGGAAAGGGAGTGAGAAGAGAGAACAACTGGTCGGTAGAGTAGTCAGAACACACACAACATTTATGAATTAAGTTTACCCTCTTATATGGGTGCAGTGTGTGGTGCCCCAAAACAATTACAATGGTAACTTCAAAGATCACTGATCACAGAATATCATAACAGATATCATAATAATGAAAAAGTTTGAAATATTGCAAGAATTACCAAAATATGACAGACACAAAGTGAACACATGGTGTTGGAAAAATGGCATGGATATATTCTGACTACTCTACCGACCAGTTTTTCTCCCTTCTCTCTCCCTCTCCTTGGGCCTCCCTATTCCCTGAGACGCAGCAATATTAAAGTGAGGCCAGTGAATAATCCTACAGTGTCCTTTAATTGTTCAAGTGAAAGGAAGAGTCGTATGTCTCTCACTTTAAATCAAAAGCTAGAAATGATTAAGCTTAGTGAGAAAGGCATGTCAAAAACTGAGATAGGCCAAAAGCTAGGATCCTTGTGCCAGTTAGTCAAGTTGTGAATGCAAACTTGCTCAACACAAAGTTGCCACAAACTTTCAATTTGTAAAAAATGAAATATCTACAAAGCACAGTAAAGTGAAGAATAATAATTATGAGGTATGCCTGTCCTTAGTTGTAACACTAATGGGTAGCTCCATATTTATTACTGTGGGAAAAATTTTTTTTCTGGCAAAATGCTCCATGAAATAAGCTAAACACAAAAGAATATATATGAGAAAACCACTTTATATATAGTTCAAAAACAAGCAAAGCTAATCAATCCTTGCTGTTAGAAGTTAAGATAGAAGTTATCCTCGGACATGATGGGCAGGGAGCCTAAGGAAGGCTTCTAATATTCTGGTAATGGTCTGATTCTGGATGCCTGTGCTGATTAAAACAGTGTGTTACCTTTATAAAATTTCATCAAGCTGTAGCTTTGGGATTTGTGTGTTTTTCTGTGTATATGTTATACTTCAGTCAAAAAAAATTTTTTTAAATTCTTTAGACAAAAAAAGGTAACCACCCACTAGAAATCCTTTCAGTTTCTTATTTAAAATAAGTAACCTGCCTTCCCAGCAAAAGAAATAAAGGAAAAAAAAAAAGTAGGGAAATAAGTTTTTCATGTAACGTATGTATTCTTGAAGACTTAATATTATTCAAAACTTACTTAATCCAAGACTAATTATCTCATAGAAAAAAAAGAAAATAGCATTTGCATTACTTTTTAAAATTTTGGTTCATAAAATGAAATTTTATTAATATTTTATACTGCATTATTTTAAACTAGTAAGATCTGAACATAAAATACATTGGATTTGCAATTATTAAAATTTCAATAGTAAGTAGAAAAGATTGTATCCTACTCTGTTTTTGGAGGCATTCTAAGTATCCTTGCTGTTTAACAGAATATTTGGTAAATGTAGTGATTTTTGAAAAGTGTTTACATTCTAGTATTTATGAGGGTTCATAAGATAGAAAAGAGAACACGGCAGAATGCTAAACCCAATAGACAGTTATCTCTTTACTATTCAGCTAAATTTCCTTACATATAAGAACCAATGGAAATAATAGCTAAATTTCACCAAGCGGTTGTTATGTGCTCAGTCACTGGCCTAAGGGGTTTACACATATTTTCACTTTTAATTCTTACATTGAATCTATGAGAAGTATCTTCCCATTTTTGAGATAATGAACTGAGGCATGGAGAGGCTAAGAAACTTGGCCAAGAACACTAGCAGAAGAGGAGCAGGATTTGAACCTAAGCACCCTACATCCAGAGAGAGTGAGCATAATTTACACTGGTCTACTGCCAGGTAGGAAATTCTTCTGGATTTCGACCCAACTCCCTCAGAAAATTATTAAGAAATCATTTCTGTGGAACCAATATGAGTTTCCATGAAGCAAAATGCAAAATTTGCACGATTTTATAAAACACAAAACCACAAAAAATTTTCAAGCCTTAAACATGACAGTTTCTGGTGTTTCCAAATTTCCCCAGCTGGTATTTCAGTGGAAATGAATGATGTTAAATCATTTAATCCATCAACAAAGAACCACAGATAGTGAACTTATAATGGGGTTGCTTCTATCAAATTGCTGTAGAGGTTTTCTAATCTGGTGGCCCAAGGAACAAAATACTGGTTAACATATTGTTTCAAATATGAGTCATTGAGCAGTGTGAAAAAAATCTCAATCCAAGTTTTTTTCCTCCTATCACGTAGACGAAACAGCTGTTTGACGGACAGATTACGTCTTTCACTTTTCAACTGGTTGTTCCAGCTTTGCACGGTCAGTGCCTATAACTAATTACATTGCTAGTTGATATCCCTTGGTTTCTTAAAGCAACTCGTAGAATCTTTTCTCTGATAGGTTCATTTGTCTATTAGAAATAAAGGAATATGGTCATTTTCAGTTTAAATTTTCTTTCTTCTGCCACTGTTAGTGACTGTTCTCGCTTCTCAAATCTCCCAGCTGCTGCCACTAGAATGAATAAACAAATCAAGTTTACAAGATACTTAAGAGAGAATTTAGCAAGATGTCCTCAGAATGCAGAGGCAGCAAACTGAGCAAAGATATCCTCTTGTCTCATTCAAATATCTGCTGCAAATATTTAGAAACAAAGTTAGGGGACAATGGGCAATATTTGTTGAGATCTAACAGCTAAAGAACTGATTGTGTCATTTTAAAATCTGTAGAGAAGAATTAATTTTTTAATTCTAAACTCTGCTTAACCTGTATCTATATAATAATGAAAATACTACTTAAAAATGAAAACAGTCATAAATTATTTCTCATCATGATGTGAAACAACTTGGATATGGAAAACATTTCAATGCTATTTCATATGTTATAAAATTTTATGTACATGGTTAGTAGTATATTTAGAGTATTACATATAAGTAGCAAATATTAGTAAAAAAGGATGCATTTACATTTAAGCAAATGAACTTAAAAGCTTTCCACACTTCATAAATTAAGTTCTTGGTCTAATTGAAATAATAGGGATATTATTAGGAAATATATGTTTGTACAGTTTTAAGCAAATTTTGTGTGCTTAAAATATTTTAAAATGAAAACAATTTAATTTTTTTCTGTGTGCCTAATTATTAAAAAGAACTTGGTTCCATACCAGAAAGGATAGACAAAAGTATATTTGCTGTGCTTTAAAGTACCTTCAAAAAACAAAACTTAAAAATCAATAAATACTTCCTTAAAAATAAATTGGGGCTCTTTATATACTTGTTCTTCTCTACTTTTCAGAATAAAACCGAGCAGCAGGTATTATCTTTCCCTTGGTTAGGATGAAGAAACTGAAACTGAAAACTTAAAGTCACACAAGAACTCTAAAATGAGAGCTCCATGGTTAGAATCTAGGGCTTTCTATCTCTATAGCATGAAGAGACGGTATATCTGTGGCACACAAACTGCCATGGCCTTTCCCTGAAGGCATGAAAGATATCGCTAAGTAATTTCAATACTCTTGTGCTCTAAGGTTCCACATGGTCCCGGAATCCTTTTCTACTCAGCTCTGCAAAAAGCCCTTTACCAATCAGTTGGCATTGGGACACAACTTAAAACCTAGTTTTCATCCCTGGCCCTTGCATTTTCTACTAGAGCAGGCTGCCTCTTGAGAAATGATTAAAGAATGGCTACTTCCCAGATGCTCTGAGGTTTAAAATATAAAAACCCATATCATCACGTAGCTGATTAATGCTTTCAAATTCATCTGTGAGTGAGTTTAAAATAGATTCTGTTCAGTGCATCGACTAGTCTCTGAAAGCATATTTTCTTCTTTGGAAAGCGGCTTTTGGATAGTTCATTAACACAACATAAAAGGATTAGTAATTTTACAAACTAAAGGGTACTTTGGTACATTTAAATGCTCTAAAATAATGCAGACTCCTGAAGTGCTCTCGGGGAGTTGGTTACACATCAGTATATGAAACCAAGAAATTGAAAAATATATTGGAGCAGGATTGTTCAACTTATTTTAAGGCTTCGAGAGGGATGAGATTAGGAAACAAACAGTGTCCAAGAAAAAGCCCCTTTGCTTGAGTGTGTTTGTCGAGTGCAGTCCTGATAACATTCTGGCTGAGGCTAATATGCTACATCCGTGGTCCTTAAAGGTGCCAGTGACTGAGGTACTAGCACTACCTAGCGGGACCCCCTTCATAATGGGGAATATGATTTAATTTAAGTATTTGAATGGTTTGTTACTTTCACTGAAAAACAGTGAATTTTTAAAAGGCTTTCTTTATGGGGACACAATTATGTTTCAGTGAGAGCTGATGCATAAACTGTTTTCATATTTTTTTTCTTTTTCTAGGCTCCTCAGATATGTACTTCCTACTGTAGTCACATTCATAGTTGAAGGGCATCAAAAGAGGGAGGCTAAAAGATGTCCTCAAGTATGTGACTGCATATCCCGGTAAAATCTGGGTACTCTTTTAGACATACCTATAAGGAAAAAAATTGACTTTGAATTTATTATTTAAGAAATCCAAGATTTCTATTCAGATTGAGATAGAACTAAACATCCTTTACTTAACCCTTGTCCAGTTAAGCTATGATTCCAGAAAGTTCTATCAAAAAGTTAAAATTAAAAGAAATATGTAGATAACAGAAAAAAATAAAATTTTGAGTTACATCCTTCAAACTTTTGTTTTTTTGCATCCTTCTGATTGCTCTCTTTGTGACTTGTGAAACTTCAGGGGTGCCCCCAGTTGTCTAAATGAAAAGTCAGGTGTGTGTAAATCATGAATACTTCGCCTGAACAAAATGCACTCCTAGGGATCTAATTGTCTGCTTTGCCTTCATACAAATCAAAAAATCTGGGCAGCTAAACAAAGTCTTCCACCAGTTCTATGGATTTTATAGTGAAGACTCTTGATGTGATTGAATATTGGGGTGCTGCGAATTGGTGGCTTTCTCTTTCCAATCTTTGAGGAAATGTGACTAGAGTTTGTGGAATTTTTCTTTATTTTTAAAAATTCTTAATACAGTACAATGATAGGGCAAGAAATGCAGAAGCAACAGGAAGAAAGGAGACAAGCACAAATGCAGTGCAATGGTAAAGCAGCATGGAAGGTTTAGAATTTCTGGATATGCGTAGAGCCCACCTTTGACTTAATAAAAATGTAAAACATTTTCAAATGATGATTTTCATGCTAGACAAGAGCAAAGGGTCTTCTTAACTACCCATGAAATTGTAAAGCTTAGACTTTCTTCCAACCTTCAGGAAGTGCCCTTATGTTCCACCCAGGAGAGATTAGTTCCTAATGATACTATTCAAGCTATTTTGAGAACGGGGAACACTATTTATGACTATAGTATGAATGTGCGTATTTGTGTGATGTCTTACATCCTTTGCCATTACTAGTTTTCACTTTCATAGGCCTGCCTCTATGACTCCAGATACCAGAGAAATGAATGTGCTCTCTTCACAGGCAAACCATGCAAGTTCTTTTTAAACTGTGCCCTTTCCTAGGGGTCAGTCTGTGTTTTTCTACATTCAAATAATCTAACAGTTTGCCTATTAGCACTCTCCACTTGAAGCACAGAATACTATTCAAATTGGCATATATTTTTGGCTTCTTTTGTCAAACAAAGGACTGCAAAAATTTGGAGCTCTCCTTTTCTTTAATTTGACCAATAAGACAACTTTGTCCATTTACCCAGAAAATGAATACAGTCTTACAGAAGCTTAGACACACACATGTGCACAAAGATATGGGTAAGGGTCAGATATAAAGAAAAAATATGATCAAACCCATGCCCGCACTCATTAGTTCATAACTGTACACATTGTCTCATCTCTTTTACAAACATAAATCTGGAATTGGTTACAAACCTTTAGACAATCACAGAAATGTCATTCTCTCCATCTGAACATGCTTGCTGCCTATAAAATATTGGGCAACTAAGCACTCTATAATCCCAGAAATTGACTCATACTGGATTTAAGATTGATCCTAAATAAATTTTCATGATCTCTACAAAGAGCAAGGAAGTCTTCGGTTTATTGAGTCCCTGCTCTACATCAGGCATTGCTCTCAGATATTTTGTTCTCATTTCATTTCATTCTAACTGCAACCATAGGAGATACATACTATTATTCTTTTTTTTTCCCCAATGAGAAGGAGGAAAATAATCATGTAGGTGCACACATGTGGATCTGAAACAGGTTTGTCTAGGTCCAAAGCATACTCTGGACTATAGCACTTGGTGTGGAGGGTGGGGGATGTTGCTCTAATGTATCTGATGCACTCAGTCTTCTAAATATTCTAACTTAATCAATGGAGTTTGCTTTCAGTTTATGTTCAGAAATGAAAGCTAATGAGACCTGCTGTTAATATTTTCATTTAAACACATGGCTTACTTTGACCTAAAAGAGTCTAGAAAATCTACATAGGAACAAATACATTGAATACTCAGTATGTCATTTCTCCCTAGGCAGGTATGACAAGAAACAACCAAACAAATCTAAAATTGTTGACCAGTAACTTAATTCCAAGACATTAATTCTAAGGATAGTTTATTCAATGAAGAAAAAAGGTTTAACAAGTTATAAATTTCAAGAAGTTTTTCTCCTTTTCTTTTTGTCATGTCAAAGGTGCAGGGGGGGAAGAGACAAACTATTTAGCAAAAGAAGATTGATCGGGAAAGTAAATCTCCACTGACTTATGAAGACTATAAAAATATAAGGTAGTATTTAAAATATGCACTTGGGTAAGGAATGTGATTAAAGATTACATTGAAACAATAAGACAGTGAATGTATTACAGTGGTATAGAGAGGTGGGGCTTTTTCTTTTAACATTTTCCTTATAAGTATTGTCAAAATTTTTTAAAAGTATGGTTTGAAAAAGTTATCAACATCTAGACTTCCATATTGCAAATGCTGTGCACAAAATTTAATATCATTTTGCATGTTCTTGCAAAGTATATTTATTCCATGTAGTTCTGAATGTGTAAGGTATTCTAAAAACCATGAGAGAATTGGAGACAATGCCTCTCTTATACCATAGTTTATCTGCCCTCTTGGGAGATTTACTAACCAAAAAAAACCTGCAAGGCATTTATATGGCTAGAGACATCACCCTCACTTACCAACACTATCTAAATCTCAGACTTAGAGGAACAGATATACATATTCAAATAAACAAATTATTATATAAAAATGTTTTATATCTAATATCTAAATGAAACTAATTTTTTAAAAGCTACCTCAAGGGAGGCATTTTCCTTGTTCCTTTAGATAAATAAAATCAATTATTAGAATATTTTGCTTATGATCAGATACACACAATCACTAAAATATCTCAAAAGTTTAAAGGTCTACCTGAATTCTTTATAAAAGGATGTTGAATTTTCCAGGGAAATCTAAAATCACGGTCTTCCTAAATTCTTCCTCAGCTTTCTTTTCTGTGTGAAAACATAGAATTTTGCAATTGGTCCTCATTCCTGCATTCAAATGTGGCAAATTTGCACATGTTTCTCCACAGTAGCCCATGGATTTATACCTTCCATGTAGCCTAATTCTTTCTACCCTGGTTGTCACTGGTCCTCTAAAACATCTCAGTAACCATAAGAGGGTTTTTAAAACCTGAGCCCATAGCAGGTTTTCTGAAACCTCAAGAAAACCCATTCTTTCAAATTTCAGAACGGTAGATCTTAAGGAATCTAGTCAGAGCTTTAAGTCTTTATAATAGCTTCCAGAAACCAGTTTTTGGATTTTCTCCAACTCTTGGATATCAATCCCTTCATTGAATCTTATATCTGAAGAAAGGTCTTCAATCATTATTTTTTCCAAAGATATTCCAAAATTAAAGAGCCTCCTATTTGAAAGAAACTGCCTGGGGAGATTTTGTATTTCTAAGGCCTGCTGAAAATTGACTACTGAATCTTAGACCCAGTGCTTCATGGCCTGACTACTGATTTAGGGACAGGCGCCCTGGGAAGCCTCATGATGGCCTCCTCTAAGTCCCTGTGTTTTTGTTTATCCATTCACCTTGTCTCAGCATACTTAAGAGATTATCTTTCTGCATCATAAGAGCTACTTGCATCTTCAATGATTCTGCTTGAAAGTCAGCTCCATAAAAAAGCATTATCTGATTAAGTAAAGTTTGATGATAGTGACCCACAAACACCTCTGAATGCTACCTCCCATCTATTAGATAGTGTGCGAGTTCAAGAACCCAAGGAAGGAAGCTTCCATCTATGGTTTCCTATTTAAAATAACCTAATTAATTGGTATTACTACTGTGTATAACTGAATGTCTCAGTTTACTCCACCATAATGCATATAAAACCATGGTCATATTTTGAAACCCTACGTGGACAAGTGAACTTTCCCAGCTGGCCTCCCCTAACTGGATTTTGCATATATTGTAAATTAAAAACATATTGGACAGGAGAATGTGAATAAGACAATGAAAGTCCAACTGATATTACTTAGCTGATACTGAATAACTTTAATTAATTAAAGACAATATCATTATTCATCCATCTGGATTTTCCCCCTTATAGCTTGCATGTTTCCTGAAAATAAAAAAAAAAAAAGCATGCATTCTTAATCTCATGGATCCCAGTGTAGTATCATTCTTTTCTCAGAAGTGGAACAAGTATGTCCATAAGGATGACCATGACTTTACACAGAGACTGTCTAGCTATGTTTTTTATTGATATTAACTGGCTGCTACCAGGATAGAAGAGACAGAGGAGAGGGAGAGGAATTATTTATCCAATCAAAAAAGCAGAGTGACCAGGACAAGTTCTTGGGAGAACCAGCTTCAAGATCACAGCGAATGTACAGTAGGAGCAGGATATCTTTATAAATTAAATGTTGGCCTGTCTTCATTTTTGTATCAGCTGGATCTGACATTCTAGTGTATAAAACAACCTTGTGGAAAGTTGAGATTGCACATGACACTTAGGTAGCATTACAGTGTGTTTCCAGAATAATAACGCTCCATGTCCTTCTGTTGCCTCTAACGCCTCTTTGGATCAGTGTATAGTCACCATATTAGTGACTGGTAGGTATTCTATAATAGGTGGTTTTATCTTGTTTTTATATTGCTTTGTTGCCAATACTCTACAACTTCATGTGCTATGTAAATATTTTATGAATTTAACACTATGTTAACTGACATACCTTGATGCCAGTACAGTTTTAAAGATCAAAAAATACAAAAAAGAAAAGATACTGAATCTACAACACATGATTTTATAACAATGTAAGAAATGTAGTGTGTGGAGGCACCTGAAGTTCTGTGCAGTTTATGTTGTGAATAAAGGAGTGTAGTTAAGAACCATAAGAGACTAGGTAGAAGCACAGAATCAACTTCTTTCTATTCTTTCCAGTAGTAGTCCAGGGAGAGCCGTCTTTCTCTGGGTGATGGTCAGTATGTGCCTGCTACTGCACCACACTGACCATCTATATACAACCACCTGATTGTTAGACATCCAACAAGAGAATGGAAAGTCTGATCTCCTAAGAAGAGTATTTACTTGGCATTACCCAGAGTGGGAGCAGGTGATCCCCATGTCTTTGATGACCAGGATGTAGATGAAATGCTCCTGCTGGCCAGCCTCTGGTTGAAGGATTTCTGGTCCTTCATCCTAGGAGAGTTGACATGATAGGGTGGCTGTGAGGTTGAGGTGGCAAAGAATGGAACTTTTTTTTACTGTATTTTGAAATATTTTAATTTGTCTTATTTTGAAAAAGAAAGATCAACTTGGTAACCCTCAAACCATTTGCCTTTCCTGTTTCTTTGACTAAAAATTTCTTTGCAGTAATAGTCAGATATAGCACTGGTTGCTGGTTTCTCCTCATGGATAGGCATTATGCTATAAATGAAACTCAGAACAGCTTTAAATATTCTTCCTCATCTTTGTAAGTCAATCTTCAAAGGAAATCTTTGCTTCCTCCTCATTTTCTAAAGGATAACAAAGACCAACAAACCAAAACCTAACAGGGAAAGCACAACTGATGTAAAGCCCACAAATCTGTGAAGGAGCCCAGGTCTGAAAGGATGACTCCATTTCCTGATAGTGTTACATAGAAGTGAAATGGGAGCCAGTTTTATAAGATGTTCCATAGTCAAGATCACTGTATATAAGATAATCATGGGCTGCTGATTTTACAGCAGATTTTTCAAATGTGATAGATAGTGAGTTAGCTTTAGAGTGTGGGTTTTTTTTTTTTTCCAGTAAATGATTAAGATGCATCTATCAAGGTTTTATGTTGAAACATTCAATATATATTTCAAAAAGAAACTTAGACACGCATATTTGTACATAATAGACAATTATTTTTATAGTAAGAATGTTGCTAAATGCTCTCTCCAGATCTACCCATGGCCATGAATTTCTCATGTGTGAATTTAATATGAAAATAGAGTATGTCATGAATATATATGAGTGAGAACTTAGTCCACTGGAAGAAATCTTATTTTTTCCAAAACATAAAAAATGATTTCAAATCCCTTCTTTCCAGAAATAAAACTCAGTCATTCTTAAATAACATGCTATGACCTGAACCAACTTCTTTATGTGAAGCGTATATTTAGGGCTGCAGCCACATATAGTCACAATCTTTACTTAGACTTCCTATTGATGTTATGTACCCCCACTAATGTGCGTGCTTGAAAAGGATGGTGCAAAATGATTCCAAGTAAGCCAGCCTAATTGAGGTACTTGGTTTAGTTATTGTACGACTTTCAAATTCAGAGTAAATCAATTCTCTTGTTGAACATTCCTAACTTCTTTCCCAAACAAAAGGAAGAAAACATTAACCTACTAATTGTATATGCCGTGTGGTTCAAAGTTACTATTTTGAAAAAAAGAAAGTCATTGTGGGAAGAAGCAAATGGTAAGCTTGAAAAGATGTCTCATTCTTTTTATGTTTATAGAATTCAAAAGAGGAATCTGAAATTTCTTTTTAATTTCAAACTTACATTATTATAAACAAAGTACTCTGAGCTAAACATATATGTTTCTCACTTTAGGACAAATTTTTAACATTAGGTTAAACTAATTCAAAGCAAGAAATGACACTTAATTCTCATTAAAAGACAAATTCATTATTATAATTGTGATCTTTATGCTCCGATAGTAATAATATACTTTTATATGGACTAATTAACATGAGAAAATAACAAACATCTTTATGCCCCTGAATCACAATATTTCACAACTAGAAGATAATGTGGTCCATTTTGGACACTTTGATGGGACAGATGGTGGTAGGCAGTAGAGTGTAATGGCTCAGGGCGCAGATTTTGGACTCACACAAAACTAACATTGATTCAGCTCTGCCTCTTCTCAGCCAGCATCCCTGGATAAATTATCAAAATTCTTCATAGAATATAGCTGACATTTATTGTACACTTACCACATGTCAAGCGCTGTGCTAAGCACCTTATATGAATATGCTTATTTAATCCTCTCAACTTTATGAGGTAGGTGCTATTATTATCTCCAATTTTATAGAAGAGGAAATGAGGCTTGGCAAGTTTTAATAAGTATCTTTGATACTAAAATCATATTGGTCTGACACTAAAGGCCATGCTATTATGTGCTACCCTATCCTGTACTTTTTTTTTTTTAATGCTCTGAGTCTCAATGTTCCCAACTTTATTTTTTTATTTTTTTGAGACAAGGTCTTGCTCTGTCGCCCGGGTTAGAGTGCAGTAGCATCATCATATCCCACTGCAACCTCAAACTCCTGGACTTGAGCAATCCTCCCGCCTCAGCCTCCCAAGTAGCTGGGACTATAGGCACACACCACCACTCCTGGCTAATTTTTCTATTTTTTGTAGAGATGGGGTCTCACTCTTGCTCAGGCTGGTCTCAAACTCCTAGCCTCAAGCAATCCTCCCACTTCGGCCTCCCAAAGTGCTAGGATTACAGGCGTGAGCCACCGTGCCAGGCCTCCAACTTTAATATTATATAACATCAGAGTTTGTTTGTGATAATGAAATGAGTAAATATGGGAAAGTACCTGGAAATAATGAACCCAAATTCTCAGCAATTAAAACTTCTATTTCTCTGTATCCAACCAAGTGGTTTGTTTTGTTTTGTTTTGTTATGTTATGTTATTATTGCTGTTGTAACACAGAATGTATCATGTGGGCTTCATATTAGTTCATCCTAATCAGTATATAATGGCAATGAGTTCTATTTTGACAGGATATTGCTTCAGAGCTCTTCTATCTTATCACATTTCTTAAGGCACACAAAAACAGTTTAAGACAACTTCATATTATTCAAGAAAATGAGATCATTTAAAACATTTAGAAAGAAAGGAAACACTTAGACTGCTTCTGTAAATTGGACAAATTGGAGGCCAAGAGAATTAGAGCTTCTTGAACTAAATGGGAACAGAGGCTTTTTGGATCTGAATTGTTCATCTTATTTGGTGTTTTTGAAAGCTGTAATTTAGAATTTTCAGTAGGAATTCTCTAACTGATAAAACCTGGAAAATTAGGGCATCCTAAAATCTTGTTATAGTAAATGATTAATGACTCCACAATCATACTCCTCAGTGGTATCCTGTAAATAGGTGCACTCTACTGGCTCTTTTAGGGGCCTTTCTCTTGATAATTATGCAGGCACTGCCAGAATTACATGGTGAATTCATCACACCCAGGGTATGTGGGGAATGAGCACTGCTTTGGGCATGTTATAGAGTGGTGTCGTACAAAGCACTTAACATCTGACGATGAAATAATATATGGGAAAGTTGTAAAGTATTGTTCAGCTGAGAGTCATTATGGCTAAGGCTAATCCAATTCTATTTCTTCTGCTGAAAGTGAAGACTAGGACTGGGAAGCACTTTGTAAATACACATTGACTTATGAATGTATAATTAAAAAGTAATGAATTCTGCATTTTTCATTTTAATTTCTTAAATGCATTCAGCAAACATTTATTGAGTGCCTAAATGTTTTATGGCATGAATATATTTCATTGTCATGTCAAGTTAAACATTTTAGAGAATGTAGGAATCACTGAGGATTTATCCAATGTTTCCTCTAACTCGCGAATTATTGTCCTAATCTCTACTCTGGCCTCATGCCTCTGTTCTACCTTAGAATTCCCAGAAAGCAAGGAATTATTGCTTCACAGCTAGTCACATGCTGCACCCTGCTTTCTGCTGCCAACCGCTTCTGAGAAGCCTATTTTTGATTTATATTTAGAAATGGGAAACAAGATAGAGTTATGGAAAACTATTCTTTAAATTATGTTCTGTGAGATTAAAATATATCAACTATCTACATAAAAAAAGGCTTTTAAAAAATTTTTCTGAACTTGTTAGGACCTTCATTGATAAGGATCTAAGAAAGGAAAGAAATAAAAAGGTAGTCTTTCTAGACTACTTTGAATTTCATTTTTTGCCTTATATTAAAACACAAATTTCACTAGAGTTTATTGACCTATCTCTAAGTAGGCTTATAAAAATTCCCCAAACTTTTTTAAGTTTAGCATTAATCTCAGATACTTAACAGTCCTTTCTTTTAGAACTTTCTTTTCATTGCCAGCCTTGAAAAGAATTGGAGTTTTGTTTGACTGTTTTGAGTAGTTATTATTAGCACAGCCCATTAAAGCCCAGTGTTTACCTTCTCAAAGAGTGAAGCAACAGGGTTGAAGTGTTCACTTGACTTGAACTGAAAGATTGCAAAGCAATTAAGACATAGTGTAGCTAGTTGGAGTCTGAAGCATGTGTCTGAGCGTTCATTCTATATGATCTGGTTCATAATTGAAATTAGAACCATTTAGTTGTAATGCCTTAATAGTGCCCATTACTGAAATTGTAACACTAATGTCAGTTTGTGAATAAGGCTTTGAAATACAGGATAGGAGAATCTGCTTCCTAACTGGCAAAGTTTCGGGAGAGGAAGAACACTGACACATTCATATCCACAGACTAAAAGTGCAACTGATTTGTCAGTTTGTGTTTTGCAATCCAAGAAAGTCATGTTTGCTGACAATGGATTCATTAGAACCTACTGCCAACAGGCACAGGAAAAAATGAAATTTTTCTGGCAGTTCCCAATGTTGACGGAAGAATCAAAGTGGCCTTCAATAGGCCCACAGTAAAAGGGGAGCTTTGTTTTGTGTTCCAATAGGCCTGAAAACGGTCATTTTGAAACTCAATAAAGGTGTATGTTCTAGGAAGTCAGAGGAGTTGTTTGTTAATACACTAGGCTCCAACAGAGGAAGTTGGGTTAAATATGTCACTAGAAAATTTATGATGCATGCAAAAGGCTTCCTGACTTTAGGTCCCTGAGGGATTCTGTATTAATAGAGAAAAATCAGAGGGAAAAGCCTTTATTGTGAGGCACAAAAAAGGATGACTCCTTGAGCTTTAGAATTAATTTTGGGTGAATTTTCTCAAAATGAAATTTACTATTTCTTTTTGAGAATACGTCAATGCTTCAGTTAGTAATTTATTGCGAGTAAATCCTGCAAAGTCTGTGTGTGTGTGTTTGTGTTTTTAACCAATATTTTTATTAATACTTTTTGACCAGCAGCTTCAGCATTGGAGGAAGCTGCATATCGTCCCTACTACAGTACATATGTCTTCCATGTTCCCGCAGAATATTACCCTACAGTGATTTCCAGCATCCTTCACTGTCTTTTGATTCTGCTTCTTTTACTTAAAAGAGTTGTTGATGGTTCAAGAAACCTAGAAAAAGATCTATAACATCATAACATAGACGGTGGCTGATACATAGGACTTTCCCTCTGGGTTACTATGCCCACATCTTTGTCAACAAGAAAGCATTTAAGTTTGTTTTGAATATTTTGCAAAATAGTCATAAAATTTTTTGTTGGGGATTAAATTTATCAGCAAAATGCCAAGTGTAATTATTGCAAGGTCTAAAGATATTCATACAATTTCAATTGAATGCACTGATTTATAATTAGAATTAAAATATTTCATGTATAAATTTCAGCACAGAAAAATAGTATTACTGGTATCTTCATCACTTATAACTCTGTGGATAAAAGGTAAAGTCAGTTTTGCAGTAATAATTCAGAATTTTCTTCCCTGAGCTCACAAAGAACACTCTTCCTAGGTGCTGACAATGTACAACTGAGTATTCTCAAGGTACTGACCTGTGTATCAGGCATATCTGCTGCTATGGTTTATGTCTATGTTTATGTCCCTCATGAATGGAATTAGCTTCCTCATGAAAGAGACCCCATGAAGATCCCTTGTCCCTTCTACCATGTGAGGACACAGTGAGAAGGCACCACCTGAGCCAGAAAGTAGGTCCTCACCAGACACTGAATCTGCCTTGATCTTGACCTTCCTACCCTCTAGAGCTGTGAAAAATAAGTTTCTGTTATTCATAAGCCACTCAGTTTATGGTGTTTTGTTATTGCCACTTGGATGGACTAAGACACCTGCCACACTTTTAACCCTAGGGCCTTCAAGACACCAAAGCCACTTCAGTTTCTATTGCAAAGTAAAAACTCTTCCTCTCCCCTTTAGATGATACCAAATTTGAGGGCTCCAAAGGCAGTGCTGCTTCTTACTCTGAATTTTAGTGAATTGGGTTTCTGTATATGATATGTATGACACTGCATAATTCAAAATAAACTCATTTTGTTTTTTACCCATTATCCACCTTAATTCCTGAAGTGGAGAATTTTAAGTGGCTTATTTAAAACATTTTCAGTAACATTAGATACAGCTTATTTCTTAACAAAGTTGTTAAAACTAAGTTAAGCATATCTGAAAACAGTTTCCTAAATCCCTGTTTAAGAATTTTTTTTATTTTTATAACTTTTTCCGGTAAAAGACAACTACTTCCTTCTTAATCACTGAGTCCAGAATCCTTGGAATCATCCTGGACTCCATTTTTCTTATACCAGATTCTACAGATCAGCAAGTTCTGAGGTTGGGGGTCCAAATTTAAAGGTGTTTTTCAATGAAAGATCAATCCCACAAGTATAAATTATAACAATAGCGATATTTATTTTCATTCATAAAATTAGCTGATATATATTAAATAACAATGTAAATTAAAGAGTACTGTAAATTGGCACTCATTCAAGATTGGTGGAGGAATGAGTTGACATGAGTTTTCTGGAAAGCAAATTTGGCTTTACACATATGTTTCCCCAGAAATTCAGCATGAATTTATCCTATGTAAATAATCAGAGAAGCCTATAAGTTATGTTCAAGCGTGGTCATCAAGTTAATATTTATAGTAGTAAAAACTTCAAGGTAATATACATACCCAATAGAAAGGATAAATACAACAGAAAGGGTAAAGAAACTGTGGTTCATTCATGTAGTTGAATACTATGCAAGTACCAAAATCATATTGTACAAGAATATTTAGTGATATTAAAAAATATTCACATCCAAAGTTAGGAGAAAAAGCACTATATAAAATTATATAAGCAATAAAATCTCAATGTCCTAATTATCTCATATGACAAAAAGTAAAATAGTGATAGTTCCGTATAGGTGGTAGAATAACAAGACACTTTTTATTTTCTCTTTGATGTTTTTTGTATTTCTAAATATTCTACAGTAAGCATGTAATATTTTCATAATAAGAAAGAATGTTACAAAATTATTGAATCTTGAACTACCAAAAAGAGTTTAAATGCCACCTCTTCAAATAGGTCATCCCTGACACCTTATAAAAAGATAGTACACTCTACCACCAACCATTTTGTCTATCACTTTGCCCTGTTCTAATCTTCTTTACAACACTATTGCCTCCTGGCATTTATAAAATTGTTCATTGGTATTTTGTCTCTCAACCAATTTCCACTAAAATGTAAGCTTCCCAAGAGCAAAGGTTTTGAATGTTTTGTCCATTGCTCTACATCACCAGTACCTAAGACAGTGTCCAGCACATAATAAGTATATAGTAAATAGTTGCTGATTGAATAAATAAATTAATAGGTGATCACTTAATGAACAAATCACATGTTCCAGCCATTTAATGCTGGACAAATCTTTTAACCCCTCTAGGTCTCAATTTTCTCATACATAAAATGATGACAATAAGAATAATATCTATCTTATAAAGATATGAAGAAGAAATGAGAGAAAATAAATGTAATGTATATAACACAGTGCCCAGCACACAGTAACTACTCTAAAATGGTAGCTGCACCATTTATTAGCCATGATTTGTCCATTATTATCTGTATGATCATGTCTCCCTCTTCCCCTCACCTTTGCTGGGTTATAAATATCCTCAGGATCATATGCTTCAGTTACTTCCCTATTTTCCACAGCCTTTTATAGAGCTTTTCACATAGTAGGAAAATAGGACTATTTACTATTATAGTTTAAATGATCATAAATAATCATTTGTTGATTATCTAAATATTTAATTTCCTAATATGTGTTTGAATCTTTCTGGATAATTTCCTCCATTAGCTAATAATATACTTCAGTGCTTATGGACACAGTATCAGACTAAAAGAGATGGCCTTTGTCACACACACACATTCCTTGTACACATCACTCTTTAGACTATACTAAATGGACAATTACTGCTGTAGACAACTAGTGAAAGGCTGCTTTCATAGGTCAGATGAGAGCTTCCAAACATGATGCAGTGTCTAGTTACCTCGGTATTCCAGGATGTCTACATTAGGGACAGAGATTTTGGCAACTTTCAGCATGCTGTATGAAGTGGTGACAAAATAAATGAGGTTTGAAATTAAACATGCCAGGAAAAATAATGAATATGTTAGAGCTTAAAACTACTGCCTAATAAATGTACTATAAGCCTATGAACCAGCTGAAAGTGTGCCTGGCTTTGAGTGAGACCTGCCTGGATCCTGACTTCTTGATAGCCAATGGTCTTGCCCAGCTGAGCTAACAATAATCCCCAATTCTACACTTTTCAATCCCAGTGCCCTTGCAATACACCATTTCCCTTCTTTAATGATAATGTATGTCATTACATGACTTCTGTGGGGGATCGTTCAATCTACTGCTAAGTAAGCAACTTTAATACCTCTGTTTGCTTGAAGCATTGAAATCATGGTCCAGTTCACAAATGAGGAGTCCTAGAATTATTAATAGGTGTATGTTTTACCATAAGCAACATGTTGATGATTTCATGGACAGCTAGTTACAATTCAATAAACCTGTACAGAATCTCTTAGTTTATGTCTCCAAAAGTCAAGAATCGATCAGTATTGAATTCTTTGTTCTTTTTGTTTTCATTTTGAGATATAGTCATAGCGAAGGAAACAGGAAAAAAGCACAAATATTGCATTTTCATTCTGTTGTGATTTTTCTTTCATTGCTGTTTGATTTTGTATAGTATAAAAATAAATAGTTCCGCTGATGGAATCAATTTTTATTATTTTCATCCACACTTTTGGCAAAGCTCATGAAAACACCATGCTATATTCTTTAGATTTCATTCAAATAAGTTTTCTTAGCTGTTCTTTATTTCTTCTTTTGCTTTCCCACTTTGTTGATAAAGTGCATTCCATCAGAACTAAAAATATGCCATTCAGCACCTGGGTCTCTTCTTACCTGTGCCTAGCATTATGAGAGAAATTTTAAACTAAATAACATGAAATAGCATTTAACTATATGAGGCCAGCTGTCAAACTAAACTTTATATACTCTACTGATGAAAAGTGAATTTTTGTAGTTTAACCTCCAAAGCAAGAGCAGCTGGAACTAGTGCTGTTTTCTTTCTAATAAATATAAAATCCTATTATAAACAACTCTAGAGGACACCTGAGTTGTTCTGTTTCAGTGGAATTTTACTAAAAGTAATACAAGTCTATAAATCACATTCTAGCCCACACTAATAGAATATGGAAGCAAGCAGGGTCCAGTCTCTTCAAAGTGAATTAACACTTGGAAAATGCTTCAAAATCATTAAGAAAGAAAGCATTCAACACATACCCACTCTACTCTTTTCCTCTGATCTTTACTTTCTTGACTGGTATTTTGTGAGTGATGTGGATTAGTTAGAGTTTAGGCTGACAGAATACTATGGGCAGGAACTGGGTGGAGATGGCCGAGGACGTCAAGAACAAAGGGCTTAGTTGCAAGAGAACAGGCTTCCTATCCTTTCCTCTATGTAGTAAGGCACTGAATGAAGCAATTTGGTAAGAACAGGGACTATCGTTTAGAGAGGAAGTCATATAATGCCCAGAGCCCTATTCTTTGCAAGAAAACAGTGTAATTAGTTTGACAAAATACTGCTGTTTTCATGGGCAATCAGCCAGGACATAGGTCTCATTTGCCTGCATGAAAAGGATTTTGTGCTGATAATGTTAGACTGGAATTTTACCTGTAGTTTATCTCTGGTCTTGCCTGAAAAGCAACACTTATAATTTTTTTTATCTGCCCAGGGCCTTGAAAACAAAGAATTCGAGTTCTTCGTCAAGTATATTTAGTTGCCCATTGGTATCATTTGTGCAGAAGCCAATTCATTTTCACCTTATCGCACAGATGTCAGAGAGAAAGGAGGTAGAGATAGAGGAGGTACCTGCTCTGTGTTCTTATTACCAATTTGTTTAAACCTCTATCATAGCACTTTTCAGGTTATGGTATCATATAAGGACTTGTCTTCTCCAAAACAGTGTGCACCTTGAAAACTGTGCCAAGCACAGTACCTGGAAGATCTCAATATATGTTTATTTATTGAGAGAGAAAATTTTTATACCACTATCTACTTTAGTTCTGTTGTCATATACTCCTCACATTGTCAGCCTGAACAGCATAAATGTGTTTGCTTAAAATAGAATTTGGAGAGTTTCTTGAGAGGAATGGACCCCAGGAGTTTTGGATTTATTTTTGTTTCCTACCCACTATTTAATATGTGCCAGGTAGTCTTCATGCATAATCTCACTTAAAACCCACAAAACACTATGAAGAAAAGATTATTGTACCCATGTTAGAAATAGGAAAATTGAGGTTCAGAAAATCATGTAGCTTGCCTAATGTCTCTCTATTGGTAAATGGCCCAGGTAGAACTAGTACTAGAAAGCTCAGTTGGGAGTAGAGTATAAAGAGAGAGAAGAAGTATGGTTTCTTCCTCAGGGTACATTCTCCAACATGGTGACTTTTCAATATGTTTCAAGTAGTATGCCAACACGAAGTTTCTTAGGCCTATGGAAAAGGTGTTTCAGGAAGTAGTATGAAATAAATTCTTTAAAAATCAAGTCTGAGACATTTAAGAAATTGGTGTAAGTATGTTTTTTTTGTTGTTGTTGTTCTGTTTTAACTTGTGTACTCATTCATCAGCCACAGACTTAGCCCCTTTCTCAGGCTTGTTTACCTAGTACAATATCAGATTAGAGTCCATGTCTTTCTATTACAAAATTTCTGCTCTGATGGACTGCATTGTATTTCTTCCCTAGTTCTCCATTTTGGTTGAGGTGTGTCCTTAGGGCCTACTTTTTGTCTCAGTAACCACCTGTAAGTTCAGGAATATGGATCTGAGGACTACAAAGGGAAGAAGTGGATATCAGTTATCTCCTTCCTTATATAAGTTTTGAGAAGTATGGTAAGCTGAATAATGTCCACCTAAAGATATCCACGCTCTAGTCTCTGGACTTGTGATTATTTTACTTTTTACAGCAAAAGGGAATTATCAGATGTAACCAAGTTAAGGATCTTGAGATGGGGGAGATTATCATCTATTATCCCAGTGGACCAGATAATTACTAGGGTCTTTATAAGAGGGAGGCAGTAAGGTTAGAGTTAGAGAAAGAGATGTGACTGATGACACCGAGGTTGGAGGAGGAAGCCAGGAGCCAAAGAGTGCAGGTAGCCTTTAGAAGCTGGCAAAAGTGGATCAGGACCAAGATGGTTGACTAGAAGTAGTACACACATGCAGCCTCTAGGAGAGGATCGAACACTGCAAGTAGATGCCCACCTATGGATGGACCCTCTTGGAGAGAGCATTGTAAATCATCAGAGAACTGACAGGAGACACTCAGAGTGAAGGAGACAGGCACTGGGCATTCCAGTCACCAAGACTGGAAGGTTACCCGGGGAGACCCATACATGTGGGGAAGTGATAAAGGAGAGAGCCCCAGGCCCCATGCTCTCCATGCAGACATTGCAATTCAAGCTATGAGGAGGGGGCCCATACTACCACCATGGGCCTCTGTACTGATCAGGAAACTGCTTGGTGACTGTATGGCAAAGGTCTACACAGGGATCAGCTTTGCTGCAGCTGCCCCAACATCGCCCCTTGCCAGACTGTGGAGAGAGCAGGGAGAGCAGACATATTTGCAGGCCCATGATTGGTAGCCAGGCATCCCTCACACCAGGGAACTCAAACAAATCTACAATAAAAAAACAAACAATCCCATCAAAAAGTAGGTGAAAGACATGAGCAGAAATTTTTGAAAGAAAATGGACAAATGGCCAACAAATACATGAAAAAATGCTCAACATCACTAATCATCAGGGAAATGCAAATTAAAACCACAGCAAGATATCAACTTAGCCCTGTCAGAATGGTCATTACTAAAAAGTCAAAAAACAATAGATGCCAGCATGGATGCAGAAAGGAACAATTATACACTGCTGAGGGACTGCAAATTAGTACAACCTCAATGGAAAACAGTATGGAGATGCCTCACAGAAATGAATGTAGAACTACCATTTGACCCAGCAATTCTGCTGCTGGGTATCTACTCAAAGGAAAAGAAGCTGGCTGGGCGTAGTGGCTCACATGTGTAATCCTAGCACTCTGGGAGGCTGAGGTGGGAGGATCGCTTGAGCTCAGGAGTTTGAGACCAGCCTGAGCAAGAGCAAGACCCTGTCTCTACTAAAAATAGAAAAAAATTAGCCGGGCATGGTGTTGTATGCCTGTAGTCCCAGATACTTGGGAGGCTGAGGCAGGAGGATCGCTTGAGCCCAGGAGTTTGAGGTTGCTGTGAGCTATGATGATGCCACTGCACTCTAGCTGGGGTGACAGAGTGAGACTCTGTCTCAAAAAAAAAAAGAAGTCATTTTATGAAAAAGATACCTGCACTCAAATATTTATTGCAGCACAATTCACAATTGCAAAAATGTGAAATCAACCTAAGAGGCCATCAATTCATCAGTGGATAAAGAAAATGTGGTATATATTAATATATACCATGGAGTACTACTCAGCCATAAAAAGGAATGGAATAATGTCTTTTGCAGCAACTTAGTTGGAACTGGAGACCATTATCCGAAGTGAAGTATCTCAGAACACCATATTTTCTTACTAATAAGTGGGAACTAAACAACGGGTCCACACAGGCACAAAGCAATGTGAAGGATGTGAGAAACCAAGAAAAGAGGAGGGTGGGAGGGGTGGTGTGGGATAAAAACTTACTTATTGGGTACACTGAACACTATTCTGGTGTCGAGCAAACCAAGAGCCCTGACTTGAGGATTATACAAGGTATCCATGTAGCAAAAACACTTGAACCCCCTTAATTAACATTTTGAAATAGAAAAAAACAATAAATACTTAAATGAAGAGGAGTTAAAAAAAATAAAATAAAAGAACGGCCCCACAATTCCACTCATGGGTATATACCCAAAACAATTGAAAACAGGTACTCAAATATTTGTACATGATTATTGTATGAACTGAATGCTTATGTCCCCCCAAATTCGTATGTTGAAGCCCTAACCCTTTATGTGATTGTATTTGGAAGAGGGGCCTTTGGAAAGTAATTAGGTTTAGAAGAGGTGACAAGGGTGGGGACCTCATGATGGGATTATAATTGTATCCTTATAAGTAAAAAGACCAGAGTGTTCTCTTGCTCTCTCTCTTTCCTTCCCTCTCTCCTCACCATGTGAGGACGCAAGGAGAAGGTGACGGTCTACAAACCAGGAAGAGGGCCCCCTCTAGGAACCAAATATGCCAGTGCCTTGATCTTGGATTTCCCAGCCTCCAGAGCTGTGAGACATACATGTTTGTTGTGTAAGCCACCCAATTTATAGTATTTTGTTATGGCAGTCTGAACTGAGTAGGATAGGTATTCATAACAGCACTACTCCCAATAGCCAAAAGAACCAAAAGGTGGAAAAACCCAAATGTCCATCAATTGATCTATAAACTAAAAATAAAATCCTAAGCCCCTATAACTGACTGAACAGATCCCCTCTTGACCAGGGGGACCCCAGAGGAACCTTTAAAACTGAGTTCTTGGCCATGATGGGACAGAAAGTCAGACACACTTTATTATACCCACTCCCTTTTGCATGTAGACACAACAACTGACCAGCATTAATATTAAAATAGAGATCATAACACTGACAGAACAGATTCTTTGTAGCAATAAGATACCAAGTCATAAATGAGACCTATGGCCATGCCATGCAAGGGTTAAATCACATCTGCAGACCATCAGTTTTGCTTAACGGGTCCCTCTAACCCAGCAGATAGTGGCTTGCTCTCACAACCTGACTCTGGCATGGCATCTCATGATGATTAGCAGACTTCTTAACTAATATATGTTAAAATTAAACTGAAACATTCTTTTCCACTGACTCCATGTTTTTAGACAAAGCCTTACTCCTTCAACCAATTACAAATCAAAGAATCTCTGACTCCACTGATGAGCCCTGCTTCAAGATATCCCATCTTTTTGGACCAAACCAATGTATAACCTCCATGTATTGATTTATTACTTTGCCTATAACTTCTGCTTTCCTGAAATGTATAAAACAGAGTTGCGTTCTGACTGTCTTGGGACCACTTACTCAAGGCTTCTTGAATTAGTGTTTTCATATTTGCTCAAAATAACCCTCTTTGAAATAATAATAAAAAAAAAAGCTGGCAAAAGCAAGGAAAGAGTATCATAGTCCATTTGTGATGCTATATCAGAATACCTGAGACTGGATAATTTATAAAGAATAGAAATTTATTTTTTCACAGTTCTGGAGACTGAGAAGCCCACAATCAAGGTGCTGGCATCTGGTGAGCGCCTTCTTGCTACAACCTCACATGTCAGAAGGCAAAAGGGCAAGCAAGGCCTAACACTGTGTCCTCACACGGTAGAAAAGCAGAGAAGAGCAAAACTGGTCGAAATCTGTGTGAAGCTTCTTTTAAAAGGCCTTAACCCCATTAACAAGGGAGGAGTCCTCATGGCCTAATCACCTCTTAAAGGCCCCATTTCTTAATAAAATTGAGCCTTGAATAACACAAAGTTCAGGAGCACTAACCCCCTGTGAAGTCAGAAATAAAATCCACATATAAATTTTGACTCCCCCCAAACTTAGCTACTAATAGCCTACTGTTGACTGGAAGTCTTACTTATAATACAAATAGTCAATTAACATATTTTGTATGTTATGTGTATTGTATACCATATTCTTACAGTAAAGTAAGCTAAAGAAAAGAAAACATTATTAAGAAAGTCATAAGGAAGAGAAAATATATTTACTAGTCATTAAGTGGAAACGGATCATCCTAAAGATCTTCATCCTTGTTGCCTTCATGTTTAGTAGGCTGAGGAGGCAGAAGAACAGGAGGGGGCCTGGTCTTGCTATCTCAAGGGTGGCAGTAGGAGAAGAAAAGCTGTGTATAAGTGGACATGCACAGTTCAAACCAGTGTTGTTCAAGGGTCAACTGTACTATCACATTAGCAATACCTCGGTTTTGGAGGGGACACATTTAAACCATAGCAAAGAGGTCTGCCTTAGAGCCCTCAGAAGAAAACAATCTGAGTACTTTAATTTTATTTAGGCTTCTGACCTCCAGAACTGTGAGAGAATGAATGTGTTGTTTTAAGCCACTACTTGTGGTAATTTTTTACAGCAGCCATAGGAAACCAAGTGATTCCTACAAAAGAGCCTCTTCCTTCCCTCTCCCATGAGCTGATGAAAAGACAGGAGCCTAGCCAGGTTTAAATTCTTCACAAGTGTCATATAATCTCAAAAACTGTTAAATGCTCTGAAGTTTTTTTGTGAGCAATAGATTGAACATACTAGCAATGGTTCGAGGACCTAGGTAGAAGTTAAGATGTGTGACCTTCTACTTTTCCCTGTTACTATGATACTTGAGACTTTGAGTGTTCTCTGATTTATCTATCTGTAAATGAGGGTAAAGCAATGGGCATGCCTACATCATAGAAGAGCTGTTTAGCTTCGTTTGGTAAAGCTTGTAAAATGCTGTGAAGATAATAAATGCTAATCTTTATTTAATCAACTAGGCAAGAAGACAATTAAATGAAAGACCAGAAGTATGCCTTGCAGCACAGTATCTGATGGAGTTCTTGTAACTCAAACCAACAGAGACCTATATTTAAAATACAATTTTCATAATCTACCCTATCAAAGTGATAAATTAAGGTTTAGGGCTTCCAATTCCTTGCTTATCTCAACTGCTTAAATTCAATTGCTTTAATTAAAATTGCATTGAGAATGCATTTTCCAATTTAGACTTTCAAAGGCCATGGGGGTTTTGTTCCATTACATCTTTTTCATCTTATAATGTTTGAAGGAGCATCATTTAATTTTCTCAACAGTAGAAGAAAATTTTCCTTCTTAAATTAATAGTTATTGTTTCAACTAACATGTTACAGACAGCAAGTCTCAAAATTGGCAGTTGCTAAATTAGTGGTGGATAGAGATATTCTATAACCATTTTAGCTTTGGAATTTGTCTTTACATCTGTTCTTGAAACATACAGAGACATTATTTTGCAACAAAAAAGATACACTTCAATCACTAAAGAGAGTAGGAAATAGTAAGAATACACCAACCACCTCAGGTCAATTTAGCATTTGCTTGGTGACCCAAGAAGTAATCTGTATTTTATTGTATTAATATTTTGAAGGTCAGAAGTTAGGAATAGGAGAGCAGCAGAAAACCACCAAATCTGACAACTGGCCTCGCATGGATAAATTTGGATGGTTGTGCTGCAAGAGTCCCACCCACTCATCCCTTACCCCTTCACTTTAGACATTACCGACCACAAAGCCCAAAGAAACCCATTCTATTTCAAGGCTGTGGTCAACTTTTCCTCCTCCTTCCTTCCTTTCTTTCTTCCCTTTATATTTTAATGTAATTTCAGACTTACAGAAATATTTCATGAATAATACAAGGAATTCCTATATAGCCTTAATCAAGATTCACAAATTGTTTACATTTTGCCCCATTTGCTCTATCAATTCTCTGTTTCACTCTCTCTCTCCATGAACAATTTGTTAGGTGGTAACACCATAACCCTTTACTTCTAAATAATTCATTGTATATTTCTTAAGTAATAGGACATTCTCTTACATATTTATGTTGGCAATCTATCAAAATTAGGAAATATAACATTGATGTAAAATGTTTTCATAATTTATAGCTCCTATTCAAATGTCATCAAATGTCCCAATAAAACACTTTATAGATATTATTCTCTTGGTCTAGGATCAGGCATTTCAATTACTTATCAAGTCTATTTAGTCTCTTTTATTTGGAAAGAGTTCCTTAGCCTTTCTTTGTTTTTCCTGATCTTGACATTATTAAAGAGTAGAGGCCAATTATTCTGTAGATGATCCCTTAGTTTGGGATTGTCTGGTGTCTCCTCATCATTAGGTTCAGGTTATATTTGACAGAAAAACCATTATATTCTTTATCCTTAGTGCATCCTAGTAAATAGCATGCAATATTTTTCCAATATTGGTAGTGTTAACTTTATCACTTTGTTATTGTGGTATCCATCAGGTTTCTCCAGTCAAAAGCTATTTCCCATTTGTAATCAATATGCAATTTGTGAAGAAGATAACATGAGATCATATAACATCCTGTACCTCATCAACATTTAATCCTCCAGTTTTTGAATCCACTGATGATTTTCTAACTCCATACATCTTTTTATATTATTTATTGGCTAGCACTCCACTATAAGAAAGAGGGTTCTTTTCTCTCCCATTTATTTATTCATTTATAGATTTATATCAGTAGGGACCAAAGAATTTTTATTTTAGTTGATGTGTTATAATCCATTACAATCTAATTTTTTTATTAATAATATTCAAATTGTTCCAGATTTAAACACTCAGAGCCCTTCAAGATGACTTTTTTGTCATTTTGGCGTGACTCCATCCCTCTTGAAGCACTTCTTTACTTTCTGGCCAACAGAATATCTATCCATTCTAGGTTCTTCTTGTACTCGCATTGTCTAAGTCCTAGAATCAGCCTTCTTCCCAAGGAGCAGTGGTTCGTTTTAGTGGATAATGGTATTAGAAACCAAAATTTGGGTGCTATAATTTTGCTCATTGCTACTAGTAGGTCTTTGATCATAGTCCTTCTCAGTCAACAGAGCTAAGAAATATGTATGTATATATACATGTATACACCCATATCTAAATGTATTTGTATATCTATCTATAAACATACGTTTGAAAAACCATGAACTCATACTGATAACTTTAATCTAACCCCCGCCATGGCATATTCTACTGTGTCCAAAATTGCCCAGCTGTTAAGTGAAAGAACTTGAACTTGATCCCAAGTTTCTCTGACTCTAATAGTCCAGATTCAAAACCACTGAGATTAAAACTTACTGCCCAAGTCCCATCTACTGTACAGATATACCCTCCACTCTCCTTCCTCCAATATCAATTACTCTACTTCAATGCCCTTCCATCACTATTTATTCTTTCTGAAGGTAAAGAGATCATTAAGACAAAAGTTACTTTATATGTTCACATCTGACAAAGGATTGAAGTTCATGTTATTTTCTAGGTGTACAAAAATGGTTTATAATATTCTTTGTTAATTCATTTCTTGACCATCAATAGAGGTGTCAGAATTCCAGGTTTGGGCACCAAAGATGTCAGAAGTCTGCCCTCGGTTCTTGGTGTGCTCTTGGCTGAAGAAAGACCAGACACACCAAAGTGTCAAGTCCAGACTATTATCCCAGTTCTTTGACTCCTTTCTTGGAAAAATCACCAGCAAGGCCAATACGACAGAGTAACCTCGGGCAGGGAGCAGTTTCACAAGAGCAGCTTTTTATTATAGAATGAAGTGGGTCTGTCTCTGCAAGTGGAGAAAGACCAACTCACCCGCTCACTTCTCTCTGACTTCTGGGACTGTTTCCTTTATTAACACACTCTGGAGGAGGGCTCTTGAGAGGTGTAGGATGTTATCAAATGATCAACAGGTGTCCTCAAAATTCCATCTGTGCGTACAAGTTCCTTCTAAGAAAGCCCACCTGGTAGGGGGATGAGCCGCAATGCAGATTCAAGCTAATGGTATATTAATTACCCTTAGGTTACTGTAGGTCACTTTCTAAATCTTATTATGCCTGGGCTGGGGAATTCCTAAATTGATAAAACAGTTGTAGCAGTTGCTCGGGATAGGATTAAGGGGTGGGGCAACACCAAAATGGAGTGCCTGCCCTTATCCTTCTTCCCAGATGGAGCAATTGCTCAAAACCTTAGGGGACCTTTGCTGTAGATGCTAACTATCTGCCTAACAGAGGCACAGGTAGTAGGTTCGAAATTGAATATGCTCCCCAGTCTACTTCCAGCGACTCTGAAGTGATATTACAGAGCATCCTTTCCACAGATATTAATTTAATGACTTCTTTTCACTTTCTGTAGACCAAATATGTTCTCCTCTAAAATGTCAACTGTGTAACTAAAACAAACATACATCACGTTATTTCTTCTATATTCATTTCATCCACAAAATGCCACAATTTTTTTCACACCTTCTTCCCCAAACCTTCACTGGACTCATTGAATGAAGCTTTGCTTGTAACTTTGTTTTGTTTTTTTTCCTTAAATCCTAGAAATACTATGAAACTCACAACTAAGCACAGAACATTTATCATAATAGTTTCTTTCCAACCCATGCAAACTATTTTTAGGACTCTTAGAAGCTCTCTAAGGTGTCTGGCATACTCCCCAATGTTATTCTAACCATTCAAATTATTAACACAACTCAGTATTTACACCCGGATTTAAGAAGCCTTTCATAACTACTAGCCTTATTTGCTTAGGTGTCTGTTACAAGTGTATATTTGAGACCACCGCTATCAAAACCTTCTAGGAGGACTCTGGGGACATAAACACTACGAGTACAGAAAATACAAGCTGAAATTGAGTCAAGAAGATTGCCAAAGGAAGAAATCTACTTTTGAAAAGTATGGACACTCCTTATTTTTAGCAAAGTCCATGGGATTGAAATATCAGTAGTTGTTAGTATTAACATTAATTATAATACCTTATTAAATTGGCACTGTGATAATATAGGCCAAAATATTTCCAGTTTTACTTGTTATTAAAAATCTACAAAATAAGCAACCCCTTTTTAATGTGAATTTGTGCCATTTGTCTCTCAGATTGATATTTTAAAATTATTTTTGAGGAATTTAATTTTTAAAATAAACTGTTTCTGACTGGGGGTGAGAGTTGGAGATCAGTTTAATTTTTCTTTAATTTGATGCTGGAAATATTTTACTCCTCTATAGAATTCATTAATTATTTTTCATTAAAAAGAGATTTTTTTTGTCCTAGGCAGATGATATGATGAGAGCAAATAGAGCTTTGAAAAACCATTTCATTAACAAGAGAATTCTGCAGTAGTGTTTAAATTATAAACGTACCACTGACTCTTGAACAACACTGGTTTGAACTGCAGGGATCTGTTTATATGCAGATTTTCTTCCATTTCTGCCACCCCTGAGACAGCAAGACCAACCTCTCCTCTTCTCCCACTGCCTCAGCCTACTCAAAATGAAGACTATGAGGATGAAGAACTTCATGATGATCCACTTCCACTTTATGAATATTAAATATATTTTCTCTTCCTTGTGATTTTCTTAGCATTTTCTTTTCTCTAGCTCACTTTATTGTAAAAATATAGTATATAATACATATAACATACAAAGTATGTGTTAATCAACTGTTCATGTTATCAGTAAGGCTTCTAGTCAACAGCAGGCTATTAGTAGTTAAGCTTTTGAGGTGTCAAAGTTAGATGTGGATTTTCAACTGTACAGGGAGTCGATGCCCCTGACCCTGGAATTGTTCAAGGGGCAATTGTAATTCTCACAAGTGGCCTTTAAATGGCTAAATTGAAAAACTCCAGAGAGAAAGAAGGGGGGAAGAACATCTGATTGTGAGACATGGGATGTAACAGGTAATGACTTCTGCATGGAGGATTTTAGTTAACAGACAACATAGACACTATTTTCAGTCTTAAAGCTAGAGCTCTCTATATAAACCCTTTCTACCACCGCAGTGAGCAGCAGAGATGAAAATTATTCTGATATCTGACTTTGTGGTAGGTATTTTGCAGAGGTTACGATTCTGTGCATTAAGCATTCCATGGAACTGTAGCATAGAAGACAGGAAAAGAAATAGCTATAAACATATAGGATATTTAAGATGACACAGTAAACATTTACAGAGAGAGAGAGAGGGAGGGAGATATCTTAAAAGTTCTGAGATAAAGAAAAGACTATTCTGATACATCTGCCATGACCAGGAAAAGAACCAAAAAAAATGAGCCAGTGGGCAACATAGGAACATAATAAAGAAAGTGTATGACTATTCCAATATGGATGGACCCATATCCAGTCCTACCCCTAGACTTGTGCAATAGGACCTCTGCCCTCAGCCCCTGCTTTTCCAGCTCTTCTGGCTGTACTCCCCTTCACAAGGTGTGAGGCCTACAGGATTGAGCAGATGTGCCTTTCTAGGGACAACATATACACGTGCCCTGAGCATGGGGGCTCTGGAATTCTCTGCCCAAATAACTCTGAATCTGCTTCCAGAGCTTGTGAGGGTCTATCCTTTTGAGAGTGGAACATGTCATCAGAGTGCCTAAGGGGTAGCCAAGAGGTGGCTGTTGGTGGTTGGTGGAGGGAGTTTGGAAGTGTGATTCCTTGAGGTGCGGGATTAAGCTAAGAGTGGACAGAGAAATGGGGACAGTCACGGGCCTGGCTTCGTGTATTGGTTCTCTTCACGCCATCCAGTCTGGGGCAGAAGTCTGAGAATTCTAAATTCAAGCCTAACTTCCAAGTTTTTATGAAGGTATATTTGTCAAAGTATTAATAGAAGGATAGAAGACATGTAGTGTGAACAGAACCCATAGAAGAATCTTAGCTTGATTGATATCATTTAGCATTTAGACATTTGGTGTGTGAGCTTCCTTTTGTACTTTTGGCTCAGGCCCCATAAATGCTGGGAGTGAGGCATGATTAACAAAATCTGATTTTGAGTTTCACCAATTCCCTAAAGAGAAGAGATTTTTTTAGTTAATACAAGGACAAACTAAAAATCATTTCTAATCTGTGTCTTTTTGTTTTGGTTTTGTATGTTTGATTTTTGTGTTTGAATAATTGCTTATGTTAACTTTTCATTAGTGCTACGTGCTTTCCTGCAGAAAGGGTTTGTTCACTTTCAACTTTTTTCTTTTTTTTTTGTCATTATAAAGTCCTTTATAGAAATTCAAATGTCAAATGCTACCAACTGCCCAGGTCACACAGAAGAGCTGGTCAGTGCCCTCTTACAGACCGGATGACTATGTTCCACATGACCCATGAGGAAGCAATCTGCCTTCTTAAGACTTTGAAATTTTGGAGCTGAGAGTGACTTTGAATAATCTAGTTCAATAATTTCATATTACAGGTTAAGGAACTGAAGCCCAGACATCATTTAACACTGATAACCTCTCCTACACCAAAATAAAAATAACTTACTTGGCCTGAAAGACAGAAAGCTCTTAATACGTGCTAGAGTTTTTAAAAAGCAGTTTTTTAACTTTTTTTACATTCCATAAATGTGTTCCACTTTTGAGATTGAATGTGTATTGATTTTCATAGTTCTTATCAACATGCAGATACCCCTAAGAGACAATCTTGTGCATTTTCAGCTAAACTAGTTGATAGCTGAGGTCTTAGAAACTGAACACAATCCACAAACCTATAGAATGAAAGGCAGGAGGGTAGGGGCAGGGTGAGGAGGTGTGTTGGTAAGTGAGCCAGGAGAGAGCTAGAAAGCTGAACCTACTAGACGATTTTGCCTAAGGCCAGTCCCGCAAGCAGGGAGATGCTGACTGGAGAAAAAGCAGCCCAGTTGTTGAAACTGCAGCACAGAACATGCCTTTTAGCAAACAGGAAGTGACAAAAATAACTACCTTTTCAACACAAGCAGCAGCTTTAAATGGTGCACAATGAATTTTTCATCTATCAATTAGATTGCAAACTAGAAAGTCATGGATAACAAGGACGCCTCCTTATGTCACTTTAGGGGACTGTTTAAAAATAGAAGACTGCCGGAAAACTGGAGAAGCATAATCAATACTGTGATTAATGGCAGTAATTTCACACAAACATCTGGGCAATTAAATATGCTCTTTAGGAGGTGTTTCACCTCGTGACTAGTGAAGGAATGCATGAGTTTCAAATCAAACATCACTGTCAGTATATTGAATAACTCATAGCCACAAAGAAACACACATTGGGATATTTCCAGCTGTCAATTCTATAAAAAGTCTTCTTTTATTTAAAAGAAAATATACTCTGGGTCAGCTCTTCATTCTGCAATCCTTGTCCATTAATTTAAAGGCACCCTAACAAGTATATATACATACACTTCTATTGCGTACCCAAACATTGGCTATGCATTCTGGGAAGTAATAGGACCAAATCACATGCTTCCTGCTCCTAGGAACATTAAGATTTTTGTTGGCTAAGCAAAGAATATTCTCAGGAAACAATCAGCAAGTAGTGGTAAATGCTTGTATTTCCAAACAGGGACCAACCCTCAAAAATATTTGAGGTGTTTGTTAAATTTAATTCAGCAAGTCAGGTATGGAACTCAGGAATCCATATGGCCCCTTAAAGTGCATCTTTAAGAAAAACTGTAATACTGTTTTTAAGGAAGTATGACACTAAAATCAATATCTAAAATATATGATCCAAGAGATAAAACTATTTTACCCAAAAATAATTCCAAAATGAACTGGCATGTTAACACCTTATTTTGAGCAAGGTGCTAGGATCCACATTACCATATAAAGTTTTGGTTTTCTTATAAAACTTTGCCATCCTAATAATCCTCTCATTGCAGTCATCTGCAGAATCCTGAAACAGAAAAAAGGACTTGTAAAGCAATCATTTTTTAGAGATGGGGAGCAAGAAGGTAGGGATTATGACTTGCCTGGTCCCAAAATTTAGTTAGTGATTCCCTGGACACCTATTTAGATCTACTTACCACACCACACTGACCCTCTCAGGGAAAGGTGGTACCAGTAGTTCAAATATTTTGGTGGCTTTGCTACTAGTCCAAATACTTGGATGTCTATAAACAAGCCAGTTGACAACATCATGCCTCTTACATCTTTCGAAAAAATGTTCTTACATTTAAAGTATTGTAATATTTTATAGCCAGAAAGTTCAAACCATGAGCAATGCCATCAGTTAAGTAGATATTGATTTTAGTTATGAGAAAGCATTGCTGTGAAAAAAGACTACTCCATTTCTAAAAACTGAGACAATGAAGAATGTCCACTGGCAAATTGGTTACTATGATTTCAGTCTTGTCCCTTTCAACCCCCAGATCATCCAGCCAAATGATCAGCTACAATCTATGCATCAGTGCAGAGACACTTACTTCAGACCATCTCCCTTTCCAGGCAAAGTGAAGATATATCTCTTGAAGAATTTTTTTCCCTACTCTCCTTCAGAACCTCCCCTGAGTTAGACTATTTCACTGCAACAGTCCTCTTCTGTTGGTGACAGCATTTCAAGTAACACACAAAACAGGCTGGAAATTTTTCTTCCTCAGGCTACTGCTGTGGTTTGAGGGAGGGGTGACCCTGAAACAGGGAAAGGTAAATTGGGAATGTGTACTGTTTTTTCATGCAACATGTACATTCAGGGTCTGCTTGGACCTTGTCCAGCATATACCACTTCTACTTAATAATAAAGTCATACTGGCACGCTTGACTTTTTGGCATGGTAGATCAGATATTCAGTTCATAAAAAGCACGAGCATCTTTGTGGTTGGTGGTTTAGTACCTAATAGGACACAGTAGCAAGTCAAGAATTATTTTTCAAAATGAGAATAGTTACTGGCTGAAAAGTGCATGGTTCTTTGTTCAGAACTCTGAAGATTTCGCCCATCACAAATTGCTGCTGGTTGAACCCGCTAAAGACAGTTTAAACATAAGTAGATACACTGGGTTATGACAGCCAGATAGAAAATTGTTAACACTATGGACAAACATCTCTTCCTCTTTCTAAGCCTCATCTCAAATCTAGCAGTCTTTGGACTATCAAGTAAATGGTTTGAAGAACTACATCCCAAAGTAGTACATTTGCCTCTCTTTGGATGGTAGTATATGCAAGGTGCAACAACTTCATTGTAAATTTAGGAGAAATATTCTAATATGCCCTAAACAATTAGACACCAGAAATTTATTTGGATAGAGCATACTCCTCATGACATTCATTTCCCATTTTTTGGCCTGCATACATCTGCATCTCCTAGCTCATCCTATCCAGATTCTATCAGCATGCTGTCATCAGTGTAGTTAGCAAACATGAATTCTACATAAGGATAAGAATGATTAATTTACCTTCAAACTAAATTGTAACACATATTTGACATAATATGGTGGCAATGTGGTAAAGGTGTACTGCTATTCTTGCCAACTGAGACAACTGAATTTGATGTTCTGCACTTATTGGAATAAATTTAAAAATCATCTGCCAGATCAGTAGCTGCAAGTCAAGTGACAGGAACTGCACAAATTATTTCAGTAAAGAGATCCACATCTGGAATAGTTGTAGCAATTTAAATCACCACCTAATTATCGTTATGATAACCCACCATCGTTTTCCAAAACCCATTCATCTTCTTCACTAGCTAAAGTGGAGAGTTAAATGTCAGTGCAATTCCAGTCACAATCCTTCAGTTTTTCAAATCTTTGATGATGGCCCTAGTTTTTCTGCGTTTACTCCAGGGGTATAGTTTTAATTTTGGCATGGAGAGGGAGCCCTAGGAACTTCTATTTGGTTCTACTTATTATAATCACTCTTCACTTAGATGGATACCCAAGATAAAGATTCTACCAGATGTTGAATGTAATATTGCAAAACCACTAGGGAAATAACCATAGTATATGTTGGGATCCCACTGGCACTAACTTGAATTAAAACTTCTCTCCGTAAAATACCTAACTAGAAAACCAGAGCTGCTATTTATGTCCCCAGGAATTAGAGTTGGAGCAAAGTCAGTGTTAAAATAACCCTGAAAAATCTGCATTTTTACCTTACCATAGAGCAGGATTACCCTGGGAAATGGCCACAGTACTTTTAGGTTAGGAGAAAGAGTCACTGTCAGTATTGTAATAATACTGAGGTTTCTTCCTCAAGAGTAACTAGATGCTTTTATTATTATTATTATTTCAATAGATGCCGAGTCTATGGACTGATTCAGGTCTGAGAAATGGAAAAGAGATCTAGCTCTCCAAAGAGGTGGCTTGAGTCATGCTTCCATTGAATTAGATCATCAGACCTAATGTTTTTATCAGTCATAAAATTCAGGTAGAACTTTATGGGATATCATTCTATTTTGGTCTCAGGAGCGTTAATGATTAAATAGCTACCTCCAAAGATCCATTAGATAACTACACATCCCTTGCTTCGGGTGGTCAATTATATGTATTGTTACTCAGGCTTTTCCATTCTTCTGATCTGTTGTCCTCCTTGAAATAGTAAGCCATTTCTATTGGTAGTTTCTTTCACTAGCGCCCCTATTTAGCAGAGAACAACCTTTAAAAGATTTTTTGAAAATGGACAGTGCTCTTCTTCTTAGAGACAGCCTATGGGCCCTCATCTGGTGATATGATTGGGTATATGCGAGTGAGACACATGTGATATATCCACATTAGATACATAATTCCAACATTCCCATCTCATCTAGTCTTCGGATTTCTTCTTTATTATACCAAGGAATTATTGGCATCTCATCTTCAGTTATTGGAACCAACAGTGATTCCAGGTTTACAAGCAAGAATTTTGTTAACTTCTCTTTGTGAGATAACTCCATTGGAGAAGTTACTACAGGGTCTTTAAACAGGGCAGAAAGAGCCTCATTAGATTGGGAAAAGGACTTAAGCTCACAGTGGGCTGGGAATTTGGAAATAGCATGAATCCTATAAATCCTCCAATATGCCCCCATACCAATGAGTAGGGGTTTATTCTTTCTCAGCCCTAACCTTAGGCTTCATATAAGAGATCTAATGAGGCTGTGAATTAATGGACATTGAAATTTGGCAACATACTGGATCAAATGAGGTTTTGTTTCTAGCTTGCTCAGAACTTGGCTGCAAACATTAAGAAATTCATAGAAAGTCCCTAGTTTTCAGTAAATGCCTGAGCTAAGGAAGTATGAATTTAGCTTATAACTTTTCTCTTTTTAAGTTTTCAGGTGTTATTAGAAGTAATGTCTCAGCTTGTAGTCTTTTAGGCCCTCATGTCTTTCATACAGCTATATAGTAGCAGAGGCTAGGGCCTCTAAAGCCTGGCCTCCAGTTGTACCTGATCCCAGGTAATGATAGGTGATAATTTAATTATCTGTTTTGTCCTCGTGTGTTATTAGCTGTCAAAGATGTATCCCTTTAAAATAGGTGAATTTTTACCATTCAACGTCTAACCAGGATAGATACACAATTTTTGGCCTACCTATTCCTCCAAGTTTCTACAGGCAACAACCACTTCAGTCAGTTGCATGCCAAGAAACTGACCAGGCCTGACTTTAACCCAAAACAAGTGCATTTAAAGAGGTAGTGAGTTGCTTACAGAATCACCAGGTAGGTTGAACGAAAAAGACTTAGAAGCCTCAAATCTCTTCATGATCTAACACTTGTCTCTATCTTTGAATTACCTTTTGCAACTCTCCTTTATGTACTTTGTGCTCCAGTTCTAGAATAATGCAATTCTTCAAATGTGCTATGCTCTCATACTTGTATGCCTTTCCATAAGCTGTACCTTTTGACTGAAATGATACTTTCCTGCTTTTTACCTCTTAATCTCCTAGATTTTATTTCATGCATTATTTTCTTTATCAAGTCTTCCCTGAAAAATCCAAATAGAATTGCCATCTGGAATCCCTCACGATCTGGTTATATCCATTACATTATAATATAATATATATAACATAATACATATATTATATAAATTGTACATTATGTACATTATGTACATTATGTTACATACTCATGCTATATAATACAATACAATTACAATGAAATATAATAATTTAAGCAAATTTGATTCCCCTACTTGACTTTGCACATCCTATCTCCTGTCCTAGCAAATATTTGAAAGGTAGCAAGGATTCAATTAATATTGAATGAAAAGAGAAATCAATAATCATTTTTTGGAAAGAATAATTTATGATTTTACTATAACACCATTACATTGACAGATAACATGTTGATCTTACAAGTATTTCTTTAAAGCATGTAAAAATTTCTCTATCTAGTCTTAAATCTTACCTGTTTCTTCAGGATCCTTACCTTCTTGTAGGGGAGATCACCTAGAGTTGGTTGACATCCTGTTCTAATTTAATTTTACTGACTATTGCTTACCCCACTGATCCTTTCCTTTGAAGAATATTTCTCACACTCAATAAAACTGAGAGGCCTATCATCCCTAAGCTGTTACCATGCAAAAACATCTGACCCAATATCTCCCTAAGGCCAGGGCTAAGTGTCCTTGAAAAACAGTTGCCAAGATTTTCATGGTTCCCTGTTTTTCCTGCCAAATGAGGGACTACCAAGGCTGTGAAAGTGGGGTGGAGAATGGAGAGGAAAAGACAAAAGAAGACTGTGCTGGCAAGTGGGTGAAAAGAAATACAGTGATCTAGTGAGTATGATTAATACCCAGTGACAAAGACAAAAGAGTGCAGTCATGGTCAGAGCATCCCTATGTCTATAAAAGTTTTAAATATGTTGACCATAGATTCTTTTTGTGCCTTAAACGTTCTATTATTGGATTAATGCAGTTACATCATTTAAAACATTGAAACTCGCTTTTTTTAAAAATTGAATTCTGTGTCTCTTTCTTGGATTTTTCATCATTTAAGGGAATACATTTTCTAGCTGAGAAATGGAATGCAAGAGGAAAATATTTTTGAGAACTTGCCTGTCTTTATTTTACCCTACAATTAGTGAATATTTGCCTGTGCATAGACTTCTAGATTGAAAATAATTTTCATTAAACAATTTGAAGCCATCATTCTATGATCTTCAAGTTTCCAGTGTTACTTTGGAAAAATCTGCAGCCATTCTAACTGTTTTATGCTTTGTAAGTGAATTTTCTATCTTCCCTCTGAAAGCTTGTATAGTGTTTTCTTTGTCTCCCATGCTATGAATTTTCACAGTGATACATCTTATTGTGTGTCTATTTTTATCCATTTTATTTGACATCCTAATGTCCCTTCAATCTGGAAAGTCAAGTCTCCAAATTTTGGAAAATTTTACCAAATTGTATGATAATTATTTTTCTCCTTCATTTTCTCTGTTCTTTTTTTTCTATAACTCCAGTTATTTGAATATTGTCCCCTCTAGACTTGTGGATTTGTCCTCTAATTTTCTAATATTTTACTTTAGTGGTTTTCTTTATACTTTTTCTTTTTGCTATATTCTTTTACAGATTTAACCTTATCTTTCCAACCTCTCTACTGAGTTCTTCACTGTTCTTATCATGTTTTTAATTTCCAAGCAAAAGTCTTTTAAATTTTTTCCTCTATGGGAAATTAGAAGTAGTTGTAAAAGTTTTTTTCTTCCTGCATAATCTGTTTACTTCATGTAATTTTTGTTTGTTTGTTTTGATTGCTATCTTTCTGTTTAAACCTTTTCTCAAATGCCTAGAAACCCTTGTTTGTCTGATCCTATTTAACAGGGGGAAACAAAAAGCTAATTGGAAACACTAACTGCATGGGTGGAACTTGTCAGTATGAGCTTTAGTAAAGGGTAATCTTGCTGGCCATTTGTTGGGGAAACCCTATTATCAAATTTACTTATCTTTCCTCTTGAGTTGTCAGATTCACCAGAGAACAGTGAAAGAGTGTTCCATTTCCTTTCCTAGAGGAAAACAAACAAACTCATTCCCTCCCCAGAAAACAAAAACAAGGCAATGCTGACATTCCTGTGGTGAGGCAGAGAAAAAAATTCTGCTTTGGTCTCAAAATTCAGAATTTAACATGTAGAACAGGGGGATTAAATTTGCCAACACTTATTCCCCCGTTTTTGCTATAGAAAGTCCCAATTCAGAGACTTTCTTTTACCCTCCCCGTGGAACAAACCCTTGAGTTTTTGGCTGGAGACAGGAGGATAAGTTGCTTAAAGGCAGGGAGGCCTGAACAGGATCTGGAATTTTTAACTGTCCCTTGTAAACAATTTTCAATTCTTAATTTAGTCAACTCCATTCAACCCATTTCCACACGTACTTGGTGCTTCCATTCCCCGAGCCGGCACACCATGTGACGTATTTTGGGTTTGTTCTCTGCTTGCCCCTGTCAATTTATGACTTGGTTTCCTTAGTTTTGCTTAAGCACTTGCTTTCAGCTTCCCAAATGTTACTATTGTCTCTTCTCTTGTATTCCTTTTTTCCTAGGTATTTAAAAAAAGAAAAAAAGAAAAGACAATCCATTTTCTATAGTTTTAGTAGGGCTCTGGAGGGAAGGAAATTATACGCCTGTTCCTGACCTATCATTTGACCTGAAAGTTCTGTGATAGCTTTTAGATGTATGTCACACACCAGGAAAACTCTATAAAGAGTTCTCAGGTGAAAGTTATTTTAAGTATAATGGCCCAATAACTGTTCAAAGCAACAAATAATTTTTAAAAACTGTTTCTTTTCCTGCCCTTGAACTGTTTATCTGTGTCCTCTCTTTTATTCTTGACTTGGCTCTTTCAATTTTGAACACCTGTCCCCAGTCTCTTAGTTTCCCCCAGAATGAACACCATGTTTCACATCCTGTGCTGTAGAACCAACACTAGCCCTGCAAGAATTTGGACTGCATTTCCCTCTGAATAGGCAAAATGACTCCCATTACAAAGTCTTTTCATAATGTCCCTTTTGCAACAGAATCTATCTTATCACCTCATGGTAAGTAAGCTAATAAATATTTTTTTATGTCTATGCACATATTTGAAAGTAGGATTTGATTTTTGAATATTTTAAATGCTGATAATTGATGTATTAACCAAAATACAGGTCTTCCCACTTTACTTGGCTACTGATATTGAAAAATTTCCTCTTGACTTAAAAGAAGATTATTAGAAATAAAAAATGAATATAAAAAAATTAGCCTAAACTTGAGGCTCTCTTTATGATTTAATGAGAAATATTTAAAGAGCTTTGGAAAAAAAGTAAGGTCTTGGAAAGAATCAAGGTCAACTGCTTAAAATATTTGATCTTGGAAACAAATTTTTTAAATATCTTCATTCATAAGACTCCTATAAAATGGGTTAGTGAATGTACAACAAAGCAAAATAAAATTTTTGTAATTCCAATTATAGTAAAAAAATATACAATTTAATTTACTGTAATAAACATTTCTGCAGCTCCTTTGTTATACAAGGCACTAGATTAGATGTTGCAGCAGGAGGAAAAAAAAAAAAACAGAATACAGTCCCCAGAAGCTTAGACATTAACAAGAAATAATAAAAACAAGTTCACATAAAATTATAACCTTTGTCTAAAAAGTTGCATAAACATATGGTCATATAACTTACTAATAAAACTGGGACACTTTTGAAGGGAAAGGGGGGGCAATATCAATTATACTGGGATCACCCTAAGTGAAACATGATGCAAAGAGATGACCTGAAGTTTCAAAGGTGGGGGAGTTTTGTCTATTCAGTGAGGTCAGGGAAGCTAAAGATGGAGAAGGTGGCATTCAGAATGGAGAGGACAGCATGTACAAATCCATGGACAAGAGATGGCAAATATTTGAATGATTTTATATTAACATATATTGGGGAAAAATCTTGAAAGACAAGTAGAGAATAGATTTTGGAGGGTCTGCATATAAAATATTTGCTTTTCAGAGAGGAGTGATGGTTCGGACTCTAATTTGAGAAGATCGTTCTGCCAGGAATATGTAGATGGGCTGGAAAAGGGAGAGAAAGAGAATTAAACAAGAAGAATTGAGAAGGCAGGAAGTAATGAACCCTAATCAGGGTAAGAAGGTCAAGGAGAAATCAGATGCCAATGATACTGTGGAAGTAGAACCCATAGATGTGGCAAATGTCAAGGAGGGCATGTGTGGCAAAGGGAGAACGAGAAGGCCCAGAGCCCTAGAAGCTTTAACGGATAGGCAACCAAGAGAATCTAGTGCCACTAATATAACCAGACAATTCAGGAGGAAGCATGTTTATTTTGAGAGGAGGAAAAGGATGGTGATGAGTTTTATATTTAGCAGATTGACTCTGGGAAGCTAAAATAAAAAAAAAAAATCCAGATTTATTTGTCCAGTAAGCAGGTGGAAATTGTGAATCTGGATTTTGCAACACGTCATATCCACAAAGCTAAAGCTGTGGTTATGAATGAGGGTCCAGGGGAAAGTGTAGAAAATTCACAAGAATTAGTTTAAAACGTTAGACGTGGTGATGGGAAAAGACTTTGAAGTCTAGAAGTCAACATTTTATGGAAGGCTGATGATGAACTAGGTACTCTACCAGGCTCTGGGGATGGAAGAGGAATGAGAAATGAAAAGTTCCACCATCAAGGAGTTGTCTTGAAAACGTATTAATGACAGAGTAATTTTCAGTATTAAATACTGTGAGGAAGCCAAGTACGATAGGATTTAGTAATAAATGTATCATTTACCTTTGAAGAAATAGGTCCAGTGGAGTGGTGAGGAGTCCAACAAAGTTATGAGAAGAATGAGGAAGTAAAAAAAAATGAAAGAAGCAGATTAAAAATTTCTCTTTCAAGTAATAGAGAAATTGAGGGAGAAGGAGAGAGAGAAGGAAAAGAAGGGAAGGGAAGTAGGAGGAGGAGGAGGGGAGAGCTAGTGGACCCTGGGGTAACCAACTTGAAAAGGTGGCAGAATGCATGAAATTGGGTTGAAGCTATGCCCATTCAAATACTTTTTAAAAACAGACATAAAACATGCAAACATTATCATTCACCTCAATAAATAATATTTATGTTCCTATAGTGAGCTAGGTGTGTTACTAGACTCTTATAACCTTATCTAGATTTTTCTTTTTCTCTACCAGTGATTCTTTTAATTTGGTCCTTGCTTTTGGCAAAAATCATGTAATATATATCATATGGTGTGTATTTTGATATTAAATAAATAAATTCATATACATAAGAAAAATAAATTCTCTACTGGGTCAGATTGATGTTCCCAGCTTTTCTCTCTGTCTTTGATAGTAAGAACAAAGGAGACTCATTCCTGGATTTGGCCTGATATTTATGGTTTAACATTCTTAATAGATTTATAAAAATAAAGGTTATCTTTTGTGTAAAAGCCTTCTATAAATAAAAGTAAACTACATTTTTGGTAGCCTAAGTCTTGTAGGTTCTTTGACATGTCATAAAAGCCGACTCTCATCTGCGGTCTTCCTTTAAACTCTTGATATGTGTCCGCATTCCCAGGGATTCATCCTAGATCCAGAGCTCAAAAACCTAACACAAACAGTTCTCTGTCCCTCCAGCCTAATTTTTATTATTTCAAGCAATTAAATCTCTGTGATCATCTTTGTTACCCTGCTTTGGAACTCCTCTTTCATGGGTAGTTTAAAATATGTAAAATTAATTTGTTAGTGGACAGATGTACCTTGATTTTTGCATGATAAAGTACCTTTTTTGCTTTACTCCCAATATGATTTCCTAAATTTCAGATGGTCTGGAACTACTGATACATATTAGATCTGATTTTCGGGAAATTCTTGGTTCAGCACTTGATTACATGAAACTATTTGATATTCTTGGAAAGTGATTTCACAGTTAATCCTTTGTTCAAGATAATTTATTAAAATGTTAAATATGAAAACGTTTATCTTTATTCTTGCTTTCTTTTTGTGAGCAGTTCTCTATTCCTGGCCACACTTTACTATAATCCTATCATTAAAAGAGAAAGAAGAGGGAAAAACTCCTTATATGGGATTCTGCCAAAGAATTGATATAAAAATTAATTCCTTTGATTAAATTTACCTAGACAATCTTGATGTATGACCTTAAACAATAAATTACACTCACCTATCCAAAAAGTTATCTTTCATTCTTGTCAGGTCTTCATAGAAATTTCAGCATATTCTGTGCAGTGATGTTGTCTTTTCTTCTCCTTGATCATAGCTATATGCAGCTAAGTAGCCAGCAAACAACTTTCCAGTTAATGTGGCCAGTTTAATATATTTGCTAATTCAGGCAAACACACAGGAAATTTTGCCCTAACTTACCTAAGAGTTTTCATTTTCTGTTTCACATGAATTAGGAAGATATAGATAATAAAGACTACTGTTATAGATCATATCCCTACACATTGGTCATAAATGTATATAAATCATTCATTGAGTAAAACCACAATGTCTATGAACCATTTTTCTGTTCTCTTATTTATTGACAGTTTTTTTTAATTACAACACAATGAATTGATGGTAAATACAGAAGATGCAATAGTATAAAAAGCCATTTAACCCTTCCCTAGGTTAAGACACTTACAGCAGACAAAAACTGCCCCACCCCAATTCCCCTCCTTGAATGGAAACAAAATAAATATAAATTAATAAATACAAAACAAATCACTGCACAGCCCTTAACTCTTTGATTGCCATGGCAAGAACCATGCTGATGATTCTAGCTTGTGACATTTGTGTGGTTAAAGGTTGCCGCAGCAGTCAAAGGGTTATAGCATTGTAAACATAAGTACTTTGTGGAAAAGTTCAGTCATGTTAATGGTGTATAGCAATGAGATTAATAGCATGACCCCTTGACCTTTAATGACGCAACATTATAAGGAGTTAAAAGAGATAGTAGCTTGGTGAGCTGTTACATAGACTAGTCAACCATTTTATTTAACAATGTGCTATGAGGCCTTGATTTACTAATAAAAGACAACTTGTGAATAATAAACACCGTTCAATGCACTGATCAATAAAATCAATGAAAAAATTAATTTAAGCACCACAAAATTTTGCCTGATTATATCTGACAGTCATAATACACTTTAGCACCATTGATTTAGCCTTATATTTGCACACAAACAAGCTTTGTGTTTGTCAGTAGAAGCTATCTGAAAAAAATATATATATATGCCAGATTTAAGATGGTATAAATGTATAGAATCCTGTGTGGGCAAAAAACCACTAACAACTTGCAAACCTTAAAACTCATTCAGCAAATAAATGTGTTATTTATTTCTTTCCTTGCACACAGAAGACTACATATTATCAAAAACTTTAGTGTTGAGTATAATGTGAGCAATCCAGAAACTTAAAGTTAGATATTAATACTCTCTCCATAACTGAAAAACATCATGGGGAATTAAAATAAAAGTAACGTATTGTCAGACAACCACAAGATAATGGCCTAAATATTTAATTTCCTGGCGTTTCTCTCTGTTTCACAGTTTAATGTTATTTAAATAAAGTCTGCATTAATTTTAATTCTTTTAATTTCCCATAATCACAATATAGGAAGGAAAAATGATTTTCATAAGAAGCTATAAAATGTATATTGTTTACCCAAGAGACAACTTTCCTTTGCAATTGCTTGCATCTGATTCTGAAAGATAAATGTCTGTGCAATTTTTAAAATATATGGTATTTATTTGACAAACTAAGTGTATGAGAGCTTTTCTCCTTAATCTATCTCGTAAATATATATATCATATATACTATATATTTCCAAATCTATATTACCAGATAGCTTATATGGATGTCATAGATCTGCATTCATTATCATACTGATCCGCTACTGGAATCAAGATAATGTTAATACAGGTATACAAGTTTTAAAACATCTTAAAGATAGGCTACTACACTGATGAAGCAGGCAAATTTATCAACATCAACAATTAATTCTTTTAAAAAACCAGCAACAGACTATGAACTAATTAGATTTTATGTTTTTGTTAAAAAATTAAGTTTATTAAAAGTTATAGTAGCGCAAAATTGAACTAGTAAACTCCATTTATTTCCCTCCTATAATATAAAAACAAGATATATTTGTTTAAAATTAGATACCTAAAAAAAACTCTCAAGACTTTTAAGCCTGAAACAAATTTTTATGGCCGAGTCTCTAAAACCCCTGAAAATAGAGGTCCACAATAGAAATGCTGATGCACTCAAAACCAATGCAGCAAAAAACTGCCGCTATAATACCCCCAATTCTTTTATTCTATCTCTCTTTTTAATATCTATGTAATTTACACATAAAGGGAAATAGTCCAAAGAATCAAGGTTTTAGGCATTCATGTACCCATGATGTACCTTAAACAGAACACTATATTATGGTATTTACTTTCCTGTATAATTATTTAAGATACATTCTCCAAAAACAAATTTCCTTAGCTGTCTTATCAACAGACAACAGCCATCATACTCAGCATTTCACTTTGCTCAGGGGAATAGCTCCATAAAAAGTTAGAAGCCAATGAAAGAGATTAGGATATGTGTGAAATTTACAGGGACTAAGTCTCTGCATGAAACTTGTGAAGGAAAATAGTGAGGAACAAAGACATAATTCCTGGGCACATCTCTGATGTACAATGCTGCTCAATTCTAGTTTTCACAGAGGGAAGGGAAAATCAAATCTGTAAAAAAAAAAAAAAAAGGGACAAGGTGGAAATTGAAAAGAATGCAAATATAGGCAGAGACTGCATAAGACAACACAATAGGATATATCCCTCCCAACCATCTGTAATTTGGGGTGACAAACAGAAAGCAAACAAATAATGACCTCAGAATTGGAGGAGCAGAAAAACCAGGCATACACACCCTTGTTTGGAAATCATGTTTGGAAGTAACTAAGACTGCGAAATTTTGTGTTTATGAACATATAAAGGAATAGTTGGTTTACATGAAATACAAAAGAAGTAAAGGAGAAAAAGCTAAAAACCTAATTTTACCCAGGCAGTATATACTAAAGAGCTCTGAGAAGACAGGCAACAACGTGGCCTCTGTGGTGTTATTTCAGTGATAGTAAAAATTATGGCATTGATATAAGGATAACCCTCATTACTACCAAAATCATTCATTCAAGCAAAGTATGTTTTATCTTAACAATGGAGTTGTCAATATATAGAGAGGGAACAAGTTCAAATTGGCACTATGTAACAGCAAATGAAACATGCAGCTTAGTGACTTTTCAAACCGACAGCTCACACAGGCCTTTATTCATTCATATCCTGGCAAGACAGGCCAACATAGCAATATACAGTCATATAAAAGATGGCAGTACAAGCAGCACCATATCCTATCCTAGGAAAAAGTATCCTACCATGCAGTCATATCTCACCAAAGCTTCATCACATATGAAGCATGTATAAAATGGCCTGTGTCAAAAAGTATTATGCCTGGAATCCAATCTAGCTACAGACCAAATACTACAGAAATGTCTGTATTGTGACTGATATTTTTTCATGGATAAAAACAAGTAGATAAAATACTCAAGAAACATCTCTATAAGTTAAAAAGTTTATCATTTTATTCTTGTTCACCATTCTCTCCTTCCAGTTTTTCTACATGAAATAAAGGTTAATGACATCTTGCTCCAAAGCTAAATGGCCTAACATGATATAATTATATTTTCATATTTATATTTAATTGATTTTTTTCTCCCTTCTTAAGGGCATATAAATCCAGCTCTACAGCAGAGCACATGGCAAAGTTATGTAAATCGGCACAACGTTCTAGTTTATGATGTATTTTCCTACATTGTTCAATGTGCCCTTTAATGTAAGGACATGAGTACAAATTTGAATATTATCCCCAGTCCAATGTTAGTATAAGATAAATTCTAAGACACTCTGCTCTTTAAATTGAAAAGGCATAGACTCCTCAGAAATCTACATAAATAAATGTCTTTCATACATAACTTTTTATACTTCTTATGCACTGACCATGAGTTACTGGTTATGCCCTCATTTTCTTTAGCAAGCATTTGTTATAAACGCCTGTGAAGTCTGTTACAGCACTAAGCTTCTCATAATCTTATGTCCTTACTTAGTATAGATAATTAGCATTGTTTTAAAAAAATGATGCATGTCATGTCCAATTATAAGCTCACAATCATGTTTAAAAATTGAAGGCTGCTACTTCTATATTCTACCAGAAAACTGACAGGAATTTTATAATATCACATGTGTTTTTCCCTCAATTTCTGTGAATAAGTCAAATCAGTGTTCATTCTTAGGCTTTCTATACTATTGGTTTAACTTTCAAAATAGATGTATGTATGAAACATTAAAAGAGCTATTTGTAATTGGACGTTATTAATCTTACCTGAAATGTTTCAGAATCATGTCAAAATTACACTAATGGAAAATGATTTTAGTAGTATATGAAAGACAAAGGTCACAATTAGATGAGCCTAGACCACTAAGGCAACTGCTTTGCTACTATGCCAAGTGTTTTGTGTTATATGATTATTGAGGTAAATTTCTATCTTAGGGAAATGGATTTTCTCAGGGGATTCTAACATTATATATCTTTCCAATTGAGGTTCCTGAATGCCTACCTCTGACATTATTAGTCTATAAGGCAATGCATGAGTACCAGATATATTTAAACAGGGAAACATCTAACGATCACTGGCTAACTATATACACCGAAATACCACATACTCATCACTAGTGCAAAGAGCTTGAAGTTGCATTTTTCTCTAATATTTTTATAATTGCCAAAGTAAAATTTCCAGTTGTATTATTAAGGAATGCTATAGTATGTTTTTACATTTTACAAGACTCATTTTTCCTGCTCCTCCATTTCCATTATATTTATTAAATATAATATTTAGCTTTCATATTTATGGTGTGGTACTATCCCCTGTTGCTGCTTTCTTTAATATATAATTTTCTGATTTTAAAAATATAACTGTTAAAACTTTTCTGACGTAGCTATGGTTCCTCTTAGGCAATGTGGAACCCATAACTTAGATATAGATGCTCTGGCACTTATTTCCTGTGGTCACAATAAATCAATATCATGAAGGTGCATGAAATCCAGTTGAATGATTAGATCCTCTGATATGATTGATTTGACACCTTTTGTGATATCAAATATTGGCTGAGATTGTACTTACAGCTTTGTAATAGGTCATTTGAATTTTACATTTTTGGTTCAGATCGTATGTTCTATTTGACATCTGTGATACTTTGGAATATGCTCTGAGAGCATCAAAAATTAAATGAATTCTTTGCTGTATTGGCTGAAAAAAATCTCACCACCATCCAGAAGGTTGTTTTAGTATATGTTACAATCTCATAGACTCAATACTATCAATAAATCACTGCCTTTATTAGTTTCTGGAAATAATTCCAAAAACTTAAAAAAATTTTTTTCATGACTCAGTTTAACTGTCTAGTTGAATATAAAATCCACTTCTCTTCAGATAGCATATTGAGTTTAGTCAATATGGACACACTGGTTATTTTACTGTAAGATTCACAAAGTATGGGTGTATATTTGTACCATGCTAGAGCTATCAGCATAATATATAGAATTTGCAAGTATTATATTACTATCCCTAGGATCCAGTATATACACCATCTTCCATATATTAGAACTAACAGTGAAGTTTGGACAGTGTTCTTATTCACCACATTGTGTTTTTAAATCATTCACAGAAAAGGAATGAAAATAAGTATATAGTACATGAAACAGCCAAATTATATGTTAATAGAAAAAGATTATAGGCAATCTGACTAGTAAAAGTAATACTTGCTTGTTTCATTAAACCAGCTTGTGTCCCTTATTACTTAGTAATTATTTCTTGGTAATCATTACTTAGTAATTTTTACATCTGATTCAGAAAAGCCTTGCCCTCTGATTTGTAACAGAAGTTGTCTATGCTAGTATCATATAATGTTCTCTAATTTAGCTATGTAACCTTTGCAATTGTAAAGAGCATCTGCATTCTTCTGCTCTGACTGCCATGCCAGCACACACTTTATTTTGAAATGAGTCAATAGTTAAATTCACAACCTTCTCTAAAATTCTTATGTGGAATTACTGCTTTACAGAGAATTCAAGCAGATCAGCTATTTTAATACTTCATTCAGTCTGGTTAATAATATACAGAACAACAATCATTTGACTAAAATTATAAAATATATGGTCATTTAATGTAAAGAACATTACCTTGTTTATATTTGTGTTTATATTAGATAAAGTAATAAGAAATGAAGCAGAAAAATAATTATTTTTTACAAGCATGTGAAATGTGTTTTCATTTCCATTTGGGAAACCCTAGGTCAGAGTTTTGCATGCTATTAGTGATGGGATGATGATGAATATTTGATAGGCTGCATGTCCCTACTGATACTGAACTGATACATTATGTTGTTGACTCGTGGAAATTTATTCCACATTGTATTTTGAATCATTATTCTTATGTGCAAGATCAATTTGTCACTCTCTCTTTCACTGTTCTATTAGAGTTGAACCTTTTTTCCTAAATCCCAAGTGGAAGAGGAGTTAGCAACCATACTCACAAAATACTTGGTGGACAATAAACAAATAGAATCCCAGCGTTTGTAAGTACCTTGTACTTATTGTTTTCTTATCTCTTGTAGTCTTACAGCCTGATAATTTAAATTTTCTAGTCAGGAGGGCAGCCATATATGCCTTTACTTATCATGTAAATCTCATCCCATATTCAAGTAAATACGATCCAACGCTTATCCATGACATTTGCCAGATTTCAAACATAGTGATAGACTACTTCCTTCTTAATGCTATGATTATTTTCTAGCCCTTATATACTCATAGTCTTATGACAAATCAGGATATTGTGATGAATGAGTCAAGAGGCAATAGATTGCTTATTCGGTTTCTTTCTCATTTTAGAGAAAAAAAATCAATTTTCAATGCAGGTTGATGGAGTTCCTCGATGATTTGCACATGTCCCAGAATGACACAGTTCCTCATTTCTATCTTTAGCAAAATACAGTTTTCAGCTATTTTTTTCTTGACATCAAGGCCCTAAAAGGATTAAACCCTCCCACAAGCAAACACCGTATAAATGAGCTTATGCATATAGTCCTCCATGCTTAGCAGCAGTGACTGACTCTTTATAACATCAGCATCATCTAGAATGGAAGCACTGAAGTAAAGCTACAGGGCTGATTCTGGTCCTCTGTCCTTGATTTTTTGGCTCTCACATACATAATCTCCAATATCTTGTCAAAATACATTGCATAATGTTTTGCTATAAAGTCTTCTTTTCTAACTGTTCTTTTTCTCAGCCTTATAATGTATACGTTCAGGTTGTAAGAAATAACAATCTGCAATGCTTTGTAGCATGCCACCCACGATTATAAAATATTTTTCCCAACCAAATCATAAACATGTAGTTTAACCAAAAAGGCATTCTAATTTTCATGCTATGTTGAGTATAAATATAAATTCAAGGCAGCCAAACTATCCATTTCCAAATAAGAATGTATACCTACACTCATTAAAAATCATCTGGAAATGTGTATTATTAGCAAATGAGTAAGAAATTTTCACTAGTATAAAATTCCTGCTTTATATAAAAGCCACACTGGCCATTCAAGTATTTGAGTTTTTTTTTTTCCTATAGCTTTTGCAATTTGTACTGAAATGATGAATTTAGACTTGAAATCATATTAAAAGAAAATTAAAAGTCACTTCTACCTATAAGGGCATTTTTAGAGTGTGCATGTAAAGAGCAAAGTGTCCATCTGCAGATACACCATTTCTTTCTCCACTCTAAGGAAACAGCTCATGCTTACTAAGTTTTAGAGAACAATTAACAATCCAATGGAGAAGCAACACCAGATTTCCTTCAGTTTGTGCCAGTTTGCAAGTTAAAGGTCAAAGGGCAAAGACATAGAACAGGACTCTTCAAGGAAAATTTTCACAGAAGACAATGTTTAAGTTGTTGTTAATGACAGTCAATAGATCAATAATCAAGTTCAAGGCAAGCTGTTCATTGTTTCAAAAGCTAATCCCCTCAAAGCTGGCTTTCACACAAAGCCAATGTCTGACTCATGGGGTGCATTCATTCTGACCATCTCTAATAAGTTCACAGCCCAGTGGCTGTAAAGCCTTTCACTGCAAGAAGCAGCTCCTAAAATCAATAAAGAGGTCTGTCAGTTGCTGACTTTTCTCTAGGAAAAAAATATTGATACAAACCTGCTCTGCAGGTCACATGAAAATGACAATACTGCTGTTAGGACAAATTACACTCAACAATGAAATGCTTTGGTGGTCTCTTGGCTCTGTCAGTGATCAAACGGATGGCCAAATGCCAGAAGCCACACTAACCCTTTGAGAACTATGGTGGACATGTGACAAGTAATGCATTGGAAGATACTCATGCAACCTCAGAGTCATCATTTTAATTCACTTTTAAAATGGCAATGCTAACTGCATATACCAAGGCAAATTAAATTTACATGCAATGGATTTTAAAACAGAAACTCAGTATGTCTAAGGAAAAAAAAAAGACTTAGCCTGTTATAACCAGCTGTTCAAATAAAATTTCACTCTTTTGAGATCCTTAATAAAATACCTTTTTTATTTGCCAGAAAATTTTTGGCAAGTAACATCATTCCTGTTTGTTATAAATGCATTTATGTAGTACTGTAAATCATTTAAAAATTACATGGGATTATAGGATATCTGTTTTAAAAACCTGAACTTCTTAACTTGTGACTATTTTCACCATTGCCCAGTTCTATAATTTACCAAATAGCAAGACTGACAATCCTAAGACTCTGAAAACTAGTCTGATAGTTCTCAAAGGGTTACACCAATGTATTACTAGTGTCACAAATCCTTGTAAAAAAAACTGTCACTTTAATGCACTTCAGAAACATACTGCTTCTTGCTCTGCTTTGTAATGAATATTCCTGACAGACCCATGGAAGGCCTGGGGTAATGGCCTAATACATCTTGGGAAGATTATCACAATGATATAGCAGGTAAGGTGGCAAGAAGGGGTTTAGAAACACTTCAAAACAATTAAAAGATCCTGTTTGAAAATAGCTATGAGTATAAATGTGATGAACATTGAGGACATAGCTGAGAACAGCTGTATAAAACGAAAAATGGATGTATTATTAAGGCTGTTACTATATTGCAGATATTTTGGCCCCTTGTTTGTTGGAAAATGGCTGTCCCAACAGTCTAAAGTCCTGCATGTGTATTCCAAATCTCCCACCTGACAAAATGGTGTGTAGGAGACTATCCATAGCAGTCAGAGAGCTATCTTCTTTGGAGACAAAGCTGTTTTGGGTCTTCACACTTTCCTGAAAGTTCAATTGTGGGTTTTTGTTTAAACTTTTTTTTCCTTTGCTTTAAAGCAAAAAATCGTGGGTTTTCTGATTTGCTTTTTTTTCCCCCCAGAAATGGGCTCAGACTTCAGAAGGAAAATAATATTAGAAACCCTTAAGAAGAATCTTTTCTTCTTTTTTTTTTTCCTCTTCTTTAGTTAATCCTGAAATTTTACTGGGCATTGAGCGTGCAGAGGAAAGGCCTAGAACTGAATGACAAAGAAAGACAAAGGACTGAAGAACAGCAGATACTGTGCATCATGGAAGCTTCCCCATGAGTGTATTTCCACTCATGTGCAGGACCAGCAACCCTCTGGGTTTGAAAGGTCAGCCCCGAATCAGGCTGCCACAAGCCTGCTCCTAGCTAGGAAACAGCATAACAGCTCTTGTCTTGAATCTCAAGTTACCACAAACTTCTGGAAAAGAAAGAAAGAAAAAAAAACCCTACATCACACCCACTCTTGCATAGAGCGTTTACAGTACAGTATGTGGCGGGGTGTTCCTTTCCTCTTGAACTGGAACACAGTGTAAACCAATACAAGGAGGCATAAGGCCAAGATGCAGGGAATGACAATAGCTATGGCTTTCACAGTGCTGGCTGTGTTGTCCAGTTTGATGACAATGTCTACATCATCTGGTGGGCTGGGTCCTTCTTTAACTCTGTCTGTTGGTCCATCACAGCCCATAAAATCCTTGAGGATGGATCTTGGATATCCAGGTTCTACCTTGAGTATCTGGTTGTTGAATTTCCAATACTCCTTTCCTTTGTAGAAATATGTAAAGCCTGGGGGGAAAACACACACATACACACACAGGTACCACTTATTTGTGAACATGTATATGTAGAGAAATGTTAATAAAATAGGCTACTTCTTAAAAGATATATTTTAAGGACCTTTAATTTTCATAGGAAAAGAAATACTATTCTCAGCTCAACCGTCTGTTAAAATGGCTCTGGCTGCTGTGCTCCAGGACTGTGCCCTCTAATGGCCTATGGAAAGGTCAGCCTAGAGAGAAATATTATTTACAAAGTATGGTTGAAAGACTATATTATACACCTGTGGTCCCCAACCCCTGGGCTGTGGACTGGTACTGGTCCATGTCTTGTTAGGAACTGGGCTGCACAGCAAGAGGGAAGCGGCGGTTGAGTGAGCAAAGCTTCATCTGTATTTACAGCCGCTCCCCGACACTCACATCACTTGCAAAAGCTCCGTCTTCTGTCAGCTAAGTGGCGTCATTAGATTCTCATAGGAGTGCGAAACCTACTGTAAACTGCACATGCGAACGATCTAGGTTACTTGCTCCTTAGGTTACTCGCTCCTTATGAGACTCTAATGCCTGACGATCTGAGGTGAAGCTGAGGCGGCGGTGCTGGTGCTGGGCAGCAGCTGCAAATACAGATTATCATTAGCAGAGAGGTTTGACTGCACAATAAGTGTAATGTGCTTGAATCATCCCCAAACCATCCCCTCAACCCCAGGTCCATGGAAAAATTGTGTTCCATGAAACCGGTCCCTGGTGCCAAAAAGGTTGGGGACTGCTGCCCTATACATCTACTCCTCGTCCACACTAGAAAGAGAACTTTATCCTTTTGCTCGCTTATAAGGTTGCTGTTACAGAATTACACACTAGTGTGATAATGATAATATCAGCCTATATTGAAAGAGGCCAAAACAGCCTTATAAATTGAAATACTATTTGCACTCAGGCTGCTATTTAGGACGTTGTTCAATACATTATAAAGAGGCTTCTCCGTGAAACACCTCAAGGGAAATTTCTAATTATCTTAGTATCAGGAATCATTGTGCTCCTCCTAAACAATAGGTTTCCTTTCATCATTTGGACAAGAAATCATAATAAAACATAAGTCATAAAATTAAAGGCGTTTTCCTTTGTCTGCTAGAAATATTAACAAGTAAATAGGTATTCATGCATTCTGTGCTCAAACCCCATTTCCAGCTCTAGGTCATGAACATTTTGTCCCTTCTCCTTTTGTTCTTTTTAACTTTTTTTGTTTTTTTGAGACAGAGTCTCACTCTGGTGCCCAGGCTGGAGTGCAATGGTGTTAGTTCACTGCAACCTCAAACTCCTGGCCTCAAGAGATCCTTCTGCCTCCACCTCCCAAGGTGCTAGTATTACAGGCGTGAGCCACTATGCCTGGCCCTAACTTTCTTATTTACTTAGTTTATGTTAAATTTGTGCCACCTAGCTATATTTTATAGAACTTTCAAAGCCATTATTACTCTTTTTAGGAATAAAGCAAAACATAAACAAATCTACAATTCTATCTTTAATACTTCCAAGTAACTTATATTTCATGTCAGGGAAAGCGGTATGTGGGAGCCTCAAATAAATCATCAATACATATAATTTATGTTCCAAAACATTATGTTTGCAGACCATAGACGTTGTAAGCTCCTGATAATTAAACTACAAATATGTGCATTTTTCTTAAGACTATTGTCCCAATTTTATTGTTTTTGTCAGGCACATACCCATTTTTTTCTTTTTGTCCATAGCTCATTTATGTCAAGTTTCTTTGTGACTATAATATTGGGCTTAATTCTTGCTTTGAGATAAAACTCAAAGAACCAATAAGAAATGTTTTACTGCTATAATTACTTAAAAACTATATTTTAGGAGTTACATATTTTGGATAGAATACATAATTTAGAGTTTATAATCTCTAATGTGGGTTATATTTTTTTCCTATTTTATTGAGGACTTATTATGGAAGAAGCATTGTGTTAAAAGTTTAGTAGATGTCCTCTCTTTTTATCCTCCCAACTCCTCTGTCAGGAAGAATGAATTACCTATTCTTTCAGGCAAAGATATTGAGGTTCACAGATAACATAATGTTCTTAAGTCCCGGTGAATGCAAGATTTAAATCTTCATCTAGATCTAGAGCCTGGACATTTAGTGATTTGCTAAGACTGGGTCCTTTAGAGACTCCTGTCTTTTATCAAATACTCCTAGGTTAAAAATCCAAGTTTGTGATAGATATCACCCTTGAAATGAAGAACTTGGACATTTCTCAAAACATTTCAGATAGGATAGACCATCACTTCAGGTCACTTCATTTTAGATATTATTCTGTTCAATGCCATAAAAATCTGCTGTTCACTTTTTATTTAGAAGGACAGTTTTACAATCAGGACAACTTGCCAAGTGAAAACAGGTGTATGTAGATTCAAGTTTTTCTGCAGGGAGCTGGTATTTGATCACATTAATGAAATTCAATGTAATTACAAAATAAGGTTGGATGAAGAAATGCTGAGGGCCTGCCAAATAACAGTACATTAGACAATCATAGTTGAATAATGGCATTGATCTAGAATTAAACAGACCTTCAAAATAGGTGACCATACTTCTTATGCTTATAAACTGGAAACCAATAGCTGGAAGTGTCCTCATCTTTAACTTTTAGCCAAAGCTAATTTCTATGAAGCTACTGGGTGTTACACAAGAGTTGGGAAGTTTTCATTTTCATATTAAACAGTTCTGCAATCCAAATTTTATAGTAATACACTCCACATATAGGAGTAGAATTGTAGTTATTGAATATAATTATTACAAATAAGAAGTTTAGTTAGCATGAGTTAGATAATGTAGGTATTTGGAAGGAAGTAGCTGAAATCTTGGTAACAGAAATATCTTATGCCATGATCCTGTAAAATCCATCTCATTCAATAATTTAGAGTTTTATTTCATTTATGAAATGTCAGTTGGTTGAAGAAATGTTTAGGTATTTGTATTTTCTTCTTTTTTAAAAGCAGCTTTGATATTATATTTTTGTATATTTTATGCTTATAAAGAAGAGAAGCTTCTGATGAATTCTTACCTGAATTTTCATTTTTTGGAAAAATTCTGAGAAGGAAATCAGTGAGCCTGCCATGTATTATTTGATGATTTTTTTTCTCTTACATTTGACTGAATTTTACTGGTAACTTTTCTATTGCTTCATCCTAAAAATGTAATGAGACATAAATCTACCATAGCTATCTTACTATAGCTTAGGCACTTGACAGTAGTACCTCTGTGTTCTGTTTTCCACTGTTACATGTTTATTAGTAAGAAGTTAGTGTTTAATAAATGTGAATAAATAAACTGAATCTTGTGGAAATATTTGTTTGAATCAAACTTGTAGATTTTAATACAGTGAGTATGGAGGTGAAGAATTAATACACCAAATCAATAGAACCGAGAGTCAAAACTATTAAATATTTTAACAGGCTGCAGTCAGTAAAATACAATGCAACAGTGTTAAAAGTAAAATCTTGAATTCACCTTAAAATTGCATTTGTAGAGAATATAGAATACCTGAGAGGTGTGGTTTTATAGCAATTAATCTAAAAGCAATTTGAAGGAGGGGGTGATTCTTTACCACTATTTTAGTGTAGTTAAAAACCCATGCTGTTGTTTAGAAAACACTGTTGAGTAAAGAGTGCTAAGAAGAAATCATCCCACCATATTCTGCATGAGTCAAATCTCATTTGGATTATTGTAGTTACTTTGGGGGGTGGAGTAAAAGTAAAGAGGAGAAAAAGGCAAAAGATAAGGAGGAAAACAAAAAAACTATTAAATTAAGATGGTTACAGGTGAAAACCAGGAGAAGGATGGCTTAGGAAGCTACCTTCTGAGAAAGCTTGGGTTTGCCTGGTATGACCACCTGAAAAATTTAGCCAGAAATGACAGACTGTCAATTACTTTAACAACAATAATAATGTAGAAAAACATATTAACTTTTCCTCTTTGGAGACAGTGTATTAGTCCACATTCATCGGGGCTGGAATGTTCTAGTTTCAAATCTTAGATATATATTTTACTAATTTTATGATCATAAGTAATTTACTTAAATTAGCTGAGTGTTGGCAAAGAAGTATTTTTGTAGGTTAATTAAATTAGACAACGAATTTATGTAACACCTGACACAGGGTAAGCATTCAGTGAATGACACCAGATAGTCATATTTTAATGGTCAAGACGGCAGAACTGCTATCAAGAGGTAGACATTATAGGGAGGCATATTTCACCTGAATACGAAAACATCCTTCAATTATCTATAGCTGAATTTCAAACTTGTGGACTTTTTTTTTTTTTTAAAAAAAACCATTTAGAGAGGATTCCTGCAATTGTAGATTCCTACAACAGTGGTGAGCTAGAGAAAATGTTTCAGTGCCCTATCATCTCTGATTTTATGATTGCCAGATATGTACATGGGCTAATCCTGATAAGAAATTACTTTGAGCCAAAATAATTTATAAATATAAATGCATTTACTTAATACTTTAAGCTTGCTTTTCTTGCTTATACAAGCATAAGAGAGGAAACTGTAAAATGTGAGTTTAAAGTGAGAGGCCACAAGCATGCAATCTGAGTACAGAATAAGACATGGAGAATTTGCTGTCAGTAGACTGTTTAGATTGAGACTTTCCAGATTGGTTGGTGCTGCTACTATACAGGAACAAGAACTACAGACAAATAAGATATCTCTTCCACTTCAGGGAGTGAAATTATAGAGAAGCGGAAAGGATAAAATTAATTTCAACAAGTAATATTTATTGAATATTACTATGTGACTGCCTTCAAAGAGTTTACACTAGAGGCGTAATGGACATATGAGCTGATTGTTGTACTATAAGATTTTGAGTACAAGGGATAGGGTACCCATAAAGAATATTCAAAAAGGATTTCCTGAAAGATAAAGAGTGAGCTCAGTGTTGAAGGATATCATAGAGGAAGCTGAACCAGGAAAGGTCCAGAAGACATAAGATGTATTGAAGTTACAACTGTAGCTTTTAGTCATTTGTAAGCATTGCTTTCCCAACATCTTTGTTTCTTTATATTTTATAAAGTTTACTATGTGAAAAGAAACCATGATATTATGAATCTAAGGCAACCATTTTTCTCCAAATAAAATTTAACCCTGAAGTGGAAAGATGGTGGAAAAATGCCGTGGAAATAGGATCTTGGCATTCTCTGTCCTATTTTGTACAACACATAAAATTGAATAGGTATGAATTTTCAGAGAGGGGCAAATTGATACTATTTTATTAATTATGTTTTTATAACAGAATACAGTTAAATATTTTAATTAATTTATTCATGTTAACTGTGTTTTTCCATGGTTGCTCAGAAACAATTTAAGAAGTAGTTACACAGTTCAGAATATACCTTTCAGCACTATTGCACTGATTTATACTGAATGAATATTATTACACTTTCAGATGGAAAAGAATTTGAAAAATCACAGATCAGGAGAAGCAAGAAGATTTTTTTGTTATTTTTATATAATTATAATATATTTCCAGAGAAATTGAATCAAATCTCAGATTTTTGACTCCTTGTAAATATCAACAGGGAAAAGGAAAACAGTTAATGGGTTAAGGATTAAGATTCTGTATTATTTTTCAATCTTTTGAAACAATTCATTACTTATTTTAAAAGTTATTTTTATTATAAAAGTTATGCTAATTTTAGAAAACCAATAAAGAATAAACAAGATGCAATTATCAAACTTGCTAGAGTTAATAATACCTTGGCTTTATTTTCTTTGTATATATTTTTATATAGTCTGTTATAACTCTCATCAAAAGGTAGTCTAGAGCAGTGGCAAGATCTCTGTAAATGTTAGCTGGAGTTAGTTTTATCTGGGCTGTAACAAGCCCCTTTAGTCTAGCCTCAATAAATATCCCCCCTTAATCATTTAATTCTTTCTTTTTTTTTAGTGCTTTTTATATCATTATTCTAATTTCTTCCTTGGTAACAGCTATAATTCTTAGGGATGATCTCATTTTTCTGTCTTCCATGTGGTCATCTTTCATATTTTTTTCATTTCCTTTTCCTTGTCATCTGCATACTTTCTTGAGATTTCGGCCACATTATTAACCTGATTTTACTGCCTCCAAGTGACTGCACTGTGACTCCCTCCATTCTCTTATTGATTTCCCTTTCATCTCTGCCAAATATGTTTTCATTTTAATCTCTCTTCTCTTACGGATTTCTGCTTCTGTCACATAGAAGCAATATCTTAACTTGGTCTTTTAATTCTCTGAGCCAATAGAATAAACAAAAAATTATTATTCTCAGAAAGTGCTATGATCAGGGACTCAAGGTTCTTTTTGACTTTGCCTCTGCCTACAGTATTTCACTTGTGGGAGCCCCACTATGACACAGAATGTAGTGTATGATTATATACACAACAATGCTCAAAAAATAGTATGTGTACTTTGATTTTCCTGACTGGTATTCACTCACTCTGGTTCTCAGTTCCTTCAAGTTAGTACTCAGTGTACAGTTTTCTCAAACTTGCAATAGGCTGACAGTCAATCACAGCGGTCAGGGGTGCTGCGATTTGTCATCTTCCCCCTATGCTTCATTAATCTTTTTTTCTCTTTCCCGCCCCTAGATGCATTTAATTTTGTTCTTGCAGATGATGCTTATTTTGTTCTTGTTGAATACATGTTATAGACTTTTCATGCTATTGAGGACCCAAATAATATGCTATTTTCTTATGGCTCCTATTATAAATCATTTGATAAAGTATGTTTTTTATCTGTATTTCAGAATGATATCTCCTTCCTTTCCTTTGTTCTGAAAAATTGTGTAACAATTCTGCTTCAAATTATTATTTTGATGTATTCCTATTTACTAATACCTGAATGAGAAGAGATATGTTTACATATGCCACCAGATAGGGGAGTACGGATTATCCATGGTTAGGTTAACTTTCCACTCAGGATCTAGCTGGAGCTCAGATCCTGAGATAGAGACCAAGGATTTGTTTCTTGCTATTAAATGATCATACATCCACTCTAGTCTGAGTGTACTGAGTTAGGATTTTCCTTGTTTGTTGACACTTGAAGCCAAAGAGTACATGAAAAATTATAATCCGCAACATGCATTATTACCAGGTACCTTTGTTCCTCAACCTCCACCAATATCTTCCTTGTGACCAGTTCCTGTGCCACCTACGTTTACTACTATTTTTGTAGAAGTGTTAATAGAAATATAGATGAGGTTACTTCAAAGGTATCCACAACCTTCACATTAAAATATTACCTGTATTTTTTTCTAATGATTTTTTTACAAGCTAAGTTGATGTTAAAAATATCTACAGCATAATGTTAAATGTAAAGCTAGGAAGGAAAGTTTATATAAATATAAATATAAATATAATATATAGTTCTAGTATGGCACTTCTCAATGATTTAATTTAACATAGTGAAAAAGCCTAATGTGTTATTAAAATAGTTAGCAAAGTTATGAAATGTATAATGTACATGTTGCATACCATTTTCTTTGTGCACAAATGCTCCCTGAGGAGATTCAGGGATCCCTTTCCAGACTGTGATTGGCTTGGGATAGCCAGGGTCCATGGTTTTCATTTCTTCACTATATCTCCAATACCTAAACAGGATAAAAACAACAACAACACGTGCATAGGGAAATAAATAATGTATACAAACAGTAATAGCTAACATTTATTAAATCTTTGCTGTGTGCTTAATACTGTTAGCTGTATACCTATTACTGATTTACACAATACTCCTTGGGAAGCTCTGATTTAAATCGCTGGAAAGACAACGGGCATAAAATATTTAATTTCTTTCCTCTCCTGCCTCTATTAAAAGTGAGTATTTATTCAGTCTGATAAATTAATAAAAATGCTAGCTAAGTATATTTTCATTAGCATTTACATTAAAAACGCTAGCTCAGTATCACCAACGTGTGTGTGTGCGTGTGTGTGTGTGCGTGTGTGTGTGTGTGTATCTCAGAGGTCTTCATGAGTTTTTGTTTTTTAATCTTTCCTAGGCAGCAGAACATTTTTTGGAAATAATCTTAAGCAGAATCTTGATTCATTTATTAATTCAGCAAATATTTATTGAACTCCTGTTATGTTCCTGACACTATTGTAGGGCTAACAACATTGAACAAAAGAGATATGGTACAGCTTTCCTCAATCTCACATTTTAGGATATGTGGGGATATATATAGGTAATAAACTAATTTATCAGTAAGTACATACTATGATAGGAGGTGGTAAGACCTATGAAGAAAACAAAGCAGATAAAGTTATCTAGGAATATGGAGAAGCCATTTTAAATTAGTGAACAGAGAGGTCCTCTCTGATATGCTGACATTTGAGCAGAGAACAGAGAGAAGTGAGGAACAACACACATAGTCTTTGGGAGAAGAAAATTTCAGGCAGAGGAACTAGAAATTGAAAATTCCTGTAGCAGGCACATGTTTAGAGTACTTGAGCAGCTACAAGGAGGCTAGGGTGACTAGAATTGAGTTAGTAATGGGGGATAAGATCAGATGTGACCCAGAACCTAAGATTAGTCAGACCTTTACACTTTGGTTTTCCATTATGAGAGATGGGAAGCCAATATACATTTTGAGCAGAGAAGCTTAAAGTTAAGGCTTATTGTTGAAAAGAATACACTGGTTCCTGTGAGTAAAAAATATTGAAGAGGCTAATGCAGGGATACCAGTTGGGATGTCCTTGCAATAATCCTCAGACTAGGAGTCAGCTAGAGAGTTGATGATAATTCAAGGGATTTGGGATATATTTTAAAGGAAGATCCCAAAGGATTTACTAATGGATTGAATGTGGGATTTGAGAGAGAAGGAAGTTGAGTATGACTCAAGAGTTTTGAGGCTGATCCTCTGGAAGAATAACATTGCCACTCAGTAAAATAAGGAAGCAAGGGAAGTTTGGTGTTAGCTACTTTAAATTCAGACATCAAAGTGGAGTTGTTGATGAGGTAATTGGCTATGTCAGTGCAGACTTTAGGGCAGATCTTGACTGGAGTCCTCAGTGTATAGACAGTAACACAAGTAAAAGCAAAGCTCGCCAAGAGTTAGAACTCTCAGGCTCCTATCTCTTCACAGAGAGGCCCTTAAGCCACTCTCACAGAATTCCTAGACTTCCAAAGAACCAACCGCAAACATCCCTACTTTGGATCACTCATTATTGCCCCTATGTTCTAAGAGTAAAATGAGTTTATATCTTGAATGGTCTAAAAAATTGAAAATATGAGGTGCAATCATCAGGAGTTCACAATAATACCACCTATTTTAGGGAAGGCCTAATACTCTATGCATTGTCTTATTTAATCACAACAAACCCATGAGATAGTCATCATTGTCCCCATTTGAGAGAGGAGAATTCTTGGAGGACAATGGATGATAGGCAGATGTATAATCAGATTTGTCTGATTTCAAAAGTATTTACTATTTCCACCATGAGTACAGTTTCCAAATTTATTTGACACTGCCAAATATGTTTTCCAAATTTATTTGACAATGCTTTTTTCCCTCACTAAACATCTATAACTATCTGCTAAAGCTGGTGTTTCACCAATACAGATTTGTGAAATGACATATTTTTTGAATTATCCTTGGGTTTGCCATTTTGCCTGAAGTTAAGAAAAAATAAGTATTTTTCAGTTTGAATATTTCCCTATCCCAGGTCTATGGAAGATCCTTTATCTTCAGAGCTCTGGGATCCTGTACAGAAGGTTTTGCTTTAAATTCCTAGAAACCTCACTTCAGTAACAGTCTGGAATATCAGCACTTCCTCCATCGTCAATGTTCACATGGAAATGAGAAAAAGATTGTTTCAGGAAATATTCTAATCAGTAACGCACAAGGAAGAGTTTATCCAAAAAGGGAAAATGTCACTGGTATTTGTCACAAGTTCTCATCACATCAAACAAAGAGGAGAACATGGCCAGATCTGGAATTGCTCCATGGAGAAACAAAACTGCAATAATGGTGAGGGGGGTCTTTCTGAAGATAATGAAGCAGAATCATTAGTGTATCATGCTATCAATTCTAAAATGCATTTTCTTTCACCTTTTGTTCATGTAAATGTCTGCTTTTAAATTATTTCTTAACATTCCTTTCCCACAGAACATTCTGTGATGAATACAGAATGGTTAATGTAGTTGAGACTGTGCTCATCATCTCAAGATCTGGCCTCCTAAGTAAATATTTCAATGCAGTTTACAGCAATCATATATGTTAACTGCTTCCCACACTTGGGCAAAGAAAGCCTTGTATGAAGAAATAGTCAAATATCTATTTTATGGATCCTAACAAACACATTTTTTCACATTTTATATCCCTAAACATCAGAATGCACCTTACAATCAATACAGTGTCAGTTTAATGGGCGGAGTTTTTCTCTCAATAATAGATTAATGATATATCTCACAATAAATAGCACTTTTAGATGACATAAACTATAACTTAAAGTGAGCTTTTAAGTGCTTACCTAGAAGTTTGGAATAATTCAAAATCCTGAGGACAATGGAATCACATCCTGCAGGTGATTTTAGTAACATTACTATCTGCTTAGAAACCAGGTTAATTTTCTGAGAAGTTGTTATAATATTCTTCATGTAATAACACCTACACTTTATGTAGTGTTTTGTAGCTATAAAGTAAATTTATATACATAGGTTATTTTATTTTATTTCGCTTAAATCCCTCAATAATCTTTTATATTGTATATTATAACGTTCTCTATGATGATAGCCCAACCATAGAGTTAGTATGTATGGTCACTAAGTTTAATCAATGGCAGAGCACTGGGCATTGTATTATTCAAAGATAAATGACTTAGTCACTTTTACTATGTTTGAATGTCGTAGAGTTGAAATTCAAATTCACTCTCTTTGATTCACAGTTAAGTATGTTTTTCCACCATGTTACTGCCGCTGCCATTCCTCCTCGCTCGATGCTCTCGTCCAGACAACTCGTGTTCATTGTTCGGGTAGTTTTCCTCCCTCCCTTTTTCTATTCACTCCTAGATCTCCATTCACCACCAATATTGTTTTGAGCACCTATATTATATGCCGGACACGTAAGACTCAGAAGGATCACTTTTCAAGAAAATATTGATGGAATGTAAATTTTATTACATTCTCTTGTAAGAAGATAATTCTGCTCTGAATTTGTCTAAATAAAAGCATTTTTCCTTCTCCTAGCAGATAATGCAAAGCGATAACTTGGGATTATTTCACAATTTTTGAAAAACTCAACATAGGCTTGAACCCTCAGGTTGTCTGTTGTTGATCAGCTTTTATATATATCCAGTAAACCTGAATGTGATTAGAACTATCTAACTATATTCAGTGCTATCTTATAAAAGGTTCAGAGGCTTATTCATAAATATTAAGTTTATATTTTAATTTCTAACATATTTGAACATACTTCAACGTCACCAAAAATCTCATCCCACTGAATTTTTCCTCCCTGAAAAATAAGCTTATTGATTCATTGAGAAGTAAATTAGCACATTCATATTGGAACACTGTAAATAAACCATTCGAGGGGTTTAAAATTTAGATATTATAGTGGAAAAAATTTGAAATTTTGTACATAAAAGTCAGTAAATGATAAAGGCTATAATATATGAACCTTTTATCTTTTTATTCTGATTTATCAGTTATCTATACAGTAGAATTTTGACTTTAATCAGATTTTTTTGAGAGACGCATTCTTAATGCTTCAAAATCTCATTCTGCAGAAACATTCTTAAAAATGCAACAGAATAGAAAATATCAATTTTAACTGTATTATTGGATGATTTAAAAACCTATACATTAAGTAATTACTTCATAAACACACAACTTAAGCTGGAGGAAATAAATGTATTTTTCTATTTCACTATTAGTGATACTGATAAAAAAACCAAAATGGGTCTAAATTTTGGTATTTCTATTGGAAAATATCTTAAATTCTCAACAGTTAAGCTTAGAGTGAAATGTGGCAATAGCATCTTAGACACATTTGTGAGAAGATGCTGAGGGATGATTTAGAAACATAGCATTTTAAGCTAAATGCTACAAAGATCAAAATGCATCCAAGTACCAAATTGTAGTGTATTAAGAAAAGGGCAAGTAGGAATCTGAGGCAATGAGTTCCATACTGTATATGAAACAGTGAAAGAGTAGATATTTTAGTCTGAATTTACAGATCTATTTAAAGAATCATCATTTCATCTACTCTCTTTAGCTATCTCTACACTTAGAAGATTTCATGTGGTCCCGTTTTTAATACCATTTATATATCAATACCTCTGAAATCTGTGCCTCCAACTGACCTTTCCACTAAGATGCAAACTCAATTATCCAACTACCTACTTGACTTCTCCACTTGGTATATAAATAGGCACCTCAATCCAAACATGGACATTTCAATCTCTTAATGCCCTTTTCCCAATATTCTTTCCCCCGGCTGCTCTATCTCCAGGACTGGCACTACCTACTTACTTATTCAGGTGAAAAACCTAGAAGTTGCCTTCGATTTGTTTTGTTCCTCACCCCTAAATCCAAGCCATAAGAACAATTTGTTATGATCATATTCAGAACGTATCCTGCACCCATCCACTTTGTCCATCTCCACTGCTACCATCGTGTCTTCCTGTACTCCCTCAGCAGCTTCCCAAGAACCCTCCTTGCTTTCACTTCTGAAGTTCACCCTTCACACAGAAGCCAGAATGATCTTTGTGAATACATATAAGATCATGTCTCTTTCCTGTCAAAAACCCTCCAATGCCTTTCCACTGTACTTAGAATAAAATCCAAAGTCTGTGCCATGGACTACAGGGGCCTGTGTGATCTGGTTCCTGTTTACCTGTTTGACCTCTTCCACCATTTAATCACTGTGATCTAGCAACCAAGCTTTTTTTCTGTTTTTGAACAATCCAACTTCACTCCTACATTATTGCCTTTGCACGAATATTTCATCCACCTATAACACACTGTTCTTTCTGAATAGCTTCCTATTTCCTGTATCTGGCTGAAACTTCTCCCTGATTAAATCCCCACTCAGGTGTCTCCTTCACAAGTGAGGCCTTCCCGACTTCCACACTAACTTCCCAACCAGTCCTTACCACCCATGAGTCTGTACTGCATTATCACCTTGTTTTATTTCTTTGTAGCATTTCTCATTATGAAAATTATCAGGGTCATCTATTTGTTTAGTGTTTATTATTTGTCTCCCCCAACAGAATCTAAGTGCCATGACAGCAGGAGCCTTGTAATCTTCTCTACTACTTTATCTTTACTACCTAGCACATATCACATAGTTTGTGCTCAAAAATTAATTTTTGAATGAACAAATGAGGGCTAGGGCAGGATCAATGCAGAAATCTTAAGGAAGCAGGCATTAGAGCTGTTGAGAATGGAACGGGCTGCCTCATGTTCACACTGTCACTTCAGGCAGTTAGGCAGACAGGGATGGATACTGGTGGGCTGTAATTGAAGGTGTCTGGATTTTGGTAGGAAGTGAACAACACACAGGGCTGACATATGGCAGGACTTGGCCCAAATCTAATTTAAAGATGTGTTTTGTTTGTCTAGCAAATTATTTTAAATGATCCTGATTTTGAATGCAAAATCTAGTGTTTGCAACTTTCCAGCTTACAACAGTATCCATCACTCCCTATTGCCTTAGATATTACTGCTCTGCCCACTAGTATATATGCTATTCACTCGATCCCTTTAAAGAAGTTGAATTTTTACACTTGTACTAGATACTCTCTAAAATCCCAACTGCTCTTAGCCTTAGAGAAATAGAAAACTGTCAACACAATTTATTTCCTTTTTTTAAAGCATAAAAGTGGCAGTGGAAGAAGAGAGAAGAAATAAGTAAGGAAAATAAATTCTCATATAAGTGACAATTGAATTGTTGTTTGTATGTTTGAGTTAGATAATTTAATATCTTTTCCATCTACTTTTAAATCTAGAATTAATGTATTGATAAATTCTGTGACTCTGGAATTATATAATTATACAAATATGAAGTGATCTCTTTATAAAACATCTATAACTCATGACATCTTATATAAGATCGCATATATGGAAATTACTTGGAATCCTGCTTTCAGTATCTTTAAAACCTATAAAACCACAGTTATTTAAAAAGAACTTAAAAATAATAAAAGCATTTTTATACATTTTGCTATATTTGGCATGCAGCTTTTCAAGTAGGAAGCAAATGGACTAAAAACCCTTTTCCCACTTACTATAGTCTTTATTCTATTATAAATTTGATATCTAACTTACATTGATTTCACTGGTTTGAGGCAGCCTACACTTGGTCTCTAAACTTAAATTTTCCAGTAAGTGCTACATTTTTAGAATGGAAACATTTTAAAAGTAATTCCTGCATATGTGGGAAAAAGGGCTATCTGATAATGAAATGGCAGTTTCTATTATCATCTATGAAACTCTAATTAAAACTGTTATATGAAAGCTAAGCTTTCATTTTCTGTCCCCTAGCAGCTAACTTCTCCAAAGTGACTCCTTGAACTTTCATGTCTACCTCTGTCTGAGGGGGGAAAAAAGTGTAACCCCGTATTGTACCTAGTCCCGAAAGAGTACATTCAAGCAATTAAAACCAGCTGGGGAATTTAACAACCTTAGGGTTATAACATTTTAAAGAATATGTCATAAGTCTGCAGATTTATTTTATTAGTGGTCACTATGCTGCAGCAATAAAGTCCTTCATTCCTTTTTCATACTCTATTATACTTACATCCTGTTGAGTCATTATACTTTTTGTGGTTGTAAGGGCATCTTTTCCTTTAATCAAACTTTTATTGGATGAATCTTTTCTGCTTGTGATTTAGTAAGAAACATTGTAGCAAAGCCCTAGTTTTATAATAGTGAATTAAAATCTATGAACATTTTGCTTTAGAAATATATAGAAATATGATGTATATAAAATTAGTAATAATGAATTTAAAAGTATACATTCTTATCTATGGAGGCCAATGATAGGATCTTTTTGCTCACAGATAAAGCTCAATATTAGAAACAATTTGCAATTAAAAATTGTAAATTTCAAAATAAACGCAGTTTATATCCTTACTTATTTTTCTCCTGAAGTTGGAGACATTTTATAGGCTTATTTTATGCAAAGGAGGCAAACTCAAGACTGGCATGTTGGACATTAAAACCTGTTCTTCCTATGTGTGTGTTTTTAAACAATTAACTTGCAAAAGGCAATACAATTGCCTACTTAATCTGTTCTATAACACAAACCAGTGAAGACAACTTATGAGTTTCACGTTGTGACTCAGCTAGTAATAGCGTAATTAAATTTTGATTTTTTTATCTTTATTACTTTTCTTACTTAATATTTATTTAAATTAATAAAAGTATAGCCTTCAATTCACATATATTTTATAGGTAATATCTGTCAAAAAGTGGACAGAAGTGGAGCTATGTATACCTAGTAGCTACTGTAAATTATAAGACTAACAATTCTCTTTCATTTTATTAACCCTCTTAGCAATGTTGCAAAAGGAAAATAAAGTAAGAGAGAGTAAAACAGTTGGGAAGGAATATTATGCTTTAAGCTAAAAGTATTTAGCCCAGTGATAGTTTGGCTATATATAGTTTATAACATCTGCTTGCTGGTATCTAAATAAACAACTTCTTAAGAAATAGAACCCGTGACTAAACTGAAATTATTTGAAAATGTTCACAATTAACTGTGTGCAAAGTGCAAAAATTTAACTTTGAACGTGAAAACACACACACAAAAAACTGTGCTAAAAGGTTTTTTTCCCTAAATAAAGTAAGTAAAGTTACAAGAAAATGCACTGCAAGGATGCAGATATACAATGCCTACACAGCTTTACAGGCATGTTAAGATTATGGGGAAAAGAGAAAATATATATAATTCATAAGAAAGTCACATTAATTGAGTACATTAGAGGAAGATTTATTTAAATATTATTTAAAATATATTTTAGAAATATTTTCAATTGCATTAACTCGGGTTTATATTAACACAGATTTTTCATCAACAAAACATGTCTATAACAGACTAGAAATGTTGACTTCTCTAAACATTAGTTAACTGTTTTCCTCATGTGAAGTGTGTACTGACCTGTCCCCCTTGAAGAAATAGGTTTTCCCAACGTCCTCCCACCAAATAGCTGAATCAATACCATGAGGGGGAATTCCACTTCCAAGAGTAATCAAGTCATGAGGGTAACCAGGTTGAAGAGTTGTGTCCTTGAACACCCAATATTTGTTACCTGTATGAGATAAGTGCAAATGCAGAATATATTAATTTAATGTCAGAAATTAGAATATATCTACTAACACAATGTATTTAAAATTATTATAATTAAATCCTTGAAATAAGTTAGTAGCTGTCAATCTGGAATATTGATGCTAATCTTGAAATATTAATGTTATTTTCAAAAGTGGATACAATGAGTAACTACTTAATAATACAACCAAAATGTGTGAGTTAGTTGAAAAAGTAAAATAGATCTACAACTAAGCCATAAAGAAACAATTCTGAGTCAAGGAGCAAAGATTCTTCCCCTAGAAATTAGAGGACCTATTTTTGTTCAAGACTAAATCATTCCTGTATTTTGTGCAACGTGTATGCCGTCAGATTGCTTTAGTGATTATAACCTTTACGCTAGTGAAATACTTCCTCTGGGCTGATTCTTCCTTTTATTACATAAATGCTCACAGTCTCTCTAGTCTTATAAAGTCACCCTCCTTTGACCTCATGCCCTCTTCTAGCTGTAACACTATTCCTCTCTTCAAGCATGGTAACTGAGGGGTGGAAAATTTTAACCCTAAACCTGTCCAGAATTTCTGGAGCACAATGATAATAAAAAGCAGACCAACTTTAGTCAGTTTTATTGCTGTTTGACAATTCTCTACAGACAACACACTTCCTCATGCCCTCCCTATGCCCCTTGAAGACTGCACCCACCACGTCCCTCTGTGGTGCCTATCCAATAGTCTGCAACCATTTCTCACTCTGCTGAAAGTTGATCTCATACCTAAGGTCCACTTAAACCTTTTGTTCTGGAGTCACCAGTGCCCTCCAATTAAACAATCCTTTACCCTTGTCTATTGACACAATTGACCAGTTAAAGTACCTTCCTGCCTGAGCTGCAAGAAAATCATTTTCTTTTGGTTTCTCTTTTTGTTCTCTAGCTGCTCCTTTCTGGGCTTATTTTATTTTACTCAGTCCTTGAATGTTGATGTTTCCCAAGACTCTATTCTCTGCTCTCTTCTCTTCTTATTCTACATCTGGAGGAGTCACAAACTCAATACCTACAAGGGCTGGGTAGGGATGATAGGAATGGAGTATCTCCACTAATATTGAGATACTTACAAACAAGTTGGTAAATATCCACTGTCCTAAATGCCTATATCCTCTGCCCCCCTTCCCTGGGTCTCCTGACTCTTTCTATGACAAGCATCCTTTTGGATAATTGCCTGGGATTAAGATCTAGCAAAGTAAGGTGCTTCTATGCCCTTTCTAATTGATGTAAGACCCTTACTTATTTCTACATTATTTCAAAACTATCCATAGATAAGGACTATGATAAACTGCAGCATTCATGTAACACCTAAGGGTACTCAAAAAAAAAAATTAAAACAATGTGCTGCCCTAAAATAACAACAAACAAACAAACAAACCAAAAAATCCCACATCTTCAGGCTGAATTTAGTTAGGAGTCTCTAGATTGTAACCATGGGTAATCTCATTTACTCTAGGACTTTCAACTACCATTTGATATCACTTAAATTAAAACAACATTTATTGAATATCTTTAGTATCCCAAGTATCATATTAGGTACAAGGATACTAAATGACCAGGACAGATCTGATCACTACCCTGATCATCCCACATGCCAGCAGAAGAGACAGATGAAAACCAAATACACACACATATAATTGTAGTAATTGAATGCTGTGAAGAAAACATACCAGGGATTGAGAAAAAGAAAATAAAGGGAACTTACTTTAAGGAAAAAGGTCAGAGAAAACCTCTCTGATGAAATAACATCTAAAGAAAGGGAAGAAAATAACTATACCAAGAATGTCCGGAAGAGCATTCAGAGCAGAGGAGACTTTGGTACAACCAATGAATTGAAAGAATATCAGTGGATTGTACTTAGGAGGGAAAGTGGAACCGAAAACCAATATAATGGGTTTGAATCTTATTTTGAATGCACTGGGAAGCCATCAAAGAGATTAAATTAACGGAGGGATGTGATTGGTTTTATATTTTCGGACGATGATTTTTGGTCTTTTGTGAAAAATGGATTATAAAGGGAAAAATGGAAATGAGAGGACCTGCCAAGGGACTTTTGCAAGAATTAATTAATCACTTGAATAATTCACTCAACAATTTACTTAGCAAATGTACCAGGCACTGTTGTAGGCACCAGAGATATAGCAGGGAACAAGAAGCACAACATCTCTATCTCATGACACGTAGATTCTAGTGAGTGGGTATGGGAAAATCAATCTTAAATAAGCAAACAAGTAAATGAAGATAACTTCAGAGAGCGAAGTGCTATAAAGTAGAAAAAGAAAAAAGGACAATAATGTGAAAGTGATGGGATTGGGGCTACTTTGTATAGGACACAAGAAAGATTTTTCCACTCAATTATGATTGATATAATTCAAAAAAGCCAGCCCAGGGAAGACTGTTTGAGGTGGAGGAAACATCGAGAATGAATGGCTAGAAGAGTGTGATTGGAATTTACAGTAAGGATAGAACTGAGGATCATGTAACCTTTGCAGGAGTTTGAACTTTATTCTAAATGAAAGAAGATGTCATTGAATAGTCAAATAAAAAAGTTCTTTGATAGTGGTTTGGACTAAAGTGGCAGAAATGGAGGTAGAAAGGAGAAAATGGAATCATGATGTATTCTGGGGATGGCATTGATTGGCAATGCTGAGGAATTCACCAAGGAGAATAAGATAAAAATAATATCTAGGATAATCCTCAAGTTCTTGCTTGAGTAGATGAAAGAATAATGGTGTCTTATTTAATAAGACAAAGAGGACTGGAGGTGGCTGAGCCATTGGGGGTTTAAATCAAGAGTCTGAGGTGTCAGGGAGATATTGACATAAAGAAGTCATGTAGGCAACTGGATATGTCAGTCTGAAGGTAATAATTTGTAAGATACAAGCAAAAATGTGGTATTTACTAATTTAGGATTTGGTGAGATGATCCTGGGAAGGATAGATAGATAAGATAAAGAGAAACCAGAACCAGGCTTCTAGAAACCTGCGACCCTTACAAAACATCACATAAAGGAAGAAGGAAGAGGAAGCAAGTGAGGAGGAGGAGCAAGAGGCACTGATGAGACTAAAGTAAAAGAAAACTTCAGAAGCCAAACAGAAAATAGAGTGGTCAATTTCTAGTCCAAATATCTCTTGAATGCCAAACAATATATATAGTTACCTATTGGGATTTTCTACGAAGTTGACTCAAAAGTCCAAATTTGAACTCATTAAAAGACCTTTCTTTCTTCTTATTTTACCTTTTTGGGTGGTCAGCATACTAGTTACTCTGTGGCTCACATCAGAACACTTCCTGTTCATTATTTTTCATACTTAATGGATCATTACATTCAGCTAATTTGAATTCTTGACTCACTTGAACCTGTCCCCTGAAGTCTATTCTTATTGCTGCTGGTACTAGGGATGCCTTTCCATCACGCCTTATAAAGGTAATTGCTTTGTCCACAAGCCTAAGGTAGGTCTCATTGTTTTCTGTAACCTCTCTCTATACTCCAAGCCTAGAGCCAGTCAAAATACTGCAGTGCAAGCTCTGGAGATAAGGCTTGGTCAGATGAGCAAGATGAGCAGAGCCATCCATGCCTCTCTCAGGAATACTGAGAGACTTTTCCACTCAGCAGGGGGAACTGACTATTCATTATGAGGCCTGAGAAGCCATGATGGTCACAGGCAAGCAGACACTATGAGGAGGCAGAAACGGAATAGGAGAGATGGACTGAAAGACAAAGCAGACTGCAAAGAGCAAAGCAATGAATGGAGGAGAGACCAGGAGCCCTACCAGAGAGATGGCAAGCACAGCCAGTTCCCCAGCTGTATGGGTTCCTGTTACATACCCACTCCTTACCATAAGTTTCCCATAAGCTCAATTGACCTGACTGGGTTTATTTTTCTTTTAACCGAATGAGACTGTTCAACATAAATTTGTGAACATCCAAACATCACATGAGATATTAGGTGCATGTGAGCCCAAGTCTGTTGGCCAGCGTCCTGGCTTTTAGCCAATGTACCATGCTGTCTTCCAGCCACGTGCCTTCAGAGTAACCCTTTTATTTTCTGGTTTGCATTATTCCCACAGTTTTCTTTCTTATCTCCCTGCCTCCAGTCTGTTTCCCTTTTATCTATCTTCCACAAAATTGTCATTAAAGGGATTCCTTTAAAATGCATACTTGATTTTTGCCTCTCTTTTGTTTAAATTTTTCGGTGGTTTCTCATTGCATTCAGGATAAAGCCCAAATTCATACATATATCATTTCAAGTTTCCTTTCAATATGGGTCTTTTATCTAATCTATATTCCATTTATCTCCCTTTCTGAAAAACTAGGATGACTCTTTCAAAACTTAGCTTAGCATTTCTCTGGAAAGCATTTCCTATCTGGGCAAGGTGGGCATCTTATACTGCCAGAGTACCTCGCTTTTACCTTTATCATATTACGTAGTACACTGTGCTTTAATTAATAAGAAGCCTGCCACCCACTCTAGGCTGTGAGCAACTTGAGGAAAAACATTATATCAAACACACTATTTTCCTGTAGCACCTAATATGTAATGCCTGAAAAGTAATAGGTGCTTAATAAATAGCTATTGATGCCAAGAACCATGAATAATCAAATATAGGATCAAAATTTAACAAAAAGGGACAATAAAGGCTACATAAATAACATTGTGGGCATTAGTCTGAAATCTTGTTAACAGAGCAGGAAAAATGAATTTTATAACCACTAGCGAGTCTGAGAAAATATAAAGGCATGCCCTAGTATTGTGTTGGAAAACCATTTATTTAAGTGATTATATTTAACTGTGGGTTGGGAAATATTGTCATAAAAATACACACCTATCCTGAGCCTTTGTTTAATCTGAATATTTTATATTAAAAAAAGAAACTTCACCCCAAAGGTCCAGATCACTTCCTTGCCAGAGTCAGTGAGATGGAAAACCCAGAGAGCTGTTTCACAGCATGCTCTATATTTTAGTCATATCTCTGTGGCATTTAAAATAGAAAGTCTTAAAGCAATAGAAGAAAAAGAAAGTCCTGCTCTGTTGGCCTATACCTCAGTGACTTATTACATCCTTTCTTTTCATTTCGTTTTTAATTGGGAAGGGGTATATAGTTTCCATGCCTCCCATGCTAGCTATTTAGAGCAAATCTTTTATCAGCTCAACTCAGTCGGTTGTCCCTTTCAAGCAGAAATACTCTGGTATGCTTTAGAATACTTCCCTTTTCAGTTCCTAAACTTCATCATTTGCATGACAATTTCTTTAAACTTTTTCCAGGCTTTTTTCCAGGGATTACACTAGGCTCATCAGTACCCAGGACACCCTGGCGCATGCAGCAGGAGGAAATGTTCACAGACATTTAGTTTGTATGTTGTCCAGGTGTCTCAGGAGCGGATAATGCGTGAAAAAAGAAAAGGTGTTACAGTTCCTCCAGGAAACCCTATTACTTATTAAAAAACTGTTTTTTAAAAACTACATTTTAGAAATATTTTCCTATACTGTTAGTCTAGTGTTTTCCATAAATAAAAGGGAGAAATAATTAGTCTTTCACTTTTAATGATAAAGGCCTTTTATAAAAGATCTTGATTAGATTTTTTTTCTGTTAGGAATAAACACCAAGTAATTTTAAACAAAAAATGCACTTGTATTCCCTTTAAAAAACAAAGCAAAACAGAAAACTTATCAGCAAACATTTGCTGTAAAGTTGTATGATGGAATCCCAGCACTTACTACACAAAAAATTAAGAAAGACACCACCTTATTTGCTGAGCGTTTGCAGCATAGAATTCAAGAAAATAACTCAATGATAATTATGAGTGGTAACATTTAATTTTCTGAGTGTTTACTAATAAAATACAATTATACAATTCCATTTGTGTCGAGGAAAGATACAAAACTTCACATGACAAAACTGAAGTGACTTTGTTTCTATTTTTTAGTTTTTGAGGAAGTATGTAGATTCATATTAAACTCATTTTATTTTACATATGACAGGTGGGTTTTTAACCACCATCAGACAGTCTGGTTCTCAAGGAAAATATTACCTCTTTGGCAGAATAAAAGCATTCACTGCATTTCATATAAGCTTGACATATTCTGGAGCAAGTGGAAAAAACTAGTCCTTACTGACACTGTACTTGGCAGAATGCAGAGGAAAATATCAACAAGTCAGTTTAAGACAGGAGGCTTTATAAATAGAAAGGATAATCTTGAAGAATGTTTAGAATTGAAGAGAAATTTATAGATCATCTATTGCAGTGATTTTCAATGATATTCACCCATCCATCCATCTATTCATATCTGTTTATTAAGAACCTATTATAGCCAGTCACTGAACTAGGAGATGCAGATATACCAATGAAGGCAACACAAGAGGTTCCTGCCCCTGTGGAGCTGATAGACTAGCAGAGAAGATAGATACTAAACAAATAATCCCAGAAAGAATTTTAAAATTAAATGCTATTCCTATCAAGAAACATATAGTGTCTAATAGCATTTTTTTTTTAATCAAAAGAACAATGCCTACTCTGGAGTCTAAGATTCCCACTTGTTTTCATAACACCTTTGAACTGAGCCAGTGTTACTGATGGGAGTGCATTATACAGTTCAGATGTACTGGATCAGAAAAATGGTTAAGAATACAGCCTAATGCCTTCCTTTATTTTACAGATCAAAGAAGTGGCATGCCTAAAACCACACAACCAATTGCTAATAGATTTGTATTATAGCCTAGGTCTTTTGATTCAATGCTTACCTTACTATCCCAAATTGACTCTCAGAAAAGAACAAATTCACACTCTGGCTTTCAGAATTGCTAATGATTTCCTGCTTCCTTCCCCCTTCATCAACTAATCACTCAACATTTATTCATAGAAGCATTTTTTAATTAATCCACTGCATTCTGCTCATAATTGTGCATTGTATCGTGAGCAATCAGATACCCTTTGTGTCTTACTACTAAAAAAATTTTTTTTAATCAACTGTATTTTTATCTCTTCAAAACTACTTACACATTTATATTTTGTGTCTTCTATTACAATAGTGGTCAGTAAACTAGGATCACTAGTTGCTGCCTGTCTTTGTAAATAACATTTTACCAGAAAATAGCCACATGTGTTAATTTACGTTGTCTATGGCTGCTTTCACCCTACAATGACACAGTTTAGTAGTTATGTTAGAGACCATATGACCTGCCAAGCAGAAAGTATTTACTATGTGGTCTTTTACAGAAAAGATGAGAAAACAAATTTCTTAATGGTTGGATTTTCTATGTAACACAGAAATCTGCACTTAGAATACTCAGTACCTATTGTTTATTGGGCTGATTGCTGTTCAACATTTATATATTCTTTGAGAACACTTCAAGGAATTGAAAAAAATGTCATAAAGAATTAGTATCTTCTTTGTAAGATTCTGCGGTTTAGTGGAACATTCAATAGCTTTGAAGTCAGAACTATGGGGTCATAATTACCAGCTGTGGGATCCTGGGCAAGTCATAAATCTGAGCTTTCCTTTTCTAATGCTAACTTAACTCTCATTCAGAGTTCTGGAAATAATGAGAGATCAAATATTCCCACACTGTACCTGGCTCATGATGTCCCATAAATGGTAATTATTATTATTATTATCATTATAATAATATAACACAATATTCCACTAATCAAATTTGCTTACCATCTACTCTAACAAATAAATAATGCCAACAATAAATGCTTAAGTACACTGATCTATGTTAGTGCTTATTATTTGGAATATATTTTAATTTCTATATTGTTTATAGATAGGTTGCTCAGGAAATTTGAATAAATGCCCAACTCTGGAGGTCACAGGACTTTCTGTTACCAGCATTTATTTTCCAGATTCCACAATATAATCTAGTAAGCAGAGAATTTTGAAGGCTTATGCAAATGTGGTAGCCATTGAAGTGCACAGCTCAGATCTTCCTTTAAGAGGTAACTTGCCATCAGCTGAGTGCCTTTGGATCTGATGCATCAGTTGGGCCAAGGCTTTGTTCTTCAGCAGCCTCTAGCCAAAGACTGAGCCCAGCAGAGTACTAGAGCCTGGTCATTTCTGCTCTATGTGAGAGTTCTCTAACAGGCAGTCTTTACTCTAGAGTTTGACATTGGGTTCACCAAGCCTCTGTCATCTGTAGCACAGTCCTAGGCTCTCCGGCTAGTCCTGCCTTCTCCCCCTTAATCTCTCACAAATTTACCTCTCTCCTTGACAAACCTCTAGACCCCCTGACTTTGTCTCAGTGTTTGCTTCCTGGGGAACTCAAAATGTCATAGCAAATAAAAGGATGTGATAAAAATTTCTGAAAATGAGGAAAACTTTTAGACACAAAAATAATATTGATGAGAAAATACTGTAGTTTGACATATAAATAAAAAATAGCCGTAATAAAAATATACCATAGACTTATTGAATCCTGATAATAAGTAGAGATATATAATCAATGGAGAGTGTCAAATATTAAATATTTGGACCTTTGGTTTAGATGGGCACTTCATTTTAATATATAATAAAAATAGTAATATTATAATTCTCTGAATATTTATAATTCAAGAAAATGGCACTATTCACAGGGTCTAAATCTATTTTCCTGTGTACCAAAGCCACTGAAAGTAAATTCCTTAATTTAATATAGCTCTTTAGACATCAATTTTCCATTACATCCTATAAAGAAATAAGTAATCACTGCACTTGCCTATTTATAGTGAAATATCTCTTTTAGGTTATCTATTTATTGTACTATGTAAGAAGTGATATATTTCTACCTCAAATGAACTTCATTAACACTTCTTAAGCCTTTCAAGAAAAACGATTTGTAAGTAGCATCAAGAAACTGGTTTGTGAGTATTTATTTGAAATAACGATTCAAGCTATATAAACCATTTCTTAAACAAACAATTCTTTTCTTTGCCATTTTCCAGCGCTACATATTTTAAACAACTCCTCTCCTTTGATACTCATCTTTTGTATGCCTTTCTTATTCTGAATCTTTATTATGCTCTTCTTTTCTGCCTCATATGTTTTAGTTTCCATTCTATAAGCGATTTTGCCTCTTGAAATGAAACTGTCAAACAGGGTGATAAGTACTACTTAAAGTTACTAAGTGATAGCAACAGCATGAATTTTGAGACAACCTTTTTCAACTATTTGATTTTGACTGTTAATGATTTTGACAACACTAGCAGCTGCATTCTGAAACTCATTTCCAATTTCTGAAGGAGACTGCACCAGCTCAATTTTGAACATAACTTTTTTGATATTATCTCATAACCATTCAGTCTTAACATGACTAGTAATTTGAGAATGTAAACATTTGGCTTGATTAGCTTGTAAAATGTTGCTCTATTATATTGAATATACCTGATAGTGATAGAAAGACAGCAGACTAACACAAAGTGTGTAGTACATTCAGTTGCTGGAGAAAAGTATATCATTTCCTTGAGGTGTGATGCATTTTATATTTATGAATCTCTCTAAATAAGATTTAATTAGTTTCTAACTCTACTGTTGTTAAATCCTAGAACTTTAACTTAGAGGGGAAGTTGCTGGGGAATGAGGTGTCTGTGCTATGAAGGCACACTCCACTTGATAATCAGTGGGCTCAACTAAGGAACTAAAAGTAGGATAGCATTTATTTTGAAGCTCACAATAAACATGCTTTGGAATAATGAAGGAATTCAATTCTACTACCCATAGTTACAAGCATATTTAAATTTATGAAGTATGTGCATAAACTATTCCAACATAAATTGATGTGCTTAGTAAAGCTTGTTGTAAAAAAAACACAAACAGGTTGGGCACGGCGGCTCACACCTGTAATCCTAGCACTTTGGGAGGCTGAGACAGGAGGACTGCTTGAGGCCAATAGCTCGAGACCTGCCTGAGCAACATGGTGAGACCTTGTCTCTACAAAACATAGAAAAATTAGCTGGGCATGGCGGCATGGGCCTGTAGTCCCAGCTACTTGGGAGGCTGAGGCAGGAGGATTGCCTGAGCCCAGGAGTTTGAGACTGCAGTGAGCTATGATGATGCCACTGCATTCTAGCCCAGGCAACAGAGCAAGACTCTATCAAAACAAAACAAAACAGAAACAAAAAAACCCAAAAAACAAACAAAAATACCAAACAGTTTTATTGTGGTATAATTGACATTCAATAAATAGCACATATTTAATGTGTATGATTTACTAAGTTTTGACATATGTATATACCTGTAAAGTATCGGCATAATCAAGTTAATGAACAGTTCACCATCCTGAGAAGTTTCTCATGCTCCTCTGTATACCTTTCTGTCCAACTCTCACCTGTCCCCAAGCAACCACTGAGGCACTTTCTATCACTATAGACCAGTTTGCATTTTCTAGAATTTCATATGAATGCTACAATATAGTATGTATTCTTGTTTTATCTGAATTCTTTCACTCAGCAAAATTATTTTAAGCTTCATCCATGTTGTAGTATGAGTCAGTAGTTCATTCTTTTTATTGTTGAGTAGTATTCCATTATATGAATATACCACACTTTGTTTATCCATTCACTTGCTAAGGATATCTGAATTGTTTCCACTTTTGTGTTATTAAAAATACAGCTGTTCTGAATATTCAGGTAGAAGTCTTAGATTAGACAAGTTTTCATTTTTCTTGGGAAAATACTTAGGAGTATAATGACTGGATCATACAGTAGCTGTATATTGAACTTTAAAAGAAACTGCCAAACTGTACACTAGAAAGAGTGTACAATTTTATATTCCTATCAGCAGTATATGAGAGTTCCAGTTCCTTCACAATCCTGCCAACACTTGGTATAGTCAGTCTTTAATTTTAGCCATTCTAACAGGTACGTAGTTGTATCTTCTTGTGGTTTTATGTTACATTTCCCTCATGACTAATAATGTTAAAGATGTTAAGCATCTTTTCATATGCTTATTTGCAATCTATATTATCCTTGGTGAAATTTTTGTTCAAAATCTTTGCTCATTTTTATTGAGTTGCTTGATGTCTTTTTATTGAGTTTTGAGTGTTATTTATATATTCTGAATACAAATACTTCATCATATACTTGATTTGAAAATAATGTATCCTGGTTTGCAACATGTCTTTTTATTATCTTAAAAGTGGCTTTGAAGAGTAGAAATTTTTAATTTTGATGAAGTCCAATTTATCAATTTTTCTTTTATGGATTGTGATGTTGGTATCATATCTGAGAAATTTTTCCATAGACCAAAGTCACAAGTATTTGTCTCCTATTTTCTTCCTAGAAGTTTTATAGTTTTAGTTCTTACATTTAGGCTAGCACCATTTTAAGTTAATTTTCATATATGGTGCAGGGTGTGGATTGGAATTTAACTTCTTGCATATGGATAGCCAATGGTTCTGGCACCATTTGTTGAAAAGCCTATGTTTTTGTCCCTGAATTTCCTTTGTACCTTTGTCAAAAATTACTTGCCCATTTATGTTTGGAGTCTATTCCTGGACTCTTCTGTCCCAATGACCTATTTTTTTCTATCTTTACGCCAATGCCACACCATCTTGATTATTGTAGCTTTAGATAAGACTTGAAATTAAGTAGAGTTTTTAAAGTGGCTTTATCTATACTAGGTCTTTTATATTTGCATATGAATTTTGAATCAGCTTGACCATTACTACAAAAAAGCCTGCAAGAATTTTGGTTGGGATTGCACTGAATTAATAGATAAATCCAGTGAGATTTGGCATTGTAGTAATGCTGAGTTCTCTGACCCACGAATAAGGTATACTCATCCAGTTATTTAAGTCTTTTTTACTTTCATTTAGCAAAGTTTTGTACTTTTCAATGTACAAATCATACACACTTTTTGTGGATTGATCTCTCAGTTTTTGATATTTTTGGATGCATGTAAATGGTTTTTAACTTTAAAATTTCATTTCCTAATTATTTCTTGCTGGTATGAGATAGGAAACAATTCTCCACAGGCTTCTTGCTTTTCAGTGTGTCTCGTGAGTTGAGGCACTGACTGCCTTTGTTCTGGAATCCATTTCCACAGATATTTATATAACAAACAATTTTCGATTATAGACACTGTGTCTCCCTCCACAGCAAAGGAACGATTTGTTTACTGTCCAGTATAATAAAGAAAATGTCTTTCTTCAAGGAAAAATTTAGGCAGGCCTACTGCTCATTGTAGAAAATTTAGGTTCTTTAAGTTTGCAGTTTCTTTCCTGCAATGAAACTGATTACGTGTAAGGTGTCATCTGGCCCTCTTTGCATCAAATTTTGAGAATTGGGGTTCAGGGAACAAGTACAGATGGCCAAGTACAAGCACAGATGCTGGCTACAGCTTTTGTTTCTGTCCTTTTCTCTGACTCAGGAGTCTTGTGTCTTCTGCCAGCAACCATAAACATGAGGCAGACTAAGTTGTTAGCTTACAAATAGGATAAAATCTCAGCCCTTTCACAGTTCCTGAAAATATATAAAAATGCAATTAATTTTTTATAATGTTCTTGTACCCTGCAACCCAGATAAACTCACTTATCAATTCTGGGAGCTTTTTATTGGTCTGTTCCTGCATAGACAATCATGTTGTCTGTGAATACAGTTTTACTTATTTCTTTCCAATCTGGATTCTTTTTATTTACTACCCTACATAAAACATCCATTAAAATGTTGAACAGACTTGATAAGTGTGGACATCCTTGTCTTTTTCCTGATCTTATGGGGGATGGCAGATGTGTGCGTTTTACCTTGTTGGGTCAATATTTTTATATTCCTATAAACATTCTTGAGCTTTGTTCTAGGACTGTTACTTGGAAACAATTTGATTGCTTCTGGTCTTACTTTGAAGATTTGTTAGGCAAGACTTGAACAGTACTCATTCTAGAATAATTATTTCCCACTGCTGAGGCAAGACCCTTTTCAGTGCTCTATGCAATGCCCAAGAACAGGAGGCTGGGGAGAGCACATACTGTTGGCCCTCTGTGAGTACAAGGCATGTTTCTTTTATTATTATTGAATAATTCTTTCTCTAGATTGGAGTAGTTTTTTAATGCACATGAGCTGATCAATACTCTCTCTGATACTTACAAGGTCCATCTGCTAATCTCTGGGTGGGCCCTCACTCTGTGCAGCTCTCTCCTCTGTAATACTTTGTCCTGTGCACGGCGGCCACCCTGTTTTCCCTGGATCTCAGCTCTGTCTCCTCAACTAAGAGAGTCTTCTAAGCTCTACCTGGATTCCCCTATCTTGTGCCATTGCCCGGAAACTCTGATCAGTTAGGAAGCTGGAGCAATTTCAGGGTTTATCTCTCTTTGTTTTCTAACTGTCAGAGTTCACTGTCCTTTGTTTCTTGATGCCCAGTGTCTTGAAAATCATTCTTTTATATATTTAGCCTATTTTTTGCTTTCAGGAGGAAAAATAAATCTTATCCTTGTTATTACATCTTGATGAAAGCAGAAGCCACCTTTACTATATTCTTATACATAATTGTACTTTAAAAAACCAAGAAGCAGTAAGATTATGTTAAGAATACAGAATTGGCCACATATACACAGGAAAAGTTGTTTACGTTTTGTTTTTATAATTGATGTAGTGACAACTCCCACTTCATATGATTTTGTGTGCATTGTATGTGTGCATATACAATGTACACGTGCACATATAATTTTGCCCAAAGTTGAAAAAAGTGTATAAATTACACCAAAATATGAATTGTTAATTGTATCTAGTGGCTTTACATTCTTCTTAAAATTTATAAAAGTTCAAATGAATATCATACGTTATGCTTATTTTTATATTACTAAGAACATAGTTAGGCTTTATAACTAAACACTCATTTATATATATAGTTGAGTCTACATCTTCAAATTCTTATGCAAAATGACAGCAAGGTTACTATCAAGTACCTTTAGAAAATATATGGTTAAATAAGTTTATATCCAAACATGGACTTCAGTTAAATAGGGGGAATAAAAGTCAAGGCTTGTCAAGCACATTTGTAAAGTAGAGATTAGAAGAAGAGAAAAACATAAAGGACGATCTCTAAAGAGAAAAGGGAAAGACAAAGAGAAAGAAAAGAGCAAATTGAAGAAGACTCAAGTGTAAATCCACTAGTAATGTTCCAATAGGGCTGGTTTAGGCTGAGACCAACTTGTACAGTAGGGCTGTGAGTACGAATGAGGGTTTGAGCTTTATTTTATTTCATTCAATAAAGCTTTGTTGAGTGTTTACTATAGTCCAGGTATTGTTTACAACAACAAACTATGATCATGGTCTGTTTTTGTACAGCCCATAATCTAAGAATTGTTTTTATATTTTTAAAGGTTTAAATCCAAAACAAAACAAAACAAAACAACAAAGAAGGATATGTCATAGAGAACTTACGGGCTCAAAGTCTAAAATATTTATTATTTTGTCATTACAGAAAAAGTTTGTTAAGATATTGGGGATAAAACAGTATAAAATTATAAAAAAAATTTTTGTCTTTATGGAGCTGATATTCTAGTGGGGGGGTACAGATAAACAATAAATATGTGAAATACATGTAGTTTGTCAGATGGTATGCAGACAATTCAAACAGGGAAGGGGATTCGACTGCTAGCAAAGGAGTGTAGATTGCCTCATGGCCCATAGAGCTAAATGGGGGTGACAGATTGGATGAGAAATGATGTGCTCATCTTGCTTTTTTGACATGACAAAGGCCATAAAGAGATGTTGTCAAGCAGACAGTCCTTTTGACGGTGACTGTTGTGGTGAGGGTAGAGAAGGGGGTGGTTTCTCATCAGAAGGCCGGGGTGCTGGGGCTCTTACTTCTTCCCTGCCAGTGGTTAGGTAGAGTCTAGGGAAGAAGGTGGCCTTATAGTGAACACCCAGAGCTTCTGGCTCTCTCTGGGTAAGCAATGCTTTCTTGAGTAGGATTGCTGCGTGTCCTAGCTGGGCTTTGAGAAGGTTTATCTGAAGATGGTGGTGAGAGTAAACCATAGGAAGGGTCCTTGGAGTGATAAAAATTTCTAAAAGTAGACATTTCTTGATGCTGACAATGTATCAGAAGGGATCACTGACAAGCACAACATTCTAGAAGTTAAGTCTGGGATAAGAGACAAAGTTATTGCTGTTGTTAGCACCATAGCATAAGAAAGATCATACTATGTCAAATCAGTATTCAATGAGACTGCTTTTATTAAACTGTTTCTTGAGCACATACTGTGCATCTAGCACTCTTTTAGAAACTGAAAATACAGGGATGTGCAAGAAAATATAAAAAAGATCCACTTCTCACGAAATTTACTTTCGAATGGTGTAGGTAATTTCAAATTTTTAGAAGAGCTGTGTGCCCGCTGGAGGGTACTACTTAAATAGGGTGGGCAGGGAGTGCACTCCCAGGACATGCCTTTCATGCCGGCAGTTGAAAGATGAAAAGGAGCTAGCCATTCCACAAGTGAGGGAGGAGAGGCAAAGTGAATAAAAGTGAGAAGGCCCAGAGGCAGTAAAGAGCTGTCAGAACACTGATTTATGACTGTGGCAGTTTCTCCTCCGGCAGTTTCGTCATAGAGCACTATTGATCCTGGGAGCCTCCTGGGACAACCCTCAAGCCGAAGACTACACCGGGCTTATCCTTCTCTTCCTGCTGTTGCTACTCCTCATGGGACCAAAGAAGGGTGTAGGCAACGAGAATTTCCCTCCAGCTATCCTGCCCTGAAGATTCACAACCTTTAGGTGGTCTCCTTGCTTTGTCTACAGTGGTGCAATGCATGCCCACATCATTTGTACGCTTATTATAGATAGCAGGAGGGCAATAATATTAATACTAATCATATTAGCAGTGGCAACAGCTGGCCTTTATTGAGGGCTTACATGTGCCAAGCACTTCATGTGTAGTAATTAATTTAGTCCTCAAAATAATCCAGAGATGGGGAACAACATAAACCCCATTTTTCAGGTTGGGAAATTGAGGCAAAGAGAATTGAGTAACTTGCCCAGTTCATACAGCTAGCAGGTGTTCAAAATTGGCAACATGACTGCAGAACCCTCATGTTCCTATAACTAATGTACTATATTGCCTTTTTACTCAACAATCATAAAGATGAAAATAAATTCCAGGCATACACTTTCATTTTATATAAGTAGTTTGAACCTCACTTAAAATATTACAAGTTTTCCCAAATCTCATCATTACCCTTATTACTGCTGTGAATTCTTCTAGTTTGATCTTGAGAATAATTGCTTTTTTCTGGGTTAAGATGCCATGTTTCCTCCCCTCAACCTGTGCCTGTTTATTTCTTGTCCTCTAGGCCCTCGCGTAGCATGTTCTAACATACTCTTTGTACGCTCTAGTTCTCCTCCGCCTCAGCTCATACACGTTCCCTCAACTCTCCAACTCAGCCTGTCTCTTGTCTCTGTGTTTTCCCCCACAGATTTAAGATTTGTCGTTTTGAATATATTAGAAAGTTTTGAGGATGAAATAACAGGCACTTGACTAAGTCCACTTTACCAAGTCACTTCACTTTTGCATACCAGGCTGTTAGTAGTACCTGTGCAATTAAAATTTGTCACTCAGACAAATAACGAACAATACATTTCATGATACTGATAATTGGGTGGATTTTTCTACTCATAAGTTTTCCTTGCTTTTATGAGTGATTTCTTAGTTTATTGGGAACTATTTACATAAGCTGACTAAATCAAGTAAAGTTTCAGAGATTGTGTATGAAAATAAGGAGTACAATGGATTTCATTGCATGAAAACAGCAAGCAACTCCAAATACTCTCAAACAAGCAAACAAACCAACTCTTAGTCAATGGAAAAACAGCTATTTATTTCTTTTATTTTTGGGTGCTTTGAAGCCAAATCTAAAAGTTCTAAGAGAACATATCTCTTAAATTTGACATGCAAATACTGTGTGAGAAAGCATAAATAAAAATAATAAAAGTTATCTTTATTTTATGCCATTTATATTTCCATTCAACATATAATTTATTACAAAAATGCATTAGCTGCCTAACCTCACTGAATATTTTCCTATGCACCTGTGTGTGTGCTACAAGGTCCTGGACTAAATGACCAAAATACAACATAGCTAGACATGAAAAACATGCTTACCTTTAAAGAAGACAAAATTCCCATCACTATTTTCATAAACTGCATCGATACTGGGAGGCAAGCCCCGCCAGAAGTAAGTAATTTGCATGGGGTATCCATCCATCACCCTGTTGTTTCTCACTCTCCAAAACCACTGGTCCTGCAAGGCAAGCAAAAGTATCTCTCAACAAACACATAGGCCTCTGCAGCATTTCACGGTGCAAGGGCTGGATGCTGTTAAAGCCAAGCTAGTCTTGTTATCATTGTCTTAACATCAAACCAGTCAGAGAAAGAGCTAAACAACTTTACCACAATGATTACAAAAGTTTTTGTAGTAAGCTCCCCAATCTCTAAGCCATATGGTATGATTAAAAACATAATGTCAACATCCTTAATCTTGTCATTTTATGTTATCTCGAGGGCTTTCTGGATAGAGGTAGCACAGAGAAGCCCCTGCTAGATTTGTGCATGTAAGTCAGTTTCCTGAATATGACAGCGCTATGGCCACACATGTCCTAGCATTTCTAGACACAGGCAAGATCCCCACACCTATAATGCTGAGGAAGAAATAGGGAGGCCATGCCCCCAGTATGCCCGCATTACACTTATTGTCCCATGTAATTATTAGTAGAGCCTCCTTTAACCATCAAACGTATCTTGGTTTGGTTGATAAATTATATGGTCACCCTAAATGAGCAAACGCATTGTGAAAATAAAATCATCACTGGATTCCAGGCTGGGTTAATCGCCTTTCTTATCTGCTCTTGTAATATCCTGTACTTTACATAATTATAGCATAGGTCACTTTATATTAAAAGTGTCTATTTATTCTTATCTCCAGTAAATAACACATGGCTTGGCCCACAGTAGGTGTTGATGAAGTTGTTGAATTAATAATTAATCTACACACAATATGTTTTACCATAAATACTAATGGCAAAAAAAATGAAAACAAAAAAAACCTATCAAAAAAAGGCACATCTGATGATACTAAGTCATTTTCTATAGAAAATTTCATAATAAATTAGACTATTTGAAGGGCTTTAATATTAAAAAACTAGGCATATTTTAAAAGTTGGTTTCTAATACAATTAAAATTTCACTATATTTCAAATTTCTTTACATACAAACAGTATTTCACTTGGATGTTAAATATTTCTACTATTTAGACAAGTATATATCACAAAAATACATCAGTTTTAATTCTCGTCTGCTTTCTTTCTTGCTCTCTTCCCCCAAATCTGACATTAATAACTGGGTTTTCTCATGCTTTCTCATGCTTTTGGCTGAGAATAAGTTAGGTTGACCAAATTTCCTAAGATTTATCAGTTATTCATATATTCATACACATACTCTCTGTCTCTCTCTCACATGCACCACACACACACACACACACACAAACAATATCTACTGAGGATTCTTGGATATGGTAAAAATGAATCTTTTCCCAAACTATAATAAATCAATCTGAATATTAAAGTTTTCTTAGGAGCTTTTGAATAGTTGCCCTTTGTTCTACTTATCATGGGTTGTCTTCTCTACCAACTTCTGTTGTTTATAAATAAAGGAATGAGTAGCTTATTTAATGGCTCTGAGTTCATATCCTATTCTTGTTCTGTGCCCTCACAACTGTGTCACCTTAGTCAAAATATTAGTCACTGAGTTATTACAAACTAATATCTAATTCATAGCATGATTACTGTATTAAATATAAAGAACTTTTTGAGGTCCTGGAATATATTAGCACCTAAACTTTTGGTTGTTATTATTGTTAAAATTATATCAAAACTTGTTATCATTCTTTCCTGTTTATACTGCTGGTTTACAATTTTGTCTCTCATTCATTGCTTCCTCTTCAGATTTCATGTATATTATGACTCGAGCCATGCATCTCTTTCCCACTAAGTTTTTATTATGTTATTAACCTTTTTTGATAATTTTCATGGCACTAGGTAGCCTGAATTAATAAATGTTTTGATCTGTATGTAGCAGATAAATTAAACTGATTTTAAAATACAAAGTTATTCCATGTAAAGATTGATCCAGAGAAATACATATGGGCATGAACATTGGAGGTTTACTACTAATAGCATATAGCTGGTGATATTCTGATCATTTAAAAAAAACAGCAAAACAGCATTTTTGTTTAGCTGTAACAGTGGCTTTTAACTGGATGGCAAAACCATGCCAAATCTCTAAATAAAATGTTCTTAAGTTATTGTAATGTATACACCAAAATAATAAGTAAAAATCACTAAACACCTACTGGATTCTGATATAGAAATAACCGACCATGATCACATATGGAACAATGAAACAGAAAGCCCTGTAAACTGTACAATAGGAAAAAATCAGGAGAAAAGTCCTGGACTATATTCCAGTTTTTCTCAGAGAAGCACTTTGCATTGCTATAATCTCATCACATATTGCGATAGGGTCAATAGGTCTTTGAGACAGATACATACTGCAGTCTGAAGATAGAATTAGAACCTCAACTTGCCACTACTAAGGGGAGAAATGAAAGTTCTGCCTCAAGATAAGCATAGTCAATTTGCAAAAATTCAGAAGGTAATATGAAATCACGGACAAACTGGACTATTTCTTGTTGACAGCAGCCTTGGCAGAGAGTCATGGAAATTATAGATATTCACGTTGTGCCTCTATTGAACTTATCCACAACTTCTCAGTTTAGCAGAAAGTAATGGTACAGATAATTTAGAAAGCATCCTATCACAGAGGATGTAAGCTCATAATGCAGTCAATATAGATTGCCATTTCAGAAATGGGGCTTGTGAACAATTCATAGAGAAAGGACATTCAAAATGATATTTAAGTCTCTGCAAATTTTCCGTATAAGTGATCACCCTCTCTAAAATTGAAGCCCCTTACTCCACCCACATGGGTGTGCTGGCTGTCATCACCTCTTTCCTGCTACATTGTTTTTCATTGCATTTATCATTGTTTTATACAATACTTGTTTTACTAATTTATTGTTCATTCTCCCCCCACTAGAATATAAGATCCATGATGGCAAGAATGTCTGTCTTTTGTTCACATATGGTTCCCAATTTCCAGAAAAGTGCCTTGTACGGGGTAGACACTCAACAAATATTTTTTTAATGAAATAAAATTTAAGGATAAAAGAGCAAAGTAAAAGTAAGTGATCCTTTTAGAAGCCAAAGCTTTAAAATTAAATCTCAGGGTTTTTTTCCTCCGTGATCACGATGTTTTCCTACATAAAAAATATAAAAGCTATGCAGGGGTTACAAGGAATACAAAAATTTTATTTGAATAGGCAGATGATTAGCACATATTATGCTTTCTAGAAGAGTGTGATATTTAAAGCTCTTTGAACCACACAGGAAAAACGCATTTGTTTCTTACCTTTCTAAACAATATAAGTTTTGTTTTGGCTTTAGATATGAAGAAAAAGCAAGGTGAATAACCTCTGCAGAGCTGTAAATATGCTATCTGAATGGTGACTCTAGGAACTTTTGTTTTTTTGTTTTTTTTGTTTTTTGCTACAGCCCCTATAGAAGCAGGTGGAAGGAAAAAGAATATAGTAATAATCATCATAACTAGCACATCTGCAAAGTCAACTTATGAAAAAAAAAGTCCTTAAGAATTACCAAATTGGAATTCCTACTTAAATACCAACATTTCACTGAAGATAGAAGCATTTATGGACTTACATATATATTTATCTCTCCATGTAGTATGCAACCCAACGGACCATTTTGTTCACAAAGATAAGTCCACATAGTGTATCCCATGAAGCAGTAACATACAGGAGAAACTGAGTTTACTTTCCTTCTATTTCCTTTAAAATTCTGGCTTATAACAGACATATTGTTCACTGAGAACTATACAGAAAAGATCTACTGTCTGAATATGAAATGATATTATTGATCTACTACCAGTAGAGGTTGCTATTTTCAGGACTCTTAAAAAACTAATTAGTAGAACTGATCTACTTTCACTGCTTTTCTGAAATACAGATTCATTTGTTTAACCAACAATTTGATGTAAATCTACAAATGCTCAAACTGAACATTTCAAGAAGTCACCAGTTGTTCTTTGAGCCCTCCCCTGACCAGCCTTCCTCTAGTCTTCCCTATTTCTGAAATAGCATCTCAAATCTCTTTATTTCTCGCCATCATCACTGTCACCATCTTAGTCCAAGCAGTCACTGAGATGACTACAATGCCAGTGCAAAGTCTCTGATTTTCCTCCTACTGCATCCAGAATAAAAGTCAAACCCGGGCCCCGAGCTCCTACACATCTCCGAGCAGTCTCTCTGTGCTCACGGTGCTCCAGTTACGGAGGCTTCCTTTCAGCTGCTGGACACAGCAAAGGGCTTTTCTTCCTCAAGACTCCTCGCAGGCAGGTAGTTTGCTCTACAGTAGTCCCCTCTTATCCGCGGTTTTACTACCGCAGTTTCAATTAATTGCGGTCAGCTGCGATCCAAACACAGGTGGGTACAACACAGTAAGTATTTTAAGAGAGCATGCGTGCAATAGAAAGGGAGACCACATTCATATAACTTTTATTACAGCATATTTATAATTGTTCTGTTTTATTATTGTTAATCTTGTATGGTGCTTAATGTATAAATTAAACTTTATCATATGTACGTATATATAGGAAGAAACATAGTTTATACAGGGTTCAGTAATATCTGCAGTTTCAGGCATCCATGGGGGGTCTTGGAACGTATCCCCCACAGATGTGGGGACTACTGTAGTTTGAATGTCCTTCTCTTTTCCCACAATCTGAACCATGGATCACCATTAGTTCTCAGCTGAAATATTATTTCCATCAAAAGGCCTTACCTGCCTCCTGACTGTGCTATGGTCTAAATGTTTGTGTCTTCCCCAAGTTCACATGTTGAAATTTTAAACCCCAAGGTGTTGGTATTAGGAGGTAGGGGCTTTGGGAGGTGATTAGGTCATGAAGGCTGAGCCCACATAAATAGGATTAGTGCTCTTATAAAAGAGGCCCCCGAGAGCTGCATTGTCCCTTCCACTGTGTGAGGACACAGCTAGAAAGTGCCATCTAAGAGGAAGTGGGCGCTCACCAGACATGGAATCAGTTGATGCCTTGACTTGGACTTCCCAAGTAGTTTATAAACCACCCAGTTTAGAGTATTTTGCTATACCCAGATGAAACTAAGACATCTGGTTATACTATTTCATAGTAGTCTGCACTTTGACTTCACAGCACGTATAGAATCTGTTACTGTATTATTGTGACTTAAACTGTTTAATATGAGCATCAAATCTACTTATTAAGGTGGCATTCTAATAAAGGGAACTTATTAGCTGCAGAAAAAAATTAGAAAAACCATTTGTGTCTATAAATACAGATTTTCTCACAAGCAATTATGTATTGTTTTTGAGAGCTTCTGACGTGGTATGGAAAGTGTCTGGGGAATTTGGTATTGAAAATTAAACTGGTTCCAAAAAAATCAGTTTATAAAAAAAAAATCAGATATGTAACAATACTGGAAGAAAGACAAAATCGTGGCAGCTATACACATAATAAGGGGGAAGGTAATTTATATGAATGCTTGAAAGGCAGAGAAAGAAATGGTGGCCTTCCACTCTGGAGCAGGCCTGCATTTGTTTACCTCTTTTCATGCAGAATGAGATGTCTGAGGCACCCAGGTGGATGTGCTCCACCCAGGATCTACTGTTGGTTGCCAGACTCATCAAGTGGTCTCACAGGTGACCAGAGTTTGGGAAGCAGCCCTGCATGGGTGACAACACATATCTAGCAGGAAGTAGGAGCCAGCAGTGAGTACTTAGCCTACGACAGATGTCTAAATGTTTACCCACTGCACTTTTGAAGAGCCAATGAGAATAAGCAGGAAACTTCCACTGGAGTCAGTGAAAAGAAAAGTATACTTTGGAGCAATTGCTATTGAATAGCTATCACTTTCACCATTGAACTCACTCATTGTTTTACTCATATTTCAAAAGCACAGACAAAAAGCAAGTGGTCAGAACTGCTTATAAAATGTATTATTTAAATAGTTTTTAACATTACCATATATGTCCCAATCACATTCATAATTACTGCACCTATTGGAATAAAAATTGATGATGATGACTAGCACCAATGATTAGGTTAAATTTATTCATTTATAGGATATTTTATATAAGTATTTTAATTCACCACCCAATATTTCTAACAATTAAATATACCCAAGAGAAATATAATAAACGTATTGTAGTAAAAAATGTTAGTTTTTCTGAATAGCTCAAATTTAAAAATGTATTATCAGATTCTGTTGAAAAGGTAGTAAAGACGTTTGTTCCTCAGCATGATGAAGTAAAAGGAACCACCATAGGAAGTTTAAACTGTTTTGGATTTATAAGCAGGCTACAACACCTATTTTTCTTATAAATTAACCAGATTACATAAAAACATGGTTTGCGACTAATAAATAAAAAACATGTTTTTTTTCAAGAACAAACAAGGCCATTGGCAAAGAAAAAGCTATGACAAGGAAAAAATACTTGTATCACAGATCACAAAGGGTCAGTTACTCTAATATATAAAGAACTCTTACAAGTCCAGAAAAAAGCCCAAACCTTATAGAAAAATCAGTAAAAGACACAAATAGTTCACAGGAAAAAAAGTTTGTGAATGTAGGGAAACATGTACAACCTCACTCATAATAAGTGAAATGCAAGCTGAAACTACTCAGATACCATGTCTTTCTTATCACATTGCTTTGATCGTGTAGCTTGTAGAAATAAGCACCCTCATATATTCCAGGTAGGAGTGCAAAATGGCATGATGCCTTGGTGATCAATATGTTAACATCTAATAGCATTACATATGTATTTGTCATTTGACCCAGTAATTCCATCTCTAGCAATCTACCCCAAATTAAGAGGTACCCTCCCAAATAAAAATAATACTATACACAAAATCATATAATACAATACAATAAAAATAAATTTTTACAAAGTTTTTCATGGTGGTGTCATTTGTGACCACAAAAGTATTCTATCTTCTGTGTAAAAGAGCATCAGAAAAATTTGTATCTATATTAATATAGCAGTATAGACTTAGATATAAATAGAGATAAAATATAGATATTGCTTATGTTTTTCCAAAGAATTACTAAACAGATAACCCAGAAACTAATTAAATGTTTACTTACTAATAAAAATGGGTGAAGCATACTAATAAAAATGTGTGGAAGTATAGGAGAGACTTCTCAGAGTATAGTTTCATACATGCATGTTCTGAACCATATGCATGTTTTATATATACAAAAAATTAAATTCAAAGAAAAAAAGCATATGCTAAATATAAATTCCTGAATTTATCGTATAACAAATTGGAAACATAACCACACAGAGAAAATAATTATTTCAAATGACTTTGGAACCCAGAACTCTTGATTGTGTATTAGTGGGAAATGGATTACCCAAAAAAAGAACTGCAAATAAATATTAGTCTTCACTCAATCATTTATTGTTAGAAGTAGTACTGGTATTATAAACTTGGAACTATTATAAAAGTAAATATGTTAATGTTATTAGAACAAAGAGTTTCAGAGTAAAAGAGATACAAGTAAGTTCTTGTTATATTTGGATTAGAAATGTCAAATAATTCATGATTTAAACACATATGCACAAACACATTTCCTAATTTTGTCTACTCAAAGGACATAGAAGCCATAATAATCCAGTAGCAAGTATCACATATAGCAGCCAGATATTGGTTTGTAAATATCACTCCATCTTTTCCCATTAAAAGGAACCAGGGCTTCTTGGAGAATAGTTGATTCTAGACTCAAGACAGGCTAATTTCAAGGCAAGCCTGGGACAATTGTGACAAAGCAAGGAATTACTCAAGACAAATGGAAGCATACCAAAACATCACAGAAGCTTAAATGAAGGGACATGAAAATTTGGGATAAATTGAGAATCAAAAAGGATAATGACTGCAGTTGGTTATAACATACTGAATAGATAAATTTAAGAGTCCAGAGAGATAATCAAGAGAGAGGGAGAGAAACGTTATTATCACTACTGGAACTGGCTATTGTAGTAACTCTTTCATTGAAAATTGGTCATCAAAGGGAAAGAATTAACCATGGAAAAGATTAGGCATTTGTGCTACTTTTTTAGGAGAAAAAAATGTAGTTCACCTCCAGTTCATGAGAGTTAGCTTTTAAAAGAATGCCTAATGTAGAAGAGAAAACAGAAATAGAAAAGTCATTTTGCAACTCCCAATGAAATAACTGGTTTAAGCAAGAACCATCACTCTATATTAAATACATTCCATTTATTATTGGGAAATAAGATATTTGCTTATTACTAAAAAAATCCCACAAATTGCCTGCTACTTAAAAAACAAAACAAAACTTTTTATATTGAGGTAACTGTAGAGTCACATGCAGTCGTAAGGAATAACACAAAGAAATTCCTGTACCCTTTCCCCAGTTTCTCTCCATGGTAACTCTTGCATAACTACAGTACAATACTAAAACCAGGAAATAGAGATTGACACAATCCACAGATTTCACTTAAATCTCACCAATTTTACATGTACTTGTATGTATTTATGCTAGTATTAATATAAAAATGTACCTTTACAATGCAGAGATATGTCAGTTGCCACCCTAACCAAGTGATCAAGCTTTAGATCAGTGATAATGGACAACCTGATATTATATACTCCTAATGTGATGCAATATAGAATAGCTAGGCATGTGAAGATCACAGAATCATCTATGATGTATAAACATGTAGAAGCCAAACCTATTAAGCTAGAATCTAATTGAGGCTTTAGACTTCTTCAAGTTTACAGAAAGAGAGAAGTAAGAAAAGCAATCAAACACATCTAAAATGTGGGCCATTTTACAAGACAACTGGCCTAGTCTCAGCAAGAAGAAGAAAGAGGGGGGAGAAAAAAAAGTCAGGGGGAAAATTCTGGAAAGAATAGTCAGTTCAAAGATCTAAAGACACATAACAGCCAAATACAATGCCTGGATAGTCACTGGATCCTGGATTTAGAGATGGAGTTTCATGATAACCACAACTTCCTTTCAAATGTTTCATCAAACACTTGCACATGAGCATTGCATTTGCACGCACACATACATATAAATATAAGCAAAACCCTAATAGTTGTTAAATCTAGATGTTAGGTGTGCATATACTCTTGCAACTTTTCTGGATTTTTGAGAATTGTCATAATAAAAAGTTAAAAAAAACTTATTAAAAATCTAGAAAATACATAGGGAATTATCTTAAAATATTATTATATAATCTTTGTAAATATTTGTGATGGCTAAAACTATTTTAGCTAGTGAATGGAAGCTTATTATTCCAATTACTAGCCATTTAAATTTGCTACTATAAATAACACTGCAGCCAAAATCTCTGTGCATTACAAAAGAAACAAATATATTTTGTGGCATGTAATTAAGAGTAATATATACTTCATTTGACTGTCACATATGTGGGCTGGAAACATAAAATCACATATTGTGATACTATGCAAGTATATTATAAATTCATTAATTTCACACTAAACTTTGTTTTCTGATTTACTGTCTATAGAGAATTGTAAAAGGTATTGTAGTGTTTACACATAGAGAGAAAGGACACTTACATTTAATTAAGTACATTACTTTTTCAATATTGGGAAAGAAAAAGCAAAATTATAACTTTGAGAAGAAAAAAAAACTATATAAGGGAGGCTTAATAGATGTGTCTGGCAAAGATAATGCCATTCTGGGAAGCTTTCATTATCTTATCACAAGAGCTGACACAAGCTGGTTTTTGGTATATAAATGTTAGGGGGAAACCTGTTCAAAGCAACCATCAGAATACACTTTTTCACTAAGACAGTCATGAATGTCTGCAATGATTCTGCAGGCACAATTTGCAGGGCTCATCAATCCAAGATTGACCAGATGTAATTCTGGAAGAAATGATGCAGCAGTACTTTTCAATAGGTCAAATCACTTTGGCTACTGCCTGCATTTTTGAAAAATGCCCAAAATACAGATTCATTATAGTAGAGGAAGGAAGTAACATTAACAAGTGATTCTTTTAAATAATTTCTAAATTCACATTTCTGGAATTTTCTTTAATGTCATTAACTATTTTCAAGGAAGAATCTGCCACAGTTACAATATGGATTTAGAATTACAAACTATCTTAACAAGTAAAATGTATATTTGTGTTTCAAAGAAAAGGGGAGTTGACATTTTCAGAATATTTTGTTTACTACTTGTAACAAATTTATGTGGCAACTTTTGTAGCCTCCAAATGTTCAAAAAAATCCTATGTTTTCTGATTAATTTGTATGGGAAAATCTGGACAGCAAAGGGTTAAGTGATGTGTTACATATATGGATCACTTTTATTAAATAGTATTTATTAAATCCTAATACAGAGAATACTAATTTTTCAAACTTAAAAATTCACAATCATTCATGAATAATATAACATATAATAACAAATATTCATTTTCATCCCATTTCTTTACTTAAATAATAACGAAGGGTAACGAAGTATTGCTATACCAAAAGTATGGTTCAGCCCTAGTATACAAAGACCTGAGGAGTAAGTAAAAGATGGATGTGTATTGACAATGTTGTCTTTTTAGGTTCTTATATCTTTTTTCCTGCTTCTTCTTGAATCTACTCTTGTTCAGAAAGCACCTGGTGATGGCTGCAATGTAGAAAAGAACAATTTACTAAAAAGTCCATCATCAATACACTGCATTTAGGGAAAGAGTCACAAACTCCAGATAAGAATGCACTGTACATTACTACTGTATGATGTTTTGCTTTTTGTTTTCTTCAGTTGAGAACTGAAGATCATGAATACTGGCAGGGTGATCTAAATTTCAATTCACTCACATATTATACATTTATAAGTGTTGCAAACATGTAACAGGTTTCATTCCTTCTGCTGTACTAGCAGTTCTGGATTCAAAAATATGAACTCTTTAAGACTGTATATTCAGTCTAGAGAGGAGGACAGAGGCAAGCAACTCATTTCAAATGCTGTGTAAATGCTATTATTGCTGCCTCTATAAATGCGAACTACCCTTTAGTGAATATAATGAACTGGAAAGTGGCTGTATCCTTACCACACCTATCAAGAATTGCCATCCCTTTATTTTTGAACTGAAGAAAGATGTCTCATAAACAATCAAATCTATGTCCTTGCTGAATAAAGCATAGGGCTATTTTACCTAAGGTATTTAGGGCAGTGTATTCAACTTAGTTTTTTAACCACCCAAGCTAAAGTTGTCCCCTCAATCTTTTTCTGTCAAAACATCATGCTTTATTTCCTTCATAATACCTCCTGTCCTCTGAAATTACTTTGTTTATTTGTTCACCTGTTTCTCATCAGAGCATGTACCTCATTGGTCTTATTAAAACACAACCCCTTAGCCCTGGAACAGCATTATTTGTGGAATGAATGTTCAAAGATAGGAAGAGAAAAACAAAGATAGTGAGAGACAGATCAGCAAATCTATTGCTTGGCCTGGAATTTAGGGAAACTGGTGAGTCAATATTCTGTTTGGGCATCCTCGCTGAAACTCTTTCTAGTCCCAAGTCTGCCAGCCCACTTAGACCGCTGGATGGAAATTATCCATTTGCCTGTGTGATTCGACATGTTAGACTCTTTCCCATGATCATCATTATCATTCCTTGCTTTCTTGTTTTTTTTTTTTTTTTTAAAAAAGATCCAATCCAGGTTTCACCTCCTCCAGGAATACTCGCAACTCTGCCTCTTGTTCCCCAAGGACTTTCTGCCTTTTAGCTGACCCGGCTGCTTATTCCCACAGCATCCCGTAGCTCGTGTAATACTGGCCAATGTGCCATGCTGGGGAGGGCAGGAAAGGGAGATGTGTCATGATATAACATAGGAAGAATCAAAGGGTTGAGCTAGAGCTAGGGAATATATTTTCAGCTTGGTTTTCAATCAGACATGTTCTTTATCCCCGGACCTCACCATACTGCACAAGAAGAAATTCACAGGGCTGAAAGAATGCAGGAAGAAGAGCAGGTGGTCAGCATTAAGAATAATATATTGAACAGAACTAGAGAGTCACCAATGGACTCCACTTAAAAATCTCTGAGCAAGTTCAGAGGCCTAAGGGGGAGGGAGGCAGGCAGAGGGGTGCCCAGGAGGGAATGTGCCATAGGGAAAGACTTTTTTTTCCCCCCAAAGGGACACAAAGTTGTCAACAAATTAAGTATTCTTGTTGAATCAGGGATTTGCTCCTCAGAGATGGGGCAGAGAATTCCCAAGAAATTACAAAGCAAAAAACCCTGAAAGATTCCTAAGTGACTTTGTTTCAGAGTTCAGGAGCAGTTGTTGCCATAACAGGAGAGACTAATCCTCATTACCATTACTTAATTGCTTCATGCTAATACGCTCTTGAAAACTTTTCTTCTGTTGCCACTGTTTGGCTGTGGTTTATTTACTTAAATACAGAGTTCAAAAGGTAACTGCCCCTCTTCACACTCCAAGTCCTCAACAAACAATCTGATGTCCAGTAAAATAGTGATGAAGTTCTAAGGCAGTCCGGAGGAAAGTCAGATGACCACAATCATTAGCTAATGGAAAGCACCTTGCTACTGGTTCATTTCTATCAAGTGAAACAAATACGGTTTTATACACTATCTGCTCACTGTTCAAGAAAAAAAATAGAGAAACTCCTGAAAAATAAATATAAATCAATAAGTTCCTTAATCATTCAGCCAAATAATGAGCCTTGAACAATTACATTGATGTGATCAAATAATTTTTGAAAATTATTCTGAGCAACTAGGAATCTAAATACAGTAGATAAATTAAATAAAATTGATGTATAATATTTGAAGCTTTGTGAATATACAGAAGCTGAACATAGTATCAGGAGTCATTTCAGCATAGAAGAGATGATATATATGTCTCTTTCACTTGACTGGAAGAGTCATAAAGTAAGAGAAATTTCAGAAGTCTCTAAAGGTGAGGAAGGATCATGTTGTCTGGGCTTTCACAGGAAGACTTTAAAGTTATAAAAAAGGAACTTAATACACATCACACAGAAAGAAAGCATATTCTATGCTTCATCAAGCTAAGAGTGATGGTGAGCAGGAGAGAGGACATTCTTAAATAAGATTTGATGACCAGGAGGAGTTCAAGCAGCATGTAGTGGAGATGCATGCTCTAAGAGGGTGGAATGGTATCTAAGGGGAAAGAGTGGCAATTTCCCTTTGAATGAAACAACACTGCACAACACTGTGATATGAATATGGGGAACATTGGGGGAACAGCAGAAAAGCAGTTGGTATAGGAAAAAACCCCACACCCAAAACATCAATAATGATCATCATAAAGTAAAGAAGTGTTATAGTAACGCAAAACAGGAAATGAAGGACTAAAAGGAGGAGCAAATGAAGTAAAAAAACACGTAGAATTAGAAGGGTCTCACAGGCCGTGCAGCATTGTGTTATGTCTAAGGGGTGATGTTCACCTGAGTTAGAAAAGAAAGCACTATGATTTCAGGAGGGAAGTTCTTTACTGCAATGACTAGAGAAAAGAAAGCACTTGAGTTAGGTAAAGTAGCAAATGCTAAATAATCAAACTCACACATCCCAGAGTGAGCATACTAAGTAGAACAAAACAATTTTGCAGATAATAAAAAAATCAGTCAAATTAGGCTCCAAGTGTTAAAAAAGAAAAGGTGGGTTTGTGCAACACAGTTATATAGGTAGGAAGAGTCTCCTTGCTCAATTACATGTATTTCAGATGTTAAACTATACTCATTTACAACTTTTATGTTGGGGGATATAGTTGAAAGCTCAAATGTAATTGAGAATATGTGATCCGGCCTATATTTCTTCATGAGGAGTCAAATTCACGTAGAAATGAGGACAGAAAACCAACTTATTTAGTTGAGCAAATTAATTTTTCTCCCTCTCTTCTCTTAGATTCAAAGGAAAAATACATTCCCATTTTTTTGAAGGGTTTCAGAATTTTTCAACTCTTCGTGATTTTTATTGTGAGGGTAAAAAAGAAGTTGCAATTGTAATTAGTTTTATAGATATCATGAATATAGATGAATCTTACTTTATGCCACACATCTACTCCTGAAAGGTTGGTTATTGATTATTGTGTAAAGTAAATACTACAGTATTTCAATTGAACTAAAAGGGATTGATATTTAAAGGAATGATATTAAAGAAATGAATCATTTTACTTTAATTTTATAATTACTCTTTCTATGCAAAATTAAACAATATAAAAACCATTTTGTACTGAAGCAATGTTTTTAATGTTAGATATTTATGTCTCAGGCTTTTTTTTTTTAATCAGGCTACATTTAAGCCATTATTTTAGGAGGGAAAACTGAGTTAGTGAGTTATCTTGTGCATAAAGTGAGTGAGGTGGTGATACCTGGTCTATCCAGCTCAGCTTTCCTCTGATTGGTGCTCAAATTCATTAGCAAAAATTATCAATTGTTTGACAATTTAAAAAACTACTTTGATATTACTGATTACAATTCAAAATGTATCTACATCATATATATTTTAGAGAGCTTTACAAATTCACATTATTTTATTCAATCCTATTCAATTCCAAAGCTACAGTTGAACACTGAAAAAAAAAATAAAGAAGGACTTCGGTAATATTGAAATAGCTTTAGTGGTCTGAACAAGTCTCATGTGATCCAATTTATACAAAATTAACATTGCTACTAAATAGCATCCTCACTGATACAAGCATATATATCTGAGTTCAATCTGCCAAACTAGACTAACAAAAGTAATCAATATAGTGTCTGGAAAATCTTGGACATAGGAAAGCCTTTTCTTCCTCTTTCCCATTGACCTTCCAAAATGCATTCTTCACTTACAGTAACTTCATGTTGGGGCTCAGTGAACGATATTTATTTTCATAGTCGTTTTCTGCAGGGTTTTTTTTTTTTTAAAGATTAGTAGTAAGCAATCATTATAATTAAACATGACAGTCATTTGTATGATTAAAAAATCAGATTTTTCCTACTGTCAATGACCAATAAAGACTAAGATTACCTATTGCTTTGGAATATTTTAATGCAATCATTCATTCTAGGTGAATAATTTTTTAAAAAAGACCAATAATACCCACTTTTTCCCCAAAAGATCCTTACAGATTTTTTCTTCCTTAATCAAGTACTGTCATAACTATTTCTTACTGGTCAGAAATAGTAGAAATTGTGACTGTGAATACAAAACATGTCAAGGGAACAGAGACTAATGCTCTTTAATTTAATAACTTCCTGTATATTGTTCTGGTTCAATTATTCCTAGTATAGAGAGTATTGCACCATTACCTCCAAAGCCACAGAGGGGAGAAAACTATTGCAGCCTGTGCTGAAGGAAAAACAAATGAGAAAATGAGGTGGTAGAAGCATGACTAATTCATTTATGTATATACATACACACTAGATGAGCTCTCTAACCACATATCTAACCGTTAGCTTCTATCACGTTACCCTGTTTAATTTTCCATTTGTTGATGCCTTAAATACTTATGTATACTTATTTGATTTTTTGTTGTCCTCTCCTTTTTCTCAAATAAAGCTTCTTGTAGGTGAGGGATTTTGTAGTGCTCATTGTGGTATCACTAGATCCTAAAAGGCTGCCAGGCAAAGGCAGGCACCTTATAAATATGTATGGCATGAATAAATCAATGAATGCATTAAACAAGAAATGGAGATTAAAATTATTCACATTGGAAATACACTTTTTTGAAATCTACAGGCATTTTTTTAAATAAAAAATACATTTTTTTCTTTTTCCCAATTTGATCTTTGCCATTAATAGTTACCAAATTTTATATCTCAAATGTAGTAACTACAAATTACATACTGTACATTTAAGTTTACCTTTATGAAAGTTAAATAAAAAGTTAGCCTATAATAGATGAGATTGACCATCTCTAGCAGTAAGTCACACAAGTGATGGTGGTTATCTCTTGGTGAGACTGAGGGTGCATGAAAATCTACTGAGGAATGACAAAGGTATTTAAGTGTCAGGTTCTAAATATTCTGAAGAAATCCAGTATAAATGGAGGTTTTTCAAATGGGCAATTTAGACTGTATATTGTTTAGAAAAAAGGGTACAAAAAGTAGATTTTGGTCAGTGGGATTTTAGTACTACCCAGAGGAATGTATGTCCTGAAAACTTAACATATGTAACCATATACAACTTTAACTGCGTGCCAGCAGCAACACTAGGAGGGTCAGGCTATCAAAATATGATGCCTCTAGGGATGCCATTAAGATTGTCTAACTGCTTCAGAGGCAGCCTTCTGATTATAATGTAGCTTATAATGCAGAATCTTCTTGAGCATAAATAATTCATATTTTTTGTGATAATTATAATTCTCACTATAAATTGATAAGTTGCCATTTTAGTGCATGTATCAACCAGTCTTTTATGATTTTGGCTTGTTGACTGATTCCTTTTAAGCCTGAATCACCAAGGCAGCCTGGTTCGTAAACCCAAAGACTAGATCTTGAAACACTGTGACTCCAACTACTGAATAAGAGCTAGCTGGCCTCCTTCCTGGCCATTTTTAACATCCTAAGGTATAATGCAATTTTGATTTACATTACCTCAATGTTCTTTTGTATCTAGATTTGGGTTTTCTTTTAACTCCTTTACAAATAAAATTTAATACAAACGTCTATTAAAAAGTTAAGAAAATAATCACACGAAAATTGTTGATATTTTAAAATAACTACCAAGTAGCAAAGGAGATCATTTTAGGTCTTACCTAGATATGCAGATTAGAAATGCTGAGGTGTTATGCCTTGTTTCAGAGGTGTCTGGGTTACGGTTGAACAAAAAATACAACCTTAAATGGTATTTTCCCCCTTTATTTTCATGTATATACTAGCAATTTCAATGATAGTATAAATGTTTCATGTTTGAAATGCATAATTAAAGAACTTTTAAAAAAAAAATCTCTACATGCTATATCAGAGTTGGCCCCATACCCACATTGAATTCTCAAATTAATATGAAGTGCCCTAACATTTATCTAGTATAAGGCAAGTCTGTCTTGGGGTTAGACCAGGGTGGAACATATTACTGGAAATAACCAAAAGAACTCTTTATTTCACATATAACAAAAACACATATTGTGGGTTTTGGGGGAAGTACGATAGTATATTTTTAATGTGGGATAATTATATTCATTTCTTTTTTCCCAAACATGCTTTAGCTTTAAAATAACTATTCTATGGTGGTTTCTTCTACATAAAACAGAATCCTAGAAAATAACAGATAAATTCTAGATAACCACAGATTCTACTGACAAATATTATTACTATTCTAATAATTTTTTAAGATTATTTTTGCATTATTAATTTGTAGACTAATTTATAAAGAAAACTATAATTATCTGAAATTATTGATAGAAGCTGGAAGAGTGAAACAAACAAAATTGACTAAGGTTATTTTTAACTGATTTTTTAATTAACATTTTTTAATGCTGTATAATATGGGCTACTGCTTCATGTTCAAAATCATTTACTGACCAAAATTGTAAAACATAAGGCACACAAAAGAAACAGTATATTTCTTCCTTATGCTATGTTCTGCCTATTTTTTAGCTTATGTAGCACACATCCAGGTTGAAAAGCCTCTTTATTTTAATAATTTCTAAATTATTTTACAAAATATTTATGATATTGCAATATACAGCTCTCAAGGAAATGAAAGAGGGAGATGTACACCAGGAACACACCTCAAAAGAGGGTGTGTCTTTGTTTCCTCCACCTAACACTTCAAAAACATAATTTCAAACTGAAATGTCAGCAGTAGGAAAGTCTGTCCATTTTCTTTCCAGCTCTCATGAAAAACTGTTAGCCCCTTGTACTGCAGTTAATAGGTTTTACTTGGTATGTTATGCAAAACCTCTCTGTGCGCCAACATGAAAAAGGCCTTTAAAGGAATGTCAGCAGCTTCAGAAACTGTTGTCAAAAGGATTTCAGTTTTCTTTCTTTGGCCTTCCTAACCACTTTCAAAGGCTCATTTCATTCATGGTAGTTTCCATATTATTAATGCATATAGCTTGCAACTGTAATTCAGGGTGGGCCGCATAGTTACAAAATTATAGACAGGGTTGATTAGGTATAAAAATAAAAGGCACAGCTCCACAGATTTTACAGTACATTAATATTTTACTACTGGCAATGCTTAGTGGTAGGGAGGAAAAGAAGGCAACAATTTGCTAAAAGGCATTTAAAAAAAAACTCTATTAATTTTGCCTTGAAAATTGACTTAAATTTTTGCAAGTTTATTATTACTATAACTACAGATAGACTAAAATGTCCAGAGGGTTTTTTTTTTTTTTAATTTCTTTTTTCTACTAGCAACCTAAATCAAAATGCAATAACTGATTAAGAGCCTTGGGTTCTGGTTTTGACTCTGGCCTCTGGCTCTGGTCTTCTGTGTACTGGGACAAGTTGAACACCTCTCAGGCCTTAGTTCTCCGTACAATGGAGAAAGGATATCTGAAAGCCTCTTTCAGCTTAGACACAAAGTTGTACTGAAAATGGGGGAGTTGACAAGTTTCTAACTCTGCTAAAACCTACTAGAAAATTCACAAGGAACACCTATCCTATTTATAAATATTTGAAAGGTAAACAACACTTGATTAACTAGTGAATATTATTTTGTAAGGCGATTTTCTGCTCTCATAAATAATACACTTTCAATTGAGTACAGCTCTTAAATTTGAATCTGTGCATGATTATCTAATGATCCTATGACAATATAAGGGTGTTCCTGAAAGTATCTTCCTGAATAACCTTGTCAAGTTATTAGCTGAACATTCAAACGATTTCCCAAATCACTGATTATCTAGAATTCATTCATTTAATAAATACCTATTTTCCACCACCAAAAGCTAGGTGCTATGCTAGGCATTGGAAATGGAGGGGTAAATAAGAGAGTGGTATAAGAAAGCCAACTGGAATTTGTTCAAACTTTAAGCAAACAACTTTTTACTATTTGTACCTCACAAGGTTTTGAAACACTAAATAATGCTATTTCTGAAATATTGGTAAAGGAAAAAATAGTCATAATGTTGTCTGTTTACATTGTTGTACAATATTCCTTGTATATAATCCCTTATTCACAATCTAAAATCCAGACAGTTTGAAAAGTTTCTTGATTTCAGTACACACTTATTTGGCAAACAACATGACATGAATTATGTGAAGATTTAGAGACTGCTTACTCTGGTTATCGGGAATATTTCTCAGGTTCACTTAAGAAATATTCATATGTTTGATTGTTTGCTTCCCTAGGTCCTGTTGGGGTATTATGGAAGAAATGTTTAATGCATTGAATACTATACTGAAATTTTTAAAAAATCTTATTTTTGAAATAAAAACTGGTTGGCTTCAAGAGTTTTAGATTATAGATTTGTGGACCTGGGATCATTTCTTTAAAAATAATTGTAAAAAACTTTTTAAAAAGTTTTATACTTGGTCACATTGTCTTAAAATAAAATCAGTACTTCAGTGTCCCTATTTCAAATTCAAATGCTGATGGCAATGGCATTACTTTGAACAAAATTGAGGATTTCATTTCCTGCTTCCTTGATTCTTCAAAGGATCATCACCAGTTTTGTTTTTTGTCTTTTGGTGTTTTAAAAATAAGCAAGAGAAATTAAAAAAAAAAGAAATTTAAGTTCTTGGTCTTTCTTCTGAGGCCTTAGGTATATAATTTACTACATGACTGAGTGTCATGTCCAGAGATAGCCCCTGTCAGGAAGATTGATTAGAGGCCTTCCCAACAGGCAATGTGGAGACTGATGGAATTCATAAAATACACAATGCTCATGTGGAAGTCACACCCTCTTCTAGCCAATATTGTCTAAATATGGAGCTCCAAGAGTGTGTGTTTTAATTTTTTAAAGATCTCATCCATCATTGGAAACATGAGAAAACAAAGTAACATTATAAATTCTAACACTGAAAACACTGGAAAGGATAATATTTATTATATTCCATACAAAGATTTCCCTCAATCTTTGAAATTTGAGCATATGGCCTCTGCGGTGACAATTTCATTAAGAGGCAAGACATTCCTGAGGCAAAATCTGTTTTCCTAAGGTAGGTTTTAGTTCTACTTCTGCACATACAGAGAATGAGTCCCTTCACACTACAGATTTTTAAATATTTGGGTTCACCTACAATAGCCTTTTTAGTAATCTTGTTACCGAAAGTTTGGCACTTGTCCCCGATGCCGCATTAGAAGAACGAGGACAAGTGGTTTGAAAAGAAGGAAAGGGAGGTTTATTAATTTGCTGGCAAATGAGGAGTATGGCAGACTTGCATCTTAAAGTACCACGGTCCTAACTGCAAGCAGAAATACAGAGCTTTTAAAGGGGGTTTTTCAGTTTCAGGCTATTTTAACTATAGTTGATGGTCCTGATCAACCCCATCTCTTTTGGAAAGTCAGCCCTTTTAAGTTTTTCTGATATAAATTTTTATCATATAAGATATGATAAAATTAATCAGGTAAAATGCTTTATAATTTCAGGTTAAAATTAAATTGTAAGAAAAAATAATTTATTTTTAAGTTATATCAGCATGTGAACTATATTAATCCTCAGTAGATCTTTTCTATGCATAGATTCATGCTACTCAACATTCTTTTAAAAATGGAAATAGAAAAAGACTGGGACTTGGGACATGGGACCTCCCCACCACAACCCAGTCCTCCAACCTGCACATGTGAATCAATTATAAGGAAATTCATAAATCGGTGTGTTAAAGAATTACAAAACAATTCAGATTCAAGGAGACATTACTAGCAAAAAAAAGATAATATGTTAAAAATATATATAATTTTTCAAAAAGTAAGTTTTCAACTGAAGAATGTGAAACTGTCACCCAGTTGAAGAAATTTTGGAAATGTGGATAATGGCAACTACCTAGAGTTAGCCAAACTGTGAGGTTAAGGGCACAGTCGTCCGGATTGCCAAGTCTGCCCAAGACTTTTGATGTCAACTTCAAGGAGTTAGGTTCCAACACAAACTTAGAGGGGAGAGTTCATACAAGACCACCCTCGCTCTGTTACCAACTCCAAGTTTGGGGGACTCCCAAAACCACTCTCAGATTTGATAATTTACTGGAAGGACTCAAAGAAATCACTGAAAATTATTATACTCATGTTTTATTACAGGGAAAGAATACAGATAAAATGTCAGCTAGAGGAAGAGATTCATTGGACTGAGCCTGAGAAGCTTCCAATTGCCCTTCGGATGCATTACTATCCTGGTATCAATGTTTGACAGTATCTGTGGGGCGCTCCCAACCAGGGATACTCATCTGAGTTTTGGTGTCTGGAGTTTTTATTGTGTATTCACTATGTAGGCATGAGTGATTGGTTGCCCATGTGGTGGACTCAGTGTCTAGGTCAATTTATACCATGTGATCCACCCCAAATCATATGGTTGGTATTTCTGGTGTGGCCAGTCCTCACCCTAGGACTATCAGGTATAGCTGTCCCCACACTAAGAACCAGTGTGGCTGGTTCCTCCCCTAAACAAAGACACTCCTATCAGGTCTGATGCAGATTACCTCCATAAATCTGAGGGCAAAGGCCAGACCTCATTTTGGGCAAGGCCAATACTTTACATTATAGCAAAAATTTATTTCAATATTTATTTCAACATTAAAGAATGTTATCACAGATTAAAAGAATAACTGAAATCAAACACACTTAGTTGGAAATGTTTAACAGTCATTGACTTTTAAGAAGAGGAAAGCAGAGTAGAAAACAATTTAGTGTCCAGTATCAATATGATCCAGCTCTGGTCTGACACTTGTAAAAGCAAATTCAAGTATAATATTATGAAAATTAATTTTACAAGTATACAATACAATCAAAAAGAATTGAAAAAGTCTATAAAAATGTAAAGAAAATTATAAACTTGTAAAAATTTTTATATGTTGATGGAATTATATGATCATTATTTTTTTCTCATTCTATGAATAATATATGTAGATTCTTTATAAAGAATTATTTACCTAAGCCACCCTAACTATAGAAAAATAAATTTTCCTACACTGTTATATCAATTATCTTTTCTTAGAAATAGGTGATAAGGTGAAAGAAGTGATATATTCATAAAAAATTATTTTTACAAAATCTAACTTATGGAACAATTCACAATATCCAAACTTTATGTACATGTTCTAAAAAGAATATAAGAACCAATTTTTTCACTATGAGAAACAGAATTGTTTAAATGAAAGCCAAAGAAAGTGAGGAAAAGGGCAGTATTTTAAAATTTTTATTAAAATTTTACTTCCCAGCTTTGATTAAAATTTGTCCTATTTTTCAGGCTTCATATCACTTCTGATAACTATTAGTTGTCAACTTCATTCGCTAGAAACTTAATGTATTTTAAGACAGTTAAAACCTCCAATATAACATATACTGACTTCATGAAACTGAAAACTATAAAACTGACGTAGAGGTTTCATACATTAAAGAAAATTCATCCTAAAATTTATGCCAATGATGGTATCAGTTCAGCCATTTTGAAACATTCAAACGCTTTCACTTATTTTGCCTCATTTTGAAAGGGGTAACACAAGTATTATTTGCCCTATTTGATGTATGAGAAATTTATAGTTCCATAACTGAAATTCTCACCAAGGTAAAAATATCCTGGCGCTAAAAGCTATGTTTTCTGATTTTTAGTCCAGATTTCTTTTCTACAGAATATGTTGTTTCGCATATAAAAAAACAAAACAAAACAGGGACAGCTCATTGTTAGTTCAAGCATCTCTTCCTCAGAAAAGCCTCCCTTGATTTTAATGACCAGATTTTAAAAACAAAAATAAAACAACAATTTATATGCTCTTAGTACATCACCTGCCTTCTTTTCTTTGCACTTAATACAGTTGTAATTTCACTTGTCTTTTTCTGATTAGTTGATTAATGTCTATTTGCCCCATTGGATTGTAAGCTCTTTAGGGCAGTGGTACTGAGGTAGATACAAAGATTCTTATTGTACAGATGAAAAAACTCAGATTCAACTGTGGAGTACTGGTCGTGCAGGTGTCCAAAGCTTAGGCTTTTTTGTGTTTACCATAAGCTAGTGTATTTTCTTAAACACAACAAGGGCTCAATACAGATTCATCAAATAAACAGATAAATTGAATATGACTATATATCACTATTTGCCATATTTTACTCCATATACTAATTCCCACATCATATATCTACCCATGAATAACAAAACAAAACAAAACAAAATGCCCCATATATACCCAACAGGGGGTTGGGGAAATTGTTCTTACATATATATTTAGTAAATTATATGATTTTTTTCAAGTCTTCATATCTCTAATCATATAATTTATTTTTGACCCTCTCCTTGATCCTTTGTTTATGTGGGCAATAGGGAAACCAGATTAATATATATACACAATAAAGAAATTTTAACAAATTTATAATATTATATGAAAAAGTTTCAGGAATCCAAAAACTTCAGCATTTCTCTTTCTCATAAAAACTGGAAATTCAGTTACTTAGAAAATGTTGTCTCTATTCCAAGGGATTTCAGGTTTATGAATTAGGAGGCTTATGTCAGTGGCACATGAACGGCCAGCTCTTACATCAGCACATCAGCTCCTTTGGGCCTCAGCACAAGGATATAAACAGTCTTTGTTTGCCTAATGATCTGTCTAGTAACTGCTACAAATAACAGCACTTCAGAAGTACATAGTGCAGCCCCATGAATGCAGAGTCTCAGCAACTGCTCTAGCTGAGGGGCAAAGCATCCATAAAAATGCTTCCTTTCCTTTGATTGTACAGACTAAGATTATGATGCACCGTTCTTCTGAATTAAGTTTCAGTAAATAATATTTGCACGGAGATTGGGAAAACAATATAACTTCCCCTTACAGAAGTCTCAATATTCTGGTATTTCTCACCTAATTCCAGGCAGGACATCTCCTTGCTGTCTAGTCACCTCTGATTCTCTTCACAATTTCAGCTTCCTGTGACATTTGAAGATGAATCCCGTTTTTTGAAAATCCCATCTTGGTCCCCTGTGATTCAGTCTAGTCACCTATTCATAGTGTTACAATTCTTAGAGTTGTTCTTTTGTCCAGTTTCCCAAATCCCCGTTTTACTAGTTGTCTTCAGTCTTACCTTTTAGGAACAGGACTCTGTTTGCTCTTACCACTTCCACTCTCAGGAACCAATTTTTGCTCAACCCTTCTCATTAGCTCGGTCCCCTATATTCTGTTCCCATCTAGTCACTCTTAATTTATTCTGTTGGCTGATTAACTTAGCCAGTGGAATAAAGTTTCAAGTTCTCAACATGGTATATGAGATCCTTCATAAAGTAGTCCTGCTTGTGACTTTCCAGCCTCATTTCTCGATTTCTATGCCTTGATTTCTCTAGTATGCTATGTTAGCTTCCCACTGTACCATACCCCTTCACCTCCAGTCTTTACTAACTTTACATCTGCACATGCAGACTATATATCCTCCACAGGAACTCTTTCCTAGTATATGCAGTCCTCCCATGTGCTCCCATAGCACTTTAAGCATTCGCCTATTACAGAACGTAACAATGCATCGTGGTGATCTAGTTACTGGTTATTCCTCTGCTGAACTATGATCTCCCTGAGGGAAAGAACAAGGAGTGGCCTGGTCATCATTTCATTCCCAATGTCTAGCCATGCCTTGGTAGCCAGTCAAAACTTTCTTAAAGAACAAAAAAGAATGAATAAAAGATTACAGTAGTTATAAACTTCTTGAGAACAAAGGATGTTGTCATAGACTCCCTTGCAATAACTTTAAGGTCAAATACAGTGCTTTGTACAACCATAGTAGTAGTAGTAGTATTAATAACAACGCCATCATCAAGTAGATAACACTAACTTTAGTTGCTGAAATTACCCAGGCTCTGTGCTAACGGCCTTGCATGGCTTACAATTTACCAGCGTTTTTAGAGCTGACAAACTTTGTTATATGACAGCCCTTACATTGCATAATTTAACAACACTCTGGATTAATTGCCAAATATCTCATCATTTTGCAAGATTTTAAAGTATTTCTATAGTAAACAGAATAAATTATCACCATGGTGCCTACAAAATGGCAAAACTGTACATAAACAAAACAAGTGGTTAGCTTGATTCACAAAAGGCCATTCCTACTGTAGACTAATGCAGAGTGGGCACGGATCTTTGAATATCTTTGCTTGCCAGGCTAAATTATATTTTTGAAACATGTCCCTGTAATCTTGTCCAAGGTCATTTAGTCACAGTCTAAGGAAAAATTTCAGTGAATACATTAGTAGCTTTTGCTTACCTATATTTCTTGAAAACGATATGGCTTTACCATCACTTAATGTATTACAATCTTCAGTCATCAAGCTTCTTTTATGCCACTATATTATAGGCTACTAAACATATATGCAACATTATTACAATAGTACACATTTAAAAATCACAATTCCATCCATCTTTCCTATGCCTTGTCAATGTATGTATTTTGAATAATGAAATTCATGACATATAAAATTTTATATTTTACAATTTTACTTGTGTATACACTATAATCATGTCTCATTGTTTCATTTGTTCTTCACAATTAACCTATTAAATGATTGCATTCTATTCCATTGAGTTGATGTATAGTCAGTGCATAATGACATTTCAGTCAATGACGTACCATATATAAGACAGTGGTCCCATTATATTATAATGGAGCTGAAAAAATCCAATTGCCTAGTGATGCAGCCATCATAGTGTCATAGAACAATGCATTACTCATGTTTGTGGTGATGCTGGTGTAAACAAACCTACTGTGCTGCCAGTCATGTAAAAGTATAGCACATTTAATTATGTATAGTATATAATACTTGATAAGGATAATGAATGACTATGTTCCTAATTTATGTATTTACTATACTATACTTTTTATCATTATTTTAGAGTGAATTCTTATTTATAAAAGAAAACTTTAACTGTAAAATAGCCTCAAGCTGCTCCTTCAGGATATATTCCAGAAGAAGGCATTGTTATCATAGGAAATGACAGTTCCATGCGTGTTATTGCCCCTGAAGACCTTCCAGTGGGACAAGATGTGGAGGTGGAAGACAGTGATATTGATGATCCTAACCTATGTAGGCCTAGGCTAGTATGTGTGTGTTAGTTTTTAACAAAAAATTTAAAAACGTATAGGATAAGAATATAAAGAAAATATTTTTGTATAGCTGTATAATATGTTTGTGTTCTAAGCCAAATGTTATTACAAAAGAGTCAAAAATTTAAAAAACATTTAAAAGTTTATAAAGTAAAAAAGTTAAAGAGTAACCTAAGGTTAATTTATTAGTAAAGAAAATTTATTTTATAAATTTAGTGTAGCCTAAATGTACAGTGTTTATAAAGTCTACAGTAGTGCACAGTAATGTCCTAGGGACTTCACATTCACTCACCACTCACTCACTGAGTCACCAGAATAACTTCCAGTGTCCTACAAGCTCCATTCATGGTAAGTGCCCTATACAGGTGTACTACTTTTTATCTGTCATCCCATATTTTTACTGTACCTTTTCTATGCTTAGATATGTTTAGATATACAAATATTTACCACTGTGTTATAATTGCCTACAGTATTCAGTACAGCAACATGCCATAAGGTTTTGTAGCCTTGGAGTAATAAGCTATAACATATAGCCTAGGTTGTAGTAGGCTATACTATCTAGGTTTGTGTAAGTAACTCTACGACATTCACAAAATGGTCTAACAATACATTTTTCAGAATGCATTCCTGTTGTTAGACAACTTGTGACAATTATTATTTGCTATACTACTACCATATTACTGGATAATTTGGGTTTGCTTGCAAAATTTTTTCCTAGTGACAAAAAAACTATAATAAATATCATTGTTTGCTTAGTTTTAACTTTATCATTTTCTGGATAAATTACCATTCATGGGGTTACAAATTTAGAAACCATGCACATTTTTCCTGTTTGTTTTATACTACTGTCATAGTTTAAACTTGAAATCATTTTTTAAATCTTAATTAAAAAATAGTATTAATCATTCGCTATTACTACTATCTACAGTTTCTTTAAAGTAGTCATGTAAACAAACACAACATAATGCTCTGAACCTGCAAAGTAGCATAAGAAGCACAGTGATGGAAACAGAACAATTTAGGATGATATGTCAAGAAAATAAGGTCTTGCATGCCCCACCATCTCCTTGTCACTTTTTCTCATTCCTGCTGGAGAGTAAAGGGGCATATTTAAGAAAATGCTTTTCAAATTCCCACAATCATTCTTATTTTTAAGGTGAAGGTCCTAATTCTATAGGTCTATAATGGTGTTTCAATTAACACCAGCAATAGTATGCTAGACAATAGAAGGATAAAATTCCAGATTCATCCTTAAAATAAATCCTTCCCATTAAAGATAACAATTAAAAAACCCCACATTTTCTTATTAAATGTTCAGTGAAAAACAAAACAAAACCAAAACCCATGACAGAAAAGAATAAAATATTAAAAATCTTTAATTTCATCATCCAGAGATAATTGTTCTTAACATAATGGTATTAATCTTTTTATAATTTTTATTTATGGATATATGTGTATATATGTAAACATATAAACACATATGTATATATTTGTGTGTGTATATATATATTTTATATAGATATGTACTTATAGTTACATATTATAATCACCTAAGTGCAGCTTTCACTTTCTTTCTTGTCTCTGACCATATACTTCTTCACCTCAGAGGCATCTGCTGTTTTCAGCTTCTTGCGTCCCTTTCAGGCAAAAATTAAAATCCCTTTTTACACTTTATATTGAAGTAAATTCTAGATGAAGTATAAAGATTTAAATAGAAAAAGAATTCCTGAATGTCAAATGAAAAAAATATTACAAGTGATAAAGAATTCTGCAAGTTGACTGGTCACACAGCTAATACATAAAAATTGACAACTCTTTACAAAGAAAGTAATAAACTTTAGAAAGTGTTGCAGAAATGGCTAGCTATCTAACCAATACCCAGTCCCTCTTTTTTCCTGCTAATAAATTATTGATATTTTTTGAGAGCAATTTGCACAATTTAAAATTCTCATTTACCCAGGCATCTTTGCATCTAAGGGTAGCAATGTAACATATCTCTAGCCATGGGAAGAATGCTAAGCATTTGTCTTTTATCCCTGATATGGTTACTACAGCTTTCTGTTTTACCTCTTTTCTTCTTTCTAGAATATGAAATCCCTGGAAGTATAGCACCCATCCTGAAATAGTGAGGACAAAAAAAATCAATTATGGTGTGCAGGAATTGGTGATTGATAGAGCTGGGATTAAAAGTTTGGCATTAGACTTACACGATGTCAATTATTATCCTTTTACATGTAAATTAGAATCTGGAAGAGTAGGGTTTCCCCACCCCTAATGCCATTGGAATTATGATGGGAATAATTTTTACTTTGCAGAATAATGTGCAAGAGCAATGCTTTTCCAGTATTAAGTCTTTCTATTGAAGCACATGGTAAATCTATTTATTGAATTCTTTTAAATTTCCATCATTAAAGTTGTGTAGTTTGTTGTTTATAATTCCTGCAGATTATATCCATTCAATCAAGAAATAATTATGAAGTACTAATGGCAAGTACTATTCTAAGCATTGGGAATAGAAAAATGAACAGGACAGTCAAGAACCTCCCTCATGGAGGTTAAATGCCGAGAAGATAGAGTTAGAAGTAAAAATATTGTTCATTTAATAAATATATATTGAATGCCACTAAGGTGCCGGGCACTGCTAGTTAAGTTTAATCCTATGAGTTGCTTATTTATGTGAAGAAAATTATTTTTCAATTATATAGTCCAACTGGTTATTAAAAAAGTTATTATTTTAATGTTTTACTATGATTCAGGGCATCTTTCGTAACACTGCTAATAATTTTAATTTTTTATCTATTGATCTTCATGGGATTTTTCAGGTGGACTATCACATAATTTGCAAATAATTATAGCTTTCACACCTATTTTATTTTAAAGATTAAACTTGTAAGACCCTCTTTTGAAAGATAAAATAAGTAAATGCTTCTAAGAGATTCTGAAGACCTAGCTGAATGTTTAAATAAGTTCACATAATCCACAAAGCACAATGATAATCACAACACAGTTAACTGAAAATTAAAAATGGGGATAGAAAGAATAAAGTCTAATTTTTGCTTTAAGGTAGTATTATATAAGAGGTCAAAAGTAGCACATTCACAAATGTCAAATATGAAGAAAAAAATTAGAAAAGGTGTTTTTAAACTTTCAAAATAAAAACTTTTTATGTGCAGTACAAATCTTGAAACCAAACTTTATTTATCTTGAATTATTAATCATATGTGTTTCTAAGGCATGAATTGTGAATATGAGCACTTTCTATATAAAAATCTCAATATAAAAAGATAAAATAGGGAGAAGATAGATGGTGAACTAGAGGCAGCCTGCACAACGCTGCTCTCATGGACAGGGTTGGAAATGGTGAATAGATGCCCACCTTCGGATAGATGAGAACCCACGGAGAGGCGGTGGGAGCGAAGTGAAGAAGATAGAAGTGGGACAAGCTGCTCAGCAGGACTGGAGACAATCCGAGAAGGCGCCCACACGTGGGAAAGGGAAAGAGGAGAAATGCCCAGACTCCACGCTTCCCCTGAGCATACCAGAAATGGAGTGGTGGGAGGACCCCTCCAGTGCAGCAGGCCTCCACACTGAGAGACCTGACTGGGGGCTGTACAGCTGCGTTGTTCTGGAGAGAAGGGACAGCCAGCTTGTGAGCCCTGGGTGCTGCAGCCGGCACCACTGCAACATCCCAATTCCAGATTGCCTGGGGGTCAGATCTGCGACTGCAGCCTCTCCCCTTGCCCCTGCCAGGCAGAGAGGGAGCAGGGAATCCTAGCGCTCGCGTGCACCTCATCCTGTCTCCTCTGCTGCTGGGGGGTTCTGGGCAGAGCAGAAGACTAAGGGCCTGGCACCTGCTGCTGTGGCCTGGCTGATCCTGCTCAACCGTACTTCCTGTGGGGCCCAGGTAGAGCATGTGCCTACAGCCCTCAGCACCCACTGCTCACTGCCAGGGAAGCTGTACTGCTGCTACCACTGTTGCTGCCTGAAAGGCCCCAAGTGAGCCAAAAGCCATCACAGCCATAGCCTTTGGATCCGGGTGGTCTGTACACCACGGACCCGAACTGTACTGCAAAGGTACCCTGGGCACTGCACCCTGTCCTGCCTGCGTGCCCTGGCCCACAGCTGCCCTGGCCCTTGCATGTAAATGCCACTTTCTACGGACCTGCTCAGTACTGAGTAAGTACCCTGCCCTGCATGTCCAATCTGTCAGAGGGTCCCACTCCACCCTGTGTGTGAGCTGTGACTGGCTGGCCCATTCATCACCAGAAGCCACTCTACCCCAGGCCCCACTGGCCTGCAGGGCCACTAAGCCCTGAGCACCTGTTACGCCCTGTGCTGTACCCCGCATGGACCTCGCCCAGCCCATGCACATGGCACCTAGGCTGCCCAGACCTGCATGTGTGCGCACTATGTCCAGTGGACCTCCTCCATCCCTGTACACACCCTGTCGTGTTGGCCAGCTCCACCCTCTGTGTGCACCTAGCACCAGGGGCCAGGCCTACCACAGTGGCCAGGTGACAAACACAGGGGAACAGGAAAAATGTAGGAGACCAACAGTGTTAAAGGCTCACGGTGCATCCGCCTCTCTCCTGCCTAGTAAAACTTCCAGAGTAGGATCCAAGCATGTCATCCAGGAACCCTCCCCTATCTTCACTGAACAATAGAAGTCTCAGCAGAGACAGGTATACCATGTCTGCTATCTGTTTTGAGCTAAGAGAAGTGGCCCCACATGAGGAGGCACCAGCATAAAAACTCCACCAACATGAAAAAACAGGCTGTCTTGCCACCCCTAAAGGATCACAATAGCTCTTCAGTTATGAGCTCCAACCAAAAGAAAATTGTTGAAATGACAGATGTGGAATTGGAATTCAGACTACGGATGGCAAGTAAGATGAATGAAATTGAGGAGATGATAGAGAACCATCTCAAAGAAACCAAAAAAATAATTCAGGACATGAATGAAAAATTCACTAGACAGACAACATTAGAAAAGATGTAATAGAACTTAAAGAAATGAAAGAGTCATTTAGGAAATTGCAAAATACAGCAGAACGCTTCAACAACAGACTAGACTCAGCAGAAGGAAGAATTTCAGAGCTTGAAGATAAGAATTTCAAAGTAGCCCAGTCAGTAAAAAATGCAGAAAACAGAACAAAGAGAATGAACAATCACTGAGAGAAATATGGAATTATGCAAAGCAAACTAATGTAAGAATTATAGGTGTTCCTGAGGGAGAAGAAGAAAAAGCAATAAGCATGGAAAACTTATCTGAGAGAATTAACAGAGCAAAACTTCCCTCATTACACTAGAGGTTTAGAATCCAGATGCAAGATGGTCATCGAACACTGGGAATATTTATAGCAAATAGGACATCACCAAGACATATAGCTATCAACCAAACTCAAAGTGAAGGAGAAAATCCTACAAGCTGCAAGATGAAAGCAACAAGTTACTTACAAAGGAAAACACATCAAGCTAACAGCAGACCTCCAGCAGAGACCTTTCAAGCCAGAAGGCACTGGGGTCCCATTTTTAGTCTTCTTAAATAGAATAACTGCCACCTAAGAATTTTTTTATCCTGCAAATTTAAGTTTTATAAATGAAGGAGAAATAAAGTCTTTCCTAGACAAGCAAACACCAAGGGAATTTGTCACCACTAGACTGGCCATACAGGAAATGCTTAAAAGTGCTCTATACATGGAGAAGAACAATTGATACCCACCAACGTAAAAACATCTGAAAGTTAGAGCTCACAACCCTTACAAAACAGTAACACAAGGGACAAAGCAAAGCAACTAGGTAAGATTCAATGTGCTGAGTGAACAGTATCATATTCACATATCAATAATAACATTGAATGTAAATAACTTTGAATGTAAATGGCCTTAATGCTCCTTTTAAAAGATAAAGACTGGCTGAATGGATAAAAAACCCAACCAAGTATCTGCTGTCTCCAAGAAACCCATCTAACTCACAAGGATACTCATAGACTGAAGGTAAAGGAATGGAAAAACATATTACACATGAATGGAAATGAAGAGCAAGCAGGAGTAGCTATTATCGCATCAGAAAAAAATAGACTTTAAATTAACAATGGTAAAAAAAGACAAAGACGGTCCATATATAATAAAAAATGGAGCAATTCAGCAAGAAGATATACCAATCCTAAATATATATGTACCTACAACAGGAACTCCCAGATTCATAAACAAAATACTACTACATCTAAGCAAAGAAGTAAACAGCAACACCATATTTGCTGCAGACTTCAACACTCCACTGAGAGACCTGGACAGATCGTTGAGGCAGAAGATCAACAAAGAAACACTGACTTAAACAGTACTCTAGAACAAGTGGACCTAACAGAAAACTATAGAACATTCTACCCAAAAACTAGAACATATACATTCTTCTCATCAGACCATGGGACATTTTCCAAGATAGATCATATGTTAGCACACAAAATAAGTCTCAGCAAATACAGAAAAATTAAAATCATTCCATGTATCTTCTTAGATCACAGTGGAATAAAACTAGAAATCAACTCCAAGCACTCTCAAATCTACTCAAAGTCATGGAAATTAAACAATCAACTGCAGCATGATCCTTGGGTCAATGATGAAATTAAGATGGAAATCAAAAGATTTTTTGAACTGAACAACAATCATGTCACATACATCCAAAATCTATCAGATATAGCAAAAGCAGTGTTGAGAGGGAAATTCACAGCATTAAATGCTTAATCAAAAAGACAGAAAGATCAAAAATTAACAACTGATAGTCACACCTCAAGGAACTAGAGAAATAAGAACAAACCAAACCCAAAGCTAGTAGAAGAAAAGAAATAGCAAAGCTCAGATCAGAATTAAGTGCAATGGAAACAAACAAAAAAAACCCCACAAAGTAACAACATAACAGAAAGATGATTCTTTGAAAAGATAAACAAAAGCAATAGACCTCAAGCTAGACTAACCAGAAATAGAAGAGAAAGGACCCAAATAAGCTCAATCAGAAATGAAAAGGAGATATTACAAGTCATACCACAAAAATACAAAATATCATCTGTGAATACTAGTAAATCTCTACACACATAAACTGGAAAATGTAGAAGAAATAGATAAATTCCTGGAAACACACAACCTCCCAAGCCTGAAACAGGAAGAAATAGAACTCCTGAACAGACCAATAATGAGCAGTGAGACTGAAGTACCAATAAAAAATCTACCACCAACAACAAAAAAATCCCCAGACCAGACAGATTCACAGCCAAATTCTACTAGACCTACAAAGAAGAACTGGTACTTATCCTACAGAAATTATTCCATAATATTGAGAAGGAGGGAATCCTCTCTAACTCAGTCTATGAAGCCAGTATCACCTTGATATTAAAGCCAGGAAGGGACACAACAAAAAAGAAAACTACAGACCAACATTTCTTATGAACAAAGATGCAAAAATCCTCAACAAGATACTAGCAAACTGAATTCAACAGCACATCAAAAAGATAACTCACCATGATCAAGTGGGTTTCATCCCAGGGACGCAAGGATGGCTTAACATATGCAAATCAATAAACATGATTCACCACAAAAACAGAAGCAAAAACAAAGATCACATGATCATCTCAATAGATGCAGAAAAAATCCAGCACCCTTTCTTGATAAAACCTTCAACCAACTAGGCATAGAAGTTGACAAATTATGAAAGGCATATATGACAAACCCACAACCAACATACTGAATGGGGAGAAGTTAAAAGCATTCCCCCTAAGAACTGGAACAAGACAAGAGTGCCCACTGTCACCACTTCCATTCAGCATATTATTGGAAGTCCTAGACAAAGCAATCAGGCAAAAGAAAGAAATAAAGTATATCCAAATCGAGAAAGAAGAGGTAAAACTATCCCTGTTTGCTGACGATATGATCTTGTATCTAGAAAACCCTAAAGAGTCCACAAAAAGACTCCTAGAATTGATAAATAAATTCAGCAAAGTGTAGGCTACAAAACCAATGTGCACAAATCAATAGCACTTCTATGGACAGTCAAGCTGAGAGGCAAATCAAGGACTCAATAGCATTTACAGTAGCTACAAAGAAAATAAAATACGTAGGGATATATGTAACCAAGGAGGTGAAAGGTCTCTACAAGGAGAACTATGAAACACTGATGGATGAAATCAAAGATCACACAAGCAAATGGAAAAATATCCCATGCTCATGGATTGGTATCATCACCATTGTTAAAATATCCATACTGACCAAAGTGATTTACAGATTCAATGCAATCCCCGTCAAAATACCAATGTCATATTTCAAAGATCTAGAAAAAATAATTCTATGTTTCCATTTGGAACCAAAAAAAAAAAGCCCAAATAGCCAAGGCAATCTTAAGCAAAAAGAGCAATCCTGGAGGCATCATATTACCTGACTCCAAATTGTATAAGGCTATAGTAACCAAAACAGCATGGTACTGGTATAAAAGTAGGGATATAGACCAATAGAACAGAATAGAGAACCTAGAAATAAAACCTTCTATCTAAAAGAAACTGATCTTTGACAAAGCAGACAACAACATACACCGGGGAAAGGAAGCCCCATTCAATAACTGGTGCTGGGAAACTAGATAGCCACATGCAGAAGAATGAAACAGGACCCCTATCTCTTGACAAATGCAAAAATTAATTCAAAAATGGATAAAAGACTTACATGTAAGGCATGAAACCATAAGACTTCTAGGAGAAAATGTAAGAAAAACTCTTCTAGACATTGGCCTTGGCCAAGAATTTATGACCAAAACTACAAAGGCAAATACAGCAATAACAAAAATAAATAAATGGGACTCAATTAAATTAGAAAGCTTTGCATGGCAAGGGAAATATCCAGCAGATTAAATAGGCAACTTACAAAATGGGAGAAAATATTTGCAAACTATACATCTGACAAAGGACTAATATGCAGAATCTATAAAGAACTCAAACAAATCACCAAGAAAAAAATGAACAACCCCATCAAAAAGTGGGCAAGACATGAAGAGAGTTTTTCAAAACAAGATAGACAAATGGTCAACAAGCATATGAAAACATGCTCAACATCACTACTCATCAGGGATACACAAATTAAAACTACAATGAGATACCACCTTACCCCTATCAGAATGGCATTAAAAAGTCAAAAACCAACAGATGCTGATGCAGATGCAGAGAGAAAGGAATGCTCATACACTGTCGGTGGGACTCAAATTAGTACAACCTCTATGGAAAACAGTATGGAGATTCCTCAAAGAAATAAATGTAGACTTACCATTTGACCCAGCAATCCCACTACTAGGTATCTACCCAAAGGACAAGAAGTCATTTTATCCAAAGGACGCCTGCACTCAAATGTTTATTGCAGCACAATTCATAATTGCAAAAATGTGCAATCAAACCAAGTGCCCATCAATTAATGAGTGAATATAGAAAATGTGATACATATGTACCATGGAGTACTACTCAGCCATAAAACAGAATGAAATAATGTCCTTTGCAGCAACTTAGATGGAACTGGAGACCATTATCCTAAGTGAAGTGCCTTAGGAATGGAAAAACAAACACCACATGTACTCTCCAATAGTTGGGAGTTAAATGGTGGGCACACAAAGGCACTAAGAGATATAAGGGACATTGGAAACCAAGAAGCAGGGAAAGTGGGAGGGGGTGAGGGGTAAAAACTTACCTATTGGGTACAATGAACATTATTCTGGTGATAGGCACACTAAAAGACCCAACTTAAACATTATACAAGGTATCCATGGAACAAAAACATTGTACCTCCCTAACATTTTGACATAAATAATAATAAAAAAATAACATTTAAAATATGAGACAGAAAAACATACTTTTTTTTCACTGAAAAGACTTGGATTATTAATAAATCTATAGCAGGCAGACTAATATTGAGATGGAGTAAAAGTGTTTTCAAATTGAAGCCCAAGTAATATAATTGCAGAAAACCTTTTTTACATGGTTATATAGAATTGCCCTATGTTCTAAATTTATTTCAACATAAAATGTATATGATAAAATATATCTGAATTTCCAAATATGTAGCACAAATCATATATTATATGTTACACTTTACACTATTAAAAATAATTTTTGAATCCAAAACAAATATCCAAATATATGCTCAAAATATGTAAACTCACCCAAAAACAAAGTAACTGAGAAGGAAGTTGGAAACTCAAGTGACTGTGAATACAGTCCTACTGAATAATACTTGCCCCAGTAGCTAAGCAGTCAGAAAATGTCAATTAAAAAATTTAAAGGTTTCAAGGAGAGATCTTAAACTGTAATTTAATACAAATATTTTGAAAATCAATTAATATTTATATTAAAATGCAGTATTACACATAATGCCAGTTGCTTTCTAAAATGCTTACTAAAATATTCGAAAGACTATGATTTTATAATACAAGGAAATTTTAATTAATTTTCTGCTTACAGTGTCTTGGCAATTGCTCTCTTTGCTCCTATGTGAATCTAAACCCAATTACAACACACTATTAATATTATCAGGTGAAACTTCCTGGCAGTACAGAATTAAGCTGTGACTCAGAGTAATTTTAGATTACCCTGTGCTATGTGATTTCTCTAAGTATTTTTTTGTTTGAAAAATACTTTTTGGATTCTCTACCAACAAAATATTTTTAATCATTTCATCAAGTAAAATAATACAATGTGAACAATAACAACAAACTATTCCATTTCTTTCCTTTTAATCATGGGAATTAAAGCCATTTTCTGTAATTTTTATTCAGCTAAGTGTTATTTTAAAAAATAATTTCAAATAGCATTAGAATTAGAGTTAATGAATATAATGAGTAGTTAAAAATGCTGAGTCTGTCTTGCTACACATTAGCTACCATTTCCTGAGCTTACAATATACCTATGATGCAATCTATTAGCCACTATACAGATGAGAAAAGTAAGTTCAGAGATATTTAACAAATATTTGTCTACTACGTTCAGGGCACTGGGAAATTCAGCATTGAATAAGAACATTACAGTCCTTGTTTGGAGCCTATAGCAAGTGGGATCTGACTCTTAAGTCTATCTCTAACGTCTAAGAATTTCAGGAGTAGCCTATCCGAATGTAAAGAAAGACACACAACTAAGCAACAGGAATGAGTCACACCACTAAGTTGAGAGGTGGGAAAGAATTCTTTTAAGTATAAAAGAAAAAATCCATCCCATTATTTGAGCTTACAAACTGCCATAATGTATATAACCCACAATGAACTTTTCTGAAACTCTACAAATATTGTTGTTCTGTTTCATATATGTGGCCTCATGTAACCCCGTGTAGCAACAGTCTGGACAGGAACAGAGATTGAGGACAGCTTTCTGCTGCTTTACATAAAGTAGCAAATCTGGAAGATAAGTGAATATTTGGTATTTGATACGGAAAGACCTACAGAGCCAGGAGTGTCTAAAATGTTCCAAAAACACATGGAGAGAAGTGTGGTTGGAAATGAGGGAGTAAAAATGAGCAAAATAAGACAGAGAAGATCAGATCAGAAAGGTAGGGGGAAATAGGCTGATCACGTAGCCTTGTGGGTAAATCAAAGAACTTTGACTTTTATTTTGACTCAGATATTGAAGGGTTTTCAGCAGTGAAGTGGTTATGATCTGACGCATGTTTTTATAGTATCAATGTGTATGCAGTATTGACAACAGACTGGAAGGAGGGGGTGAGAGAGGAAGCAGAAAAACCCATTAGGAGGACATCACAATAATTAAGGTGAGATAGGATGGTACCTTGGGATGGGATGGTAGAAGTGGACAGGGAGAGAAGTGGCCAGCTTCTTCAATTGCTTTGAAGATAGAACCCAACAGGATTTGCTGATGAATCGCACTGGGATATGAGGGAAAGAGAACAGTCAAGGATAATTTCAAGATTTTTTCCTAAATAAATGGAAAATGGAACCCTCCTTATCCTAAATGGGGGATATAAAAGTAGAAGGAGTAGGTTTGTGAAGGCAGATAAGTAGCTCAGTTAAGTATGTTGAGTTTGGCATCTGAGTGGAGAGATCAAGTAGGAACTTCCATAGGCAGCTCTTAAGTGCTTAGTCATGGATGGCACTTCTCTAAGCCTGTAGGGCTCCATCTTGGAACTTTCAAAGCTGACCAAATACAATCAGCCTGTAGATTTTGACATTCTGAATTTTTTTTCCTTGACCATACTGCTTGTTGGAAAGTCACCACCTGGACCCTGGGGTTGTTTCTACTGCTTTATTTTTCCCATCTTTAACTCAGTATTCTCACACATATAAAAAGGCTATTACTCTTTCTGCTTTGTGGACTTCAACTTAAAGGAATAATTTCTGACTGATAATTATACATTGCCCATTCTCTAATAGGATTTAAACATTTTAAGGGGGAAGAAAAACTTATTTTCAACTTCTTTTAATTCCAAAAGCTATGTGTCATACATATTGAAAAAGTTCAGTATACATTTGAAAATATGAACAAATATTCTATGTGTGTGATATGATACAGTTATACGAGTGACGTGAGAAAGGCATGATTCCAGATTGCAAGGATGCTAGAGTGGAATCAGAGGAATATATGGCAAAGGAAGAAAAATTTAAAAATAAAATCAATGAAAGGAGTAATTCTTGGTCCATGGATAGACATTTAGAATAGAATAAAAAATAAATTGATATTAAATGCCAAGAGATAAGAAGCTACTGAACAGAAGAGATAAGAGATTCAATGTTGACCGATTGTGAAGGGTTTAGTCACAAATCAATATTACGGACATAAATTGAGGGCAAAATTGTATACCTCTAAATTATCTCTTTCAATAAGCATCTCTATTTTCTCTCTCTTTCTTCTCTTTTGTATAAAACCTCTCCTTTTATGAAACAAAACCACCTTTTTGCCAAATGAAATTGGGCCAGATCCTGTACTTACTTGTAACTATGATTCTTCAGTAGAATTAAGTAGATGGTCATAAATGAAGATGGCCATATCTATGAATAAACAGTTTTGTGATAAATTAACAAAAAAGAATTTGACAAAGAAAAGGGAACCAAACGATATCCGCTTTGGCTTGATTTTTTTGGTAAATGATGAAATGCTTTCCTTATTCAGGGCCATAAGCCTTGCTCTTCTAGATTAATTGGGAAGAAAGACATTTACTGCACTTCTTTGAATGCTATTTCACAATAGTTTTGCCTCTTCAAGTTAACTTTTCTAGTTTAAAGCACTGGCCTTTGCTTGTTCCTCTGGATATAAAAAACTCGTCAGTAGTCAAATGGAACTATCCCCCCCCTTTTTTTTTCACTAAAAGAATTCTGGGTGCTGGATACAGTTTTTCTTCCTATTCCCAGCTTCAAAAGAATATAGTTACCATTATATGCATTTCTTCATACATAGTAAAATATTGTGTATTGAAATATATTCTGTACAAATTTGGCTAATTCTGCCTTCTACTTTCACACCACAAAATAAAATATTCAATGTTTTAATCTTGCAGTCTAAAGGCACTTTTAGACTATTCATTTGAACAATCAGATCTTGCTATTGTCAGCTTAGTTACAACAGCTTACATTCTTCAGGGAGTAGTCTTAAAATCACCTTCTCTAAAGTAAGGACAAAGCTCCTTTTGTTATTGTTATTTTGTTTCTTTGTTCCTTGGCATTTTGTTTTGATTTTCATTTCCTTGCTTTAGGTGGTTTACATTCCCCAAAGATTATGAAGCTGCATGGCTTAAATTTCTCATGCATAAGAACAGAATACACACACACACACACACACACACACACACATATATATACACCCCTCCCCCAACACACATATATATATCCCCCACCTCCTACAGAAACACATATCCAGGTGAACTCATTTTAAATAAATGGATGCCTGGAAAGCTCAATGTAAATCAAATCTTCTGAGAGGAAGCTTGCTACCAAAAAGAATTATGCTGAAACTCCTATTGTAAAGAAAGGCTTCCTTCCTGATGATACTACCTTTTGCTCATATCTAGATTTTCTTATTTTTTGCTTAAAAACTGTACACACAGAATTTTAGTAAATAATACTCATTGAAATCTTTGGGCAAGGAATAACAACTTACAAGAATGAAATGCTTTCAGGAATTTCATTTGGTTGATTACTATTGTATAAACATGCTACTAGCTATAGTTTGATTATGTAATCATTACATTGATACCCTTATTAATTAGCACTGAGCACTATGAAGCTCACATAAACCAATTTCTGCTCTGGAGATATAAAAATCTAGTTGAGGAATACATTTCAATAAGAACTAATTAGACAAGACAGAAATTAATAGCATGCTAATTGGATATAGAGAATAAATATAAAAACCACTAGAAAGCTTTTGGACTGAAGAAGCAGTCAGAGAGGATGTGCCATCTGGAAGAAGATGCTCAGGAGGGAAGGCTTGGATAGGTAGAGGCTTGTGAAGAGGCCGCCATACATTAAAACTAAGGGAGACATGAGGGTTGAATGGGTAAGGGTTGAGGAGATGAAGCGGCTCCTACCTTGTTTAGAGAGTTTGTAATAAAGAAAAGTAGAAAATCAGTTTGCATTAGTAAGAGTGAGATCAAACAACGGGCAATACTAAACATATTTGAAGAGAGAGTCAATAAGAAGCAAAGATGTAAAAAATAATGATATGTATACAGAATAAAAATCAAAAAGGCAGGAAGACCAGGTATCGGGCAATGGCATTAATTTAGAGGTGAAGGTAGTCTCAAGCAAGTAGATACAGAGGGAGAATTAGGAGACCAGTAGTCATTACTAAAGAAAGTCAGAATTCCAGGCTCTGTCATGTGTACACATTCTCATGTCCTTCCATAACATTCACGCGTAGAACCTCTGCTTGAAGCCTTCTCACTCACCTGTACCCCTTGAAAAGTAGAATGGAAGCTCCCAGAAGCCAGGGTCTAGCCTGTTCTGTTCACTGCTACATTGTCAGTGACCAAAACAATGTCTGATGCCCAGTAGGTCAACAAATATTTCTTGAATATTTACCATTTCAAAATAGAGTTTAAAATCTATCTTTCTTTTGAAACTTTTCCCAATTCTTTCAGGTAACAAAGCAGCAAACCTTAGTGGGAAAAACATGGATTCTGGAATCAAGTAGACCTGTGTTCAACTACTGACTGCTACTTACAAGCCTTTTAACCTGGACTAACTAAACTTTTCTGACTCTTCAGTTTTCTTATTTGTAAAGCAGAGTACTATCCATCTTGCAGTGGTGTTAATGAGGCTCGGAAATTATAGATGTACGGCTAGCATACATCCAGGCACATATTAGTTACCCAGTCTATGACAGCTATTATCTAAGAGCAAGTATCACTCAATCAAGCTCTCTTTACATCTATCCAATGTTGTATATATCTGAATTATAGCATTTATCACTTTGCATTAGATGGTATCATGTCTCTCTTCTCTCCCTCCATACACAGACTTTTTACTACATCACTCATTTCTTTAATGCACCTAGAAAATTTCTCTCAAAATTTATTACAAGCCCCATCTCAGTAAAATCACTTATTTGATTAGACTTCAGTACTTTCTCTTTGTTTCACTCTCATAACTTTTACTCTTGTATCTTGAAAGTATTTATGTTCATGTTTGTTTTCATTCCTGAAATACGAGCTCTATAAAGACAGGGATGCTAGCTTCTATTCAACATTCTTGGTGCCTAAAGATGAGATAAATATAAAAATTATGAAGTTTTGTAACACTGTATCTGTTAGGCAAGTGGAAATTAAAAAGAATACGATGCCCATTGAGAGATGTTAACTTCAACAGAAATTTTTCTTAAAATGAGAGCATTAATTCTTAGTAATTTCTTACTAATTACTGAACAAAATTAAACTCAGACAGAAACTCTGTCCTGTCATGAGTTTTGATGAAGAAGTTCAAGACAAGCTGAGAGTTTAGGGAAGCAAGTCTTATTTATATTTTTTATATATCTGTTTTAATATTTAAAATAGTGGCTATTGCACTCTACCTGAGTTTAATTTACGCACTTTTTATTGGTTCCTGATTCCAAGAACCAGTGATCACAGGACCTCATTTTGTCAGTCAGTAGCACTTACTGAGCTCTTAAAACGTATAGAGCAAAGAGGCTGGTGAAACTGATCACTAGATATGAAGGTACTAGTCTTCTTTTAAATCAGCAATCTGTTTAGACAGACAGGAATGATGAAAAAGAATTTACCCAGGGTCACTTTCACATCATATGCTCAGATAAGGTTGAAACTTTAGTGATATCACTGTGATATCAAAGTATAAAGCTGCAATATTGAAATTCAGTCAAAACAGTGAAAACAAAATCCTTCAGTTTTCATCTGGTGTCTTGTAGAATAAACAAATAATTGGATTTTATTTTCATTTCAACTAGTTGTTATGGGCTTAGCCACGATGAGTAATGATATATATATACATATGTGTGTATATGTATATTTGTGTGTATAAATGTGTAGATATATGTATTTTTTAAGTACATTTTTCTTTACTCTTGAATGTAAATTATTAACCTACTTGAAATCGAATGGTGATATCTAATTAAACATTGCATAGAATTCAAAAATCTATTCATGTATTTGAAGAAACACATTGATTTTTCCTGGCAAGCATGATGCTCTTAAGTGTATTATATCAAATCCAGATCTTATTTTTCAATAAAGGAAATAGAGTACTTTGTCTACTAAAAATTATATAAAATCTATATTTGTAAAGTATTCACTCTGGTAGACAGGAAATTCTGTATAAGTAGAACAATATTTCATTATTTATTGATTCATGTCTACCAAAAATTAGACCACATTATTTTATTTTTAAGTGAATGATATTGGTCAAATGTGGCTATTTTAATACTCTAATGCCAACAGATAAACTTGTATTATTCATTATTCTTTAATATCGGTTTATAAATATTGGGGGAGAAAATAATTTTTCAGTATTACACTATATTCACCTTTCAATATTATGGGTTACTTTTGATACACGGTTTATTAGTGTTATTGTCTAAGAACCCAATAACATTAAGAAGGACATTTAGCAAAGGTAAAATTGGTTTTAGCTTGTAACCTTTTTAAAAAGTAATATAAATTAGGTAGCTATAACTGCCTAACAACATGCAAACAACATCATGGATACGCAAAGTCAAAATGATAGTCTCATAGAGGAGATTTTATTCAAATGGTTACCAGTAGACCCCAAACAAAATGACCAATACTCCTCCTAAAAAACAATGCTTTAATTGTCAAATGAAATTATAGGGATCGCATAAAGATGTGTAAACCAAAGATACAATAGCTGCAGCGTCCCTGGAAGTGGCTAAGCTCCCAAGCAAATCATCCCTATTAGTTCCTATTCATGATTTAAATTATGCTATTTTATCTCTTCATAACATGCAGCATTTTTTTACCCTCACATTTCTAGGCATTTGAGCTTCTGCTGACATAAATGCATTCCCAAAATAGAATGTTGCAGCAATCTTCTGCTAGACATTTAAGCCCATTTGTGCATTTATTTTTTAAAATGCCTTTTTTAAACCTCCTAACTGTGAGAAGGCTGGGAAGGTAGTGTTAGAATGAATGAAAACTTGTTTTCTAAAGTGACACTAGACACTTGATCTACCGTTAAAAAAAAAAAACACAGCCTCCTACCTTGAAAACAAACATCTCACGGCGAAGAATAGCTAGAGTGTTAAAGTTCCCATCACAGATGTTGGGTTTGGCTCCAGGATAGGAGGGTCTGCCGGTGGGAGGCCGAGGAGGTTTTGGCCTGTCATTTTTCCTTGGGTCAGCCGGAGGAATAGAGCGGTGTGGGGGCACTGTCGGTAGAGGTCTTGTAGGTGGAGGGATCTTGTCAGGTGGACCTTTTGAAAATATGAGGACAGTGCTTGGCTCACTTAAAACTGGAATAGTGCTGGAAAATATGCTACAGAGAACAGTCACTTATCAGCAGAGGGCACAGACTAAGTGAGCTAAGAGGTCTGTAAGATCGTATATTTTCTGAAGAAACAAATCATCTTACCCAACAAACCATTGCCAGCTCTGTCTGAAGCTGTCCTTATCATGCTAGGTTCTGGATCCAAGTAACTAGGCTTTCTTTGTTAATTTTTAATGATTTTTTTTTTTATAACTTCACCACAGTCCTTTTTGGGAAAGCTGCTTTCAAATCTTTTTTGGAAGTAGGTGGTGTATAAATAATAAATAAATGAAAATGAATACCGGAGCCATGCATGTAAGCTTCACCATATTAATCCCAGATTTTGACAGACAACAATTCTATGCAAATATTTCCAAAAGATAAACATTAACTAATCAGAGTTTATTCTCCCCTATGTCTCCAACCATATAACCTTTTACTGATTTTCACTGTTTTCTTCTAATGAAACGTTTTGACAAATTGCTGGAAGAATGTTGCATTTAAATCAATAAAACACCTATTGATTAAAGCACCACCAGTAAAATATTAATGTGAAGAAGTATTTCTCAAAAGAGGCTTCTAAATCAAGCCAAAGTTTACACATGTAATTTGGTGCAGATGTTAAGCATCATTTCTCAAGAGATTTATGTTTTTAAAAAGAAATACAGAGCTGTTCACACTTAATATTTAGGTATGGGAAGAATATTCCTTTGCAGAGCTTCAGTCTAGACTACTAATTCATGAGGTCATGAGAAAGAGACTTCTTTCAGTTAACCACTTAAGAGGAATTTCTGATGAGACATACTTAGGCATAGCATAGCTCAATTCAACATATGAGATATTTAGCTTTGAGTCTGAGACATTTCTCTCCTTTTGGTATCCCAACAAAATAAAGAGAAGCATAAAAGTTGACCTTTTTTTCAAATCTATTTTAACCCTGAGAGAATGCTTACCACTGAGATATTGAAATTGAAAAACTAATGAATGCAAAACAAATTAGTGAACTTAAACTATGCTGTTTAAAAATGCAAATGACATCTTCTGGATACTGGATATTAACATACAGACAGCACACATTTGTCTTTGCATTGTAAAAATAAAAGCTTCACTTCATTAATTTAGTAAAGCATATTTGCTACATGTAAATTATAAATGTCAAGTTCTTAACAATTACGTATGAAGTAAATGTCTTTATAAAGGTCAATTGTTGTATTGAGGGAGCTAGGATTATAGTAAATATGCATAATCGTCTTTCCCCTTTTCTCTTAATTTGCATTCATTGACTGAACCCCATAAATAAAAATGATATTACTATACCAGGAATTTATTTTGTGCCATGTTAATAAACTTAATCACTTGTTAACTTTCACTCCCTTGTTTGTTAACTTTCACTCTGAGTCAGTATTTACAGGACTTTAGGGTCAATTTGTTGTATCTATCACATGAAGGTATTTTCTGTATCTTCAGGAGTGCTTTGTGTAGGAACTATCTAATAATCAAATCTCACAAACTGTGAGTCAATCTATCAGTTTGTACCAAAGTCTCAGCATTTTATGTTCTTCTTCAGTTTTTATCTCTGTCTTATACTTAGAGCATCTATCTTAAAGAAGAAAACACAGCAGGAATTTTGGACCTTACTGTAGGATTAAGCAAACAGCAACAGTGGTAACCTACCATATATCTTCTGGATGCCCTGCAAATCATCATTAGGTAGTTTGAAGTTGTCTGTTTCCATGTACTGGTAAAATGGAGCCATGATGGCAGTGGGGTCATTGGAATGTTCCAATCCCAGAGCATGTCCCAGTTCATGCACTGCTACGAGAAATAAGTCATTTCCTGTGTAAATGAGAAGAAAAGAAGTTATTGTAATTAATATCCAAATACAGAATTGAAAAGGACAATTTGATGTTATCAAAATTTCACCCAAGAAAAATAGTAGGAACTCTTTACTTCAACTGTCAGTATGATTTTATCACTGGCTTTCCTACTGGCAAAGTCCAGTATCCTTCTTTTAAAAAGGGGTGGGGGTAGGAGGTGGTGATGATGAAGTCAGAAGTTTAGAAACTAGAAGGGAAGAACAAAGAATAAAAGTTGAAGGAAGAGTCTCATCATCAGAAACTGATACTACTGCTGTTAAAATATCCTCCCAATTACAAAGTATACAATATACAGCATCTCACTTTTGTAAGTTTCACATTTAATATAATTCTAACAACTCAGTAAAAAACATAGGGCAGATACCATCCTTACCTTTATACAGATGAGTAAATTAAGGCACAAAGGTGATAAGTCTTGTCAAGAACAGCAGATCTTGTATTTACAGAGCTGTGATGGGAACTCAAGATATTATGACTCCTAGATTAAAGCTGTAATTTCTTGCTAGCTGAGAATATAGGAATACCATAGTATAAAATAAAAGCCATAGGCTAATAGTCATACTAACTGAAATTCTAGACCTAGTCCTATAAAATACCAATTGTAATCAATTTGTATATTTACCTTACAGCTGCTGTTTCTTACTGAAAATTCCCACCTGTGGTGAAATTGCACAGTGAAGTCTATTTACTAAAAACTCTGCAGCGATACTTGATGTGACTTTGTGCAATCACACCCCTACTCATGACCTCTACATATTGTCCACTCCTTGATTATGAGGAAAAGAGGTGATCCTACATCTATATTTGTTAATTCTAAAAATTTAGTTGGGCCATATGGGCATCAAATAGTTGGGGCTATTATATTTTTATGAGTTATGTTTCTAAGTGAAAAGTTTAACATGATTAAACATAAAGTGTAAAATTCACATGGGTGACTTACTAGCAATGCACATAATTTCAATGAGCATCACTTTTAAGAAAACTCCTTTCCAACCTTTTTTATAATGTACTGGGATAATTCTCTTGTGAGGAGTATTTTTGAACCCAAAAGCCAGGTGAACAACTAAAACTTTTCCCCACTCTGGAGTAGTCTGTCGTAGAGGAATGGATGAAATCATGAGGCTGATAATCATGATGCTCTGTGACATTAGCATATCAAAAATGAGCCATTGGAACAATACTTCTAGGGGCCTATCTCAGTAAAAAAAAAATTAATGCAACATGGTTAATGGTTATCATCTAGGGAGCATATTATGGCCACAGGAGGGGGCGGGGAAGAAGGAAGGAGGAAGTTGTTCATGAAGAAATGTGGGAACTATGCCAGCGTTTGCAAGTACGTAATTTAGGGAGAAGAGCTCTAAGGATTGTGTCTCAGAGGATACTCCCAGGTGACAGAAAGAAAGGAAAGAAAGAGAAGCTGCAGTCATTTTTAGATATAGAATATCTAACCCCCACTCTAAAATGAATGCCTTTGTGATTTCAAAGCAGACATACCTTTGCTAAGACACAAATCTGACATCAATGAGGCTTATCGCCTTACTCATTGCATGGTAAGGGATAGAAGGTCAGCTTCTGAGCATGTCCACGCCCAGAAAATAGGAGTAAACCTTGGCTGGAATGTGCTATCACACTGGACTACAAGCAAAAGGAAATCTTCACCAAGAGCAGACCTAATGGCAAAACAAACATCTATCAAGCAGAAAAAGGACCAACAAAAATCAAGGCAGTTAAACGAAAAGCAGGAGACTTAAGAGTTGGCCTTCAGGTTTACCATGAACAGCCAGTCACAGCTGAGCTCAGCAAGAAGACAGTGCTGATTCAGAAAATCCCTTTAGACCACCTTGGCCTTCTTTTGGCAAAACTGATACAATTTCTTGGTCAGAAAGTCTCAGCGTGGCTTACAGGGATTATGTCTTGTTTTTATTCTTCAAAAGGAAAAAAAAACCCGCGAACTTCATCACCTTCCTCCTGTGTATCAGAACCTCTTCACTAGAAAAAAAGGACCCGGAAATCTGTTCCTAGACAAACATGTAGGAATATTGCTTTCAGTCATCTGCTACACTTTTGGCTAGTAGGCTAGCTGAATTATTAAAATTACTTCAAATCTCTCACAAGAAAATAGTCCCTTGGTCACAATTTTTTTTTTCTTTTTTGGCTAGGAAGAGAAATAGAAAAAGACAGTAACAACACATCTAATAGCAAACAGGACCTAACAACCAAAGCCATTTCATTTCATGTTATCTGTTCTCTTCAGATCATTCAATTTTTTCCTAAGCGTCATTTCCAGTGGTGGAGTCACTCCTTGCTTAAGGAATAAAGGCATTAGAAGAAAATTAATAGAATCGGGATACGAACTTGTGACCTTTGGAGTACGCCACAGCACTTTTAATCAGAAATACCGGCCAAGGGCTTTAAGTAATTACCATTCTTCAGATGATTGGCAATAATGTAATTAAACCTTACTTGCAGTTCACCATAGTTTAAAAGGGTAAGTTGTAAATAAAGTATCACCCTGTGATTTGAATTCCACTAGGAACAAAAGTTGTTGGCACATGATGAGTTTTAGACAATTAAAATGCATCAGACCTCTCTTTCCTAATGATGAAAATTATAACTGCCCCGTAACTTATCATTAATTCACAGTATTTGAAATTCTCAATTGTAATATGCCTTGATTTTATCACCATCCAGGCAACAAAGGAGAAATCAGCCTGCTGGTTCTTAATACAGAAATAGTATTTGCCTCTTTTGCAAGATTTTGAATTTTGAGTTTTCTGCTTTCAATTGTATCTCTAATCTCCTTTCCTTTGTATATTCCAATACAATTTCAGAATACTGAACTGTATATTATGGAAGATAATGCATTATTTATCACTTCCCTGTCATAATTATGTCTATATTTTATTCCTAGCTCTTTCACCCTTCCATGCATTTTCATATGCTGTTCCCTCTGCTGACATATCCTGAATGTTAAAAAATGATTATATAATATTTCATACACAAAAATTGTTGTAGGTAACTCTAACATTTATAATCCTAAAAACCTACTCAAATATTAGGATATCATCAGCACTATTGAATCCATCTCTGATTTTTCTCTTATCCTACAACTTTGGCTCCCCCACTCCCGCTGGAGGTAATGTCACTGCATTAGACCAATCTGGTTTAACTTTTTATGTAACAAAATTGTGAGCTTTTTTTTAGTTGCCATGGACCCCCAAGTTGAAGGTCATGAGCAAGCCCAGATGAACCAACTGTGCAATCATGGGCAGAACCTAAGTGCTGGGACCCAGGAGTGGGGACTGAATTAAGAAGCAGACACCGCATGGTAGGATCCAGGATTTAATCAGATCTAGTCCTGGCATCACCCCATGGAAAGATCCAATCACGCCTCATTACCCTATGACAGTACAGCCTGTCCCATCCCCCAGCTCTGGAAGACAGATTTGAGTCTGACTCCTGTCTCCTTCTCTTGGCTGCCTGACAATAAAACTTTCTCTCTGCAAAAATCTGGTTGTGCACGGTAAGTGAACCCAGTTTGGTTCAGTTACAGTAATCACTAACTTGAGTTTTGAATTTCTTATTGCCTTGCTTACATTTTTGTATTTTTATCAAATATGTATCTTTCAATAAACTTAAGTTTTTCCTGCTGTTTGAGCTTTACAAATTGGTATCATTTTGTATGTTGTCTTCTGAAACTTCCTGAAACTCAGCATTTTTTTCTAATATATATCCTCTAGCTTGACTCTTTGTCAGTCTTATAAAGTCTTATTAATCCTTTAAAAGAAAACGCAAAGTTACCTCTTCCATGAAGCCTTCTGTAAATCCCCAGGTAAATTTAGTTCCCCTACATTTGTGTATCATTGGCCTTTTGTATATCACTTGATTGTAACACATACCATAATTTCCCTGACAACTTCTGATGCTCTTAATATTTACTTGTAGGTTAAATGTCTCACAGAACAAATTTGAATAGATTTGTAATTTTAAATATTTAAATACTGTAATTTTAAATGTTGAAATCCATGTCTAGAATTAAAATTCAGAAACCATCACCAAATCTCTGATTAGTAGAAATTTCTCCAGTGCTTAGCAGGTGGATAGGATGGAATGTTTCTTCCTAACCCTCAGCCCTCTCAGACTATGCATACAGCTGGTTTCTCTAGCTGAGAAACCAGAGGTATGTGGGAGCCAGCATCCGAGTGACCCCAGTGGTCCTCACCTCTGGGTCTTCACACTTACATTGTGTCAGGGTTCTATCAGGTTGCCATAGCAGAATATCACAGAAGTGATGGTATTTGGTTTCCAAAGTTAGGCCATAAAATACATCCATGACTTCCATCTTCTCTCTCTTTCTCTCTCTCCCTTTGCCCCCTCCCCTTTCTCTCATTAATTGCTCTGAAGAAACCAGAGCCGTGTTATGCAAAGAGCCCTATGGAGAGGCCCATGTGGTGACAAATTGAGGCTTCCTTCCAATAGCCATGTGAGTGAGCTTGGAAGTGGATTCTCCAGCTCCTTCAGATGATTGCAGCCTCGGCCAATAACAGTATCCATGAGACACCCTCAGCCAGAACCACCTGACTAAGCTACTCTTGGATTCCTGACCCTCAGAACTATGTGAAATAATAAATGTTTGTTATTTTAAGTTGCTAAATTTTAGGGTAATTTTTTATGCAGCAATAAAGAAGTACTATGGGATCTTTTACCACCTCAACTCCTCTCTATTTGGTTAGGATTAGGAGATAGGAAAGAAAAACTGAAAAAACTGAGTAGAAAAAAAGCTACTCTGAAGCACCTGAGTGTTTGTACAGTAATCCTGAGATGAAAAGGGGACGTAAACATTGTCCAGTCCAGCTACCTCTACACAAACTGAAAGATTTGGCATAACCCTACGTCTGAAGAAAAGTCTGTGACTGGAAATTTCCAGAGGTGGAAATATCATCTATTTCCCTGCCTCGAGTGTTTTCTCAAGTCTGTAAAACCTGACACCTCAGTTGCACGTATGGCACTACTCTCTTTGCACTTCACTGAAAAGAGTGCCACTCTCTCAGTGGTCAGGAAACCTTGTGGTTCCTGCCAGAGAGCCAGAGCAGTCTGGTAGACAGGTCTGAAAACAGAACAGAAAAGAAACACTATTTATTGAGCATCTATTATGAACCACAAATGTCACTGAACTTGTCATTGAAATGTCATGACTGCCCACCATCCTTGCCCTCACCAGTCCACCTAGGTTTAGCTGCCCCGAGTGCATCAAGCTCCAGAACGATCCTCTGGTTCCTCCTCTAGACACATTCTCCCAACTGAGTCAGACATAGTTTGACTATGAAAAAAATTTATTCTTGCAGTCATTTATTAGTTGCTTACCATTGCTGGGCAAATGTAATGCAATGCAGTTACAATTATGAGTAGAATATACCTGCATGTCACATAAATTTTATTTTTATTTGAAAGTACACCTAATTTAATTTCATACATAGTCAGACTTTTGATGCATTTTGTTCTATATAGTACTATTATTATGCCCCAACACTTGATTAATTAAAAAAAATAGTTTTTATAAAGTGTTATAAAAATGACAGGAAAAAAATATCAGTTAATATTCATATGTGATGAGTAGAGCACTAGGTACTTTACATGGGTTAGTTTATCTACTCCTCACCATAGGTTTTGTTATCATCACTAACATACAGACTAAGACACTAAGACTTGCATAGATAATGGGACTTGACCAAAGTTACACAGTAAGTGACAGACACTTATTTAAGCTCCCATACAGCCCAGGCCCACAACCAAGAACTCCGTGTGCTGAGAAAATGGATTTCTCCACTTTTGCCCTAAATATCTTCTCAAGGCTCCAGACTGTGCATCCCAGGTAATGAGGGTCACCTTCTTAAGTCACCTTCAAAGAATATAGCTGCTGCATAAGAGTTCTTTCTAGAAGTCTGTAACAATAGTATTTTTTTTACCATGGAATTAATACTAAACATAATATTTTAAAACTTACTACCCATTTTAGTTTGCTCAGGCTGCCATAACAACATACCACAAACTGTGTGGCTTAGACAACAGAAATTTATTTTCTCACAGTTCTGGAGGCCAGAAGCCTGAGATCAGGATGTTGGCTTGGTTGGGTTCTAGTGAGGGCTCTTTTCTGGCTTATAGATGGCCGCCTTCTTGCTGTGTCCTTCCATGGTGAACAGAGAGGGAAAGCAAGCTCTCTGGAATCTCTTCTTGTAAGGGCACTAATCTCATCTACTGGGACCCACTCTCATGACCTCATCCTAATTACTTCCCAAAGGCCCCATCTCCAGATACATTGGAGGTTAAGGTTTCAACATAAGAATTCTGTGGTGACACAATTCAGTCCATAGAAATTCCTCAGTCCAATTCTGGCTGCTCAAGAAGTTTTTTTAATCATTTTCATTCTTTCTAACTTTTAATTAAACCTACACGTCTTAGCAAAGAAAGCAAAGAAGTATTTTCCAGTGGGGAAAAAAAGATCAGTATTGCTACAATTAAGAGAAAGGTACAGTACATAGACTTGCATTTTTAAAAATTTTATTTCAAAACATTTCTTCAGCAACTGAGTTTTGCTGGAAATGTTAGGATTATCTCTTTGCACGTGGTTAGGTTTGAAACACGCCACTAGTATACACTAATAAGGCACAATTAAACACTGGGCACTTAAAATATGAGGAAAACAAATTGCCATCTAATAGGTCTTCAAAACCAGTTAAGAGTATTTTAAAAAATATACAAGTACCAAACATATATAGTTTTTAATTGAACAAATACTTTAGAAGTTAGGTCCATGTTAGCCAGGTGAAGTGGAAAACCTAGGAAAATATTTGGATAATCAAGGCCAAAGTACACTTTTTATTCCTTTAGGCTATAGTTTGAATATGAAGTCTGTATATAGTGAATTAGACATGTCTTCATTTAACTCAGCAAAGTCTTGCTAAAAAAAAAAAGCAAGGTTGGATATGGCTAATTGCACCATGATAGAAACAAGGACTTTTTTGTTTCCTCTCCTGTTGAGCTTAGTTAAGATTCTAAGAACCTTCTCAGTTATGTTCCATGTTATTTATTTATGTGTGGTTTATCTGTGCTACACTTTCCCCCTGGGTAGCTCAGTCTGGTTGGTCAGGATGGATCTGGAGGCCTACTTGGCTGTCTCTGTGGCTAGTGTAAAAGAGATCGATTTTAGTGACTGCTTAAACACAGGTAATCATAAAATAAATTGCAAAGCCACTTTTTAGGAACTGATCTGAATTATTTTCTAGATTATTGTTTGTATTATTATTTGAATAACAAAAATTATTATTTGTATAGCAATCCCGGTAATTCGTGCTATAATGTCCAGACCAGCAGCAACCATATAACATATTCTTTTAAAAATTACTAAATACTTATGTGCAAGGAATTCTATATAGAATTATTAAACATAACATGTAATTGATTTTTCTACTGTGTGCCAGAAAATATAAATGTCTGGGACTCCAAAGATAAATCATCCAAGGCCTTTGTTTTTAATTTAGGAACTGAGAGTTTTAGTTCAGTGACTCTCAGCTCTTTTGAGCTCATAAGCCTCTCAAAGAATCTGAGAAACTATGGAACTTCTCCCAAGAAATATGAATGCATTAGCAAAGTACTGCATGTGATTATGGAATTATTTTTACCCTACTTAAGTCCTTTAAGACTACAGTCCCCAACCCCTGGGCCCCGGACCACAGAACTACACCAGCCCCCCACCCATCTGTGGAAAAAATTGTCTTCCATGGAACTTAGGTACACCCTCCCCCCCACCCAGCCAAGCCACACAGCAGGAGGTGAGCTACAGGTGAGCTGCAGGTGAGCAAGGGAAGCTTCATCTGTATTTACAGCCGCTCCCCTCCCCATCCTAAGCTGAGTGCCTCCCCTCCACCCCAGTCCATGGGAAAATTGTTTTCCATGAAACCAGTCCCCGGTGCCAAAAAGGTTGGGGACTGCTGCTTTAAGACATATTGGAGTCCAAACTCTCAGTTATAAGATGAATAAGTTCTGGGGATCTAATACACAGCATGATGACTATAGTTAACAATACTGTATTGTGTACTTGAAATTTACTAAGAAGTAGATCTTAAGTGTTTTCATTACAAAAAATAATGGTAACTATGAGGTGATGAGGTGATAGATGTGTTAACTAAGTTGATTGTGGAAATCATTTCACAATGTGTGTGTGTATGTGTATATGTATGTGTGTACTCATTACTTTGTGCACCTTATGCCTTACACATATACACAAAAAGAAAAGGCAAACCAGATTTAAAAGGCTGACTCAGCTATTGACTGTATACAATTTAGTAAATTACTAAACTCTCTGTGATTCAGTTTCTTCATTTGTAAAGTGGGTCTATCATCACTATTATAGGGTTTTTGGTAGGTTAAATAACATCACATGTATAAAATATCTTGCACAGTGACTAAAATATAGTTTAGTGCAAAGAGTAGTAATTTCAGCAACACAACAACTACTTCTACTACTGCTCATATTCCTATAATAAATAAAGTTTACAACAAACTTTCAAGGTAGATACTAAATTACATGAGAAGACATTGAAGCTCCAGGACACTGGATTACAAAAGGTCAGAAGCCTGTTATGTATCAGAACAGGTACTTAAACATTAATATCAGTTCTGACTTCATCAAAACTAGTGCACCAAGTGGTTAAACATGGTCACCATAAAACATGAGTTGAGAAATACACTGGGATCAAGTTTTGGAAAGTTTTGAACGCGAGGTTTAAGAGTGTGATCAGTATGTAGGAGACAACAGAAATACGAACATTTGATACTGAAATAATGCTGTAGATTTGGCCTTAGTATTCAAGTATGGCTGGAGTGGGAAAGTGGCTGAAGGCCAAGAAAGCAGTTAGAAGACTGTTTCAGTAGTCAAAGTTGTTAGAGGATGAGGGCCTACACTAAGGTGGTGATAAAGGGAACAGAAATTGGAAAGGGAAATATCAGAATGATCAAATGAAACAATTTTTTGAATTTTGCTATTTCTCATTATTAAATTAGAGTTGGTCATAACTCCTTAATCACCAAATTCCACATAAAAGTCATCTCATGTATTATTCTCATTATTGACAAAATAGCAAAACTTAACCTAGATTCTTATTTCACTTTTCAAAGTCCATTTAAGTCCATTTAAGATTCATATATAAACATTTCACATTATTTTCACGTAGTACCTTAAGTTGGCTTTTCTCTACAAATTTTGTGCTTAACTGCATGACGAATAAGTAGCATGAAATGGCACAAAAAATTTGTAAAATGTTTCATTCATTTGCTTGTACTGGCACATCTAGATTGTCGTTCCCATACGTACTTTGCTGTATCCTTCAAGCACTTTGCTGATGTGAGCTTATCCTACAAAACAAGTGCTTGAAAGGCTTACTGTAACACTACTGATATGGTGCTGCTATACACAACTGCTGGCTTACAACAATGAGATGGGTTAGCTCTTTTTGAGGAAGGGCATTGGGCTTACTGTGATGCAAAGAGGCAGTATTGGAAAAGGCATGGCCTCTCTAAATAGCATACACAGCTGCAAGCTCAAGGTCATTCTTTATGTGCATGCTATGGAGAAATGCTTCTGTTTCCTATCAGCCCGCCTATCAAAACTTTCATAAGCTTGGAAGCCAATATATGCTTGCATATGAGAAGAATAATTAGGAAAATATTTAACGTATTTTGTTCACAAAATTCCTGCTTTTTCAGCATAAATGTTTGGGGACCCGAAACTTTTTTATTTTATATTGGAGAGGAACTTCTGATCATAGCACTAAAGAAAGGACTCTGATTAAAGCATAAATAAAGGCTGATTTACATAGCAATTGAATTTGAGATGTGTTCTGTGGTTTATATTTTACTTATGACCAAGATGGCCTTAACTTTCTCTTCAACTTAACTAAACTTTAGGTAGGTTTCTGCCTGACCATAGGCTCCTGACTTCACTTTTCTTAGAGCATTTACTTTAGGAAACCTGCAATTATAAATTCTTTTCTGCCTCTTTAAAATGCAAATCTCCCAGCCTCTAGCCAGTTTTACAACCTAGGAATGTCTTTCTCAAGGACTTGGGAGCTATCCCTTTGAAATGTAATCAAGCATGATAGAGCCCCTATCTCCCAGTCTCTAAGAGAAGGGAGGAGCCTCATTTTGATTAGTGTCAAATAGCAAACAAAGATCTCCTAATCATATTGATCAAAACCCTCCCTATACTTATTATGGATAATCATGACTATGTACCCCAAGAAAATAATGGGAAATTATTTTTAGGCTGTGGAAGGAAGAAGCCTAAGAAGCTGGGACAGCAGTGCTCATTTGGGCACCTGGAGAGACCGAGGAAGTTTTCTGGTTCATTTCCACTTCCTAAAGGAGAATAAAAATCGGAGTATGGTTGGGTTAAAATTACTGGCTCTTGAGGACTAGAACAGAGACATTCACATAAGGGGTGTACAAATTCCAACATCAGGGATGTAGCAAGGGAGAAGTAACAGGAAATAAAGTGAAAAAATGTTACAGGAAGATCTGAATATAGTTGTGTATAGAGTCACTAGAGTGGGTGTGCATGGCCCTCAGAGTAAACCCATACGGTTTCTCTGCACCTGGATATGTTTACGTGGGTAAAAGCAACTGACCTATTTTCAAGTACAACTGCTTCTTTTCTGAAAGTAGGAACAGATTCAAGAATTACAGAATTTAACACTTGGGGGAGGATAGAATTTTAGTTGTTTGCCAAATTTTGCTTTTTGTCATTTCATTGCCACCTGGTAATTCATTTTTGTCATGTTATAGACCTGATGGTTTAGGTATGGATAATTTTTTGTTTTCAGGAAAAAAAAAAAGCAAAAGCAAACAAAAACAACCCTCTATACCCACGTATTTGTACAGAGTTTTATTAACAACTTACAAACACATTTGTTTTTAAAAAACATTAATATGTAAACAACAGCAGCAAGTAAAGAAGCCATGATGACTTCATCATGACTCATTCAGGTCTCCTGATGTTTTCCCTTTTTTCCCTAACTGAGCTCTTCTCTGGAAGAAACTATTTCTGCTTAAAAAAATAAAAAAGGTGGGCTTTCTTTAATATTAATTTTTTAAAGGAGTCTTTTCATTTTTGTTTTTTCTCTAAAGCAACCCTCCTTCCTTCCTTTCTCCAGCCTGCATTTTTTTCATGAAGATACTCAGTTGTATAACTAGACCAAAATGTGTGTTTAAAATATAAAAACAATTATAGCTTTAGTACCTTAACATAATCATGTGTTTTTTCAGAAGGCTTCCTATGTATTAATATATATACATATATGTTTTTCTTTTTAGCACACTGTGAACCTCATACTTGCCACTGGAACGGCTGGCGTTAATCTACCTTGCTGGACTACGGAATGATTACCTCAAGCTTGAAATCAACAACCCAGGAATTTCTGTCAAAGGAGTAATTCATTTTAAATAAGATTTTCCAAACTGATTAAAGCTATTTATGCAAATAAGAAAAGGCAAATGTGTTGCCTTTCTGCAATTCTCATTTCAGAATAGTCATCTGAGCTCGTATTTGGGCTCTAAGAAGTGATATAATACATGCAAAATTTTCCTCGATCAATAAATTATCCGTCAGGTGTGAATTAAAAAAATAAAATGTAGAATCACAAATTTGATAGCTATCTGTGCAGTCAATACTAGTGAGGGTTAGACGAACCAGTTTATGAAAATATATTAGCAAAGTAGTGGACTTTCAAATAGATATTTATATGGCACATATCAATAAAAGCAGAAGATTCATGCATGGCCTGGTGTTCACACAGAGAATTTTGAACAATATTTTTGGATCTTGCAAAAGGATGTGATGTAACCTAAGTGTCTTCCCTATTTGCTTTCTTTAGTTTGCCTATAGAGTGGTAAAACTGAAATAGTAGGATAAAAATGGAAGTGAAAATGAAAGGACATTTCTTTTTTTAATGATAGATATGCTTTGCATCAGGCTGTGATTTATTCAACATATTCTTTAATTAAAACTCATATTTAAATTATTTCAGCATAGGTTCAGCAAGATACTTGGTCTCATTTTTATTTAGTAAACAAGTATTTGAAAGGCCCAGGTTTCAACTTAGGAGTTGGCAGAATGTTCTGTTGGCAATGTGGTGAAGAATTTCAAATGTTCTGAAGAATGTTTTCTTTCTAGGATACATGACTTAGAAGGAAACCATAACCTAAATGTCTCGTCGTGTGTGTGTGTTGGGGAGGGGGTGTGGTTTGTAAATAAAGCAATGAATACAGCACCTATGTTTCATAATTTTTACAGATTCTATGAAAATAAATTTGTATAATAACTTCACTGTAGTCTTGTAAATTTCTTCCAGCAAACAGGAAGACTTAAAAATGTATTAGAAATATTGACTTAAAAAAAGGCAAGACTTGTAAATCCCGGATTTTGAGATTTCTTTTACTTTTAATTTATGTCCTAATTGCAAAGGACCTAATTAATTGGGAAGTGGTTTCCTTATTTACTAAAAGGGAATGAAAATTAAAATCCATGAAGTACCCATAATGACCCAGACACTTAATCCTCACAAAAGTCCCTTAAGGTAGATATAATTAACCCCAGATAACACTTGAAGAAACAAAGGTTTGGTGTAAATAATTTAAAATCTGGTAAGTGGCACAGGCAAGTTTGTACCCCAGTCTGCTTGAATCCAAGGTCTTTTCCCTGCACTGAATATGACTCTCATTAATTTATTATTACACACACACACACAAACTTGTCTTCAGTAAACTTCATCACCTAAACTAAGGTAGGAGACATGAATGTAACACGACACAAATGAAAAAGAAGTGAAATCAATGCTGATGTCAAAAGGAATACCATTTCCTTTAATGTTTGCTCATAGACTGTTAGGTTCCATGAGTTTTAATAACATACAGCAAGAATTTATGGTCCACTGCATGCCCAACCAGTAATACAGACTAACCACAGGAGAGACAAAAGTCTCTGAGGAACTTGCTATATTCTACTAGACAACACCTACCATACTATACTGTATTAATGCGATGTTAATAAAACATCAGTATCATCACAGTACTCCATTGCTCAAATCCTAAAATAGTTTCTTACCACAGTTCAAATTACCCATTAAAAACTACCTTCCATAATCTGGTTCAAACTTTCCTATCCAAACCATCTGCCATTATTCACCAACACATAGCTTAATTCTTAACAGTCCCCCTAACAAACTATATTAGTTTTTACCTCTCTCACTTTCTTCATGCTGATACCCTATATATAAATGCAATAAAGCATCTGTCCCTTTTCTCTCATTGTTTAAATTTTTAGTATCTGCTTTATTGTGATTAAAGAACCTTGGACAGTCAATATTATGAAAGGAGAATTGAACTATATATGAATGATTCTATTCATTACATCGTGTTACTTATTGCTGCAAGGGATATGTCTTCTTGAGAGACAGAATTTCCCTCATGTTCACATATTCCCCCAGCCTTGTCTTGTTCTATTTTGTTAGTCATCCTAACAGCAAAGTGATATTTACCAAAAGTTATTTTAGCCGTAGAGAAATAGAGATTTTTTTCTATGCCATTAAATTACTCATACATCCCTCTGTAAAAAGGTAGAAAAATTAAAGATTTTATATGTACTTAAGTTTTAATATTTGAAAAGTTTTGGAAAAACTCCTTAAAATATAATTTTGCACTCATGCTTTGTAAATAATTTCAATAATGATAATATTGTTTAAGTTAGCCATTGCTACATAACAAATTAGCAGCTTAAAACAAAAGTCCTTTATTGTCTCACAATTTCTGTAGGTTAGTAATATGAGAGAAGCTTAAATGCATTGTTTAAGACCAAGATTTTTCATGAGGTTTCAGCGAAGCTGTTGGCTGGAGCTGTCAAAAGGTTTGACTAGGGCCGGCTCCGCTTCAAAGCCCCATGCGGAAGTGTGGGGAAGCCTTGGGTCCTGCTATCTGTTGGACAGAGATGTGGTCCTCACTACATAGGGTCTTTTCATATGTTGGCTAAGATTCCTCATGACATGTCATCTGCCTTCCTCCATAGTGACTGATGAGAGAGAGAAAGACTACCTGAGATGGAATCTGCAGTCATTTATAATCTTGGAAGTGATTTAACATCACTTTTGCCATATTCTATTTAGTAGATGTGAGTCACTTTGTCCAGCTTACACAGAGGGCAAGTAGATTATACAAGGCATAATTAGTAAGAGGTGGTTCACTGGCAGCCATCTTGGAGGCTGGCCACTCCAGCATCAGTAACAATAGTGAATGCTACCATTTTGGAGCAATTTCTAGGTTTCAGATATCGTACAAGTATTTGCACTTGTAATAACCGTGCATGAGACAGTCTTCCATCTACATTTTCCCTGTGAAGAAACCAATACCCAGAAATGTTAAATAAATAACAAAGGATATTGCTAGTAACTGGCAGAGCCAGGATTCAGACCCAGTTGTATCATTTTCAAAGTCAGCAATTTTTCTCCCCTTCAACACTTTGTCTTTTTTATCTTCCACAATAATGATCAATGATCTAAATTGTGATGAATTTTTTTCCACACACTGTTTTGGGAATTCATATTACTTGAGCATAGAAAAAAGAATTGAGTTATCTTGCTGTTAACTTTAATAAATTCGGTTCCAAGAGAAAATTACAACCTTCAAAATCTGCCACTTTTCAACATGACTCTTAGATACAGAAGAATTATAGAGCAGATCTGATGCGCTAAATTCTGAAATGAAGTGTTTGTGTTCAGAATTCTTCCAAGAACTATGCAGAAATAAAGGGGTCTCTTCATCCTTCCCATGTACACTTGGAGTTTTTATAAGCCTTCCTCAGTTACTGTTCTACACAGGCTGGAGAATCAGGAGCTAGTGATGGTTAAACTGAACTTTAATGTCTGAGTCATAATATTTGTTGATTTCTCAAGAACATACTTTTCATTTCATTCTGCAGAGTTGTCACATTCTTTACATTTTATAAGTAATCTAGAGTCATCCCTCTGTATCTTTGACAAAGAGATCATGTAGATGCATTTTCAGAATAGTGATTCGAGTTTCAGCAGCCAAATTTTTGGAAAAGCAAAATTAGAGTTTAAAATAATGATGCAGAATTAAATGCAACACTTGGAACTTGAATTAACAATGTGACAAATATCATTACCAATGTTGATATAAAAATCTCATTATGTTTTTCTTTAATTATCATAGTTCCCATTATGATAACTATCATATCATCATCTAACATATTAATTATAATCACTTTTTGTCATTTTGTATCCTGCTGACCTTCATCTTGTGATATGATCTTCAAGTCAACTATATAAAAAAAAGGAAAGAAAATGAATTGTAATTCATCATCAGTTTGCAGAACAATAAGCACAGTTTTCTGCTGTAAATGAAATGGAATGAAAAAACAAAGAAAAGACAACTAATCAGAGCTTCCAAAAGCAGCAAAACCTTTAAAAAGCACGACACTACTGTACAGACATGTAAAACACTTGTGGAAAAAATGTATATATAAATACATAATTTGAAATTATTTTATAACATATCTTTCTTGGCAGCTAATTAGAAAACTCCAACTCTAACAATACGTCACCAATTCTAACAAAAATAATAACAATATGCAATGGCTTTCAAAACCCCAGAGTCTCCTTTGGGTCACTAAACTATTAAAGACACAGCTCTTAGATTGTTAAAAGCATCTTTCTTCCTACTTATATAAACAAAGAGATTTTGTTTTTATTCCCTTATCTTTGGATATTCAATATCCAGGAAGGCTTAAATCATCTTCAAACTGAAAGGTACTCAAATTCTTCCAAATTGTTTATCTAGAACAGATCTTCCCAAGAAACTATTTTTACCCAGAGAAGTGCCTGTATTTTCTACGTTTTTTGGTCTTTGGTATTGTATATTGTCAAAGATTTTTGAAAATCTAAGTAATTTTAATCCATGTATCTCCTCTCTATATGTTTTCTTAATTATCCTATCAACACATTCCAATTAATTTGTCTGTTATTACCCTTTCTAAAGACAACATCACTGTTACCCTAGTAGCTTATTTAATACAAATGTTCTTAGTACCCACCTGATTTTTTTTTCTACCACCTTGCCTGACTAGATATTTGGTCTGTTAATCTTTATTTTTCTGTCCCACCCTACAAAACACCTAGATCTGATGTCACTGATATATATGTAGGCTTATTTTTATGTCTTGTCATAAAATATAATAAGATTGATAGCTATTTGATTTGTTATTCTTCAATCTGTTCATGTCTAGAAAAGTATATGAATAGAATTTTCCTAAATAAGCTTCTCCATCATTAACAAAAAGGATAAGAAATAAATCTTTTCTTTTTCTATAATTAATTCACTATCTCACAATCATCCTACTGATTCTTTATGCAATTTCCTTCCTTCGAACTACTTTGAAGTTCTTTTATTAATCCTTTTGTCCTTTACAAGTTCCTAATCAAAGTTTATTTCAGCCAAACTTAATTCCACTACATGCATTTATTCATTAAGCAAACATTTATTGAGTATCACATTAAGCACATCGACCTGACTCTCAATGAGTTTAGTCTGATAGGGAGACTGACAAATAAACAGAAAAATACAAACAGCAAAAAAATCACAGAGATATAAATTCAATAACCATACGCTTAGCACCTAAAACGTTGCAGGCACAGTGGCTTCTGAGACCAGTAAGCTAAGGTCCCAGTCTCAGTCTACAAATGTCAGATAGGTGTGTAAACAAATTCAAGGGTGTTTTACAAGTATTTCAGATTCTAAGATAGAAGAATGTATAGGTTAGTGAAGACTCAGATGGGGAATTTAACAGTTCTATTATGATATCATCATGGGACTGAGTCTTAGAGTTTGAAACTAGAGGCGGGGTGACCAGTTATGCGCTAATCAAAATGCCTATATGAGAAATAATGGGGATCTGAACCAAGGCAGAAGTGTCATGGATGGCAAAGGTGATATGGCTCAACAGAGACGCAAAGATGAGAATCAATGTGATCAATTTATCATGGAGAGTAAATGAGATAAAGAGCAAACAAACAAATCAAACACAAACAAATGAACGAAAAACCCAGGATGACACCAGGTTTCTGGTTTGGACAACTAGATGGATGTTGTTACATTAACAAAGGCAAAGAATATAAAAACTACAGCAGGTCTGGGGATATGGTAAGTTAACTTCTGAATTTATTCAGTTTGACATTCCCATTGGGCAGTGAAATCTGGGTCTGCAGCACAGAAGGAAAAATGGCTTAGTAGTAAAGCTTTTACAAGTTTTTATTACATAAGTAGTTCAAGTTATGGAAGTAAATAAACAGGCATAAAAAGGATATAGAAAGAATACAAAAGAACACAAAATAAAATCCATAGGTCGATATTTAGAGAAGTGTGGGAGAGAAGGAAATCATGAAGAGTAACTTGGAGTAGTTCAAACAGCAGAACACAGAGTGAGTAGCCTACTGGGAAGTTAAAAAGCACTAAAAGTTTTAATAGAGCAGAGGTTAAATAAAAGTAGCTGTTAAGAAAGAGATGACCTAAAAAAGGTTCATGGATTTGGCAACACAGAAGTAATGATGACTTTTGACAGGTGGATGGAAAATTTCAGTTGAAAGAGTGAAGGAGAAGCAAAGAAGCAGAGGTATTAAGCACTCTAGGAACTTGCCTGAAAACTGGAGAGGACTGCCACACCGTGCAGTACCATGTCGTCTCAATTTAATTACATTACAATGCTCAAGTCATTTCTTTCATGAATGTAAAATGTACATATTACAAAATTGCACAAATCCTAAGTGTACATTTCAGTTGATCATCACAAATTGAAAAATGTATGCAATGAATTCCCACATCAGGAAAGAGAATGTTACTAACAATCCATCTACTTGTGTCTCCTTCCTGGCCACTACATCCCCAAAGGAACAGTTATTAGATTCCTATCACCAAAGCTTAGGTTGCTTGTTTTTGAACTTTATAGTAAAGAAAACAAACTGTATATTCTATTCTGTAAATACCTTTCTGAAAGCAAGCATGTTGTGGGATTCATCCACGGTTTTACATAAAGTTTGTTCATTCTCACTATTGTATAGTATTCCACTGAAAAAATAATAATATAGATTATTTATCTTTTTTGTTGTTGATAGACATTGGAGTTGTTCCAGTTGGGGCTATTAAAAATAGTGCTTCTATGAACATTCTACTACATATCTTTTCATACACACATCGCACTACACTCACAAACACCCCCACACATACACAATAAAATGCTTGTTAACTGAGCATGCATATATTCACCTTAGTGTCAAATAGTTTATATATAATACCATTTTTTCTCTTCTTCCAGGACTGTATAGAGCTCCAACTGTTCCACACTCTCATGAACAACTGCTGTAGTCAATCTTTTTATTAGCTAATCTGGAGGATGAGTGGTATCTCACTGTGGTTTTGATTTATATTTTCCAGATGACTAATGATGTTGAAAAATTTTCATATGCTTATTTGCATATTCTTTTTTGTGAAATGCTTGTTCAAGTATTTTGACCATTTTTATATTGGGTTACCTATTTCTTTTGGACATGTTGGAGTTGTCGATATACATCAAGGACCGTGAAGGGTCTGAGATTGTGCCCTACTTGAGAGGTAAGAAGTTAGCCTGCCACCACTTTATGGAATGCTACGAGATGCCCGGGTCAGAGATAGAGGACCTCATTACTCATGGCAGAGCAAACATCACGAGCATCAGTATATTTGCATTAGTTTCCCTTTAGCCCAAGTCCCCTGGGCGTAATGTGCATGTATCCAGATAGATATCTGCACATTCAGTGTGCTGCATTAAAGAAGAACCCTGAGATTAGGGAACTAAAATCGCTTATAAAGGACAGTAAGCATGCCTGATTTTTCTTCTAGAGGAAGGTATTATGCTAATTATACTGGGCAGTAAGTTTTGTTCCAGAGGATACACTACCTATATTCCTCAAGGCTGTTTGCTATCCAGACATTGTAACAAGGTAGCCCAGACAAAAAAGGGTAGTTAGTACCCCACTTGCAAGATGCACAGAAATGTAAGAACTTTATGAAGAACTGTCTTCCAACAATATGTTCTGTATATGATTTCTCTACATATAAGCATCATAAATATCTATTCCAAAAAATGACTTGTCTTTTCATACTCTTAACGGTGCTTTCCTTTTAAATGAACAAATAATTTTAATAATAATGAAGTCCAATTTATAATTAATGCTTTTCTGTTTCCTGCTTAAAGTATTTTCCTGGGTCATATTTTAGATTTTGATAGTTTTAACTTTAAAATTAAAATGTACAGTGTGAGGTTTGGGGTCAACATTCGTCTTTTCTATCCGTATAGATATCCAGTTGAAATAGAACTATTTACCAAAAAGGCAATCTGTTCCCTACTCTACTGCTATATCACGATTGTCATTACATAAGAAACTACTGATGTGTGGATATATTTGGATTTTCTATTCTGTTTCATTAATAAAGTCCCCTTATCAAACCTTATGCCCATATATCACTCTGGTGATTTTTGTTGCTTTACTAAAAGTCTTATATCTGCTAATAAAAGTCTTCTATGGAGGTTTTTCCTTATTCAAGACTGTCTTGGCTATTCCTGGACTTTTGCATATCCATCTGCCAGAAATCATTAGGATTTATTCTAGTTTGTATCTGTTATCAACAAATTATCTTGAATTTCTTTATCTGGAAATTCTTTATTCTGCATTCATTTCTGAAACATATTTTTGCTGGAAGAGAGTTTTAGGTTGGCTTTTAAAGGTTGAGTATCCCTAAATCCAAAAATTTGAAATTCAAAATACTCCAAATCTGAAACTTTTTAAGTTCCAACATGAATGGAATGCTCATTGGAACATTTTGTATTTCAGATTTTTGGATTAGGGATGCTCAACTGGTTAACTATAATACAAATGTTCTAAAATCCCCTTCCCCCCAAAAAAATCCAAAATCTAAATACTTCTGGTCCCAAACATTTTAGATAAGGGACATTCAACCTGTATTTTCTTTAAACATGTTAAAATGTCATGTCATTGTCTTCTAACTTTCAATGTTAATGTTGAGAAGTCAGATGCCAGTGTCATTTTTTTCTCTCTCCTAAACAAAAGTCTTTTTTTTTTTTTTTTTTTTTACTGCCTCTTCTGGCTGTATTTGAGAAGTTCTCTCTAGATTTCCCTACTTTACTGTGATGTGTCAGAGTAATTGTATTCAATCTGATTGGGGTTCAAAGACTTCTTTATTCAGTGGTGTGATGTTTTTCATATGTTTTGGAAACTTTCCTGAAATTTCCTCTTCAAATATTGCTTTTATTCTTTATCTCTACTTTCTCCCTTTCCATTATTTTAATTTTGTAAGTGTTGGATATTTTTCACTGTGCCCTGTCTGCATGCCTCTACTCTTTCTCTCTCTCTCTTTCTTTCCCTACCCCCTTCACACTCCCCACCCCTTGATTTCTCTGTGCTTCAGCCTGGATATTTTCTGCATATTGAAAGATAGATACTGATCTATCTTTAAATTCATACATCCTCTCTTCTGCTGTGCCCACTCTTCTATTAACATATTTATTGAGTTATTAATTTCAGTTATTGTATTTTTTTAGTTCCAGTGTTTCCATTTTGTCCTTTGCAATATATTCCATTTAACTGTTGAAATTCCCCCATCTTCTGTTTCTTAAACATATTTGTCACAGTTATTTTAAAGTCTATGAATAATAATTCCAATACTTGGATCTTTTGTGCATGTGTATGCTCTGTGTGTGTGTGTGTGTGTGTGTGTTGATGTTTTCCTCTAGGTCCAGTTCTTTGGGATGCCTGGCAATTTTTTACCAGTGTATATAAAAAGTTGGGAGAAATGATGATGTTTTTATCTAGTGAATATTCATCTTATCCTCTTGTAGGTACCTAAAATGGGGGCCGATCACCTGCATCTTATTGGAAACTGAGAGGTCTGGTTACATTTTCTTTCAGACTCTATTCCTAGGGTGTCACCCCTAGATGTTCCAACTGGGTGCATGTAGTGTTTACCAGAGTCCATCATCACTAATAGGGCTTATATTCTAATTTTTGTATCCTCACCACCATGAGCCAACTGAATACTTTGTCCTGTGTTTCAGTGGCTTTTTGATTGGCTGTTGTTCTTGCATCCTGTACAGTTTATGAGTTTGGTAACAGCCTAGATCAATAAAGAGTATTGGGGCTCACTTCCTGGTGCTTCCCTACTGGCAGGTATCTTGGCCCCTTAATCCTGGCTTCTTCCATGGCCTCAAACTCCAATTTGTTGTCTCCATATCTCCAGAAGATTCCTAAAAGTTCTTCTGGCTTCTCTGCATCATAGCAGCAACCTTATACCTCAAGTCTTGACCAAAATTGGCAAATGCTTTCAGATCACCTAGTATGTAAGCTCACCTTTCTTTCTCTGGTTCCTTTTTCATCAGGATCTTCACATCTCAAGTCCTGGATCTCCTGGCAGCTCTCTGATGTCTTTGGACACACACATACACATATACATACATACGCATGTTATTTTATCTATCTTTTCTTGATCTCAGTGGGAACAATGGTTTGCTATAAGCTCTGCCATTTTAGCCAAGGCATTTAAGTTTTTAAGGTACACTCAACCACTTTTTTTGACTTTGCTAGTGAGCAATAAAGGGATTTTTAAATGCTTCTGATATTTTAAATTATAAACATATTTTTTGGATATAGAAATGCTTTTATTCCCCTAAATTATCTCTAGGTTATTTTGGCAACAAATAATAAATTTCTTCACTCATAGCTGATTGTTCAGATTCTGACATTTTGTATGTCTCATTTGGATTTTTTTTTCTGTAGATAAATTCCTATACATTCTCATAATCAGCACATCACTTAGCTAGGGAGTTCTGCCTTGGGGTCTCTCAGGAGGTTGCAATTTGATATCAACTGGATCTGCATTTTCCTGAAGACTTGACTGGGACTAGAGGGTCCACTTCAGTGTAAGTGGCTCACTCACACAATTGATGCTGGCTATTGGTGGAGGTCCACCTCCACTCGGGTTTTGACATATGGCCTGGGTTTCTGTAAAACATGGTGACAAGACTCTAAAGGCAAATATCACTAGAAGGAGGGAGGGAGGGAGGGAGAGAGAATGAGAGAGAGAGAGAAAGGGTGGGTGCTAGCTCCAGATAGAACCTGTATCCTTTTTATGACCTAGTTTCAGAAGTCATGTAGCATCACTTCCACCATATTATGTTCCTTATAAGTGAGTCATTAAGTATGGTCCATATTCATTAGGAGAGGAATTAGACTCTATGTTTCAATAGGACAAGTGTCAAAAAATTTGTGGACATATTTTAGAAGGACCACAATAGCCACATGTGCCTTAAACTCAAATTGTAATTTATTCAATTATGGAAACTGTAAAGATAAAATTAATCTGGTTTCCACTATTGTTATAAATAACATTCTACTGAATTAATTTTTTGTGAGATACTGAATATATAACTAAGTTCTTTGTAATATTTTTCTATATTTTTCAAAAATCTTAATAACCTTACTAAGAATATTTCATAACATTTTGATTAGAAAGAACTGCTGCCTACAAGAACTTAGAAAACCAATTATTTCACATCAAAAATTTAAAAAAAGAAAATAGATAAAATACTGTCTGCTAAGCCAGACTCTAAGCTTAAAGAAATTAAAAAATGTACTCTATGTCTTACAATAGAGAAAAGTTAAAACTCCAGAAAGACAATTGGATGTACTCTTTGAAGAGTCATCAAAATTAAAATATTGAGATCAAATCTGAATACTGGCCTCTCCCAAATTATCAATAAAATATTTGTGATGAAAGAGAATAGATGCAATGCAACACTGAGGGAAATAACCTATGACTGTCAACCTGTTACCCAGATAAATGAAAAATACTCTCCATAGGCAAGTCAAAGGGAGGTATCCTCATTATTCCATGTGAAAGAAGATAGTTTTGCTCTCTCCCACTTCCTGCAAATGACCGAGTGGGAGAAAATGAGATAAACAATCAATATCTTCTCTATTTAAATATTCCTTATAAATTAATGACAATAATTCAGTAGAATGTTCCCACAAGAGCGAAGGCAGAAAATAGCTAATGAGCATTCACAAAACACATACTAATGAATAATACATACCAAATGTGTGCCCTTCAGTATTAACATAACATATAAAACAGTGAAATTAAATTTTTATCCATCAAATTGGTCAAGGTGAAAAATCAAGTATTACTAGAGTTAATACTCAGGTGAGTAGCTTTGAGTGGTTGAGTTTGTGTGCTGTGTGGCCATCCTAACTGGGGATACAACCTGGATCCCCACCTACAAACAATTACCTTGGACACATTACCTAACCCTTCATATTTCACTTTCCTCATCTATGAAGTTGGGATAATTACAGAATCTATACAACAAAGTTGCAGTGATGATTAAATAAAAATTCATCCATGCCACCTAACAGTACTTGATATCCAGTAGTACTATTATTATTATGATTTAATTATTGTTTTTACCATTACTATCACAGTTATTGTTATGCTTAGGGTCAATGGATTGTACATTCTTATCTACTGCTAGTAAGACTGTAAATCATTTCTGCATTTTTGAAAAATAACCTATCAAAATATTAAGCTCTTATAAAAAGCTCATTGTCCTTGGCCAAATAATTATTAGAATCTATTCTAAAGAAATAACTAGAGTGCAAAAAAATTTATGTACAAAATATGTTCACTAGAGTATATCTAAGAGCTAAAATTGGAAATAACCTAAATTTTGGCCATGAAAACAATCCTAATATATTATAGTCAATCATATGGCAGAATATTATGAATCATCAGACATTAGTCATTAGATATATTTTAAAACTGTATAGTCATTAGACATACAATAACAATTATACATATATCCGTCCAGATTTACATCCCTACTTTACCTAGCAATTAATATGTTTATTGAGGATAATGATTAAATCTATCAGACCTTGCAGTGGTTATTTTTGAGTGAAAGTATTAAAGGCAATTTTAATGATTTTCTAACTTCTACTTTCTTTAAAATTTCACACAGAGAATGTATATTGTTTACATGACTAAAAATATATAAGCTATATCACAGTTAAAAATTACTATAAATTATTGGTTAAATATTAAATCAAAATGTACAATTAGCACTGTAGTTACCAGGAACAAAACTAATGTTTTAATACCTATTTTAATATTTATTATTTGCCAGGTGTTGAAATAGATGTACTACCATATTTAATTTGTTTAAATGGTGGTTATATCCTTTAAATCTCCACTTCCTTTACTGCCCCACATACTACAAATAGAGAGACAAAGGCTAGGTCAGTTTAAGAGATGTTACATATGGTAGAACTGATATCTCAATTGTTCTACTGTCAAAAGACTTGATATAGGCATTGAGAAAAATTGCACCTCTTTATCTGAAGACTCATAATCATTTTGTTCTTAATCTGTACAAACCGGAGAGACACAGATATAGGTATGTAAGAGTGGGTATCTGCCTATATTGATATTTTTGAAGAATAAAGGTTTTGATGAAACTCATTAAGTCAGGAATAAGTCCAAGGCAGGAGTCAGACTGCAACATCTTGAATTAAAAAATCTAGGTAAATCAATGTCATATATCTAGGACAATCTGAGTGGGAAGTGTAGTGGCACCCAGAGCAGTACTACGGAAATAAAGAAGTGGTTGAAGCTATTTAGAAACAGGATAGTAGTAATTTTTATATGCTATTTTGAACCTTATCCTTTGAGGCCTATTTAAGCCAAAGAGCACATATATTTTCTGAGCATAAACTCTTAAGGTCCTGAACAGAGACGGACAGAACCTTTAACTTGAGAGAAGGGTGTGGTGATACTGATCTTCCTCATATCATCATCCCAACCCTTCAGTGTTGGAATGAAGAGATCACATTCAGAAAAGAATGCACTAAGGCTTGAAAACAAATCAGGGCAATTTAGTTTAGTTACAGTTAAATTATATGAGTTGATAATAAACACTGACAAAGAGAACTATTTCCCAATGCTTCCTCAAAGATTCTCTTATTTTCTCTTGGTGTCTTTGGTCAAATGTGTTAAGAAATCTTTCTTTTACTTGAAGTCCTTCTATTACTTGAATAAAATGATTGTTTTAGACATATTGAGCAAATGCAAAATTTATCACCTATTCTGTTTGGAAGCTTATTCTGTAAGATATCTCACCTCTAGTTTGATTTCATTTATTCTACAAGAATTCATTATGTTCTTAAGATAGTCAAGGAAATGTGCTACATGTTTTCTGGGCCACAGACTTCAAAGGAAGTTATAAAGTTATAAAGGAGAAAGTAATTGGGGAAAGAGTAAGCTCATTAGATAAGGGCAGGGTCTTGAGGGCTGAGTAGGACTTTATGATGGAATGGGTGGGCATTAAATGCAGTCATTTTTTTCCAGGCAGGAATTCACGAAGAAACAATCAAGTGAAGATCAAATAGGTACAAAAGAGAGCTGTGAAAATAACTACATAAAAAGATTTCAATATTGGTAAATTAAGATGCATGGCCATCTATCAAGGCCAGGGACTTAAGCTGGAAGTTTAAAACTAAGTTTAAAAGTAATTTAATTTCTCTGGATCCTCTTGCTAAGAAATGACACGCATAACAGAAATGTACATTTCCTCAACATGTTTCCATTAGATAAAAACCATTATACCACTCATCTGGAAAAAATTTTTGTCAATAAAATTTTGTCAATAAAACCACTCAAAACAGGCTCTAAATGAAAAGTTTCATTAGGTAAGAAACTTTTATTTTAACAGGGGTTGTTTGCCACTGGTTTGATATACAATCATTAAAAAGTACTTAATATGCCATAAAATGTATTTTCTTGTTAGTATTTTTCTCTTTGGCACTGTCCTGAATAAGTAACCCTACTAGAACTAAATGATGCTAAGTTTTCTGTAGTTAATATTCTATCCAATAGACATCCTTTAATAATAAAATTAAAATGTTCAGGTGGCCATTAAAAAATCAGTATGTTTTGGCAGTGAAAAGAAACTTCTAACAAAGTGCCAATTTTACTCAAAGAAAACAACTCGAATTATAATATAAAAATATATATACATATTTATTTTATATATTTTGTATATAACTTTGAGTTGTGTGTGTGTATAGATATGTATTTGGAAAATGTAGACTATGAAGTAGAAAAAATACTGAAGTCTGGTTTAAAAAGTTAAGATAAAAAAATAAAAAAGAGAATTTAGATTAGATAATTTATATATATAGGCTAATATAATATGGAATACTCATAAAGAATGAAGTTCCATTTTATATATGTAAAAATAAGCTGAATGAAATTGGAATTAAGTTGTTATTCTGAGATGTCTTATATAATGATATACTACTTGAGACAACTTTTCAACTCTGAAATTGAATACCTCAGTGTTAAGTTAGAAACAAGTTTTTACTTTTATGCATGGGCAAATTTAAAATTAAATATACCAGGACACAATTTGAGACTTACTACAATTAAAAAAACTATAAATGGTGAGTTTAATAAATGTGAACTACAATTGCCACATAGAAATACTCAAATGTTCTTCTTCTCAGGTAGGATAGAGCTAACATATTTTTTACACTGAATAAGTTAAATCCTGAAGTTTAAAAAAACTATTTATACATATGCTTATATGTTTTTTGTACAATAATATCATTTAAATTAAATTCCCAATTTCCTGTAGAGTGTTTTCAAACAGTATTCTACTTTTAATACCCTGTAATTCTCTAGTACAGTCATGCACTGCTTAATGATGGGGGATATGGTCTGATGAATGAGTTGTTAGGTGATGTTGTTGTTGTGTGAACATCATAGAGTGCACTTACACAAACCTATATGGTGTAGCCTACTACACATCTAGGCTAGATGGCATAGCCTATTGCTCCTAGGCTAGGCTACAAACCTGTATAGCATATTACTCTACTGAATAGTGTTGGCAGTTGTTAACACAATGGTAAGTATTTGTGTATATAAACATATCTAAACATAGAAAAGGTACAGTAAAAATACAGTTTTGTAATCTTATGGGACCACTGTCATATATGAAGTCCAATTGTTGATCAAAATGTCATTATTCAGTGCAAGACTGCATATATTTTGAAATCAATGATGGTATTTTGTCTTTGATACTCTATAGTTACTCCAAACTCTGTGTGTGTGTGTGCGCACTTAGTTTATGCTGCTCTGAATACATTGAGCTTCCACTATTGGTGGATTTATATTTTTATTTCTAGGTAATTATAAATCGAGAAATATACTTTGCATATTACTCTTTATGCATTTTCTCAGTTCTCTTCTGGGACTCCTAATTATAGTATATTATATCCTTTGTCCTATTTTCCTTATCTCTTAACATTTCTTTCATATCTTTTTTACTCTCTGTACTAGAATTTGTGGATTTATTTACATCTATCTTTTTGTTCACCAATTATTTCTTCAACTAATCCTAGCCTGCTGTTCAATTCAGCTATTATTATATTTTATTCTTACTATTATAATTTTAAGGTTCTATTTCTCAGCTGTTCTTGGGCTTTTCTCATAGTCTCTTGATGGTAGTTCATTTCTGTGATTCCATCTTTCCTTTTTAAAGATACACTGTCTTGAACTTTTTAAAGATAACCTATCTTAAAATTACATATATTTTTAATTCATAATTACAATATCTGAAATCCCTGGAGATTAATCTATTGTTTGTAGCTGACTCTCATTCATGATGCTCTGTTTAATTCTGCGGTTAGTCATCTTCGATTATAAACTTCTATTTGTATGATATCAACCTGTGAAAAAAGTTGGGAGTCTAAATCCAGTATGTTTCCTCTAGAGGGGATATAGGGAGCTGTGGGTAGGGGAGGTGCTACAAATCTTGGAGCATTTTCTCCATATGCAAGCACCACTATTTTAATCCAAGAGCTTCAGATTCAACTTCCCTCACCTTGGTCTCTGCTTTTTTATATGTGTTCACCACTCAAAACAACAGTTTCAGCTCACTATTTTACTGACTTTTTGGAGATATCCTTCACTAAATTTGATGCCAAAGTATTCAATAAAAATTATGCTTTATGGATTATCTATTACTTTAGTAGTATGAAGGATCTTAGGAACATGTAGTCCTCCAGAACTAGGAATTTCAAGAGTGTTCTTTTAAAATATCTATATGTTATTAGGTCATTAAATATGAAATGTCCAATTTCTAATTAAAAGTGTAGTTTATTATATCTCAAACAAGAAGAAGTACAATTAATGAAGGTGTGCACATAAACTATTGACACAGTTTTGCCATCTTAATGGTAGCTAGTTTATGCCAGCAGCAAAGAAGCCTGGAGAGCGAGGGGCGATGAAATCGCAAAAGGTGTTTTCCACAGCTTGTTGAGAATTGAATATTTTTCCTGGTAAGATGGGCTCCAAAGCCCGGAAGAAGTGGTAGTCAGTTGGTGCAAGGTCTGGTGAATACGGTGGCTGACGGAGAGTTTCCAAGTACAGCGTTTGTAGTTTGAGCAGTGATGTTTGTGCGACATGTGGTCGAGTGTTGTCTTGCAAGAGGATTGGCCTGTTTCTATCGATCAGTCTCAGCTGCTTAATCACAAGCATCCTCATCATTTTGTACAGTTGGTTGCAGTAGACATCCGCTGTAATAGATTGACCAGGTTTCATGAAGCTGTAGTGCATAATACCAGCGCTAGACCACCAAACAGACACCATTAGCTTTTTTTGATGAATATTGGTTTTGGACTGTGTTTTGACACTTCATCTTTGTCCTATCATTGTGCCGAACACTTGCGATTGTCGAAAAGAATCCATTTTTCATCACACGTAACAATATGTTGTAGAAATGGTTCACCTTTATGTCATGACAGCAAAGAAAGGCAAGCTTAGAGACAATATCTCTTCTGATGCTTGTTTGATTCATGTGGAACCCATCTATCCAGCTTCTTTACCTTGCTGATTTGTTTCAAATAGTCCAACATTGTTGGAATAGTACCGTCAAATGTTGCTGCTAATTCACGTGTAGGTTGAGACGAATTCGATTCCACTACAGCTTTCAGCTCATCATTATCCACCTTAGTCTCAGGTTGCCCACATGGCTCATTTTCAAGATTAAAATCACCAGAATGGAACTTTTCAAACCATCGATGTACTGTGCGTTCACCAGCCACATCCTTCCCACACACTTCATTGATATTTTGAGCTGTCTGCGCTGTATTGGTTCCACCACGGAACTCATATTCGAAAGTAACATGGATTTTTGACTTATCCGTGGTTTCTCAAAAATTGCTGTAAAAATAATTTGAAAGATAATCACAAGCCAAAATGTGTGTTTGAAAGACTGAGAATGTACCTTCACAACAAAAATGAAACAAGACATGCCAAAGTGAAACATCAGAGATATCAACTGTCAAACTTAGTACTTAAGGAAATAGGACATTTCATACTTAATAACCTAACTACTTCTTACAATCAATATGAGAAATCACTGTATTATACATCTATTCTAGATTATAAAATTCTGCTTTTCTTAAAACAGTATAGATCATCAATATTTTCACTGGAATTTTACACAGTCTTTCCCTACGTTTCTATCATACTACTGATAATAGTATGATCAAAAAAATATTTGTTAAAGGATGATCATATGAAAATACATAATATCAGACCTCTATGTTAACATCACATTTTACACAAATGCTGAATGTTTAATCCAAAATTTGTTTCTACCTTTATATTATGTTATTAATAAATCATAGAAAACGTCATTCAGGACACATGATTTCTAAAACAACTATCATTTAAAAGAAATATTTTAAAACTACAGATATAATTTAATACTGCAAAGAACATATGTGTAATCAGAATATATAAAAATATTATGTACAGTTTCTTCCATTGTCTTTTAGGAATTTGCATAACACATGTAAAAATAACAATGGTTAGCTTTATTTTTTTCTGCCTAGTGATTTATAGGATCTTTTTCTTAACTTATAGGATATATGTATTAACAGATCTGATTTTGTTAATTTTTGCAGTGAATGAGATGACTTATGAATTGCATACTATTGTCTCATTTTAAAACTGGACATTTTTGTTATTAATATTATGTGTTTGCTTATTTCTTTTGCTTTAGTTTTTGCACTCTTCCATCCTTTGAGAGAATCTTTAATTTTTAAATTGGATTTATTTAACAGGTCTTTTATATCCTTTATCCTTTGCTTTCACATAATTTTATCTCTTCATGCTTTTCTGGAGACGGCTTACCAAGATTTTCTTCCACATGACAGATTCAGTTTTTATACTAACAACAGGTTTTCTATTCCTGTTCCATACCAAGCTTTTAATGGGTATTTTGGGATGTGTCCAACATTGTTTTTTGGTTCACTTGATAAAATATTTTCAGTGACAGGCTTTTCTCCTGAGTCTTCAAGTATATGTTCCCTTTCCTAGATGCTTTAGTATCCTTTTAATGGTATCATTTTGTTATTACTAACTACCTAACCTTGGGCAAGTTAACAAACCTTCTGCCTCAATTTCCTTGCCAAATGGAAGTAATTGCACTATCTACTTTATGTAGTTATTATGAGAAATAAATGAGTTAAGTAAATAAAACTAATTTAGAACAGTGTCTGGGACATATTAACTGTGCAATTAAATTGACTCTTTCTATTTTTTATTGTCTTCTTCTTTATGCATCCTTGAAGAGACTGATGATAACCAGAAGAGAGGGCTTTTAAATTACCTTCTGCTTTTCCTACTTTAATTTTGCATGGTGGTCAAATAACCTTTTCAATTAAATCCTGGAAAGCAGGCTGCTATTCCATGGTCTTGGTCAATTTCCATTCCTCAGAACACATTCATCTAGTACAGCTATGCCTAACAGAGGTGGAATCTTCTTCTATGCCCACAGTCTTGTTTTCTGTAGCATTAAATCAATGGCAAAACTACAGTCTCCACTGTGGATTGTAACAAGGTTTATTTCTGCTGCTTCCCTGATGTAATCAACAGATTGGGGAAAAGGGGAGTTCTGACAACATTTGATTTCAACTGAGGAAGAGGGTAACAAATTAAATGTGGAAGGGATGGGAAAAACTCTCACTGAATGGATGTGGGGAGCACAGTTTGGGAGACGACCACGATTGTGGCTCTGACACGGGCAGAACAGGGGCAATGTGAATGGCCAAAGTGTTGTACCCCCATGATATTCTGAAATTAAAAAAATAAATTAAAAAAAAATGTGATAACACTTAGTGGATAGGTCTGCTTTGTCTAAACTACAAGAAATTTCCTAAAATAGTAGTATGCCAGATTTTATAATGGTATGGCTGTAATTCTGCAACAAGAAAGGCACAAAACTAAGGTAGGAATTTGTTATTGGTCTTGGATAATTTAAGCAATAAAACTATCAAATTATTAATTCAAACCAATAGGATCTTTTCAAAACCTTAAAAGACATTGTCTATTTCAATAAAAAATAGCTAAATTTGAAACTTCTATTTCTTTTTGCTTTGTTGATTATTACATTTAAGGACAAAGCAACTATTTAAAGATGAATTAGAAGGAAAATTTCTACACAGACTATAATAGGAGAGGAATAACAGAAACTAAATAATGGTTAATATGGCAAAATATGTATGAATTCTGTTTAAGCAACTTACCACAGATTCAAAGGGTATATAAAATCTAAGTACATCGTTTTACCTCCCAACATATTGGTGTGGCAGACACTGCTCATTAAACCCATCACCTTTCTCCAGCCTTCCTTGTGATTAAGTGTGGCAATGGCATTGAATTCTAGTCAGCAGTTATACACAGAAATGTCATATACAGTTGGCCCTCCACATCTATGGCCTCCTCATCCATTGATTCAACCAACCATGGATCGAAAATAATTGGGGAAAAAGAATGGATGGTTGTGTCTAATTTCTTGTCATTATTCCCTAAATAATACAATACAACAACTATTAATATTTACATAGTGTTTACATTGTATTAGGAATCATAAGTAATCTAGAGATGATTGAAAGTATATGGGAGGATATTCTTAGGTCATATGCAAATACTAAACCATTTTATGTAAGGGACTTGAGCATTCATGGATTTTGGTATCTGCAGGGAGTCCTGGAACCAATTCCCCACAGATACTGAGGGACAACTATATGCCACTTGCAGGTCTGGCACATAAAACCCTTCTATGAGCAAATCTATCAACTGCTGCCTGGATGTTGACACCTGAGGCAACTTTGGAAGTTATCTGTCGATGATAGCTGAGCCTTCATTATTCTGAGTCTCTGATAGTGTTTGAACAGAGTTCCTCTGTCCCACCACATGAGCAAGAAATAAAATTCAATTGTGTTAAGCCACAGAAATTTCTGGTTTCATCTGTTGCATTTATTAAGAACGCTATGTTATATTCATTTTAATGTTCATGGTCCATTTACATATTTTAGTAATAGTGACATAGTAAAATATTTTTGTGAGTGTGACTACACCAATTCATCTGCTATTTCCTAATTGCACACAAGGATCTAAAAATAAATAACCAAGTAGAGACTGCCTAATCATCACAAGAAGCTGCATAATTGTAAAATTTTGGAAAAGTCAAGATTATCAAACTTTAGGTCACCAGTCTAGTGAAATGAAATAAACTTAGTGAAATGAAGTTCATTCCAGGAAGAAAGGAAAGAAGTCATGTTTTTAAAAACAAATAAAAAGCCTCTATCATAGTTGTGAAAGCCAAATTACTTTGAGAGAGAGCGATCTCCCAAGTTTTGGTAAAACATGAGAACTATGTGGTACAGAGTTAATTTTTTTAGAATTTAAAATATCAATAATTACTTCTGTTTTAAAGATGAGTTAAGGTCTTTGACTGCCTATATCAAGTCCTTCCCTTTTCTTAAAAAAACACAGGACAGATGAATCTATACAATATTCCCACAGACTGTACTGCTGACTGATAGACATCTTCATCAATATCCAGTTGGCATCTAACTCTTTCTTTTCTCAAAGATCAAAGTCCAAATTCTGTAGGCCTCTGAGAAATACTATATAGCAGTGGCAGCTGCAAAATGAGCAGAAAAGGTTGGGAGGTGTCAGACAGCTGCCTAGGGCCTACGCTCACCTCTGAGCAGGTGCTTTGTGTACTAGTGCACTAAGGGACAACATCTCTCTTACAGAAAGCTAACTCTCCAAGGGTGGCAGAAATCATGCCCATTGACTCAAGAATCACATCGTGAAGATATTTAACTTAAACCAGGTGTATTCAGGAACAAGTGGGCTTGGATACAAACATCAATCATTTTGCACTTAATGATGAACTAGATTTAAAGGTTTTGATGTCTCAGATGACTTTTTTTTCAAATGTTCTTGGCTTTTTAATAGCTTCATTGAGGTTTAATTTAAATAACATAAATTTCAGACATTTTAAGTATACAATTCAATAATTTTTAGTAAGTTTACAAAGTTGTACAATGTTGCAACAACCCAACTTTAGAATATTTCAACTACCCCAAGAAAGCTCCCTCATGCCCATTTGCAGCTGATCTCACCTTCCCCAGCCCCATTCCCAAGAAACCAATAATTTACTTTCTGTATCTATAGATTGGCCTTTTCTGGACATTTTATATAATATAAATGGCTTCATAAAATTTGTGGTCTTTTGTATCTGGCTCCTTTCACTTAGCATAATATTTTTAAAGTTCATCCATGTTGTAACATGTATCAGTAGTTCCTTTTTATTGCTAAAACAGTATTCTAATGTGTAGATAGACCATTCACTTTTTGGCTGTTATGAATAATACTGTCATGAACATTCACATACGAGTCTTGTGCAGACATACATTTTTATTTCTCTTTGGTAGATACTTAGGAGTAGAATCACTTGGGAGCAAATGCGCTTAGCCTTGTTTGTGTGAAGGACCTCTTTGGCAGTGTAACGAAGCCTACAGAATGCTTCTCAGGATAATGTTTAAAAATTTTTAATGCCTTCCTGTAAGATATATAGAATTACAAAGAAACAAGTTATATTCAAATATGGTTATTCTAAGTAAACTAAAAATTATGATATTGTAATATATGTGTTTATTTTATTTTATTTTATTTATTTAATTTCAAAATATTAAGGGGCTACAAATGTTTTAGGTTACATTGGATCACTTTTGTAATGCTTGAGTCCTGGCTATAGGTATGCCCATTACCCAAATAGTGTTCATTGTACCCATTAGGTAGGTTTTTCAATCAACATATCTCTTTCCTTGGATTCCTTGGTTTTTTGACCGCCTGCTACAACAACACTGATCACCCTGCTCAACCTCCTTACTTTAGGCAGTGAACTTTCTGACAATAAACAGTCATTGCAATGCATTCTTTTTAACAAAATTGCAACTACATGGTAAAATAGGATATGTTTCGAGATATTTTTCTGTCATAAATTTCATACATCATTTTAATAGGTAATCTATTTTGCTTGGAGATTATCAATTTGAAATCCTGTTACTGCTGTAGATACTTGTCTAATTAGAAAGAATTTTGGTGATACATTTGTGTTTACATTGATACTGCCATTTTAACTTTATACCATAGACAAGAAAACAATGAATCTTAACATTTTGCTGTAGTTAAATGTTCCGACTCACATCAGGCAGTGTATACTTTTCAAAAACCTTATCACAATAAATATTTTCTATTTTAAATTACTATGGATATTTTACTTATCCACTCCATGAAAATAAAAAAATAAAAAACTCTTGGAACAAAAGGCATTATTTTTATTAGGGGTGTGTGTATGTGTGTGCACGCGTGTGTGTGTGTGACAGAGAGAGAGAGAATGTGTTTATTTTAATAAAACTATTGTGCAATTTACTTAATGATCTTTGGCTTGAGTTTTCCAAAGGTATCATGACTATAAGCTAATTGATAGGAAAGTAGACAACAATGAATTAAGGGTTCCTGGCAGCCTAAGACACTGTTTATCTCTTTTAAGGTAGACAGAATTCAAATTGCCCTCATTAGCTGAGCAATATGCTGTGGAAAATGAGCTGGGTACTTATAAAGAGACTCTTTCATTTGCATTTTTGCTAAATAAATAAGCTGCTCTGTTTTCTAGTTGCTCAAGAGCTGTGAATAGGAGAGAAAATAATTCAGGTAAGTAAGCCAGGGGCATTCCAGGACTACATTAAAGAAAAGAAAAAGTTTATCAATAAAGATGTCAGAATTGTGCCTTATGCATTTGTGATACAAAAGGACAGTCTCACACAAAGTTAGGATAGGAGATACAAATGTATTAATTCTCCCCACATCCACCAGTACCACAAGCAAAGCCAGAGGCTGTTCTTTGGATAAATGATCAATACTTCAGCCTGATGCTACCCTAGCTGCCCTGCTGTTGCTAGTTAAAAGTTTGAATTTCAATTAAGCAGTAAATCCTGATGGTATTACATTCTCCAATAGTCAATTAATGTCTCCCTAATCTCCTGCAATTCTGAAACAATATCATTTTGCACAGTCCTTTTCTTTAGGCTCATTCATCAGGCAAAATATTCTTATTTGATTGGTAAAGACATATTATCCTCCAAATAAAAACACAAATATTAAATAATTGTTTTGTTTAGATTTTTAGTGGTATGCTTTTATGCAAAGAATGTTATACTTCCAGAGTAAAAGAGGCCATAAAATGTATTAATGAAATACTCTCAGTCAAAAGCACATTGACTTGATTGTATACCTTTAGTTCGAATGTTATATTTCAGGATTTTTTCCACATATATATTCCTTGGAAAACTTCTGATGTCATATACAAAACACATAAGCATTCACAGCACTGATCACTCTCAAGTCAGTGCAAACATTCTCATTTCCCATGTCATAAAATCCCCCGATATATTTTCTCCCAAAACTTTTTGTTTATTTTCAAAAAGTGTCGGTTGATGCCTTAAAAAAGCAGCTAAGGCTGTAGTCCCAGCCACCCTTGGAAGCTGAGGTGAAAGGATCACTCGAGCCTGGGAGTTTGAGGCTGGCCTAGACAATATTGCAAGACCCCATCTTTAAAAGCAAAACCAAACCAAACAAGCTGATCGAGCAATAAAGCACATACCTAAAGAATGATCGCAGCCTTCTTTATGAAAAACTTCAATATTTGAAGATAAAATATAAGGAATTTGATAGATATCTCCTTCATATAGAATTTTAATAATTTTCAATTTATGAAGTCACAAAGTCAAACGAACACAACTTCAAAGCTATAGAGTTAAAGTTGCCTTAACAACCAAATCCATTATTATAATAAAATATAATTTTATCTGTTCAGAATATTAGAGGAAAATCTTTCCCCTGGCAACAGATACATTAGCAAAAATACTATCATTATAATTGCTACTTTTCTCAATCATTTAGAATGCAAGCATTTCTTCCATTATTTAAAATAATTTAAAAAATTGACTTGAAGAAATCTGAACTACTTCATTAGAATGCCCGTGTGATTTTAATGAAAATAAAATAAACATTTTATTTTAAATCGTTTGTGCATCAAACTGGTATGGCCCAACTATTCTCTTCCATATATTTTATTATTAGATGCTCAGATATAAAGTAGGTTAGATCATGCCTACATAAAAAGCACTTTTACTTACAATGCACAGCTCTGCAACATAAACTACACAGTAAAAACAAGTATACATTTTTGAGCTAATGATCAGCTGGCATTTAAACATAAGTATGTTTGACTCCAAACTTTTTGACTTTTCATTCCACTACACTAAAATCTCCACTAGTCTTCAAACCAGTTCTTAAAAAAATAGCATACACAACTACTAATAACAATTCAAAGAATTACTTTAATGCTATATATTTTATTTTATTTGGAAAACATACTTACTTTTTTCTTGAAAATTAATGTTATTTTAAATTTAACTCAACCTAATTCATTCTATCCATAACATGATTGAACCCTGGGTGCCCTAGAAATGCAAGACTATTATTATATTAATCCACATAACTAAACCTTGAAATGAACCCACAAAGCTTAATTTCATGACTAAGCTTGACTCATCAAGGAAGAATAAGAGTTTTATTAGCTAATTAGTTGTCATTAAAGCAATCTACACTTATAGTAGAACAACATTCTACAATGGTAAGGAAGAAAAGTATTTAAGTATTGATTATAAGATTTGGAGATATGGCTGCTTAGAAACCTAACAACTCTTAAGATTCTATAACTGTGAATTTTTTTTTGAAGACACAGAAGTGAAATATGAGTTGTCGGGTAAGAAGAAACACATGCCTCTTATATCAAGTAACTTACTGAGTTTTTGATTTTTTTACATTATTTTTGCACATCAGAATAATTATAAGGGTTAGAAAACTGATAAATGTATTGAGATACAGTTGCAAAAAATTAGTTTTTAATAAAAATAATGATATAATACAAAGACAATAAATCATGTAGTCATATCAGATTGGGAGACCAATGAAATGAATGTGAGACAAAAGAGAAGGGGCAAAAATTTACAAACTAGAAAGATGATATTAAAACAGAAAATAACACAGAAAAGATATGATAGATGACAAAGCACAAATGCTAATCAAAGTTAAACTTCAAGTGGAAACATCAGCATAAGGTGCAGAATAAAACAGCAGAATCTGCTTAATGTATAACTCATGACTTGACTAAGAAATCTTTAAAGAAATGACATTTTTGTAGAACACAAAATTTACTTTAGAGTATTTATAGATACAGTGTAAGGTTCTAATCTTTAATCAAAAGAACACATGTATATCTATAGTATCTAATGACCCACACAAATTCTTCTCCTAAAATGTTATAAGAAGCCTTACATATTGTTTTGTAATTTTAAAAGTAAATTTAGAATCTATACCTTAAGTTTGTAAACTATTAAATCATGCGGGCATTCTAAAAATAAAAATAGGTCTATTTACATTGCAAAACAACCATGCACTTACCATCATGATTAGGATTTCCTAGTGTCCATGGCTCATCTGAGTCAAAATGGGTATCTCCTCCAATTCCTGGTCCAGGAAAATAGGCATGTGCCAAAAATCCTCCCTCTCCATCAAAGGGAGAACTGTCTCCATGAAAACCAGATGCAAAAATAATGGTTATATCCACATCACGTTTGCCATTTTCTAATTCACTGTAGGGAACTTCTTCAAATGTCAGAGGAGTTACATTCTGCCACACATCAAAGGCACGGCGAATAGCTTTACGGGTCTCAGGGTCTCCTACTTTTGGAGTTACGTTCTTTATACTGGAAGTTAGAAAATAAAATAATCAGTATGGCTTTGCTATGTTTAATCTGACTTATTAAAGATTTTAATCTGTTCAGTTCAGTAAAATATTATGGAAAATAGCGATATTAAATAGGTATGAAATTTATTCATTCCTTTTGTCTCTATCATTTAATTTCACTACATTGTGATCATTTAATTCTCAGCAGTATAGTATTCATGTACCGAAGCTATAAAAGAGAAGATCTCAACAGAATGGTTAACAGTAGGCTAACTAGATCAATCAGTCACTTTGCCTCCTGGATAACAATAGGAAGGTAGATTTGCCAAATGATCAAACAGGTGCAGCAGTTTTGAGCTGAAATAAAAATTTCAATTTCTTCATGGTTATAATTACTTTTAGAAGCACACCATTGTATCTGCACATATCAATTTCAAACACTTTCTGATGTTTTATTCTTTCTAGTTAAAAATTACAGTTAGATAGGAGGAATAAGTTCTAGTGTTCTACGCCAGTATAGGATGACTATAGTTAACAATAATATATAGTTTCAAATAGCTAGAAGGAGGATACTGAATGTTCTCAACCCAAAGAAATCATAAATATTTGAGATGATGGCTACGCTAATTACCCCGATTTGATCACTATACATTATATGTATCAAAATGTCACTGTAAACCCCATGAATATGTACAATTATTATTTGTCAATTAAAAATAAAATTCAAAAGTGTATTTTGAGTAATTAGCCATTTAATACAAAGATTTAGCAATTACATGAATTCAAAGACGTAAACTGGACATTATTTAGTTTGTCCTGATGCTAACAACAAATTGATGAAATAATTATAAATATTGTTCTTGATTCATTTAACACTAATCAGATGTTTATCTTTTCCCGGTTATTTTTCTATTTTTTTCTAAACAGAACATCAATGAAACTAATATGCATATTTTTATATTGTGGCACTATAAATTCATACCATGCATGTGAAAAACAATGGGAAATTCCATAGGAGTCATAAATAAGAAAAAAAATTTTAAAAAAGGGCTGAGAACAACACCACATTTTTTTTTATCTGAGCCAAAGGATGGATAGAGCAAAAGAATTCACGCCCATTCGAGGAGAAAGCTATGCAGTGTTCTGTTGTTGTTGCTCCTGCTGTTTTTGTTAGTTTATTTTAATTTTATGTCTTACTCAGCATGGTAGTCTGAATTATATTTTGAAAAAGAGTAAACATCTACACTGAGATATCACAGACCTTTGTCTAGCTTGTTAGTCTCTAAATTTCCTGTTGGCTAAAGAGGCGTGTAGAGTAATGTTATAACCCTGAATTTGGCTAAATTAACTTTCCTAGTAGTTTTTTATTGTCTTCCCATCCTATGGTATTTCAGAAGTCCCCCATTAGTGGGCAAATATTTCTAGGACACATCATTTGAAAGAACTGGGTACTGTTCTCAGTGCTAAAGGTATAGATGTGAACAAGATTCTGCTCTCATAGTGCTTACATATTCTAGTGACAAGAGAAAAACAATCACCAAAACAAAAAAGATAATTTCAGATAGTGATAAACGAGGGGGTGAGGAGGTAAGGTGAAGAGATGCTAAATGGGATTTCAATGACAGAAGGGGCCAGAGATGCCTGGCACCAAGTTTGCAACCAGCAGGAACAGTGAGCAGGCCACGTCAGCTTGGCCAGTTCAAAGAACGGGAGTGCTCAGTGAGTTGCAACAGAGTGAAAGGAGAGGATTACCCGGGAAGGGATTATATTCTGTGAAGGGAAGCCACTGGAGAGTATTAAGCAGAGAAGGATAGTGATATTACTTCAGTTTACAAATATCACTGTGCCTGATGGAAAATGAATAAGTGGACAAGAATGAAGTTCACACAAGAGAAGACAGAGACATTGACTAGAGTGACAGTTATGGAGATACAAAGTGTCCATTTCAGCCCATGTTCTGAGAGATTTGTTAATGGGGATTGGTGATAGATTCAATATGGAATGGAGAAAATGATTTTGATTTCAAATAAAGGATAATCTTACAATAGAGAGACTAAATGAAATATTAGTATGATTTATACATGAATATATGAATGACTATAATGGTTTTGAGAGAAGTGAATCAAAACAATATAATAAAAAATAATAAATGTGAAGTACTATTTGGATTTGAAAACATATCATTGCATTTTTCAAAGCTATGTACTGTTTATCTTCCAAAATATGTTTAAACACATATCATTAATAAATACAAGAAATATAGCTGTGCTTTAAAGAGCTGGAGTTCTTAACTAGGTGCAAACACAAACAAGTGTTCAGAAACTTTTATGGAATTGAGAGATGTATTTTGTATTTACTCATAACTGAAATAACAAAGGACACAGAGAGATCATGAGGTAATAAGAGTAAAATAAGACTTCTTAACAATTCTAATAAAGAGCACAAATGATTAAATAATATTTGCAAAATAAAAAGACAATGCTATAAAATGAGTAAAATAAAAGTTAAGTTGGAAAACTTAACAAAGCTAATTTAATTTTAAAATATTTTTACTTGCCTTTTCTTTTTGTAAATAAAGTGAACATATTTCTCATTTTAATAAGGTAATGAATTTCATTTCTTGAAGTCTTTATCTGGCTATTTAATTACACTATTTGATTGATTCAAACTTTTATTTTGGTAAATTTTGGAACTTTAACCCCCCAAAATTGATAAATGTTCCCTGTAATAACCATGCCTTACATAATCCTACATAATAAAATTGATGAAGTGAAAATTTACAGACCTCTTTATTCATTGGAATAATTAATACTACCAGAAACGTATGTTGAGTTGACTTATAAGGTAATGGTAAAGTAAGGGTTCTCTAGTCTTAACATCATTAGATCCACACCAGTTCATTTAATAATAATTCTACATATTATTAATGGTTATTTCTCCTTAAAGTTTCTGATATAGTGATAAACATTTTTCAAAGCAGTTTTATCTCCAATATTGAAAGAAAAAAAGAACTAAGTACCTTGGCATCTAGTTAAGATTCAAAAATCTTATAATATTCTTATTTCCAAATTATTTTATACAAACAGGGCTAAATCCCCTTTATTCAAATTAAATTGACAAAAATTAGTTATTGATAAAAGCATACTAACATTTTATGCAAAATGATTATCAACTAAATGGAATTTACTGTAATAGGGAAAATAGACATCTGCTAAGAATATAACAGAATAAAAATAATAAACAGCACAGTTAAATTATTAGCATATTCTGAATGTATTATGATGTTCTATCAAGAGAAAACTAAATAGACTAATTTACTTTCATATTATGTTTGAATAGTTGATTTGTCTTCACAACTTTTTTTTTTTAAAGTATGAAAAATGGTCACAGAATAGAGATGAACATGGAATGATTCCAGGAAAGCTTACATTAAATATTTGGCTATTTTCCAAGGTACTGGCTTTCCAGACAAAGCAGATTTAAGTACACATTATTTTGGATCTTATTTAAATAGGATGCATTTCTCAGTCTGTTAGTCTGTTACGTATCCTCTGGACACACAAGTTGAGTTCTCTTTGAAGTCAATAGGATCACCAAGTTCAGTGAGCTCTTTGGGTTCAGAGAGAATAATGAAAAATGTTTCTGGGGAGGAATTTTTTATTCCTTAGCAACATCTTTGCTCTGTATACACTATTAAAGTAAAATAACTTCTAGTGTGTGTTCTCAGTTGTCACAGAGGTCATTCATTGAAAACCAAGGGTATGCATGCCCAACTTTATGGCTTAAAAAAAAAGGAAAAAGAAAACCAAAGGTAGTTAAAGGATGAGTATACTGGGAAAATGAAAGCAGTATAATATAACATAGCATTATTATATTAATTAATATATTATAAATACTCATATCCATCTGGCAATTTAGGTACCTGCCCCATTAGCCATTTGTCACATAAAATAATATTTTGGAATTTAGATTTCTAAGAGAAAAAGAACTTACTCTAATTCTATTTTATATAACATTCAGCAAACTTGGGAAATAAATTTCTATTTGATAAAAATTATGTTGATAAGTTTCTAACATTGTCATGAAAAATGTTTAATCAAAGCCTACTCAGAATTCATTAATTAATTAATTTAATTATTCAGCAACTAACTTTCCAACCATTACACAAATGGTCTCTACTTTATCTGTTACGTGAATACATTTTTTTGGTTTAAATGCCTCCAATGATGAAGATGACTCAGGATGTATGATTTAATTTTTCAATAGTTAAAAAGAGTAGATTTTTCTGAAAGCCTTCAAACATTTGAGAATCACTGGGAATTTCTCCCTTAAATGTCCTTCCCATCATGTTGAGAATCCTTAGCTCTAATCTTGAGTTGTTTCACATGTAGACTGCTTACAAACTCCTCTAGCATTTTGATTGCTTTTTTGGAGGTGTACATTAATTTGCCAGGAAGCAGCAGAATATGTGGTGGCTAGAAGAGAAAAGTGCACATCAGGTATGGTTTGGCCAACAAACCAAAAAGAAAAATTAGCATCATCACTGCTTTGGATATTTTTCCTCTCTATCAATGTAATCTGGTCATTTTTGCTTTCTCTGAGTTACATTATACTATTGGTTTATAATAAGTTTGCTTTCAAATAAAATCTAGATTCTACCACTCTCACCCCAACTCCTGTCTGCATGTTATAATGGTATACTTAAACCTATTCTTTTCATGAATAATTATTTTTGAGCTTCAATGTCAGATTTTGTTTATTGATTAACCTATTTTCTCTAAATATAGTTAGAAAAAACAGTAGCAAATGCTTATATAGTACTCACTATACACTAGGCGATTTCTTAACACCTTACATACATTAACTTCAAGATGTGACATACTCAGCGCTTTCCTTCCCAACCCTCCATAATCCTTTTAGGACACTCCAAAACTTCTTTGATTTGTCTGGTAAATTAAAAGGAGTAAAGATGATAATCGGCATTTACTAAGCACTAACTGTGTTTCAAGCATTGGGCTAAGTTTATTATTTTTTCCATTATGTTACTTAATTTTCCCCCAAGCTTTATGAGCTAGGTATTGTTACAATACTCACTTTGAACACAGGAAAATTGATACTTAGTGGATTTAAGTAAGTTGATCCTGGTTTTACGGGTAGCGTCAGAGCCAGGATTCAAACCCAGGTCTTTCTTACTCTAAAACAGACTCTTACCCACATGCTATGTTTATCAATAACCTGAAAGTTTACAGGAACAAACACCTAAATATTTGAATGTCCAAAATTGGCTCTGACCGTTGTCAGTATGGGAACACAGCGTAAGTGAACTTATGATCAGTTCTGAATACAATGCTTCTTAACTCTCCCTCCTTTTATCCTTTTCTTCCTTCCTTCCTTTCTTTTAAAGGAAAAATGTAGTGCGTGGTAAGGATGCAGAGACACTAAATAGGGTGCACTGTCATGAGTTTGGAAATCAAGTCATAAAAGGAACTTATCTGAAATGAAAACAGTAAGTATTGACATAGAGAATTGTCTAAGTTCTATAGTTCTATATTTGGTTATACATTTTAGTTCAATTGGTACTTATTGATTTTTATATGGTATGGAGTATGAATTCAATTTTATTGTTTTTCATGTGGATAATCAATTATCACAGAATAATTTTATAAATAAAATAGCCCATCGTTTCCTCCAATGATCGACGAAGACTACTCTAGCATAAGTCAATTTTTTATTTACACAAGTGTCTGTTTCTATGATCTGTTGTCTGGAGCACTGGCCTATTAGTCTATCTCTGTGCTAATACCACATATTGCCTTAATTAGTATTGATTTAAAGTAAGTCTTCATATCCAGTGGGTGGAAAAACCTCGTAGTTCTCCTGGGCCTTCACTCTTCTTCAGAGATGTTTGATTCAGTCAAATCATAAAAAAATCTTGCTGGGATTTTTGTTAGAATTACATTGAATTTATGGAAAACTTAAACTTTGACTATATTAAATCTTTCTATCAAGAGTAAATATATCTCTACATTTATTTTTGGTCTTCTGTTATGTCTTTCCACAAAGATTCCTAATTTTCTCCATAAAGGGCTTTACATATATTTTGTGGATTTATTCTTTGCTTTTATATTTTGTGTCTATTTTAAATAATACCTTTGTAAAGGTTACACGCTTTAAGTGCTTTCTGTGAGTGCGCACGTGTGTGCATGTATTTTGTGTATTGATTCTTCTTTAAAAAATGGCTACAGTCTTCCAGTTTGTGCTTCAATATATAAAGTGCTTGGAAGTTATCACTCCCAACCTCACAATAAGTAGTAAAACTGAACAAATTAAAAATGAACAACTTTTCTTAACTCTATCAGAAAATTAGGTCACAGGGGAAACTACCACCCCAAAAGTGGAAAATACAGAGAAATATAGCTTATCAAGAGCAAAAGCCCCTGGAGCCAGGAGAATGAAAACTCCCAGGGCCCCGGCCAAAGGGAGAACTCTACGCTTTATGAGTTTTACCTCCAGGAGCCCCATCAGGTTCTCACAGTGGTGATCTGAGAAAAATCCTCTCCTGTTTCCAGCAAGATATAGAGAAAGGCAAAAATTTTGAAACACGCCCATAGTATTCTGTTCTCCATGACAAAGGCCTGCCTTCAAAGAAAATTATTTTATCAGAGCCTTATCTGATCTGGGTTAAGGGCAATTAAACAACTCAACCCCCTCTAGCCTTCTTGTCTCACATAAGGGAAGAAAAAAAAAAAAGGCTAATAAACTTTTCTGAAGGTCACAGCCCAGACACTCAGACCTACTAAGAAAAGGGAGATTTAATCATAAGATTATAGACTGCTTCCTCTCTATAATAGCTTACACCACACCGACAGGGCTCCGGTATAGTAATAGTAGATGACAAAGCAATAGATTAAAGACACAAAATCTACTTAAGAAGGAATTTCTAGGGATACTTACAGACAGGAGGAGAGACAAAAAAGAGAATGCTAGAGGAAATTCATCTACAGCACACAATAAACATAGCCTAGCTCCTAACTAGAGAAATGTAAAACCTTACACTAAAGGATTATTACCTTAGTGCCTATTACTCAATATATCATGTCCAATTTTCAACAAAAAATTATAAGCATGCAAAAGGCAAGAGAAAACACAGCTCCATGACACAGAGCAAGCATCAGAACCAGACTCAGATATGGAAGAAATTTGGGAATTATCAGACCAAACATTTAAAATAACTATCAATATACTAAAGGTTCTAATGGAAAAAAGTGAACGACATTAAGAAAACACATGGGTAATATAGCCAGAGAGATAGAAACTGTAAGAAAGGATCAAAAGGAGATAGAAATAGAAAAGTATAAAAGAAATGAAGAATATGCCTCTGATGAGTTCATCATGAGGCTGAACATGGCCAAAGAAACAACCAGTGAGCTTGAAGATATGTCAATAGAAACTTCCCAAATCGAAAATCAAAGAGAGAAAAGAATGCAAAACAGAACATAACATCCAAGAACTGTGAGAAAAACACACAATGAGAACACCAGAAGGAAAAGAGAGAAAAAAACAGATGTAATAATGGCTGAGAATGTCCCCAAACTAATAATAGAAACCAAATGAGAGGTCTGGGAAACTCCGAGAACATGAAGCAGGATAAATATTAAAAAATCTACACCTAGGCATATCTATTCAAATTGCAGAAAGCCAAAGACAAAGAGAAAACCTTGAAAGAAGCCAGAGTGGGGTAAAACACCTTATCTGCACATGGACAAGGATACCAATTCTGTCAGACTTCTCTTCAAAGGCCATGCAAACAAAGCAGAAAGTGGTGCGAAACAGTTAAAGTATTCAATGAATAAAACCACCAAACCTAGAATTCTGTATACAGTGAAATTATCATTCAAAAGTGAAGTAGAAAAATAAGACTTTCTCAAAGAAAAACTAAGAACATTTGTTGTCAGTAGACGTACATTAAAAAAAATTAAAAGAAGTTCTACAGAAAGAAGGAAAATGACATTAGTCAGAAATTCAGATCTATTTTTAAAAAAGAAAGATCATTAGAGAAGGGATAAATAAAGGCAAAATAAAAAAAAACAAAAATAAAATTTAATCAAAATTTATTTAATCAAAAATAAAATTTTTGATTATCCTTATTTTTAATGATCTAACAGTAACTGTTAAAAAGAATAATATAAACAATATATTGGATGATCATAGCATATGGATAAGTGTAATAAATGACACAATTTATAAGGGACAGAAGGTAAAATTAGAAACACTCTGTTATAAAGTACCTGTAATACCTGTGGAGTAGTATAGTGTTATTGAAAAGTAGAATTAGATTAGTTGCAAAAGGTATGTCACAAACTCTAGGGCAACCACAAAATAATTTTAAAATGAAGGATAATTGATATGCTAAGAGAAAATGAAAACATACCAAACGCTCAATTAAAACCAGAGACGGCAGAGAAAGAGGGGAAGACAAAAACAAACAAACAAACAAAAAAACCAAATAAAAAAGAACAGCAACAGCAAAATTACAAATATAGCAGATGATAATGCCACAATATTACAAATCACTGTAAATGTGAATACTAAGTACACCAATAAAAATAGAGTAGATCAAAAAAACAAAGCAAAACAAAACAAAAACAAGAAACAAGACCCACTATATGTGTTCTACAAGAAGCCTGTCTGAAATATAAGGACATAAATAGACAAAAAGTAAAGGGATAGGGACGGATAGTCTATATTAATCAAAAGAAAACCAGATTAGCTGTATTAATTTAACACAAAGCAGATTTCATAGCAAAAAAAAATTATTGGAGACAAAGAGAGTCATTATATAACGGATAAAGGTGTCAATTTTCTCAGAAGACATAATAATACTTAATATGCTTGTGCCTTATAACAAAGCAACAAAATACATGAGAAAAAATTGATAGAATTATAACAAAAAATGCACAAAACACTATCATAGTTGGGGACTTCAACATCCCTCTATTTAATACCAAAATGAGATAAAGATATTGTAAGAAAGGAAAACTGAATAAATACTATTCATAAATACAAATGCAAAATTCCTCAATAAAAAAATCAGCAAATCAAATCCAACAGTCTACAAAAAGAATTGTACCCCATGCCAAATTGGGATTTTCCCCAGATATGCATCCTGATTCATCATTTGAAAATCAATTAATATATCACATCAAAAAGCTAAAGAAGAAAAATCATCATATCAATGAATACAGAAAAAGGATCTGCCAAAATTTAACACCCATTCAAAATAAAAACTTTCAGCAAATTAGGAATGAAGAGGAACTTCCCCAATTTGATAAAATCCAGAAAAAACCTAGAGCCCACAACATATTAATGGTGAGGAACTAGTTGTATTTCCCCTAAAATAGGAAAAAAAGCTATGATGTCTTTTCTCACCACTCCTATTCAACATCACACTGGAAGCACCAGCTAATGTAATGGGACAAGAAAATAAAATAAAAGATAGGCAGATTAGATTAAAAAGGAAAAAACCATACAACTGTCTTTGTTTTCGGATGACATCATTCTCTATGTACAAAATACCAAAGAATCAACAACAACAACAAAACTCCTGGAATAAGGAGCAATTATAGCAAAGTTGCTGATACAAGGTTAATATACAAAAGTGAAGTATCACAAGAATGGAAAAACAAGCACCACATATACTCACCGTCAAATTGGTACTAATTGATCAACACTTACATGCACATATGAAACTAACATTCATTGGGTGTTGGGCAGGTGGGAGGGGGCGGGGGATGGGTATACTAACACCTAATGGGTGCAGTGCGCACTGTCTGGGGGAGAGGCATGCTTGTAGCTCTGACTCAGGCAGTGCAGAGGCAATATATGTAACCTAAATGTTTGTACCCCCGTAATATTTGAAATTTAAAAAAATATACAAAAGTCAATTGCTTTTCTCTTTGCCAACAATAAACAATTCAAATTTGATATGAAAAGCACAATATCATTTAAATTAGCACCAGAAAAATAAAATAGTTGGGAATAAATGTATCAAAATATGCACAAAATGTATATGAGGAAAAGTATAAAACTGATAAGAGAAGTCAATGATCTAAATAAATGGGGGAAGATATTCACGTTCACGGATAGGAAGATTCACTATTGTTAACATGTCAGTTCTTCCCAAGTTGATACAGATATAATGCAAGCAAAAATCATGGCTTTTGTGGGTATCAACAAACTGATTCTAGAGTTTATACTGAAAGGCAAGAGACTCCAAATACCCAATATAATTCTTAAGAATAACACAGACAACTGAAACTATCTGATATTAAGATTTACTATTAATACAAAATCAGAGTGATCAAGACAGTGTGATATTGGCTTAAGAATAGATACATAAATCAATGGAACAGAATAAAGCACCCAGAATTTGGTCAACACAAATATGGTAAACTGATCTTTGACAAATAAGTAAAGGCAATACAATGGAAAAGAATGATCTTTTCAAAAATTGATGCTAGAACAAAAGAAATAAATCTAGATGCTGCCTTTACACACCTTTCAAAAATTAACTTAAAATGGATCAGAGACCTAAACACAAAACATAAGAGTATTAAATTTCTAGAAGATAACATAGGAGAAAATCTAAGTGACCTTGGGTTTAATAATGGTTTTTTTGATACAACACCAAAAACATAATACAGGAAGGTAAAAAAATGGCTAAGTTGGATTTTATTAAAATTAAACTTCTGCTCTGCAAAAGATGGTATAAAGAGAATGAAAAGACAAGCCACAGACTGGCAAAAGGCTTGTATACAGAATTTACAAAGAACTCTTAAAACAAGCAAGCTAATTAAAAATTGGTCAAAAGATCTGAACAGACACTTCACCAAAGAAGATACATAGATGGTAAATAAGAATATGAAAAGATGCGCAGCATCACAGATTAGGAAACTGCAAATTAAAACAACCTATGTCAATAAAATTGTTTTATCTCAATAAACATTATTGCTTTATAATAATCGTCTTATCTAAATTGTTTTATCTCAATAAAACAATGAGATATCACTACACTGCTATTAGAATGGCTACAAATGAAAACACTGACAACACCCCATGCTGTGGGGTTTGGAGATCAAATTGTTGCTGGTGCTAATGCAAAATGGAAGATAGCTTGGTAATTTCTTACAAAGTTAATCCTAGTCTTCCCATATGATCAGCAATCACACTACTTGGTATTTACCCACATGAGTTGAAAATGTACACCCACACACAAATCTGCACACAAATGTTTATACCAGCCTTACTCATAATTGCCCCAAACTGGAAACAACCAAGATAGCGTCAATAGGTGAATGAATAAACAAATTGTGGTACACCTATACAATGGATTATTATTGGCAATTTTAAAAAATGAGCTACTAAGTCATTAAAGATGTGAAGGAACCTTGGATGTATATTGTTAAGTGAAAGAAGCCAATCTGAAAAAGCTACATTCTGTATGGTTCCAATTATATGCCATTCTAGAAAAGGCAAAATTAGGGAGACACTAAAAAAAAAAAAAAAAAAAAAAAAAAAAAATCAGTGGTTGCTGGGGCTTTGGGGGAAGACAGAAGGGATGGAATAGTCCAAACATTGGATCTTTAGGGCAGAGAAACTATTCTGTGTGATATTATGGGGTGGATAAATGACATTATACATTTTTCAAAACCCATAGAATTGTACAACACAAAGAGTGAACCCCAGAGTAAACTATGGACTCTAGTTAATAATAAGGTATCAGTTTTGGTTCATGAACTTTAACAAACGTAGTATACTAACCTAAGATATTAATAATAGCAGAAACTATGTGTGTGGGGTGGGAGCACATAGGGGATGGAGGAGAGGGTATATAAGAACTCTCTGTACTATCCACTCAGTTTTTCTGTAAATCTAAAATTGCTCTGAAAATAAATCTCTTTTTTAACTTGACGTTATTCTTTAATTATTTCTAAAAAATTATCTAGAGTTCCTTCTGGGTTTTCCATACAGAAATTTGTATCAACTATGACTAATGATACTTTTGCTTCTTTTCAATTTTGAATATCTTTTATTTCCTTTTCTTTCTTTACCTCTATAAGCACTTGTGCAATGTCGTTGAATAGAAGTAGAGGTAGTAGGCATTTGTTGCTGTTGTATCTTCAGGATTGTTTCCAACATTCTACATTACAATTATATGTGAAATACATAATGAAACTGTAGTTTTTATTTTTGTAGATGACTTTTTCTGATTAAGGAAGTGTCCTTCTTTGCTTTGATTCCCAGTTATCAAAAATACAGCTGGTCACAGTGGCTCACGCCTGTAATCCCAGCACTTTGGGAGGCTAAGGCAGGAGCATTGCCTGATGCCTGGGGTTTGAGACCAGCCTAGGTGACATATTGAGACCCTGTCTCTACAAAAATGGATGGTAAATTTCCTTGGCCATTTTTCTGTATCTGTTAAGTTCATCATATGGAGTTTCTTCTTTAATATTCTGTGTCACTGTCAAGGCAGAGTTCAGTACCTCTACACTTGACCTGCATGCTAACATATCTGCTAGGTTTCTTGATTTCCCTCTACTCCTTTTGGCTTTTAGATTTCTTCCTTTTGTTTCAGCTCAAAAATTCTTTTTAAGATATATTTTAATTCCTCTAATATATTTTAATATATCTCATCCAACATACCCCAATCAGGAGTATATTATAGGCTTTCTACTCTGCCATTTAGCCAGAAAAGTAATCTCTTTCTGTAAGTGAAACTCATTCTGAAGTTTCTCAAAATGTATCCAATTTTTCCTCTCATTAAGCACTATCTGATGACTAATTTCACTAACAGAAAGAAGGCTCATTGGAAAAAGAGACACGAATATTACAGTTATTGGGAAAATATCAACGATTCCACATTAACTTCTTGGTATAATGCTTTCTTAACCATTTTTTGGCAGTGTAGATTATAGAGATGACAACACAAGTTTGTGAAGTAAAAAATCTGGTGAACAAATTTAAATGATGGTGAACACCAACTTCATGGGCTTCACCTAAAGCTGTTTCATCTTTGCTTTCTCTCCTCTGTAGAAATAACTGAAGTAAAGCAGCATATGGAGGATGCTATCTGAAAGGATAGCATAAGAATATAAAAAACACTAAAAAGTGTTCTCAAAATAACCAAAGTAAGTTCAAATGGCACGTTCTAGTTATATAGATAAAAAATCAATATATTGAGGTTTTAATTTAATCTTTAACCATACATGAGGTTGTTTACATAAAGAATAAGAATTATAAAACTCTCTCTTCTATTCATGTAATTTGATACAGGTTCCTGACATCCTACCCTCTCCCCAAAGTACCTGTCCTCTTCCACTGCCCATTGGTTTAACAAGTTCTTTCTCTTCCTATAGGTCTTAACTGAAAAACCATTTCTTCGTGATAACTCCCCTGGTGCTCCTAGAATGAACTGGATGACCCTGGTTTACATTGCTCTTGCATCCTGTTCCTTCCTTTTCATAACAAGTATCACATTTATAAGACTGTTCGACTTCTCCTCATGACTGCAAATTCTATGAGGACAAACAGGGTTCCCATGTTTTATTTATTGGTATATCCCCAGGGCCTAGCACTGTTCTTTGTTCATACTGGGACCCAATAAGCAATTGTTTAATCAATAAATTAATAAATATGAACATCTCCATTAGCAGCAATTGTTGCTCTAGGTTGGAAGACACTTTGTGTCATTGAAAACCAAAAAAAATAAATAAATAAAAATTGAAAAAGTGATCCTTTTGCAAAATTACCAAAAAGATAAAAAGTAAAATGGTTATACTGATACTAAAAGCTAATCAATAGATTCAGAGAATTTTTATTTAAATGGCAATTATTCATATACTTTATTCAATTATTTTTTAGATTATGAATATGTAATGTGTTAAAACACTCATCTCAAAGCCCCTCACAACATCGGCATTCATTCAAGAAGCTGGAAGACATAGTTTACAAAAGAGACCAAGTGTTTCAAAAGAATGTGTACAAGGTACCCAATGGACAATTTATTCTCTTCTCAATTGCAATTTTAAATCTCTCATGTTAACTTTACATCACTATACGTGGTTGATGTGTAATCAATGTGCAGAAGATACCAAACAAAATGTCAAAACAAATACTAGTGAAAAATGGGGGGAGAAAAGGGAAACTCAGCATTAGTTTTTATACCTGTAAGTGATGTGTTTGTGCTGCCACTTCTGTCCTGTTAATGCATATCGCTTTCGACGAATATGAAATTTGGATCTACCTCTTGTCTGGTCAGGTACACCACATCGAGGCTTCTTCATCCAGCTGCAAATAGCAGTATATTTCAGTTATTTATCAACAACATGAGTCATTAAATTCAAAAGGAAATCAGTGAAGAGGTTAATCTGAGATAATCATGATGAAGACAGCAAATCATAAAGTAAAGGGAAAACTATCAATTTTCTTGCAATTTGAATCTAAGTAGATAGCATATTTTTTTCCCGAATGATCAAAAATCATTAGTTTACCACTCAGATTCTTTAGATATGTTTCCTCTCTCTAATTCTTTTTGACTAACTGAAAACAGAGGTCTTCTAAAGCTTCTAACTAGAATCTATTTTTAACAAGGTATGTAACTTTGGGCAAGTCATTAATTCCTAGTGTCATTCATAAAATAAGACTAAGGTCACCTATTACTGACTTTCAATTCAGGAGTCAAGAAGGTGTATGCTACTCTCTTCTAGTTTACATAGCAGTATATTGTTTGTTCAAATAACATTTGCATTTCTCCACTTTTTCTTCTTTACACTTGGTCATTATTATAATTTTCAAGTATCAGCCATTTGCTCTGGATGTTTAATAATAAAATTCAATGCTTAAAAGTATGTTTATGAATATGAGGTTTAACATCACAAGACTAAAGTTTAACATGTTTGTATTAGAAAAAAATGCCATTTTCAATTTGTTAATTTTAATACTTGTACAGATATAGTAGTCTAACTCCTCTTCTAGAGAATCTTATTTAACCGTTGTCATGTTTTCTATTTTTGAGTCTTGTCTAAGGAGAAAGATTTTCTTGATTTTGAATAGTTTTTCTTTAGTGACTTACAAAGTGACTTTACTGGTTATTAGCCCCTTTAAAGTTTGATAATTACAAAGCTAAGGCAGAATTTAATTTATAGTTGCTACGTGATTCAGAAAATAGAAATGAAAAAAGAATCAATTTTTGGTGTATTTCAACAAGTACTTAACAATTTCTATACTTTTTAAATGGAAAAGCAATGAATACAGAGATGATTATCCAAAGATGTCTATTTTGTAAAAATTAGTTTACATGTTACATAAGAAAATCAACTAATCTGCTTTTACAAACACAGGAATAACTTCATCCAACAAAGAAATAATGACTTTTATTAAGAAAGATGACACTTTTCCAACAAACATTACAAGTTTCTGCTTTTTTATTCTGTCCCCAGTAATGTAGACATTGTAGTTAACAGATTTAACAAATTTCCTCCTTATTTAAAAGCACTGTAGAGTTACCTCAGAAAATCTCCCATCCACTTTATTAAGTCCCCCAATCAAATGAGACATCTTGTAAATGCTAACTCCTAGGTTATCCATCCCTATGTACCTAAACTCTCTGGAGAGGAGACTGGAGACCTCTTAATTTTAACTGAGCATTGCTAAACACACCGAATTTGAGAGGTATTTCACTAGACTATAAACCACTGAAGGGCAGGGGATCTAGATACTCCTAGTATGTTGAATAATTCCTGGCATATCAGAGATATTTAATGAACAGTCTTTGAATAAATGGATAGGGATACTGCATTTTTGAAATAAAAAATGTTTATTTTTATTGCATATCTTAAGATCTAGATACAGATTTAACCAACAAATATTAAGCATTAATGGTGTGCCTATGATGACTTAAGTTGCTTTTATATTAATATATGAGTATTTCATTAATTATATTCTCAAAAAATATAATATTCCTAAAGCAGGTACTTATCTTTACTTACTGAAAGTACTGGAAAATAATATATAATTTTGAAATATGAATATATTTACTTAATGTGGAATGTGGTTACACTTACATTCAGCTAAGAAAAATATTTAAGTAAGCAATCTGGGAAGAGAAAAAATAGTTTAAAATAAATAGTTGGATAAAATTGGACAAAATAGAATTAACTATTATCAGAATAAAATGTATTTGCAATGACAGTATATTCTCTAAAATTACTTTAATATGCATAAAATTAAAAGATGAAGACATAATTTAAACAATTAAATTTATTAATATAAATTTCCATTTTAAGTCATGAATATGTTGAAGCCAAAAAAGTTTTCTCAATGTAGTATGTGCAGCTTCCAAAGGGCAGAGTTTTTAGGTATAAATATTAGATTCCTATGGTAAAAGCTCTCTCTGCTAAATTCCTTACATTTTTTTTAGGCTTTTGTCCACTTCACATAGTTATTTACTTGTGTTCCAAGTATTTGTTCATTCATTTACTCATTTCATCCTGATTTATTCATCTTACAATATTTTTGAGCTTTTACAACATCTTAAGAGCTATTACAGAAAGTGTGAATAAAAAGATGAAGGCAAGAGTTCCTTCCTTACTGAGCTTAGAGTATATAGGTAAGACGTGCATGATAAAAAATTACAATATAATGGGACAAGCACTCTCACATCTCCATTTAGATATCCTGTCATAATCTCAGTTACATGTAATGAAAAGGAAATAATGATTTTCCTACCCAGAACTTGCACCAATTCATCCAATGCTTTATTTCAGTTAAAAGCCTTAACACCTTCTAATGTCCACACTAGACATCTAGGCATCATCCTCCACTACTCTCTCTCATGTCCAATCAATCATGCTGCAGTCTCTTCTGGCCCTAAAATGTCTCTTGTATCTCATCACTGCCTTCCTTTTCACTGCTAATAATAAATCTTCCCAAAGAAAAGGTGTGTTCTCTACATGCTGTCAGCATGAAATGCCTTTATAGAAAGAATCTGATTCAGGCGTACTTGGTGAGGGTTTCTCCTATTCCCCTACTTCTCAAGATCCACTCAGGTTTCTATAGAATGAAACATCTTCCTGACCTTGTATGTAGGGACCTCTGTCTGAAATACCTTTTACTCCCTGTTCACCCTGAGAATCATAATCATTCTTTAATATTCAACTCACATAGGCACAGTTTACCATCCCAATGCAGCATGTATTATAATGTGTATTCTGAGTTGTATGTGTCTATCTCTATCTTCCTCTGACCTGTGAGTGAGGGTGGGGAGAGAGCCCAGCATGAGGTCAGTGCCCAGTGAAGTCTCCAATAAGGAACATGAAGCAAATTTACTAAGGCAGCATATATTATCTCTCCCACTATCCTATATGCTTCTTGAGGACTTCATAACTCTTTCCAACTCTGTACCTTAAACAAACGCTTATTACATGGATATTATGTGGACACTTTTATATAAAACAAAATCATGAAGTAGATGATTAACATGTAAGAAATAAACATAACAGGTATAATTTAATATCAACTAACAATTTAATGCAAACAACTCTTAATGAAGGTTGGTCAAGTTGAGAACACTCGATGCTAACTTCACCAATATTTGTACACAAATATCCTGACAATATGAATCCTGACAATGCAAACAAAAATTTCAGTTAATGTCAGTTCTGTAGTCCACAGAGACATTAGTGGATATTGCTTTATCAAAATTTGTAAAATACCAAACATACGATCAAAGCGCATCATGCCACTGAACATGACACATAGTATCTGAGCTAAATCAGTCTTCACGTTTTTTATATGACTCCAAATACTTAAAATATTATTTAATATCATGAGAAGGCAGATTTTTTCTTACACAACTTTTAAAATTCTTAATGGATATAAAGAATAATCAGTGGTTACAGGACCCATCAATGCATTAAATGTTGTCTAATACTAAATTTAAAATTGATGTGTTAATGTTTTTATTCAGGTAGAGTCTGGCAGTTGGTTTCATTTCTAGTTGCTGTTAGATCAATATGTATTTATTATGCACCAAAATATTAGTTGCATTCAAATATCAATTTGATAAATCACATATATACCTGTATACAAAAGAAGCAGGAATTAGTATATACTATATACGCATGTACATATATGTGTGTATGTGTGTGTATAGTTTGCTTATTCAACTAGCAACTGGGAAAACTCTAGGTGCCACCTGTTTTTTCACCTTTCAATAATTTATTATTTTCAGGCAGTGCTTTTTTGTAAAAGTATCATTACTCAAACACACTTATTTTTTCAGTGAGTCATATAAGTTTGCTATTTTTTTTCTTTTTGAGACAAGATCTTGCTCTGTCCCCCAGTCTAGAGTGCAGTGGAGTCATTATAGCTCACTGCAACCTCAGACTCCTGGGCTCAAGAGATCCTCCTTCCTCAGCCAGCTGAGTAGCTGGCACTACAGGCATGTACCACCATGCCTCGCTAATTTTTCTTCTTTTTTGTAGAGACAGGGTCTGGCTCTTGCTCAGGCTGGTCTCGAACTCCTGGCCTCAAGCAATCCTCCTGCTCAGCCTCCAAAAGTGCTAGGATTACAGGTATGAGCCACCACACCTGGGCAAGTGCACATTTTCTTTACTCATTTGCTAGGAATTTTTTAAAAATTTATTTCAAAGTATTACAGGGGTACAAATATTTTTGGATCACTTGAATTTTAGTTGGCAATCCAAGGCAAATAAAAACATGGGGAATGAGCACTGCAGTGTGTGCGTGTGTTGGGGGGTAAACTATGAGAAAGGCATTTTGTAATTATCAAGGTGTAAATAATGGCATGGCCTCAATTTTCATAAATACAGTACTGATTTTCAATATCAATTTAATTTTTTGGAACCCGGAGCATTTTTAAATTAGTTGGACAGATCTTTAATGTCCTCATTTAAATTAACTCAACTTAAAAAGAAAAAAATTACCTAAAATAAGTATCTTTGAGAGGAGTATAAAGTTGAGAGCAGGGACCTGTAGCCAGACAGTACATTCTCATCCTGGCTACACTGACTCACTATTTCTATGACATTAGTCAGGTTATTCTTTTTTTTTATGCCTCAGTTTCCTCATCTGTACAATGAAGATGATAATATTACCTTTCTTATTGAGTTGTTATATTGAATTGGTTAAATCATTCAGCACACTTAGAATAGTGTCTAGCAGATAGTAACTGCTATTATTAACTTACAATTCTACTTATAATAATTATTATTTTACAAATATCAGGAAGTAGTTGTATTAGTGGTAGTCATAGTAGAAGCAGCAACAGCAGTAATAGCATACAAATATCAATGTGTTTCAGCTAACTCTGACCTGTATATTAACATGCAGCCTTTTACGTTATTCAAAACAGGGATCTTCCTGGTACTTTGATAACAGAAATACCAACAGCTACACTATCCCCTGTTTTATGTAAATAAAATAACCAGAAGCTTCTAAACAAGTATGCAATACACGTAGATGTGTGTGTGTGTGTATATGTATACATACATATATTGTACATGAAAGAGTGTGCACTAGCTTCAGTAAATTATATTTTAAAAAAAAGTTGGTCATTCATGCTAAACACATAAGACAACCCAGTACATGACTCCACGAGGTACCTCCAAGTTGTAGTCTACATAGCGGGTGCATTATATCCTGTAGAAGTGCTTCCTGCACTTCCCGCCCTTCCCGCACTTCTACAGGATATAATGGGAATGCCACTCCTTGCAGTTGGAGTTGTATCATACAGTGACTCTGTATACATACATCTACCTTTACCAAGAGAAAAAAAAAAATGACACCCAAAAATATATTTTGTGTCTTATCAATTAGACTTGATAATATACATTGGCACAACATATTAAACAGGTTTCCATCCTCCAGACTTTTCCAAGTTTTTATTAAAAGTAATATTTACTATTTATAGTAGTCCCCAAGAGATCCTTCTAGAAATTCTTAAATATGCTTATTTTCGTTACCTTAAAAATTCTTAAGTTTTGTTTATATTCAAAGAGTCAAGTCCAATAATCATGAGAGGATATTTAAAAGTAAATTAACTTAGAGGGCTCAAAATGCTGATGGGTGACAGCTTACTCTGGTCCAGAGTTTCTTTTTTCTGTGAATTCATGAACTGCCTGCATAGACACACACGGTATCCACATGGCTGAAATTACAAAGTTAAAGTACTAAAACACTTGAGCACAGACAAGAAATATATTAATATTAAGCTACACTAATCTTCAGTGTGAACAAAAGCTCAGTTAGTGTCAGCTCTTATTAATTTTTTCACCTTTCAGAATGGGAACCTAAGACCCCTGCTCATTGGCTATCAACCATCCCTCTGTTGCTACCAAAATGAGGACTGATCCATTCTATAATGTGACAGTGTTTGAGCGCCATGGGTATATTTAGAAATAAAAAGAGCTTTAATTACTGAAGAATATATCTTTTATATCCAAATTGCAAAAGAAGAGAGAGGATATTAACTTGATAATTTAGATAAAAGAATAAAAATCATGAAACATATTGATAATTAAGCCAAAAATTTTGGGGTTCTTGATATATCTAAATAAATATTTCAATTATCAAATTAGCAGTTCAAACACACTCTAATTTTCTAATAAGTCTTTGGAAAAAAGCTACTTATTCAGCCTGATATTAACTTTAATTAAGTTAAATTTCTGGGCATGTTTGAATAAATTAAGCAAAATTACTCAGATAATCCAATACATTAAATTATACATATATAAAAATATATATTAAATTATATATACACATATATAGAGAGATATCAAAAAGATTTACCTCTTTAAGAAATATCTCATCAAGCATGCTACAGTGCATATCACTGTGTACATATCAAGATAATATTTTAAAAATTACTATTAACAGTATGAAAACATATCAGACTAATTTTTTAATTACCTTGCTATTTTTTCTCTCCTTGCTAAATATATACTTTTTATGCATAATATAGATTATTCCATTCATTAAGGAATTTGAGTTTGCTTACAAATATTAGCTAACCAATTCATAATTTAAATGAACCACTACAACATAAGACAATGAACTCTTTTTGTGGGAGTAATTAAGTATTTATTATTATCTCTCTAACACCATTGCTAATTAGTATAAAAGCAATATGCCATTTAAGGTAATAAATACCTTAATTTATTTCTTGAAAATGGTTAATTTCTTCAACATAATATAGGGATTACCACAATTGTCATCATTACTTTTAATTATCCAAGAATTATAGATTGAATATACCACGTCTGTCTGCCAAAGCAGGATATAATTATTTAATTTAAAAACAACTGATCTTGAAAAGATGCTAAAATTAGATAAGAGTTTATAGCATCTGAAAATGGGGAAAACATTATATTAATACTGAGGAATAATTTGGGTGTAACTGTAGTCCATATTTGATGTAATAAAGCTCAGATAAAAACTCATACCTTATAATTTGAGTATGTAAGATGATAGAGTGCAATTTCAGCATGGATTGTTACCACATATTCATTGGAGATTACAAAAGCACAGATGATTGCTTTAATAGCATGATTATGGAGATTATACTTCCAAAAATAGTACACTATTTGAGCTGCATACCCTGAGCAACAGCATCTCAAGAGTAGAGATACATCAGTGAAAAATTAGGAATGAAGCAAATGGAGCCACAGGGTTTCTAGTTCCAGTGACAATGAGAGCGAAGTCTCCCAAGCAGACATAGGGAGCAAAGCGGGCAGGGCAAGCTAGGAAGGGCAGATGAGAAAGGTTTAACAAGGCTTTAGTGGTTTCACCTAGAAACAACCACCAGGTATAACACTCTTTAAAGGGAAAGATGCATTACCATTTCCTAAAAAACAAAACAAAACAAAACAAAAAACTGAATTAGAACAAGGATTTGTTTAAGCAAAAAGAAACAAACAAAAACCCTGCCAAAACCAAAACCAACCAAACAAAACACAACAGCAAAAAAAAAAACAAGCAAAAAAAAAACCCTTTGGTTTTAAATTACGGGCTGCCTATATAGTTGATCTTTTCTCCATAATGCTCTATCACAGAAATGCTACTTTAACTCCTACCCACTGACACCATCATTTCTCCTGGTCTGGAATCTGAGCCAGTCTATGCCCAAAAAAGATCCGTGTCCTTCTCTACACCTGCATATTTCTTACATCCTCCTGCCAGAGAACAACAAACTGTTCAGACCCCTTTCCACATGAAGGACCCAAATAAATCCTGTACACAATCCTCTTCTATTATCTCCTGACAAAGACTGTTTTCCAGCAGTTTTAGGAAATCAAATGTTTCCATCCTGAGTCCTTTCAATGACCAACAGGAGCTTTCAAAACTGGTAGAAATGCAGATGCCACCTTTTCTAGGACCCTACTTTCTTAATTTTAGTATTTAGTAATAAGTATTAAATTCTTCCTTATTATCCCGGCCACCAGTCAAGTTAGACATTCAAGCAATTTGTTTCCAAAGTCCTAAATTTATTTGAATTTTTAAGAATGTGTCACATTTTCCAAGAAAATGAATCAGAAGCTAAAAGTTCTCCAGTAGGGAGTAAGAAAGCTGCAGAGCACTTTGTTAAATGCTGGGATGAAGAGTACAATTTAAATGGAATTCTGTACTAACACTATACACAGCAACAAAACATAGGATTTGCTGGAGGTTTTTGCTTATTAACTTAAAACCATATTTATATTTAGGACAAGGGGCATATTATGACTTAAAATGAAATATTGATATTACACTATTAAGAGAAATTGAAACAGTTAGAGAGCAACAGGTCCAAAATAACAAAATTCTATTCCCAATGCTGATAACAAATCTCTAATTGTGGCAGAATGTGTTATATTTATTCTTGATTCTGTTTTCCAAGATGTAGATCAAAGTTTATCTTAATGCATCTCTTACAAGTGCTAGGGAAGGTAATATATCTATTTTTTTCAAACTTCTTTGAAATTTAATCTCACAGCCTTTATTATGTGCTTTCCTGTCTTGATGAAGTAGAAGTACTATGACTAACATCATACCGTGACCATTAGAAAGCAAAATATACTTTCATAATTGTATATTAAATTAGTTTGATATGTCAGAATGTCAGTGTCTGAGTCCAGATACTTTAGGTCCTTAAGGCTTAAAAAGAAAAATAAATATGTTGTTTCTTGAGGTACACAGCAGGGAAAATGGCCCCAGCTAAACATCAAAAGACCTGGGTTCTGCAACTACCATGGACTTCACTTAGTTTTTGGCATTCAGTTCCTTTATTTAAGAAAGCAGAGAAAAAAACATATCCTTGTCTTCCCTATTGTGGAGGGTTGATGTATGATGATCAAGTTTATAATGGAAATAGATTCACATTTTGAGTATCAAGGACTCTAAAAACATAAATGATTTTTCCCTCCACTGAAAAAATTAATCATTTCCTCCTTTGCTGTCCAAAACCAGTAATGCTGTTTCATAATATTATGAAACTTACTGTGTGCCTGTGGTAAAATAATTTGTGACTATGTCTAGCCATGCAGATAACAAAGTTCCTTTGATGAAGAGATTATATCTTCTGAATCTGTACCTGTCTCTTTCACAGATAAAGTGCCCAGTAAAGAGTTACTGCTTGAATAAATAAGTGAAAAAATGACTGATGAGCCAATCAACTAAAAAATAAATATTAAAGAGTAAGAACAAGCCCTTTGTTCATAAGAAATTGAAAGTAGACACTTTCCAGTGAAAACCCTTTTTGATTTCACTCACTTAGAGAATTGTTACCAGTAAGGAGTTAGTAAATTGTTAACAACCAGCTCTCTGACACCACCCACCCCCCCCACCCAAAACAAGTGCCTGCATTTGTATTGTTTTCCAATTTACATGGTATAAATATTTCCATTATGGCCAATTTCATGCTCCTAATGCAATACCAATTAACAGAGATTTGGGAAGAGATGCGCAGAATGTACTCTCGCCAGCCACAAAAACTAGGTCTATCACTTATTGCCACTTTTTTTTGTAGTGGCTTCAACTGTACACTTACTTTGACTCTCGTTCATATTTTCTTTCCTATTTTGAAAATGTGTTGCTGAAGTCAGGTGAGTAAACTTGACTTTGGGGCCTTAACTATTTTATGAAGTTTCGGAGAAGTAAAGTTAAATCAGTTTAAATTCCAAAGAAAAGTTCATGAGAAAAATCACTCCATTTGTGGTTGGTGGAGTTCAAGTACAGTTTTTCAGACTACTTCGTTTGGCTGAAGGACCAAAAGGAAAGGAGTGTGGGTGCCATTACTTACTCAATTGTGTTTCTGTCCACTTTTCCTGTCATGTTAATGCCATAGAACTGCTGCATGGCAGCTAGGGCGGACTGCATGGTCTCTGCAGAGCGCAGCACCGACATTCTGGGGTCAGTTGGTGGAAGGTAGCCGTACTTTTGTAACCAAACCTGCAATAACAAGTACAGTTCCTTTTAGGTCAACTTTACAATGTAACAATAATTTTCTGGTAATTTATTTTTGTCTATAATAATTTTTAAACTTTATTTCCTTTAGAAGGGCATACATTATTTACAAAAAGAAGTGTTTGATCTTTTTGTAACATATATTATGTAGTTTAGGTTATTTTAATATAACTTCCATGGTTGTTATGGATCTTTCTAACATATCTACAAATGCTAATTGAAAAAAGAGATTAATCATTAGTTACAAGAGTATAGTGTATAACATACTATAGTAAATACTGGATAAAGACACAAATAAGTTTGTCACTGCCCTCTAGGAGCTCAACCTCCCAAAATGAAGGATATACTTTCTCAACGATATGACTCCATTGAGACATCTATGCTGGAAGGGGCAGTTAATGTGCATATGCCACATCTAAAAAGCCATTTTCCTGAAATTGTCCAGTGACCGCAGCTGTGACAAGTAGCATTTTCTGTCATGACATTTTGGATATAAATTCCATGCAACCAGTCTATCCAATTGTAGCTAGGTATCTCCAAGGGTTGGTGACCTTTTCATGTAAGGAATATTCTTTCTGCATTTATTTAAGGTGATTCACTTTAATCCACATCAGATAAGTAACCAAACTTTTCACATATAGTGAAATCCAACTATCCTATTAAGTATGTTTAGCCCTCTCTTTAAGGGTCTCATGAATTTTATTGCCTTTTCCCTGGTGAAGAAAGCTCTGGGAGGACAGTGAGAGAAAGAAGTCAGCGTTGCACTCATATCATAATCGTGACTGGAGCAACAATTCAGAGTCATTTAAGGTTGGATTATAAAAAAATAATATAAAACTAAGGGCATTCCGAAAAAAAATCTCCACCAGGGAGCAGATGCTTTCTAGTTTTACAACTCTATGCATTCATTGTAAGTGCACAATCATATGTTCAGCCCACACTCATCCTGCTGTCCTTCACCTCAATCTTCCCTAGGGCTCTAAGATTTCTTGAAGTGCAGTGTACTACCTGTCACATTGATAAGGGCCATGTAATTCTGCCCCAGCATAGAATACAAGCTGTGCTATTTAGTGGAAGGTATTTACCAGTGTGTGTTTCCCTTTCTACCTGGGTCTATTCATCACATAAATGATGATCTTATGAAATTGTAGTTTTTCCCTAATAATTGATATTCTTCCTTTATGAACTTACAACTACAACACAGGACAGTTATTTTCCTAGTGAAAATAAACACCAAATACAGAAGTTAAATTTCACCAAAAAGAAATAAACATTAAATATATCAGTCTTAAAATGTGAAACACAAAGTGTAATTTTGTTGTGGTATTTCCAAAAATTAACCCCCTCAAAAGTATAAGACTATAAGCACAACCCCTTGAAAATAAAATAAAACATTTACTCTAAAACTGTTTAAGAGATGAGCAATGCATCACTGTCAGGAAGGTTTATTAGTGAAACTCGATCTAGTAAACTCATCTGCCATATAGCAAAAGCATGCCAAAACACTCTTCTCATCTAATCTGTAATGAATAGGCTGCCAGGGAAAACACATATATTCAGTTACCTAGTTAACAGTGGTGCAGTCTGGAATAGATTCCATTTCTTTCTGAATGAAAGAGGCAGTCAATAATATTTAATATGAAATTTAGTACCTATTGTCATGCAATTTTTCAAAAATTAGAACATTGTATCTTGATATTTAATAATATACATGCACCAACATTCTTAAACTCTATACTTTTTCCATAACAGTTTGTTTGCATTTATTTCTTACTTGCTAGAGAGATGACTTGTTGCTAGGTTACTCATGGGTGCTAAGCTACCACCAATTGCATTTATGAGCACAGCAAAGAGAAAGCCATCAATAATAAACCCTATGATTTATATACAAAGAGAACTATAAAAATATGTAAATGTTAAGTGCATAATGAGAAAATAGTATGTTCTAGAAAATACATATTTGATTTATGTCTTAGCCTTTCAAACAAATGATTTTGAATAAAAGATAAATTGTGATTTTTCTTCAAGTTTTGTTTTACATTATGTTGTTTATCATGAAAATCTGTTTTTTAAAAAATGAGAAGTGGGTAATTCTTTTTAATTATAAAATATTAGGAAAGCTAAGATATCTACCATTTTATGGTCGAAGTTTTTTCCTGAATGACAAATGATGGCATTGATATGTCAGCCAGGGAACAAACTTTTCTACTAAATTTCAAACTTAATAACCTATTTGAAAAAAAATTAAATCTACAAAGTAATATTTGAAAGTATACTTTACCTCTTAATCCTAATATTCTACTGTCCAAGGTTAATGATTTGGTATATAATCTTTGTATCTTTTTCACTGTTCATAAAAATACATTTTGATATATATATGTAGGTGTGTTTGTACACATATATGCATGTACATAATATATATCATAGTTTATACCATAGAAATCCATTTTCATATGTTGTTATTTGAACTATATCCCTGTTTTCATCATTGTTTTAAAATACTGCTTCCCTTGCCTGACTGAAAATACTAAATTGTCTTCCAAGAGAGGTCGTGTCTTGATATCTTTTCAATGTTCCCAAATACACAGTATGGATACCTAAGAAATAATTTCCTTATGTGTGCATTTGGAGGAAAGATATCTAATTTGTAGAGTCAATGTGAGGATTAATTGAGAACATATAAAGCCCCCAGCATAATTCTTACTCAGTAACTCATATTATTTTAGGCTTACTATCTGTCCTGAGTTCTTAAAATTGTTCCTGCTCAACTTAAGATTTGTCCGTGGAATGGATCAAGACCAAAAATATGGGTGAGGTTTAAATAGTCATAGTTGTAAGGAAAGACAAACAACACAAGGTGAAGAATCACAGCCTGCTTGAAAATTTCCCAAATCCCAATACAAACAAGAAAAGTGAGATGAATTTAGCAAATTGATTTTTGTTTTGTTTTATTGTGCTGACTGGATTGACAAGTGTGTATGAGAGCACTGAAAAAAAAATCAAGAACAAACAAGTCTCTTCAAAGCAAAACTTGACTCCTTTTACTATTTGGGACTTGCCTCATCTCATTATCCCTGAAACAACCAACCACAGAACCTGAAATGGAACAACAAAATCTAACCTTGAATTACATTTCCTGTGTTACTAACTCCTGAAATAGAGCAACAAAATCTCACCTTGAATTACACTCTCTGTGTTACTAACTCATCCAAACATTTTGCTACCTTGTAGACAAAACCAATTTCCTGCTACCTTGTAGACAAAACCAATTTCCTGCACTTAGTGATCATTCAATTGGAGGAATAAGCAGAAGACTGCTGTTCTTTGCAGAGCAAGAAGATATATCAAGCAATAAAAGGCAAACACTTAAATATTAAATGCTATGCCAATAGATATTGCCTCTACTATATTGTGGTATAAATAAGCAGGCACACAAAATTTCAGCAAAATCTATTAGAGAAAGAATGTCTTTGTCACTAATATTTCATATACCCATATTGTGAAAACCTTCATTAATTGATGTAGCTATTCACCCAACATATATTAAGCAGTATCCTGAAAGATGGTTATAAAAAATAGGAGGCAGTAGTTCTTATGACTAATAGCAAATATAAGCAGTAAATATTTAGAATATATATTCTTATTTATTCCTTCAGGCCAGTACTATAACCTAGAGAAATAAAATTTCTTCTAGTCTCAAAGCTAATCGTTTTATCAATGCCTTAATATAAAGCTAGATACTATTATTCATTTACTCAGGTGAATCACAAATGCAAGAACAATTTTAAAACTTCTCTACTGGACATAACATATAGAGAAAAGATCTTGAAATGTTGACTGTTAATAATTACAAGGTGCCTAGACATCCTTCCTAAATAAATAAATAAATAAATGCAGAAAAATAAGTGATTGAACTACTGAATGTATTAGGGCTGGAAGAGATATATTTTAGAAATTGTATAAATGATTGGAGGGAAATATAAGGAAGGATGCATTTGGAATTTTACTTAACCTGAAAAATCACTTTGCCAGTCCACAAAGCCTATGCGTGACTAAGCCAGTTATTTCAAGTTATTTCAAGTACAGTTCATTTCCAGGTAACATATGGTATGGCAAATGTAAGTTCTTTGTACCTAGTGATCATATGATCCAAAATATAGTACTCAGTATGGAAAGAAAATGGAAAAGGTGATAAACACATTTTACAGCATTTATTTAGTAACAATCACTTCCATTTACATTATTATATGAATATTTTTATTATTTGGGGAAATGATTTTTAAAAATTATTGACTTCACACCAAATTTTAACATACTAATAAAATATTTAAATACATAATGGTAATATTAATATTATATATTAATCAGAATATATATTCTGATATAATTAACTTTCTCTGATGAAATACAACTGAAAGAATGCATTTTTAATAGAAAACCTTTTCTCCCATCCCCAAAACTTTTTGATGTTATAAAAAGTTAATTTGAATTTTTCAGTATGAAACTTCCAAACATATTTGCTAAATTCTGTTATAAACTAAAATTAACAACTAAAAAGTGATTACTCCTTATTTTGTGGTATCATCAGCAAAGTCAGCAAAAGCTGAAGGACATTTTTTCCCGAAATACCATATATTCACTGGTTATAAAAAATGGCAGGATTTAGGGCCTATGTTGTCTAGTCTGAAAAGCAGCTATAAATATGAATTATAACTACCTATTAACCAAAAAATTAAACGAATGTTGGAGTAGTCACTCAGAATTGGTCAAATTGAAAATTCATGGGATAAGTTAACAAGACAGAAATTAGGCTTTCTCTTCATTCAAAAATCTAAATGGGCTCTAAATCACTATCCCATCCCCACCATGAATGAATCAGTGAATAGAATGAATCAGAATAAAATAGCACATATAGAACTCAATTCATTTAGAATTTTACCATCTATTAAGTGGCTTCTTAAAATGGAAATGGAACAATGGATGGACTAAAAGCTATTCCACTAAACATCTTATCAATCAAGAGGATACTGTCGTTTGGACAGGGAGACAGGAAAACAGCTCGGTTATTAGCAAAAGTTGTGAAGTCGTGATGACCATCATGACCATATGATTCACCTTAACATGCAACTCTCTTATTTAAGATAGAAACTAAAAACTTAGGGTGTAAAGGCTGGAAAGAGTTTTTCCATTCCATATAAAAGTGAATTGCACTTTCTACTTAGCAGCTGTGGGAGCAAAACCCCTCAAACAGTGATGGCTGAGCTCCAGTGTTAAAAAACAGCAGTACCCTTAGGTGCTAGTCCATCATGTGCTAGTCATTGTGCTGGAAAGTTATAGGGGGTTATGATATACTGTTTCCTCTATTTTCACTGGTTTTTCTTAAGTATGTTTAGATTTTTAAAGATGGATATGTAGTGTACATGCATGCACACACACAGACACACACAGAGTGACTAAACAAGACCAAAAATAAAAATTAAAAAAAACCATATCCAACAATAAACAATAGCAGAGCATGTATATGATACCACAATCCCTGTTTCTTAAATAGGCAGACATAATTACCAACAAACTACTTACAATAATCATTGACATGATTCTACTTGATCACAATCAGCTCACAAATCCAAAACAGTAACATCCCCCTCAAATCTGTATCTTTTTACACTAGCCAAGTGAAGAGAAATGCAACATAGGAATTTCTAAAAGGCACGTACTTGAGCCTGAGTCATGTGGATCACTGACTAAGCTAGCCTTTATTTTCTGGGAGTAGATTTAGTCTCATCAACACCAAAAACTCATGAGGAAATTAATCTCAACTAGGGCTTGCAAAATGGGGGTGCAAAATGGCCCATTGAGATGTAGGTACAAAATACCACACCATTTTATACAAAGTACACATCCACTCATAAACACAACTATAGATGAAACCTAAAATGAGAGGAAATAAATGTTACTTTTATTTAATACACAGATTGACCCTGGTGTTCTCTCTCAGACCAGACTTCATACATTCATCTCCTATGTTCTACCAGGTGTCCTGAGGGAGGAGGTGGAGCTCCACAGTGTGGAGAGGATGACATTGTCACCATCAATAGTCAGTTTGATTCCAGCACATTACAACATATAGCTGTTTTTCTGTGACAGGTTAAACGGATTTATGGATTATATCATCTTAAAAAGTAGAAATTTAAAATTATTTTAACATATGATGGGGAGTGATCAAGAAAATATTTTGTGCTAGATAGATGTTTGCTGGTTACATCATGGCAAGGTATTTAAAAGTTGTCAAACTTAAGTTATATACTTCCTTTTACAAAAAGACAAAAGTGCTGTCCTGTGAGGGTAAGTAGCTGTAAATAGTATGCTACTCAATAACTATTTTAGGACATGAGAAATAATAAAAACTTTTAATCTCTCCCATCAAGATAAAAGTGATGTTTTTTAGCAATACAAGAGAAAGGAATACTTTTGAAGGGAAGACATGCCATATAGAATATTTTAAAGATGGATGCTTGGAAATGTTTCTGACATGACATTATGCTCAAAAAGATACAAATTCATGACTTATTCAAACTATCTCATAATTCCCTACTTTAAAATCCTGGTAAGAGAATATTCCATCTGTAAACTAACCTGCCAAAAAAAAAAATTAGTTTCAATGGGTTCTAAGCCTATTTGTTAAAAATATGAAAATGCAACACCTTTTGATTAATTTTTACAAACAACTAGTAGACATCAAGGAAGATGGTAATTTACCAGTTGAATTTTACCAAAAACCTTTGCATAAGTGATGGATAGGATTACATCAATAGAATGAGGCTCACGGTTTATAACCAGCTAATGGTGCAACTTTTCCAGTCTCCTTGTGTGGTGTCTTTTTTGGCCATGGCTATTTTTAAGGTAAAGATGAGAAATAAACTGATTTTGAAATTGCTGTACTTCAAAGTGTTAAATGAACATATTAAAGAAGAATGAAGTATAGTCAGCCACAGAACTCTTAAAGAAACATAATTAATGATATTTCTAATAAGAGCAAAACAATGTAAATATAATTTATTAGTAAAACATAAAAATTACAAATTTACATCATCTTTAGTTCACCTAAATATTTCTATTTTGAATATGTTTTATAATCTATATAATTTTAATACATCAGTTCATGAAATGATTGATGAAGATGTACAATCAAAAGTATGGAGATCATAGAGCTAATAGAAAGAAACTACTTTATTTCTGAAAATGAAGGTAACTCCTTAAATTTTCTCCAATGTGCCATACTTACTATCCCCAGAAAATAAGACAGTTTATCAATAACTATACATTAGATTCTGTCCAATGACAATTTCCACGCTTTTCCTTTTTTTATCATGCACTAGTGAAGCTACCCACATCCTGCAGAAAGAATTTCTTAGAATGCCTTCCCAGCCCTTCATGATTTTGCCTCAAATTATTCCCTTGTTACTTTCCTCCATAGAAACTATTCTTTGGCCACACTGAAATTCGAGCGCCACCCCAACAGGTCTTGATAAGAGCAACTGCTACGATGCCTTTACTGCCCACTAGGTACGAGAAATTATGTTTAATCTTTATAATAAATTTCAAATTAAGCACTGTAATCTCTGTAATGACAGAATACAACCCCAGAAAGATTAAGCAACTTGCCCAAGGACACATCAATAGTAAGAGAGAGGAGGAATCAGAATTTAAATAGAGATCTGACTGACACCCAACCTTGGCTCTGTCTGTGATTTTAGACTGTCTCTTAGAAAGGAGACCCAGCTGACTGTCTACATGCTGGGAAATGCTAGGAGACCCTAATCACACTTGAACATGAGAAGACAGACCATCTGAAAACACACCTACAATAACCGAGAGTATTCAGTTTTTATAAAATACCCCATTTTACATCATGAAAAGGGCACCGAGCTGTGGTTGCATATGTTCTGAGTGTAACACTAACTCCTACTTCCAAGGGCTTCTCTAATTGCCAATGCAAAACAGCCTTGCACAATCCAGTTTGCCCAGCCTAATTAATATTCTTTATTCTATGCAAGAATATTTCACTTATGGCCATTTCAATTTTGCAGTTTAGAACAACCACTGAAACCTTCTTTGCTAGAGACATCCTTTTTTCTTACTTTATTAATTCCTTCACAGCACTTTCTCATTGTAGCCTCAATGCTGCTGGTCAACTGTATCTACACTTTCTTTGGTTATCTTTTCTAAAATTAATCCCTGAAATACCATCTATGCACCAGTGACTCACTGATTTAACTCTAACTCTGACCTCATCCAAATGTCCAGACTCTGACATCACACTGCTGTTTAAACAAAAAATACAGGAGTCATCCTTAATTTCTCCTTTTTCCTCACCATGCATAGCCAATCCATCATCATCATGAGCTGCCATTTTATCTTGAATGGAAACTTTTATTTCTGCTGCCACACCCCTTTTCCAGGGAACGATCAGTTCCTACCAGAAACTAGAAGATTCTCCAGCTGGCCTCTGCGCTTTCATATTTCTACCACACTTTCTTTCTGCCCAACTGGTGTCAGCTGTCTTTTTTTAAATTGTGGTAAAATACATATAATTTTAAATTTATCATTTTAACAATTTTCAAGTGTACTATTTGGCAGCATTAAGTACATTCACATTGTTGTGCAATCAGCACCAGCATTCAACTGAAATTTGTCACCATCCCAAACTGAAATTCTATATAGGAGATCCTTGAATAACGTTTCATTCAACGTCGTTTCATTATAGCATTGACGAGAAAAAAATGTTAATTCCCGACTGGGGCCACTGTCTGCATGTAGTTTGTGCATTCGCCCTATGTCTGGGTTTTCTTCAGGTACTCTGGTTTCCTCCCACATCCCAAAAGTTTCCATGTTAGGTGAACTGGCCTGTCTACGTTGTTCCAGTCTGAGTGAATGTGGGGGTGTGTGGGTGCACCCTGTGACAGAATGGGGTCCTGTCCAGGGTAGGTGTCTGCCTTGTGCCCTGAGCTGCCAGAATAGGCTCTGGCCACCCGCGACCCTGAACTGGAAGAAGCTGGGTAATTATCTTACTTGTTTTTATTAATTTTTCCTAAATGTATATATAGCTCACATTTATTTCAATGTTTAATATTAGAAGTGTTTTAGTCCTTATTTAGAAGTTTGGTGATGTTTTTGTGACCAGAAATATGCTGTAGGAACTTAACTCTAAGTTTATATCAATTAGTCTATGGTAAAATTGGTTTTGTTATATTGTGAGGACTTACTGTACTCATTAACTAAAAATTCCCCTTTATCCCCTCTCCCAGCCTCTGGTCACTACAGTTGACCCTTGAACAACATGGGTTTGAGCTGCATGGGTCCACTTATACACAGATTATTTTCAATAAATATATTGGAAAATTTTTTGGAGATTTGTGACAATGTGAAAAAACTAGCAGATGAACTGTGTAGCCTAGAAATATGGAAAAATTAAGAAAAAGTTAGATATACCCTGAATGCATAAATAGATACTAGCCTATTTTATCATTTACTACCACAAAAAATACACAAATCTATTTCAAAAAGTTAAAATTCATCAAAACTTACACACACAAACACCGACCATATTGAGCGCCATTCACAGTCAAGAGAAATGTAAACAAAGATGCAGTATTAAATCATACTCCATCAAATTAACTGTAGTACATACTGTACTAGTGTAATATTTAATAATTTTGAAGTCACCTCCTTTTGCTATTGTGGTGGGCTAAGGTGTTGCAACTATCTGCTTAAAATGCCACATGATGCTAATCACCTCCACGTGAGCAGTTCGTCTCTCCAGTAAAGTGCGTTATTGCAGTAAAAAGTGATGGCTCGTGATTTCTCACATTATCTTTCATCCTATCTAGTACAATACTGTAAATCTTAACTAACACTGTGGGACCCATACAAAGTGCCACTAGTGATGCTGGAAGTGCTCCCAAGAAGCAGATAAAAGTTACGACATTACAAGAAAAACTTGAATTGTTGATACGTACTGTAGATTGAGGTCTACAGATGTGGTTACCTGCCATTTCAAGATAAATGAATCCAGCATAAGGACCACTATTAAAAAAAAAAGAAAAAAGAAAAGGAAATTCATGAAGCTACTGCTACAGCTATGCCAGCAGGTGCAAAAATATTGCACTTTTTGTAAAATACCTGTTTTTCCCATATTGAAAATGCAGCTTTTATGTGGGCGCAGGATTGCTATATGAAAGGCATACCTATAGACTCTTCAAGGGAAAGCAGTCATTATATGACAACTTAAAGCCCAAAGGAAGGTGAGGAATCTAAATCTCGAAAATGTAATGCCAGCAAGGGATGGTTTGATAATTTTAGAAAGCAATTTGGCTTAAAAAATATCAAGATAACAGGAGAAGCAGCTTCTGCTGATCAAGAGGCAGCAGATGAGTTCCCAGAAAGAAAATCACCATTAAGAAAATCACTGAGGAGAAAGGATGTCTGCCTGAACAGGTTTTTAATGCAGATGAGAGTGCCCTATTCTGAGAAAAAAAAAGTCACAAAAGACATTTATCAGAAAGGAAGAGAAGTAAGCTCCAGGATTTCAGGCAGGAGGGGACAGGGCGATAGGCTAACTCTACTATTTTGTGCAAATAAAGTCGGGTTTATTAGGACTTCCCTTATTTATAAAGGTTCTAACCCCAGAGCCCTGAGGGGAAAAGATAAACACCAGCTGCCAGTCCTTCAGTTGTACAAGAAGAAGACCTGGACCACAAGAACCCTTTTTCTGGATTGATCCCATTGATGGTTTGTCCCTGAAGTCAGGAAGTACCTTGCCAGTAAGGGACTACCTTTTAATGTTCTTTGGATATTGGACAATGGCCCTGCCCACCCAGAACCCCACGAATTCAACCAAAAGTGTTGAAGTGGTCTACTTGGCTCCAAACACAATGTCTCTAGATCAGCCTTTAGATCAGGGGGTCATAAGGACTTTTAAGGCTCAGTACACATGGAACTCTAAGGAAATGATTGTCAACACCATGGGAGACAACATGATACAGAGAAAATTGTGAAAGTCTGGAAGGATTACACCTTGAAGATGCTATCATTGTTACAGAAAAAGCTGAGAAAGCCACCAAGCCCCAAACAATAATTCCTGCTGGAGAAAATTGTGTCCAGATGTTGTACTTGACCTCACAGGTTTTACAACAGAGCCAATCAAGGAAATCATGAAAGAGATTATGGATAGGGCAAAAAATATGATTCATATCATATTTCAAGATATGAATCTTGGAGAAATTCAAGAGCTAACAGGCACCACACCAGAGGAATTAGCAGAAGATGACTGGTAGAGGCGAGTGCTTCTAAATCAGTGCTGGAGGATGAAGAAGAAGATATAGAAGAAGCAGTGCCAGAAAACAAAGTGACATTAGACAACCTGGCAGAAAGAAGGGTTGCGAGTATTTGAGACTGTTCTTGACTTCTTTTACACATGGACCCTTCTATGATACTAAAGTGCTGAAACTAAAGTAAATGGTGGAAGAAGTACTGGTACCATAGAGAACATTTTTAGAGACATGAAAAGGCAAAAAAAATTAGACAGTATTTCTGTAAAGTTATACTGAATATGCCTGCCTCTCCTGCCTTCCCTTCCACCTCCTCCACCTCCTCTGCCTCTGCTACCCCTGAGACAGCAAGACCAACCCCTCCTCTTCCTCCTCCTCTTCAGCCTACTCAATGTGAAGATGATGAGGACGAAGACCTTTATGATGATCCACTTTCACTTAATAAATAGCAAATATATTTTTTCTTATGATTTTATTAATAACATTTTTTCTTTAGCTTACTTTACTGTAAAAATACAGTATGTAATACATATACAAAATAGGTGTTAACAGCTGTTTATGTTATCAGTAAGACTTTTGGTAAACAGAAGGCTATTAGTAGTTAAGATTTTGGACTTCCCACTGTACAGGGTATTGGTGCCCCCAGTCTGCATTATTCAGGGTCAATTGTACTAGTCTACTCTCTGTCTCTATACATTTGTCTACTCTAGGTCCCTCATATAAGTGAAATCATAATATTTGTCCTTTTGTGTCTGGCTTATTTCACTTAGGATAATGTTTTCAAGATTCTTCCATGTTACAGTGCAGCATGTAGCATTTTTAAGCCTAAATAATATCCCACTTATGTATATACTACATTTTGTTTATCCATTGATCCATTGATAAATGTTATCAACTAAATGTTTGTGTCCACCCAATGTTCATATGTTGAAATCCTAACCTCCAATGTGATAGAATTAGGAGGTGGGGCCTTTGGGAGGTAATTAGGTCACAAGAGTACAGCCCTCATGAATGGGATGCCATTATAAAAGAGACTGTAGAGAGCTCTCCAGCCCTCTTTCCATCATGTGAGTACACCAGGACAAGTTGGCAATCTGCAACTGGAAGAGAGTCCTCACCAGTACCCCACCATGCTGTCACCCTGATCTCAGACTTCCAGCCTCCAGAACTGTGGAAAATAAATTTCTGCTGTTTGTAAACCACCCAGTCTATGGCACTTTGTTATAGCTGCTCAAATTGACTAAGACAATGAACATTTGAGTTGTTTCCACCTTTTGGCTATTGTGAATAATGCTGCTATAAAAATGGGTGTACAAATATCTGTTCCAGGCCCTGCTTTCAATTCTTCTGGGTATATATCCAGTAGTGGAATTGCTGGAACATATGGTAATTCTATGTTTAATTTTTTGAGCAACTGCCATACTGATTTTCCACAGAGGCTTCACCACTTTACATTCTGCCAGTAATTAACAAGGGGTCCAATTTTTCCACATCCTCTTCAATGCTTGTTATTTTGTTTGTTTTTTTCATTTGTATGTTTGTTTTTTAATAATAACTATCCTAATGGGTATTTCTGAAGTGGTCTGTCTTTTCAAAAATATAGATCAAGCTATAGCACTCATTTGATTATAACCCTTAAGCAGTTTCCCAGTGACAGTCTAAAATCCAAACTCATTACTATGACCTACATGTCCAGGCCTAGTCATTGTTAACTCTTTAACTTCTTTTCATAGTGCCCTCTCTTGATATTCCAAGTACGTTGTCTTTTTTTCTGCTCCTGGAACAAACTAAATTCTTTCCTGCCTCAGGGCATTGCATTTACTTTCCTATGTGAAAAATACAAAAATACTCTCCTCATCCTTTAAACTCCAGTTCAAATCAGACCTCTTCAAAGAGGGCTTCCTAACTCTACCTCCCCACCAGCACCAACACCACACAGTACCCTGTTTATGTCCTGTGCTGCCCTTATCATGATCACTGCATGGTTGCTTTGTTTATTTATGGATTTTTCTTTATCTGTATATATTTTGCTCAGTGCTGTAGTGTCCCAGCACCCAGAACAGCTCCTGACATATTTTCTGAGCTTGAGTAATAGAATTGTGAGGACTAGCTAAGTGGGGAATGCATGTATTAACGCCCAACTGATATCACAATCAACCATCACACAAATGGTATTTTCCCATTTTCTGCCCACTGGATTTACTACTCTATTATTTACCACTCCCACACCCCATATATACACAGCTAAGCCCCAAATGAGGAATCCAGTGCTCCAAAGGTGAATAACAAATATCAGTTTATCACATACATAGTAAAGGTTAGTAACTTCCCAGGCACCTCTGGAACAGCTCTAGGAAATATGCAGCAAGGTAAAATATGAGATGATAATTTAGATCACTATTGGGAGAACACTTAGTGGTTTTTATCTTTGTCTTTCCAGATTCTACCTTCCATCCCCATACCCAGAGATAAAATCAATGTAGAATTATTTTACTATTTGAAAATTGCTTTCTGGAAAGTACTGATATTCAGTATAAACAACACATCAAGAGCTAACATTTATTAAGCCAGGAACAGAGCTAATCTCCTTAATACATTAGCTCATATAATTATCACAATAAGCCTGTGAGATTGGTATTATTATCTTCATTTTACAAATGAGGAAACAAGTTGAGAAGGGTTAATCAACTTGCTTAGGGCTACAGAGCAAGTATCCAAGGATAGAATTGTCCGTGCGACTCTGAAATGGCTCTTGCTCTTAACAATTGCCAGGAAGCCCAGAAGAGTGGGTGACAAGCCTAGCCTTTCTTATATACAATAAAGGATGATCTACACAGGCCATTCTATGTCAGAAATCTGCTGTCTTGTTTCATACAGTTGAATCTCATCAGTGGGCAGGTGGGCCATTTTGCTGGAAGAACAAAATAAAACACAAACAAAAAACAAATGATAAGCACATGACAAATGTTACCTATCTGCCCAACAGTAGCCATATGCTGTCAGTTACCAATGAGAAAGGAAGAGCGAGCAGCTCTCATAAGACTGAAAATTATTCCAGTTCTCTAAAAGTAAAACTTCCATGTCCTTCAAAGCCGCATAGCCCTCTGAAGGCAAAGGAGAGATGATCTCCTGTTTCTTCCTGGTCTTCACTGAATGATAAGAAAAAAAGTTTGATTTTACTAATATTGAGATTGTGGAAGCACTAAACTTTGAAGTTAATTTTGATATAGAAAAGGAGAGTTAATGATGGCAGATTCTCCTGATATAACTCCAGAAGACAGACTGAACAGTGACAGTATATTTAAAAACAACAACCAAAGCACAAGTATTCCATCTTTCAGCTGGAAATCAGCTCTCTTTCTCTCTCTCTCTCCAGGGACAATCTGGTGCTTCAAAATCTTGAAAACATCCTTTCCCCAGAGGCAATATAGTTCTTGGAAATGTGAAACCTACTTTTTCTTGGAATAGCAGAGTATGAAGGTTAAGAGAGTTTAAAATCTATCATAATTAAGATAATGAAAAGATTAAGTTCTTTGTAACAGTTAAGAACTTTTTTTCCAAAATATTTAAAAATATTATGCTTTAGGATTAATGAGTGGAAATTAATTAAAGTTTAAGAGCGAGAAGCAGTATGCTAGGTACTTCTAAAGGAGAAGGGACTTAAAACAAAAAACCTCTCCCATGGTACAGGCATTCAGCAAATATTACTGAAAACCTATCATGTTCAGGTTCTGGGCTAGGTCTTCAGGTCACAACAGTGAACAATACAGAATTAGTCTTTGGTCTCATGGAGCTTACAGATTGAAGGATAAAGAAGACCAATATTAATAAATAATCTTCAAATGAATATGTAATTTCAAGTTGTAATAAGTGCTTTAAAGAGAACATAGAGTATTTTGGAAGTCTAACCATAGGACCCAATTTAGACTTGCAGGATAGGAAGGCATACGTGATAAACTTATAATTCAACCCAAACTTGAATTATAAATAACACCAGAGAGAAGAGAGAGAAACTCATTCTAAAGAGAGGGATGGGCAGGTACAAATGCTCAGAGGTATGGTGGGTGTTTCAAAACATGTATAAAATCATTTGGGACTTATCCCATCAAAAGTAGTATAATTTTCCCTCCCTTTAGATATGGGCTGGTCTAAGTATTTGCTTCTGATTAACAGAATGCAGTGGAAGTGATGCTGAACAACTTCTGAGGCTAGGTCAGAAAAGGTGATACCGCTTCTGCCTAGCATGCTCTCTTTTGGGAGACTCACCTTGGAAACCCATCCACCATATGATGAGGAAGCTCAGGCCACAGTAGTGGCCACTTCTAGGTGTTCCCACTGACAGCCTCATCTAAAGCCTCAGCTAATTAGCCAGCATCAACTGCCAGACAAGTGGATAACATGCGTTCAAAAGATTCTGCTTCCTTTCTTTGAGCAGTACTAGCAGAGACAAGCTGCCCTTGCTGAGTCCTGCTTAAATGAAAAATTTGTGAGCACAGTAAATGCTGCTGTTGTTTTAATTCACTAAGGTTTGGGTGGGTTAAGATTGTTTCATAGCAATAGATAACGGGAAGAGCATAAAAGAGCTTTGCATTTTCAAGGAACTGAAAGCCACCATGGAGAAAGACTAGGAAAGAAAGTTGCATAATCAGGTCACCAACAACTTGTAGGATTTTGTATGTGTAAGGGAAATAGGGAAAGCAGAGAAGGGTCTTAAGCCTTTAAGTGATATGATCAGATTTGTCTTAGAAAAGTATCATTCTCGCTGCTGCGAGGGTAATGAATTGGAGGGAATATGATTACAAGAGGATCAGTTAGGAAGTAAATGTAAATCTAGCAGTAGGTGGGGAAATGGACAAGCAGATGAATTCATGAGACATTTTAGAGGTAGCTAAATAAACTTTGTAAGCTACAAAATATGTTACAGGTATTAGTAGTAGTAGTAGTATCTTATTCAAGTTTTGTACATATAGATTTTGGGGCAGAATGCTAGGCTCTGGGATACAAAGATAAACAGCAAGGTGTTCGTCATCAAGTTCATGGTCTAGCCATCAGAGACACATGCAAGTGTTCTGGTAGGAGCTTACATGGGTACTACAGGTGCACATGGATAGGGCATCCAAGCCTCACAGCGTAGAGTTTTGGAGAGGTGAAAATAGAATCTCAAACACAACTTAAAAAGCATTTCAAAAAATTTAAATCCCTTGAATTTATAAAAATGTTCCTCTGTCCCCTTTCCATTTTCAAGGTCACCTCCCTAGACCAGGCTCTCTTTTACTTATTCTTGTATATTGCAACACTTTTCTAATTGCCTAATTCATTTCCCTGGCTCTACATTCTTTCAATTTTGACCTACCCTACTTAGTATGAAAAGATTAAGTATCCTAAAATATCACTTCCTTTATTTAACTTTCCTGCACAAGACACCATGATTGCTATGATTGCTATCATTTATGTACTGAAGTGGCTTAAAAATTCTTTACCCTTGCATTTAGTAAACTCCAAAATTCATACACATCTACCTCTGCAAGCTCAGTTCTCTCTAAAGATGTATCTACTTCCTAGACAATATCCAAACTGGGCAGTTTATGGATCACAGAATGTGCCTCCTGGGCTTCAACTATGCTCACACTGGTTCCACACCATCACTGCCCCGCATATACCAAAGGGCCTTGGCTGATCAAGTCCTAGTCTTCCTTGAAGTCTCTATATTTCCTTTTCTCTCTCTCTAGCCTCCCCTAGCATTTAGTCTGTGGGTGGCTTGTTGGGTACTTAACAGGTCATCATGTGAGAAAGAGACAGGTTTAGGGCCTGGTTCAGACATGCAAATTATGATCTTCAGCAAAGTCTATGGCCCTTCTGAGTTTCAGTTTCTATCTCTTTGAAATGGAGATATTGAAACTGATACCTCACAGGGTTGTGATAAGAATTCAACAAAATAATGCCCACAAGAATGTTTAGCAAAGGGAATAGCACAAAACAGCCCAACAATAGTAGATAAATATTATTCATTGGTTCATGCTACAATTATTTATTTAGCATAATAATATTTGTAAAATATTTAAAGAATACATTATAATTTTAGGTAACAGGTTTGTTAAATTTCTTGATAAAAATATCTATGATTACTGTACCCATTATGAAAAAACCACAAAACAAAACAAAGAAAAAATGTTCCTCTGCTACCACATTATTACTGATGAGCATCTCATGAGCCTCTCTGAGATTTCATCTTTTTAGGAATAGTTCCTTTGAACTGTATCTACTCTGTACTATAAATCTTGTTTTCTACTCACTGATTATTATACCAGAATATTATATAATCCTAAAGAAGTATCAGATGGATCCATATGAACTAAAAGGAAGAAGTGCACATAAAATATTGGTAAATGAAAACACATATGCATACATATACCTATATATTATGCTTGCAGATACATACAAATTTTCTGAATGTTTCCGTAACAAATTATTAAAAATGGTTACTTCTCAGGACTGAAACTGGTAGGTAAAGGGTTGAAGTAGAAAACTCCACTACTGTATTATTTAACTTTTCTATGATTATAATTTTAAAAGATTCAGTAAGTATGAAAATTCAAAGGCAAAGTTTAGTTAAAAGCAATTTTTTTTTGTATAACACATGATATCCCAAAAAATTTTCAAAGATTGCTTAAAACAATGCACTTTAAGTGGATTTGAGGGCCTGTGCTTGTACTGATCAAACATAATGAATTCTGTATTTCTGCAGCAGTATCATTAGACTACTAATCCCGTAAACATTATGTTGAGATCCTCCACACTGACTCTTATATGTTACTCATTTGTGTTTAATTTAACATGTCATTCTGACTTGACAAATACTGCTAATTAAAATATGAAATGGGTTAACCTTGTCATCCCAAGATGTTTGAGAATGAGAAAAACTGCTCTACAAAACAGAATTACATAATTACATTTTTATTCATTTTAAAATTCTACCTCATGCCATAATGCTGCTCATAGAAAATATATTCAATAAGATTAAAAGATAAAGTTACATTTGGGAGGAAAGAATAGGAAATAAAATAATGCTAGTGTAGAATTAATGTAGATTACATATGCTCTACTATCCTGTATAAATGCAATATATGTGACTTCTCTCAATTTCTTAAAACTCAGAGCACAGATAGAAAAATGATCACGTGTAAGATTAATATAACAATCACAGGATTGACTTATTAAAAGTACAAATATTTTTCTAGTCCTAATCCTAAATGGTATTTTCCCCATGAGCTTTCTGATCCTATGACTCTGTGGCTATGTATTAGCTTTAAATTCCTAATTACAGATCAAAGAAGAACCAACCTAGAAAAAAGAAGTAATCATTTAGAATAATGAACATTAGCAATACATATGAATTTGGAAAAGAAATCAAATTGTTCTTTCTCTTTATGTTTCCTGATGCTTCTTCCTTCCCACTCCCTCAAAAATGATATTCCAAATGTCTGTAAATGATCTGCCCATTCCAATCTCTCTGCATTAGAGAACTCATCTTCTCCTAAAGGCACTAGTTACTGCACCTCTCTGACTCTAGCAAGGGCCTGACGGGTTGTAGTTTTTCAATATATAGAGGCTGCTAATAATAACAATGACAATAACAACAGCAACAATGATAATGTCTTTGATACCTAAATGCTGATGGTTACTCTATGTGTAACTCCAGATGAGCCCTCTCTCCAGAGCTTCAGAAATATCTACCACATTTTCTAGCAAACATCTATATCTAGATATCTCCTTGGGCACCTCACATTCACCAGGTTTAAAACTGAACCTTTTATCACTGCTTGTCCGTCTCCCAGTTCAGGCAAAACATGGCCCAGTCTTATGTTATTTATATGCATAAATGATACTGTCCAATCAAACTCCAAATCTGAAATTTATCTAAAACACATTCTTTTTCTCTTATCTTTCTCAACTAATCAGCCAGACTACACATCTGACTGGTTGTGCACAGTGAATACATCTCAGACTCATGTCTATCTCTTCATCCTCAGCCTCAGATTAGGACTTCAACCATTTCATTTTTTCCCGTATGTTTCATCATTTTTAATTGACAAATAAAAATTTTATAATATTTATGGTGTACAATATGATGTTTTGAAATACATATATGCATTGTGAAATGGCTAAATCAAGGCAATTAAGTTACACATTATCTTACATATTTATCACTTACTTCTGGTGAGAACACTGAAAATCTACTCTCAGCAATTTTCAAGTATAAAATACATTGTTAACTATAGTCACCACATTGTACAATAGATCTCTTGAACTTACCCCTGTTGTCTAACTGAAATTTCAAATCCTTTGACATGGATCTCAACCTTTTTAAACCAGAGTACTGACCTCCAAACCTGTCCCCCTGCCTCTGCTCCTCACTCATCCCCCTGTCTACTGCCAGTGTGATAATTGTTAGAGAACTTTCCAAACGCTTGAAGAAGAGAACATAGAATGAGTTGGCAGAATTCATCTGGACTCATTCAGTGAATGAACTATCATTCTAATCCTTAAACCTGAAGAGGAACCCACAGATAATAAGTTAGAGATAAATTTCATTATCAAACAGATAGGAAACAGATAATTTTAAAGTAACTAGTAGCAACTGAATCTAAAAACACTTTTTAAAAATGCTATTAAGTTTAGTTTCCGTTTGTCCTCCTCAGCTCTGTAGAGGCTATAGAGGCTGACCTCTATGGACCAAGTCTCCAGGGCTCCCTTGCTATTGACATCCAGTCGGATTGAGCCGAGAAGCTCTGGCCATAGAGAAAAGAGGACAAAATAAAGACGAGGTTGACATATTGATGCCTTCTCCACTACCCTCACTGCCTTTCTCTATGGCTCCACATTTGTTAGGCAGTTACTTTTCCATGACGCCAGATCTTACAAGGGTCTGTAACTGAATTACCTTCCTTGCCCTCCTCGTCCTAAGAATAGTAATGACTTCCTGCTGTTGCTAAGCTCAGCACACTTCACCATCCCCTATAGGCTCCCATAACTGTCCCTAAATCTGAGGAAATGGTCCCATATTGAAATTTTTTTTTGGTTAAACACTTTAGAGTATGCCATCTTTTTCCTGCCAGGATCCTGACTAACGTGGATGACTAATGTATATACCAACTTGGGTTTATTTCATGAATAGAAAAAAGTAGCAATGTAGGATCATCTCTGTATACCATCTTGATAGCCTTTACTAAAACGATCAGCTAATGCCCATGCATGTGCAAAAGTATTTGATATGATTTTACACACATTTGTGGCACCTGTAAATCATTTTCATAGAAGAGTGAATACATATTTTATCACAAAAGACAATACATAATGTAGACCAGTGTTCTTCAAAGTGTGGTCCACAGACTGATACAACTCTGGGGTCATGACTGTCTCTGACTGATATGAAACAAGTCTGGAAAATAAGAGTAAGCTTTTAGAAAGTTTTATAGCAATTTAACATTAGCAATATTTTTACTACATTTTACAAAAGTATTGATCCATTATATGTAGATTATACATTTGAAAACTGGTTCTTCATAGTTTTTAAAAAATACTGAAATAATAATAAACTTGTAAAAAATTATAATATCAAAGTTTTAATTATTTCTGAGCCATTGAAAAAAAGTTGCCAATGACATGATGCCCCATTACCTTGAATATTGTATTTCCTATAAGCATGAATATTTTCCTAAATAGGTAAATATAACCATCATCAGGAAATTAACAGATACGTTATTATAATTTAATCATCAGACCCCACTTAAAGTTATGCAGTTATTTCAATAATATTTTTAACAGCAAAAGGATCCAGTTCAAAAGCATGTCATTGTCACCTTAGTCTTCTCTGTCTGAAACACCTCCTCAGTCTTTCCTTGGCTTTCATGATCTTAACACTTTGGAAAATTGCAAGCCAGTTATTTGGTTTGTCTGATATTGTCTCATAACATCTCAATGTGATGCTGTGTGCATCTATCAAGTGGTACATGATTTCAATTTATCCCATTAATGATGATGTTTACTTTGATCACTTGCTTAAGGTGATATCTGTGAGGTTTTTCCATAGGAAAGTTGTCCTTTCCCCCTTTTTAATTAATAAGAATTTTATGAGATATACTTTCAAACTATATAAATATCTCATTCCTCATGAAACTTCAAATTATGTACCTATGTATTTATATGTGTGTGGACCCGTGGTTTGCTATTTTATAAGTAGATTATAATATGTTACTGTCATTACTTACTTTGATGCACATATTGTCTTTGACTCAAACAGTAGTAGACCTTCAAGCTAGTATTTGTGTCCTTTCAATATGTCCTTGTAATTCTTTAAGCATTTTCTGGTGTTCTGGAAAACAAGGTGTTCCAGGATCATCTTGTATTAATACTCTGCCCTGGAATTAGTCATTTCTTTTGAATGGTATTTAGGAGCCAAGATTCAGGTAAAATTAATTATTGTTATGGGGTTATCATTAATGTCAGGTCTCTCAATGTATAAAGCTAGGGAATACATGCATGCATATATATATATATGTTTGTGTGTGTGTGTATACACATATCCGCATATACATATATTTACATCTATATTTATTACTATATTTTCTCTCACATTCATATATATTTAAATTTATATTCATATCCATATCTATATCTATACATTTAAAACCATAACTTGACTATCTGTAATATTACTAATCCATCACAAGGTTCAATAGTTTTCTTCCTTTCTCCATTTGTAACACCCTTCTCTGCCAATGTGAAAACTGGATTTAATTATCCTTAACATATTCAGTTATATGATCAATCTCTCTTTATGAAACTAATCTTGTATCTTCACCAGTACCAATTCTTCTGCCCCTGCATGCCACAGATAGTTCAAGAAGTTCTGGTCTAGAGGCATTTTCTTTAAAATCAGAAAAAAAATGTATACCTATTATCATGATTTCCATTCAATTAATATAAAGCAAAAAATTAGAAATATGAAAATATGAGTGAGAAAAAAATAGAAAAATAACATTCACAAATTACATAATTGTTTAGGGGAAAATTCAAAGAAGTCACTTGGCTGAGCCAGTAAGTTATATGCTTGGAGATATAGCTGTCAAATCACAAGAAATGCATATGTCTGTGTGAACTAGTCTCTCTATCTCCCCATCCAGCCCCCCACCTTGGTTCTTAAATACATATGACAAAACATTGAGAGAAGATAAAAGATGGGCTCTACCATTTACTGTCGTTGTTTTATTTTTGCTTGCTTTCTCTATGGTCCACTACATCAGGCAAAAGATCTTATGAGTTTTTATTCTATTACCTGCCTATTTCTAGTAAGCAAAACAACTTGTAAGGAAAAAAATTGGGGCAGGGGTATTATGTATATACATCCTTTAGTAATAGTGGCACGATTTAACATTATTTAAGACCAGGCATTTATATCTTCTAGTCTAGAATTGGGAAAATATAAACTTGATATAAATATGCATCACTCTAAAATGCACAGGAAGCTAAGCAAATCTAAGTAACCTAAATTGGGAGTAATTTAAGTCTAAAGTAAAAATGCCAGGGAAACTGGGGGATTTTGGTCAAAGGGTACAAACTTTCAATTGTACTATGAATAAGTTCTTGAGATCTACTATACAGCATGGTGACTATAGTTAATAGTGTATTGTATACTTGAAATTTTCTCGAGCAATAGATCTTAAGTGTTATTGCCACACACACACAAAAATGGTAACTATGTTAAGTGATGGCTATGTTAATTAGCTTAATGGTAGTAATTGTTTCACAATGTATAGATATATCAAAATATCACATTGTGTACCTTAAATATATACAATTTTTATTTACCAATTATACTTCAATAAAGCTGGAAAAGTAAAATAAAATAAAGAATGCCATCAATTGAAAATGTCTACCAAATCTAGACAATATTAACGATGCTCTAATGTCAAAAATCCTCCCAGAAAATTGACAGAATGCCCTCGTGCTTATACACATGCTCAAGAGTGGCACTGCACATCAGTCAAACTTCATAATATGATATTAAAGTAACATCCAAAGTATACTGCAGAAAAGGACCAATAATACTTTATGATTACTACATTTTAGAAACGCTTAAAAATTGTCTAAGATTTTTCGTGTGTAGCCCATAGTTGTCAGATCATTCATTAAATCAAATCACTGAGTATTAAATGGAGCATCGACTATGTGCAAGGATCCCCAGGATTAGAGCAGACCATGAAAGACTCAACCACCTTGGGCCTCATACAGCTTTTATTCTGGTGAGGCGAGAAAGGTAATAAACAATAAATAAACATGATGACTAAAAAAGGTAAATATACAGAATATGATACAGAGGTGAGAACCATGTGGAAAAAATAAAGCAAGAACAGGAGGAGGATTGGGAAGGGCAAATGAGTGACAGGACAGCCACACACGACCCCACTAAGAAGATGACATTCTAAATGGACTGGAGGAAGGAGTATTGCACATCAGGTAAATTTTTTAACACGATATTGAATTGACAGAACAATTAGTGATGATAATTATGAGCTTCCCATGCCAAGACAACAGCAATCATAAAGACAAAGCAAGAGTGTGTCTGCAGAGCTGAAATAGAGTAAGAGAGCGGAAAACAATAGGAGATGCAGTCGAAGAAGTTCCAGAGAGCTAAGAAATGCCAAACCACGCGGGCTGCTTTAGACTTCACCTTTTCCTCTCCATGAGATCGTGGCCACTGGAGAACTTATGCTTTATTCACCCATAAGAATTTTATTTGAAAAGCAGCCTTTTGGAATCAGTGTCTCATTCTTTTTAGAAATTCGTACAGCCCTCTGATATCCTAAAAAGCACAGAGACACACTGGGCTATGGGACCAATAGCCACTTAACAATATTTTATACAATGACAATATGTACTTATTTTAAAAAATCTTCAAAACATTCCAGGGTTATTTACAAATATTTCAATATCTTGTTCTGATCAGTATACCTATCTCAGTGCAGACACTGTAACTTCAAATGCAAAGTTTTGCATTCCAAATTGTACACTAGCATATTTAATGCCATTTTCTTATTTTGAATTTGAAGAGCTTTGATTCTGAGTTGAATTTTTCAGAAGCAGACATATTCATCTTTTGAAGGGAGTCAAAGCAGTCTTCTCAATTTTTTAAAACAACTTCTTGTGTAAATTTTCAAAGACAAAAGTAGAGAGAATGGTGAATGAACCTATTGTATCCACACTGCCTTCAATAACTGTCAATACGTTCACAATTTTGTTTCATCTATACCCCTTACTTATTTCTTCACCCAGTTTATTTTGAAGTAAATCTAAGACATCACAAGCATCATATCATTTCACTAATAATTTACTTAAGTACCAACTTTTAATATATACAAATTCTTAAAAATAACCACGATATCATTGTCACACCTAAAGAATTCACCATAATTTCTTAATTTCTTCAAATATATCCAGTTTCCATATTTTCTCAACTGTTTTATAATTTATTTTTTTAGCTTGCTGTTACTGGAATCCAAATTAATTCTGTGCATTATGATTATTATGCCTTTTAAGTTTTGAATTTTAGTTTATAAGTTCCCAAAGATCATTTTTTCTTCTATTCTCTTCCAATTTTTTTTTTGTTGAAGGAACTAGATTTTTCTATAGGGATTTCCCAGTCTATATGCCTAGATTCTGCTGATTGCATCTCTACAGTGTCATTTACCATGTTCCCTGGCCCCCTGTGTGTCCGGTAAATTGGTAGATCTAGGGCACTGTTCACATTCAGATTGTGTGTATGTGATTTTTTTTTTAGTCTGAAGCCTTCACAGGTAGTATTGTGTATGATAAGTATGTATGTAATCAGCCATCGATAATCACTGCCTATGTACATTTCTTCATTAGGAATTGAAAGATCCTTACTTCTTACAGTCATAATTATCTGTGAGAATCCCCTGTGATATCAACAAAAGGAAGAAAATCACTTTGGCGAAGTTAATATGAGGTGGATGCTGTCGCCAAACTGGTTTTTCATACACTGTCCCATCCAAACTATGTCCAATGACTTATGAAGCTAATTTTTTACATATGTCAAGTAGGGATGTTTAAGAATTTCTGGATAAACTTGGCAACTGAGTATATGTATATATGTTGCTCCCTCCTAAAACGTGGGTAAATTAGAAAATAAATAAACAAATCCACAAAAGATTCTAAAAGTCATACAGATCAGTTAGACTCTCAAGAATCCAGTCTGCGTGAGCTGTGTACCCATGTGACTACCCTGCAACCAGATGAGCAATAGTTTCAGAAAAAACTTAACCAGAAAGCCTCAGGATTCAGGGATACCAGGCATGGTAGAACTTGGAGCTGAGGCACAAAGATCAGGCATTGAAAGGTCCGGGAGGGGTGGAAAGTGGGTGACAGTCTGCACAGTAAATGGTGAGACTCCCTGTCCCTTTTCCCACCTAGGTCCCAGGCAGGCAGCCAGGTTTATTTTCCTTAGTCAGGTATACTTCCTAAAGAGAAATTAAATGCCAAAAGAGAACTCTTTATAAGTGGTGAAATCTGAGAGGCCAGCTTACTACATGATTCCTCTAAGGGAAGCCCTCCAATTGGCAAGCCTTGCCATTAACATTCAATAAACTTTTGAGTGCCTTAGTCTTACACATGTACCAAGGATCACCAGATAATTGAAGAAAACCTCCAAAATGAGATTCCAAAACAAGCAAATAACCTAACATTGAAAAAGAGCCACAGAAAAACCAGACATAAAGAAAATGTCAAAAAACAGAACAAAATACTTATAAATAATATCCCCAGAGAGAAGAGAATTTCGTAAAAAGAAGAATAGTAAAAGAACAATAAAATCGCCTGAAAATAAAATAAGTATGATTGCTAAACTAAAATAAAATATAACCCGTAGACAAGATGCATTGAAACAATCTCCAAAACATACAGAAAAATGCAAACCCAAGCAAAACAACAGAAAATATTTTAAAAACCAGGGGATCAATTAAAGTCAATATCTGATTAACAAACCCCCCAAAAAAAGTGAAGAAAAAAGTAATTCTACTCAATTTTGATATTCTCGACCTATGTTTCACTGAGACCCATATAAAGCTAAAAGCCTATAAACATATAGTGATTTTAAATAAATACAACTCAGACCATAAATTGTCTTCCATCAGGGCTTTAGGAGGTTTTGGGCTTGATGTATTACAAAACATCTGTCTTTTTATATACTTGTTTATTTTTTCATTTTAGGGAAAAAAATGATTTTCTCGCTTCATTTTTTTATATCTTACCTTTACAAAATAGTTGATTAAAATATTCAACTATTCAAAAGTATTCACAATGCCAAATGGTATCTTATTACTGGGAGAGAGAAATTATAATATCCAGGCAGGTACCTCACTCCCACCTCAACAGATCTTTCCGGGTCTGCCCACTGCATGCAATACTTAGGTATTATAGAAAAAATAAGGTATAATAACTTCCTTTAAAGAGTTTGTAATCAGGAGCATGTAAAAGACTTCTAAGGAATTATAAATAGCAACCTGTATGACAGAAAGAGATTAGTTATTTAATTCTGAGATAATCAGAAAAATGTCTTACCAGGCAGGAAAACTTGGGTATGGACCTGAAAAGTGATTGATTTTGATAGCCAAAAATAGTGAGGATGACCTCTAGGGATATGATGAAGGACAGGAAAGCCAAAGATGCACAGATTGTAAGAGGAAAAGTCATGAGAGAAATTTATCTGAGTGACAGTGGACAATAAAGTTTAAAAAGTGGAGTAGGCCACGTTGTGGTGGCCTATGGCAGATTGTGAGGAAGGTACTACTGCATTATGATCTGAATGCTTAAAGCAGTTTCAAAACTTTAAAATGCCAGTGTTCTATGCATCTAATGGTAGCTTCTACTAATAGGAAAACTGGTCTGTTGCCATTCCATCCATCAACATTAGGCTACAAAGAAATTAAAGCTCATTTTTATCTTCTGTTCCTCTTCAAGAATTTAATACAGAATTCTGGACACCATATGATATGAATCTCATGTCTGATTAGGATATACATCATCATATAAGTGGGACTCTAAATAGTAGTGAAATAGCTGCACATATTATAAACAAATATTTTTGATAATTTTTTCTCCATTAACAGTTACCTTTTCCCAGTATGCATATGTTTATTACTTGCAAAAGGATTTTTCTTCAGTTTATATAAATGATCAACTATTCCATTTGCACATCAAGTGCTTATGATAACTTCATCCCAAACTACTACTTACTACCTAATTTTACTCTTATTTTTAGAATAATCAGAATGAATTAACCATGCAAAAATATTGGAAAAAACTATTTTGACCTGAAAACAAATCTGTTACTATGCTTGAACTGAAGAATTCAGTATATCATTTCCATTTTCTATAAACTCTATTTTCATGAAATGTTAATGGGTGATCTGTGAAAAAATGAAAAAAAGAATTCCATAGTTCACGTACGTGGTAAATGCTAATTTAAACAAAGTTAGACAGGTTTCATTCTGACAGAGCCAATGTGAACCAAAAAATCAACGAGAGGATTCAAATAGAAAGTATTCATCAACCTTATTTGACCACATGACCTTTAATTTATGTATTTTCTCCAGAATACCCATTAACATCTCTGAACACAATTTAAAAGAGTCTCTGGCCTAGAGGATTAGATTTACCTCTGATCTTTTTTGCTGTTTCCTGAGAGAGGTGTGAAATAAATCCTGACTAACACCTCAAATCATTTATGAACAAGCACCATCTGTTTAAATATTTGAAATACTTTCATTCTACATTGAGGCATAAAGGATCTCTTTTAAATCAAAAATAAATTCAGAAACCATATCATTTACAATTTCACTAGCTTTAATGTGAAATATCCATAAAGATACTTTATGTTGTTTAAAACTGATAAAAATTCACTGATAGAGAAAACAGAATAGCTTACACTAATATTATTTAGTTCAAATAAAAACTTAACTTTCCACATGAAATATTTCCATGGCACATTAAAATGTATACAGATTGCTGCTTATCCATTTTCCACTTTTAAAATTCATCCAGTTTATCAGTTTATCTAAGTTAAGTAGAATTTATTACCATATTTATTGGGACTCAGGGGTTATTTATTTTCTTTAGAGACACTTTTTACTGAAAATATTTTAAAGTAATTATTAATATAACAATTTTATCTGAGAACAATGAAATACATGAATACACAAAAATACAAACAAACACATTCATTGGAGAAAAAATATAAGAAAATTAATCCCACCTGTTTGGCCATAGCTATGACGATTATTTCAATATATTGGCTTTGAATTTTTTCATCTTTGAATATTTAATGACCCATGCACATACTCATAAACACAGAAACATATACACAAGCCCCAAACACACACACACACACACACACACACACACACAGACAAAATCCATATTCCCACAATCACCCACACCCATGAACATTCATATTAACTCTCAAATTTCCCACAATACATACCCACACTCAATACAGAGACACATACACACATGTACAAATATGCCACATATTTATGCACTGGGTTCATGATGCATATAGAGTTGTTTCCGTCTTTCCAATCTAATGCTATATCATGAATATTTTTCTATATCATTAATCATTGAAAACAGGATTGTTGCATAGAATTATTATGTATAGGTTTATCTTAAGTAAGTCATCCTCTACTGCTGAAAATTTAGGTTGTTTCAAATTACTCATTACTACAAACAATACATTAAAAGAGGCCTTGTGTGTAATTCTGATTTTTGTCTTGTGAAAATTCCTAGTGTGCTAAAGTAATATCAATGTGTACAAATGTTTTAAAGTTTTGATACTGCCAAATTGCCCTCTAGAAAAGTACTATTTTACTTCTCTCATAAGCCATGGGATCGCCCATTTCCCTACACTCTTGACAACACTCTGAATTACAGTTGTTTTTGTGTTTTTCATAGAGAAAAATGTATTTATTCTTTCCACTCATATTTCTTAGATTATTAGGAAGATTAAATTGTGTGTGTGTGTGAATGTAGGAATAGCAAGCACATTCAAATTCTCTGCCCATTTTTCACACAGTTATTTTATCAAATATATATTGAAGTTTTGAGGAATTTTTCACACAAGTCAAAAACATTTTCCTAGTTAGATATTTGCCTTTCAGTTGTGTTCATGGCAACTAACAGAATCTCCTTTTTATTTATTTATATATATATATGTTAAAACCTATTTTCTTTATTTTTTTTTCCTGAGAAATTGAGAATTACTTTCTGGAATCTGTGCTCTCCTATCCATTTCTCCTTCTGGATTCTCATTGTAAGTATACTGAACAGATTCATTAATTTTGGTAGAATTACCATCATAAAACAGCTATCACTTACTGAAAATTTACTATTTTCTAGGCTACATTGTAAATGCTTTAAAAACCTGTGGGGTAAGGTTCTACCACCAACTTAATAATACCAGTGTAGATATTTAGGGACATACATTATTTCCCAATAAATACATGTTGGTCACAGGATTTCAACTCATACTTTCTAATTGTAGAAGACTCATTCTCAAGTTCTATGGTATTTAATATGAGTTGTTCTTTCAAGAAGGATGTATATGTTTTTCTTTATTAAAATTACATATTAAGTCCAGTCAAGTTTTCCCGTTATTCTCACATAGATCATGCTTCTCATTCCTAACTCTTTCTACATGGAATTCATTTTTCTCATAATTTATGGGCTTCCTACAGGCTCCTTCTCATTGCCCAAAAGCCAGCTCATGTTCTCCTCTCTTGGTAAGACATGTCTGAGAGATTTGGCCAGGGTCTCTCCTACTTATTTCAGTTGAAGGAGGGTTTCAACTCTGGCAGCGCTGCCCCCAACCCAGTCCCTGTGTAAAACATTCAGAAGAAATTTGTGTCCTGAAACATATTAAAGCAAGAAATAATCAAAGGGCCCCCTATTATTTATTTATTTTTTTCTATTCTCAGAAATAAATAGTTTTGATGAAAATATATAAGAACAGGGGAACAATCACTAGAGATTCAATATGCAGTTCATGTTTCTTCGTCCTACTAGCTACAAATACACAAAAGTAATCTAGAGAGAATGAACAAATCAATCAACTCTATTTTGTAAAAAATATAACTTCCTGTAAAGTAGCTGGACAAGAAAATTAAAATAAATGATAATGAAGTGTAGTCTGTCCAGTCACAGTTTGTGTCACAAGGGCAGTTAAGTATTTCTGCTTTCAGACACTGTTAACTCTTGGGGGAAAAGAAAATAATTTAAATTCCTACAACACACATATAGAAAAATTAATTCCAGGAGATTTAAAGGATCAAATGTAAAACAACAAATTACATTTCATAAAGTAATAGTGAATGACTACTATGTATTTCACCATAGAGGGCATTGCCATGATTAAAAAGGATGAAAAATTCCCACAGTAATAGTTAGATTTTACAATGTCAAATTTAAAACTCCCAAACCTAAAAAGAAGTATAGAAAATTAAAAATATAAAAAATTTCAGGAAGTCAAAATAACCCTGTCGCCAAAATCTGACAAAGATCTCTCAGTCTTGGTTGGGTATGTGCCTTGATTCTTCTCACTTTCCTGTTGCCTAGGGTCAGGTGATGGTAATCCTGCCCACATTATAAATCAGCTTTCTAAGTGGCCATTTCCTCTTTTGGTCATGGCCCTACTCTAGTATCCTTTTCCAAGGTCTCTGGTTGTGCTTTCTAATGTATAAAGCTTGTTGTGTTTTCTAGTCTTGCTCAAAGGAATTAAAAGACACTAGAATATCTATAAAGTAAGATTTAATTTCTGCTCCCTGGCCTACAATTTGCTTCATAAGCAGACCCTTCAAATCTGAAGTACAGCAATCACTCTGTTTAACTTAACCTTAAAGTGCACATTCCCTAAAATATGCATGAACTTAAAAAATAATTGTCATATTTTTAAAAATGTCTTTAATAGACAAAGAGTTAACGTCATTAACAGCGAATGGAAAGCTCAATACTACAGTTTGGAATTTGGCAATGACTATGTAGAGAAAATTCCTAGAAGAAATACAAATGACTAATGAACATGAAAATATTCAAACACAACTAATCAAAGAAATACAAATTAAAACAAAATACTGTTTTCCCCTATAAACTTAGCAATGATTAAAACATTATAATCCTCATGCTAAAAAAGGAGCACTGAATCAAGCATTCTCATATGCTGCTAATGGTGTAAATTGGCAAACCATTCTGGAAACAATTTTGGCATGATGTTTCAAGAGCTTTAATTTATGTTCATACCCTCAGATGAAGTTCTAGCAGATTATTCTAAGAAAATGAGAAAACTGAAATATATATTTCTACAAAGATTTTCATAAAGAATTATTTTAATAGATGTCAAAATAATTAACTATAAAACAATTAAAATGATTACATACTGATACTTGTTAAATGGAATATTACATAGCCATTAAAGTGATTTTTGTAAACTCTTTCTAATGACAAGGTAAAATGCTTATGTGAAATGTTAACAGAAAAATATCAAAAACATATATGGTGCCAACTACAATAAAAATGATTGTCAAAGAAAGCACTTGAAGTACATTTATTACAATATAATGTGTAGTTGCTTCCAGGTGCCACCAAAATCCAATTTTTACTTACATATTCATAAAATTAAATAGAATAAATTCACATCTGAGAATCTATCTTAAAACCAAAAATTGGGTAAACTGCTGATATACAAAGATGTTCTTTAGACCAATATTTATAGTGGCCACCCCTTTGCCCATGGATATGGCCTGAAAGAGCCTGCATGTTCCATCAGGAGGCAACTATTACATAAACCATGGAACATTCTTACTAGGCTATTGTGGAGTCAATAAAATTATATTTAAAAGCAACATTTTAAGTATAAAAATGTTTATGAAAAGCATACATAAAACTGAACACACAGTATGGTTACAACTATGGAAAAATGCAAAAAAGATAAATAATAGGATCATTAATATGAGAGTGATATAAAATCCCAGTGTTTCTTCTGATATTTTGTATATATTCTGAGTTTTCCAGAATATACACCAATAACTCTTTTTATATTAAAAAAACTTAAGTTTAACAGTTCTATTAGATGACCACATTCTATGGGAACACATATGCTAGGGTAAACTAAAGCGTGGCTAAATAACAGAAAACAGAAAAAAAAAAAACAGAGTATGCTCTCAAATCTCTATATGGCTAAATAATATGGGTTAAACAAAAATAAGAAGGTAGAAAAGACAGGTTACAATTAAATTACAGTGAAATCTTAGCCAGGGTAAGACTTTTAGGAGGTGAGCAACAGTTTGTTTGGTTTAATTTGGTTTTTATTTGCAGAGGAATGGCAGGGTCAAAGCAATATTTTAGTGACATTTATCTATACAAAATATATTAAACAATCCAGAGGCACCTGATCAGTTAAGGGCCCAGAGCAATGACCTAATCACCTGGTGATTGTTTAAAAAAAAGAGAGAGAGAGAGAAGAATGTTCTTGAGTACATTTGGAAGTAGAATTACTAAATTTAAAGATCAGATGAAGTGAATAACAATGGAGATGAAGATCCTATGGATGTGTGCATCCAAGTCTAAATCACTGAGAGAATAAATAATGCTACATTTAAAGAATATAAAGACATGGAGTAGAGAAAATGAAAAATTTAGAATGTAGTTAAGAGATCCAATATATTTTAATTGTTTGTCTTATTTATCCTCTTTTGAGGGAGTAGTTGTGTCTTTCTTCCTTGTATAAAAGTATCCTAGCAAAATACATACCCCTTTCTCAACAGAATAAATAAGTGTCCAGAAACAAAATGCAATCAACAATCCAAAAATACTACATGGAAGTGAAGTGTCACACAACACAGAAATAACTATAATGTCCATCATCATTTTGGCATATCTGTAGGGAAAGGGTTCTCAAATTTTATTGTGCCTTAGAATCACCAGAGAAAGAGTTTTTTTGAAAACACAGACTTCTGTGCTTCATCCCCAGATGTGTGATTCAGATGATGCTGATGTTGCTAGTCTGGGGACCGCATAGGGAATCACCGCCCTAGAGCCACATTACCCTATGAGCGATAAAGATAGACCATTTTAAGTAACTGAGGGTAAACAAAATATAGTGAAGGACTAATATCTCAAAAGATAACTCTGGAGCGGGCTACATAGAAGACCTTTAAAGAGAAGGTAAAATGAAAATTTGAGCATGTGATGTTTCATTATTTAAGCATCACAAACTAAAGTCCAGAGAACTTAGACTTAGTTTTCAAACTAAACCTAAATAGTTACTACTAGTCACTAGATCAAAATTTTTTTAGTAAGAAATAGAAACGAAAGCAATAGAAAAATAACTAGTAACTAAATTTTGCCTTTACTATATTAATTCTTTATACAAAACAAGCCATTTTATGGAGTGGGGGGTAGAAAGTGAGACTACATATAAGCTATTTAAAGTCTGCATTTTTAAATAATAGCAATGATAAAGAGCAACACTAATATCTTCTATTAAATGTGATCATAGTTCTTAAGATTGGTATGCATTCTTATCAATGTTGGATAAACAAGATATATAGTTGTTCTTATTCATGAATATACCACCTGCATACCTATTATTCATGATTACTTTGTGAGTCATATGAAGTTGCCTATATTAAAAACTCTTGGAACACAGAAATCAAGTCACTCCAAGACATGTAGTGAAAGACCTCTGGCACTTACTACCTGTGCAGATATAGGAAGTCATATAACTTTTCCAGGTCTTAGTATTCTTATTGGTAAAATGGGGATAAAACTTCCATCTCAAAATTTTGCTGAATTGAATTAGGATATATATGGAGATATATATATCAGTATCCAACATAATGAAGGACTTCAATAAGCATTATTTAAATGTTTTGCTTGAAATAGCTACAATACCATCTTGAAACCAATTATAAAATTCCCTTTTTGATCCTTCTTTGTACACATGATGGATTTGAGAAAATCAAGTGGAATCAATATAGACCAGAAAGAGTGAGTAGATTCTCTAATGATTCATTGTAATGACAGGGGTTTACCCAACTCAATATAACCCAATACAGACATAAAATTAGGAATTCTTTATTCAATATGAGGTTTCCAGGATGTGCTGCAATTCATTTGATCAGCTTTTATATTTAATATTAATATCTTCCCTAGAGTCAACTGCAAGTAGAATCCAAAATTATTCTGCTTCTCTTTACCTACAATCCTTAGGCAGAAAGTTCAATGTCAGCACAAAAAGGTGCTAAAGAGGACACATTCAACCCAGTCTAGAAATGAAAGTCCAGTGGTAGCAGAAAGCAAGACAACCAGGACACATGTCACATCTAAGCCATGAAGCTCTTTTCTCCAACCAAAACTCATGAGCACCAAGAAAGGTCACTGAGAGACCACCTAGGTGACGAGCTTGTAAATATTAAAGGTTTCCCCGTCTTCTACAACCAAAATAGCACCTGTGAAAATATCCTTGGCAGGTTCTCTCTCTTCTGTACCTAAAAATATCAACTGCACCAAAATTATTCTAACTTCTTTATTTTAAAATATGTTAAAGTTAAAAACAAGTCCTGTAATAGGATGTGACCATTTAAAAAACCTTTTTTATCCAAAATATTTATAAATGTGATAAACATGTATATACATATATATATCTGTGAGTCATATGAATATGTATGTATTTTTAGGTTATGACCTTGAAAATGTCATATTTTGATTTATCATCTTATCTAAATTCTACTAAAACATTCAAGATTCTAACATGACACAGTGCTAATTGATACTTGTGCATCAGGATATTTTAAAATTCTGGGTTCATTTTACTGCACAGACACCAAACCATAAAAAACAGCAAATGGAGTAGGAAAGGAACCTAGAGGTTATTGTGCATTTACTTCACGAGCCTTTCATCTATGAGGATCAAAGTTCACATATGGGCAAGTAAAGAAGTGGTCCCATCATCAATTTAAATCTTGATGGATCTTTAATGCCAATTTAAAGTTCTGAAATATCTTTCATCTCTGATTTCAAAGTGATTTGGTGAGAAATTCGGCTTTACATCTTTAATTGCATTGACTTAACAATACATTACATAGAAAATGCCATTTTACAGATGGGAAAACTGAAGCAATCTTGCAATGAGTCAGGGACCCAGAAGAAAAAAGCACTTCTTAGATTATATAAAACCAGCTAAATAGTTTCCAGTTTTGGCAGAACTACACTTAACTACATATTAAACAGATTAAGTACATATTTGTTGAATTCTCATTATTATATATCAGGATATTTCTGCCTGATGCCACACGGCCACATAAAGAACAGGATTACAGACTGAGTAATCCATACAAGGTTCTGTACTGGGAGGCTCTTCAGACACACAGGGGCACAATATGTTCTAAAGTTTCTAAATATGTTTAATCTTAGGAGAAAACACTCAAATCCCCTATACAGCTAATGTGAAGCATATGATTACTTTTCAGACAGTACTTTACCTGGCAATAGAGGCAACACAAGTCAGCAACACCTATCTCATACAGTAAAATGAATCAAATATTGTTAATATAAATGGAAAATGTACTTTCAATATGAGTTGAAAATTTTTTCTTTTAGTAACAGCTCTATTTAGCATCCAGTTAAGGCAGTGTGGAATAGACTCAAAAATAAGAGTGGCAATTCTTGCTTTTGGTGAGTTTAAAACCTTCCTAGAAACACAAAACATTCATATACGTACTTCCTAAAGCCTAAGTCGGATCAGGGTGTAGTTAATAAGAAGAGTTAAACTTCAGAGTCAAGGGGATCAAGTTTTGAACTCTGGCTCTGGCACTTACTATGTTACCTATGTCATTTTGAGCAACTTAATGTCTCTAAGCCACAGATCATTCACCTGTTAAATAGGGATAATAATATACGTATTTTTAAATTTGCCATGAGAATTAAAAAATATATGAAAATTCCTGGCAGAATACCCAGCACATAGTAAAGTATCCAACAAATACCAGATATTACTATTCTAATGACACTTTTTCCTAAATAAAAGGCCTTTATATTTGCCAATCACACAAACCATGAGCTTCTAAGCCAAAAATCTGAGCCCTTTATCTTTATGGCCCAGCCTGCTTTTCTAGATTTCTGTCATGCCACTCTCCCGTTGGCAATCCGCACTGAGGTCACACTGGATAGCTTGCCCCTCCTGGAATTCTTCCCATAATGTTCTATCCTTCTGCTTTTGGGTTTCTCCTTGGATCAACCCCAAATGCCTTTCCCATCCTACATTCTCCTTATCAAATTCAGTTCCTTGATGGTCAGATCCAAGTGCTGCCTCTTACATGATGCAACTCTGATTCCCCTGACCAGACACAAAGTCTTCTTCTTTTACTCCAAGAGCACATTCTACAGGGACAGATGAGCACCATATACTACGGAAGTTGAACTCTTTACTGTCAGGGACTGGGCTTTCTTCTCCTTTCAATGACCAAAGCTGCCAGTACATTGTCTGCACAAAGCAAGATGGAAACAAATGCTGAACAGTGATGAATGAAACAGATTTAACAGAAATTTCAGGACACAAATTGTCCCTAATGTGGGAACTTCTCATACAGCAAAGTTTATTCACATTTGAACAAATATTTGATGTACAGGATACAAAAGCATGGGTGTTCTAGTTTTATTCATTACTTTACTTGAAAGGCCCCCCAAAATGGGTACCAAATCTAGTTATTTCACAGTGACCATCCTATTTTATGGCCAAATATGCCAACTGACATATATTATACATAGCTTCAAGGAGTTAAATTCAGCCTTTTGAGAACAGTATTATCCAATTGAAGATTTTTTTTAAAGGAAGCTAGCAATGAATGATTAAATCATCATTTCATTAAGTATATGCTTTACTCTCTCCAAAACATAAATTTATGCTCATTTTTTAAAGTTGGAAAATCCTAAATCACTTATCCTTAACAAAACAACATGAAGTGGAGTTGTGCTTATATTACCAAACAGCAGATATATAATTTAGAAACTCATTTAAGTAACTAAATATGTCTATTCATGCGAGTGTGTCATTATGCAACCTTAATTTCACCTAAAATATAAGCCAGAATTTGGGTATGTTACAGATCTAAAATGTGGTATTCATGTTTTCCTAACAATTTAATAAAAGTTAAAGTATTTTGGCAAGAGTATAATATAATCCAAATCTATGGAACACAATTGCTTGTCTTAGCCTCCCTTTCCAGATAGAGATCTGGCTTTAGGAATGATGTATCCAAGCTCTTTCTGCTCTAATTGCTCAGAGTGCCATGGGCCGCCCCAGCAATTATTTTAAAATTAATGACTGCTTTCTGATTTAATCATTTAACTAACTTTTCTGCCTTGACCTGTCTTTAATGGCAGCAGATCTTTTGTTTCCTTTAAGAGATATTAGGATAAATACAGCAAATTCAGGGTTAGGCTCTGACCTTTACTTACAGACACAATTAGGGCTGGGCCTTTTTAACTACAGTGACTCAGTAAAAGCTGACCTACTGTAAAGAAGGGCCATGAAGAAAGGTCACAGACTGATGGAAGAAAGGTGTGGAGTGGCCTTTCAAAATCCCAAAGTATATATTGCTCTTTATTCCACTTACTCACTCACTGTTTAAATATCTTTTAAAAAAAATAATAATACATTTACAGCATTACCTAAGTTACTACCTGAGGGTAAATAAAGCTCAATCATAGATCAGGTATTGTTAACCTGTGACCCCAGGAAAAGCTTCCGGTGGTCCAACTTCCTTGAACTGTATGAAAATTCTATGTTTATGTGTGTTTCTTTCTTTTTGCATAGAGATTTCTTAGCTTTGTCAAATTCTTGAAGGACTCTGTGTTGCCCCAAAAACGTTAGGAATCAGCAACACAGAATAATAATATAGGTGTCAGGATACAGATTAATGTATGCCCAAATGACTTTTTTAAAAGAGTGTTTTATATATATCATTTTCAAAACTCACAATATTCAAGCCAGGAAACCAGAACCTCACTCCTAGCATATGAACATAGGTGTCTTCAGTCAAATAACTAGATTTCTCAGCAGGAATGCACTAGCAGTAAAGTAAACCAACTTTTTTATCTTGAAAATGATGATTTATTGGAAACAGAAGGGGTTTCATAAAGTAAAAATCTGTGTGTGCAGATGGAAATTGGAGGTGCAAAATATACAAAGAGCGCAAAAAGCAGAGGACACATAATAGTACAATTAGGAGGCAAGGTGGTGGAGTGGTTGAGAGCACACATTTTGGAGTCCAACATTCTCAAATGGAATCTGAATCTACTATTAATTAGTTAGTGATCTGACCTCAAAATCTGTACTGTGTTGGTTTTTTGTGAGGTTTAAATGCAATGTGCTTATCAGCACAGTGCCTGACATGCGGTACTCATTAACTGTTAACTGCTGATGACATTAGCTGCTGGTGGCAATAATCACGACAGAAGAAGGTCCCACCTAAAATGAACATTAAGCAGTTAAAACTGACCCTACAACTAAGGCTATTTACCTTCTCTCTCCTTGCTATATTGCAACCTTCAGATCTGGGCCACCGCTGGTATCACCTGTTCAAACACTCACTTGTCAGCTATCCCTTTCAAGATTTCTCATACTATGTAGTACTTGAGGCAGAATTAGTATTAGCAGTAATAAAAATAAAGTCATGCATCTATATAGTACTTCACAATTCCTGTGACATAGGCATGTCAGGCCTGCTTATAAATGTCCCCATTTTTACAAAAGAAAAATCTATCTCAACAACTGCTCAAAGTCTCATATAAATTAATTTTAAATGACCATATAAGCATCTGGCTGGCAATTAATAATTCTCCTAAGCTTCAGTATTCCCTTTTACTGATAAGACCATCTTCCATAACATTTTTTATAAAAATTCTGATAAGAATTTTGGAGGTGAAAGGGACCCTGAACTCTTTTTGTCCAACTACCTTATTTTACAGATGAAGAAACAAAGGTATGGACACTGTGTGTTTTGCTCAAAGTCACACAGCTAGATAGTAGTAGGGCTGATTCAAATTCACATGCCTGAATTCAGCTCTTCCAAATTGTATCTTGGGTATGACATGTACACAGAGCAAAGTATTTGCTAAAGAGGTCAAGGTTATTATTGTTGTCTACATTTATGTGTGCACTTGTTTGGTCTCAAAGACTGAAAATGAATGCTTTGGTACCCTCGGTGGATGACTTTATTATGATCAATCTTATGTCTTGGAAATGATTTGTTTGCTTATTGCACACATTAGTCACCATAAGCAACATAGCACATAAAAGAGTATGCCCGTCAATCACTCTCTTATAGAAAACTGAGGCATCAGTCAACCTAAAGTTGGCAGGACAAACTTCAAAGTAACCTGTACTTTCTCCAGCCTTCTAAACAAAAGTTAATTATAATAAGGTAAATTTTTTTCAGAAAGTATACTTATTATGTTTAGCAAAGTTAAGTGCAATACGGTGAACTTGCCACATGAAAGTAACTCCTGCCTATCTCCTTACCATACCTTGGGCAAACAATATCTAGACATCGATGTTACGTATAAGGGGAAAACCCACAAGTCAAAGGTAATGTAGGAGACTTTGACTTTTCATTTTCTATCCTTCAGTATTTTTACACCACATGCATGTATTACTTCTGCAATAACTTTGAGGCATGTTTAAAGTTTATGACATTTAATTTCATGATAGCTAGTGAGAAAATATTGTAATAGGAAAAAATATTAATTTCAAAATAGATTAAAATGCTTCTTTTACTTTTTGATTGGTTTATTTACTTTCTTTAAAAAGGTCAGTTTAAATATCTTCAAGTTTTAACTTATATCACTGTCATATTTCTAGTGAAATAAATATGAATTATGTTTACCTTACTGCATTGTGAAACTATTTGAGGTACATTGCTAAAAATGCAAACCATTATCTTGGCATCTACTGTATGTTCTCTAGAAATAGCCAAGTGTTATAAGAAAATTTTTGAAAAAGACAGAAAGAGAAAGAAAGGAAGGAAGGAAGGAGAAAGAGAGGGAGGGAGGGAGGAAAAAGAAAAGAAATCAAAAGAAAAAAAATAGGGTATTAAGGAGAAAAATCTCATTGTTTCCAGAGATGTAAACCAAACCTTTACATGATTACTAAAATGCTAAGAATCTTCTCTAAAGTATCTCTGTTACTTTTCAAATATAGTCCTTGTGATGAGGAGGATAAATTGGATGATGATATAGCAGGAATCCTTAATGGGCGCTATTTCAACTGTAATAACTTACACCACTGTTGCAGTACCTTTTTTTTTTTTTTTTTTTTTCCATTTAGTTGGAAAAGAAGTCAAAAATTAACACTTGGTAGAAAAGATATAATTTCCCCCCCCAAAAAAAATCAAATATAAGTAAGAATTAACATGCCCTACTTTTATGCATTTTCTTAAGACACGGGTTGAAAAAATATTTGGAAATTTATTAAGAAATCCTTTATTTTACAAAGTTAACCTAGGTAACCTAGAAATAAACTCTCCAGCCTTCAGTACTGCATGCCTAGTGACTGCATTCCCCGGGGTTCACAAGGCCCGTCCTGTCTCAGGGTCTTCAGTTACTCAGTAGAGCTGGGAGGAGAGCTCTTGAAAGCAGTCAAGTCACGCAACGCCTGTCGTAGTGTTCAATGAGGAGCACAGGAAATGGACAGAGGTAAACCCCGACCTGTATCCCGGGGACCTAAAGGTCAACTGGTCACTAACCAGCCGTGATGTTTAATTTTATGTGTCAACATGGGTAGGCCACCCAGCTATTTGGAGGAAGATACTGAGGAAGTAACATTATAGCTAAGATCTGAAAGGTAATTGAGAATTATCCAAGAGGAGTGGTAAAAACTGCCATCCGTAGAGAGACTAGTATGGGTGGAGAACTTGAGGCAGAAAGAAATTCAGCACATTTGGGGAACACAGGGAAAGAACAGTGTGGTAGGAGAGCAGCAAGCAAGGACAGAGACAGATGAAGACAGAGAAAGGGATGGGGGCAATCCCTTACACTTTCTCCTTAGACTAATAAGAAGTCATTTAAGCCTTCTATTTAAGCAGAAGAGTAGCGTGATTAGATTTTCTTTGTAGACTGATCACTTTCCCACGTGGATAATGGACTGAGAGGAGGTGAGAACCAAGTCTGGAGGACTGATTATGAAGCTTCGGCAGTGATCTAGGAATTGTTCCAGTTCATCTAGGTTTTCTGAGCTTACTGACACAAAGGTGTTCACAACATCCTCTTATTATTAGTTCAATCTCTGCAGTATCTATTATTACCTCTCCACCTTCAGTTATTTGTGCCTTCTCTTTTATAATATAATTATTAATCTCGCCACAGGTTTGTCTATTTTTATTAACCTTTCAAAAGACCAGCATGGCTTTGAGGATCACTGTGTTATATGCTTATAGCATATGTGGATTTTTCTACTTCATTAATTTATTATCTTATCTTCATTGGTTCCTTTGTCCTACATTCTTTGAGTATAATCAGCTATTCGTTTCTAACTTCTAAGTTGGATGTTTAGCCAATGAATCTTAACCTTTTATTCTTTCTAATATAGCATTTGGGCTATAATTTATTTTTCTGAAGTACTACTGCAAAAAACCCAAATAAAACAGAAAAGTACTCTTCAGTCACCTCCCACATGCGCTAATATGTAGTGACTGCGTTTTCATTCAGTTTAAATATTTCATAATTCCCATGATGATTTCTTCTTTAATCTGAGTTTAGAATCATCTTTTACATTTTTTAAAATTTTTAATAATTTTCTTTACTTTTAGCTTATTGCATTGTCAGAAAATGGGTTTTGCATGAAACAATTTCTTAATATGTTGAACTTTATAGTCCAGCAAAAGTCGTTTTTAAATAATACTCCATGTATTCTTGATTAGTATGTGCATTTATTTTGGGAGTGACTGAGACTACTAGGTAGAGAGTTTAATATGGTAAAAAGAGGAAGAAAAGCTACTTTCCCTTTTTTCAAACTTATTTTTTAATTGACAAGTAAAAATTGTATATATTTATGGTGTACAAAATAATGTTTTCATATGTGTATAAATTGTGGAATGGCTAAAATAAGCTATTTAACGTATGTATTATCTCACTTTTTTTTTTGCTGGTGAGTTCTCACCAGGTAAATGTGTCAATTTTATTTTTAATTGATACATAATAATTGCACACATTTATGGGGTACAGTGTGAATTTCAATACATGTATACAATGTGTAATGATTGAATCAGGGTGGTTAGTAAGTATATCCGTCACTTCAAAGATTTAACATTTCTTTGTATTGAAAACATTCAAAATCCCCTCTTCTATCTATTTGAAAATATAGAACAAATTATTGTTAATTATAGTCACACTACAGTGTTGTAAAGCACTAGAACTTATTCCTCCTATCTAGCTGCAATTTTGTATCTGTTAACCAACCTCTCTCTATCCTTCCCTCCCCACTTCCCTTTCCAGCTTCTAGTAACCACTATTCTACTCTCTACTTCCATTGAGATCAACCCTTTTAGTTTCCACATATGAGTAAGAACATGCAGTATTTGTCTTTCTGTGCCTGGTTCACTTAACACAATGCCCTCCATGGCTCACCCGTGTTGCCATGAATAACAGGATTTAATTTTATCTATGGCTGAATAGCATTCTATTGGGTATATATACCACATTTTCTTTATCCATTCACATACTGATGGACACTTAGGTAGATTCCATATCTTGATTGTTATGAACAGTGGCATAATCAACATGGGAGTGCAGATATTTCTTCGACATACTGATTTCCTTTCCTTTGCATATATAGCCAGTAGTGAGTTTGCTGGATCATATGGTAGTCTATTTTTAATTTTTGAGGAACTGCCACACTGTTTTCCATATTAGCTATACTAATTTACATTCCCACCAATAATGTATGCATTCTCATCAGCAATTTTTTAACTTTTGGTCTTTTTGATAACAGTTATTCTAACTTGATGAGGTAATATCTCACTGTGGTTTTGACTTGTATTTCCCTGGTAATTAATGATGCTGAGCATTTGTTTGTATACATTGTGGCCATCTATATGTCTTTTCAGAATGTCTATTTAGATCATTTGCCCATTTTTTAATTGGGCTGTTTTCTTCCTGTTGAGTTGTTTGAGTTCCTTGTATATTCTGGATATTAATCCCTTGGATGAATAGTTTGCAAATATTTTCTCCCATTCTGCAAGTCATCTTTTCACTCTGTTGATTTTTTCCCTTGCTGTACAGAAGCTTTTTAGTTTGATATAACCCATTTGTCTATTTTTGTTTTTGTTGCTTGTGTTTTTGAGGTCTTATCAATATAATCTTTGCCCAGGCCAGGCGTGGTGGCTCACACCTGTAATCCTAGCACTTGGGAGGGCGAGGCAGGAAGATCGCTTGAGGTCAGAAGTTTAAGGTTGCAGTGAGCTATGATCATGCCACTGCCCTCATGCCCAGACAACAAAGCAAGACCTTGCCTCTTAAAAAAATAAAATTAAAAAATAATCTTTGCCCAGACCAATGTCCTGAAGCATTTTCCCTATGTTTTCTTCTAGTAGTTTCATAGTTTCAGGTCTTACATTTAAGTCTTCAATCCATTTTGAGTTGATTTTTGTATATGGTGAGTGACAGAGATCTAGTTTCATTCTTTTCCACATGGATATCTAGTTTTCCCAGCATTATTTGTTGAAAGACTGTCCTTTCCCCAATGTGGCATTTTTGTGGAAAATGAGTTGGCTGTAAATGTGTGGATTTGTTTCCGGGCTCTCCCTTCTCCCCTTTCTACCATACAAGTATCTGCTGTATGTCTGAGTCTTCCTGACATACATGTACTATTAGCCATATCGAATTATTTAGTACATCTTTTTTACTTCTCCGTATTTCCATGGATTCTCTTTCCTCTTCTTGAATACCTGCCATGCTTGTTCCATGGTAAACACTTTTCTTGACCTGGGTAACATGGACTTTTCTTCCAAAAACTCAGCTAAAGCATCAATTCCTGTAGAAAAGCTCAATGATTCCCTAGTTTGTGTTTGATTCTTCTACGTGCTCCCATAGTGCTCTGCCAGAGCATTTAACTCATCAACTCATATTATTTCTCTCCTTCTAGACCAAATGCTTTGAGTTCACTCTCAAATGCTCTCATGTCCCCTTTGAGAGAGACATTCATTTCTTTGTCTTGGTATAATGACTCAAATTTTGTAGATACTTTACAAATATATTAATTCATGAATGCATAAGTGAACCAGTGAGTTTTGTTTAAATCCCAATGAAAACATATTAGAGAATGGCTCATTCTGCAACTTACTTCTGTTATAAGGACATGACAGTATCACTTAAAATTAATTTCTTTATAAGAAGATAAAGGTTTATATCATCAGTTGATGATAAGGTTGACAATTTTTCAAACACAGAGAATCTATGTACCAAAAATTCAATTAAACAGTGATCTTATTAAATAAATATATTTTCTAATATTGAATAAAAATGTCAACAAATAGAATGTTTTCTTAAAAATGAAGGAGCTTTATAAAGTTTATAAATTTTCTATGTTTATAAATTTTCTATGTCTTCAGTGTAGAAAAAACACTATCACACCTCCATGTTGGAGAGCTCATGTTTAGCTTGAATTAGTTATACTCATTCATCTAGTCAGTCAGTCATCCATTCATACATACTTATTGAGTATCTACCATGAAGTAGTCGCTATTCTGTTTGCATGAAGGCTATATTTAATTACTAGCATATTAACAAATCTGAAATAAACATTTATTAACGCAATGATATGCCAGTAAAGAAATTATTCATGTGTCTGAACAACACTTAATAAGGGAGAAGATGTAGAATTCTGGGGACACAATTGCATCAATAGAGAAGTGTACTTTACTATTTGAAAAATAATTCATCTGGAGTTATCTTGAAGAAATATGCTTAAGAAAAAATTACTTCTCTTTACTACATTTCTATGCTCATGAAAGAACCTATGGTAACTAATTTTGCTTCCCAATTTTTCACCAGGTAACTTTTTTTCATTGAAAAGAGGATTTTAAAGAAATATGTCAAAAATTATATTGTCCATCAGAAAATGTAAATTTAATTCACTGAGGGCCTAATGAATTTTAGGACTCTGCCAGGCTAATGACCACAACTTGAGGTCAAGGTAAGGTGTCTGCTTGGCATATACACAATACCTTTTTTTGATGGCATTGTAATGCACCTTGTATCTCCTTCAAAACATCAATGTTTATTAAAAAAAAAAACTTGGAAAAATTTCTTGCATTTCATACATATATGATGTAAGAAAATTATAAACTATAAGCTAAATGTGGTAAATAATATTACCCTGGAGTTATAATAAACTTAATTTTCAGGAAAAGAAATACTTACCAACAACAGGCCTATATCCTTAAGTTATATTGTAACTCAAGAAGATAATTTAAAATGTTCAGAAAAAATTTTATCACTAAGTACTATTTCTAGCTTAGATAGATATGAAAAGATACTGAGGGCAATATGATTTACATGATTATAGGTATCTCAAATATGATATTTTTGGATATCTATTTTTTGCTGTGATCTTAATCTTAAGAATTGAAGAATTAAGCTAAATTTTACTGGACCAACTGTAAGTATATAAACTTTTCAGTTTAAATGAGGTATTAGGAAATATATGATATTTATTTAAGCCACAGGGCAACATACATGATATTTTAGTGCTCGGATGGAAAATAAAAAGAAAGATATAAAACCAGCTCGTCTGAAGATCTTGAAATGAGATAAAACATAGATATTTTCCCTTTTTTCTTTTACTTCCTTAATGGTGACAGGAAAAGAGCATACAGTTTTAGGTAATAGTATTCAACCATGAAAAATCTAGATTTATCACTTTGTTTCTTTTTCTTTGTTTCCTAACATTTGTGTGTTTCATTTTGTAGTAAAAATTTTAGGCACAATTTTTGTTGTCAGTTGTCAAAGGGTTAGGCCTTACCCACAATAACCTTTCAAGACACTTCCAGACAAGGATTATAGTGGAAGGGTAGCTATTTTAAGCCAAATGATACTTTGCAATAAAGTTAAGTATGTTTTCCTTCTGCGAACATAGCAATACAAAGAACTGTGGCCCAACAAGACTGGTCAAAAGACTCGAAACCAAGCTCTCATAAATTGTAGAGGGGACAGTACCACAAAAATGCACTGTCATTGAGTTGTCCAAGTAACTTCCGCTCAGCCACAGTGAACTCCCCACCTGAATGCCACATGCATGCTGAAACAGATTGTTTGAGTCCATTCAAAAGTAAAAACAGTACTCTGAGATTTTAATTATAGCAGGACTTTATCATAGGCAATATCAATCAAAATAATAAAGGCCTAGGATAGCCATAATTTCAATATCATGACTGATAATTTTGTTTCTTATCCTTCTTCAGGTTGGCTAGTAAACAGGGGTTAATCCTCACATCTCTACATCAGTGAAAAAAAAAGTCAGAAAAGAGTGTTATTTGTTAGCACATATAATCCAGGTATTTTTTTTTTAATGGCATTAGGTTGAGTAGATAGTCATTCGGTTGGAAGTGATGATAAACCTACACATCTTTAACCTATCTGGAAAAAAAAATGCCCTATAATCTCAGAAACCAAAGTTAAATATACTTGCAAACATGTTTTTCAGGATCCTATGTTCTCAAGAACGTTGAGTTCTCTGTCCTTTTATCAAGCTATCATCCTTCTCCCAACCTTAAGTTCAGGCTTGAAGATGATGCCCCAAAAGGAAAGTTACAGTTATCAGTAAGTTTTAGAACAGAAAGATAAAAGAAATTCCCAAGGTCATATACATTTGTCAAGGCTTAGAGTTGGGATTACATGTCATTAGGAATCATTCCGTTTGGCATGATTTAGGGAGACATTTGATGTATTTTGTCCATTCTTCCACCTATACGAGAAAGCCACAGGGAAGGTAGATAGAAAGAGACCCCTCAGAGTGTTGACGCACTAGGCAAACCCGACCCCTGGTCCTCACTTCATTGCCTCCAAGGCTCCATTTGCCATGATGGTGACAGTAGCCCTGGCCATTTTTGAGACTCAAGATATTTAATTCCTGTCCCATACGTACTCCTAATTTTGTTTCCAGTCAGCATGATGTCACTCAGAAAATGGAACAGCGGACTCTGGAGGAAGACAGAATGAGACAGTAGAAGCTTAAAAAGCTGTATTTTGGCAAGAATCCTCAAATTTATTATAGAGTTGCATTAAATACGTGCTTTCTGCTGATGTAGGTAAGTTTTTTACGTTAATAGTTGGAAGAAGGCCAAAATCCTTCACTGGAGCCCAGAATTGTTTAGTAAGCAGGGATCTTTTGTGCTGCATGTTAATATAATGTATGACACCATTGTTTCATTTGGGCAACTGCTCAAAAGAGATGAATAATGAACTGCTTTTTAGGTAATAGTCCTCTGGTTGCCCACTGAAGATAATGTAAAGCTCTGGATTGTTTGAATTTCCCCCTTATAGCTATTCATTTGAATCAAAGCATTAAAGGAGGGGAAAGTATAAAAGAAAAGGACAGCTGCAATTTAGTATTTTACAAAGGTAAATTAGTTACCAGAATTGTTTTTTATTAAAGGTAAAAACAATGAAAGTGTGGGTTTTTTTTAACTTACCCAGAGAAAAATCCTAGTCAAGAACCTTTAGAACTAAATTGACGATATTTCCTTTGCTCAAGGCAATAGTTGATTACCACTTTAATCACAATTGATTCTTTGGCCTGAAGCAAGCATTGTATTCTATCAAATCACAAGTGTGAATGCAAACTCCTCAGCAGACTCACTTTTCTCTTCTGTGTTGCATAACCGCATTACCTACTTCAAAGAACTTTCATAAGTGGGAAATATAAAAATGTAAGATATTGCTATTATTTTGTGCATTTACAAAAATAGGCTGTATTACTTGAAAGATCTTAAATGTTACTGAAAAGCATCGATGGACCTAAATATAAAAGCCGTATCAAACTCTGGGGTGAGGTTCTGAAAACTATTTGAAGATAAGTAATTTAAGGCCAAATGGTAAAAACAGGTCTAATTCCTTTTGTGGCACATCATTCTTTTCCTTCATAATATATACCATAGTTTCTTTAATAATTATTTTTTAAGCTAACCTGTACTGAGCATCCTTTATGTACCAAGCACTCTTGTAAGTACTTTACATTTATTAACTGAATTGATACTAACCATAGCCCTACGGTATATATTATAATATGAGAAAACCATGACACAGAGAGGTTAAGAAGCTTGCGTAAAGTCACACAGCTGGTAAAAGGCAAATCCAGAATTTGAACAAGCAATGTGACTCAGAGTCTTAGCTCAACTACCCTGCTATAACATCTCCCTTTACCTTCATGACATTCATAGACATTAACAAAATTATGTGGCAGAAAGATTTTGAACATATTTGTGCTATTACTCAATTTTTATTTCTCCTACTTTCAACTGAGATATTACTCAGATATCTCCTCAATACTTAGAGATTATGCTCCTAGGGCTATCCTTCTTTCTGCACAGCAATTGGAGTGGAGTAGGAGAGTGGGTGGGTAAGATCCAAACTGATGTCATTTCACTTTTTGTTCCCTAAGCTTTTAATTCAAAATCTCTATTCCATGTTTTATGCAACCTTTCTTCTCTCAACACTTAAGTTTCCTTTTTTTCTAATTATGCCTAAAAGATGTAACTCTCAATACACAAATATTAGAATAGAAATTCTTCTGGCTAAATATATGTATATATCTATGTTTTTGTATCAGTTTTTACTGTACAAGGTCCTTCCCAGTTGGGGACAAATAACTATACAAGCTACTCCTCACTATTAAGATTTTTAAAATTTTGAAGAGCATAAGTATATGACCTTAGGACTTCCTAAAATATCAGATATGAGTTTGGCAGTCGTACAGATGCACTCTCTGACAGGCAGAGAAATCAACAGCATTACAGCATTTTGACAGCTAAGTGAGGTTTTCCAGGCAGTCCCCTTTGTAAGGACAAAGAGAAATACTTTACCAGTGGAACTGCCTTAAAGAAAGAAAGAAAAGCTGGACTAGGGTCAGGTTTCACTGGACAGGGTAAGTATATGAGGAATACAGGGTGACCAATCTGTATGAGATGGAGAAAGAGCTAAAAGATGCTCAGCAGAGTCCACCAAAATGATAAGGTCAAGGACCCAACAGGACTGTTGTTTTTCACATCACTAGAGGCCCAAGTGGCTGCAAATTTCAGCTGTTCAGCAGAAGAGGTGTTCAATGGCATCAAGCAATGACGGGGGAACAGATGGCAAAGGAAGTATGACAATATCAAGGTGTGACTTTAGAGGAAAGTGGCAGGCATTCCCAAAGTGTAGAGCAAGTAATAAATAAAACACCTTTTTGCAAATAAATATTATAAAGCTATCCTTATTAAACCTTCTGGGGTACTTTATTATATCAATTCATTTAAAAAATATATGATTAGTTGTAAGTTCAATTTCAAGCTTATTTTTCTCTTCTAAAAGAAATATAAGAGAAAAAGAAAGAAAGAAATTCTCTGTTAATGTATCCCTTTCTTCATAAGGCAAGGGCTGGAAAACAACTCAGGATGTTATAGGGTAAAAGAAGAAAACACAGACTAGGTTAAAATCCCCAAATCCAGTCTGAATGTGACTGTTCAAACAAAGGTCAAGAAAGGCCAGAAAGATGAAGCAGCTTCACTTGAAGTCATACTAAAGTAATAAGAATAGTAATATTAATGGCAGAAAAATCTATTTAGATACATAGATACAACATATAAACGATCAGCTATGATCGGCATGTTTTTGTTCCCCTAAAATTCATGTGTGTGGAGGTAGGGCCTTTGGGAGGTGATTAGGTCATAAGGGCAGAGTCCTGATGAATGGGATTAGTGCCCTTATAAAAGAAACCCAAGAGACCCCTCACCCCTCCCACCATGTGACAACAAAAAATGAGGTGCCATCTATGAAGCAGGAAGTGGTTACTACAGCAGCCTGAAGGGACCACAACACCACAACCCTCCTGAAAAACACCAGTGAATTACTCTGCCAAGCTAATAACTTTGCAGCATATCTAAAACATATCTAAAAGACCATGATAACCAAAACATCAGTGGTACTGACGGGAAGAAGTGTGCATGAACAGTTTCATCTAAATGGGAAGAATCCCTCTTTTATCAGATAAGCAACTGTAGAGTTCTGATTAGTGTACTCTGAAGATGGCACCTTTTATGGGGGGATGGTTTTTAGGTGATAGAAACAATCACTTTTGGTTAGAAATAGATTGATTACATTCATTTTTTATAAAATATTCCAGAGCTAAAAATGAAACAAATTCAATTCACCTTTTCTACATAGAAAAAGTCCACAATGACAATACAGTCTCTTTAAATTACATGTGGTATAGAGGATTAATTATCACACATAAGAACAACCAGTGTTTTCACCATTTATCTTGAGTAATATTTCAAATAATAATAATTAGTTAAACCTTATTTAAAAGATGGCCTATCTTGACATACGTAAACGTCCTTTACAATAACTAATCCAATATTTTCAAGTCAGTGTGCTAATCGATATCTACACTGTCCAGGGCAAAAATATGTGAAGGTCATGTGGCATGGGTTACTTTATGCCACTTCTCTCAACCTCCTGTGTCTACTGTTTCCCTGCCTCTGAACACATAGGAAATAAAGGATTTCAAAGTCAGATTACACTTTAAGGGATCTTTCTGATAAGCACTTGTAAAAAGCAATCTATTCTGACTAAAAGAGTATTTATAATTGATCTGACAAATTTTTGAGTAATCAGAGGGTAAATTGGGCATTTCCAGTGAGAATATATTTTATATTTAATGGTACATTTCATTTTCCACATGGGCATTATGCTATCAGAAGGCATGACTGCAAAACATCACATTTCATAACATGAATAAATTTTCTTGCACAAGTCATGCATTACAGAAGACATCACAGAGTGTGCCAATGTCCTGTTTTAATCAAGTGCCTAAGAGAACTGTTCCTGTTTTATTTCAGTTTAATGGAGCACAGGTTTAAAAAAGTAAGGATGTTATGAAGATGTATCTTTTGATTAGGAGTTCATATTTATAGGAATCTATTTTAACATTCTAATTTAATATTATTCATTTATTTGACTTGTCAAGTTATAGACCAAGATTTTGTTAACCACTCATTAGATCAAGAAAATAGAATCTATCAATAATTTGGTCATTTCCAATTCAGTTACAGGCATCCAGACACATGTTATACAGCACACCTAAAGAATTGAGTGTATGAATGCCTCTGTGTTACAGGCAAAATGATGAACAGAAAGGTCAATCTAGTCACCTTGAAGACTAATTGTGCAGCAATCTCACATCAACTACAAAGATGGCTGAAAAGCAGGTATCGGTTTAGTGGCATATCATCTGTGCATAAAGACAATTCCTATAAAAATATATTGAATGACAAACACTATTCAGCCCAACTTTAGAACAGAATGCTTATGGAAATGTTTAAAGGATCCAGAATAGCATCTGTTAAAGAATTAGTAATGTGCTCCAGATTTTAAAAAACAAATAAACATGCTTATATGGTGCTGAATGAGGGGATGAATTTAAGTCTATTGTTGTTCAAGGAAAATAATCATATCAAGAAACATGTGATGCTATTTAATCAGAGTAATCTCTCTCTCATCCAGTAGTTATTAAAATACACCAAATTCAACTATCCAGACATAGTTCTAAAATAAGAATATGCTAAATATTATTTCCCAGAAGCCAGAAAAAAAATTTCAAACAATTTTACATTGAATTTCATTCATCAAATTAAGTCTCATTTTGAGTGTATTTGCTCTTTATCATGTGACCCTAAATGGAATGAGTATCCCTTTCTTTAAACTATTACAGAATAAAGTAGTAAATCAGAGAAAGCAGCTCTTCCGAAGCCCATAAGAAATAAGAATAACCAACTAATGAAGAAAAAAAATACTAAACAGCTCCAAAAAGTACAAAGGCATAATGGGGTCATTCAGTGCAGGTTCACAGTCAATAATATTCACTATGATTATCTTATATCCCCATAAAATGTTTAAAATATATCCAGAAGAGTGTTTAATACAGCAAGAAAACTTTTAGTAACTTTTTAAGATTCCCAACAAAATTCTGTTGGAATAACTCAAGTTTAAATATTTCATATGAACATTTTCGACTGTCTAGCACTTTCAATCTTGCCATTTGAGAATTCTGTAACTCTTTAAATAATATAAATTGTCATTGTTATATTAGTTTTCAGAAACATGTGACAAGGCGCCCAGAGGGTATAAAGAACCCATCAAGGAAACACATGATACAAGTCTGTTCTTGTGTAGCGCTAGCTGTTCCTGTGCATTCTCCATCTTTCTTCACAGGAAAAAGCTAACGGGCCAGAGAATTCACCTAGAGAATTAATTGTTATGGTTCTTAACAAGAACATTTTCCTGCCAACCCAGGAAAAGTTGCACAAAGGAGAGAGAGAGACTGATAATACAAGGCAGGAAATCCCTGCAACAACTCTAGATGGATCAGTCCAGAGAAAAGGCTAGTCATGGATACACATAGGAGTAGCTGGACCTTCACTCCACATTGCTTTGCGCCAATTTTTAATCACTTCGTCTCCACTCCCAACAGCAGAAATAAAGTCATGGGAGCACATGACTGTGTAGGGATGCCTGCTGTCCCCATCCATCCCCTCCCTTCCCCTCTCTCACCACAATGGTTAGGCCTCTGAGGCTCTCAAATGTGGGTGCACAAAGACATTATCAAAACAATTTTGAAAAATACCAAAGCTTGGGCCCCACCCCAAACAAACTGAATTAGAATTGGGGAAGGAGAGCACCAAAGCATGGATACTTTTAAAATCTCCCCAGATTATATTAGCATGTTGAAGCACCCTCCCCGACACCTACACCTCCCAAAGATTGGGAAACACAAAGCTGAGGCCGGGGTTTCATTAGCTGAAATCTATGAAGATTCTACCCACGTATAGCACAACCTCGATGAAAGAAAGACAATGTACTAAACCAAGCATACCATATGATGCAAAATTAATGGATTGAGGCATTAACTGAATAACTGGATATCATCAAAGAGATAAGAAAGAATTTTGGAAATGTAAGCAAGCACAAATAGATATAAACAAGTGGAGATAATATAATAGTGAAAATAATAAATTCAACAGACTGATTGAAGAGCAAAATGGTTTAGGGTAAGGAATGAATTGGTGAGCCAACACTGTAGATTTAGAAGTGTCCCCAGGAAGGATCATGAAAGAATAACTGAATGGAAAATGTAAAGAATAAGTTTCAGAGATGTAGAAGACAGGAACAGAAGTGGCAAAAACTAAGGTCCCCATCAAGGGCAGAGATTCCCACAGGCAACCCTCCTGCTTCTTTACTGGAGAACCTCCATTCCCAGAACCTCTTGGATTAAGTCCTCATGACTTCCAGTGCTTCTAGTACTATTTCCATTCTGGGTTCTCTGAGGTCAGAAATCTCTCACGTATCTGATTATTGCAATATTCCCACAAGGACTTGCTGAGTGTGGGGACTGGAAAAAGGAGCTGTCCTCTAGGTGGAGCTGATGAGAAGAATCTTGTCGCTAGGGCTGTATTGGACACAGTTGAAAATATGCCTTTACTGTGTTTCCCAATTATAAAACAGTTTATATTGCTATGGCCAATATCCCGGACTTAAATCTTTTCATCAAACTTAATGTGTAATTCGTTTTGTTTTAGGGAAAAATTCTTATTTAATCTCCTGCAAAATTAATCTACAAAGAAACAAAAAAGTCCTATCACCAACACAACTCTAAATTAGCAGGCTGGGGATGGATCAGAGTTCAGAGTTTCTCAGAGATGCCTGAAGCCAGTAACCTTCACCAGAGAGGCAATAGAGGATACCAAGCTAGAAAAGCAGACAAAACCACAAGATGCATAAGAGAGCCAAGGTTCAAAATGCCATTCAAAATTCGTGGTGGGGATGGGGAAGAAGTGGGGGAGGGCAGAAAAGAATTATATTTGATGGGGACAGAAGGAGGTTTAAGGAAAAACCCAACATTTGGAAGCCAGAGAAGCAAGAATAAACACAATAGGTCCTGATTTTTTTAAAAAAGCACTCCAATGGGGTGTTCTTTGTAGCTGGCTTTTAGGTGCAACAGAGGTTTCATGAATGGGTGAACCGAGCAGAGTAATGGTGGGTGCAAAGGTGGTGAGACCTTTCCGATATTACAACTATGTTCGTAACACTTCCCCAGCCTAAGAGACTGTCTACCTTTCCGAGTCCCGGCGAAACTTCCCCACCTCAGCGTCCTAACGCTGGGAGGGGCCTTTTGCTGGGAGCGCCTTTTACTTGGAGTGACCTAGTAATAGAAGCCACATTCTGTGGACTGAAACCTGAGAAGGGTCTTTCCCCTGGCAAGACAAATATTAATCGTTCTTGGAAGCATCATTCTCTCTTTCTCAACCAACATTTCCTCCAGACGGTGGCTTTAGGAACAAGGCAAGCAAGAACGTCAATGGTTGTGGAACCTTACACCACAAAGTTAGGGCCGCAAGGGTATAGAAAATCTATGAGAAGGCCGGGTGCAGTGACTCACACCTGTAATCCTAGCACTCTGGGAGGCCGAGGCGGGAGGATCGCTTGAGGTCAGGAGTTGAAATCAGACTGAGCAACAGCGAGACCCCATCTCTACTAAAAAAAAGAAAAAATTAGCCAGTCGTGGTGGCATGTGCCGGTAGTCCCAGCTACTCAGCTACTCAGGAGGCTGACCCAGGAGAATTGCTTGAGCCCAGGAGTTGGAGGTTACAGTGAGCTATAATGACACCACTACACACTCTAGCCTGGGCGACAGAGTGAGATCTGTCAATAAAAGAAAAAAAGAGGAAAAAAAAAAGAAAATCTATGAGAAAGGAGAGCAAGAGGGTTGGCATAAAGATGGAACTGTAACCATGTAGGTGTGCTTCTTATATCCCAAAGCAAGAAAGCCTAGCTAGGAAACCAACTTCAAGATTTTGCTTGTTAAACCGGTTGTCTGCTTTTCAGCAAGCATTTTAGATAAAGTTTCTAAAATAATTTACTTATTTTATTTTAGCACTATTTGCAAACATTAATGTTAATAGTTAATAAGCAAAAATTCATCTTTGTAGTCATCTCATCTTCCTTTTTATCAGCTGCTTCTACTGTTTCCCAACGACTCAAAATATGCTTTACTCCTATCGCATTTGTAAATTATACCATGTCTTAATATCTTACCCAGAACGCTCCCTTTTTGCCCCATAAATTTCTATTCCATTTTCATGATCCAACTCCCAGAAATCATCAATACTTAGTAGCTCTTTAAACAGAAACCCTGAAAACTCCATATAAAGCTCTACTATAGAACATATCTCATAAAATTATAATCATTTTAAAGCTATATTGGGCATAGGAATATTTTTCTTAGTTTTAAATTCCAAGCACTTGATACTCTAAATATCTCTTCTATTGAAGTGCTAATAAAAAAATTAAAAGTTCCAAACTTTTCATATTCTTAAATAAAGGCCATAAAGTTTAAATGAGAGACTACTATTAAATTCATTTTGAAACCACTTAATCAAATGTGAGCAATTTTCTTTTCCCTTGGAATCAACTTATTTTTCCTTGGGAAAGCATAAAGGGATCTCAACTATTAAATCTAGATTGTTTTGTAGGGCAATGACCCAAAATCATCAAGAATAACTATTTTATATAAAATATACAAAAGGCCAATTGGTAAATGCTGAAAATACTTCATCTCTTAAAATTAATATTAAACATATATGAATGTCATTAACAAGCCCCTAAAATTTACCAAAGCAGCCCTCAGTGTATGTAATTCTGTAGTGTAGTTTTCATAATCCTCTAGTTTTTATGACCCTCCGATAGTTGCACAAATTTTCCTGCAGTGCATTGTACTAGTTCCTCTTCCACACATGCTGGTTCTAACTCATGATGCTCATTATTTTAATGGACAATTACAGCTCTCCAACTGATTTCTCCATCACTACAGTCAATAGAAAGATTTTCATTGTTGCCTACTATTTCAGCTTTCAAATAGCAAATAGATTTTATTTACTTCACCTTTGAACAATTTTCCCAGCTTTGTAAAAACAAACCAATATTCTCTGTTAAGCAAAGAAAAAATATATAAGGTTCCAAAATCAAGATCCAGGTAACAATGAAGTTGAATAGTATTTTTAATAAGAAAATTTCAGAAACAAGTGTTTTTCTACCTCTTAATGGCAAAAAGAAAGAAATTTAACAAAATTTAATAGAATTGCATTAATTTAAATTGCATTTAACATTGTTTCCCAGAATTTTTAATTATATTTTCAAAACATTTCTAAGTGCATAATAAAATCTAAATCAACTTAAAATTCTTCTGAGAATATCCAGCCTTAATACTTTAGCCAAATCAAAATCACTAATATAGAAAATTTTGGTATGTAAAAGAATAAATTAGATAACTTGATTTATTTAACTCAAGCCAAATGGGGGGAAAAAGTGCTAAATGAGTAGTAGAACTGAAAAATAAATGAGCATGTCTCTGGAACTAGTTCACACACTTGGTCAACAGTGGAAATGAAAAGTCTGACAGAACAATTCTTTAGGAAGACTCTTGCTCCCTTACTTAAAATTCTATTTTCTTTTTCCCCATCTACTCCTTCAACTTTATGAAATAGTCATCAGTTATTTGCAGAGGTGCTGGTTAAAGAGGACATCCAGAATGCACTTGACATTCATTATTATGATTATCATTAATGATATTTATTTATAAAATACTGTATATTTTTCCAAGTCTTTCATATACCATTCTCATTTAGTCCTTATAGTAGCCCTCACAAATAGGTATTATCCTGAGGGTAGAACATAAATCTCCACTCCTTAAGTGTCGGCTGTACATAGTGACTTCCTTCTAACGAGTATAATATGGGAAGATAGGAAAAAGAGTAATCTTACAGTGGAAAAACTTGAAAAACACTTGTTCAGCCAGATAATTAAGATAAACATCAACAGTGGTAAATCATGCTGAAAATATGTACCCTTGTTATGATGTGATGAAAATGGCACCATTCCTCTGTCGTCTTCCTCACCAAAATCCATAACTCCAGTCTAATCATGAGAAAAACATCCGACAAATCCCTATTGAGGGACATTCTACAAAAATATCTGACCAATATGCTTCAAAACGTATTTGATTTAATCATTCTGCATGGTATTCAAAAATTATAATGTCACTTTGCACACCCCATAAATATACACAACTATAATTTTTCAATTTATAATTAAAAAATAAAAATAAATAATAAAAAAAGAAAAGCCTGATGTAGGAATCAGTTTTTCAGGATTAGATTCAGGTTATAAATGTACTTAATTTTTGTCACCTACACACTAGCTAAATAGCAATCATTGTTATGCAGATTAATGTCTTAAAATGTTTAATTTTTGAATGCATATAATGATTTGCACTTTATTGAAGTAAAAATGTAAAGATAATAAACAAAATAGATAAATAGATTCATAGTTGAATAAATAAATAAATGTCTTAAACTGGTGCATTAAAAAAACTGTCAAGATTATCAAAAACAAGAAAAATTTGAGAAACTGTCATCACAGCAAAGAAGAACCTAAGAAGACATGACAACTAAATATAATGTATCCTGGATGGAATCTTGAAACAGAAAAAGAACATTAGACAAAAACTGAGGAAATCTGAATAAACTGTGGACTTTCCTTAAAAATAATGTATCAATCTTGGGCCATTAATTGTGACAAATATATCATACCACTATAAGATACTAATAAAAGGAGAAACTCATTTTCAAGAATATTAGATCTGTATTATTATCACAACTTTCCTGTTAATCTAAATCTATTCTAAAACAAAATTATTATTTACAAAAGCATGGGAACAAATTCTCTCTCACACACACACATACACACACAAATAGATATTATCTTAATTTATAGTCGAGAAAACAGAGCTGCTTACAGATCCAATGTCTGGATCACTAGAAGAGGCTGAATTTAAACTATTAAAGGATTTTCAAATCCAAAAGCAAAGCCTTCCTCCAATAAGAGAGCTGCCTCTTTATTGCATGTTCACTGTAAATAAAAACTCGACATTTCCACCTGAGTTAAAAATAGTACACCCTTATTTGCCAAAGGATGGGCAGGAAGATGGTACATAAAACACATCAGACTTCCACACTCATACACACTAATGGACAGATGAGCAACAGTCTCATTTTCCACCACTAAAGCATGTGGCTTGGGCAGTCCTTTTTTGAAAGTGGTGGAATCCAATCATTTACAGCCCATTTTTTGTAGTCATGGCTTTAGGGAACTTTTCTGTAGATACTGGATTCATTTTCTCCTACTCTATCTTTTCATTTATCCAGAGGTCATTCTTATCTCTCCTTCTGGTTGAACCTCAAGGTTGTCCCAGCTTATCTTTGTAATGTGTCTGCACCTGCTGTCCCTGATTTTATTAAAACAGCTCATCTCCTGTTTTCAGCTTGTGATTTTCCTAGGCAGTATTTTTAACCCATTTATTCTTACTTTGCCAATTCTATCTTCTATAGTTAAACATTTTGGAAGCCAAGTTTATAATCAATAAAATTCTAAATACTCAAAAAATAAGAAAAAATGATTCCATTGTTTTCTTTATTAAAGACAGGAGTAATAAAGAGACTATATTTGTATTTGTAAAATTTTTATTAATTTACAATTAGCCTGTGTCTAATAATTAAACTTTTCAGTTAAATAGGTAAATTAGCCAATGTTCTATCTTTCCAAAAATCAAAAATTGAATAGTCAAATGGATTTTGCACAAGCTCCAATGTTGAATGATCTAAATATGCGGTTATATGACCTAATGCTTTGTCTTCTCAAAATAAAGCTTTGTCTGGTGTAGGATTCTGATCTCTTTCCCTGCCCTAGAAGGGAAGTCCCAAGACATTTAAAATTTAATAAAAATGTTCCTGAATCCAACTCCAACTTTATATACCCACACCCACAGAACTCTAAATGGTGGCACCACCACACAGTAATGGAACAGCCGAAAGATGCTATTGTTACTACTGAAGACCCTAGGTGCCTAGCAGAATCTGATTGTGCCCCAGTGAGTGTTCTCTGACAGTCCAATGATCCACAGAGTCACTGATGCTGCTGCTCACATCCATCCAATTTAGCAATTGCTCCGTGGACGAGAGATCAACATATGGGGAAGCAGTCCTAGGAGCTCCCAGGTGGAGATCTGGGAGCTGAGCACAGGAGCAGGGCCCTGGACCCAAGCGCACAAAGGTCTAGATGGAAAGGACAAGTTCTTCTGGGGACTGCCAATGCCTGGGAGGGAGGGAAGCAGAGGAACACTTCCAGGTATATCAAGCCAGACAGTGACTGAGAGGGATGCATTTCCTTGATTTTCCCCATCATTTTGAAATGATTTCCTTTTGTGAATAACTCCCCAGGTAGTCAGATACTCTCCCAGGGTGGAAGCATGGCTTAAACTTCTTTTCATCTCTAAGGCATCATAAGGCTTTGGCAAGTGATAGGATTTCATAAATGTTTGTTGAATTGTTGAACTTTTTCAGGCTAGGAATTACACCTGAAATGGAGACCATTCCAGAAAGTAAGTATATAAAAGAATTTAATTTGGGGTAGTTACAACTTTTTTTATTGCTCCTAACAACTTGAAAATGACCGGTGGGAACCAAGAGCAGAATAAAACTTAAAGAAGATAGTTATAGGATGCTGGAAGATTACTAAATTTTTTTTTTCCTGTGAATAATGTAGGCTGTTAAAGATAATGGAAGGCTGGAGATATTAAAAATCTATAAGGAGGAAAAGTTCAATATTAAAAATTCAACCATAAAAGGGGCTTCTGTAATAAAGCCGATAATGGGTGACAGCTATATTTATCTATCATTTTAGTTCCACTACTAAAGTATTATTTAAATCAGACACATAAACAAACCTTTCACGCTGTTTAACAAATCTCAGACCCACATCCTTTCTGACGTCCACCCTGTCTCTAAAGTGACAGAGATGCCAGTACCTGGTTCCCTGCAAATAATGCTGTTTTCATGAATGAAAGTAAGAAGCGGGACGGCAACGACTGCCTAATGAAACAGCATCTTCCTATTTTTCTGACTGAATTCAGGCTTTCCTCTGTTACCACACTGCTGCTTCCCTGAGGTTCCTGTAATAAGAAGGAAACACAAAGGTTTACTGTTGGTGAGCGGTACCAGAGACTCATGCTGTGTCCTAAAAGGTTTGCCAAAAACTGTTGGAGTCAAATCTATCATTCAGTGATTCACAGTAATTGTAGGATGGCAAAAAGTCCCTAGAAAAGTCCATCCATTCACTGAACTAGTTCAATATTTCTAAGTCACAGCAATTATATCAATTTCTTCCATTTGGCCACACTCTTAGTTTTACTTTCAGAGAAATCCCTTGCAAAAATTCTTACCAATGATATTTAATATTTGTTCAATATCCTCAAAAGACTTGTTTATGGTTACTCTAATAGAACTAGTATTATAGAGCTGAAAGGACATAGATGTCAACTATTCTACTTTAAAAGATCTCATTTTACAGATGATAAAACTAGGTTGTACAGAAGTGAGATCACTCGCCCAATGTTATACAGCTAAAGATCCTACAATGGGAACCCAGGTATCCTGATTGCAAAACAAGTGCTATTTTCACCATGTTCTTCTTCTGCTCAATAAACATTCTCATGTAAAATAATAAAAAAATTTTAAAGGAAGGCAAAACCTTGAAACATAATTTATTTACCTCCCTAACTAAAGGTGTCTTAAAGTATCTGAGATTAATGAGGATCAATCTGACTTTTAAAATCCATCCAAAGAACTTGCCAACTCTTTTCCAAATTTAAAAGTGATTGATCCATGGAAAACTTTCCTTCTAGCATATGAATTCCTTTTTATGGAAACATGTTTAATCAACCAATTGTGAATGCCTTCTATTTGTAGGAAAATGTCCTACATGCCAAGCATAACATGACAGGTTTTGGAAGCAAACCACATTGTGGATGTGCATTTTCTAGCACATATATGAAAATAGCTACATATTGTCAATTAAAGAAAATCATTTATTACTTTATAATTTAAGTAAAATAGAGCATGTGAGGTAAGATTTAGATAAATACATATAGATTGAACATCGACTACAATCAAAAACTTCTCTGAGCTTCTGCTTTCTTTTTTGTTCTCAGAAATCTTTAAATATTCTAGGGCCTTGGACTCTCTCTTGGCTTCTTCCAAACTGTTGGGAAAATCACACCTACTGAAACCAGAGATCGGCCTCCACAGGCCCTAACAGGCTGCTTGCCTCAGATCCCATTCTCTTCTGCCCTATATACATATCTGAGTTCTTAATCCCTGCCTGGGATTAAGTACCAAGTTACTTAAAAAAAAAAAAACAGGTAAAGTTTCCTTTATAGTCAATTCTTATGGCTTTTTCTGAGAAGACAAACTCCTGAAGTGTGTATATTTACATTACTTTGTTTGCCATGATCTTGCTTTCTTCTCTTCCTCCCTTCCCACTCTGTCCTTCCATAATCACTCCATAACACACACACACACAAACCATCTGCACCATCAGAGGAGATACAGTGCACACTTCTAACTCAGAGGGCCACTGGTTCATAACTTCCCTGCCAGCAATACAAATGTTCACATTTTATGGCCAGGCTTTTCTTGCTAGAAGCTTTTGTCAGGTCACCGTAGGTAAATGTTATTTTATTTCCTTTATTTCAGAACCTATTTAAGCAAGTCTAAATATAATATACAAGTTTTCAAAATACAGAACTATAGATTCATTACAATTCTGCCAAATTTCTTTTGTTCTATCCTCAATAAGAATGACCACTGCTCTCAGTACAATAATGTCTTTACTCAGCCTCAAGTGTCTTAAATTCAGTAATTTCGTTTTCTTAAATTTGATAACTAGTTCTCACTTTGTATCCTTTTAATAGTTCTTCTTTGAACATGTAATAAGGCTGAATTTGGTCCTATTCCACTTGACCTAGTGAATCTACTCATGGAAATATTGGTTTACATGTAAATTGAAGGGCCTACATTCATTCAACAAACATAAGAGGCAATCCTTGCTCTTATGAGGCCCAGAATGTTTTAGGAAGTCAGCTATGTACACACAATAGTAAATACATGTGGACAATGCACTCTAGACACCTGTACAAGGTGGAGTATACCAGAGGAAGGAGTCCTCCTCCAGCAGTTGGGATCATTTATTAGAGGTCATATATCTATGCTGGTGTTTGAAGTACACATAAAAAGCATAGCTTAAGAGGAAACAAAAATATAAATAAAAAGTCAAATCTAGTTTATAATTACTTTTTCACTCTCACTGGCATATTTCATGTACCTAATAAATATTAAATCTTTCTAGGCAGATTAATGCCTCTAAGGGATCTATCATTTATGGGGCTTAATATCTTTGACAGTTAAGCTCATTCTAATTTATGTGTAACATATTACCATAAATTCTGCTAGAATATAAGCTTATTTTCTTCAACAATGCATTATAAGCACTCAGTAGGTATAAAAACTATGCACTGAATAAATATTTGTTAATCAGACTAAATGAACAAATACCCTAGCATTTCATTTTATAAACATTAACAGAGTGTACTCCCTATGGGATATATTAGATCTCATTATCCTACTAAAGGTAATAAAAAAAGAAACAATACCAGAACTTTGTCTCAGGACATTTACTTTACAATTAAATAGAAGACAATATTAGGGTCAGTTAAGTTACTTCTCAACTCTCTGAAAGAAAAATACTTTCTAGGAATAGAAGGGTAAGGCTAATGGCGAGGAAGAGCCAGAACAAAAAGAGGGCATCTTGCTTTACCACCTGAAGCTAGGAAAGTCGAAATTCAGTGATTCTTCTTTTGAGCAGGACTTGCTTCACATCTTTTTCTTCCTAATTGTTTCGTCCAGGCCTCCTGTGTTAATACCTCTACTGGGTTAATAAAATTTTCTTTCTTGCCTGCCTTCAAGAAGAAAGATGATTAAAATGTACCTACATCTGCAGTCAGAAACCTATACTTAAGATCAGTGGCTAAAATAGGCCACTTTCAATTTCTAAAAAACTATGAATAAGTTACCAAAGTGAGTTTCTAGTGCATCAGCTGTAAGGCATGCTAATGCCTGTCTAACACCACATCAGGTCTCTCCCTGACTTGAAAAATCTCTCCCTGCCTAACCCCTCATTCTCCTCCCCTAAATCTCCTCCTTTGTGTTAGCTGTGCTTTGTTCTAAAACAAAGGGAATCACTAAAAAAAGCAAAGCTAAATAAAACCTTCTATGAACAAAGTATGCCTTTTGAGCAAAATTTGTTCCTGTGATTTTCACACCGCCTGGTGCACAGTAAATGTTAAATAACTGTTTACAATAAGAGGGAAGACAGAGCTTATAACTTGGAAAACTGTATTTTCATTTCTGACCTGGGCAAAATGAATCATGTGACCATTGTTCTCGTATCTCAACAACTTAGAAATGTTGTCATTTATTTTTATAGAGAGAAAGTATAGTATAAAAGATGGAATACTGCCGGGAAAAAAAAAGAGAACTATCACTGACATAAAGTAATTAAATGAAAATAATTGGTTGAGTTCTATCTGATGTATGTAAGTTGCAGAGCCATGACTCACAGACTTCATCTCCCACTTACAACAACACAATAATTTTATAATCACCATAAAAATTCAAAGAACCTCATGTGGTGGCTGCACGAGAAAACATGCCTCCTACCTTCTTTCCTTCCTTCCCTCTTTTTGCAATTCATCACTTCCACACTGCAGGTGAAGAAAATAAAGACTGTGTGGTATAAAGAGATTAAGTCCCTTGTCCTGTGGCTGAACTGTCATCTGAACCCTGTCTGTCTAACTCCAGTGCCAGGATCTTTAGGGAGCTATAGCTGGATACTATCTATATATAGTATACATATATCTGGATACTTTTTGTCAAGCCAAAGTTACACATTAGAAAAAGACTGAAGCTTTTTCTAGGTTAAAGCTAGGAAATTGGATGAGTTCTCAATGGAAATGTCTCAAAGAGAGTATAACGATTAGAACAAAAACTGAAGAAAGTATCAAAATAGAAGAATAAAAATGAACATGATAACATTCATGCACTGGTGAGGATGCAGTGTGTGTGCAATTTAAGGCATTTAATACTGCTACACCCCTTCTGTGAGGCAATTTGGTAACATGTATTACAGTCTAAAATAGCAATAGTACTTTGGAGAATCAATCCTAGACAAACAATTTAAAATTATGGAAAAAGTGATATGTACAGAAGGATCTACTCTATTCTTATATATAACAGCCCCCCCCCCCAAAAAAAAAGAAAAGAAAAAGAAAGAAGAAAGAAATACCCAACCTTTAGGACTATAACTGTGTTAACACTAGAATACTGACTCCATTAAATACTATGCAGATATACAAAACACTGATTATTTTGAAGACTATTTTAGTCAGAGGTACAAATGCTTATGGTACATGTTGGTCCCATCACTAAGCTCCAGTTACTACCCAGCACTACACCTTACCCATCAATATTTTCAATGAGAACAGAAACAATCTGACTTGAAGGTGGATTCCCTGAGAGTTCAGTGGGAGCCAATCATAATCCCGAAAGACAAAATTCCAAAAGCCATAATCCTGAATGTTGAAATCTTGAAAGATCAAAATCCTGAAAATATAATTCTGGAAAAAATAATTTAAAAATCCTTTAAAAAATATTTGTTAACATTTTAAAAAGGGGATTTATTTGAGAAACATAAAGCACAACAGAACACTTCACAGGCCACTTTACACAATAGGCAATGATAGCATACATATTTTTGTAAGCATAAACACAGAGATACTAATGTCAGTCACATGGGTATAACAATTATAAGACAAACCATATTCATAAAGAAATAGGTCAAAAGGGGAAATGTATAAATAGATATCACTATGGTTGGTAACTGTGTGCACCCAGCTTTAATAACTACAGTCATCTGGAATACAATGATGGATAACCTAAGTCTTTTGATGAGATCCATCAAAAACTGACATGGGTCACCACCACATATGCAGTCACCCAAAGAGCCAAGATCTGGAGAAATTTTATCTTTCACAACTGCAGATGTACAAAAATGACATCTCTTCATCTACTGAGGAAGTTTCAACATTTTTATGTACATGGACAATGCTTAAACACAAAGCCAACATGTGATAACGCATTTTCATCAAGTCAAATTTTTGACATCCAAGGTAGCAGAAGAAAAGTCTGTTCCAGCTCTCACAGAGAGTCCAATTCTGTATTCTTCTATATTTGCCTTCTCCAGGCCTCAGCTGATTGGATGGTGCCCGCCCACACTGGGGGCAGATCTTCCCCACCTAGTCCACTCAAACTCACACACTAACCTCCGCTGGAAATACCCTCAGACATACCCAAAGAATGCCTAGGCATTCCTTAATCCAGTCATGTTGACACCTCAAATTAAGTCCACAAGTCCACCCCTTGTCAACTTGGCACCCATATACATCTCTTTAAACCATATTTAATTTCCTAAAAAAGAAAATAACAAGGTTATAGTTCCACCTAACATGATGCAACTATCCTGCGTACAACTGAAAACACGCTAATCCCTTTCCCCGAAATTTGGCTTTCAGGATTTCAATATATGGGATTTTAATTTTCCAGGATTGTAATTTCAGAGATCTTAGATGTTGAGGATTTTAGACTTTAGGGATTTTGATCTTTCAGGACTTCAACATTTGGGATTATGGCATTTGAGACTGTGTCCTTCAGTATTATGATCAAAACCCCAATTTAGTCAGTCTGGAAAACTGACATGAACAAGTCATAATCCAATAAGTACATTAATTGTTGCTTCCTTGTCCTTCCTCCAAAAATTTTACTTATTGCTACTAGTAAAGGTAAAAGGATTAGTTTAACTCAGTTGACTAAGTGAGGTAAAAGCTACGTATCCAAAAGATGCACAATAAAAGGGCCTAGAAAAAACAAGCCCACGATGATACCATTGGAAAGCAATAGAACAATAGTTATACCTGAAATGATAAAAATCATATTTCTTTTTTTCAGTTTACTACATTTCCTATTTTCCTATATTTCTATAACATGGTTCTATCGCTTTGCAAAAAAAAAAATAGGATTTCTTATCTCTATTGTCATTCATACGACATATTTCCCTCACAAAACACTCATATTTAAGGAATGCATGTTTCCTTTTTACAAAATGAAAATATTAAAACATAATGAAAGTAAAAAGACTTATTTTCCTTGCCACTTAAGACATCAATTCATCTTACTTTTTTCACCTAAAAGTGTATGTTTTTTTCTGATTTTTAGAGTCAATTATAGATAGTTTCTGAATAGGTTGCTAAAATAAGTGCATATTGATATTTTTATATTTTGTAGAGCCCTAACTGAGCACTTATGTTTTATTCAATATGAACAGGATTTCACCTCTCCATAGTCCAACATGCTAAATGACTTAATCAATTTACAAACAAAATTCAAAGAAAAGAGCTCTTCTACTTCTGCCCAGAAAAAAGCCAATTAACCAAAATTATTAGGGGAAAAAAATCAACGTTTCAACCAATGACAGATGAAACTTAGCAACTAGATTAAGAATTAGAAAAAAGAGTATATACAAACATAGCTATACAACTGAAAAATTCTCATGTTTTATTAATGAATTTTGTTGTGTTCCTCCTCAGTTAACAGATCCTTTAACAATTGTCTATCATGCTTCAATGTGTCAGTATTTTAAAAGTAAACTTTCCATTTGATGGGCCTTATTCCTTTAAGTCTTATATGTCTTCTAATATCCTAATTGGCTAATGCTTACATTAGTGATCTCAGATAATGAACATATAAGTTCCTTGCATGCAAGCACCCTGACAGCTCATTTCCATGGGCCTGACAAAGGCAAAGGAATACACTGCATTTTGAAATGCTGAAGGTATTTAACACTTTTTCTTGAAAACATGCCTCAAATACACTATAAATTTCTCTGCTTTTTTAAGCAGACATGCTGATTCTAATTTAATCACTCCTTCCGGTCTCAAGAACATCACTATGAACAATCATTTTACCATGATCGAGTATGGGTAGTTACGCACTGAGGGTTAGATCTGTATTTGTTTTATTGAGATTAGAAAACATTTAGGAGACAAACATGCCTATCTTTGATTCAAAAATTATTTTCCATGGACAATCATGTCATATTATCCAGCCCAGAAAAATATGTTACTGTACATTCAGCACTCCAGTTTTATGAGGGGAAAAAAATCCTACATTTTATAACAGCACTATATCTCTATAAACTGCAATCCCCTAAACCAGGGGTGGGGAACCTTTTCATATTGGAAGGCTGCATTAATTTAGCTATAATCAAATAAGGCCACATTCAAGAAACTTCAATTAGATACACTTAAAAATGTACATTATTTTGTAAAAATCTAACTACTATGTACTTAATAATTTCAAAAATTGAAAACTATTTGTTAATTTTAAAGTTAACTAACCTATTAATGACTTTGTTGTGTCTGCTTTTTGTTAGGAAGCATTTGAATATTTGGTTCCAGCATGGAGCTCCCCAGTTTCAGTTGATCCTGTAGCTGGGTATCAGTCATTTGTGTCCTTAAGGGTGTCTTGATTTGGGTTAGGTAGGAGAATGTAGATTCACAGCAATAAGTGGTTGAAAAGCAAGAAAGCATTTTTCCAGCATGTTGCCAAAGGTGTGGGTATTCTACTGCAGTTTTCCATATTTCAATTGGATATTTCTTAGCATCAAACAATGACTTTAAAATGTCATCTACTGAGAGCTCAATCAATTCCATCTGTAGTTCTTTAGGTGCCTTGGTGATATCAACTAGGTGAGGCTGAAATGCTAGTTTGAGTGTGATGTCATGATTCTCAAAATCAGCAAACCTTTCATTGTATCCTCCAATTAACAGTTCTATAACAGCTGCATATTATTCAAACGATTCTCATATATCATCCTGCTCATCATGACCTTTGCTAACTGGGGAAAATGTTCATCTGAAATTTCCTTTGGAAGAAAAAGTGTTTTGAAAAAAGATAGCTTTTTACAAAATCCTTGGATTTTTTCTGCCACATATTATGTACAGACTTAGTTTTACCTTGCAAAGAAATATTTAAGTCATTTTGATTTGACATATCACACATATCATTCTGCATTCCTATAGAAATCTTCTTTCAATAATTCACATTGTTGATTCTGTTCTCCATAAAATTTAACTATCTGTTCTTGCAGAGATAAGATTTTGGCTAACACCTGTCCCTGTGATAACCAACACACTTTAGAATGATAGAGCAAATCCACACTGAATATCTTATCTTTCAACTTTAGCATGTTACAAAACTGACCATGCTGTGTTGCATTTGCACGAATATGGTTAACAATACTTATAACTTGTTGCAAAGTATCACTTAATACTGTAGCTTTAGCTCAGAGATTTTGCTGATGCAAGATACACTGAAAAGAAATGACAGCATCTGGACCTGTTAATAATTTTTTTTATCTGTGCAATAAACCCTTCATGTTTTCCTGTCATGGAAGGTGCACCGTTTGTACATACACTCACTAAATTTATCAAATTCAGTCCAACTTCACAACATTTATCTTGAAAGTTGTTGAAGACATATATTCCCCGTGTTCTCTTTGCAAGAGTGCACAAAGTGGGTAACTCTTTGTAGCAAAGAAAATCTTCTGTTATGACCTGAATGAAATATAAAACCTGTACCGAGTCAGTAGTATCAGTTGATTCATCCAAAGTGATTGAATAATATATATTTTCCTTTTGAAGTATTGCATGAATTTGTTCTGTTAAGTTGAAGGCTAATTCATGCTGCCGGTAAGTTATGGTTCTCCTTGAAAGAGGCAGTTGTTTGTACTTTGAAATGTTATTGGTGTATAAGCACCCTACCACTTTGAAAATTCATTCTTTCACAATTTCTCCATCGCTGAATGGCTTCCCTTTTTTCCCGAGTATATAAGCTACTCTATAAGTTGCTTCAGAGGCATTAGTTCCAGGTCTTATTGCTGCTTGAAAGAATTGTCTTTGCTTTTGCTTTTCATCTTTTAATTTCTGCAATACAACCTTTTGTGCCTCTCCCTCTAATTTAAAATATTTGTGGTCCTTATAAGTGCTATAATGCTGATGAGCATTGAATTTCTTTAACGTTGACACTGCAGTATCACAAAGCAAGCAAATCATCTTGTCTTTAGCAGAAACAAGGTAATATTGCCATTCACAATCCTCATTAAAAAATCTGTTTTATTCCTTCAGTGTTCTCTTGGTGTTCTTTGATATGATGTTAAGCAGACAGAATTAAAAAATACACTCGAGCTGCGCAACTATTCACAAATTCCACTTCAGTCAGAAACACAGTGCACCACTGTCAAAAGCTGATGACAGACTGGCAAATTTGACACCCCTAAACTCTCACCAACCAGCCTTGCGCAGTAGCAGTGCCAGTCAGGCAGGGGAAGTTAGAACTAAATCATGAGCGTAGCAGCCATCAATTTAGCTCTTATGGCCTTAAGGCTGCAGGTTCCCCACCCCTGCCCTGAACTCTCATCCTACTGCTTATTTTTTACTGCCCATGCTTGATAATATAGTCGATATTTCTCTTTCTACTTCATTATTAAGGATATGTTTTCCACCCAGCCACTCAATTAAAACTCCTTCTCCCATTCAGGCTCTATAAACCACTGAGCAAAAAGATACCAAGCAAAGGAGACAATGGATCATCATCATATCTCATACTGGAGAAGTACCTCAAAGCACTTTCCATTAGGTATATTACATACATAAACATGTATGTATATACATAAGCACACCACATAACCATCTACCGTTGAAAGACAGGAGGAATGTATCCTATGCACTGGGCACTATAGTTAGCATGATACACACATTACATTATTTAATCTCCACAGCAACCCTGTGAGGTTATACTTAACTCAAGATTCAGAAAGTAACCTGGGCAAAGTTACTTAAGTACTATGCAACTAAGATCTAAAGACCATGAACTCTTTAAGGCAAAAGACTATGTCTCTCTGGTTCTGTATTCCAGTGCTTTGAACAGGGCCAAAATACAGATATTTCAATGCTTGGGAATAAAGTGACATTTGAACCTTGGTGATCCAAGCCAAAGTTCCACTCTAGCCAAAAACAAAAACAAACAAACAAAATTATAAAGCACACTCAAGACTATGTGCAGCAGTGAGATGTATTGTTACAAGAAAAGGGGGGGTATGGGAAATTGGGAAATATGGAAGCTAAAAACTTTTAATAAATAATAAAATTTACTGAATTTAGCTCTACAGAAGACTGTCATGTGTTTTACAGGATGGAGGTACACAATAGGGTTAATGGAGAAAACAAAACTATGTCCACATTTTTTAAAGCAAGAAAAGATAAGACTTTTAAAAATACTCCCTTTTTGCAGATCGTGTTTGTATTTGATTTTATTCTCAAGGCTTTCCAAGAGCTTGGCATGGTAATATGGACTTGTCTACCAATATTACACTTCATAAAACTCTAAAGCATTCTTCTGGAACTGCATCATAAACAGAGGTTAAACTACCCACTTTTGTTTTACTATTTTTGCATTCATTAGGCAGAAAGTATACACCTAGAGGCTCCTTGCTGAAAGAAGTATTTATTAGTTAGAATCTGCATGTTCAGGTTTGCTGGCTTCTATCAATACAGTGGCAGTTATATAGGCTGTTGGCTGTTTCCTTTTTAGATTTCTATGTTTTTTTGGGCTTTGCAAGCATTATAAATGCTTTCTTTGTTGTTAAAATCTTCTTTTCAGGTAATTGGGAATTTTGGTGTAAGTTAAAATTTTTGAATTCAAGAGCAGTGCTGATACACCATCTTTGTCATCACACTTCTATATAAATTACAGATATAGAAAATCAATTGTGAGAATAAAGACTCTCTGCTCTGTGCATTATAATAATGTCATTTTCTGTGTCCCAATGAATATGTTCAAAAACAAATAAAACATAAAGATGCAATTTCATAAAAAACAATTCATTTTTTCTTTCCTTTTTAGATATCTAGCTACACTGACTCCAATTTTCCAAAGACATTTATCCTCCCAAATGTATCACAATATATATAAACTGGTCTGGCATATTACTTAAAGCAGGCCTTAAATTATAGGAGAGCCCAGGTAGTAGAGTGGGACTCTAATGTGGACAAATTCCCCACCCACCCCACATAGTAGTTTGCTTGGGCTGACACAAAGTATTGAAGATTGGGTAGCTTAAATAACAGAAATGTATTATCTCACAGTCTGGAGGCTGGAAGTCCAATAGCAAGGTGTCAGCAGGTGCTGTTTCTTTTTGAGGGATACGAGGAAAGAATCTAACCCTGGTCTCTCTCCTTTGCTTGTAGATGGCTATCTTCTGCCTATGTCTTTCACATTATCTTCCCCCTATGCATGTTTCTGGGTCCAAATTTCTCCTTTTCATAAGGACACTACTCATATTGGATTGGGGCCCACCCTAATGACTTCATTTTAATTTCGTTTCTCCTGTAAAGACTCTATCTCCAAATAAGGTCACATTCTGAGGTACTGGGGGTCAGGACTTCAGCATATTAATTTTTCAGAGTCATAATACAATCCATAACACCCCCTACTCAGAAGGTGGTGCTTACAAATCCTCCACAAAATGCATAATGTGTATGACTGACACACTTTCCTACCCCAACCTCCCTACAAAAATGACATATAAATCATAGGTGTGCGTTTGTGTGTATATATATGACCTTAGGTCAGTGCTAGACATAAGAAAGCACCCAATAAATACTTAACAGAAACAGAAGTTCCTATTTTAGATAATTTACAGATATTTCACGTTTTAAAGTATTAGAAATAGAGACAGAGTAAACAATAAGAAGTATTATTACGAATCAAGCACTTCCTTAATGCTGGGCACATGCAAGTGATGATCTCAATCCTCAGAACAATCCTTTGGGATCTGATTCAGGCCACGGCCCGCCAAGCTCAGAATCCCCCGGGCTTGGCACAGCACACGCACGACTGCCATGTCACTGACTAGTCATCACTACACCGTGGCAGCGTGCTGCTCTTGTATGATGGCTAAGTATTATTATTAACACAGAGCTAATGCAAAAATATGGTGTATTGCAAGAATAGTGCCCTAAACCCAGATCTTAGACAGCTTATACAAAAGTAAAAAGAAAACCATGCTAGTGTCAGATACTGGGGCAAGAAAACCCTGAGAATTTGTGATGACTTGGCAAGACATCGTCTTATATTGGCCTGCCATTTCCCCTCCCCAAGTATGTCTACCACGATGAAATTAAAGATCTAAGAAACTAGGCTGATCAAATATTCCCGATTTGATGCTATCGAAATCCTCTGCTGTAAAACAGAATCCTTTAACTTTACTGCAAAAATGTTTAATTTGAATATAATTAACGTACCTGAGCACTCATTCTCATCAGTTCTCAAACTTAGTCCTTACGTGGACAAACTCTACCATTTCCATTTTTCAGATAAAGTCACTGAGTCCTAGTGAGGTCAAGTTCACAAGACCATAAATTTAGCAGAGATACGGTCTCCATCACACTCTCTGACTCCAAATTCATTCTGCATTTTCCATTTAGTGTTTCAAGTATTCAAAATACTATGAAAACCAAAAAATGCAAGAGGCACTGAGAATTCAGTGGTGAATAAAGCACAGTCCTTGATCACAGAGAGCTCACAGTTTAATGGGGGAGACAGACCATTAATTGGGTAATCACAATGCAAGTTGTAAGCGCTATGATGGAGCAACCTAGTAAAATATGTGTGAAGGTTTTACACAGACTTAGACAAGATAGAGAAGACTCTACCACAGAAGTGATACCTGACATAGGAAAGAATCAGTGATTATATTTCCAGTATAGTCTGAAAGTACCTTAAGATAAACAAACAAGCAAACTACCCTGCAAAATGATCTTATCTTTGTTCTTTGAGGATATCACATTTGGCAAATCCATGACTACAGAGAGATTTATGCTTTGGAAACAAGGAATGTAATTAGAACAAAAAGCTGACAAATGGTGTAACATTTTAGATAACTTTTGTGTAACCCTGTAAAGTGTTTGATGCTGGAATTTTCCTAAGCAGATGAAAACAAATTTATACTGACAACTGAGGTATTAAGGAAACAAAGAAATGCAGTTGAATGACCTGGGAATCAGGGAAATCCTGGATAAGCCACAAATGCTCAGCAATCAGGACTGTCATCCTTTACTTCTTAGAATTGCCTTATCAATTGCTTATCAATTGCCTTATCAATGCTACAGGTGCCCCCATTATTGTGACCAAAAAATACCCCTAACAATTCCAAATTCTCTCTCCAATTTGTACCACCCCTGGTGGGAACTAGTAGAGTAAAGTCTTAATTTCCCCCAGGTCTCTAATTTTGTCATCTATAACTATGTTTATATCCATCAGACTAGTGGAAGCCAGTAGAGTAGATAAATTCTTAATTTCCCCCCAGGTCTCTAATTCTGTCATCTATAACAACGTTTATATCCATCAGACTAACATCATCTAGTTATTAGAGAATGTGCTATTCTTTGGTATACTTTCCTCAGTTGAGGAAAAAAGTGACCTTCAAGTTGGGATTCAATGACTTTTTATAAAATCACAGTGTCATTGGCAGTTTTGGAGAGTATATAAATTTATTTGGATTATAAGTTTATCATTTTATAGACCAGACAACATAGTGAAATTGTCATATAATTACAGAAGAGCCAAGTCTCCTGACACCTATCTAGGGCTCTTTTTATGGTATTGTACTCCCACCCATTTGGCACCCCCATTTTCCTGAGTTCCCTCCTAGTTTGGTAAAACAGGCATTTCACAACTTTGAAGAAATTTTCTCATATCAGTATAGTTCCACTTATTTTTTTTCTAAGAGATCATCTACTTAGTGGCTTATAAAAACACAAAAAGAAATGTGCCTACCCTAGGTGAGTAACTGTTCAGTTGTTTGATGGGAGGCCCTAGAGCACGAAAAAGGGAACATATTGCAGTCTTTTTCTACCCAACTTTATCATTTGGATTTCAATCATGCTGAATCAGTAGCAATTATCTTCAAATTGCTGTTTCGTGACTCCTAAAAACCTTTGCTTTAAACATTTCCTCCCAGAAACTGGTCACATGAGTAGAGAATCTAATAACCATTCTAAAATAGTACCAAATGATAGAAGATCACAGGAAATTAATATGCATACAGAAGGAAGATGCTTATATGATGAATGCTAGTGTACATGGCATTTGTGGGCAAGTAAGATGTCATTCTTAGTCATTCCCACATTTTGCTACTTGACACCTGCCAATAATATTATTAACTTTTATTTGCTTTTCCATACAACACATAGAAAACTAACATTTGTATAGTATGTATAAATCACAAAACACTTTAGAAAACATGACCATTTAATTCCTATAAAATTTGGGGATCACCCATTGCCATTTTACAACTGAGAAAAATGGGAGGAAAAAAAGATTAAATAACTTGTCCAAGACACACCACTGCTAACAGTGGCCAAGTCCTAAATCTAAATCTTCTCACTTCAGTTCTTAAGCACTTTCCTTTACCTAAACATCTCTCCCATTTACTACGATTTCTCTGTATCCCCACAATACCCAAAGAGACTGATGACATAACACTCTTGCACTTAAAGTATCTGCCTCCTCACACCAGACTGAATTTTTGTAGACTAAGAACCACATCTGCCTTTTATATAGCCAGCATTTAGCACAACGCCTGGAAGATAGTGGGCACTTAATAAATGCTCACTAAATGCATAAAAAATAATGCCACCTCAGGGTTGGTTGCATATTTTCCTCTGTATGTAAAATGAAGATTTAGTAGATTATCAGATATAGCACATGATGAAATGAAGTTATTCCTAAATATTGAAAGGAAAATTCATGAGAAAATTTAGGTTACATTACATTCAGTACAGTCAAATTTGTGTAAACTCCTAATAGTTTATTAATAAATAAGTAAAAGGCTAAAAATATAGAAATTAGGGCAAAATATTTTGAGAAAAGTCTATAACTTGTTCTAAAATTCACATCATGTTCTTATTCAATGACAGTGGTAAATGATCATTCCAGAGTAGTGTGAATAAAGAGGTCAGAGAAAAGAAACTGCAGTTTTCAATATTATTTAAATACAAAGAAGCTAGATTTAAGCAAGGCTTTATCTGTATAAAATAGAAGATGCTGCTATACTAGAATCTTCAGAGAACAACAGATTTTCCATCAAAAATTCATTCATTCATCTATTCAACAAACATGCCTACTGTATGCCAGACACAAAGAAAACAAGAAGATAAGGAGCACGTAGTTTAATTCTATGATTTTCATACTTTTTTTTCCCCCAAACAATTATTTTTCTTCTTCAAATGAAGTCTTAATAGGAACTCTAGTACATAAAAGAGAGAAAACACAAGCTGTTCTGGTTAAAAGGGTAGGAATCAGGGAAAGGCACAGTAACTCAACTTTCTTTGTCCCTTAGAAGCCAATTTCTCCCCAGAAGTCAATTAGTCAATTGTTGCTCTAGTCTTCCAAATGTGTGGATTTTAAGCAAATGTTTAGATTTTCCTTTCCATCCACATGGTAGACATCGATGTAAATGCATTGTTTGTGTTCATTCTCATGCCAAGAATATTTCTTTCTCCATTTCTTCTCAAATTCCCCACTCCTTTATTGCTCTTTGTTTTTAAATCTCCCTACTCACTATTCTTCCATTCTCTCCACTCCCGGTGCATCACCTCCCACAGTGAAAGCCCTGAACACCTGCCATGGTTCTTCTCTGCATCCCCTATACAAAAACAGGCTGTTTCTCACAGGACCTTGGGATGGAGGATCTAAGCGGAATTCCCTAAGTATAAGAAACAGCAGTTCAGACTGAAGCACTCAGTTGTTCATAACAGGCAGCAAGACGCCGCTGTACTTGCTGATAAGGGAAGCCTCCTGATAGAGTTTACAGAACAGACTGCGAGGAAGGCAGTGCATATTGGGAAGGTGCCAAGGTGTTTCTACATTCGCATTTCACAGTCTCAATTTTTTAACTTATAATTTTATTCATGGAAAATAGTATTAAGTAGGTACTAGTGCATCTCGATAAAATTTAAAATCACTCAAATGTTTCTGTCAGGGCACTGAGAAGATTTGACCAATATTTAATGTGAGAGTGCAATTTGCCGACAGGGTGGTCATTCAGGCTTTTCTTTCAGCTCCCAAAGGAGCTTGATCTAAGTCATCTAAGCTCAAGCTGCAGAGACGTGGTTATGGACACTACAGCTCATTTTTCACTTGAATGCTCTAAATAACCAAAAGAGCAAAACAGCAAGGGCTCTCCCTGTAAGATAACATGACCACATGGGAACTAAGATGAGCCACGGCAAAAGTGGACAAGGTCCCTGCACCCATCTCAGGTATGAATTAGGGAGACAAAAAGGGAGCTGAGGGGAATAACATAATTACTCAGAGACATATAAAATATGTTTAAGAAAAACAAATGAACTGAGACAGAGGAGAGAGCTGATAGTTACCTTGAACACATCAGTACAGCCTGACCAACGGTTACAACACAAAACATCTTCCATACAGCTGGAAAACAGTCAATGTCCTAACCACTCCCTTCAAATAATCATTGACCCAGCAACTACAGTGTTAACAGTCCACCTCATGAATCGTCATCTAGCTCTTCGAATGTCACCTACACCACTGTTTACTGCTTTGCTCTATGATCTATTAAAATATTTTAGTATTACTCGTGATAGAAACTCATTTTAAATAGAAGGTTTTCTGGGTAGAATTTCAAAGAAAAACCAGACATAAAACAAGAAGTTCATTTCACAAGACATTCTTTTAAAATGCATAACTGTTTCAAAAGTTCACTGATACTAGAAGACCTCATGTTAGACTCAGGCATAAAAATTCTTTAACCTTTATTTCCTTTTTTAGTTAGAATCAAGTACGGAGCACCTTTTAATACTGACAATAGTGATTAAATTGACAGTTAGTCTCATGTTCACTTTCAAGTACTTTAACCGTTTTGAAATGGTGATGCCTTCTGACTCAGTTCCTTAAGACAAAGGACAGTATCACATCTCCAGCACCAACATGGTGACTCATGGATGACTGAAAAATAATTAAGTAAATTCATTACAGGATTATTAAAATGTCTTAACTCTCAATAAAACAATTTTTAATAAATTTTAGGACAGCTAATGCTACAATTCCATTTCCAAATTTCATACAAATTTTATCAGATCATTTCTGTGAATACCAGGGAGAATAAGAAGGGAGAGTGGAGAAGCTGCACAGGAATCAGAGAATAGGGCCCACAATTATTGCATTCTCACTGCAATATCTTACATATAATTAGAAGCATAATAAGGGAAATAATTTGAAAGTCAATATATAGTTTACAAAAACATTCATAGATAACTCATTGAATATTTACAATAACCTATTATGTACATTTTGTAGATAAGAAAGCAGAGAATCACAGAAGTTCCCTTTAGTAAGCCAAACAGATAAGATTTAAGTGGTTATTGAATTAATAAACACCTGGCCTAAGCTTATAAAAAGTCTTTGGTATAAAATAAACATCCAAAGGCAACTCCTTTTCATTTCATTGAGTGTCAGGCCAATTGTCATTTCCTTCAAGATGTCTCCTTAAAACCCTAGAATAGGCTAAATCTCTTTCTTTTGTGCCTTCCCAGTCTCCTGGTTTCTCTTTTAGTGTTCGTCCAACTTGATGGTTTTTACATAACTAACTGTCTTCCCAAAAGAGCTCTTAGAAAGCACTGTCTTACTTGAATCATAATCTGAACAAGTTCCAGACATCCCAGCAACTATTTGAAAGATTAGTAAGTGAGTACATCTATCTTATTTACCTCTATATATACCCAGGATCTGGTATAGTGCCTGGCATCTGCTAGATGTATGAATAATAAATGAGTAAGACTAAAGTAAAGTAAACACACTTAATTTTGATTTAGGTTATGGTTTAAATCCCAACAGAGCTTTATATCAAATGATGAGGGAAAACATGATATTCTATGGGAGAATGTATCAGAAGCTATCTAACCACAAGAAAGAAGTGATAATTTATAGATTACAAAACTGACAGAAAACAGACAGTAATTAGAAGAAACTTCAATTACTTACGAGTTACTAGAATTCTAATATACTAAGGAAAAATACTGATGGATTCTTGACATGTCTTGCACAATTCTTCAATAACTTGAATTGAAAGCAAATATAGGAACTTCTCTAAATTTGACTCTAAGATTAAAGAATGGTTTAGTAAAGGGTTTAAAAGAGGAATCTTGATAGAATTATTTTTATAATACATAACAGTTTATGAGTGGTACATCAGGCATTGTTACTCATGGATTTGGATTTTAGAAAAAGTTGATTCTCAAAGTTGCAGAGAAGTATTTTAGTATGATCCCATAGACACAAATACTAAAATGGAAAAGACCTCAAAATTGAGAGTCCCAGACGAAAATATTGCCTTAAAAGTGAAGTGATAAAAGGGCAAGCCACAAAACAAACACAAGAGAACTTGGTAGATAATAAAAAAGTTAGTTTAAACATGTAAAATTTTTATCTATGTATTGCATTATGGTTCTATAAATGGGCTTTGGGGCTAGAGAAGGTGGAATTTGAACACTAGCTCAGCAACTTACCAGCTGGGAGGTATTTAAGTTCTCAATTTGTCCATCCATAAAATGGAAACCATACCTAGCTTACAAAACTTTAGTGAAGATTAAATGAGACAGTATACATCAAGTGCATAACTTAGTCCACGGCACATGGTAAATGCTCAGTTAAATGTGCATGTGCTGTGTGTGTGCATACAAATATAGTAGTGCTGACATCATATTGGTAGTAGTATCATTGTTATCATCCTCAGGGCTGTAGTGTCATATTAGGAATAGAATTACCATTATTATTAGCATCACATCAGCAGCAGCAGCAGCAGCAGTATCATGATTAAAATCATCATTATTATCCTCAATAACCTGCACTTTGGACAAGAAGAAAGTGCTTTTCATGCAGTGTAAGAAAAATAGCACAGAATATCTATGTAAGTTAGGGCTTGAAATATATGTGCTATAACAGAATGCACAATGAGCAGAATGACTTAAACCCTACTTTGTTTCTGCCTCTCTATCAAGGAAAATGACCATAAACAGTGAAAGGTAGTATGAATGCAATTAAGTGAGAACTGAAGCCCTGAGACAGAAAAGGTGAGACTGAGGCGGGGCACGGTGACGCACGCCTGTAACCCCAGAACTTTGGGAGGCCAAGGTGGGAGGATCGCTTGACACCAAGAGTTTGAGACCAGCCTGAGCAACACAGCAAGACCCTGTATCTACAAAAATTTTTTAAAAAATTAGCTGGGTGTCGTGGCGTGCACCCGTAGTCCCATCTACTTTGGAGGCTGAGGTGGGAGGATCCCCTGAACCTAGGAGTTTGAGGCTGCAGTGAGCTGTGATTGTATCACTACTCTCCAGCTTGGGAGACAGAGTGAGATCCTGTCTCTTTAAAATAAAAAAATTAAAAAAAAACCAGAAAGAAAGAAAAGAAAGAAAAAAGAAAAGAAAAGATGAGACTAAGAACTCACTACGGTTATCTTTAAGCCCAGGCAAATTATATTCTGGGGAAAATGGAACAATTTGCAAGTAAATGCAATCACATAACCATGAAGGATATTATTTGTGTTGTCGTGAGGAACAGGAAAGCAGCCAAAACCTAGAGGCATAACAATTGTGAAACCTATGTTGAAAAGGTTGGCAGGAGATGAATTTTCAAAATTGCAGACCAGTGAACATTGATCGCTGGAGAAATTCTAGCAGAGAAGTTTTGTAAGCGCACAGTAATGGGAGCAGTGATCACCAAAAGTGAATATGTCAGGGATATTGAATGGAAGCTTAGACTATCTGACCTCAAGATTTCTTCCCCAGAGACTACAGAGACTGTAAGAATCAAAATTCTATGACTCTATAATGTTAGACAAATCAAATGAAATAGAACTGTAATGGAACACCAGAGCTCAGTCTGTTACTAGGCTGGTTTCAAAATCATTCCATAAAAAAGTGTCTCACTTTCTTTGAATAGATAAATAGTAAAAAACCTGGCTTTGATGAGAAACTGGTCCTGAATCCTCTGAACTGACCCATTTGAAGAACATTCCATTTTGCTCTGGGTCAATCTTACACAGAGTGACACATAATACCTAAATTCTAACACAGAACAGCACTACGCTACATTCTAGCTACAAATTAAATTGGAATAAATTAAATAAAACAAATGGTTATATACCATAGACTAGTATAACTCATTCTAGTCATTTCCTAATTAGAATGCTTGCAATCAATTGTCAGTTTTTTATAATGTTTTACAGATTTAAAGGGTTTTTTCCCTGTGAAATACATTTTCTGATTTAAATATTTAAAAATCCATATAATATTACTGCTGAGTTCTTTAAAATACTAGAAACTGTTAATAGGCTTCTTCAAATGCAATTCTTCCCCCTTAATAATTTAACAGCAAAATAGAATATATGCTTACATGCCAATAGAAACAACTGAGTGGAGAAAGAGAAACTGACGTTACATGAGTAGAGAAGGAATAATTACAGAATCAAGTCTTGAAGATAGGATGGGACAGCACAATGCATCAACATCATCGACCCCTGTTGTCATAACTGTCATCTTTATCATCTTCACCATCATCGTCACTGCTAACATTTATTGACCTCAAGAGAAGTACTAGTTTATGGAAAGAGAAGGTGGTATAAAATAATCATTTTGGATAGTAAGAAAGTAAACATACCATCGAAGGACACTAGAACATTCAGGAGGGTTGAGAGTCTGTTTGAGATTTAAGATAATGAGCTTAAAGTGAGACTAATCACCAAATTTGCATTTTTCTTCAGCAACATTCAACTACTTAGATGCAAGCACAGGATCTATGGATAGCTGAGTTTACCCAGAGCCAGAGGCTTGCCTGATGAGTACAATGAAAGAGGAGAGAGAAGAGGAATTTCTAAGGCAGGGATTATAATGTCTTCCCATTGTTACCTAATCTTGTAGGCATATTTTATAACACTTTTCATGATTGGTCTCTGATTACTTTTCAAATCATGTATTTTAAATCTCACCCACCTCTAATACCTGAGTCCACAGACATATTCAGCTCCCCGCATGTTCGTAAATATGCCAGGTGGTCTATCGTCTTTAAGCCTTTGCACACACTATTTCCCTTTTTTTGGATTTCTCCACTCTTTTCTCCCCTTCTTCACTTGCCAAACACTGACTTGGTCTTTCAAGGCTTGGTTCTGCCACTAACTTCCTCTGTGCTCCTGAAGTCCTCAGTGCTTCTCACTGGAGCTGTGACTGTGAACCTTCACCTGTCTTTACCAACAGATGGTAATAATTCCTTGAGGACAGAGACTCTGTCTTATTTATGTTTACATCTCTAGTACCCGCTACTGCACTGAATAAAAAAAGTAGATACTAAAAAGAAATGTATTTTGTCAACATATGAAAAAATGACTGCTTGAATAAAACAATGAACAACATGTAAGTTCACTCAAAAACAGATTCCAGCAAATGCACTGCCCAAATGTAAAAGATTCAGTCTTTAATTTTAAGTTCTGTATCTACGGAAGGTAAATGAGTCTGGTAAGGCCTGTTCATCTGTGCTCTTCAAGAAAGGAAGGAAATTAATATCTGCTGTTATCTCCAGGTGATTAAAAAAATCATACCAAAAAAGAAATATTTTAGGCCAGTCAGGATTGAAAATAAATGATCAGAGGAACCAATATCACTACCAAGATCATTCCTAAACAAAACTGAAAAAGACAAGTTCAAACAATGTGTCACCAAAGCTTTCCTTAAAAGTATCCTGAATATGCATACCAATGCATATGTATGCATCATTACCCAGTTATTTGACCTATCCTTACAAAAGATTATTGTCTTCTTGAAAGAGAATCACATTAAGGAGTAAAGAACAATAAAAAGTCACTTTAGTTAGAGCAATGGTTAGCCAGAGAAAGGGATTCAAATGTCTAAAATAGTCACGAACATGAGTAATTTAGCCTTATACTACCATTTCTTAAAAGGAACTATGAGAAGCAAAATTGTAGCTTTATGTTCCAATTATTTTGTATGAATCTAAATAAGGATCAAAAGGAGCAATAGCTAATAATTTACAAAAGTAAAAAAGAATATGATAGATATAAGAAATGAATGTAAGATTTGGAATAGAAACATTACTTATTATCTGATCAAGAGTTGTAAAATAAGCATAAGCAGCGATATAATGCCTTTCCTTAATACCATTTAAGATAAATTATCACTGTTCTCAGAAAAGCTTTTGAATAATGATTTTAGTTCCAACACAGCTTAGCCATTTTTTTCAGGATCCCTTTCATCCTTTTCAGTCCTTGCCATATATTACTTTTATCAAAATATCAGAATTGGGTCAAATAAACTGCATTATGGAGTGGCCTGTCATTAAAACTCACAGTTACAGTAACAATCTCAGAGAAGAAAGAGCACCAACATCATAAATAATGCCAGTATGGGCATTTTAAAAATACATAGACAGAGTTTATTTTCATCTTGGACAAGATAGGAATTCATCTTCATAGCCTTGTAAGCTATGAATCTGACATCGTCATGCCTGACCTTCATAAAATCAACCAACAGCACTCTTAGTCCCTTGCAAATAGGTAGAATTTTAAAGATGTCACAGATACTCCCGTTTTCTAGTTGTAACTTTCAAATTGTATTTTTGAGATCCAGCACACACATTTTTTTAAGACTAGTATAACTCAGGTCTCTTAACATTTTAAGTTAAGCTAGTCATAAAATTGAAACTGTAAGCAAATAAATTTTAAAATTTGTAGACATGGATATAGAAAATCTAACCATGATGAGTTTCTTAAGAAATGGTGACAACAGTGGAGTATCCACACCTCAGATACACAAAACAAATGTATAGCTTACATTGTGAGAGGTATGTTAGCTTCTTACATCCCTGAAGTATAAATGTGTTTGTTTGTCTGTATGTGTGTATGTGCATGTGCACGTGTTTCAATATTCTGCCAATATTCTGCAGTCTGCTGTATCTTTGGTCTCAAGTGTTACTCATTTCCCTTGGGGATAATTCTACAGTCTCTACAGAAACTTAAATAAGATATGAAAGTAATTCTCTGCTTCCTGCATTCAAATGCATTGCTTTGTATTTATGCAAATGTTCAGCTCAGTCTCTTGGAAAATTCCAGAGAAGACTTACCCTAAATAACTGTGAAGACAAAAATTAGTTATTTGTGATTTCAAAGAAAATATTTTTAAAATTTCCTTTAAATATGTAGTATTTACAATACTAAAATGTCTTGCTTCATCAGTCCATATCTTATGTCATGAAAGAAAAAGTACAAAACAGTCATTTCTATTCATGTTTTTCCCCAAAACTACTTGGGGGTTGGTAATTACCCTTCACTGAGAGAAGTTAACACTCCCCCATCTCTAAATTATAAATAAGAGAACCAACCTGTATAAGAGTCATTAACCACTCTGCATTGATAAAATAAATTAAATATTAATTAGGTCAAGTTCCATTCTTTCTGTGTCCATGTTTTTAAAAAAAGGAATATTAAATAATGATTTGGTTAAATGTACAAATCATAAATATTCAACAGTAATACACTAAACTAAAACAATTATCTTTACTTTTGGCTAAACTTTTTTTTTTCATTTTATAAGATTTTCATTATAAAAGATTTTCTTTTCAGTGTACTGAATATTATTAAAGTTAGAACATCTTAATTACACTATACAGTTTAAAAGAGGAATGAAATAAATCTGCTTTAGGCAAAAGAACATATGCAATACATATTAACTAAGTATTCTTAAGCCACTAAAGTAAAACTAAAGATGTTCAACTTTTACATTTTAATTTTATTCCCATTTCAAAACATTTGGAATTTTGAATATGAACAAAAGCAGTGAAAAGCTCAGCAGCTCAATACTAATTACTCTGGATGTATCTCCTCTATATATTTAATTTGTCACTATGATTATGTATATTTTCTTCAAATCCCTTTAATTACAAACATTCTATTCAGGTTATTTAGATAAAGTCTCAAAGCCTCCAGAGCTATATCTACACCTAGGTGTGCTATCAAGATGAAACTTGAAGCTTCAGGGACATTCTAATTAAAGAGATTCACAGATGTCTTCCAGAGAGAGAAGACTGGAAACAAACATGCATCATCCTTTTCTCTTTCCTGATCTACCATAGCTAAAATTGTGCTGCAGGCAGCTGCATTAGTTATTTTGAAAACTAATGTCTATCCAGACTGGAAATGTAACACATAAGCACCTTTGTAAATCATAAGGGTAATTGTGTTTATTTAACTATTGCTAAGAAATAGGTTATAAAGTTGGCCACCCTTTGGATACTATATTTGACAAGGAATGAATTTATAGTCTGCTACCAAGCCTGAAATGTGTATAAGACTAGCCATGCAAAGAAAAATCTTCAGCACATTTACTTTTCAACTATAAGACTAGCTCTATACCTTAGGTCCCATGCATTCTCAGAATGATACTTTTGTTTTGCAAAACTAAATAAGAAAAGTCTGCCCTTCCTCACCTGTAGGTGGTCCTCATGCAGTGATATCTGATGTGGTGGTATCTGAAGGGTATTTATAAGATCTCATCCAACACTACTGATTGCACTGAAGTCCCAAAAATTTATTAAGCATCTTCAGTGAGTAAGGTTCTAATGTGCCTGAAATTCTATACATGGCAGACAAAATGGCTAAAAATATTTGAAAGGAAAGACCTGAAAGGCCAAACACAAACTGTCATCACGGATCCCTTAAATCTGCTTCTCCTCCTGGTCTCTTATTTTTCAAACCATCACCACTCAAATCGAAATCCTGAAACTTTTATTTTTGGCTGTTCCGATGTCTTTGTTTACCCTGGTCTTCCAGGCAACACCAAGCCCCATAACATAGGTTGAAAATATAAGATTTATAATGTGTTATGAGAAGACATCTACTGCTCAGAAATGCTGCTGAATAGTGCTCCAGTCATAAACTACTACACAGCCACCTTTGGTCCTGAGACCTGGGTATGTTTCAACATTGTTGCTGCAATATCTTCATAGAGGTTGCTAATTTCCTAGCACTATGAAGTGATGGGAAGCATAAGAATTGTAAGGTTGGGACAATCCAACGTTTGAAGTGATGTAGAAGCCACATTAATTACCATGGAAGACATGCCAGGTTATATAAAGCAGCTGTGGAAATGACTCAGGCTCCAAAAGGTACTTAAGTGAATCTCTTCTAGATGGCTCAGAATTTTGAAAGAAAGAAAGAAAAGAAAGAAAAGAAAAGAAAAGAACAGAACATGAAGAGGCTTTCTACATAATTTTGAAATGTCACTATTCTGACCTAAAACAGAAGGATAATGAAAGAATCATTTTTGTAATCTGATGGAAACAAAGAATTGCATTGGAATGGGAAAGCTTTCACATTCTAGGAAGTAAATTAAAAAGATTTTATAATGTTCTGCTGGGAATATAATGACTTTATTATCTGTACAGTCCTAACTGGTGGATTTGCATAAATAACATAGCTGCATATAATTAAAGAAGGGAAATAGTTAAAGGGTGAATTATTGGTTTAGTGCTGCACTGTGCAATATGGTAGCCACTAGACTCATGTGGCTATTGAACATTTGAAATGTGGTTAATGCCACATTTTAAAATTTAAAAACTAAAGCCATGTACAAAAAATGTAAACTATCTAATTAATATTTTTATTGATTATGTGTTGAAATGATAATATTTTGACTATATTGCATTAAATAAAACATTATGATATTAATTTAATATATTTCTTTTTACATTTGTTAACATTGCTAATAGAATGTTTGAAATTACCAACATAGCTCACATTATATTTCTATCGGGTAGAACTAGTCTAGCATATTCAATGAGCAAGGTAATATCCTTCTAGAAATATTTTAGAGGCTTTTAGAACAACATCAAAGGGCATTTTATAAGAGTTTTGAGGAGCTAAAGTGCCACTGTATTATTCTCATGTAGGAGTATGGAAGCATTGGCAAGGTTTGTAAAAACAATCTCAGAAAGTAGCAGGCAGAACTTTTCTGAAACCCCACTAATTTACTGCCTCAAGAAGGGCAATTCCTATTTCACCATAAAAGGGGGCACAGCATTTGGTGATCAAGAGGAAAAACAAAATATGGAGGAGTGTCTGCCACACATGCTTAGTATTACAGGACACTCAACTATCCTCCAGACTTCTTCTCAGGGTACCATCTAAAAAGGACTCTACTACACAACAGAGTCTTCAGTGAAACACAATGAAGCTTCAGGGAGCTATGGTACCTCTAAGCAAGACCCATAAAACCCTGCCTGGAATTTAGTGTTTAAAAAAGAGACACGTCCAGGAGCTAGAATTCTGGTGGCTGAAGAAATTAATAAGAGGTCCCCAGGGGCAGATGAACCTCAATGGTTCAGAATTCAGAAATCTCCCCAACATTCACGCCCTTCTCCTACATCCCCATGACCAAGGACAGTCTCCATCCATAGATAATCTTGAAGAATCTGCTTGTGGTTTCACAAGTGTCTGAGCTGACAAAAAGATGAACTACATCTGTTTCAGGTGGCAAAATCTGTACACTTCTGGCTTGCTCTGTATTTTCTTTTTATGTGTTATATAATTTAACAAAGATATCCTGAAGTTAATACTACAATGCAGCTGTGTTTACTTACTTCATGCAAGTTTTTTGTCTATATAGGGAATAGACATATTCCAAAAAGTATACTACAACAAACTCCATCAACAAAACTTATTTTCCCATGTATTGACACACAAAAAGAAAAACGAATCTCTGTAGAATAAAGAGAACTCTACCCATGCTACTATAATCAAATAAAAAAAAATGGCAGGAAAAATGGAAAGATATTCCATGTTCACAGATTGGAAGAATCAATTTTGTTAAAATGTCCATACTACCCAACACAATCTACAGAGTCAATGCAATACCCATCAAAACATCAATGACGTTCTTCACAAAAATAGAAAAAAAATCAAAAATTAATATGGAACCACAAAAGACCCAGAATAGCCAAAGCCATCTTGAGCAAAAAGAACGAAACTCAAGGAATCACATTACCTGACTTCAAATTATGCTACAGGACTGTAGTAACTAAAACAGCATGGTACAGGCATAAAAACAGACACATAGACCAATCGAACAGAATAGAGAACCCAGAAATAAATTCACGCATCTCTAGTGAACTTATCTTTGACAAAGGTGCCAGGAACAAACAGCGGGGAAAAGACAGTCTCTTCAATAAATTGTGCTGGGAAAACGGAATATCCATATGCAGAAGAATGAAACTAGACCCTTATCTCTTGCCGTATACAAAAATCAAATCAAAATGGATTAAAAACTTCAATGTAAGATCTGAAACTATGAAACTACTAAAAGAAAACATTGGGGAAATGCTTTAGGACATTGGTCTGGGCAAGGACTTCTTGATGAATACCCTCCAAGAGCAGGCAACCAAAGCAAAATCGGACAAATGGGATCACATCAAGCTAAAAAGCTTCTGCACAGCAAAGGAAACAATCAACAAAGTGAAGAGACAACCCACAGAATGGGAGAAAATATTTGCAAACTACCTATCTGACAAGGGATTAATAACTAAAATAATAATAAGAAGCTCCAACTACTCAACAGGAAAAAGTCAAATAATCCAATTAAAAAATGGGCAAAGGATCTGAACAGACATTTCTCAAAAAAAGACATACCAATGTCCAACAGGTATGTGAAAAAATGCTGAACATCACCAGTCATCAGAGAAATGCAAATCAAAACTACAATAAGATATCATCTCACCCCAGTTAAAATGGCTTTTATCAAAAAGACAGGCAATAATGATTGCTGACGAGGATGTGGACAAAGGGGAACCTTTGTACATTGTTGCTGTGAATGTAAAAAGTGCAACCACTACGGAGAACAGTATGGAAGTTCCTCAAAAAAATGAAAATACAACTACCATATGACCCAGCAGTCCCACTGCTGAGTATTTATCCCAAGGAGGAGAAATTCGTATATCGAAAAGATACCTGCACTCCCACATTTATTGCAGCACTATTCACAGTAGCCAAGATTTGGAAACAACCTAAGTGTCCATTGATGGATGAATGGATAAAGAAATTATGGTACATACACATAACAGAATATTATATAGCTACAAAAAATAATGAAATCCTGCCATTTGCAACAACATGGATGGAACTGGAGAACATTATGTTAAGTGATATAAGCCAATCACAGAAAGACAAATCTTGCATGTTCTCACTCATATGTGGAAGCTAAATATTAAAAACCATTGGTCTCATGGAGACAGAGAGTAGAATGATGGTTACCAAAGGCTGAGAAGGGAATCGGGAAGAGGAGGATAAAGTGGGGGTGGTTAATTAGTGTAAAAATATAGTTAGATAGAATAAACAAATTTGATTGCACAACAAAGTGACTATGATCAGCAATAAGTTAGGGTATACTTTAAAATAACTAAAAGAATGGAATTGGAATGTTCCTTACACAGAGAAATGATAAATGCCTGAGGCGATGGATACCCCAATTACCCTGATTTGATTAATTCATATTGTATGCCTGTATCAAAATATCACATGTACCCTATAAATACATACAACTAGTATGTACCCATAATAATTAAAAATTATAAAAAAAAGATTTAAGAGAAAGCTCCCAAGGGTAGTGAGAGTATTCCGATGCACTTCTTCACCAAAACATCAGTGGGAGGGTCAGAGGAAGGTGAAACTCACTTCCAAAATGATCCTACAGGAAACTTGCTATAATACAGGAAATGACAATAGTTTTGCCTGCCATGAGAAGGATACTGAAGACTGCTGTGGCTGCTAATATCAGAATCAAATTAAAATCCAGGCCCACTTACTCTGTGGCCAGTGATCTTTCCCATCAGTAGTTCTTAACCAGGGAGTCCATAACAGTCACCTGCTAGCCTTTAATCAATATATTTACCAGGCCCCAAGGGCCCAGAAATATGATTCTGCATAACCACAAGGAGCCTGCCCTGCACCCTGTGTTAGAGGCAGTGCACAAGGCCACGACGAGAGTCGGGGAGCAGAAAGCCAGCACTCTCCCAATGCACCATGTTTTCTCAAGTCCGGCCACGCTATACTTTCCACCTAGGAACTCTTCTTTGTCTTGAAAATATCTATTCATCTTTCTGGAAATTTCTTTCTGGGAGCATCTCCTAACCATGCCCTTGTCCTAACCACCCCACATCCACAAGCTCTTTCATGTCCCACAGCAGGGTTTTAAAGTTTTGCTCAAATAGTTCCTGCCTGTTCCTTGGTAATTGAAATTCTGTACATTTTGTTTTACAGACATATTAACAGAGTTCAGTAAGAAATTCAAATTTATACTAAAAAGTCCAGAGTTTTTCTATATGTAAATTATAACATTATAATTTACTGAATTATGAAACATAATGAACTGAAAATTATAAATATTCATTCATTAGAATCTATGGGGTTTTCCAAGGATATATTCCTATTATAGACTAATAATGCTGAATATGTCATCTCTTTTCATATATATATATATATATATATATATATATATATATCCCTTTCTTCCTCTTTCCTAATTACATTGACTGGTGCTTCTAGAATAACATTAACAGAGAGCATGATCTTCTTCAGGTTATTTTCCCCTGAATCAACTAGAAATGTTTTTATTGAATCACTTTTCTTCTCAATGTTGGTAAATAAATACGCTATTAAGGAGGTAGCTATATAATTGTATTCAATTAAGGCATTTTGTTGTGAATGTTTTTAAAAAATAAATAGTTATAGAGGTTAGTTTGTCAAAAGCTTTTTGGCATTCATTGAAAGAACCTACGGTCTTTCCCTATAATCTATTAACACAGTGTATGACATTAATAAATTTCTTATTTTAAAACAATCTTTATATTCCTAGGTTGTGTTTCACTTGGTTCCACATATTATTCTTTTAATATATTGCTTAGTTCAAGCTTATTCAAGATTCTTACACAGAAATTTGTGTTGGTATTAATATCCTATGGCTTTTTTTATATATGTCAAGTTCTAAGTGATGTGGTATCAATATGGAATTTTGATATAAATGCATCTTTTCATCATCTTTAATTACCAAACATTTCTGATGCATAATACTCTGGTCCTGGGTCAGTTGACAACAGATTCTGGGTATATCAAGGCAGATCATTTAATAAATGGTATATGCATAACACAAACCTAGCAGCTGAAAAAAAAGAATAAACAGTATAAATCATCCTCTTTCCCAACAGAATTCTATTGGTTCCATTTAACTGTGGGACTTAAAAGAAAAGAAAAAAGGGATCAAGATGAGATATTTTATACAAAACCATTGTATTTGTATTCCTCCTTTGTTTGCCTTTCTTTCTTTCTTATTTTTCCTTTTACATTAACACAACTCAACCAAAGTGTTAATCACACGAGCATTTGAGTCAGGCAGACCATGCTTCTGGGTATAGGTGTTGAAGCTTATAGATTTGTAACACTGGGCAAGTTACTTACTCTCTCTGTATCTTAGTTTCCTTATATAGAGTATATGAATAAAAATAGAGCTAGCTCAAAAATAAAGCTATTGTGAAGATTAAATGACCCAATGCACGTAATGTGGTTAGCACTTTACAGATATTTGATAGAACCATGCTTCCCTTCTCATATCTTCCTCAGCCCCACCCCACTCTCTATTTATGGAAACATGTCTATGATCTATGATATTCTTTAGGAATGTCACATTTTCTTGCCTAGAATTCTCACCCACATTGGCAGAGTGCACATTTTACTATTTGCAAATACATTAAACCAAAACAACCAAAAATGTTTTTTAAAGAAATTTTATTAATAATCATGAGGTTATACACTGACCTGTGAGACCTAGAACATCTAAAAATTCACTCACATTCCCATAAATGTACTACTTGCATTCTATACTTTGTGTATTTGCTCTGTTGATTATTTCCTTGGCTGTGCAGAAGCTTTTTAAGGTGATCAGGTCCCATTTACTTATTTTTGTTGTTGCTGTGATTGTTTTTGGGGTCTTGTTCATGAATTCTTTGCCTAGGTGGATATCTGTAAGAGTTTTTCCAAAATTTTCTCCAAGAATTCTTATTGTCTCATACCTTAAGTTTAAGTCTGTTATCCATCATGAGTTGATTTTTGTGAGAGGTAAGAGGTGCGGATCCTGTTTCAGTCTTCTACGTGTGGCTATCCAATTTTCTCAGCAACATTTATTAAATAGGGATTGTTTTCCTCAGTGTATGTTTTTGTCTGCTTTGTCAAAGATCAAATGGCAATATGAAGATGGTTTTATATCTGGGTTCTCTGTTCTGTTCCATTGGTCTATGTCTCTGTTCTTGTGCCAGTACCATGCTGTTTTGATTACTATTGCCTTGTAGCATAGCTTGAAGTCTGGTAAATTGATGCCTCCCAATTTGTTCTTTTTGCTTAAGGTTGCTTTGGCTATACGGGGTCTTCTCTGGTTCCATACAAAGTGTAGAATTATTTTTTCTAGATGTGTGAAAAATGATTCTGGTATTTTAACAGGGATTGCGTTGAATCTGTAGACAGACATTTTAACAATGCTGATTCTGCCAATCCATAAGTATGGTATGGTTTTCCATCTGTTTATGTCCTCTACTATTTCCTTCCTCAGTGTTTCATAGTTCTCCCTGTAGGGGTCTTTCACCTCCTTAGTTAAATATATTCCTAGGTATTTTATTTTCTTTGTTGCTATTATGAAAGGTATTGAGTCTTTGATTTGGTTCTCAGCTTGACTGTTGTTGCCATATATGAATGCTACTGATTTGTGTATGTTGATTTTGTAACCTGAGACTTTGCTGAATTTATTTATCAGTTCCAGTAGTCCCTTGGCAGATTCTTTTGGGCTTTCTAGATATAAGATCATATCATCAGCAAAGAGCAATAGTTTGACATCTTCTGCCCCCATTTGGATACCCTTGGTTTCCTTATCTTGTCTGATTGCTCTGGCTAGGACTTCCAGCACTATGTTGAACAGAAGTGGTGATAGAGGGCAACCTTCACTGGTTCCAGTTCTAAGCGGGAATGCTTTCAATTTTTCCCCATTCTATTTATATGCTATACATCTGACAAAGGGCTGACAACTAGAATCTTTAAAGAACTCAGGAAAATCAGCAAGAGAAAAATCAAACAACCCCTTTAAAAAGTGGGCAAAGGACATGTACAGAAACTTTTCAAAAGAATATCTACTAATGGCCAAGAAACACATGAAAAAATGCTCAACATCTCTAATCATCAGGAAAATGCCAATCAAAACCACAATGAGATATCACTTAACTCCAGTGAGAATGGCTTTTATCAAAAAGTTCCAAAACAACAAATGTTGGCATGGATGCCGAGAAATAGGAACACTCATACACTGCTGGTGGGACTGCAAACTAGTACAACCTCTATGGAAAGTAGTATGGAGATCCCTCAAAGAACTACAAGTAGACCTACAATTTGATCCAGCAATCCCACTACTGGGTATTTACCCAAAGGAAAAAAAGACATTTTACCAAAAAGACACTTGCACTTGAATATTTATTGCAGCACAATTCACAATCACAAAGAAGTGGAAACAACCCAAGCAATCATCAATCCATGAGTGGATTAATAAAATGTGGTATATGTGTACCATGGAGTACTACTCACCCATAAAAAAATGGTGAACTAATACTTCTTGTATTATCTTGGATGGAGCTGGAGCCCATTCTTTGAGGTATCACAAGATTGGAAAAACAAACACCACATGTACTCATCATTAAATTGGTACTAATCAATCAACATCTATGTGTATATATGGAAGTAACATTAATCAAGGATCAGGCAGGTGGCGGGAGGAGGAGGGCATGGGTTAATTCACACCTAATGGGTGCAGTGCGCACTGTCTGGGGGATGGGCACACATGTAGCTTTGACTAGGGCAGTGCAAAGGCAATTTATATGACCAAAGCACTTGTACCCCCGTAATACTCTGAAATTACAAAAAAAGAAATGTACTGCTTGGGTATATTTTCTTCTGCTAACAGAGGCAACACCCATACAAGCTGCTCACTGACTGTACAAAATCATCACCTACATGGCCTAATCCATGCTAACAAGGTGAATCATAATATTTTTCCAAGTATGAAATGGTACTAACATTTCTGTATTTTAGCATTGAATGAATGTTGAAATAATTAGTGATAATTGTTGACAATAAGTCCTTGGCCTTTCATACATTGTTTGCCCCAAAGCATCATCACCTTTTGTCCACAAACTGTATTTTGTCAGAAAAATTGCCTGACGACACTATTAAGGTAATATTATCTTCAGCAGTTTTAGTGAAAGTCACTTGAAATGGCAACAGGCACTGTTCATGTTATCAACGGCAGCACAGTACTGTTAACCCTCAAAATACACAAAGCGATGTCTCATCACACCAATCTATCATTACAAACGATGCTGCTCACATAAAACAAACGATCATGGGCAAATAGCTCTTGAACAATTTCTGTCAACACTTGGCTTTTGGTATTTATGTGATGCATACTGAATATGTGCCTATCTATACTATGATAATAATAATAAATTTATTAGTTAGAAAGGATCTGAAGTATCATCTAACTTAATTCTTTCCATTTACAATGATGATACTGACTTTAAGAGAGAAGTTAAATAACTTGTCTAGAGCCATGTAAGCAAAGTGTGGCAGAGGCAGTACTAGACTGAAGATCTGCTCCTTCCTAGTTCAGTGCTCTTTTCAACACAACCTGTTGCCTCCTTAGAGCTACTGTGAATACCAGCATTGTGATCTGGAAACACAGGGAGGCACTTCTGAGAAGCAGATGACAGACAATGGAGATGGCCAGAAGAAGGCTGCCGAGTGCTATTCACTCACCATGTGCGCGTTCAGCCTCTCTCTGCAGCTCAAGTTTTTGCATCACTGCTTCCCAAAGTAATTCCACTCCAGCCAACTCTGAACTGCTTTAATTCCTTCCTCACATGCTTCAAACTCTCCTCCCCCAAGGCTCCTTCCTTTTTTCTCTGCCCCCCACCCCATTTTTTAAATTTTCTCTGCCAGAAACACTCTTCCCCCTCCTTTCTAGCCCTAGCTAATTCCTACTTACCCTTGAGGCTACAATGTGAATGTAAATTCATCAAGGTAAACTTCCCTGATTCTTGCTAGTCCCTATTATGTGCCCCTGTTAATATGATCCCATAACAGGTTCATTTTCCCCGTAACAGCATTTAGCCTATGTTCTTGTTATTTCTTATTTATTTGTTTGTCTTCCAACAGACTGTAAATTCCAGCAGGGATAGGGATGGTTTTTTATCTTTTTCACCCCTTTATCTTATCCTCAAGGGCCTTTAGACAGTAAAACTCAAGCTACCCTATGAAAAGTTCTTCACTTTCACAGTATCACACTCACTTATGAAAGATGAGCTATTTCTTTTTCCTAAGGCAAATCCCTCTAACCATATTACACATCATGCCTTTCCTGCCTCATTGAGGAGATAAAACTTTTGCCGATTCGTCTCTTTATTGTATATTTCACCTCTCCCTCTCAACTAAATCCTTTCAATGACTTTTTTCTTTTCCTTTTTAAATATTATTGTTGTAAATTTTATTACACATAAAATTTACCCTTTTAACCATTTTTATGTGTACAATTCAGTGGCATCAGGTACATTTACACTGTTGTACAACCATCACCACTATCCATCTCCAGAACTTATACCAATGGTTTTTAAACATACTAAAAGCATTTCCCACTTAAAAACAAAATGCAGTTTTGTCATGTCCTCTGCCATTTGTCATCTCATTTCATCCTCCTCCATTGATACTTTCTCTTTCTCTTCAAAGCCAACTTCATATCCCCATAGTATTCATTTTCTCCTAACTCACTCCAGTTAGGATAGCACATCATCATTCTTCCAAAATTATCTCAGTAAGTTAGTAATAGTTCTCTATATTGTTGAATTCAAAGAGCTCTTTTCAATTCTCAACAGCACGATGAAATGTTCACCACTCCTTCCTCTTCAGTATACTTTTCCTTTCACTTCCCTGGCCCAGTGCAACACCTGCTTGCCTCTCATCCCTCGAGTGCTTCTTTTCTATATGCTTTGTATGCACTTTTGTCTACACAAAGTCATTCAGTATAAGAGTCCTCTAGGTCCTCTCCTGTTGTCATAACATACTTTTTCCTTTCCCGAATAAACTTCTCTTTATCCTTGGCTTTAATTACCATCTGTGCATTTTGGACTCACATATTTATATGTGGCAGTCCAGCCAAAACCTTTCCTTTGAGCTTAAATAAGTACTGAATATTGTTGTCTTTTCTTTTTCTTTTTTCTCCTTTTTTTTAAATTTTAGAGACAAGGTCTTGCTCTGTCACCCTGGCTGGAGTGCAGTGGCATAAGCATAGGTCACTGCAACTTCAAACACCTGGGCTCAAGCAATCCTTCTGCCTCAGCCTCCTGAATGGCTGGGACTACAGGCATGCACCACCACATCTGGCAAATTTTTTAAAATATTTTTTTAGAAACAGGGTCTTGCTATGTTGCCCAGGCTGATCTCAAACTCCTGGCCTCAAGTGATCCTCCCACCTCGTCTTCCCAAAGTGCTCAGATTACAGGTGTGAGCCACCATACCCAGTGAGAATTGCTTTCTGATCGTTGCCTACAAATGTCCCAAATTCATCATGTTCCAAATCAAACTTCTAATATTCCCTCTATGTGAGTTCTCTTCCAGGTTCTCTACCTCAGTGAATGTCACTCATTTAACCTGTTACATAAGTCAGGGACCTAGAACTCAATTTTGACACCTCCCACTCCTCCAACCCCCATGTCTTTGATCACCAGTGCTAAAGATTTTACACTCTATATTTCCCTCTTAAATCATCCTCTTCTTCTTTGCCACTACCCTTAATCTAGCATCATCTCCCCACCTAGAATGCTGCAATAGCCATCTAACTGGTTTATCTACATCCACTCTGGTTCCAATTCAACACTTTCTCCACACTGCAACATACACCCACTGGAGACCTGCAGGGACTTTCCACTGCTCCCAGAACAAAGACAAACTTCCCGCTTAGGTTCACGAAAGCTTTAAGTTGCTCCCAGAATAAAGACAAAGCCACTTAACAGGTAAGCTCAGCCTGCTTTGCTCCCCTATCTACATTTCACCCCCAACTTACGTCCAGTTACCAGTCCCTCTCCCAGCTCCAGGCACCCTGTCCTTCTTTCAGCCCTTTGTTCTCAGCAACAGCCCTCCACACCCCTTCTGTATGTTATTCTATCTGCCTGGGAAGCTTCCCCACCCTCTTCATAGCTTAAATAGATAATTCCTGCCCATTCTTTAGAAGGCAGATCAAATGTCACTTGTTAAGAGAAACCTGCCACAGCTGGATCAAAGTTCACTATTAGTTTTCATATTATCAAGTACATTTTTCATTATAGCTACCCCATTCCTAATTTTCTGTTTAATTCATATGTACCCCTACTTCAAGCCCTTGACTTGCCTCTTTTTACTCACAGTTATACCCCTTCCACCTAACTGAGTACCTAGAGTATAGCAGACACTCAATAAATGTGTTAAACAAGATAATGAATACATGAATAGATAAATCCGTTGTAGGGCCCTAAAATATTTGGGCAATAATTAACATTTATTGATAATTTCCTGTGTGTCAGACACAGTGTCCAGAGCTTTGAGTAATCAGGCATTTTTTGTGCTACTGTCACAAAAAGGTTGTGAGATAGGTACCAGTATTAGCCTTAATTTCTAGATAAAGAAACTAGGGCTCAAAGAAGTTCCACGACTTGCTAAAAGCCACTTAAACAGTAAGTGAAAGTAAGAATAACATCAAAGTCAGTCAAACTCCAGAGTCTGATTGAGTTCCTCGGGTCATCGATGATACTGATACACTTCAAACCTAACACAAATGATATTGATACCATTTCAAACCTAAAACAAATGCACTGTCAGTTTCATGAGCCTATCATAGTCCTGAAGTTGCCTAAAAGAATGTTAGGCACACCATTTTGCCCACACTAACTCAAAGCCTCATTTGCTTTAGACTCACAAATTTATTGAGTCACCATGTACCTAAAATCTATAAATATTATATAATACACTTCAGTGGTTACAACCAATATAATTATGCCATTAGGAAACATGATCCCCTTTAAGCTTGAGTAATTGTACAATGATCACATCTCTGAAATTCCCTAAAACATGGTTCTTTTTCCAAATTCAAGTAACTAACTGCAGCAATTAACACAAACGTTGCAGGACATCACATTTTTTTCCAAAAGGCCATAGGCACCAGGTGCTATATCAGATGACAGCAGGCTGCTGGCACCAGGTATTTCGAACAATGCTGGGAATATAGCAGGTTCTATTTACCTCATACAGACTGTTGATTAAGTACACCATTGAGGTATATGGTCTACCATTCCATAATTCCTGAACATCCACTGACCAGTGTTCTGGTGTCTTTAGCGGGCAAAAATGTTGTGAATTAAAACAGTAAAGAGGCTGGGCACAGTGGCTCATGCCTGTAACCCTAGCACTCTGGGGGGCCAAGTTGGGAGGATTGCTTGAGGTCAGGTGTTTGAGATTACAGTAAGCTATGATCATGCCACTGCACCCCAGCTTGGGTGACAGAGGGAAACCCCATCTAAAAAAAAACAAAAAGCAGTAAAGAGTCTATTTTTTCACCCCAAAAATTAGCAAAAAAAATTTTTTTAATATAAAAATTGATGAGGATGCAGTAATATAAAAAGTCTCATATACTCCTCTGGGGAGTATAAATTGATACAGCCTTTCAGGAAAGCAATGTTTATTATGTATCAAGAACTTAAAATGTCCATACAATTTGATTTAGTGTTTCCATTTTCTAGGACTTTACCTCAAGGAAATAATTAGAGATGTGGATGAAGATACATTTACTCATTCACTGTTCTCTAATTCATTTATCACACTCGTTTTCTCTCTTCATTCAACAAACAGTTATTGGACATTTTCTGGGGAAAAAAGCAGCAAGACAAATTCTGCTCTTGCAGGGAGTCACACAAGAAACCAGTCAATTTCAATTTGTAGGTACAGAAGAGGCAGGGCTCTTCTTGCAGACAGAGGGGATCACAGAGGTTCAAGCTGATACCTGACCCCAAGTATGTGTTAGTCAGATAATGGGCAGACAAGCATGGGGAGAACCTTCCAATCAGATGGTATAGTTCAGAGAAAGCAAGAGAGCAGCACACTGGAGGGGTGAATCAGAGCAGCAAAGGATGGCAGAGAAAAAAGACTAAAAGGAAAATATCATAGGTTACAGGAATGTGGGTCATTTTTGTTATGGTCTTTATATGTTTCTACATTGCCAAAATTTTCTACACTTTTCAGCAGGGGAAAAAATACATTTTAAAAGCCATTTATATCTACCAAAATAGAAAATAGTTATAATAGCACATGTAGATGACCCATAAAGAACGTCACCAAACAATTCTCACATCAAAGGACTATTGTCAGGAAGGAAAGAGCAATAGACATCAAAAGCTTTAACAAGTAAAATATACGTACATCTACACACACACACACACACATACACACATGAAGTATTTCTGCAATAGTGCTAGTCATTTCATACAAAAATTTTCTTTAGATCTTACTTAAAAATACAGTCATTTCTCATTATTTGTGACAGTTATATTCTATACAGTCATCGTGAACACTGAATTAGTAAACACTGAACCACTGCTCCTAGAGGAAACACACACACACACACACACACAATCTCGTATAGATTATAACCTTAAATCCTAAAAACAACACAGACTGATAGATTACATTTTCCTTTCTATTACCAAAAAAGCAAACAAGATTCAGAAGTGTTAAGTAACCTGCCTGAGAACCACACCACTGACAAGTGCCAGAAGTTGGGATTGAAACCTACTCCAAGTGGCTCCGGGGCTCCTTCTAGACTGCTCTGCTCTGCCCTGCTCCCCACTGCCTCCATCCTCTGGTCCTCTCGGGATGAAAGCTGAAACAAGGCAGAACCTCTCACTTTGTTGGGCCTTAACTGGGAATGTGGCTACTAGGTGACATAATTTTTTTGCTTCTCTGTACATGCCCATGAATAACCAGGGAAATGCCACAAGTATTGATTTCAAGATAATAAATAAATTATAGGAAGCGGGCAAATTCACAAATATGGAATCCACAAATTATGAGGATTGAGTACATACAGAAACACCCATATTATGGATCAGTTCATATCATTCTATGACATATACATAGAGAGTAAAGTTGCTATTTGCCTGAGTTACGTGTGGTACAGCACAAAGAGCTCTGTCTGCTTGGGGACTTCCATTTAGTAGACATTTTTTCTGAGAAAATCTATAACATTTTTGAACCCAAATTTCCTCCTCTGTACAATAAAAAAAAAAGATTACATAATCTCCAAATTTTCTTCTGACCTCAAGTCTATGGATTACTATGGTTTTTCCAGGTCTAATATTTTCTACTCTAAGGGTTTCATGAGCTTATATACATGTAATAAATTCAGTTATCTAACAATAATTCAGTAAGTTCCACCTCGCTTGTGTGGGCCAATTTTCTCAAAGGCATTAGAATCCACAAAAATCTTAGGCAGAAAGCAGGGAGTGAAAGATGAGAATTTCTAACTCATTTTACCCAAATTGATAAAGAAAGTGAAAATGGTGTTCACCAAATAATGACACCTTACTAGATTTGCACCCTTTTGGAAAAGAAAGCAAACATAGAAGTAAGCATAATCTAAACTGGATATATATTTTTATTCACGTTTTATTTGCACAAGCATAACAGGGAAAATCTCGCTAAATATTCAAGAACTGAAGATATTATCCCATTCTAATGAGTAAAACCTTGTTTAATTCGACATTTGTGTGACAGGGTCCATTGACATTTGTTCAAAAATAAGGTCAATTTTCTCTGAAGGCTCTCATGTCAAAAAAAATAAAAATAAAAAATAAATAAAACAAAAATAAGGTCAATTTTTAAGGGAAATAGGGACTTAAGAATATGTTCTATGGATGTGGCTAAATTTTTTAAAGCCCTAATTAACCTAGAGTTACCCTTTTGTGCCCAAACCAGTGGCTACTACCAGAAGTTAAAAGAATCTATAATGAGAGAAATAAACTAGAAAGATCCTTCCTATGCGTTTGATGGGCATTTCAGAACTTCAGTCTTTGTACACTCTCTGCTTTCACTAGAACTTAAAAAGTAAACTCAGTGTCTAAGAGTGAGGAAACAAAGAGGCACACACTTTTCCAGACTGCAGCAGAGGCAAACTAAGGATCCCTCTTCTTCATTGAATAGAAAAATATACTTGAGGTGAACAAATTAATAAAGGCTAAAAGCTAAAATAAAAAGTCCATGGGAAGGCAAAACCTAGATTATTGTAGAATGACCATTGGTAACATTTTTTATTACAAATTAACATTTAAGTTAAATTGATTAAAAAATGGAAAGATGAAAGAAAACTGAAAACACTGTTAGGGTGTGAAGTTCGTACGTGGGTGAGAAAGAATTCTCAGAGAGTGGTTAGGATATGCAGAAGTGAAAGTTTAGATCTCCGAGAAAGAAAGAAAGAAAGAAAAAGAGAGACACAGAGAGAGAGAGAGAGAGAGAGAGAGAAGGAGGGAGGGAGTGGCCACGGCCCACAGAGACAGGAGCAAAAATGCCCAGCAGTTGAGGAAAAGCAGCTGGTGTTTCAAAGAGTAAAGATGGCTTTTTTTTTTCCTCTGCTTTAGTGGACTGATAACAGGAACAGCTGTGGAGCAGAGGTGTTTGCTTTTTCTATATTTTTTTTCCTTTTCTCTGTGAAACCAGCTTATCTGAGTCCTTGAAATGTGTCTCTCACCGGAACTGAAGCAGAGAGTTGGAGCGGGGAGCTCGCACCCCTACGGTCCGCTTAGGGCTCTTCAAGGCTGAGAAAATGAAACTTTTCGAGATAAGGAGTTAGGTCATAGGTTGTTTTAATTAAACAAACGGTAGTTGCGCTGTGAGTTTATTTCTCTCACTTTCTGTTTGATAGTTCATTTTCCTCTGTTAGGTAGGTTATTAGTAAGGCCACCTTTCAAACATCAAATTATATTTTCAATAGATTATTTTAAATTTGAATAACAGTTACCATTTTCGTTGAGGACTTGATGTTTGCCAGACGCTCTATAAACATTATCTTTAATCCTCACATGAGCATTACTGGGTAAGAATTAGTAACTGAGTTCTATATGAGGACCCTGACACACAAACATGCCAAATAACTTCCCTAAGGCTACACACAACTAGTATTTTGAGAAGGTAATACTTTAACTCAGATCTGCGTGTATACAAAGTCCTCCTCATTCCATTGCACAATGGATACTGCCTCCTGAAAATAATACCTTGAAAGCCAAAATCAATAATTATTAAGTAAGAACTATTCTAAAAGAATTACCTGCTTTGCTGAAGAGATCAACATTTAATACAAAATTATATTTGTGAATTAGAAGTTAGCAAAATCCTTTGAACCTCTTTCAGTTCATTTTTTTCTTTTTTAAATATTCATTCATACTGTCAGTAGTTTCAACACTTAATTGACGGGAGGATTATGGAGTTCCTTGAGAATGTGAAAAAAGGATCCTGAGAAAATATGCACATACAAAAACTGCATTCCACTTCAAAGAGTCCATAGTACCTTGATGTCCATATACGTAACCCTCTAGAGTTCTGTGAACATCAGGTAAGGAACCCTAAGCTCTAGGTGCAATTACTGTCCTAGTTAGACAGATCAAACAGTTTTGAAATAATGCTGGTTGTTATATATCCAAGTTGAAACATGGGAAAAAGGTTAAAAAAATCAATAAATATTTGAAAGGTAATTACATAACAAAAAACCCATATGATTGGAGAAAGCAAACCTATAAGAGATAAGAGATCACTTTCTGAAATGCTAACAAAATACATTGTATCTGGCATCTGGATAACTAAACAGTTTTTTCATTTACTGGTATCCATAAAAGCCTAAATATGGAAATCCATAAACAATATTTAATCCAGGCACACCACCAAATATGCATAAAAACACTTTGTTGAAAAGATTAACATTTAATAAGAAATTATATTTGTAAATTAAAACGTAACAAAAATTTATAAACCTCTTTTAGTTTAAGGATTACTCTATTTTTTTATATTAACATACAGTGACAGTAACTTTAACTCCTAGGTGAAGGTAGGTTTTTGAACCCCTTTAAGAATCTGAAAAAAGAACCTCTGAAAAATACATGTATAACAATGCTACACATGACCTCAGAGAGTGAGGTCACACAGTGCCTTGATGTCTACCTACTTAACTTTTGAGAGTTCCCTGAACATGAGGTTATAAACACTTTTGAAAACTGCATATGACTTTATAAGTAAATGACATGCCAAATTATAAATCTGGTTATATCATTATCAATATTGAGTCCATCATAGATGATTCCAGTAAGTAGATAAAAGAGAATTAGTTGATACACCTAACACTAAATAGTTTTGTAAGTTCCAGAAACTAGTTTTCATGTCTTACAATACTACCTTCCCTGTTTCCACTATTTCCCCTCACTACTTATTTAGCTGACAGTGTTCTAATGTATGCCTCCTCCCAAAACTACCTACTTTTTTTTTCAGATACAACTCTACAAATTGATGATTGATAGGTAGAAAATAGCTTTGAACTGGCAAGTGGGCCCCCTATCTAACCAAATTCATTATCAATTCCAAATATCTGTTAGAGTAAAAGATCCAATTTAGTCAGCTATTTTTTTTAAATAAAGTTATAATCTAAATGAGAATGAGAATAAGCACATTCTAAAAATTTTAATCCACTGATTTTAAAAGGGAACATCACTCATTTCTTTGAACTTGAACAAATAACAAAGGTATATTGGAAATACTTTTTAAGCATATACTATATATTTTTAAAATCTCATTTAGTACTCAAAATTTTATGATATAGGTACTATTAACCTATTATCTATAAGATAGGTAACTTTTTTGTGTGTGAAACTAAAATGAGCTTCAGACTGTTCAAGCAATTTGCCAAAACTACACAGTATAAGTGAAGTTAGAATTTAAACCCAGGACAGCAAATGTCACCTCTCGATCTCTTCTCTTTACATAAAACATTCCTAGTTATTACAAATCCTGTGAGCCAATGTTTGGTGAGCAACTATGTGTCCAATACTTTTCTGGGCACTCTCTAATTTGATAAGAATGAAAGGAAAAGAAAAATAAATATAAGTCTGAAGACCATGCTAAAATACTTCAAACTAGACCAATCATCAGTCCAAATGCTACTTACAGTTACTCAACCAGCATAAATACAAAGTTACTGAAACTTGATATATGGAGATATTTGCATTCCTAATTGACTTTCTATACAGAGGTTTTATAAATTCCAATATTCTATTAACTAAGAAAACCTTATAGCCCTATCTATATGTGCACATAGGCATGTACACATAGGCATGCACACACAATAAGCTTTCTTGACAACCCACCTGGGCTTAGGTTATAATTCCTAAATCAATATCTGGAATTGAAATCCATACAGACCATGAGGCTGCAGGAATTGATGACTAAGATCTGTGTGTGTGCATGCGTATGTGTGTGTGTGTGTTTTGGTTTGTGTTTCCGTTGAGCCTAACATTTCACTATTAGCAATGAAATACAGGAGGGAAACATCCACTTGAGGCTTAATTCCTATTTCCAAGGGATTAGTGTTGCAAGTATCCCCTTCATCTTACAAAATATCATGCACACTTTGGGATATAGCATAAAGGAAATAGGAATCAAACATCATCTTAAGTCACAGACATGACTAGTAATTAATAAACACACATATTGCTTCTGTGTTTCCTCCTGGATTTGAAATTATTCCCCTCTTCTTTAGAAGGTATGCTCCAATTTTCCATCAATAACAAATACTTGATTTGTAGGTTCTCTAAATAGTCAAGAAGGAAAACAACAGTTGAGCAAAACCCAACAATTTCAAGTAGAAAATTGTTATTGGTAGCAGCAATTCATAGTTTAAAAAGTTGAACAAGATAAAATAGAAAGAAAGAGAAAGGTGGTCTATACCTATAGGCTGGACAGAGCCCAATAAACTTTGGATTCATAGATTCTTTCAGAGCAAACGTTATGCTACAGAAAATACATCTTATACCTTAAAAGAGCAATTTAAGTTAAGTATTTTTTGAGTGATGATCTCAATTTTCCAAAGGGACTGAGTCTATCAAAGAACGATATTTTCAAAGGTCTTTTTTTTTTTTTTTTTATTGCTGCTCAAATCTAATAAACATAGTGGTTTCTGGAAAGAATTCAGAAACGTTCCCCAACTCTTAATCTGTTTTCATAAAACACATGTTGGTTAAAGAAGTAAGGTAATTCTGGAAATTGTGCAGTAATTTCTTTGAAGATTATAAGTGAAGCACAGATGGTAATACACTGCCTTTACAGGATGTATTTTTATATGCAAAATGGTATCTTTGTGAACCCTGTACTGTATCATTTCTCTCTAACAATACATGAAACAGTGCTATAGTAGGGGCATGAGGAAAAAAAAACAGAAAAATCAAATAAAACCTTAGATAGAAAATTTTGCTTGAATGCATTAATAAAAATTTCATAATGATAAATTTTATTAATTGCATATTAATCCCAATTACTAATTGAGACCAGTCTGGATAAAATACCTGAGAATATGTTCATAACCCAATATTCTTTGCCACCTCAAATTTCCAATCTCCATCATTCACTCAACAATCATATACTCAGCTTCTACTAATTGCCACACACTATGCTGGGATACAAAGATGAATAAGAATATGACTCTATGTTCAAGAATTCTAAACAATATCTTTAATAAACTGAATAATGATTTAAAGGATAGCTTCCTTTGTATTAATTTATTTTCAATTGACAAATAATAATTGTGCATATTTACGGGGTTCAATGTGATGTTTCAATCTATTTTTCAATATACATTGTTGAAAGTGTCAATCAAGCTAATTAATATATCCAGCACCTCACCAACTTATTATTTTTTTGTGTGGTGAGGACATTCAAAATCTACTTTAGCAATTTTGAAATATGCAATACATTATTATTAACTGTAGTCACCACCATTTACTCCTAACAATATACTTGGTACCATTTTTCTTTAAAAATAGAGCAAAGTTAAAATAACTTAGTATCTGTGATTAAGGACAGTAAAATTATGATTTTAAATTAAAAATAAATTTCCAGTACATTTATTTATAGGAAAACATATTAATTTATACAAACTTGGAATTTCAACATTTTACTATTTCATAGTTACATTTTTTATCAGATTGGCTAACCTGTGACTTTGGCCAAAGGATTAGCTCCCACAAAGCTAAACACAAACATATTCCTGACACCCTACATGAATACTCAGGACTGAAAAAGTGACCCCCAAGAGTAATCAGACAAGGAGTTTGTTAAAGGCAACATAGTGGGCATGGGGTCTACCCCCACCAATGGCTGCTGTTAAAAGAAGAAAGAGCAGAGTGCTCTAAAGGAAGATGTGCCAATATCTAAAAGAAAAGCCCCGAAGAAACATTTCTCCCTAACTCAGGTGACTTCTGTGTAATAAGCAAGGAGATCTCCGAGACCTGAGAACAGTCCTTTGTGGGTATTGGAGAGTAAAAACCTGTATATTATGATTAACCATAGAGGTGACCTCCCTGCATATGGCCCACCCTAAAGTTCAGGATGAGTCACCAGAGGTTTAAGGACTTGCCGTTAGGGAGAACATATGGCAGCACTTCCTCCCTAAGGACGCAGCATGCTCTGCCAGATAGGGCCTTGATATAGTCAGGATGGAGGCTGCTTTTCAGCTACACTCTACCCGGGCTTATACACTGTAAGAATTGTGTAGTGGTTGCACAAGAGTGCTCTGGAGTTAGACTGTCTGGAATCGAGTCCCAGCTTTCACATTCATTAGTTACAAAACTTTAGTCAGCCAGGTTTCTGAACTTCTCTGTGACCTCAGTTTCCTCATCTGTAAAATGAGTATGGTAATAATACCATATACACCTCAGAGAGTTAAAAGTGGAATAAGGTAATATATGTAACATTTAGTACAGTGTCTGGCACATTTGCAAAGTGCTCAATAAGTGACTATTTCTCAAGGCAAAGGAGCCAAGTCTATGAAGACAACAGTGAGAGAAAGGAAAGTCAATGTAGCCAACATTACAATTCCACCACATACAAATGAATTCAGTAACCTCAGTTGTAAACAAAGCAAAAATCAAGGCCTGTCAAAAAGGGTTTGAAAAAAATAAAATGATGGGCAAATAAAGTAATAACATATCTAAAATTACACCTATGCCTGTTCTAAGTGATTAGGAGATAAAGAAAAAAATAAAAGATCACCATTAGGAAAACAGAAGAAAAAATGTTGCAAGGACATTTTGAGTACATTCAGTTAAAACTCATAATAGCCATAAAACAGTCCCCCCCACCCCATCCCCAAACACCCCATGTTAGGAAGAGTATAAGAAGGCACAACCATCTAAGCATCGAAGTGCAGACTGGGAGGTAGAAAATGTACTGCTTGTAATTGCCAAATTTACGTGTGGAACAAGAGATGAACCAGAGAATTACAGGCCAATAAACCTGAATTCAATTTAGAGGAAGAAATGGAAAACATGTGGAATTGCTCAGATAACAATCCTTGAGGAAATTCTATAACTGTGCTTCCCAAAGCAAGATCAATGGTTCAGCAGCATTAAAATCACATCGGGGAATGGGGGACATTTTTTAAAATGTAGATTCTGGAGTTCTATTCTGACCTCCCAAAATAGATCTTCTGGAGAAGGAGCCAAAGAATCATCATTTTAGACAACTTCTTTTGGGTAACTCATCTGCACATTTGAGTTTGAGACCCACAGCTCCATGGCATAGAAAACAAGCAACAGCAGGAGATGATGAACAAAAAAATTCAATACTAATAAATCTTTTCAACTCAGTGCTACTTATTCTGTGATTAGCTATATAATGCATATTACCTATATTGCTTCTTAAGTGATATCTTACTTATATCTTACTTACATATCTTACATATATATGTTACATGGTAAGAGCATGTTTGAGGGACCAAGTTGAATTTCAATACATGATTATAAGTAATTTTAAATTGAGCTGCTGAGTTTTTTTTTAATCATGGAAAAACTATAAATAAAATTGTCTTAGTTTATTTATAACATTATATTTATAGTTTATAACTTGGGTAGTACAAATCCAAAATTTTTCTTTGTGATCACACAGTAGAGAGAAAATAGGGCAGAGATAACCTTTCATGGGAGAAAAATTACAGTGGACAGAGGAATAAAGTTGAGGTTATTTGGTGAGAAACTCAGTCATGTTTACCTGTACTCTGCAACTACCCATGCATCTGTTCCCGATTTGAGGAAAATATATTGCAAACATATAAGTTCATTTTACCATGGCTTACCTCTTCTGTTCTGAAAGTGAATGTATAAACCCTTGCTTCACGCTTTTGTTTATCCACTGGTATCAATATGATGTTTAAATAAAAAGGGAAAAAAATTACAGCACTCAAACTTCAAATTCTTTAGTTAATGCTCACACAATAGCTCTTGATCCTCAATTTGGATTCCATCTGGATGTAGTAAGCTAAAGAAGGAAGAACCATGGGAGTTGAAATCCCATTTTCCATCATGCACTTCTGACGAAAGCACTACTACAGACATTTCTATAATACAAAACATAAAAGTGAATAATTCCACTTGCCAATTTTGAAGCTATCCAGATATTTACCAAAGCCTATTACCACCAAAGAACCTTGAATTGTCATTACTTCATCTAATGAGTCACTTTGAGGTGATTCATAATGATATTACTAGATGGTAAAGTATTCTGCAATGATAAGACTTGGAAAAAAATATTTAGTCAACTGTATCTCAGACAATAGATAACTTTTCTTATCTACAAAGTCATTCCTCTCTAATCTCCTAGAAATAAGTCTATAAAGGAGTCTATAAATGGTAGCTTATATTATAAATGTCAGAATTTGGAAGCATGTTGCCTTATTTTCTATACTAATTTCATGCTTACATCCTTTGTCTTTCCAGACTATATATACAGCAAAGACCTTAACATCTAATTTTTGTGTGTCCTAGATACTAAACACAAACTAGAATGCATATTTATATTACTCATGCTTATATTTCTCTCCTATAAAAGTAAATATATATATATATCTTCCATGTGGGGAAATGCCAAGAAACATTCACAATGAAAAGGTGAAATAAATGTAGACCACACGCAAGGATTATTTTGGAAAAGATGGCCAATATCTTTACACTATCAACTACTAGTATACAGAAAATTAAAAATTCATTCTATGAATTTTTAATTCATAGTTTCTATGAAACTATGATGGAAATCCTATTATACTCTATTCTTCTGTCTCCTAAATTGTAAACTTCAAACTTTCTATGTTAAAATATTAGCCAATAATTATTAGACCTAAATAGTGTACCGTAGTCCCCCCTTTACCTATAGGGAGGACGTATAGGAAAAAACATGGCATATACAGGGTTTGGTACTATTGTCAGTTTCAAGCATCCACTGGGGGTCTTGGAATGTATCCTCTGAGGATAAGGGGGGGCTACTATATTCACTCTCCCAAGCTTTCACTGTCAGAGAGAGAGAGAGAGAGAGAGAGAGAGAGGGAAACAGAGAAACAGAGAGCAAATAAGAAAATTACATACACCTTAGAATCCTCTAAGATTCAGGAAAGGCTGGGAATGAAGGGCTTGTTTTTTTAAAAGCCTGAAATTGAAGTGACTCTTCCACCAGCTAATGAAATGCCATCAGTTACAAGAATAAAAATGACCTCAAAGCAACAGTAGATGTGAAAAAACAAGAGGAATGACAAAGTTTACTATTTTCTATGCATGTGTTTAGAGGCAGGGAGAGACAGGAAGTTGAAAGACTAATGTGAGAGGAGGTATCACTTAATCTTTATTTTTGCCTCATATTAATGCATTAAAATTTAATAAATTATTTACTCTATCTTGCACAAAAACAGTATCATCCTTTATTTTAAAACTAGCTCTATGAAAGACTAGGATTACCTCTCACAGAGCTCCAACCAATAATTCTAGAACAAAAGACAAATATCCTTTATAGCAATGCTAATTCTTCTAGGGATAACATGCATGGGAAAACAAAGTGCTTTCTCAGCCTTCTCTTATTCCTCCAATATCCTTCCTTCTCATCTCCTCCTTCTCTGCCTCTCTCCATTTTATAACTGCAATAAGTATTACACATAAGACCTAAAAAGAAGAACCCCTGGAGTTTAGGTGACTGATCCTCTTCTTTGCTTTCTTAGAAGCAAGAAAACACAAATCTCCTTTTAATATCTCTCTGACTTATTTGCTACAAAGTTTAAAAATACGACGAAAATGCCAAGACGTACAAAAAACGGATACATTTCCTAAAGCTTTATTTCAATATATGCATGCATACATATGCTGTATTCTATATTTTTACTTTATGAAAATACAGATATATGCACAGATACGACATTATGTGTATATAGTTAGAAATGTGTTTAATTGTAACATTACAGATAAATTTAAACAAAGATGCTCTTATTTAATAGTGCCTAGAACTGAGATGACTGAATCACAGCTACAACATAAACATCTTCACTACTGAGGAAGAAAATAGATCTCCAATAAAGTTATTTGAGGCAAACTGAGTTTGTCAAAGTCTGAATATAGAAGACATGAGGTAATGTCCTAATATTCACTCTCCACCCTTTCGCCCCATTACAACTAGTCTTTAGGAAATACACTAATGAATTCATACTTCAATATTCAAATGGCTAAAACTTTTTATTGTTTCACAAGGTATTTTTGTCAACAGTGGGCAATAATCCAAATAATAAAGTAACATTTATCAGTCACATAACCCAGTGGTAATTTCTGAAATCTGACCATTGACACAATGACAGAATGTCCGTTTTTTTGACCCTAGCTCATTCGCTAGGGTGAGAAACATTCACAAGAACACTGGAGTCAGAAGTCCTGTTTTCTATTCTGTTTTCTGCTATGAACATTCTACGAAGCCTGTAGTAAAGTCATGTCCACAATCAGGTCCCCAGATACCTCATTTAAAAAATAATTGATCTACATTATCGTTAAGGTCCTAACATGGAAAATAATTAGGAGGTCAAAGAGCTACATTCTCAGCACTTTGCTGCCACATCATCAAATAAAGTCAGTCAAAGTTGTTGCTGGAGGAAAAACAAAGTTATTTATTTCTCACCTCTTGAGGAAAAATGTAGAGTATTATTGCTTAATAAATTATTTTGCAAGCCAACGTTAAGCCTCTTGGCTTTTTATTTTTCTCAGTCACACTAGCTCAGAACTCTGCCTTCTTTAGTCTAATGTCTGTCTTTTGTTATGTAAAGTAATCCGTGCACAGTCTTGTCCCTGCTGAACACTCCTTCTCCACGGACACTTCACTCTTGCACTCATGATAACTGACTCCACAGAGGTAACAACCCTGAAGCACAAAACACACCTTAATCCTAACTTGTCCAGAGATAGGAAGAGAAAATGACAAAAAAGGGAAAGGAGAAGAGAAAAATAGGAAAGCAATCGCACATATGTGTGTGTGGGAGGGATAGTTGGGAATGCAGACAGGGAAGGGGAAACGGATAAAAGGTAAGAGCAGAAAGAAAAAGAAAAAACAAATCATTTCACCTGTTGGACAGGATCGCTGAAATCCTGTCCAACATGCCTTCTCAGTTTTCTGAGAAAACTGCTACTCCGCCACTCTGACGATCTGACCGGAGTAGGACCTGCCATTTGTGGTCCCCACAAATTTCCTCCAGCTATAGGAAGAGGCAAGTGATCCAAACTGGGCTAATTATAAACCTTCTTTAGGACTTTTCCTAGTAGAGCTAGAAATATATGCATGAGGGTAGAGAGAAGTCATTTTCTCCCAAAAAGACGATAAAGAAAAAAAGGTTGCCAGCTGATAGAAGACCACACCAAATGGAGAAAGACAATCTGCAGCAAGAGGGAATGAAGCCAGTCAACAAAGAGAAGCAGAGATGAGGGTGAAAAAGAAAGTTCTGCAAAGATCTCCAGTTTAAGATATCTGCAACTGCCTCCGGCTTGCACAGCCCACCCTTCCCAATAATCTGTGAACCACACTAGTATTTGCTAATAAGCCTTCTATATTACTGAAGATAGTTTAAATTGGCTTTTCATAGAACCAAGAACCTTGAGTGAAAGTCTTGAAAAAAATGCCAAATTCCATCAAAAAACTGATTAATCTATCTACTTGTTTCATTCAAAAAAACAGTTTTTGTCCTCCCTCCATTTGGATAATCATGACAATACCCTGACAAGTAAGGCAGGGATCCAAAACATTTCTGTTAACATTAAAAAAAAAAAAACACATTAAAAACCAAGAAAGAAACAGAGAATGTTGAATAGAGAAATAGATAATATAATACCAAATTTCAATTCTTGTCCTGCTGGTCATGCTATGTCCTATCAACCTTAATTTTAAGGCAATATACAAACATTTTAGAATTAATTATCCTGGATAAAGTGACCAGGATTTTAATTATTTTTAAGGTTAATGATTGATAATTGAAAACAAATGGGTCTTCATTCAAACAAATGTCAGAATAAAGACAATTATGCCTAGTAACACAATAATTATTAACACTGCTCTGGAACAACTAGACAATGCAATTGTCCAAAAGCATGAATTAGAGACCAAAAAAAATAGAGGAAGCAAGATTAAGTTATGAGTGGTATGACCATACACCAGACTACTCAAGAGAATCTACAGAAAGATTATATGAAACAATATGATGATCTAACAAGGTGGCTATTTGAAAATCAATATATAAAAATCTACAAATAAAAGGTTCCCATTCTAAACAGCAACAAAAAAGTAAGACAATAACTTTATATTTGCAGAAAGCTGCAAAACACTACTGAAGTGAAAGATTTAAATAAATCAGTGGACAAAACTGTATTCAGAACCAAGCTGAAACATGTGTGAAAATTAGTTTATAATAAATGCAGCATTTAAATCATTGAAGATATCATAGACTGAATTACTGGTCCCAATTCTTCACTTCTCCCTGCATCCACACCCTTGCCATGGCCTCATCAGAGGTTAAGTATACATCCAATTACTTTGGGCCTTGCCATGTAACCAGCCTGCTTGAGACACATGAATATGGCCAAAAAGACCATGTGCTAGTTAGGATGCTCAGACTTAAGAGGCATTACATGTGGCTGCTTGCTCTCTAGTGCCTTTGCCATTACAAAGGAAACATGTTTCAGTTTGCCACTGGTTCCAGAAGCATGTCCGATATATGCAGTGGACCTGCCCCAGCCAAGCTATGTAAAGCAAAGGTGCCTGTGACCACCCAAGGATCCATGAGATCAAATGGCGTTTGTCTTAAACCACTGCATTTTGTAGTAGTTAGTTCTCAACAATTCACAATTGCAAAGATGTGGAATCAACCTAGGGCCCACCAATTCACAAGTGGATAATGAGAATGGGGTATATATATAAACCATGGAGTACTACTCAGCTATAAAATGAATGAAATAATGTCCTTTGCAGCAACTTGGATGGAACTGGAGACCATTATCCTAAGTGAAGTATCTCAGGAATGGAAAACCAAACACCACATGCACTCTCTAATCATTGGGAGCTAAACAATGGGCACAGACAGGCACAAAGAGACGTAAAGGACATTGGAAACCAAGAAGGAGGGAAAGTGAAGGAGGGTGAGGGATAAAAACTTACTTGTCAGGTACACTATTCTGGTGATGGACACACTAAAAGCCCCGACTTAAGCCTCATACAAGGTATCCATGTAACAAAAACATTTGCACCCCCTTAATATTTTGAAATTTAAAAAAATAATAATAATAATAAAAGAAAACCAGGTTTTTAAAAAAATGACTGGAACCCGCAACCCTTGGGCAGATGGCTGTCCTCAACAAATAATCTCACTATGTTTTGTCACTCCTAATATGACTCTAAAAATAGAAGCCTCATTTTTCCTGTTAAATGCAAAAGCGATTAATGGTTGTTTAATATTCAAAGACTACATTTCCTCTCCTTTTCTTAAGATGTAATCCAGATAGGCAGTACATGTATTAATGAAATACTGAAGGAAGTCTTGTGTTTTCCCTGTTTTTATCCTACCTATCACCAATATGGAAGTGTTGAGCAAAAGAAAATCCATCAAATTTTTAACTTTCTTGAGTCAATTCTTCATGGGTCTTCAATATTGTGCTTGTTAGAACACTAAACATGATCTAATTTTAATGTATTTCATTATTTCAAATAAGTTCAAATTATTATGTGATTATTCAGTTGTCAGGTTTTACATGCTAATGGATGCAGCACTTGACAGCATATCAACTTTTTTCCTTATCCATGTAGCTCAAAGAGGGATTGAAATGAGTTAAGCTTTCCAGTGAAATACAAGTAAAATTGTGTTTGCTCTTTTCTAAAAAACTGTCTTGGGGAAGTTACTGTTCAATAATGGTAATAACTACAACTGAAATCACTGAACTATTAGTAGAACAAAGTTATTTTCCTTTGACATTTTGCCTAGGTGTTCTGATACACACCCCTGAAAAAACTTACTAATTTGGTAATATTTTTAATGCCAAGCCAAAAGGTATTGATATAAATGTTCTATTGGTGAATGAAGACAGAAAATGCTATTTATACCAGAAACACTGATGTCACATGATGGAGATGACTAGAGAAATATCCAGAAGTCCAAGTGGCTCACTAGTTGACCATTAGACACTAAGATAAATATGACCTTTGATTATTAGAAGTTAATTATTTTTAATAAAGTAACCAAAGTAAATACAAGGTAAAAGCACCATATTGTCACCGAGTATGGGCTAAATGAATTAAGAGAAAAGACAACAATTGAAATAGATCAGAAAATATCAATTTCACTAGAAACTAACACCCATGAATAGGGATGATGAAATCCACTCATACGTTCGGTGCGTATGTACTGAGCTCTCTACTTTTTGCATGGCAGCGTCCAGTTCATGGAATATGGTGATGACCAAGACAGATATACTCTGGCTCAAATAAAGTTATAATTTACTGTGAGAGACAGATATGAATCTATCACACAAACACCTTATACAACATATTATTTGCACAGGCATTTAATTTACTCTAATATACCAAATTTAACCATATGTTCCAGGCAAGAAAAGAAAAATCATTTATTTCCATCCCCTAAATTTCTCTACTAGCAAATATGAATTTGGCCTGCATGTTTCCAGACAGGAAGACCAAAATTCAAAGGCACAAAGAAATGAAAGAAGTTGATACTTGGCTTCGTAGTATCCGTAGGCCAAGTCTTAGCAATTAATAAACCATTTAATATATTTTCAACAGCAATTTTAAGAGTAAGCCTATGTCTTACATATGTGTTACAGGAAATGAAGCAATTGATTAGAAGCAGCGAGTGAGGGGCAGGAAGCTGGGGGACTGGCACCCACTCTGGGCATGAACACCCACGTGGCAGGTCACACCAGCACAGGGATGGGCAGCACTGTCTGAGGGAGAGGGCAGATCAGAATGTTTGTCACTGTGCACAGCAAGATGGACTTGTTTGTGAGGACAGGTAAACAAATGAGAATACAGGATAGAGCTGAGAAGAGGGATGCACACTGGGGATAAAAACTAGCAGTTGCCTCCATATAGACATTTTAAGCCATAGGGATCCACTGCCCAAAGAAAGATTACAGAGTCATACATGGCCCAAAGCCAAAGCCAAATCCTGATCAACCCCATATTTTATAGTTAGGCATATTACTTCTACAGAATAGTGTTATAAAGTAGATTGCAACCTATTCTTTCCATCTCGATTTAGGCTACAGCATGCATGTAATTCAGCAGTTATCTTTATTAGGTTGGTTACCCATACTAAGAACTGGATTACATATTCAATATGCTATTTTTAACAGCTATATTGAGGTATAATTGCTATATAATAAGCAGCACATATTTAAAATGTACAATGTGATTAAGTTTTGACATACACATGAAACCATCACCACAATCAGGGAAATTAACACATCCATCATCATCAAAAGTCTTCTCTGGCCTCTTTGTAATAATTCCCTCCCTGCCCTCCCACTCTCCTCCCCTAGTCCACAGGCAATCACTGATCTTCTTTCTGTTGCCATAGATCAGTGTCCATTCTCTACAATTTTATGTAAATGGAATCACACAGCATATACTCCTTTTGTCTGGCTTTGTTCATCAACATAATTATTTTGGGATTCATTTATGTTTTACCACATATCAATAGTTCATTCTTTTTCATTACTAAGTAGTATTCCATTGTACGGATGTATCAGACTTTGTTATCTGTGCACATGTTGATGTTGATGGACGGGGGCTGTCTCCAGTTTTTGGACTTCCTTTAACATTTCATGCAGTGCTGGTGTGCTAGTGAGAAATCTTTCAGCTTTTTATGTGTCTGAAAAATGGTTTATTTTGCCTTCATATTTGAAAGATATTTTTGTTGAGTGTAGAACTCTAAGTCGAGAGGGTTTTTTTTCTTTCCGTATTTTAAGATGTTTCTCTACTGTCTTCTCCTTGTGTTATATCTGACAAGAAATTTATAATACTTTCTTTCTTCCTCTATATGTAAGGTGTCTATTTTTCTCTGCCTGCTTTTAAGATTTTTCTCTTTATCATTCATTTGAGCAATCTGACTATGATGTGCCTTCATCTAGTTTTCTTCATGTTTTTTGTGCATGGGACTCATCAAGCTTCTTGGATCTGTAAGTTTATATATTTTCTATCGAACTAGGAAAAGCATTGTTCTTTCTATCTCCTCCTCCCTTAAAAGACTCAAATTACATGTATATTAGGCCACTTACAGTTGTCCCATATCTCACTGATATTCTGCTCATTTTAAAATTCTCTTTTCCCTTTGTGTTTCACTGTGGATTACTCCTATTGCTGTGACCTAAAGTTTACTATTTTTTTCTTCAGTAATGTCTAATCTGTCAGTTTCAAGTTTTTCATCTCACATATTGTAGTTATGATCCCTATAAGTTCAATTTGAATCTTTTTTTTTAGTATCTTTTGGACATAAGGAATACTGTTATAATAACTGCTTTAATGCCCTTTTCTGCTAATTCTAACATCTGTGTTATTTTTTAATCAAGTTAAATATATTGAATTTTCTCCTCATTACGGGTAGTGTTTTTCTGTTTCTTTATATTCTTGATAATTCCTTATTGGATGCTAGACATTATGAGTTTTACCTTGTGGGGTGCTTGGTATTTTTGTATTCCAATAAATACTACTAAGCTTTGTCGTGGAAAGCAGTTAAGTCACTTAGAAACAGTTTGATCCTTGCAGGTCTTCCTGTTAAGATATGTTAATCAGAACCAGAGCAGTGTTTAGTCCAGAGCTAATTATTTCCCACAACTGAAGCAATGCACTTCTGAGTACTCTACCCAATGCCCTGTGACATATCAGGTTTTAGGGAATGGGCACTACCTCAAGCCCCTCATGAGCACCGGGCATGCTTCCATCTGAGCTTTTGGTTGATTCTTTCCCTGGCCCCCAGTAGTTACCTCACAGAATGGCACAGATCAGCTCTCAACTGCACACTCAAGGGGAACCCTCTGCAGATATCTGGTGTTTTCACTCTTTGCAGATCTCTCCTCTCCAGTTTTCTGGCCTGTGAACACTAGCCACTTTGGTCTCCCCATATGCCAGCTCCACACCTTAACTCAGGGAGTCTGTCTGGCTCAACCTGGGTTCCACCTTCCTGGTGCTATGGCTGGAAACCTTCTCAGTAAGCTGAGATAATCACAGGGCTCACCTCTTTTGTTTCCCATTGCTCAGGGATGACTCCTTCATTACCTGATGTCCAGTAACTTGAAAATCACTGTTTCAAATATTTCGTCTTTTTTTTTTTTTGGTTATTTCAGAGTGTCAGGGAGTAAGTCAGGAGCCTGTTGCTTCATCTTTGTCCAATATTTCTCAACTCTTTAATCTTACAACAATCCTTAAGTTGAATACTCTCATCTCTATTTTACATATGAAGAAATTGGGGCACGCAGTCAATCACATGGTTTACCAAAGACTACAGAGCTTGTGTGTGACATAGCTAAGATTTTTAAGTATTGCTTTCAAAGCTTTTGCACATGGCCATTGTGATATATAGTACACACATACCTCCTTTTATTGTGCTTCACTTTATTGTGCTTCATAGATAATGCTTTTTTTTTTTTCATAAATTAAAGGTTTGTGGCAACCCTATTGTCAAGCAAGTCGAATGGTGCCATTTTCCCAACAGTATGTGCTCATTTTGTGTCTCCATGTCACATTTTGGTAATTCTCTCTTTTTCCTTATTGTTATATCTGTTATGTTGATCTGTGATCAGTGATTTTTTTTTCCCATTTACTGAATTTATTTGACTACAGTATGCTTTTGTTTGAGAAACATCTTGCAAAACTAGTTTATGCAGAACATATCATGAGATACGTGGTAGAACAGTGATTCAAAAAATTTACCTAGGATTAAAAAATACAGATTCCCAAACCTCACTCTTAGCGATCAGTGATGTTTGACGTTGTTACTGAAATTGTTTTGGGGTGCCATGAACCATGCCCATATAAGAAGGCAAAGTAAATTGATAAATGCTGTTTGTTCGTTCTGACTGCTCCACTGACTGGCCATTCCCCTGTCTCTCTCCCACTCCTTGGGCCTCCCTATTCCCTGAGACTCAAAGATAATGAAATTAGGCCACTTAATAATGGGCCTCCAAGTGTTCAAGTGAAAGGAAGAGTTGCACATCTCTCACTTTAAATCAAAAGCTAGAAATTCTTCTTAGAGAGGAAGGTGTGTCGAAAGACAAGATAGGCAGAAAGCTAGGCCTCTTGCATGATTACAGTTAGCCAAGCTGTAAATGCAAAGGAAAAGTTCTTGAAGGAACTTAAACGTGCTACTCCAGTGGACATATGAATAATAAGAAAGTAGAACAGCTTTACTGCTGATATGGAGAAAGTCTGAGTGGTCTAGACAGAAAATCAAATAAGCCACGACATTCCCTTAAACCAATCCTAATCCAGACCAAGGCCCTAACTCTCTCAATTCTATGAAGGCTGGGAGAGGTGAGGAAGCTGCAGAAGAAGTTTGAAGCTAGCAGGGGTTGGTTCATGAGGTTTTAGAAAGGAAGCCATCTCCATAACATAAAAATAAAAGGTGAAGCAGCAAGTGCTATGTAGAAGCTGCAGCAAATTATTTAGAAGATCTAGCTAAGATAATTGATGAAGGTGGCTACACTAAACAATATATTTTCAATTGAGACAAAATAGCCTTCTATGGGAAGAAGATGTCATCTAGGACTTTCATAGCTAGAGAGGATAAGTCAAGACCCAGCTTCAAAAATTCAAAGGACAGGATGACTCTCTTGTTAGGAGCTAATGCACCTGGTGACTTTAAGTTGAAGCCAATGCTCACTTACCATTCCGAAAATCCTAGGGCTCTTAAGAATTATGCTAGGTCTACTCTGCCTGTGCTCTAGAAATGTAACCGCAAAGCCTGGATGACAGCACATCTGTTTACAGCATGGTTTAATGAATATGTTAAGCCCATGATTGAGACCTACTGTTCAGAAAAAAAAGATTCCTTTCAAAACATTTCTGTTCCTTGACAATGCACCTGGTCCCCCAAGAGCTCTGATGGAGTTGTACAAGGAGATGAATGTTGTTTTCAAGACTGCTAACACAACTTCCATTCTGCAGCCCATGGATCAAGGAGTAATTTTGACTTTCAAGTCTCACTATTTAAGAAATACATTTCATAAGGCTAGAGGTGCCATAGATAGTGATTCCTCTGATGAATGTGGGCAAAGTAAATTGAAAATCTTCTGGAAAGGATTCACCATTCTAGATGCCATTAAGAACATTCATGATTCATGGGAGAAGGTCAAAATATCCACATTAACAAGAGTGTGGAAGAAGTTGATTCCAACCCTCATGCATGACTTTGAGGGGTTTGAGACTTTAGTGGAGGAAGGAACTGCAGATGTGGTGGAAACAGCAAGAAACGAAAATTAGAAGTAGAGCCTGAACATATGACCGAACAGCTGCAATCCCATGATAAAATTCTCACTTGTATTTATTTGGTTAGGAATCTAGGCTCTTCAGCTAGCCTGCCTGCTTTGATTCTAGGCTGCTCCACTTCAGCACTTCATAGCAATGTAGTATTGGCAAGATCTTTAACCTCTCTATGCCTCAGACTCCTCATTTGTGAGAGAAATAGTGCTAACTCACAAGATTATAATGAGAATTAAAATGTGTTACTATAAAGGAAACAATTAGAACACTATTAGGCACATAGCAAGTGTTCAACCAATGTTAAATAATATTGTTTTTATTATCATTAAAATAAGGTGTTCAAATAAATTCCAGGTATTTCAATTTTACTGGTTATTTGGATTTTTATCTAATTTGAATATAATATCAGAAAGTAGTTGTAACTATTAATATATTCCTGGTCATCAGAGGGAACACAGGATCTGAGATACCACCCTATTCTGACTTACAAAGGACACTGCTCAGCATTGTCTCAATGCTATCATTACAAAACCTGTGCTACAGACAAGCAATAAGGATCACACATCCATTACATAAATGGCCAAAACAAGGCAAAGATTACTTAAGTAATTTGCTTGAGTCACCCATGGAGTAAACCACTTCACTCAACCCCTCATACATGAGCAAAACGGTAAGTTGTAAGAGTAGAGTCGCTGTAATAAAAGAAACACCCAAACCTCCAAAAAGGATTTTATCCTTAACTGTCAGTGCTCTTAATTTTTTGTAAGTTTGTTCTCAATTTCATACAGATCACTGAGTATACATTTGTTTTTATAAGCCATTTGAATCTATTCTACTTTATTTATGATGAAAGAGGGGAGAGGTGTTCCTATAAAATTCTTCTCAACTTCTAAGCCTGGGATCCTGCAATAAAACTAAGATATGACATCCCTAAGATCCCAACTAGAAGAAACAAGTAGGACAATGAGAAGGAATGACTTGGCAATTGTTTAGAGTAAAGAAGGAATGAATGCACAGGCATTAGAAATCTGAAACAAATGAAAATATGTAATCACTATAAACAAAGAGAAACTACTTACACATGATAGGAATTCAACTGTGAAACATTCCCATGGACAAATGCCTCCACTGACATCACTCAGGTCTGACTGCATCAGCCACATGCCTGCATCCCATTGACATCACATCAGGTTCATGCAATTTGAGGACATGAAATGAAGTTTATAAAAGTATCCAGCTTCCCCTAAAAAAGGGCAGCTTACTCCCCCTTAAGTGTGATTAAAACAAATACTGTAAAATTCCATTTCAGTGAATAGTCTATTTGATCATCTGAATACATCACTGTAAGAACTATCTCTCCTGAGAACATCTGTCTGTGGGGCCGTGGCTTACTTCAATTACCCATATCTCACTTAACTGACTAGATTTAAAAACTTTTAAAAAATCTGAATGATGCTTGTGAGTAGGTTATAATATCTTAATTAAATGCTGGCATGCCCTAATGCCTGTTTATCCTCCTCCCTCTACCAGATGTCACGTAATAACATGGTAAACTGAAAACATTTCTGAGGTTCCTATATAGAGAAACCAAATGGTTTCACACTTTTGTGGGTCACTTCTTACATATATTTTAAAAGAAGAATAGGTAAAAACTGCATTTTAAAATCTGCTTTCCTTGAAAAAGTATTTATTCAATAGGTCCTATGGCAAATATGAGAAAACAAAATAACTTTAGTCTTATGAGCTTTTAAAATCGGATTTTTGCTACACATTATCTAAAAGGCATTATCAAATTAAATTTTTCCCTCCTCTAATCTATAAAACCATAATTATTTCATAAACTCATCCCAATTAGTTAAAATGGGAGCACCAAAAGCAGCTACAGTTACTATAAGGTATAGTTTCTGACCTAGTCCACACTTAAAAACAAGAGAAATGTATAACAGTCCTACATTATAACATTCTTTGTCACGCTGTCATGCCCAGGACTATTTTCCCCCAGAAAAGTGCTAATTTCCTTCTTAGTTCATCAAATATGTAATCACTGGTACCAAGTGGCTCTCAGTAAACCCAGCCTAAATCTTAAAGCATGAAGTATATGTTCATTAATTTCTCCAAGCTCTCTGTGATAGGCTATGATTCATTTTAAGATATCTATCTGATTGCACCTAGTGTCTGTCCTTGATTTTAAACCAAGTTCTTCCAAGCCATTGGAGTCTTTAAACAGCTCAATAGCTCCCTCTAGCCTCTCTTTATATACTACACCCAGAGGTCACATTTATTCAAAGGTGAGGGGCTACAGTGGGACTACTCTTATTCTCTTGGCTAAGCTTCTGTTATGTGGCTCATCAAGCTATTCCACTGACCCAAACCTAAGGATGCACAATGCCAAACAGTAGTGGTGAAATACCAAGCAAATAATATCCATTCAGAGTGCTAAATTACAGGAAGCAACAATCAAATATGGTTTCATGAATAACCTCAAAATCTATAAATAACTTTCCCAAGAAAAAGGAAAAGAAGGCAAAAGAAAATCTGAGTGTCACATATATTATTACTTAGTATTTTATCTTTTTAGCCTGGAATTTTTAACAAAAAATTCACATAAGCTTCGTATTTTATGAAACAAATGCAATCTGATTTTTCACATTCAAAATCAAATGTGTGGTAAAGAACAAAAAACCCTCAAGGAGCCATGTTCCAAAATTATTTTCCAAAATGAGCAAATGGAACATAAAGCATAAGCACTTCATTTCACTCCAAAATATGGGTATGTTTGTATAAATATACAGAGAGATAGATAGATTCAAATTTTGAGACCCTCTCCCCAAAAATTCTCAGCTAAAACTCAGATTTTGAGTTTTATTTCAATTTTATTTATTTCAATTTGCCTATTTTTGATTGAATTACTACATGTAGATGATATATATTTTTCAAAATAACATTAAGCCATGTTTTTAAAATTAAATTTTTAAAGTTTGCTACCTTGGCCAAAAATTGATTTTAAAATTACATATTATTTGCTGTCAGTATTTTTACTACTCAGCAGAGGGCTATAATTATTTCCAGAGTGGAACATCCTTTGTCACTACAGATGATAATCCAAATTAAAGCTTACATTCTGTATTGCCTTATGATATTAATTCCAGAAAAAAAAATCTGAACTATCTACCTTTGTGATTTAGTTGCTGCCAAAGTTACAGGATAAATATGTACATTCCCTACCACCACCCTTTGGCTATGTAAAGTAAAGTTTGGAGGCTAACTACTATAAAATTTCAAATTTGGAAAGGCCTTAGTGACAGGTTAGTTCAAGTCTCATTTTTGCAGATACAGGCATTGAAGAAATTATTTGTCCAAGTTCAAAGTTGTGTTAGTGAAAGACCCAGAGTTCAAGCCCACATTCGACTTCCATCCCAGTGCTCCATCACACTATACTGCTATCTATCTTGCCATTCCCAATGTCATATGGACACAATTTTTGTTTTTTTCTAAGTGACTTTGTCATTGTACAAAACACTTTAATCTGTTTTTCTGCCCATTCTGATCTCTCCCCAATAAATTTTTTTACAAAAACACTTTTATGTTCTGAATTTGGGGTATAATATAGAGCTCGCCTAAGTCATATACTGAATCCTACCCATACTGTGGAAAAGAAGTACTTGGGGGCTTAAGCCAATAAAAATAAACAAGCCTATTGAATTATAAAGGCCTATTTATTTTCCATGGTATTAGAAAAGATGAACAGATTTCAGTGAACTCAGTCTTGTAAAAGAAGGTGTGAGCTGAACTTGACATTCTATGATAGTAACAGATGACAAGACAAAATGTGAAAATCACATTCTTCAACTAAACTGTCTAAGAAAAACCCACGGGAAGAAAATGTACTGATGTTAGCTTGGTTGATTTTCAGTACATTTGTTAAAAATGAAAAAAGTATTTAAATAAAATCTTCCTAGACCAGCTACTATGCCCTAACCTGATAGACTTCTATGTTACTAGATGCTATCATGCCAATTATCTCTGTATCAACCTTTATTTTCTATTAGTAATAATGAACTCTACAAAATATTGAGTGTTTAACCACACCCAGGCATGTTTCAAGCTATTATATATATATATGGTATATACATACATATATATACACATGTGATACACACACATTCACTTAATCATCACACAACCCTATAAGGCAGGTACTATCAGTATCCTCATTCTACAGATATGTAAATTAAAGCTCACAGAGATTAATAACTTGCCTATTACTGTACAACTTGCAAGCAAAATGGGTGGAACTAGAACCAGGCAGCCTAGTTCCAGAATATTTGCTCTTAATTACTATATTCCTCCACAATAAAAAAATGAATTGATGGATGTAATTACATTCACAGATATTTAAAATAAATTGTGATGGAAAGCAACATGAAAAATAACTTTCTCCATTTCAAATATACATATTGAAAGGTGGAAAAGTTCCTGAAAGAGAGTAAAGAAATAAATCTTTCTCTTCCAACACTGAATAAATGTAACTCATTGAATCAAACATTTGATTTTTTTTTTGTTGTTGTTGTCCTGAAATAATTCCAATTAGTCATCTGCCAAATATTCTGAACAGGTACGTTTTGAGTAACTGGAGTAGGCCAATCAGTGAAATAAATTTACATAAAATATTGATTAATCCAACTTCAGATAAAAGAATTATACCACTGAACAAGTACATTAAAATTTTCTTATGTTAATAACCCTGATTAGCATGAATAAGAAAAAGTAGAAATTTTAGATCTGTCACTTTTAACCTGACTCCAGAAATAGGAAAGTTGTTATTGAACCCAACTGTATCCTTAATTGATAAGGGAGGAAAGACTGGATGAGAAAGCCCAGCTGTGTAGGGAGGGATGAACTTGAACTGTTGTTCTTTATGGATTTCTCAAGGGGATAGTAGGAGAAAACACACCTCACTGGCATATGCTCACCTAAAAGATTTTCGCGAATAACCCTAGATCTGAGCAAAACCTGCCCAGGCAACTCTGAACAGAGAAAGGCATACTCAAACTGAGATATGTAGGAGAAGGTGGGGAACTTTAGGACCATTGAGCCTTCTGGTCTCCTTAGTCAAAGTTTTTAGCCTTTATGAGCATTCTGGATGTCCAGCGTATTTGAGATGTCTTGTTAAGCCTGCAATCTTGCAATAGATAAAAGTCTTTATGAATCAGTCACACAGCCCCTGTTGCTGGACAGTTATAAACTGCTACAGTGGAGAATTACAGAATATAGTCAGAAGAGTTCCTTAACTCAAGGAGGCATGATGTCACCATCCTTCCATAAGCAAATTCAATAATGCACCTTGATTATTTAAGCAAGTAGAGAAGAAGAGATAAGAAAATAAGTGTCCCAAGATGACATTTTAAAATCTGCACAACATAATTTTTTATCTCTGAAATGTCTCATGACCAATTATTATTGCCAAGTTTATATGCAATATAAAACTACCCAAAGCAAACTCTGAACTTTTAGATATTTTCAAGTAAACCTGACAAAGGTAAATAAATTCTAAATCAGTTAAGTAAACATATTGCAAAAAAAATTTAGGAAATAGTTATATTCACAATTCATAATATTTGTTACCAAATATCTCATTTAAATCTAGAATCTCTCTTCTTTCTTTAATTAGGAACAACAAAATAAATGTTTGCTTTATCAAGATTTTTTCTGTCACAGAATAATCATCTTCTTATGCTTTGATATTGCCTCATTTAGAGATTTACATGTTTTTATTTTATCATTACAATGGCTTTTAAAAATTTTCCTCACTGGAAATGTGTGCTATTATTTAAAAATCAATAAAGAATATGTTGTTCATATATGTAACCTTTGACAAACTACCAAAGTTGATGATGAGAGTTATTACTATCACAAACCATACTCTACCTCAAATTTCATAACAAAAATGCTTGCAGCATCTCTCCCTCCCCCAAATAATCTATAGGATTATGAAAATCCCTACTAACAAGATAACTATTTTAGGGACAAAATGATATTTAAGACAGTAGAGATTAAATCATAATTCTTTGTTAATAATTTAGCTTCTTCTGACCAATGAACACCTTTGATTCAGACTGCTGTCCAATGACTGTGGTTTTTGACTTTTAGTTAATATTAGTGATGTTCCTTTGCATCATTACACACTGAATGACCCACTCAAAACACAAACGTCTCTATCTAAGTAAGTATATAATGAAAACTTAACATTAAAAGTGTTCCACCTGAAATTTAAGTAGAAAAACGATCTCTTTCATAGTATTACTCCTGGTAGTGAGAGTCTGAATCTTTCTTAGCTATAAAAGATATGCCATTTTGCTTCTTAAAATACAAGACAAAACAAACAAACAAAACCAAATGCACTCTTTCTCTATAACAGGATTTCATCAGCATGTTAAAAAATATTTCTCACATTGATAGTTGACAATTCTGAATGTTTATGCTCTTAAAAATCAGACAGGAAAGAGTTAACATGAATACCTCTATCCACCCCCCCCCAGAAAAATATAGCATTTTAACCTTAAATCATAGAGATGAAAAGTATGAGGGTACCACAAATTGTCAAATTCAGTGATGAATAAAGCCTTGTAATCTTAATTGTCAGCATAAAAAGCATCTCTCTGAAGCTTTGTTCCAACTATAATAACTTGGTGTGCTTACTAGAAAAAAAATTTTATGATCATATGAGCTTCATGCATGATTGATGCCATTGCTGTTTATTTTAAGACTGTCCTTGAGAATCAATCAAATAAAACATTCCCAGTGTGTATGTTCTGCAACCAGAATGAGGAACACAATATAAGTGCCTCTTCTGGAGAGGAAGTGATGGACTATTCTTCCCATTAGTGTTTCCTACCAAAAAGAAACATCTAATAAAAGTGAATCAGGTAGAAATTCATGTCAGAAAACATCCTGTCATTCTGTTCTCTGCAATATTTTGATTTGACTAGCAGCTACTCTTATAATTTAAAAAAAATAAAGGTTATCATTACACGTAAAGAAGCTTGTAAATGCAGGCAAGGAAGTGCTCAAGAGCTTTAAAAAAGAAAACTATTTGGGAATAATCCAAACTATAGCATATAATCTACTCTAAATAATTAGAAAACTCTCTTTGTATCAAGTAAGCTTTCTAAGGTCTCAGATGGCACATGACTTTATCATACTTAAATCTATGTAATAAATATGGATAGAATAACTTAAATACTCTAAAAATGGGAAAAATAACTCTTTTCTCCATGAACCATTGTTTCACACATATCTTAACGAAGAAAGAGGTCAATGGAGTTCAAAATTAAATCAGTTTTTTTTAGTAAAATCATAATCTTTTCTTGCATAATAATACATGACTGAACTGACTGAGGGATTCCAATATAAAGAAGTAACAGTCTCACTTATGTTTAGTCTCACAAAAGAAACCAAATAATTATCAAAACACTCATGTTATCTCAATCTCTCAAAGCAAATCTAAGACTCTCCCAAAGCAGGTGGACTTCAGTCCAGGCTCGCCCTCCCTTCCCATAGTGAGCAAGACACAACCTAGCACTTATTCGACCACCTCCCCCACCCACCCCACCTCAGCACCATCACCACTACCAGCAATCTGAAGCAATAGGCCCTTCTGTTTATAACATTGTAAATAACAGCTTGCCCCTTTCGTTGCTCCAGCCCATGAACTGATTATTTCTTCATTTCAACATTAAATTATCTCTTGATTTAAATGTTATGTACAAAAATCCATCTGTGGCATGGAATTCCAAAAGTTCAAATTTGCAACCAAGAAAAGTCTAGACTTTTAGCCCCATCTCTCTTTTTATTCAGAAAAACAAGGTGGTATATTTCAAAGGGTTAAACCATTTTGGTTTTCACATTGGGGTTTTGTGTAATTTATTCATACTTAACATCTGTAAACTTTAACTCTTTGGATGATGATAACGGTTCTTAGTTTTTCAAATACTTTGTTTCTGTACCAACCGTCACTTATTACATGGAGTCCTAAGAACAGCTTATATAAACACAGTTATATTCAGAATATGCCTTCACACATGGCATTTATTATGCACACTTTGTATATAAATTGGTTACATGAAGCATGTTCAAATTCTGTGCAACAGGTCCTGCTATTGTGTAAACATACACTCCCAACAAAATGACAGCAAGCTTTATAATATTAACAATATTAGAAAAATCACATTATTCCTTGGAGAATTAATCCTAATTCTTTTGAGATGTCAGAAGACATCAGACCTAATCAAAAGGAGTATATTTTACTAAAACTCTCTTACTGTCTTTGTATTCCACCGTGTACATGATAAACTTGTGTTACAGCCCAGGTGTATACACTCTTCCATTGATTTATTGCACATTACTGGCTTTAGGGCTGAGTTGATGACAGGAAGAGTACTTTGGCAGAGGTCTGACAAGTCCTTATCCTTAAGTTCCCTCTTGCTTTGTGCTGTCTGTTCTCAAAGCTATCAAAGTAAAGCAAATGACAGTCTGGAACCTCTCCGTTTTGTCATGAGAGTGTGAAATCAAATTAAAAACACACCTCAGAACTATTACATTGTGCCACGTTTATTTTCAACTGGCGGGGGGAGGGGGAGCGAAGACACTTAAAAAGAGATGGATTTTATGTCCTCTGTGTAGCCAGATCTATTTACAGTGTATTAAGTTATGTCTAAATGAGAAAAAGACTCTGTCTACTCAAATGTTTTATCACAAAGTAATGTTATTAAACATATCAAGTATTCCCACGCTCTCCTCTAGATTCTTTGATTTTAACCTCCTTTGTTAGGCACCAAACACGGGGAGAAAGATTTCAGGAACAATACCAAGGCAGTACATGATGCCAAGCAATTAATTCTGCCTTTCTCGAGCTGTTTATCCATCCTAAACTCAAGCTGCCTTGTTTAGCTACACGTTTGCTATATGTAGGACTTCTCTTCGGTGAAAAGCACGGACCGGCTACAATAGTGTCTTGAGCGCGCAGCATCGTGCTTTGTGCTGCCGGGGATAACGGATTCTCGGTCTCACGCGCATCCATCACCTAAGACACAGGGAAACTCAACAAGGGTCTTGGCATCTAGAAGGGAAACAATGTGCTGAGACCCAGGCTGCTGTGAGCTACAAGGACCCGAGGAGTGAACAAAATATTTCAGGGAGCAGCCCAGGCAACGGGGGAGGAAGAAAGCCCTGGTACTCTTACCTCCACATTGAAATACTGCTCCGTTCCGCAGACTGTAGCACATAAAATCCAAAGCAAGGTTTGCAAGAAAAACACCCCTGAATGATGCACGAAATCCAACCGTCTTCCAGTGCTGAATGTGAGTAAGATCATAGTGAACTGTGCTTCAATGGATGGACAAGCTCCCCTTCGTTTTCTCCCTCTCTCCCTCTCCCTCCCTCCCTCGTTTCCTTTCAAAAAAAAGTCCTCCGGGTGGGTAGGATGCCTGCAGGTTCACCCACAGCCGGGCAAGGGGAGGAGACGGGGGCCCCGCGCTCGGCAGCCCCCGAGAAGCAGCGGCGGAGGAAGGGTCAGCAGCAGCTCCCGTTCACCATCCTCCGGGGCCCGTCACCGGGAACGTGGCGCCCAAGTTCACCGGCGGTTCCGGCTCAAAGCGCCGAGTCGCAGCCGCAGCAGCAGCCGCCGCCGCCGCCGCCGCCGCCTCCAGCCCGTGCGTCCTCCTGCTCTACTGCCTACTCCTCCTCCGCCGCCGCCGCCCCCAGCTTCTGCGGGAAGGGCCTCCGCCGCTCCTCGCTCTCTCGCCTCTGCTTCTCCTTCCCCCTTCTCCTCGCTCCCCTCCAGAATGTTCATCCGTAATCTACATAACTCCTCCTTCCCGGGGTCTGCCTGGCTCTTGGGGCCCTCACCGCGCGCGCAGGGGCACGCGTGCGCGCACACACATACACACACACACACACACACACACACACACACACACACCCCGACACACACGCGCGCGCGCTTCTTAAAGGAGACGGCTCATAAAGGCTTCCCTGCTACGGTAGGGCGCACTGGAGGTAACCAACCCGCGAGAAGGGCACTGGCTTGAGAAGAGCTCCTAACAATGTCACCCACCCCTCATCCCCGAGTCAGGCACCCAGGAACCTGGGTGGCTCCTTCCCTTCCTCTCGTCCACCTCGCCGCCTGGCATCTAGAAACAAGTGCGCCCCTCCCCAGCAGGGGGCTGGGTGGGGCTCAGGCTTTGGACCCTGGTGGGGCCCGGGGAATGGCCCAGGCCTAGTCCTGGAGAGCCGTCGGCATTCTCAAGGGAGTGGCACTGGAAGATCGGGGGCTCTGGGAGTCGGAGGAGTTCCTGGTCACTGTGTGCTGCTTGGTGGCTCGGGTTGGTTGCTAGGGCTGACCAAGTTTGGGAAGCCTGAGATGGAAAGTCCCAAGAGTCCAAAACTTTGTTGAGGTCCGCCGAGCCTGTGGCCTGGTGTCTCCCTGAATCTCCTATACCATTGCTACCCTCCGACTTCCAGGCTTGGGAAGTAGGCATGGGTTTTTGGTGGGGGACTAGTCGAATACAGAAGCGGGATGAAAATGCTCACTTTCCAAGTGAACAGTGAATGCGCGTACACACTGGGATCCAGGAGAGGTGATCCTGGGTGTTAAACAAAACATTTGACCAAAGGGATGGGGGCTCTGGAAAGAAACTAGCTGCGGGAGCGAGGGGAAGGGCTGAGGATACAAGGCGAGGGAGCAGCCTGAGGAAAGGCGAGTAAAGCAGCTGGCAAGGGCGGGAGGAAGAGGCTGCGCGCAGACCGAGCGGGGGAGAGGCTGGCGGGAGCTAGGAGAGCTGCAGGCGAGAGGGGGAGGCTGCTGGCAAGCAGCGCGCGGGCGAGAGCGGGTAGGGGAACTTAGGCAGAGGCTGCCAAAAAGGACTCGCGCTGAAGCAGTGTGAGGCAGTGGACAGGGGAGGCAGCAACCACCAGCCCTTGGCAGGTAATGGTTGGGCTGGAAGGGAAAAGGGGGAAGGGAGCGAGGCAAGCATCTGTTTGGGGGCAATGCCAATAAATGTGCTTCTCCTTGGCAGCCAGCAGAGGGGAAGAGGAGCCCACGAGAAAGAAAAGCATGCGAGGTTAAGAATAAAGAGTGTTCCAGGTATGACAGATACCGTAGCGAGGTAGAAGAGAGAATTGACAAGGCAAATTTCATGGGTGAGTTGGAAAAGCAAGAAGTAGGACTACAAGAGGTCATGTTTGGTAAGCAGATGGAAAATGCTGAAAAATGGTCTGCCAAAATTGTATTGGACTGTAATAATTTTTATCCTCAAGGAAAAAAAAAGCTGAAGATGGGACTTTGCAGCTATTGCTTTAAAAACTCAAGACATATGCCCACCCAACTTGACCCAAGACCCCCAGGGAGCCTTTCCTGACAGTCTGCCCTGTGCACAGCATGCACTGCCCACAAAAGAGTTTTGAAGATGTAATTAAAAGCAATCCATGGTATTATATAGCATATTAAAATTTTCAAAATGTTTCCAGAATATATCTCATTTAATTCTCACAACATCTCTGAGGGTTTTATTTTTGTTTTACAGATGAAGAAAATAATGATAATAAAAGATAACTCTCCAGTAAAGCATACAAGTGGCGGAGTTCAGACCTGTGTTTTCTGACTCACGGTTCAATGCATTTTCTACTATACTCCGGTGATTTTCCGTATAGAAATTCATTCCTGCTCTTTACGGTTTTATAATCCATAGGTTAAGATGACTTATATAAAAGAACCAGCTAGAAGGCAACATGAAAGCAAGGACATTATGTAGAATTTATATGGTGTTCTGTGCCAATATAAGATATCAAAATGTGGTGAAGTATTTGTCAGTAAATCAAGAATTAATTTTATGTGCGTATTATATCTAGTAAAGTGCAAAATTAGAGAGGGAAAAGGATACAAAAAAAGGTTTAAACTCTTTTCCTAGTCCCTGAGATAATACTGAAGGGAAGAACGTAAAACAAATTTACACAGGTGTACATGAGAAAACAGTTCTAAATGGTGAAGTCCTTGCTAAATGAGCCAGAATGTTAGAAAACTTTACCAAGGAAGTGTAATGCAAATTAAGCACTGGGTAGACTATCAGCAAGGAGGGATTTTTCACTGTAAGTAACTTGTCTGTCAAAAAAATTAATGCATGAGCTCCAAACAGAGAGATGCATTAATAGTGCAATTTGTGGAGGGCAAGATGTGAAGTAGGGCTTGCGATGAAATATTAACATTTGATCACATAAGCAAACAAGGATTGCTAAACCATTTTAGATAGGAATAGGTTATCTAGGGAAGATTATCTTCAAAACTATGTATAGGATTGGCCATGGAAAGGGATTGGATGCTAAGAGATAACAATTAAAATAAGGTTTTAGTCCAGCTATGAAACTATAAAGCCTGGAGTAGTGGGGTATCCTTGGAAACCTATGCTTTCAAGGAGCAATCCTAAAGGAAAAAACTCTATTGAAAGTAGAGAATCCCAAATTCAAAAGACATTCTCGAAGTAGTGATTAGTAAGAATGATAAAAATTTTAAATTATTTATAAACATTTATTAAACGTATTAGTGAGCATTCAATAAATAATAAATAAATGAATAGGTATTCAATTCTGGAAATATTAATAGAAATAAAATACTGTTTCATTTCTGTAATGGGGCTCAGTAGGATTCATAGTCCAGTGAGGGAAACAGACTTACAATAATTATTGCTATGTTGTAAGACTCAGGTAGCTACATATGTAAGATGCTATGGAACAGGGTGGAAGAACGGTGATTTTCCCTGAAGTCCTTGGAGAAAGCATGACAAAATAAGTAGTTCTCAAGTAGAATATAGAATAATGAGTTGAAATTTACTAGGCAAATAAAAGAAAGGATATGTCAGACCTGTGCACAGTGGAGGAATAAATACACAAGGATGCATCTGCGGAACTACAAGTTGTTAGTCAGGGTTACAGGCTAGGGTGTGTGTAAAGCAAGGTCAAGGTCAGAGGTTGCATGGGTGAGTATGCAAGGATCAGATCAGGAAGGATCTTGTGTGCCATATTTCAAGCTACAGACTCTACCCTGAAGGAATTCTTAGGAGGAAATAATTGAATTTTCACTGCCTTTACTGTTTGTTTGCTAACCCCATCAACTTCTAGAAGTTATCATATATTTTACCTCATATTCCATTAAGCATTTAATATCTGCTATCTTTATAGACCTTATGTCTGTGCTTGCCTAATACTCCTGATACATCAATTTCCCTTATAGTCTCAGCTGGGGATCTGCAGAAATAAAATCGTTTTTACAACACAGATGTAAAAAAAAAGAAAAGAAAAGAAAAAAATGTAATCGCTTTCTTTGTCAAGTGAGTTTGCTATTCCATCTCTCATCTGTTATATATGCTTATCTTTTAAGGGCCCAGAATTAGGAAGAAGTTCCTATCTCATATCTTAGTAGTGTGAACTTCTTAGTTGGTGCTCTTCTTAGAGAAGGAGTTGTTTTCCTATCCACAGTAAGTTAAAATGTAGGATATCATCCTTCCCTTTAGGGTGTTAATGAAATCTTTCCTCACAACTCTTGACTCGCTGTGTGTGCTTTCTGTCAGATACTTTCCTTCTTCTCACAATTTCACAAAACTAAAGCACAATCTCAGAATTACATGTGACTGGAGAAAAGAGAACCCGAAAGAGATTTTTTTTTTCTTGCCATTGCAAACCTTTATTTTTTTTTATATTTATTTTTTTCCTCCTTTTATTTCAGAATATTATGGGGGTACACCATTTTGGCTATATATATTGCCCATGCACTGCCCGTGTCAGAGCTACAATCGTGGTCATCCCCCAAACTGTGCTCCCCGCATCCATTCAGTGAGAGCTTTTCCCATCCCCTCCACCCACCTCCCGCCTACCCGCCTGCCCACCCCCGATGAATATTATTGCCATGTGTAACATAAGTATTGATCAAAAGAGATTTTTAAAAAAATGAATAGGAAAGCCAACAAGAAGGAACAATTGCCCCTGGCAAAGATTAGTGGCAATTTAATGAAATGTTACATGGGAGACAAGGGGTCTGAGGAAGTGAATGATACACGTACCTTTCAAGAGGTAAATGACATACTTAAAAGTGAGCAGCTGAGTGATAAGCTGGAGGTACAAATGGTAATAACTACCTAAAATAACATTAGAGGTAAATTATATAACTATTATAGAACCCAATTTCTTAGTAAACTAGAACCTTTGAAATGAATTCTATGGCTTGGGAGGTTACATAAAACTTACTCATTCCTCTAGCATATCAATTTATGTGCTTTCTTTCCTACTTGTATCTGTTGAACTTGCAGTGTTTTGGGGTTTTTTTTTTTTTTTTTTTAATTCGGAGATTATTGAAGTAGTGCCTGCTACTGGCATTCTCACATGCATCTGTTGTTACCAAGGGCATGCGTATGTAGAACAGTCATCTAGAGCCTTGTTATTTAAGGTGTGATCTCTGGAGGGAACCATAAGGCTTGGGAGCTTGTCAGAAATGCAGAATCTCCAATTGCACCAAGATCCCCCTGTGATTCATCAGCATGGTAAAATTGAAAGGCACTGTTCTAGAGTTTGTACACAAAACAGCTGGTTGTACTGTACCTACCACCTTAATGTTATTAGTATCATGCTCTAAGTAAAGGGAGTTGACCAGTTCCAATCAGTGTAACCCTTATACTGATGTGTTATTATTTTTCCTTCAAAAATATAACTGCATGACCTGAATATATTGATGTAATTTCTACTTTTGGTGGTGCGGTGTTTCCTGAGCACCCATTCTGTGTGAGAAAAAAAAAGAAAAAACTTTCCCACTTGATAAATAGGAATAATTGCTAACTATTATCACTGCCCATGAAGATAGCATGATTTTTTTTTGTCTACTTCTTTCATTGATTTATGTTCTCTTTTCACCTCCCTAAGTATGAGTATTTCTCAAATATTTGGTCTACGTTCATTTTTTTGTCCATTCATTCCTCCACTGAGTATCATTAACCATTGTAAAATACCAAGCAATTGAAGATGTAAAAAGATAGAACAATTTAGTTTGGTTGAGTTCAAAGATAGATGAAGTCTTGGACTTTAAAACTGTTTTCACTTGGATTTACTATTGAAATAAAGAGTTAGTAGTACAAAATACAGAGGAAAGATTCTGTTCAAAGTGAGTGAAGAAATGGCTCCCAGTACCTCTTTGTTTTTTCATCATGAAGTACCTAAAGTTTGGAGGATCCTGATGGTTGGGAAGTATGAGAAACCCATCAGATCAGAGAAGAAGGAAAAAAGCCAGCTTATAGCCTTTTACCATTAGGCTAGAGGTGGGGTCTTATTGGTACCAATACCCTGTAAGGCCATGCTTCCAGCACTGCCCAGTGACCTTGGTCTGTTATAACACGTAGCCAAGTCTAACTTTGCTCTTCTCTCACTCTGGAGGAGGCTCTTCCCTATGTCTTTATCTGTTACTTCTACTCTGGTGATTTTCAGATGTGTATCCCAAGCCTTAAATTCAGTCCCCTTGTCTGGAATTCATATCATTATTTTCCCTTGAAATGCAGCATGTCCCCAAGTTCACCATTTTTTTTTGGATAGTGTATCCCTTAGTTTCCCCATTTCAGTCTAGACCCACTATTCCACTAAACCCTGAACACATCTTTGGCTCTAATGTTAATTTATGCTCTGTGTCGAATCAGTCACCAATGGCTGTCATGTCTTTTTTGTCCAACACCCCTCTGATTCATTCCTTCACCTGCACTTGCAATTAATCACTATCCCCTATAAACTCACACTCTTATCATTCATGGTTAACCACTGCAGTAGCCTCCAATATGTTGTATTATAATATATACATATGTTCTTTTTTTGTCTTCAATTATTCTTCATGCCAATCCATTGAACACCCTTTCATTCACTATTACATATTATTTTCAGCATAGATGTGGCATATGTAAATTGGAAGGACATTTTTAAAGTTCTCTTGTTCACATTACTTATTATTTAGAAAAGGAAATTGTGGCTCAGCAATCAATACATCGTGACTAGTTGGCAAAGGTAAAGAACACACATGTATTCTGATTTTGAAGCTGATTGCTTTTTTAAAAGGAAAAGATACATTATAAACTACTTTAGACAAGCAAGAAAATATCATGAACAAACAACCCAGTTTAAAAAATAGCTTCTTTGCTATTTTATTATTACCACTGCCATGTAAATACTTGTGGAAGACTAAAATTAGATAACGTTCTGTGTATTATTAGACATGCCGTGGTTTGGTATTTGGTAGCAGATATGATGAGAAAGGACATTTCATTACATAGGTGGCTAGTAAAATGGAGAAATGGACTGAGAATCCCTTTAGACACTGTGTAGCTTTAGTAAAATCTAAATTTCATTTTTTTCATCTATGCAAGGGATTTCATACTCTTTGGGTAGTAGTGAGGACTAAACGAGATCTTATATATGGAAGCTTTCTGTAATTTTTTAAATACTAAGCAAAATAAAAGGTTATAGCCTGTGCCTATTGCACGCTAAACATACAACAGGCAGGCAGCAAAGACTCATTAAGACTCTGGTTAACCTTTAGAGTGAAGATTCTGAGAACATGACTAATAAGTTATGTTAGGTAGTAACAAGTGCTGTGTGTTTAACTGGTATTAATAGAAATGATAAAGGTTTTTATTGCATAGCAAAAGAAAAGGAGCTAGAGAATGGCAGTCTTTAACATCGTTAACAAAATATAATTAGTCTTTTTTGAACTATTATGTAGTGTATTAAATACACTTTTTATTAGTTCATAGGCAAAGGAAAGGAAATGGAAAACGGAATGGAAATTAGATTGGCATCCATTAAAACTATAACATCACAATGAAAATATATGATATAAAAGTGAATTTTTATATTTAATTAGAGGCATTGTATTGGAATCTAAACTTAGAGATTTCAGAGAACATTTTATGAGCTAATTTCCAATGGTAATGATAAAATAAACATTCAAGTGAAATGTCCTTTTTCTACATATTAGAACAAAAATAAAAGTGAATTAACCCATATCAGCATAGTTATAATTCGAGGAAGAACAGTAATGGAAAGATGTGAAAAGACAGATAATTTTTTTGCATATGTAAAGCAATCTTTAGTTTCTTAATCTGAATGCACTCACAGTTACATAGATATCCCCACCAAAATATATCCAATCATCTGACTATAGTTTAAGTATATTTTGTGCTTTCACTGTATATTTTTCATCATCTTGAAAATATTTAACCTCACTTATCTTTAATTCCCTCAGTATTGGAATAGGAAGAATTATTATTATTTTGTTTCTTATTGTCAAGAAACTTAATATGATAATGAAATTAGCTGTCCTCTCCATCAGTTTCTGGCTCACTGCTTCCCTGTTTGTTGAAAAGTGGGTGTTCTAATGGTCTGATGTGTAATAAAGAGTTACTATGCATATACATTTATTTTAAAAAAACCCAGGAGAGTCAATTTCCCTATTATATATGTTGAATGTTGCCATTAAGATAGCTGCTTCTGTATACATTGGAATAGTTGTGTTTTTATGTCATTCAATAGGTTAAACATAAGTGACTTGTTCACTGCAAATTTTAAAGTAATCAATGTCTGGAAATCTAGGAGTTAATGTTATAAGAATTTATTTCTTCTTTGAAAAAATAGCCACAGTCATTTCAAATGAGCTAAAACTTAAAGATTTTTGTCTGTATAATCAAAAGTGAAGCAGTGCAATTTTAACATAAGAACATAGCTCTCAGTGTCAGTAAATCTTAATTTGACAATATAGTTAGTACTTATTTAATTTTTTGATAAAACATGTGACTATTCTTTATGAGATTAAAACGCATTCATCTAAAGAAAAATGAAAAAGTATTTAAATGAATTAGAAAAAAATTGTCTAAAGTATTTATATGCAAGATGTTTTTAAACAGCAGGTATCATCATATATGTCAAAGTTAAATCACTAACACATTAGCCCAAAGAATCAGAAAAATATTTTAGGCCTTGACTTAGAATCTTGTAGTTTCCACAGGACAACCAAATAGACTACAAATTGCCCACAGGTGCAACTTAAGTGTTACTATATAAAAATTTTGGAACTGAAATATATGCACATGATAATGCTCTTGGAATTTTAATTTATGCCTATCAAAGGTACATCTGCATTTAGCCATTTTTTAGTATTTTACTTTTTAAAAATTCTTAGTACTATTATTTTTAAGATTTATTTTACTTTCTACCTTTAAAGAATATTGCTCAGATGCTTGTTTTACCTTGCAAAATAAGATAATAAAGTTAGCTGGATATTGTTTACATGAAATTTTGCCTCATTTTAAATTTTCATTTAAGTTGGACTGAGACCAAACTTCATATGACTATGAGAAATCAACTGTTAATTCAAAAATTATAGAAATACTTAATTGTGGAGTAGGAAAAGACCAGATGTCCAATTCCATGCTCTCATCCAGTGAAAAAACAAATCATCATGCCTTAGTCAGTTTGAGCCGCTATTACAAAACTATCATAGACCATGTGGCTTACACAATAAACTTTTATTTCTCACAGTATGGAGGCTGATAAGTCTAAGATCATAGTAGTCACAGATCCGGTGTCTGGTCGGGGCCTGCTTCCTGGCTCGTAGACAGCAGCCTTCTCTCTGTATCTTTACATGCAGAGCAGAGATACAGATCATTTCCTAGTGTCTCTTCTTATAAGGGCACTAATCTCATTATGAGGGCCCCATCTTCATGATCTAATTACCTCACAAAGGCTCTACCTCCAAATACCACCATATTGGGGATTTAGGGTTCAACATACGAATTTTTCAGGGGGCACAAACATTCAGTCTGTATCGCTAACTATTCCTAAAAAGTACTCATTCAGCTCCTTCTTGAAGACAAACAGAAATGGGAATTTGGCTACTTTATAAGGGAAAATATTTAGGGGAGCTTTCAAGTGCATATGATCTTTGAGATTTTGGTCAATTTGTTCATATTGAAATCATATAGTTTTTTAATAGCTGAAGTCATTCTTTGAACAAGGTCATATATATAGATATATATATACAGATATATATATCCCCAGTTATTTTTAAAGCTTTAACTCCCACACTGTACAAAATCTTCATTCACAGCACATTCTATTTGAGTGTCATTTCCCAGTAAGATGTTTTGTTGTTCTGGAAAATACCACCATCTCTAATACACAATCAGCAGAGCCATTCAAGTCTCTCCATTATAAAATGAAGTTAAAAACATGAAAACTTATGATTTGGGATACTCACCAGGAGCAGAAAATTGTATTCAAAATCTGTTTATGAACCTACAATTAGTTTAAACAAAATAATGCATAAATATAGTTCCTGTAAAATGTTGAATCTCAAGGTTCTGGCGACTTTGTAAAGATTAGCTACTCCATTTTTCTATCTAGGATGTGAATCATCTCTACAATGTTCCCAAGTTTTTAATTTCAAAAACTACATTATTACATGGCAATTATTTAAATATTTATGCACTCTTACTAAAATTCCATACTAGAATTGAATGTAAAATGTTCTTTATGCAAATGAAATCTATATTTTAAGAGTATTAAATAGTGATATTATTTGATATTCTGTTATTATAACATAATGGCTTAAGATTATTAAATTCTATTTTAAAATTTTTCCACATTTTATTTTTCATTGACATATGTCCTTAGCTGTGCCTTAACATTAATCAGAATTTAAGATGTTATTTCTTGCCCCTTAGATTATGAATGTATTCCATGGAGTATAAGATTAATATCTTTCTTCATGAAAGATATTGTAGACTTTAATTTCTGCTCTTTTTCCTCTTATAGTAAATAGCATGACCTTTCAGTAAGGAGGCACTAGTAAATATTGGACATTGCACTGAGATGGTAGTCTGGAGACTGTTTCTTACTTTTGGCTGTCAGTAAACAGCTGATGACTTTAGACAAGCCTCTCAAACATTCTATGCTCTATATATTCTATTTGTGAAATGAAAAATTTGAATCAGATAAATTCTGAAGTGTTCAAAAGTTCTCAAACTCTGTGAATGTATAAATTGATGTTAATTCAAAAGTCATAATTAATACCTGTCTTGTGAAGTCAGAATTTAAAATATTGGACTAGATATAAATAGAATTTAACCTAAAACTTTTTCCATTAGTTTAGTAAGTTTCAGTATCTTGACTGTACTAAGTAAATGACAGCGTTTTCTTAGGTTACCCTGAATAAAATTCAGAGAAACACATGAGTTGATATAATAGTGAGGTGCATTTTTATACTCACATGAGGCTTCTTGATTAAAAGCTACTCTATGTGTGTGTTTCTGGGTGTATCTGTGTGTATGTGATACATTTGCCTGGCGTTCCTATTAGGGATCATCATAATGTGTATGACTGAAGAGAAGAAAGCTTTTCAGGCAGTCAATGCTTTTTTTTTTTCTTCTTATTTTTTTCTTTTTTGGGTAGGTGTAGCAACACATGATAATCAGTTTCTTTATGAATGATATAACTTAAAAGTGAACTTCTATGTAAAAATAGCTTTTTATGTTGATGTATTTGTGCAAATGTTCTATTATAAGTACTACTTTTATGGAAAGAGAAAGAAAATCATGATTTGTTGCCCATACCCCATTCAATTTCTTCAAACTCAGCATCTGTTTCTCATTGCAAACTTCTGTATTATCAATTTTTCAAGGGAATTGATAAAACTTCCAAGTATTTTAGATTAAGTTCATGTATTGGTTGATACATGGTGGTTATTTACATATTTATAAACAAATGTCTATATTTTTCATTTCAGTCAAATGAATTAGAGATCAGTTATAAGAAATAATGCCATATAATACTCAATATTATAAAAGTGAAGATAGGTAGTTTTATGTTGACAAGTATAATATACATCAGTAAAATATTTTGTTACATTAAATTTGACAATTTCTAATCATAGTAAATGTTGTTCATATCACCTTAGTGGACCACTGACATAGTGTTAGTATTCAACATTATAAAATGATTGTTAACACTTCTTAGTTGAAAAACACATTTATCCAGCCTAGAAAAAATACTTTATGGTTGCCAGATTTAGCAAATAAAAATACAGAATTCACAGTTAAATTTGAGTTTCAGACAAACAACAAATAATTTTTAGTATGAATATATCCCATGTAATATTTGGGGCATACACTAAAGAATTATATTGTTTAGCTGAGATTCAAATTTAACTGGGCATCCTATATTTTATATGGCAAACCTCCTTAGGGTATAAATATGTATAATAGGTTAAAGCTCTTTCTGAGATATAGTTGATAGATAGATGATGTGGTTTCACCTCAGTTATGTGGAAGTCAAATTTTAGACTTCCTTAAGGCTAAATAATGAACAATCAGAATTACAGACAGACAGGGAGGGAAGGAATGTGAACAGGGAAGGAAGAAAGGAAGAAGAAAATAGCAAATGACTCTGGCCCTATAAAAGTGACCTGTGAACATCTAGCAACTGTGAAAACAGCCAAACACAAAGTGAGATGAAGGATTAAGCTTGATGCTCTGAAACTGGTATACTTCCCACCAGGTGAAAAGTGACACATATCAGCAAGCAATTGCACAAAAACTGATATGGGAGACAGACTACGAAAGCAAAAAGAACAAAAGAGAAATGATAGGGAAAAGAAAAAGGAGAATTAAAAAGAGCCAAGATAATGACAGTAGGAGTGGAAGTCTTAACAGAAAAGTTGATCCAGTGACAAATCAATTCTTCCACAGGTAGAAATATAATGGGGTGGGTCAGTCTTTCATTCTCAGGAACTACCAACAGTATCAATGTGCCACTTTAAAGCCACATTATCACTTGGCCAACTGTGTAGCATGCAAAGAATAGAAATTAGGAAAGTCATGGTAAAACCATTTTTGGTTCAAGTAATCACCAAGAATGCAAATCAGCCTTGTTGAAAATATGCAAGTTTCACTGATATGAAAGAAGATAGGTAATTTACCTAAAGGTACCACAGCAACCCCATGTTTTACATCAAAAGGTCCATATTTATTTCACTTAGCAATATTTTCATACAAACTAACAGATTTATTTGATCAGGAAGAAGAGTCATGGTAGAGATGAGTTAAACTATAATGCAGTGGAAATATGTGACTTTCATGGTAGTTTATTTATGGAGAGCAAAAACAAGTTAAGTGTGTTATAAAATCCAACTAGTGAAAAGATTAGAAAATATCTTTATTGTGATCTCATTCTAATTGAAAAGACAAGAACATTTTATGTGAAGGTACTTAGGAGTGACATTTCAAAGTGAAAGGAACGTTAGCTCCAAGTGGTGTTAAACAAAGACCAACTCATGAAATTGTAGAATTCTGGGTAGTCTATTCCCGGAAGATTTCAGGAGGAATCGAATGTAGAATGTACAACATGTTGATGAATTGTTGATCATTTGCACATGTACTCATGCTGCAAATAGTAAGTATCCTCAGCATACTGGTCACTTACTTAGAAAATCGTTTTTTAAATATTTGTCTAAAAGACTTCCCAACCCTATTCCCCTTGTCAAGTCACTGTGATTCCAATTGCTCTGTTTTATTTTCTTTAAGCTTTTTATCAATGGGGTAAATTATTGTTTTATTTCCACCACTACCCCCATTCCCAACCAAAAATATGTCAGCTCCATGGCATCAGGGACTTTCTCTGAACTGTTTGCTACCGTATCACCAGCACCCAGCATATGTCTAGCTCCAAAAAGAAGAATGCTAAAGCTTTGTTTAAAGAATAAAAGAATGAATAATTCATACTTATATACACCAAGCCAATGCCTGTAAGAATTATAATTTTTGTTCATTTTATGCTCTGGATTTTATTATGGAGTATAAGTCCTATATTCTCTGCTTTCTTTTGCCTTTTAAAATCTGTCTCCTGCTATTGAACTCAGTAACAAGTTGAGTTAGTATAAAATTGATAGATCATACTTTCTGTCAAGTAATGAAAATCCTTGAAGATTTCTGGAGCTGGTCATGTGATTATTTAATTTTGCTTAAATAATAATTATTTAATTTTGTTTAATTTTGATTATTTGATATTTGAAGCCTGTTGCCTGGTTTTTGTTCATTTCCCCAGCGTGTGTTCTACCTGCTTAATCTGTTAAACTTCAGAGGTATCATTATTTTAATAAATTTTCTTCCATCATATCTTTGAATACTTTTACATTTTATTTGCTTTCTTCTCTACTCTGAAATAAGTACATAATGGATTTGCTTTGTCTTCCATATATAATACTTTCCCTTTAATTATTCTAAACAATTTATTGATTTATATTTTATTTTCCCTGATTTTTTTTTTATTTTTCAAGCCTGTCTTCTGTGCCATTATGATATCTGTTCTCTTTTTAAATGCTTCCAATATAGCATTTATTGGTAATAGGGTCATTTTTATTTTGTATTAAACAGGCAAATGAGAATAATTTATTAATTCTTAAATAAATCATGGAACATATTTATGCTGCTCCTCAGAAATTCGTCTAGGTTTTCTATTTTTAAAAACTATTTCCCATACTCATTAAAAGTTAAAATATCTCAACGTTTGGGATTATTTGTCATATCGAGTAGAAAACTGATGAGAGGTACAAGTTTTCATCTAAATAAAAATCTCTTACATTGAAGAGAAAAATACTATGTCCCATAAACTTTGCATATGTTATCGTAGTTCCATGTAACAAATGTTTAATAAGCACTTATTATGTGCAGATTTTGCACTAGGATTGGGGGACCATAATAAGTAGGCTATTCAAGGAGAAAAGAGACATCCAAAAACAGCAGTGTTATTTCAGCTAATTATCTATTTCTTAGTAGTGTGACTTAGTGCATGGAAAACAAGGTTTGACATCAGATAAGTAGCAAAGACTCCTGGCCCCTCCAATTACTTTCTGATATATGTCAAGATCTCCTTGTACAGAATGGGGTCATTAAGAGCTAGCTGATACTGGATTTGTATTCATACAGTCCATGGTAAGAACTAAATGGTCAATGAATGTCTGTTTCCACTATCCTTACATAGGAAATTGCAAGAGATCCGATTGGAAAATTGGGCCATTAATTGTCACCATGTCTTGCTGTTTATGTCTCAATAACAACTCACATTAGAAGGTGGTATGCTGTTGTCCAGTATCTCCCTAATCAAAATGCCAACATGTCTTGGGGGAGGAATCTAGCCCTCATGACTTTTGGACTCATATATATTAATATTAATAACTGCAATATTATTTATAAGCAGGAAGTGTAATTGGTTGGTAGGAACGTAGGTATGCCCATCCGTCTAACTTGCCCACACACCCCTTAATTCAAAATAAAGCTTAAGAAGAGAAGTATGTTTCCCATCACCTCATTTTATAACCCAGGAAATTAATTCAAAAGAGTTTAAGTGAATTGATCAAGGTTAGACCAACCCCTCTCCCAACTCTTCGTTTTTTTTTTCCGTTAAATCATTTGTATGTTACATTTGGAAACTATAGATCCAAAGATTTGGGAGTGTGAACTATATGAATTTAAATGATATGAATATAATATGAGTAAAGAGATTACTCATGCTAATTCTAAGAATGCATTGTGAGGTGATTTCCTCATTGTGCAAACATCATAGAGTATATTTACACAAACCTAGATGGTGTAGCCTACTACACACCTAGGTTATTGCTCTGAGGTTGCAAACCTGTTCAGCATATCATTGTACTGAATACTTGTAGGCAAGGCAAATATTTGCATACCTAAACACATCTAAACATAGAAAAGGTAGAGTACAAATACAGTATGAAAGATAAAAATAGTACCCCTGTATAGAGCACTTAGCATGAATGGAGCTTGTAGGACTAGAAGTTGCTTTGGGTGAGTCAGTGAGTGAGTGGTGAGTGAGTATGAAGGCCTAGGGCATTAACATATACTACTGTAGACTTTATAAACACTGTAGACTTAGGCTACACTAAATTTATTTTTAAAATATTTTTAACTACTCTTTCTTCAATAAAAGTTAACCTTACCTTACTGTAACTTTTTTATTTTATAAACTTTTTTAAAATTAAATTTTTTTTTTAATTTCAGAATATTATGGGGGTACAAACACTTTGGTTACATATGTTGCCTATGCACTGCCCAAGTCAGAGCTACAATCATGCTCATCCCCCAGACAGTGCCTAATGCACTCACTGGGTGTGAGTTTACCCATCCCCTCCACCCCCTCCCACCTGCCCAACCCCTGATGAATATTATTTCCATGTGTGCACATAAGTATTGATCAGTTAGTACCAATTTGATGGTGAGTACCAGTGGTGCTTGTTTTTCCATTCTTGTGATACTTCACTTCAAAGAATGGGCTCTAGCTCCATCCAGGATAATACCAGAGGTATTAATTCACCATTGTTTTTTATGGCTAAGTAGTTCTCCATGGTATACATATACCAGATTTTATTAATCCACTCGTGTATTGATGGGCACCTGGGTTGTTTCCACATCTTTGCAATTGTGAATTGTGCTGCTACAGATATTCGCGTGCAGATGTCTTTATTATAGAATGTCTTTTTTTCCTTTGGGTAAATACCCAGTAGTGGGATTGCTGGATCAAATGGTAGTTCTACTTTTATTTCTTTGAGGTATCCCCATATTACTTTCCATAGAGGTTGTACTAATTTGCAGTCCCACCAGCAATGTATGAGTGTTCCTATCTCTCCACATCCCCACCAACATTTGTTGTTTTGGGACTTTTTGATATGAGCCAATCTCACTGGAGTTAAATGATATCTCATTGTGGTTTTGATTTGCATTTCCCTGATGACTAGAGAAGTTGAGCAATATACAAACCACTTATTTTATAAACTTTTTAACTTTTAAAAAACCTTTTGATTCTTTTGTAATAACACTTTATTTAAAACACAAACACATTGTACATCTGTCCAAAAATATTTTCTTTATATTCTTATTTTATAAACTTTTTTCTAATTATTTTTTAATTTTTAAACGTTTTTGCTAAAAACTGAGACACAAACACACACATTAGTCTAGGCCTACACAGGGTCAGGATATCATTATCACTGTCTTCCACTTCCACATTTTGTCCCACTGGAAGGTCTTCAAGGGCAATAACACGCATGGAGCTGTCATCTCCTATGATAACAATGCCTTTTTCTAGAATACCTCCTGAAGGACCTGCCTAAGGTTATCTTACAATTAACTTTTTTTTAAATAGGTAGAAGGAGTACACTCTAAAATAATGATAAAAAGTATAGTATAATAAATACATAAACCAGTAACATAAGTGTTTATTATCTTTATCAACTATCATGGACTGTACGTAATTGTATGTGCTATACTTGTAAACAACTGGCAGCATGGTAGGTTTGTTTACACCAGCATCACCACGAACACGTGAGTAATGGGTTACACTATGACGTTTGGATGGCTATGATGTCACTAGGTGATAAGAATTTTTCAGCTCCATTGTAATCTTAGGGGATCACCATTGTGTATGCGATCCTTTATTGACCGAAATATCATAATGTCATGCATGACTAGTTCTTCAGGTTGGAGAACACAGAAGCAAAATAAGATTTGAGTCACAAACTTTGTCTCTATTAGTAGATAGCTTAAATGAAGATCACCTTGGAAGACTGTTTCTATTTCTACCCATCCTGTATTTCTCTTGCTCTGAATATAGCTTTAAAAATCACATTTTTTTCTCTTTTTCTTTAGCCAGTATTATATGCATTTTTATTGAATACATAAATAGATAAATCTGGGTTTTGTATTATACGTTTTTCAATTTTAGTATACAATATTGTAAATTTCAGTGGATACAAACCACTTAATACAAAAGCTCTTAGGAATCCCCAATCACTTTTACTTACATTTGTTCCATTTTTTTTTTTTTAGAATATTATGGGGGTACAAACATTTAGGTTACATATATTGCCTTTGCACCACCCGAGTCAGAGATACAAGTGTGCCCCTCCCCGGGACACAATCACATTCTGGGCTTTGGTGTCCATACACTATTACTCCTTTTCATGTTACATTTTTAAAATATTTTCTTGGTATGTGCTTATATTCTAAGAATACAATTGTAAAAATAATTAAAACTTACAAAATGTTTGCATTGGTAATTAGATCACTACAATAAACCAGAATTTAATACCTAAATTGTGTAAAAAAATTTGAAGTTTTAGCTAACAATAAGTAAATTGCTGTAAAGTGCCGCCTTTGAAGGAAATAGCACTGCTTCCCTCTCAAAAATTGTGTTTTAATGTGTAATTTTTGTAAAGCAACTCTTCTCACTTCATATGAACCTATTGAATCACTGATAGAATTAAATATAAGAAGATGTTCCCAAATGCAATACTTAATAGCTCTCTTATCTAAAGCATGTTATTACATGGTAAACATGTATTCATCTACTTTAGAATTTAAGGCTCTCTAAGCATCAGCCTTCTTCTTTCAATGTCACCAACATATATCAAGCCAGAATTTTCAAGCTTCTCTCAACACTTTCCAGCTGACACACAATACCTCGTGATTTGTTTCTATCCTTTCTTGTTCAAAAAACATTTTAGCACTATTTCTGAGAACCCATAATTGCTGTGAAACCATGATATTACTAACTAATCAGGGGAATGAAAACAAGTATTTGAACTTCAGTAAAATATTATAGACATCGAGGGTTGGTTGCATGATATTAATACGTAAATTATGAGACAATGATCCATTCACTTTAATTCTATAGGTAATAGCACCAAATTTATATAGGAAGCATTTCTTCATCAAGAAAGAGATTCTTAATTCTAATTCCTTGAAAGAGTCTATGACAATTTTTAACAAAATTATGAATTCTGTTTACTGATAATTTCACATTACTGTTATCGTTAAGAGGCCATTTTAATGGGTTTCTCATGTGTCTGTGTGTCTTGTGAGTGAGGCACTGACTGACCTTTGTTCTGGACTCTCTTTTCAAGGATGTTTGCATAACGACCAGACTCAGGAGATATAGTGTCTCACTCTGAAACAAAGAGTAGGCTTGCTTGCTGCCCAGCATAATAATGACTCTCACATGAGTGTAGACATGCTTACTTCCTTTTATAAAAGGCAAATGCCCTGAGCTTAGATTTCCTCTCTTGAAGCCCATTGTGTTTGCAGGGATCATGTGGGCCTCTTCACATTTCTCTGTGAGAACTGGGGTTCATTCAACCTATGCTAAAATTCAGATAGTCTGGCTAATGTTAGTGCCCTGAGAAACAGAGTCCTTTGTCTCTACCCCAGGAATCTTGTGTCTTCTTCCAGCATCAATGAAACTGTGGTGAGCTAACTTGTTATCTTGCAGGTTAGGTAAAAATCTCAGACCCTTCAAAGTTTTTGAAACATATTTTGGCAATGAACATGAGATACTGACAGGGACAAAAATTTCTGGAACAGAAAGTATGAGAGTCACACAGGCCGAATTTAAGGAAAGTCTATGGGAATTGGTAATAAACATGCTGACAAAATAGTATGGTCATCCAGGAAACAAACTGTATAGTCAACCAGGAATGAAATGGTCCTTCACTTTATTGCTTGTTGATAAGAAGAAATCAGGGGGGTAATCGCATGCTGACAAGCAGAGAGTAGGTTCAAAGACAGCGGTCTAAACAGTGTGCTATAGTTGCTAACTCTCCCCTAATCAGGGTCTGGGTCAGGGGCAGGGAGGAGAGAGGAGGTAAGGACACTTCTCACCAATGGGGAGAGGAACCTCAGGTCTACCCTATTGTAACAACTAGTAATAAAGTTGGGCCTGGAAGCACAAAGGGTTCTCACTTCCTTTGAGACAACAGTTACAGGGATGAGCATCTATACTAGCACGAAAGGAGGAAAATCCATGAAAGGCATGGGCAGAAACTAGGCGCATCTTTAAGAACTTGGCTACTTCATTTCAGAAAAGAAGGAAATGGCATGTAATGCTCATTCAGGAAGAATGGAAATAACTGCTGACTTACAGCTCAGCCCCTCCCGCAGTCTATCATGCCAATATTAGGTCTATTTGAAGATGACAGTAAAAGGTCTGAGTTTTTTTGGTTTTTTGTTTGTTTTTTAATAATAGGTCCTATATCCCATAAAGGAGCTTTGATCCTCTGAGGAAGAATTCTTTGAGATTAAAAGCTCTTGTGGGAAACCATAGATGATTCATTGACTAGGATTAAAGCTCTTACTGCTCCAGAGAGTTCCCAGTGCTGAAAATGGTGACCTACTAGAGAATGAGAAAACCCCAAAATTTATATAAATCCTTGTGAAACAAACATAGACAAATTCTTGTGATAAAGTACAACACCTCTGGAAACCAGAAGTAAGTGCACCTTGCTTGTGGGTATGCAGCCCTTCTCTCCTTCCACCCCCACTGGTCCCTGCTTTCCCCCATGCCAGCCTCACCTGCTTTAAAGAGAAAGATTATTAAGGTTGGGTGCAGGTTTTCTTGTCTTTGGGAGGAACCAAAGGCCACACATCCAAGCATGCTGGGGAACTTTGGAAAGGGGAAGAACACAAGGTATGGCTTTGTTGTATACAGTCACCCAAGTCACCATCATACTTGATCCCAAGGGAGGAAGGGGTACCCAAGTTCAACAGATGAGTTTTCAGCCATGTTCATAGTGAGAAAAGAAATTTAAGTGACTTTACGGATGACATCCATTACCCAATTCATTGTACTATTGTTGAGGCTTCTACTACTGAATGTATTATTAACTGTATTGATATTTTACATGCTTGTAGTGCGAGCACTCTTTAGTATTAGAGGGAATTCCCTTGATTGGGCAGAGCTTCTTATAGGGAAATGCTAGTACTTTGGGGGCCCCAAAACCCTAACATCCCATTTAAGCTACAAGTGCTAGTGCTGATGATTTTCCATTGGCGCTTGACAATGAGCAGCTGCCTCCAGACATGGCACCTCTTGGGGTTTTGCAGTCATTTACTCCTTGGCATGGCTACCACGTACGCTCTTTTATAAAGCAGCTATTGGCTTGTCACTGAGCTCTTAGTGAAACTGAGTACCTGAGCCATGGAGGTGTGTGACTCTCTACTCTGATAATCTCATTTTGAGGTAGGTTAGTTCAAACTCAACAACTAACAAGGTAAGAAGGGCCAACAAGGTTCACTTGTTAAATGGGAATTGTATATCCAGGAGTGCTACAGGTCAGGCCACAGCAGCATCTCAGGTTTGTATAATAAAGAGGCAACTATACTTTGGGGGAAATCTTATCTCCTCTTTGCCTCCGGAAGCGAAACTAGTTTGATAGGGTCCTCGACTCAGAGAGGTTTCTCTAAATTCTTGGGCCTGAGTCACTTATGCTTTTTTGGCTGAGCTAAAAACACACGATGGTGTCCACTGGACTAAATAGTCTACCGGATTATTCAGCCTCAGCACCAGCTATACTGATCTGAAAATGGACAGCTGATCTTCTCTCAGTGGACATAACTCATAGCTCTGGCCAGTATTTTACTTGATGAAACTTGCCATAATTTTGTTGGCTCTTAGGGCTTTTGCCAATGGCCTAGATTTTTGGTCTGCCACACAAATCATGGTTGCTGATCAAATAGTCTAGATCACACTTGTAGATGTTCAAGATAAGTTGGACTTCTCTGAGGAGTCCAACTAAAATCCAGCTGTTATGTGAGCTTGCACCACCCAAATTGCTAACCTTGCTTCCTAAATTCATCCTTGTACTGGGCATAGCAACACATCTTCCATTGTAGAGTGTGTACCACTTGGATGACTCTGTTTCTAAAGCTGTTTTTATCAATAAATAAAAGAAACTACCATTGTGGATGCTGGGCAATAGGAAAGAATTTTCTATTTAAAATGTAGAGAGACAGAAGTTTTTTCTGGCCCAAAGCAAGGAATTCTGTAAACTCCAGGTATTGCACTTATGAAAGTCATTTTGAAGAGATTTTGCAGATTGTAGAAGATGCAGTTTGACTCCTTGCTCTGCCACTTACTGGCTATATTACCTTAAATCAAAAACTCAGAGATTCAGTGTTACTTTTAGAAGTGGGGGGAAATGGGATGGTTTTAAATATCAATGAAACAACATCTGTGAAAATGCTTTCCAACTGCAAAGCACTCTACAAATATTAGTTATTTTTCTAGTATGTATGTACATTTATGCTGTAAAATAGAAATCAAGCAATATAAATATAGCTCACCATCTATACATTAGACCTAAAAAAAATTTCCAAAAACAGACCATGATTTTAAAGCATTTGGCATTTTAGCTGTATTACAATACAGTAACCAATACACTTTGGGGAACCTGGGTGAGGTGCACAACAGCCTGGAAGAAGGTAGGATTAAGAAGGAAGAGGATGGAAATCAGATGGAAAAAGAACTTTACTTTATACTAGAATCACACAGTAGTTGTCTATATATTACACTATTTGTAGTTCAGATTATTAATTTTTACACTAGCCCTTAACATTTAATAAAAATATACATGGTTTGTCAGGTAGTATGAATCTAAACACTTTCAACTAATATTTAAATACACTGCTATGTCAAAAGAACCCTTTAACTATTGGTTAAGAAAAATACATAAACTTTTTTTCAATTTAATGAAGGTTACTAATCATTATCCCAATTTCTACACTAAGAATGCCAGGTAAGAAGTGTCTGCATATTTCATTGCAATTTACGTGTCTGGGTATCTTTCTTTCTTTTGCAACTGTACCAATGACTTACTTATTGAACTTGTAATCCACGGGGCCTTCAACTTTGTCTTTGGTCTTTGTACTAAGCTAAGCATGAGTTGTTTGTATTTATATAAATCACCTTCTTAACCTAATTACCTTATGTTTATCTTTATAGAATTTCATGTTGATTTTATATACTTTGTATCAGCTTATTTCATAAATCATATTTGACCTTCTATCGTTTATATCTGCAACTTTAATCAGTGAAATTTAAAAATAATAATCCTAGATTTTGATTTAAATCACGTAACTTTTGAAATTCCAATGCAACCTCAAAATCCATAATTTAAAATGTCACCCATTTCCCGGTATACACAATATAAATCTACTCAGTAAATAGCATTGTGCTATGATACGCAAGGCAAAGCACTCTTTTTTAATGAATCACAAGTTAATATAAAGTATGTAAAGTTTAATTCCAAAAAATGTACAAAAGCATAAAACAAATGAAAGCATTGGACATGCTACAAGAATGGCATAATGGACTACTGGGATTTAGGTAAAGAAAATAATCTTACCCACTTGGGCTTAATTAAATCTATCATTTAAATTTTTCCTATTTATTTTCACCTGTTCATTTTTGTAAAATAGCTTTATTGAGATATAATTCACATACCATAATTGATCCATTTAAAAGGCATAATTCAATGAATGGCTTTTAATATAGTCACAGAGTTGTGCATCTATTATGATCAATTTTGAAATATTTTCATCATCCCCAAAGGAACTTTGCTTCCTTTCCAATCCCACATCCACCCCCACCAACACCAGCCCTAGGCAAACACTACTCTACCTTCTGTCTGTCTTGCCTATTCTGGACATCTCACATAGGTGGAATCAAACAACAGGCTACAACAATTCAAAATAAAGCAAAGAAAAAAAGACTGTGAAATAAAAGATGAACAGCACCTCAAGAAGGAGTGAAAACAATGGCAAATGGTCTAACCTACATATAATCAGAAACCCAGGAAGAGAAGGTGGGGGATGGGGTAAAAATATTTGAAGAAAAAATGTCATTTTTAATATTTAATATTTAATATTATTTTTAATTGAAAAATATTGAATGCCTCAGTACTTTCTTTCTTTTTATTGCTGAATAATATTCTATTGTTTGTTCATTTTATTTATTCATTCATCAGTTGACAGACATTTGGGCTGCTTCCACTTTTTTGCTAGTGTGAATAATGCTGCTACGAATATTAATGTACAAGTGTTTGTGTGCATATATGTTTTTATTTCTCTTGGGTATATATCGAGGAGTGAAATTGGTGGGTCATATGATATCTCCATGTTTAACCATTTGAGAAACTGCCACACTATTTTGTAAAGCATCTCCATTTCACATTTCCACCAACAGTACAGAAGGATTCCAATTTCTCCACATCTTTGCCAACAGTTGTTATCTGTCTTCTTTTAATAGCTATTCTAGTGGGTGTGAAGTTATCTTACTTTGACTTTGATTTGCATTTCCCTGAAGGCTAGTGATGTTGAACAACTTTTAATGTGATTTCTGGTCATTTGTATATCTTCTTTAGAGGATGTCTACTCAGATCTTTTGCCCATTTTTAAATTGGATGTTTATCTTCTTATATTGAGTCATCTGTTACTTATTTCTTTTTACGTCTTTTCTCATTGACTTGTTATTGAATTGAGTATGTTTTATTGAATCCATTTATCTCCACTATTGGGTCATGTCTTAGTTGGTTTTCTGCTGCTCATAACAAAATACCTGAAACTGGATACTTTATTTTAAAGAGGAATTTATTTCTTACAGTTATGGAGGCTGCAAAGTCCAAGGTTGAGGGGCCACATCTGGTGAGAACCTTCTTGCTGGTGGAGACTCTCTGCAGAGTCTGGAGTTGGTGCAGAGCATCACATGGTGAAGGTGCTGAACGTGCTAGCTCAGGTCTTTCTTCTTATAAAGCCACTATTCCCACTCCAATGATAACCCATTAACCCATTAATCCATTAATTTATGAATGGAATAGTCCACTCATGACAGCATAGCCCTCATGACCCAATCACCTCTTAAAGGCCACACCTCTCAATACTGCCACATTAGGGACTAAATTTCAACTTGAGTTTTGGAGGGGACAAATATTCCAATGATAGCAGGTCATTAGCCATGCATTATACATATTTAATTTGTCACAGCCTACCCTCAAATAACATTACATTAGCCATACATGGTATAAGAACATTGTGACAGTATACTTTCATTTCTCCCTCCATCACTTTTGTTTGTTTGTCATGCATTTTTATCTATATGTCACAAATTCTGCAATACACAGCCTTTAAACAATAAGTTGTTTCTAAAGGTACCAACATTTTTTTAAGAAATTCATTATATTTACCCATACATTTACCATATCTTGTGATTTTCATTTCTTCATGTAGATCTTAATTCCAATCTGGTATCATTTCCAATCTTCCTAAAAGATCTTCCTTAAGGTACAGCTTTTCCAGCTATAAACTGTGTTAAATTTTTTTGGTCTGAAAAAGTCTTTGCATAACTTTCTGTATCACTGATAGAGTATTCTGTATTTTCCACATATTTAAAGATATAATTTCATCATCTTCTTTTTGCATGATTCCAACAAGAATCCTTATGTCTGTCTGATATGCTGGCTTCTTCTAATATTTTCACCCAATTTTTGGCTTAGGGTAATTTTTCCTTTTTCTTTAGTTTCTTGAATTAGTAACTTCAATTACATTTGGAAAAGTTTTGGACATTTTTTTCTTCAAATATTTTTACCCCATCCCCCACTTTCTCTTCCTGGGTTTCTAATTATACGTAGGTTAGACTATTTGCCATTGTTTTCACTCCTTCGTGAGGTGCTGTTCATCTTTTTTCCCTCAGTCTTTTTTTCCATGCTTTATTTTGAATTGTTTATATGGCTATATCATCAAGTTAACTGATCTTTTCTTCTGCAATTAATCTCTTCCTATGTATTTTTCATTGTGCATATATTTTTCATCAATAAAATTTCCATTTAAATCTTTATTATTTCTTCTATTTTTTTCATTATTTTTAACTTTTCCCTGAATATATTTATAAATTTATAATAGTTGTTTTAACATCCTTTATGATTACTCTCTTCTTTTTCTGTGTCCATTTCTATGGATGGATATTTCTTCTGGTTAATTTTTCTCCTGGTTATTGGTTATATTTTCCTGATTGTTTGTATAACTGAAAATTTTTAGCTGGATACTGCCATTGTTGGGTGCTATATATTGTTTAATTTTTTAAAATAAAATGTAGGCTTTTTTCCTGGTTTTTAATTTGATCCTTTTGGGGCTTTCCTTTGACTTTGTTAGGATAAGTCAAGAGCAGCCTTTATTCTGGGACTAATTGAAGCCTAATACTAAAGTTTGGGCCTTTCTGAAGACATGAAGTAATGCCTAGTATATTATGAGTCTCTCCACTCTGGCTGGAAGAACATGAACTATTATTATCCTGGTATGAGCACTGAGAACTGTGCAGCTACTGCTTTTTAGTAGTTCTTTTCCCAGTTTTGGGAGCATTTCCCCTCACACATGAACAAAATTACTCTGCCAAAGACTCAAGCAAACTCCTGAGAAGACCAATATCTCCCTCTTTTTCTCTCTCTCCTCTCTCTCTTTCTCCCCACCCTGCACTGCCCCCCACCCCCCCATCTTTTTCCTCCCCAGCTCCAATCTCTCTGGCACTCTGCCCTATGCATTGTAGCTACTTCAGCCTCACCGAACTCCAATCTCTGTTTTCTTAATTCAGCAAGAGCTCAGGACTCTCTTTTGGATCCTTCTTCCTGCATTGCAACATAGAAGCTGCCTACTTTTGTTTGTTTGTTTTTTTCTCTTTTCTCAGAGATTACTATTCTGTACTACCTGTTTTCTAATGTCAAAGAACAGTTTTTCACATATTTTTCCCAGTTTATTGGTATATGTTAGGGGTGGAAAGCCTAGGAGGTGCTCACAGCATGGGTGGACAAAGATTTCTCACCCAGAAATTAAGATATAAAAGTAAAAATTTATTTAATCCTTTAGAAGGACAGAGAGAGAGAGAGAAAGGGGTGGGGGAGAGCAGGGAGATGGTGTGACATCCCAAAGAAAGAGAAGGGGGTGCCAGCAGCAAGGCCAAGTAGCTTGCTGCTTTTAAGGGGGAGGAAAAGAAAGAAAAAGTAGTGATGGCAGTCAGTTGATAACAAAAGCAGCAGCAGGGTAGATAACAAAAACTGCAAGGATGTCAAAGTCCAAGACTTCATTTCCTGCCTTTCCTTGGAGAAGGGATTATCACAGGAGATGTGACTCTGTCTTTGAGATATGGTTGAGGCTTGGAGCTTGTTCTGCTGTTTACTCAGGAACTCTGTAAAAGCAGATTCTCAAAAAACAATTTTGAAAGAGAGAGATTTACATATCTTTCCCATCCATTCTGCTTTCTGCAGAAGTTGTGCAAAACAGTCCTCCTGCAGGGTACCTGTTAGTGAGAGAACTAATAGGATCGATCTTTAACTGTTACTGGGGAAACTGTGGGATTAGGTATTTTCATGTTATTTTTGCAAGGCCGTCCCTTTTAGTATAGTAAAGCAATTCCTGTTGTGGTTCAGCTTTCATGGATGGTAGTGTAAGACCAATGTATTAGTTTCAAGTCAATATCCTACAAAAGTCTATATCCACCTTTACATCTCCACTGTCATTTTCTTAATTTAGGTTCCCATCACTGTTTATGTAAATTCCAAAGGCACTTCTAGGAGATCATTCTGATGTTACTACTAGTCACATCATTATATTAGTTACTTCCATACTGGTACCAGAATTATCTTTTCATGATGAAAATCTAAAGGTTTATTTGTCTTTTCCAACTACTTGTCAGTAAATTCCTTGAGGGCAAGAATGATATCTGGCAATTAGTAAGTATTGTGCTGATAAATCAGCTTTCATGAGAAAAAAAAGTCCAGGTAGCTGACATTTGTCCATTACCATGGTGTAAATATTCCCATCATGGCCATTTGCAAACTACCAATTTATTGTTAGTGAATATAGACTTGTGAAGAGATGCATGCAATTAGCTTTCTTTAAACAGAACAATTAGCATCAGCTCATTTGGTGTTTAGTCCTTAGTAGGTCCTTGACAAATGTTTCTTGAATGAAAGACTTTTATCATCTGTGTTAAAGTATAAGAACGTAAGGAAAACTAAGACCAACTAATTAAATAGTTAATGCAGCCTCCAAAAAAATCATTAAAAAGATTCACGCATCTAGTTAATTATGAAAAAAAGGGGATCTGACTTAAGAATATGCATGTATTAATAATTTTGCTGTTTAAATACTGATATTTAGCATGAAAATTAAGTAGAACCTCACTGAGAAGTGTGAAAAATAAAAGTTAATTGAATAACTTTGTGATAATTATTCTGCCTTGTCAGTGAGAATTGTGGAGCCGTAGATAAGCTTTATAAAATAAATTGAATGAATCTGAGCATGTGTAAAACTGTACTTTCCCACATACAGCACTTTTAATATCTAGAAAATTTTCAAAGCACACAGCATTAGGCCTGAGAATGATAAACCCTTACCAGTAAACATATCCTACAACACATAATAAAGAAGAAATGTTGGAAGATAGCCTACTTTAAGAATTTAAGATAATCAAAGCTAGGAAGTTGTGTTGGGAAGCTGTAATTGCAACATAATGAGAATGCGTAGGCATTGGCAAATTATCCACACCCACAAATCTTTATAAGTTTGATTCCCCATCCACATGGTCCCACTTCACCTCACTCACTTGATGCCAAAGTGTATTAATTAGAAATATCTATCTATTTAGGTATGTGGGAACAGAGAAACACTGAGAAGTAAATATATATTTTATTACATACTGTACAGTACTGTGTTGCTATCTTTGGTTTCCAGAAATGTAGAAAGTGTTTCCTGAGTAGGTCAATAGTTCCTACACAAATTCACAAAAAACAGATAGAGAGGAAATAGTTCTAACTGGGAGGTGGGTGACCTGGGAGTGGGGGAGGACATTATATGAGGTGGCGGGAGAGATAATAGCCAGGAACCTAATCCAGTATCCAGTTAGGTGGGCCTTAGCCATGTGACCTAAAAGAGGAGTGTAACCAGCCAAAGTTCAACTAAAGTCCTAAAATCATTCAGTTAAAGTCCTAAAAATATGATTTGCCTCTACCTCTTCTATGTATTTCCATTTAGTTTGCTTTTCATGGAAACCATTTATGAAAGTAGGTATATACTTATACTTACTTTTTATAATAGCCCAGAAGTGAGGAAAGGAGAAAACAAATAATATCAAATACATAACATAAATTATTATTAATATCATTTTATAATATGAATGTCCTATCTTTCAAACCAGTCCCCACAGGAGCCCATTAAGAGTTATATTGCATATAATGCCAACACCAATTACAAAGACATGCCCACTATGGCACTGAATAATTGCTAAAGATGAGGTGGTAGCCTACTCCAAATCTTTATGTATAATTTAAGGTTACATAATTTGTTGTCACAATTTTTTTTGGAAAACAAATCTCATGGTTGTTTTTGGAGAATACCATTTCAAATATTCTTTCATATTCACATGGGCGGAAGCAGCATAGATCTGGTGTTTTCAAGTAGAGGTCCATGGGCAATCTCCATGTGAATTTTATGCTTTGGAATTGTCTTGCCTGAAAAAGCTATTTAGAATGTTTTTCCTATTTCTACTCGTGACTATTTCTTTTGTTCTTTTGAAGAGTGACCAGTAAGTCAATAATATATATTTCCTGACACTACATTTGCAGCTCATTTATCACGTAACTCTCCCAATTGACTCTGCGTCTCCCAAGAGAAATGAAAGAAATACAAATACATTCACAATATCCTTTATTTGAACCATTATTTAAAAAAAAAACTACTAACATTCTAGAAAGGATATTGAGGAAGAATTGGTAAAAACAATATGTTTAACAGTTTAGTTTTCTTAGCATAAACAGAATGAAAATCTTGGGATGTCAGCAGCATATGACCAAGTGAGAGTGTAAATGTATGTCTGGCCAAGAAAGGTAGGGGGATCATTTCATTTATAGGTAATTAATTTATTAAATTACCCCAATTTTAATAGATTTTATTTTAAAAGAGTAGAATGGCTGAAGTAGAGCTCCCCTCTGATGCAAGACAGCCACAGCCAGCAGGATTTGCAAATGCAGTCATACGGGAGACTGCAGGGCCAGGGCTGGGCCAGGCATGTGCTTCCTCTTCATCTACTCTTCTTCTTTAATAAACATACACGTATATGTCCGCTCTCCGACTCTCCTAATCTTCCACAATTAATGTTTTTACTTCTCCAGTTTTCTCCGATTTATATATTTTACTCCACCTTGATTATTTTTCAAAATTTGATCTTCCTACCTAAATCAAATGACTAAAAGTGTTTGTTCAAAATGTAAATTCTGAGCGGCACCCCCAGAGAGCACCTGAATGAGAGTTGCTGGGAGTGGGTCCAGGTATGTGCACTTCTACCAAGTACCTGCTGTGATTCTTCTGGACACTTGAGTTTTAGAATCGATACTACTGGTCTTTGGATAAAGCAGCAGTGCCATTAGCAATGGCACCTTCCACATCATGAGTTAGCCTTGACCTGGGCAAAAACTATAAGAACAGCAAGAAAAAAAAACCCATAATGAATTGGAATTAGCTCAAAATGAATTACTATACAGTCTAGCAGAATCAAGAAAGTCTAGGAGACCTCTGGGTTCCCAGTGTTCGAGAGTGCCCCCTCATCTTTGACTCTGAAAAAGGTATGAAGCAAGAAAATCAGCTTTAGATACACATTTTTTTCTTAAACATGATCAAGACATTTTATAACAGAAATTGTGTTTAGTGTAAATGCTATGAATAGTGTGAAATTTCCCAAAGTTCACTGAATTTTTTCTACTTTTATAAATGATAATTGAAACAGATTGGAAAGCAGATTGTGTCCTTTAAGCTACAGTGATTACCTGAGAAGACAGACCTATAAAAAGAAAAGTGTGGAAGAAAGGAAGGAAAGAGGAAGGAAGAAGTGAAGGAGGGAGGGAAGGAAGGAAGAAAGAAAGAAAAAAAAAAGAAAATGGGAAAACTTCATATTCATGAAATCAAATATTTTTCTTTCAAACGTTATCTCATTAAATAGTTTCTCCTTATGTTACGTGGACCTTCCTTTCACAAAATTTTATTGTTTTAGTCTTGAAAGAAAAGTTTCTTAAACTCCATAGTATTCTGAAACATCAATTGAAGTAATCAGATTCAGCAACTACAAACTGAGAAAAAAATAAGCCCATGTTTATATAAAAACACAATTCCATAATTTCTATAAAAAGGCAAATGTGAAACCATTATTCCTGTCAAGTACAAATTGCACCAGACAAAGCTAAACAGGCAAGGAAGATTTTATTCAGGACTATTGCAATAGGGGTCTAAGACTACAGCAGTAGGGGAGAGAGATTGAACTCAACTCTGTTGAAATAAAAGGTCAGGGAGTTTTTAGGGGCTGGGGTGAGCTAGTGGAAAATAACAGGAGGAAGTTATGGGAGAGGTTGTCAATGTGACTAGGCTATCTGTGTTTGCTAATTTGTACTTGAAGAAGTTAGGCTATCACCTTCCCACAGAGACTGGGAGACAGGGGCACTATCTTTCTTCATGATTGCATTTGGAAAGGATGACTCCCAGTTCCATGAAAAAAACATCCTGAGCTGTAGCACTGGCAAGAGGCTGGAAAAGGATTTACATCTTAAAAAGGCAGAGAAAGAATGAACAATTCCCAGTGTAAAGGCTCTAACAAAAGGGAGGTCTGGGCATATTGTCATGAAGAAACCTGTATAAAGTTTAGTCAAAGTGAGGGGAACATTAATACCACCTTATTCAATTGCCTTTGTTTAAGCTTTTCAGATGATGAAGAATTTTTATATGCATTAATTCATGTACTATAATATTTTATTAGACATTGAGTCACGTTGACCCAAACTTTATTTTATCTAAATATTATGGATGTAGGCTAACTGTTTAATTCTAAGGCTGACCTAACTGTTCTATTTAGTTGTAGATTGTTTTGAGCTATATCAAAGTTCTGTTGTGTACTTAAATTGCTTGATCGTTTGTTGATTTAAGCCTCTTTAAAGAAGATTTTAGTTTATGATTTTGGTTAAGAATAGCATTTGGCAAGCAGCCCCTCTAGTACAACCTCTATTGCTTTCTCACAAAAATTCCTAAGAAGACACTGAAAAGATGAAAATTCCCCACAATTTCAGCTAAGGAGAGGGAAACAGAATCTTTCCATTGACAGAATCTGGCAGGAATTTGTGAAAACAATTAGTGTTCTCACCTGTGTCCTCCTCATTAAAACACAGCAGCTGAGAGAGGATTGTCTTCACGCCACCCTCCTGCCATGCCAAACGGTCGTAAAAACATAGCTCCTCATGGGAGACGCTTTTGATATATGAGATATTGTTTCCCATTAATACCTCGTCACCTCACAAACAACCATTTGGAGCCTCCAAAGCTCAAAAAGTCACCAGGTTGGTAATTGCTGGTAGCTGTTTGCAGTCTAGAGGGTTATACAACCATACAACAAGTAAAATGTTGTCAAAAGGCCTGCAGAGTAAAAGTAATTTGGTAGTGGTGCATAAGCACCTAAATCAATCAGATGACAACAATACAACTTGAGATGGAAGTTGTGCATGAGTAAGCTTTTAACAAATCATTCGTTTCCCAGCCTCCAGCACATATTTGAATTTAGATCTGCTGATCTTAAGCAGAATCATCTCTTACCCACAATGACTGACACTCTGTACAGATGAAGTTAGTGATAAAACTACAACTTCTCTACAACACAGTGCATTAAAGTGATGATTTTGAATGTATTGTTAAAGTGGAATGAGCCCTGTGATCCTAGAAAACAGAGATGGATAAAGACCCCCACCCCGCTTCGTGTTTCAAGCACACCAATGTATTATTCTCCCAACACCTAATACAAGGCCAGGCACATAGTGGATGTTCAAGAGATGTTTGTTGAGTGATTTTTTTTTTTTTAAAGCAGAAGACAATTTGACACAACTATTTCTTCTTTAAGTGCTAATTAATAATTTTATGAAATGAGGAGTGATCTCAAAAATAGCATTGATACTTTCCAGGTTTGACTGTTGCCTAGTTCATTAAGAAAATGCATTCCTGACCTAAGAGACAGACAAGGAGAAAAGACATCCTATCTTCTATCCGGCTAGCAGTGTTGCTCTCTTTCTGGCACCTAATACTCACGGGACACTAAAATTAGTTTTTCAGTTCAGTTCCATCTGCCTTCTAAATGGTGAAGATTTCTCCAAATCTGGACATAGTATTCAAATCACTCATAATTTTTTTTTGTGTTGTTGGGTGTTTCCATCACATATTCCATGTTTTTTTCTGAGCATTCTGTGGAAAGTTAGGAGAGGCTATATAAAGACCACTAGCTAGAAGACATTATAAACCACAAAATGAATAAGAGAAAATCGACAGATGATTGAGCTGCAAGACTTTGGAGTTAGCCTTCAGAGAAAGGATTCTTGTTCTCCTCACTCCGCCCTGACCCTGATTCTTTCCCTAGCTTCCTCTATCACTATCAAATTGTTTTAATAAGAAGATGTATCAGGAATAGGAGGAGATGCAATTTCAGTCAAACTTAGCAAGTGCCTAATATATACAAAGTAATATAAAATTATGTTATCATATACTACTAACACTGAGAAATTAGCATTATCTTTACCAGTTTGAATCCCAGCAGAAAGTATATTGCATAAATTAGGATAATTTGGTTAACAATTTCTAAATGTATACTGTAGGAAACCATAAGGGTAGTGCGTAATGCCAGGGCTACTAATGCCGGAGTCCCCTTAATACACACAGGCATGAAGAAGCAAATGAAAAGAACACTTACTGGAAACTAGCAATGAATGAGAGGGTTGTATGTAAAGGGCTATCTGACAGGAATGAAAACCTCGGTGGAGGAATGCATCCTTAAAACCTTCAGTTGAGGTAGGCACACAACCTGCAACAATCCCACAAAGAGGGGGGAGCAATATGGGAATGTACACCCCAAACTCACTCTTCTCCCTTCTGTTACGGACAGAAAAACAAGTGAGAGGTAATGGAAATCAGAAAAACAGAAAGGAGAAAGCAGTTATAGAAAAACAATACGGAGGAAATGGTTACAGACAAATAACCAGGGGAAACAGTTATTTCAGTTTTAAAGAATGGGGTAGTTAGGCCATGGAACACTGACCACCAGTCAGACAATGGAAATGGAACTTTCCCCACAGTACATATAACATAACCTTTAAGTCATGTCCAAACACAGAAGGAAATTCAGTCCTAATTATAACTAACCTTTACCTAAACATAAAGCATATAAAAAGGAAAACAGAAGTAGACAGCGTCTTCTCCACTGGCGGAGACAGACTTGTTTGCCCCTTAGGAAATGTACTTTTACTGTTCATGCATCCTTGCTGAATGTCTGTCACATCTTTCTGTCCCGGGGGGCAAGGCTTGCGATATCTCCAAGCCAGGAGCCCAAGAACTGGGTCAACACTTCAAAGTCCAACTGTGGACTGAACTGTGACACTTCCACAAATCCAGTACTCTGCCAGTACTCCCCATCAGCAATCCCAACTAGAAGTCAGTGGACAAGGAAGCCTGTTGATGTGGTCCAGACAGATCAGAGGGTCAGCAAACAATGGCCTGTAGACCAAATCCAACTTGCTACCCGTTCTTGTTGTAAGGCCTACAAGCTAAGAATGGTTTTAACATTTTTAAAAAGTTGAAAAAAATCACGAGAAGAATATTTTATGACATATCAGAATTATATGAAATTCAAGTTTCAGTGCCTATAAACAAAGTTTTGTTAGAACACAGTCATGCTCACTTGTTTACATATTGTCTATGATGCGCCTGTGCTAAAATGCTGGAGCTGAGTAATTACAACAGAGACCACATGTGGCATTCCTGTCATTTTGCATTGCTACTCAGAGCACTGCATATCACAGTGACACAGTTACAACTTGACAGGGTTTCAAGTGCCAAACGTATCATTATATTATACAGTGAAGGAAATTAGAAATATTTTACCACAAAATACATTTCCTTGACATATTTTGAGATGGCTGCCAAGGGTCTCACAGATAGAAGTAACACTGAAAATCTGCCTTTTGTGGGGGGAAATTTGCATCTGTAAAGAGTCTCCATTCATGCAGCCAGGTCTTTCCTTGTCCAGTCTAGAAAAGATTGACTGAGAGTCTGACACCTTTAAAGGCCTAAAAAGAAACATTTACCATCTATTTTCTCTATGGGCTGCTACCTGTAAGGCTTTATCTGCGTAACAAGATTACCTTTGCTAGCCAAGCTTTCTTTTCTCTTCCCATAAGCTATCTTGCCACCAAAAACACGTTTGGCTACAATCCAAGCCCTCATTCTTTAAAAATCTCTGTACCTCATTGAGGAGTTGAATCTTCATTCTGAAGGTTCCCATGTATACACATTAAATAAAAATTTGTATACCTTTTTCTCCAATTAATCAATCTGCCTCATGTTAGTGATTTTTCAGTGAACTTTTAGGTGGCCAAGAGCCTTGGTTGCAATAGCTGTTTTATTATTATTTATTTATTACAAGTGTATACCCATTATGTCAAAACAAGAAAAGAAAAGTGGACTTTAAATATTATGCTTTTAAGGCAGAGTAGGGTCTACATTATTTTGTTAACAAATTTAGATGAAAAAGATTGTGCTTTATTCAATGGCATTATAATTGTGCTAAAAGAATACAACATACATTTATGTCAACATAAGTACTTATGACAATATTCTCAACTCATGAGATGAAGAAGCTCAGGAAATTTCACCCCAAAATATGATGCCTTGGTATAAAGAGTATTTTGAATTAAAGGCCCTTGGAAGGGGCTTTCCCTTTGTCTGCATAACCAGAAGGATTCATCAAAAGAACAATAGACTTTGATTCCCTCCCCTGTTATCTCAATATATTTCAGGAAAGACCTTCAAAAATGCAACCAGACCAGGCCCAAATCATTTTAAACGTAATACCTGTCTCTCTGGTTAATTTACAAGTCAATCTGCTTCCGCCAACCATTCATTCTCTGGAGCAATCATTGATTGCTCCTAAACAGAATTACGTATACTCCTCATCTCCCCCTCCCCTGTAAAAGACACGTATAAAAATATCTGGATCCCACTGGGATATTGGGTAATCACTCTGCGATTCTCCCCGTGTGCATGGTAAATAAACTTCTTCCTCTTATTAATCTGCCTTAATTGTGAGTTGATCTTTCAGTGAGCTTTTGGGGGGAAATGGGAAGTTTCCCTCATCCCCACAGAGAAAATGACAGAAAAAATTTAAAAATTTTAAATAAGATGTTTAATAATGTAGGAGTTTTCTTACAAAAATTTCAAAATGAAAATGATACTGGAACCAAATGAAGTTTCTAAGTGGCTCATTTGTAAACCAAGCAAGGAAAACCATTTACTGATGGTGATTTACTTAAATTGTGTTTAATTACTGTGGCCAAAGAAAGGTGCCCAGAAAAAAGTAAACCTAATTAAGACTATTAGCTTCTCAGTGAGAACAATTGCTCAAAATGTGAGGACAACAGCAACAGTCAGTTAAAAAAAAATTAGCAATTGATTTCAAGTGGTTTTCTGTAACTCTGAATGAGTCGTCAAACATTACCGATACTGCTCAGCTGTTGTTGTTTATTTGAAAAGTCAATGACAAGTTTGAAGTGATTAAAGAATCACCTTATATGAATATTTTCTGTGGACAGGAAAGAATACTTCTCAAGAAGTTGAGAAAACATGAATTCAGTACAACCTGATGTGGAATCTGACAAGATGTATTACAAATGATAGTGATGAAAATGTATGTGTAGTAGAAAAGGCAAAAATTCGACAAATACACCAAGCTTATGAAAATATAACATGGTTAAAGCCTATGGATATTTATTATATTACTCATGCAGGTAATTTGTGGAAAACTTTTGACTTCTATCATTTGTTATTGTTGCAAAGATGAGCTTCTTTTACTCTTATGGGCTTAACTATTGTCAGTTCTGTCAATTTTGTTAGAAGCTGAATAATCTGACCTGTCCTACTTCACAGCAGTTTATTGGGTTATCAGTGGTAAATTTTCAATAGGATTTTTTTTTGGCACATGACGAAAGTGGATTTTTTCTGAATGAGAATTGCCTCAATCACTATTAATTGAAAACTGAATAGCTTTGGAAATCAGCTGCGAGTGGAGATGATAATATTTCTGAATGAATTTAACCTAAAATTAAAAGGAAGAATGATGCTAATATGTAGAGCTAATGCTGCAGTAAAGTCATTTCAACAACTGAAATTGTTTGAATCACAAGTAATGTCCAGCTGCTCTAAACACTTTATATGCAGTCAAAATTTAAAACAAAAAGTGAGATCTCATTCCCATGAAAATTTCCCATGGATATATTTTCTGAACTCAAACTATATAGGTCAGGTCAAGCAGTGTTTTTTGGATCTTTATGCTAAGAAAATTTGTAAAGAAAATTTTCATATTTCAAAATCCATTTAACTGTATAATCAAGGAGCTTCCACCCAATCTTCAAATAGAAGTGATTAATCCACAGTACAATGACATGATAAAAGGTGAATACCAAGAGAAGAACATAATAAAATTCTGTAAATGACTTCCAAGTGATGAATGTCTTCAATTAAAATCATAAGTTCATGGATTGCTATCAGTATTTAACAGTGCTTATTTGTGTAAAAAGAAATTTTCTAAGATAAAACATGTTAAAAATCTCATTACATATCAGCACTAAACACTAAATTTCAACACCCATTAAGCAAAATGTAACCAAAAAAAAAATTGCTGAGATGGAAGGTTTTTTTCCTCATCTGGACTGTGATGTCTAATTTTTTCCTGGACTTTCTTTGTTTACTCTCCTTTTTTAAAAAAATTCTGCACTTTTATCCTTTCCTTCTGATTTTCCAAGTTTCCATTATGATATCTGTTCTATCATATCCACCCACTTTTTCTCGAAGTCCTTTCCCCTGGCTGCCAACCATTTTCTCCTCTTTCTCCAATTTGAACTTTTGCCCCCAGTCTTGCAGCAGAGTTGTTGTAGTGGACTCTACAAGAAATTGAATATTTTTGCCATTTTCCTCCCATGGCTATGTCTGCTAGCCTTGTTTTTCTAATCTATTAATTCAGCAAATTCCTAAGATAGGGTTTTTAGGAGGTAACATTTATGGGTCCTGAAAATGTCTGTGTTTTGTCCTCCCATTTGATGATATTTTTGACTGGGTATAAAAATCTAGATTGAAATTTTTTTTCATTACTCTGAGGGTTTTTCCCCACAACCTTTTAGCTTATAGTATAACTGACAAGTTTGTTGTCATTTAAATTCTCGCTTATTAATGGATTTTTTATTATGGTTTTTTTCAATTTTTAAAATATTCCACAATTTTTCAAGTATTTGTAATGCTGACATATTACAGTTATAAGTCTAGGCATGAATCTCTTTTCTTTTATTCTAGTCAGAGCTCTCTAGGTCCTTTCAATAACAAAACTTTGGCTTCCTTGCCTCTTATAATTTATGATTATAATCTTTCTTGTCTCTGATAATTTTTTTTCTTTTTTTTAATTTTTATTTTTTAATTGTAAATTGACAAATTATAGTTGTACAAACTTATGGGTACAAAATATGTTGTGATTTATAAATACAATGTAGAATAAGTAAATCAATCTAATTAACATATCCATCACCTCAAATATTTATCATTTTTTTGTGGTGAAAACATTTGAAACTTACTCTCAGCAATTTCAGGATGTACAATATGTTATTATTTACAATATTCACCATCCTGTGCAACATATCACAAAATGAAAAAAAATTTTTCTCTCCCTTTCTAATAGAAGTTTTGTATCCTTTGAGCATTACTTTCCATTTTCCCTGACCCCTTAGCCTCTGGTAACCACCGTTCTACTCTCTATGTCATGGACCTCCATTGTATTAGATTCCACACATAAGTGAAAACATGCAACATTTGTCTTTGTGTGCCTGGCTTATTTCACTTATCATAACATTCTCCAGTTCCACTTACGTTGTTGCAAATGACAGAATTTCTTTCTTTTTAAAGGCTGTATGGTATTCCATTGTGTATATATAGATATATATACATACCACATTTTATCTGTTTATCTTTTGATGGATACTTTGGTTGATTCCGTAACTTAGCTATCGTGAATAGTGCTGCAATGAACATGGGAGTGCAGACATCTCTTTGACATGCAGATTCCAATTTTTTGTGTAAATACCATGAAGTGGGGTTGCTGGATCATATGGTAATTATACTTTTACTTTTTTAAGGAGCCATCATATAGTTTTCCATAATGGCTGTACTAATTTACATTCCCACCAACCATGTGCCAGGTTCCCTTTACTCCACATCCTCACCAGCACTTGTTATGTTCTTTCTCTTTTTGATAATACCCACTCTAACAAGTGTGAAGGGATATCTTACTGTGGTTTTGATTTGCATTTCCATAATGATTAGTGATGTTGAGCATTTTTACATATATATTTGTTGGCCATCTGTATGTCTTCTTTTGATAAATGTCTATTCAGGTCCCTTGACCATTTTTTAATTGGATTATTTGTTTTCTTTCTATAGAGTTCAGTTCCCAATATATTTTAGATATTAACCCATTATCAGATGTATGGCTTGCAAGTTTTCTCTCAATCCTTAGGTTGTTTCTTCACTCTGTTAATTGTTTCCTTTCTTGTACAGAAGCTTTTTATTTTGATATAATCTCACTTGTCTATTTTTGCTTTTGTTGCCTACGCTTTGGGTCAAAACTAAAAAACCATTGCCCAGGACAATGTCATGTCATTTTCCTCCTACATTTTATTCTACTTGTTTTAAAGTTTCAGGTCTTATGTCTAAGCCTTTAATCTATTTGGAGTTGATTTTTGCATATGGTATGAGATAAGGGTCCGATTTCATTCTTCTAATATGGATATCCATTTTTCGCAGCATCATTTATTAAAAAGACTTTTTTTATTTAGTAATCTGATAATATCTATCCCTCTGTTTCTGAATGTCTTTTATTTCCATTTTAAAATCTTATTTCCCAGCTACTTGTCTTTCTTTCCTGCATTTTTAGAGAGTGCCCCAAAATTAACTTCTATTTCTTACAGTTTTTGTTTTAAATGTTTAATTGTATGTTTAATTTCTTAGAAATCTTTCTTATATCTAGTAATTTCAGTTAAATTTCTCTAAGGGTATTAATGCAAGTGTTGCTTAATTGTTAATATTTCTGATAAAGTTTTGGATTCCTATAGGACTTTCTTTTATATGTACCTTGGCTTTTCTCTTTTATATTAATTGTTGGGTGATGTTTGATTATTTATTTATGTCTTAAATTAAGGCAGTAAAGAAGACTTCTGTCATTTAAAAAAATTTTTAAATTTATTTTTACTTTTTTATAGAGATGGGGTCTCGTTCTTGCTCAGGCTGGTCTCAAACTCCTGAGCTCAAGCGATCCTCCCACCTCGCCCTCCCAGAGTGCTAGGATTACAGGCGGAAGACCTCTCTCTACTTAGATAAATATAGTCAACTGACTTTTGCTTTAACATAACAGGATGAGGTCCTACCCATTACCCTGAAAAATCCCTAAATGCCAAAAAGAATGAAATTTTAATCTGGTGTTATAAAACTCACAGTGTCAGCTTTAACTTTACGGATAGTTTTCATCATTTCTGTAGAGAACAAAGCTCTGATACTTTCACCTAGATGCCAGGCTGAAAGCCTTTCTGTATCCACAGAAGGTAGAGAGGCAAGGAATGGGTAAGTCACCTGCTCCATATATAAACTTTCAATTAGTGCCTCTGCTTTCAGCCATGTATCTCTGCTTCTCCCCTGGCTGCATTTGCTGCTTAAGTTGGCTTTCTCCTGAATGCAGCCATACAGTATTAGTGTGTGTTCTAGACTGGTTTCCTCTGCTCTCTTCCTCTGCAATATGTAAGAGCTATTTACTTTTGGTTTAGGTTTTTTCTTTTTTTAGATATTTGTTGAAAATTGTGTTCAGTAAATGGTGTGTCCTCATGTTCTTGTTGTTTAATTATTTCCATATTTATAAATAAGTTCTTGAAAAAGAAAAGTAGAGATGAAACATGATGCACATTCAACACTAGTTATCAGGCACCTACTGTGTAGCGTCATTCTGTCATATTTTTTATGAACAGAACAGAAATGGTCTCTAGCCTTGTAAATTTTACCTTGTAGTGACAATGACAATTTCTAAGGAAACAAACTGTTACGATGTAAACAAAACTTACAATAAATAATTTGAAGAGAAAAGACAGTACCCTGTGAAAGGAAATGACAGAAGAAATAAACTTTACATTTGTTGCTCAGGAAACAACAACAACAACAAGGAAACACTGATTGGAAAACAATTAAGTCCTGCCCTAAAGGATAAACAAGAGCCAATCATGCAAAGAGAGGGTGGGTAGAATCTTAGAGGCAAAAAGATCTCTCGGCTCGAAAATGCACTTATGTAATAGAAATGAGTGGCTGAAAGAAAGCCGAAGAGTCTGTTATGGAGAGGGTGGTAGATCAAGAAGAGTTTGGAGACAGAGGGAGAAGCCAAATCATTCAGGGCTTTGTAAGCCACAAAAGAGCACAGCTGTTATTTTTTCTACTTTGAAAGATTTTATGAAATAATTTATGTTTTAGAAAGATATTGTTTTGTTCTTCTGAGGAAAGGAAAGGTGGGAGGTATGTATAAAAATCAGGAGCTTATCTCGATGATTCACGGATAGATAATGGGAGCTTGAGATAAGATGGAAGCAGAAGAGAATAGCATCTGTATGAGTGAGAAAGAGTAAATTGCTGAGACTTGCTGAGGAACTGGTTTTGGGAGGCGAGAAAAGAGAATTCAGATGACTTAAATTTGTTACTACAAAACTGATTGTCTTGTGGAATTTTTATGGAGATGGAGAAGACTGGTGGAGAAAGGAATGAAGAATTTAATATTGGACTCCTTAAGTTTAAAACAGTCAAATGCAAATGCAAAGTGAAGAAGGTGAGACTGAGGATTTAAATTTTGTTTTATTGGCACATGGGTGGGAATGCAAACCACGTGACTTGATAAGATGATCTAAGGAGAAAGAACAAGGGAAAAGAAGAGGAGATAGAGTCATGTTCTCAGGTCAGATAGAGTAAGAGGAGTGGAGCAAAGAAGACTGAGACATAATATAACCAGAAAGATATGGTAAAAAGCCAGAAATTTCTGTATCATGAAAGTCAAGAGAAAGAGGTTAAAGAAGGAAGCTTTCAAATAAGAGGCAAAGAGGTACACATTAGAATTGGTAATACAAAGATCATTGCTCTCTCTGACAACTGCAATCTCTGAGAAGCCCGATGGCAAGTTACATTGGAGTATTTTTAAGGATAAATGAGAGATAAGGAAGTGGTTGAAAAAAGTATGTGTTTAAAATTATTGTAGGAATTTTATATATAAAGGAGAACAAAAAGGAACTGAATGGATATATACGATAAAGGAGATTTCTAAATTTCTTTGTTTGATTGATTATAAGATGAAAGACATTACACAGTATTATGTAAAGCTTCCTACCCAAGTGCCCAGGCCCACCGTTGTGCCTATAATGCTCGGGATGGCTGGAGACAAGGAAGCCACTCGCCTCAGTCCTTGAACAGTCTCATCAGTTTTCCCCAGTGTGATTTAAAATTATTATAACTATTTGTATACCATCTTGTAAAACAAGTGAAGCGGTGACTTCTGACATATAGAAATCACCCAGGAGAGAGAGAGCTTAATGATATGGGAAGAAGAGAAATAATCAAAGTAAAGTCATGGAAAGGCAGTTTATGTGGAATGTTTTACCTTTGCCAAGAGACAGATAGACTGTCAACACCACTCCAATATTTTCAGGGAAAAAGGAAAAGGGAAGTTCCTGGCAGGTGCAGGTAGGTTTGTAGATTTGGCCATGAGAAGATAATGGGCATCTCTTTGAATGATTTCCACTCTCTATGTAAAACATAAAGCAAGATTATGATGTGATAGTAAGGAGGAAAAAGGAAGGGTATTTACAGAGAAGGAGGAGACGTAGAACAGTAATTTCAAAGAGAAAGGACAATGTCACTTGGTAGAATGATTGTATGCCGATTTGAGGTGCTACTTTTTGCTGGACTATTCTGATCAAAGAAGGTGCAACATTACTAAATGTAGTTATATAGCCATTTGTGTATATTGCTTAAATTCTGACATGTCTAGAATACAGACTACTGGAAACCGGGAATGTTTGTCTCCTGTGATACGGCTTCATCACTGGCACTACTGTAACAGAGTGGTCGCCCCTCCTCCCATAGATATGGAAGCATAAAATTGAGAGTGGGGAATATGCAACAGGGAATGGCCAGGAAGAAAAAAAATGGCAAAAATATTTTCTGTCTCTTTGAAACTTCCCCCACTCTTTTTGAGAACTGAATCCTGAATCCCTGCCTCAGGCCAGTGGTTGGGAGGACCAGGGAGAAGGACTTTTGTTCTTGCATCCCAGGCAGTGCCAATCCCCCAGGTGGACGTCTGGCAGAGTTCACAGGCTTTGTCTTTGGCAGAGATGGGAGCATTAGAATAGTTAACCATACTAGCCTAGAACTGAGGGGTCCTCCCTTTAAAAGTTCTGTGTTTCTGCTTATGTTCAGGAAATTTGGATTTTGAGATGAGAAGGTCTGCCATTTTTCCTCCTTTGCCGGCAAAGTAATAAAAAATCTCTTTCCTCCTCCCCAAACCGCTTGTCCTTGTTCTTCTGATTTGGCCTCATGGACAAGTGCCGAGCTTTTGGCAACACTATTTGCAAAGTAAGCGCACAACATATATTTGTTGAGTGAATGAATGAATGAATAACAATTCTGACTCCTACAAAAGGATTTTATAGGACCAAGAGATTATTCAATAAATTGCAACATTGGAGTTTGGGGGAAGAGCCTTCTTTTGTCCAATTATTTATCTTCTTTTCTATCTTTTCTTTCTCTATTCCTTCCTCTCATCCAAATAAAACATAACCGTTTCCAGCCAAATCCTTTTAAAAAATATTGCTCCCTAATGTAAAGGTTGATTTTCGGCCAAATGTCTATAACTAATTTAATTGGACAAATCTTAGAACAAATTAAAAATTTAATCATAAATCCTCCAAGTAAGAATCATCTTTCTACCATAATATTTTTATCCTGGATGGTCTTTTCACACAGAATGCCAAAGTCAGCTCTTTTCCATGAATCCTGTACTATCAAGTTTAAGCTATAGCTTTAGCTTGATTGACTCTGCTTTCTTTTCTGCTTCAAGAAAACCTGTTGCCTCTGTTGGCATATTTAATGCTGCCCTTGCAGATGTATGAACTATCCCAAGCATAACGTGACCACAGATGGTAGAAAGCTCACTTTAATCAATCTCTTGCTGTGTTTCTGAAACCGCCACTGGCAGCACCAGCTTCATGTCTGATTGTCATGCCCAGCCTGTGCACAATGGTTGTGTGGGGCACTAATCTATTTAATTTTAACAGAGCACAATGTAGCATCTTTATCTTGCAGTTTTCAAAAGAGTAAATATTTATTGCTCACTACCCTCCAGCTATTTCAAGGATGACTACTCTGTCTGAGCTAAGGGATTTCAGTGTATTGGCTCTTTCAGTTTAAAACAAGTAGGCAGATGATGTGAAATGTTTTGATCTCCCCCGAGTGACTATAAAGTCATTTCAAGCAGTGTTTCGCTTCCTTACACCAATAGAAAAGGGGCATGGCTTGTTATACTAACCAAATGAATATCATTATTATCAGCTTCCAGGAAAACCAAACTTGAGCTTTCTTTGCCAATCTCAAGCAGAAAGTGCTGTATGCTTGTCTGGTTCAGATTTTAGTAGAGAACGCTGCTTTCATCTTCACAGCTTTAACACCTGTTTGTGAAATTACACTGCAATCTTGGAAGAGATCTTATCCTCTGCTAGCTGCAGGGTAAATGCAGCCTTTCTAGCTGCTCTTAACACCTTGGGGTGAACATCAGAAAAAGTAGAGAAAGTGCATTATAAAATATGGCAAAAAGAAATGATTTGATTAGATTGAACCTACTTCTTGTACTTACTGTTAAACAACAGAGGCCAGGTTGAAAATTGCCTTGAATTGTTGTACAACTCTAAGACAATAAAAATTATTAACCCTATTTTCAAAGAGGAAAAATTAAGCCTGATCCTATCCAGACAAAAGAGGTGTACACATTCTCCTCTTCTTTTTACTCAAATTAATACAAGTATTCTGAAATGTGATCTTCAAGTATTACATTAACTAAAAAGTTTCTTCATAGGATATTCTTTTCCTTATTAAGAAACTGCCCACATTGTAAAATTTCCAGAAATAAATTTAACAAATCCCAGATGCTGTCCTAACATCTTTTATGTTCTAATTTAATTTCAATAATTTTATTATTTTTATGATTTTTGCTGACTGATGGAATCAAAATAACATATGAGAAAATCAAAACAACTAAAGAAACATAATATTTCTTTTATTTGGATATCCAGATATCATCTGCCATTATGAAAATCAATATGGAAATTTTGGTAGAAATCTCAACAGATAAAAGTAGCCTTTCTAACATCAAGGTGTTAGACTTCATAAATACATAGGAGAATGTAGCTTTATTATGTTTTAAACAGCACAATCAAAAGAAAACTTGGAAACATATGAGTTATATTAATACCAAGGGATGATTATTAGAATTATAATGCATTTGCAGCTAGATTTATGCAGAAGACTGGATTATACTTGATACCAATTAATTTAAAAAGTATCAATATTCCTATCGATAAACAAAGGGAAAATTATACAAATAACTCCAAGAAACAGTATAATATAATTTATATATTGTTTATATATACAACCATGCATATAATAAAAATTTTTTTGCTGTGTATCTATTAATTCTTATTTTAGAGCACTTCAAATGCTACTAAGATACTGCATGTTTTGTAGAATTTTCAGACATCACCATCAAGTTGGGTTTTGTTGTGTTTTTTTTTTTTAACAGTATAAAGCTTTGTGCTAATTCAGAACTTGTGTGAGAAGAAATTAGCAAATATCTTCCTATTACTGTACTGTAAGACAGGAATGTATTCAAACAACTATTAATATATTTAAATTTTCATGATTCAGAGCCTCAAAGCCTCTTTGCCATGTTATCCATCACTAGGCTGAGAAATAGCATTTCTACATATTTTTGGTTATGTAAGTAAGGAATTCATTAAAAAATATTAAGATTCTCATTTAATTACTTCAGAGAAAAAAATCTCTCAGGAACATTCATTACAAAAAGTCAAATGGACATTATTTGTCACCTTTCCTGCATCTATCCTTGGCTTTCCCTCTCCCCAAAAGTACCCTCTTTTGGTTTCAGATTTCCATCTCTGACCTTTTGGTCAAAGGATAAACTCCATCCTTCTTGCTACAATGATTGGCATGGCACTCTAGACCCAAGCCAATCAGTTCATGACATTTTTCAAGCCACCAGGAATAATTATAAATGAGCAGATTACTCACTTCAGGCCAAAAAGTTCCATGGCAGGTTTATTGGCACTTATAAAGAAGGAAAAGATATATTCCCTCTTTCTCTGGACATTGTGGTGTGAGAATGTGAAGCGTGGATTACAAGAGCCTTTTTTCTAATAATCTGCCTCCTGATAAAGCCAAATGAGAAAGAAGGACACAGTGGAAAAAATTCCATAGACATAGCGTAGCACAAGAGGCATCAGAGTTAGTCAATCCTCTTTGTTTCCTTAGAATTTGATCTAGTTTGAGTTTTAGGTTCCTTGTAGATAAAAGTATTCTAACTGATACATATGACTATTATGACTATTGATTGGCCACAGTATTCTAAAAGGGATGTCAAATATGTTCTATCTGTTATCTCATCTGACACTCACAACAATATGAAGTGTAATTATAAGTTGAAATTTAAGGCTACAGTTCCGAATCATATAAGTGATAAGTGATGGAGCCGGGATTTGACCCCAAAGTCTGCAAGATTGTTTTGTCTCAACATTATTCAATGATCAGTATATTAGTACCTTTTCAGGAAATTCAAAGGGAGTGTTTATGTGAGTACCTTTTGATTGTGGAAATTACACTAATAGTCCTGACTGAAGCAATATAAAAGCTATCCATGTAACAAAAACATTTATACCCCCTTAACATTTTGAAATTAAAAAAAAAATTCAGGGGCACCTCAGTCATTCCTGTCTGGAAGAGAAAATATCACTTCTCTAATTCTAATTGATATTAAATCCAATTCCGTGCCTCAATACCACACAGTGCTTTCAATCACATGGTGCCAAGGTGGCACATTTATTCAGGGTGCTTTGAGTTAAAGCATTTATGCCAACTATATTACTGAGACAGTTGGAGTGCCTTAGGCATAGGGAGAATGCTCAGAAGAGAGTAAAGACTGCTCTCTTATTGGTAAATCTGGACTGTTGCAATTACTGTGATGAAATGAGAATAGAAAGCAGCACATAATCTATGATAATAATGTCATGCAAAAAGTGTGAGGTGTTGTCTTTTTATTGTCAACAACAAGAATGAATGAAGTACCAATGAAATGAGACTCTCATAGGTAGTTGAGGTCACATTACTTCAGATGGGAAAATTAAGTATTCTGTTTGGAAGATAAGAGCTATCCTTTATATTTTATCCTTTATATTGTGTAATTTAATAACCATTTGAATAATTTCTGGTAGAATTGGGGTCATTACTTCTACTACTGCTTCCTATGGAAAGCTGGAGTTTCCAGAATGCTGAAACATCCTTCCTTCCCCCAAAAAATAGGAAAGATCTTGTCAGAACAAAGCAATAGCTAACATACTCATTGCTACAATTAGCTTTAGGGAAAGTTTTATAGGGATCAAAGGCTACTAAAATATCTCATTTTAACAGAACCAAGGATAAGGAATATCTTTATTCATGAATAGTAGGGTTGAGATCCAGTAGGGTGTGGAGGCATAACTCGGGCTTTGGAGCCACACTTCCAGGGTTTGAAGTCTGCATGTGCTCTGCCACTTACTAGCTAGGCAGTCTTCAGAAAATCACTTGATTTCTTCTTCTTCTTCTTTTTTGGCAAAGTAATATCTATATACAGTCATAGGATTTAATTAAACTATGGCATGATAGGTAATAAGCATTCATATTTTCTAGTAGTAGTAGTGATGCTAATAATCATAGAAATAAAAATGAAATGGTTGCCATATACCAGGCACTGATTGAATTTGATGCTTTGCAAATATTATCTTATTAATCATCAAATATTGCCTTAATGAGAGAGGGAGATATTGTCCTTATTTGCAGATGAGCAAGTTAAGAAACAGATTTAAAAACTTTCCCAAGTTTAGATGTCTTGGGAAAGCTGGGAAGTTGGATCTGCCTGGTGTCAAGGCTATGATGTTAACCACAATCCCAAGGTCTTTTTTTTTTTTTTTAGGTGCTCTTATTTGAGTTAAAATAGACCACTGAATCTCATATAAGGAGACAGAATTCTTACTTATTCATGCACAAATATTTCATATCCTTTACACAATATATTCTCTAGAATAGAATCTGCTCATTGAAAAAGTGAATTCATGATAGCATCATTTTAAGGAAACTAGTAAACCTTTGCTATGATTTAAACGGTGTCAAAAAAAAATGACAGGCAGTATTAGTCTATTCCAACATCTCACAAACATGTGACTACAAGCATAAGTAACTGCAATGAGGCAAACTTATATCTATGCCTCTGCACCATCAAAGTGCAGAGACCAAAAAATAACATCTTGCTGGATAATAAAAGCAGGTAAAATTGTCAAAAATTGTATTTAAAATATTATTGATGATGATAGTGTGCAATGAAAACTATAAATAATTATAATGGTATTTACTTGATTGTAAGCTCTTTAAAGGCAGGAATAATTTCTTGTCCATATTCCCTCATACTACATGTACTAACATATATTTACATTGAATATCTGGTCAAGACCTGTATAATTCCATCATCCTACCTGCTGCTATCACGTGTAATTCTTGTTCTGATAGAAGACAAGTCCGTGGTTTCATGTATTCAGTCCTTCCATCTGTGCCCTGGATTCCATTCCTTTTTATTTTTTTCAAGGAGATTACTTCTGAAATTATGTTTTCTCTCTTGTTGCAACAGCAAATTCTCCTTTTCTCCCTACTGGATGATTCCAATTGGCATGCAACATGCCTTAATAAGATTTTTTTTTTTTAAAAAAACAAACGATCACATGATTCCATATTTTGCTCCATATTATGAGAAATAGTCACTGCCCCATTTTTCTATTACTCATTCAAGCAAAGCTTCCACAGAAGAGTTGTCTAATTTTTTGCTCTTTCCTAACTTCCCGTTCTCTCTCAGCATACTCCAATGAGGCCTTTCTCTATGCAATGCCAATGAAAATACTATTTTCAAGATTACAAATGATCAAAGTGAGTGGTCATACATAACCAAAGTGTTTGTACCCCCATAATATTCTGAAATTTAAAAAACAAACAAAGAAACAAACAAAAACAAAACAAAACAAAACCAAAGTGAGTGGTCAATTCACTGGCCTATTTTACTGGACTTTCTAGCAGCATTTAACATAAGTGATCACTGTTCTTTCTTGAAACACACTTTTTCTTTGCTTTAAAGTACACCCAAGATATCTGATTTTCTTCCTACTACATCATCCTCTTTTCAAAGTGTCCTTTGGTGGCTTTTCTTCTACCAGGCATGTAAGTATCATAGTGCTCCAGACAGTTTCCTCTTTTAGCATACTCTCTACCTACAGGATCTCATCAAGTCTCGTAACTTTAATTACAACCTATGTATGGACCACATTCAAACTTATCTTTCCTCAGTATTGAGTTCCGGACTTTTTAGGGTTAAATTGTTAAAACTACTCTCCCAAACCTTCCTTATATGAATAAATGCACCATTCTATTGACTAATTTGTTTATTGCTCAAATCAAGCATTGTCATTTATTCCTCACTTCCCATCACATGACACACACAATCCCATTAGTAAATTTCCTTGGCTTCACCTCAAAAATATTTCTGTAATTCAACCACCACAGTTAAACCAAAACTCACAATACCATTATCTTGCATCTAGACGATTGCAATAGTATCCTAATGTTATCTTCATCTTCATTCTTGCCTAACTATATTCCACCATTTTCACAGCAGCCAGATTCTACTTTCAAAAGCATAAATCAAATCATGTCACCCCATTGTTCAAATTCTCGAAAGGCTATGTCTTATCCTTGGAATAAAAATAAAAAACCCTCATGATAGCTTTCAAGACCACAAATAACACGGTGCTTGGCTACCTCTTAGACCAATCAACTACTTGCTCACTCCACTGGAGTCACTCTGGCTTTCTTCACATATACAAACTTATTTTCACTGTTGGGCTTTATTGTATGTCTAAAATGCCCTTTGCAATTCCTTTGAATGACTAACTTCTTTGATGAATTCATTCCTTTGAGCATGTCACCTACTCAGAATCCTTTCCTGATGCTCTATTCTAAAGTAGCTCACCCTGTCACTTTCAATGGCATTGCCTTGCCTCATTTTGTTCTTAGTATTTATCATTATCTAAAATTATTCTTTCTTTACTTATTCATTTATTTTTGTGTGTACTCACTTATCATCTGTGTGATCCTGACCTCTGGCCACTGGAGTATAAATCTTATGACAATGAAGATCTTGTTTCTATTATTCATCATTGTATTCAGTGGATAACTCCCATTTTTTTGCAAACATTGGAGTAGAAAAGCAATAAAGAGGAAATTACGAAGAGTAAAATAAAGATAAAGCATCATTTCTTTTGAAAAAAATAGCAGCCATGTAATTATTAGACTTAAAACTCTTAGGATGTATGCATATTTTTTTCCTAAAGTATGAATCGCATGATCCAAATCTATCATGCTGGGCCACTGAGATGAGATACAGCCTTTTAGTATAATACAAACAGCAAGTTAAAGGGGAAGGGGGGATTTCCAGAAGTTTACGAGATGATATAAAGCACAGAGGAAACAGATGCAGCCTAGCCATATTCTCTCTGCCTCTGTCATTTTCTCCTTTAGTCAGTAGTTTTCTGACAGCAGTTGGTCCTACTTTAGTTTTTATGTTTCCTCTAGCTTTTTAGGCCTCAGTTGTCATCATCATCATCATCATCATCATTATCAATAGAACAGGTAATATTTATCAAGTTTTTACCAGATTTTAAAATTCCACTAGATTTTAAAATCCAGATAGAAGGATATTGACATATTTAGTTGATCATTATATTCATGCTAGTTAACATGGATCTCAGGCCCTAATAAGTATCAAAATATTCTAGAAACTATTCAGCTCTACATTGTGTTGCCTCCTTAATCCTCATAAAAACAACATAATTTGAATAATCTCAGTGAATAATCTTTACAAGATTACGTGTACCAAGGAAACCGAAGCATAGAGAAGTTAATTTGCCCTGAAAATGACAAGTTTATAAATAAAATGGCTGAGAGTCTAAACGAGTTGTTATGATTCAAGTGACCCATGCTTTAATCACTAACCCAGTAAAGTAATTCTCAAACTTTAATGTGCAAAGGAATCATCCAGATTATTTCTCAAAAAGGCAAATTCCCAATTTTCATTTCAAGATATTCTATTCAGAAGTTTTTGAGTAAAGTCCATGAATCTTAACTTTGGATAATACTACAGTGATTCCATTACATAAGGGAAGACAACCACTCTCTGAGGAACAGTGTAACTTACACTACGCCATTAGATTTAGACATATTGTAGGCATTTAATAATACTAAATAGGAAATAATTAATTTGGAAGAATGGAACCTTTTGACATAAGATCACTCAAATTAAAAGTACATCAAGCATTCTCTCAAATGTCCTTATATTACACATGACATGTCAAAAATGTTTCATATGTACAATAACAGAATCACTAGAATCAACCCTTTAAGAACAGTGTTTCTTTCACAAAATCACATACTTTCTTTTTAAGCAATTGCAATAAAGTCTTATGAACCACCTAACCTCAGAAATTAACTGTTAGCCTCCATAATAGCACACTGCTAGTGTCCTCTCATATAATATTAAAAGTGAGCACACATTACTATTTTGGTGCCCTTTAAATCAAATAATGGAGATGATCCAGATCTTCTAGGCAGCCAATCTGCTTTTTATTTATTAAAGTATTCAGAATTTAGGTCACTTTCATATTTCCTATTGTTACCTTTATTCGACCTAGTAAAAGACCTATTTGGTCATCTTTAAAATCTTTTTACTATTGGAAATGTATAATCTAAGTAAGAAATGAGTATACAGCTTATATGAACGTGATTTATATTGAGATTGTTATTTTAGGTATTTGCCTGTGAAGAACAAAAAAGCTAATATCAATTTTTAATTTTTACCACATAAAACCAGATAGAGATCATGATCAGAGTTTAAGAAAAAACCTTTATGGTTATTTTGGCAGGCAAGGAAAAATCTCAATATTATCTATTTAAGGATATATAAGATAGAGGCAGACTTGCTCAATTGATGTCCAAAGCAGGTAAAAAATCCCACAGCCTTGCTAACTGGGAGAGCAAAGGTATAAAACATGCTTCTAAAAATAAAGAGACAAAAGCAATACATATAAAAAGACAAGGATGCAATCATACAATTAACACATATCTTTAAATTAACAAGCATATAGAGATCAAATTTAAGCAAATGGCTCTGCATTGTCACAAGGAGAGGATGCAAATATACTCCTAACTCGTTAATTGAAAAGATACCTAATTGCAAGATATAAAAAACTTGCTTTTCCCTTGCTCTTTTTTTGTGTTTGTTATAAAGATAAACATACAATAAATACAGCAGGAAAAAAATGTGCTCTAATTTTCTATTCCTGAGAAGCAGCCATCTGTAATTGTTCAAAATACTGATCAACTAAAAAACAAATATTAGCCAGGAATAAATTGTGCTGTGTTTATTTCAGAAAACTCCAGAAAGTATAAAACATATTTCCTATTGTCCAATAACTTAAAGATTAGTTGAAGTGCTTTACTTGCTTCAACTAATCTTTATACATTTTGCATTCTAATAAACTAAGGGTTACATGTATAAAGACAATAACATGATAGGAAGAAGGAGTGCAATGAATATGTCAGGAAAGAGAACTGGCTACATTGGTAAAAGTTGAGAGTTTAGGAAAGTAGAAATAAAATTTCAGGAAAGACAGGTCACAATCTAGAGAGTTCTGATTGCCAATCTAAGAATGTAAGAAGGTCAGAAGTACTGAAAAATTTTGAGGCTAGAAGTATATTTTTAAAGTATGATTTGAGAATATTAGTGTAGTAAAACAGTGGAAGAGGGCAGTCACAAGAAAATTTGGAAATGGTTTATAGGTTGCAATAGCAATCAGAGTGGAAAGAAAGTACAAATATAATAACATTACTGAAGATATTTGGGAAGATGCCCTAAGATAACCCAAACATCTAGACACTGGCCACTTAAATTTTTTTTTTAATTTCATGGGAATAGAAAAACACTCATAGGTGATAATTGTTTTTCCTAAGAAAGTAACAAAACACCTCTGAGGTCTTTTCCTAAGAGACATGCTGCAAGTCTTTACTAGGACTAACAAGAAACAGCCACTAATCCCCTTGCTTAGGTATCTTACCTTCTTTACCATTGGACATTTAAGTCTCCAAAAATAGATGACGGAGAAAATGTTTTTATCCCTATAATCCAAACAAACAAACAAACAAACAAACAAAAACCCCAAGAAATAGAACATCCTTTTCTTTGCTGAAGATCCTCTTTAACTCTTGGCCACCTCCCTTTGGTCTACTTCAATCACAGAGGGAGCTATTCTATTTCTGTGGCCTGGGGCCCTTTGAACAATGAAGAAGAGTACTCCTTCAGGTGGAGGGCCAAGAGCAGTGAGAGTTACATCCAAGCCTTGGTGGACATTGCATTTGATTGGCATTAAAGAGCATGTGAAACCCTTGAGAGATCTGCCATTTAGTGTACTGAATTTTTCATCTTATTAAGAAGAAATCGTAAGCTAGCTCAGATTGGGGAGGCACCCCCAGATATGGCAGATCCCAAAACACCTTAGGAATAAATTTTTTAAAAAGAATTTGTTATGAAATTATAATACTAAAAAATATGTGTGTTATTGGCTGAAGGAAAAGCAGAGACATCAGGAAAAATAACAGATTTTTAATAGATATTAGTAAGTTCATTTTATACTTTCTGAATGTGAAATGATGAGGGGATATGAACATACTAAGTGATAGAAAATTTAAAAGATATGGGACTGCATGCCAGCAGAGAGATCTTAAGATAAAAATGTTAAGGTAATCTACACAGAGGTTAAACTCATGTAACCGGATGAGAAGAGAATTTGGAGAAAGACTATCAAAAATCCAAAAACTAAGCCTGGATTATTTTCCACATTTAGAAGTTTGCAAAGAGCTATAATTAACAGAAAGAAGAAGGCAAATCTGGAAGGCAGGAAGAGAATAAGAAACAATATGACTGAAGTCTGATAGGTAAATATCTATCATTTATTATTCTAATTAAAGCCAACACTATCTTTGTAATCTTCTAAAAATTTTAATAAGCAATACAAATACGTAACAGTAATGTAAAAACACAGTAGTTATACATAATTATAGTACAGAGTTTATGTATGAACATGTAATGAAAACCAATTTGTGAAGCAATTATCACCATTGTTTCTATAATCTTAAAATGCTCAAAATGTTCTCTTTGGGTCACATGACATTCATCAACCTGTAAAGAAATTTATCTCAGTGCATTTGTTTCACATCACTGTTAATGGTGGAGAAAACAGCTACGATTCATTTTTGCATTGCCTCAATGCCATGAGGTAGCTATGGCACAAAGTTCTTATCATACCCCCATAAGACTAAATTTTACGATGTGATATCTAGACATCTGGTTGCTCTGTGCTCCAGAGAAGGAAAAATTTTGAACAGCATGCTCTATCTAGTATTGGAAAGTTCATTAAAAACCTCCACAGTGTGAGGGAGTGAGGCAGAGCAGCAACATTGTGGAAAATGAAGTTGTCCGTGACATTCCGAGTGTGAGAAAAGCTATAGTTATTATTTATCTAGTTACATGATTCTGGTTATCATGTCTTTAGCAAAATGTATAGTCCAAAAAGACTCCTGTGTTTCATACAGCACAAAAAGAAGATATTAAGTTTTGTAGAATCTTTAATTTGTTCAAACACAGATTGGATTTTCTGAGTCCTAAACTGACATGATGATGATGGACATTTCTGCATGCAGAAAATGCAACCACACAACCGAAGAGGATGTGACCTGAAAGATATTTCAATCTTCCATTTAATTCTGAAAATTTCAGTAGAATTTGCGTCCTTTGGTCTTTCCTGACTTTTCAAGGCCTGCTACAGGTGGTGTCTGCTTAGGAGAGTGCACCAGAGACCAAGCTGAGGGATGCCTAGCTCATAGCACTCATTAACTGTTGATTTTTAGGGACCTTCCTGAATGGCAATACAAATCTGATGCACGCCTTCCTCAGAGACACTTGAGCTTGGTCTTTATCAGTTGCATTCTGTCTGCTTGATTCCTTTGTACCAATGATAAATGTGATGTTTCAATCTGGAGGAGGTTTTACCTTTTATTGTACCTAAAATGATTCTTGCATTGGATTGCAAAACTAAGTCCAGCAACAAACAAAACTGAGAAACATATTGGTAGCTTTGTAATTTGGTGCATGTCAATATTCAACATTTACATTTATATGTAATAAGTTTTTGAAATGTTCAATTGTTTTAGAATGGCCCTACATTTGATGCTCCTAGGCATCAAACAATGCAAATTCTACAGAGAAAGCCCATAAGAAATGCTCTAAATTTGATCAATGTATTATAGATATATATGAAAATTAATCAATCTTAAACATATTTCATAAAATTATTCATGTTTTGTTTAGTTATAGAAATACATTTATTTCTTAGTGGATATAGGTAACATTCTAATGTATCCTTTTAGTCAAGGCAAGGTTATTTTTCATCATACTCTCTAAGTTTCTCACTCATATAATTCTCAGCAAACTCAGAGTCAATCTGATGCCACATAAAGGTAGTATTTCATCATTCTCTTTCTCATCCTTACAGGTCAGTACACTCTACAGTGAAAATTTCCTCCTCTCAGCCCCTCTTGCAACTGCCCAGCCCAGCAACCTTCACAGAAAGAAAAATAATTCTGCTTGATTGGCTACTATCTATCTTTTATAGCCTAATAAGACAATCAAGGCAAAAGGCATTATTTTATTATTCCACTTCACAGATATATAAAAGTAGTCCTAGTGAAGTCAAGTAACTTTATAGAGTCACACAACAAATTTTAAAACATGAGCTGAGACTTGAATACAGGACTTCTTTCCATGCCAGTGATTTTGCCCCTAGAGTAGGCCACCCATCAGTAAAAGCCAGGGTCAGCACAACTTGAGGGTACTTACTACAAAGAACTAGAAAAAGATCACTTTAAATTTTGCAGTTATGTGCCCAATGTTAGATTCTAAGGCTATATTTTCTAAGAATGTTAAGGAGCAAAGATTAAAATTCCGTGTACATAAAACAGGATAACAAAATAAGAGGGAAAAAATCTTTGAATAAAGTTTGTAAGCCCTTTCATTTTCCAAAAGGATCACAGCTGTAAGTCTGTGATATGTAAGAAAGAGTCATCTCTTATGATGTCTCGGTTTTTGTTTATTTGTTTTCTTGAATGGCAAAACAAAAAAATATTTCCTAGAATCATTATGGCAGGGACTGACGTTCCCTGAATTAATCACTCTTCTCTCACAGAGTTAGAAATAAATTCAAGGTCTTTTATTTTCAAATGGTTGCTCATCATCCATAAGATAGATCTCTTTTTCAAAATATTTCAATAAATCATGTCCTCACACAAATGATAATACTGTAATGAAATGTATGCATTCTTGGAAAAACTACACTTTTTGAAAAATCAGACACTAAAAATATCAGGACTTATGGGAAAAATAGAGTTGTGTAGCTTATTCAAATTTATACACATTGCAACCAGAGCCAAAACAAAAAACAATGACAGTACTAATTTAAAATATTAACACAGTTCAAAAGATATGATAATAGGTTATTAAGTATAGAATGTCCGATTTCCTTAAGTACTAAGCTTGACAGTTGATATCTTTGACATTTCACTTTGACACTTCTTGTTGGTTTTGTGTGTGTGTGTGTGTGTGAGGGTACATCCTCATTCTTTCAAACACATGTTTTGGCTTGTGATTATCTTTCAAAAATTTTTTTAGAATAATTTTTGTGAAACCATGGATAAGTCGAAAATTTGCATTATTTTTGAATATGAGCTCTGTTGTGGACCCAATGCAGCACAGACAGCTCAAAATATTAACAAAGCATTTGGGAAGGATGTGGCTAATGAATGCACAGTACATCAATAGTTTGAGAAATCCCATTCTGGTGATTTTAATCCTGAAAATGAGCCATGTGGGTAACTTGAGACCAAGATGGATAATGATGAGCTGAAAGCTATAGTGGAAGCTGATCCATCTCAACCTATGCGTGAATTAGCATCAAGGTTTGGTGTTACTATTCCAACAATATTAGACCATTTGAAACAAATGGGCAAGGTAAAGAAGCTGGATAGATGGGTACCACATGAATTAAATAAGTGTCAGAAGAGAAATCGTCTCGAAGCTTGCCTTTCTTTGCTGTCACGACATAATGGTGAACCATTTCTACACCATATTGTTACGTGTGAAGAAAAATGGATTCTTTTTGACAATCGCAAGCGTTTGCCACAATGGTTGGATAAAGACGAAGTACCAGAACATAGTCCAAAATCGAATATTCATCAAAAAAAGCTAACGGTATCTGTTTGATGGTCCAGCCCTGGTATTATCCACTACAGCTTCATGAAACCTGGTCAACAGATTACAGCAGATGTCTACTGCAACCAATTGGACAAAATGATGAGGATGCTTGCGATTAAGCAGCCAAGATTGGTCAACAGAGACAGGCCACTCCTCTTGCGAGACTACATGTCACAAAAAACTACGCTGCTCAAACTACAGAAGCTGGACTTGGACACTCTCTGTCATCCACCGTATTCACCAGACCTTGCATCAACCACTTCTTCCAGGTTTTGGACCATTTCTTGCAAGGAAAAATATTCAATTCTCAACAAGCTGTGGAAAACGCCTTTTGTGATTTCATCACCACTTCCTCTCTAGGCTTCTTCGCTGCTGGCATAAACAGGCTACTGTTAAGATGGCAAAACTGTGTCAACAGTTTAGCCACATACTTGATTAATTGTACTGCTTCTTGTTTGAGATATAATAAACTAAACTTTTGATTCAAAATCAGACATTTCATATTTAATGACCTAATAGATTCCCAATAAATAAAGAAATTATGCTGTAGTGTTTCAGTAGCATCAGCATCACCCAGATAGCTTCTTGGCCTTTTGGCTAAGATAAAAGTGTAGCATCACCCAGAAAGTTGTCATAAATGCACATTCTCAGGCCCACTAAATCAGAAATTCTGGGGCAGGGTCAAGTAATCTGTGATTTATCAAGCTCAACAGGTGCCTGTAATGCAATTTAAGGTTAGAGAATCACTGTATTACACAATATAAAACATTTACCTTTAGTAGTAAAAACAATTATTGTTTTTGCAGGATAACAATTTGGATTGTTTAATTATGGAGTCAGGGCAAAATGTGCAAATGTCTGAGAGAATCTCTCTATACTCTATGGTAGTCATTCCCAAAATGACTCCTAGTGACCCAGCTTCCAGATATCCATGCTCTGTAAGTGTAGGCTGGGCTTAATGACTTGCTTCTCTAGTGAAGAGAATACAGCAAAGTGATAGGATGTTGCTTCTGAGGTTAGCTTCTGCCTTGCTTGCCTTCTCTTGTTCTTTCATTTGGTCACTATGTTATGAGCTGCCCTAGGGAAAGGCCCATGTGGCAAGATATCTTGAGCCAACAGCCAGCAAGGAACTAAGGCCCTCAGGCCAAAAGCCCATGAGAAACTAACACCTGCTGACAGCCATGGAAGTGAGCTTGGAAGTAAATTTCCCCCCAGTTGACCCTTGAGATGATTGCATTCCCAGCTGATGCCTTGATTGCAGTCTTGTGAGTGATCCTGAACCAGAGGACCTAGTTTATAGGTACTGTAATCCTGAACCAAAGAAACTGTTTTTAGAAAAATTTTCTTAGCTACTGTGAATAATGCTGCAATGAACATGGGAGTACAGATATTTCTTTGACATACTAATTTCAGTTCCTTAAGATATATACAACCATCCAGAAGACCAGCAGGATGGCTAAATAGTAGAAAGGAGAGTGATATCAGTTTGCAAACTGGCAAGAGATAGTCTCTGGCATGGGTCAAAGGTGCTTTCTCTTTAAAGAGAGTAAGGGCAGGTTGTGTTTTATGCCTCATAGAGTCAGTATTACACAACAGAATAATAACTATTCATCAGGTTTGTGGGAAAGCTATATGTATTTATGAGGAGAGCAGAACATATGTGCAATAAGTAAACATATGGATGTACCATACATCCCATGTTCACTTTCAGGTGGGGTTTTAGCATTAAAATGAGATGGAATTGGCTCTCTATGTTAAAAGGTGAACTAGAGGACAAAAAGACAGTTTGAGTTCAGTCTATATAATCTGGCTGAAATTGGCTTAAGGTCTGCAGTTCCTTACCAGAAAAGAGTGTTTGTAAGGCCAGAGTCCTCTGTCCAATCAGAGTTGTAGTGGTCTGCGTTGTAAATCAGAGTTAGGAGGGGTATGATGATTTATCAAGAGTATGTTTTTTCTTGTAGCCATAGGAATTAAAGGAGTTGCTATGCCAGCAAAGTCCTGAACCCTGGACCTGTAGGTAACTTTTGTTTCTTTAACCTTAGGGTCCACCTTAGTTAATAGAGGAGTGTTTGTTTTGGTCTCTCAGATCACAATTCCCAGAAGTGGAATTGCTGGATCATATGGTAGTCTATTTTTAGTTTTTTGAGTAACCTCTATACTGTTTTCCATAATGGTTGTGCTAATTTACATTCCCACCAACAGTGTGCCAGGGTTCCCTTTCTCCACAACCTCACCAGCACTTGTTGTCTTTCATCTTTTTGATAATAACCATTCTAACAGGTGTAAGGTGGTATTTCATTGTGGTTTTAATTTGCATTTCCTTGATGAATAGTGATGATGAGCATTTTTTCATATACGTATTGGCCATTTGTATGTCTTCTTTTGAAAAATATCTATTCAGTTCCTTTGCCCATGTTTCAATTGTGTTATTTGTTGTCTTACTATCAAGTTGTTTGAGTTCCTCATGTGGAATCAACCTATATATCTATCAATGGATGAATGGACAAAGAAAATGTGGTATATATACACAATGGAATATTATTTGGCCTTAGAAATGAAGTAAATACTGTCATTTGTGACAACATTGGTGGACCTGGATAAGTGAAATAAGCTGGGAACAGAAAGACAAATACTGCATCATCTCACTTATGTATGGAATCTAAAAAAGGTGAACTTATAGAAGCAGAGAGTAGAATGGTGGTTACCAGGGGCTGGGAGCAGGGAAAAGGCATTCATCAAAGGGTACACAATTTCACTTAGGAGGAATAAGTTCAAGGGATCTATTGCACAATATGGTCACTGTAGTTAATAACATGTATTATGGATTGAAAATCACGAGGAAGTATATTTTAAGTGTTCTTACCACAAAAAATGAGGTAATGCATATATTAATTAGTTCAATTTAGCTATTCCGTAATGTATACATATTTCAAAACATCATGTTGTACACAAAAAACATACACAATTTTTAGTTGTTAATTAGATTTTTAAAAAAAATTTGTTGTTTTAAGAGACTGAGTTTTGGAGCTAATTTATAATGCGTTATCCAAGAGGAGTAACTTGCAGTAAGTAGAAGGCACATTGTACAATACTGTTTCTCTGAAGCTTCTATTAGTTTGCTTTGCATTTAAGTGCTGTTATATGATAAAGAAAGCACTGAAAACACTGGGGAAAAATCATATATGATCCCATGCAATTTGGCATTTTATTGACATCATCCCCCACATACTGATTGAATGTGAGCTAACTTACTTCATGGAAAAACGCATTTAGGTTGGGTCTGCCTTTCCAGAAGTAACAATATTCTTAAGAACAACCACAGAGCCCATTAACGTGCTTCTCAAACCTCTCAGGTTTAATCTCCTTATGATTCCTTTAAGGATTACGTAGTGGGTGTAAGAGGGTAGGGAAAGTCTTTTCTTTTCCCCTCGTTCCTTTCTTTTCTTTCTTTTTTCACACTGATAGGAAGGGGCTCTTTGGTAGGATGTCAGGGAGAAGCTTTCAGCATAGTAATGCATCAAAAAAGAGTTACTATTAACAATATGAACTCCAGGAACTTGCCTTGCCCCAGTGAGAAGGTTTTGGCATCCCAAGCTTCTTCCCTTCTTGCTCAGCCAAATCTATTTGTTTCCTTCCAGAAAGAAGACAGGACTAGATCTACACTGAGAAAGGATGGGAAAAAAATACAGAGAGAAGGAAAATACTTAGGTGAACTCGGCAGTAGGACATCGGAATTGAGGCAATGAGAAGATTCTTAGATACACTTTCAAGGAGGATTCTACAGACAGAAAAGTGATTTATGAGAAGAGCAAGGAAATATTTTGCGTCATACTTTGGATGCTGTATGTGCTCATAATCAATAGTTAAATAACATTGTTTTATTTTTCATAATGACCTACATATGTGCACAACTTTCCAGGCATTGTGAACCCACTGAAGAGTGATATATACATAATGCATTTCCATCATTTCTCATTCACTTCTTTCATATGTCGAGTTTTAAATGTATTCGTGTGGCCCTCTTAAAGGAGATAATGCATGAAAAGTCTTCTGAGAGGGCCCAAACATTGATACTGTTCGATAAACATGAATGATTAACATCATCATTGAATTTTAGGATAATCCCTTCAATATTAAAGATAAGATTGTAGTAATTCAATAAAACTTCAATTAATCAGCATCCAACTGAATAAACTGAATTTTGTTTTTAATTTACAATTCATACTTACTGAAATAATACAATAATAGGAAAATATTTTTATTTTCTATTAGAACAATATGAAACTAAGAAAACCCTTGTCCTGGACATGATTTTTAGGGATTCAGATATATGTTCTATTAGTTCCAACACCATGTGTAGCAGCAGGAAAGCCCTTGGAGTTAGTCTTTCTTTATTCAGTCAACAGCATTTATCAAATACCTTCTATAGGGTGGGAATTATGCTAGAAACTGAGACAAAGAGAAAGACAAAACTGACAAAACTAGCCCCTCACACCTTGAAGCTAAGTCTGGAAATGAAAAATCACAACAAATAAGTACATATCATTAATGAGTTAATTGCAAATATGAAAATACCTAAGTTAAAGGTGCTTGCAAACCACAAGTCATGGACGACTAAGTCACTCAGCAGATTGCTACAAGCCACTGTATCTCAAAAACGTACCACTGACTGACTATATGCCAAAATCAGCAGTTCTCTCTCCAAATCATTGAATAAGCATCTTCTGCCCCAACTGTGACCAAATCTCTGCTAATGAGGAAGCATTTTGATCTATTTAGGATTGGAAGCCTTCTCAGGGGCAAATAGAGCAGAGCTAACTGTCTTAACTACTACTCTTTAAAGCTCAGTTTTGTTCTAGGTCTTTGTTTAACAACCTCTGGTTTCCTTCGGCCTCCTGGTTACCTAGTTTTACAACCCTTAGACAACCTAATAACTCATATCCTCCCACATTTATGAATATGTAAGTCTGAATTTCACCATGATAATCACTTATTCCAACATACCACTCAACCAGCCCAAGTCTCCATGTGATTGATGAGACGTGGCTAAGGACTCAGCCCCAACCATGACAATTTTGTGCTATCAGTAGTAAAATAGCTTTTAAAACAGATTCTCAGAATAGATACTCATTTAATTTCACTATTTTAACTTCTTCAATTACAGTATTATTCCATATCATGATCCGTGATATCTAGGGAAAAAAACGCACACAGGGCACTAAAAAATAGAGAAATAGGAGATTATCAGTTCATTTCAATATTGCCTAAAGCTGTAGAAAGACTATATTTAAGAATAATTTTTAAAAACAGATTAAAATCGAAGTGTTTTTCTGGTTTATTTACTATATTTTCCCTCAGATATTCAGCTAACCAAAGTTTTAATGTAGTAATGTGAAATTAATGTAGGGATTATGTTTCAAGTCATGAATCTGTTCCAATAGATTTAATGTAATAACTTAATCAGTTTTATTAGACTACTTTTAAAAAGAGGTTGGAAAATCCATTTCATTTCAATGGTATAAGTAGAATCAGCATTAATTTAGATATGAACTGTGAAGCTTATGTTGAGGTGAGGGTAGATACTAGATATTAATTAATAAATTTTAAAAACCCAATGACTAAAAATAGTTACTCTAAATGGGGTAATTTTCACCTTATTGATTGTAATCAATATTCAAAGTATGATGTTTTGAGTGTCTACTTTTGTAAAGAAATAAAAAGCAAAAAATAAAAAATAAAAAAACCCATGATTACCTTTTATAGCAAACAGCTTAAACAAAAATTAGAAAATTTAATACAAAAATAAAGGATTCATTTTCTCTGAACATTAAGCACAATTACTACACATAATAAAATCCTTTTTTAAAAGAATGAAGTAACTATCAATATGCTAAATTAAAGGGAAATGATTTTCCACCATTTGAAACAGAAATATATTGTAAAATCACTAAATCCAACAAACACATCAAAACATCACTGTCTGTTTCAGACATTGGATAGGATAGATGTAGTATGTATCCTGGGTTAATGAAACCAATTCCCTGTTTTACAATGCCAATCCTGGATGCAAAGAAGCAATGTAAAATCTTGGGGGTTAGAAAGTGACTTAGCAAATTAATTAAAATTTTATATTTTAATTTATGTCAATCTGCCTGATCTAAATTTTAATACTTGAATTATATAGAGAGTTCTCCAATTGCTTTGAAGAGTTACAAGAAAATAGGGTAGATATTACTATAACAAAATAAAGATGTTATTTGCAGCTCTTTAAAATTCAGGTTAAATCCTGCAGTTGCAAAATAAACTTTTAAAAGAATACATTTGGACAGACTTGACTGTCAAAACCCGACATGGTTCTTGTGAACCACACTTTTAAAATTATGGCCAAAATCACAAAGCAGATGCTTTCACTGACTGCCTCACTTTCAATAACTTGCCCCATCTCTTGATCAATTATTACTCCTTTTATCTTTTCCGAAGCTCCAAAGTTGTCCCCTCTAATGATTTTACACTGCTCAATTTCATCTTTTAAAGCTCTAAGTAAACAGTACCTGTCATTCCTTGTGAAGATTACTCAAAGAGCCTTCTGATTTATAGACTTAATAGTTGAATTAATCTCTAAACTTGGCTGTGTTTGTTCCGTATTCTTTATGTTTTCAGTATTAGAGAGAGTATTTCTTGTCACTTTTAAGGAAAAATGTAGTTTTAAAAGGAAAAAGATAAAGAAAAAAGAACTTATGACATACGCACTGCCATAGTCAATCTTGTACATGGGCTGCCTCAGACAGTCACAGAAGTTAAAGAAGAAATTGGCCTTTCACATTCAAACTGTCTGTTTCCTATTAAGTTTCTGCCCCTTCATTTTCTTTTTGTTTATGTCTCTGAAGTTTCTTCTTGGAAGCTATTGATGTGGTGGTAAGAGTAAAAACTTGCTTTAGCACTCATCATACAAATTAAATTTTAAGTAAAAGTGATTGGTATTGCTGCTGAGTAAGTTCTTCCTGTAGATAGCACAGACACTCTGCAAAATTGCCTGGTGACCTACTCCATGGGCCAGAGATGCCAGTGGCCTGATAGCCAATAGTATCTATCATAGGTGACATTTATAGTGGAGAGCTCTGTGCAGTTGTGCCAAAAGTACACAATTGCAAATAGGCTATTTGGGATGAGATGATATATTAATTTATATGCTGCACTTTCAATTGAAAAATGAACGTCCTAAAGAAATAAAACACTCCTGAAAACCAAGCTGAAAAAAATGAAAATTTGAAAGTAACAAAGTACTTTTATTTTGATGAACTGAGAATGTAAAAATGCGTAAAGATAGCATATGCACATTTATGAAATGTAAAGTGTACCCATTCTTTTAATTCTTAGTTTAATGTTGTGATATACATGGTTTAATCTCCATTTTACAGATGAAGAAATTGAGACTTAGATGAAGTGAATTGTCAGAGTTGAAACAGCGTTAAAAAGGATTCACATGTACATAATTTGCACATATCCAAAGCCCGAAGAATCTTTCTTTCCTTTTTAACATGTTTTGTATCATAAAGAGTATTACTTAGTTCCAAAGAATCTTGCTTATGAATTAATTTCTGGTGAAGAAAGTGATGAAATAGATGGTGTTATTTCAAGGGTGCCAGGAAAGTTTATAATCCCCCAAAGCACCCATTTCCTGGGATTCTATATCTAGAGATTAGATGTAAATGACCTGGGTTTTACAGAATAACAGATATCTTGGATTAGATCGTAAAACATTGAAACTGAAACTTACCAGATGATTAATCTAATTCTACACCATCCTTTTACCCATGATGGGTCTAGGGCCAAGAGAGATGGTATCTGGTAAAAGTTCATTCATAACTTTAGTTACAGACTTAAGGATAGAAATCTAGTCTCAAATTTCAAGTTCTTGCCTTCGTTCTGTATTGTCTTTCCTCCTTTATCAATAATTTACAATTTGATATCAGGTGCTAATTATTATGCTGTCTAAGAACTTTTCAGGCCTGACCTGGGAGTCCACTAATAGTCATTATAAGGGACAGTAATTGGTGCTGCAGTTATGCCTGTATTTAAGCTGTTAGTATTGAAAAATTAATGTAATCAGAGACTGGGACATCATTACGTATAATTCTTCTCCTTTGGCTATCTACCCAGAATGTTTTTTGGTTTGATTTTTTGTTTATTTTTACTGCCCAGATAGAATTCAGATTAAGTTAACCATTTTTTTTCCTGTTCTCAGCTAGGTTTCTGATGTTTGGAGATGTCTATTATAGATATGACAATGGAAAATATTGTATAATCATTCAGAATTAGCTCTTTGGAAATTAAATGTATGGAAGAGGTATTCCGTGTGGATAGTAAAGTAATCATGAATTGCTGAACCTCTCTTCCAACTTTCCCTCCACCAAAAAGTGCCTGTTGAAGTTTGCATTTGAGACTCATGTTCATCTGAGAATGTTAGCATTTCTGGGGAAAAATTACTGTTCCCTGTGTTTCTAGGCATTAGCCAAGGAAGGTGCTGAGGAAAAGGATGCACATGTCAGCTAGTTTTATGTCATGTCTTCCCGCTACCAATATACTAGAGACATGGTAGGCCTGTGGGGGCACTGCTCTTGGAAAGAACTGCTTCTAATGCATATGTTGGAAAGAACTACTCATAAGTAATTACAGAGCAGATTCCTCACCTCACACCTCAACAATAGAATAACAGTTTACTAGAGACCAAAATGGTTAAAATCTCTTATGTCATTCGGAATGTTATGACTTGTCTCTGTCAAGAAGACTTGGCGTAAAGATGTTATAAAAGTACGAAACCATGGATGGCTAAAGGTGAATTATAACATACTTCAGGGAACTCAGCAAACTAAAGGAGGAACACCAGGATAAATAATTAGTATTGTTGGCTCCTAGCATGGTAAAACCAATGAAAAAATAAGAATATAATTTAAATAATGAGAATCTCAAAAAGGCTAATGAAATGGGGAAAAAACTTTCTGATTTAGAAAAGCATAATTTCCACATTTTAAAATTTAGGAGAAGAGTCCCAATTCCAATAATTTGGAGGGATGGGTATGAAGAGTTTGAAAACATTGCCACAACACTGGCTAGACACAATGTTAAATACATAGCTAGACTTTTTTAAAAAGGCAAGGTATTAAATATGTGGATTTTCAAACTCTATGATCTGTGAAGTTTCATTTTAGGCACATATGAACTCAGAGAAAGATTATCAATTGGTGTTAAAGCTTTCACCATTATTGTCTGTTGTTACACACTGGTATAGCTGCTAAATCTTTGCTTCATTCTCTATTTCATATGGTGGTTGAATAACTGGCTAACACAGCTTCTGAACTTTTTCTTTGTGTTTTGCCTTATTAAATACCCACAAAACATGTTCGCGTAAAGAGTAAAAGATCTCTGAAAATGTTTCCATGAAAAAAGGATTTTATGAAAGCCAATGAAATATAAAAATGCACAAAATAATTTTAAATTTACATATTATTCAATGTTAGCTGGCAAAATTTAATCTTTTTAGGCCATTTATTTGTGTTGTTCAGATATCAATGGTGTTCAAATATTTTCAGTGTATAAAGTTAAATATATATGAACCCAAGCTAAGAATTTTTAAAAATCTTTTCTATATCTAAATTCAAATTAAAAGCTTTAAACTTATAAAATTTATATCTTAACTGGCTCCCTGGCTGAAGTTCCATTTTAAAATGGTTGAAAAAGAGATAGAAAATTCAGAACTCTTGGGTAGCAGAGTTTGAACTTCTCAAACTCATTTATATAAACAGTGGTCTTAACCTGAGACAGGAGAAAACCCAGGACAGATGTATGAGTGTAAAGTAGGAAAAGAAATTGTCAAGTTCTGTTCGTGCTTTTCCACAGCCACTGCCTTGACAAATAAGAGATACGCAAAGCTCTTGCCAGGATGTCCTCAGGAATAAAATTAGAACAGTGCAGAAATTCTGTACTTGAGAAGACCTGAGAAAAACAGATAATGAATACCTAAACTTGTTTTCTCCTTCTAGCTCTCTAAACACTCAGGGCTGGTGAATTAACATCTAGCAGTGTTTTTCCTAATGCTAGGGTAAGGGAGTGTTACAAGGCAAGAAGCCCTGGCTTGTAGACATTTGTTAGGGTAAAAAGTGACTGACTCTGGTTGCCTGGAGCCAGGGACCCTTCAACAGAGGACTTACCTATGGACCACCCCCCCTGAGCTGTTTGAGGCTAACTTGGACCAGACTTCACTTCCTCACAGTGCCCATCAGAGTAGCTGCTGCTCTGAGGAGAAAAAGGAACTTATAGGCCAATAAAACAAGATGTCCATACTACCCAAAGTGATTTACGGATTCAGTGCAATCCCCATCAAAATACTAGGGTCACATTTCACAGATCTAGAAAAAATAATTCTATGCTTTGTTTGGAACCAGAAAAGAGCCTGAATAGCCAACGCAATCTTAAGCAAAAAGAATAAATCTGGAGGCATCACATTACCAGACTTCAAACTATACTATAAGGCTATAATACCCAAAACAACATGGTATCGGCACAAAAATAGAGACATAGACCACTGGAACAGAACAGAGAGCACAGACATAAAACCATCCACGTACAACTACCTGATCTTTGACAAAGCAGACAACAATGTACACTGGGGAAAAGAAGCCCTATTCAATAAATGGTGCTGGGAAAATTGGATAGTCACATGCAGAAGAATGAAACAGGATCCATATCTCTCACCACTCACAAAAGTTAATTTAGATGGATAAAAGACTTAAATGTAAGGCATGATACCATAACAATTCTAGAAGAAAATGTAGGAAAAACTCTTCTAGATATTGGCCTAGGCAAAGAATTTTTGACTAAAACCCCAATGGCAATTACAGCAACAACAAAAATAAATAAATGGGACTTGATTAAATTAAAAAGCTTCTGCGTGGCTAAGGAAATAATCAACAGAGCAAATAGACAACCTACAGAATGGGAGAAAATATTCACAAGCTATACATCTGGTAAAGGGCTAATATCCAGAATCTACAAAGAACTCAAGAAAATTGTCACGAAGAGAACAAACAGTTCCATTAAAAAGTGGGCAAAAGACATGAACAGAAACTTTTCGAAAGAAGATAGACAAATGGCCAAGAAACATATGAAAAAATGCTCAACGTCACTAATCATCAGGGAAATGCAAATTAAAACCACAATGAGATATCACCTTACCCCAGTCAGAATGGCTTTTATGAAAAAGTCCAAAAACGATAGATGCTGGCATGGATGCAGAGAGATATCAATGCTTATAAACTGTCGGTGGGACTGCAAATTAGTACAACCTCTATGGAAAACAATATGCAAATTCCTCAAAGAACTAAAAGTTGACCTACCATTCAATCCAGCAATCCCACTACTGGGTATCTTCAACCCAAAGGAAAAGAAGTCATTTTATCCAAGAGACACCTGCATTCAAATGTTTATTGCAGCACAATTAACAATTGCAAAGATGTGGAATCAACCCAAGTGCCCATTAATTCATGAATGGATTAACAAAATGTGGTATATGTATACCATGGAGTACTACTCAGCCATAAAAAAGGATGGATTAGTGCCTTTTGCAACAATTTGGATGGAACTGGAGACCATTATCCTAAGTGAAATATCTAAAGAATGGGAAAACAAACACCACATGTACTCGCTATTAAATTGGAACTAATGGATGAGCACATATGAGCACAGAGGGAAGTAAAACTCAGTGGAAATCAAGTAGGGGGGAGGGGAGAGGAGGGAAAGGGTGAAAACCTACCTAACGAGTACAATGAACACTATCTGTGTGATGGGCACACTTACAGCTGTGACTCAAGCATTACAAAAGCAATTCATGTAACCAAAAACATTTGTACCCCCTTGATGTTTTGAAATTAAAAAAACTCAAGATATTTGAAAAGCACAATTTTTATCAAAACAACACACAAAGATTTATTGATTCTATCCAAAAGCATGAGTATTAAAGCAGATCAACTTAAGAATTTAAAATTAACTTTTAAAACATATTTAAAAGAGATAAAGGAAGATATTATCAATACAAACATGAGTGAGAAACCATAAATACAACAGAATTATTAGACATTAAAAGAATAATTTTTGATATAAAGCACACAATTTATGACAAGAAAGACTAGAGAATATGAGTAGACCCATATCTATTTAAAATTGAATTTATAATTAAAATTTTTTTCCACAAAGAAATATCCAGGCCCAGATGACTTTACTATTAATTCTATAAAACTTTTAAGAAGTTATGCTAATCTTAAACTTTCAAAAGGAAGACAATTTTCCAATTTATTGTACGAGGCCAGGATAGGCTTGATAGAAAAATCTGACTTTGATATTATACTTAATGATGAAATATTGAATGCTTTCTTCTAAGATTGGAAAAAAGGCAAAAAGTTTGTGTACATCACTTCTGCATTGTACTAAAGGTCCTCAATAGAGCAAAAGGGCAAGAGACATAATAGACATAAAGTTTGGAAAGAAAAAGGTAAAACTGTTTATTTATAAATTATATGATTATATAAGCAAAAAATCCCATGATCTGTACCAAAAAAAAATTACTAGAATGAATAAAAGAATGTATCATGGTCTCAGGATACAAGGTCAATATATAAAACCCAATATATTTATATTAGCAACAGACACTTAGAAGATAAACTTTAAAAATATAATTTACAATAATATTTAAAACATAAAATATTTGGGAATAAATTAGCAAAAGTTGTGCAAGATCTAACTCTGAAAACTGCAAGAGACTTTAACAGAGATGTATATCGTATTTATGAATTAGCTGAGTCAATATTATTAAGATGTTAATCCTCTTGAAATTGATAGTTTCAATGTAATCCCAATCAAAAATTTTGTTGGTTGATTTGTAGAAATTGACAAGCTGGTCCCTGAATGTTGCCATCCTTTTGATAGTCTCTTATAAAGTTAATACTACATCTACTCTATCACCCAGCAATTATACTCCTGGGCATTTACCAAAGGGAAATAAAAACATATCTCCACAAACAATTTTAAAATACAATCATTGCAGCTTTATTCAAAACTATCCAAAGATCCAAATGTTGGTTATAGATGTATTGCCTCTTAGTTCACCCTTTTAGACTAGTTTGTGAAAGTGGATCTGGGCCCTTTAAATATTTTTTTTTGTTCCAGATGGCACTGAATTTTGTTTAGTAGAGTACAGGAAGACACACTGCAGCAGAAAAAGAGTTTTGCTTACTGGTTCCAGTGGGTTTGCTCAGCTGGCTCCTGCAGTGTGTGACGTTTCTTTAGTGCACAGTCGCTGTAGTACTCAGTGGCTAGCAGCACTCAGCTTCTCCCAGCACCCACCTTGGGTGGTTTTGTAGCAGAGTGCCTCTGGGTATTACAGTACCTCCCTGTGAACAGCTTTCTGCAGCACCCTAGAGGTCAGATTTCCAGCAAGTTTTGGTGGGTATATTTCCAGCAAGTTCGGGTGGCATGGCACCATAATGGCCTCTCTGCCATATGGTAAGCCACAGCTATGCCCTTTCCAACAAGGTCTGTGTCTCAGTGCAAGAGTAATGTCTTCCTTGAAAACTCCATCCCAGGCCTAAAGGTAATGGCTGCTCCTTGTAACTGCCATTTCTTTATTCTTTAGAGTTCTCTTCTTAGTAGCCAATCCTTTGCTAGTTTAATTCCCTTTTAGAGTTAATTATTCTTAATTTTAACTCTGTTCAAATTACTATGTGCTTTCTCTTTCCTTATTGGACCCAGATTGTTTCAGTTCATCAATAGGAGAGTGAATAAACAAATTGTGGTATATTCATACACTGGGCTACTACACAATGATAAAAGGAACACAGTGATGATGCCTAAAACAGCAAAGATAAATGCAAATACATTATGTTGAGAAAAATAAGCCAGACACAAAAAAGGTCATGCTGTATGATTCCATTTATGTGATATTCTAAATAGGCAAAACTTATTTATTACTATAGAAATTAAAAAAATACTAATTGTACTTGAGTGCACCAGATTTTCTGGATAGAGGCACAAAAAACTTTCCAATGGAAGTTTATTATAATACTTTTTATCTTTATTGTGATGGTAATTTACATGGGAACATGTATTTTCCCACACTCACCAAACTGAACGCTTAAATATGTGCATTTTACTCAATTAAAAAAAGTATTGGGAAGAAAATCTATATATGAATTTTTAGCAATAATATGGTAGGCTGCAATTGTTACTAGATACAAGATTAATATCTAAAAGTCAGTTACATCTATGTATTTATTTCCTAATGTTTAGGAAAAACACAATTTACAGTACCATCACAGAATAGGAAAAAAAAATCTAACAAAGATATACAATATATCTACATTCATTAAGAGCTATTTAACAAAAACTAAATAAATTAAGTAAACTCAGTTTATGGATAGGAATACTTAATATTTTAGTAATGCCAATTTTCCCCAAATTGTTACTTGGTTCCATAGAAATTCCAAATAAAATCCAGAAGATTCATGTGAAATTTGATGTGGAAGATTGTATTTTTAAAAAATGGCCATTGCAATATTTCTGATCTCACGTGATTTTCAGAACCTTCCACTCTTTCATCAAGTAAAGTTTATTTCTTCTCCTTCTAAAATCTGGTAGGTCTTTATGATTGTCTTGACAAATGGAATTCAGCAGACATAATGGTGCACGACTTCTGCGATTGAATGATCAAGGCAATATAGCTTCAGCCTGGCTTCTCTCTCTCTCTCTGTCTCTCCCCCCCATGCCCCATCCTTGTTCTCTTGTTCCTTTTCTCTCTTTCTCTATCTCCTTTTCTATCTATCCCTTTCAATTTTTCTCTCTCAGGACATTTCCTCAGATAAAAAGTAACTAAATAAATATATAAACCAACTAATTAAATATATAAAACGTATTTATTCAAATCTCCACTTTAATGACTTGTTTTTAGAATAAAAAATCAACTTATGATTTTGAATAAATTATTCTATCTCATTTCTGTGTTTTTAAGTTCTTTTGAACAGTTTTTCGATATACTGGTGTGCCCCAAGTTTTGATCTTTGGAGCAATGCGTGCCCTCTGGTTATTCTCATCTATACAAAAATATCTCCTAATTTGCCATTTCCAGCCCACATCTGTGTTCGATGCTCCAGGGTCCTGCCTTCTTTATGTAACTGTACATGAGACATCCACGTTGTGATAGAGCGTGAAGTTTCTCAGAGAGCGTGATGGTTCATCAATCCTTTTTACTGACAGATCCCCACACTACCATAGTGCCTGACGGAGAGTAGGAGTTGAATAAATACTTGCTGAATGAATGAATACTCAAACTCAGCAATCAACGTTTATCTCATTACATTCCTTAGACATACATGCTTTTCTTCTTTCTTTATTCTGCATCTGTGAATGGAACTGCATTAACCAAGAGATTCAATCCAAAAACCCATACCTCCCTCTACCAACTGCTACCACTGATTTGATTTTCTAGATATCTTTCAACCCATCCTCTCTTCTCCAAATTCACTGCTACTGCCTTTGTTCAAGGCCTTGTTACTTCTCATGTGGATGACCCTAAGACTATTCCCAGGTAATTTTACAGCTTCAACCCACCCACTTCAAACCACCCTCCATTCTTTTCCCAAAATCTTTGATATGTTTAGGTCTCCAATGGTAAATTAGAATGGGACAGGGGCTAAAATTTTACACATTTCTTATGCCATAGGGGTAAGACATTGCCCTTATATATGCCCAACACACTGTGAAAAGCTTTACAAATATTTTAAAGCTAAAAGTTCACCCATGTCTCCCGATTTGGTCCCTCTTCTAAAAAATACATTGGCTGTAGGAAGTGGAGAGCAAGACAGAAAGAAAAGTATCTTATTCCTTCGAAATTCAAATTGAGACATGACAAGCTTTCATGCTTTCTCATGCAAAAATCAGAAATCCTAAATTACTTAGATTTTACTTACCACGTGAAGAAAATACACATTGTTAACTATTTCATCTTGACCGCATTCACAAGTGGCTAACAATGACCTAACCTAAAATATATATGTTGAAGATAACAAAAGAATAAAAAGAATAAATTTTGCCAAAGTTGTTATGTCTATCTCATGTTATAAACTTCCTCCAAACCTTACAAATAATCCTGAAAATTTTAAATTTAGAAAAGTGGCTTCGGCAAGCTGGTTTAACAGAATTGAACCAGAGCCAACTTAACCAAAGATGACATCTGGGGTCACCTTACCTCAAGGATTGTTTCTTCATAGAAAATACATTTTTCTTGTTGAACAAGGCATATTGGGCAAGGTCTCATTTGTTGCAGTAAAATGAAACCCAACAGATACAGCATGTAACTGTGATTAGCTGTGGAAGTCAGAGTGGACATTCACAATCATTTCTCTTTAATATTATGATGGCAAATCAAAAAGAGGTGTATTCGAAAGCCATGCCTGTTTGAACAAACATACCTATAATAAATATCATATATCTGTATGATTATTAATATCATTCCTCAGTAACTTTCCTCCTTAACATCCTTTAATGACCCTTTTTTCCTTCAAGATCATATCTAGACTCTTTCCAAACATTTACAATATATAAATGATTTGACTTCTACTCATGTCTGAAGTGTTCTCTTTTATTATTTCTCCCTCACATGTTAATCTTTATCTGTCTGACTTCAACTGAGTCATCATCATAATTTTCATTTTTGCTATATTTCTTCAGGCAGACCATTCTTGTCTCTTCAAACTATGTCTAACTTAAATCTTTCTTCTAACTTCTTACTTTCTTAAAGCCCCTGGCTGGCCTATTTAACATATGGTTATGCTTCTAATTGGGACATAAAATAGAAATCATCATACAAGTATTCCGTCAATTTTCCATCACCAAATTTCCAAATCTGTCTATATCTGGAGCACTCCTCCAGTGGGACTCCTGTAATACCCTTTTGCTGTTTGTCAGAATTCATTCAAATTTAAAATGTTCCTAGCTGAAAAAATTTGCTCCTAATCATAAAGCCCATTTACAATGTACTGAAATTGTTGGTGTTTGTACTCTTTGAATCTTAAGGATAAATAAAAAGCAGAATTTACCTTGAAATGAAAAATATTTAAAGCCTGGAAACTCATAAATAAAAGTAAAGTGAAGTGGCAGTGGAAAAACAAGACCTGGGCTCAGCCAAATGCTTTCTATGTTCTTGGCTTTTGAAAAGGATGAATATAAAGGGACTTACATCCACCCATTGGACAATAACCTGCCCATGTTACCTGGTGCCTACAAAAGTAAAATTGTGATAGAGAAGCATAGGAATTAAAAATTAGATTCCATAGAAAAAATAAAATCATAAATTCTGAACAATACTAAGTGGATTTTAAAAAGAGCCCTATGTATAATTCTTCTCCAGAGGAAATAATGTCAACATTTTTGGTATGTTTCCTTGAATTACGTATTCAGTGTCCTTTAGGATTGCAGTCCCCAACCCCCTGGCCACAGCCAGTACCAGTCCATGGCCTATTAGGAACCGTGCCGCACATCACTGCTTGAGCTGCGCCACCCTCCTCCCCTCCCATCCATGGAGAAATTGTCTTCCGTGAAACTTAGGAACTGGGCAGCACAGCAGGAGGTGGGGGGGCCCGAGCGTGAAGCTTCATCTGTATTTAAAGCTGAGCCCCATCACTCCTCTTATCACCGCCTGAGCTACCCACCCCCACCTCCGTCCGTGGAAAAATTGTCTTCCACGAAACTGGTCCTTGGTGCCAAAAAGGTTGGGGACCACTGTTTTAGGAGATCAAGGTATTTTACACAGGCATTTAGTTATGTATATAACCACAGAGAAGAACACATCTAGTCATTCAATAATAGGACAACTAAAAATATTAAAATTGTGCAGAATATTTTAGGATACTTTTAGATTTACAGGAAAATTGTGGAAATGATAGAGAGTTCTTATATATTACACCTGCAGAGTCCCCTACTATTAACATCTTACAGCAGTATGGTAGATTTGTCACAACTGATAAACCAATACTGATACATTATTATTAACTAAAGGCAATAGTTTATTCACATTTTCTTAGTGTCTTTATAATGCTGTCTCTGTTCCAGGACCCCAGGTAGGATGCCACGTTACATTTATTCATCATGTCTCCTTAGGCTTCTGTAGACTGACAGTTTCTCAGTCCATCCTTGCTTTTGATGCCCTGGCAGTTTTGAGGAGTATTACTGGTCAGGGATTTTATGGACTGCCTTTCAGTTTGGCTTTTTGTGATGATTTTCTCATGATTCCACAGGGTGTATGGGTGTTTCGGAGGTAGATCACAGAGGGAAAGTACCATTTTCTTCATGTCATATCAAGCATAAATGGTATCAACATGATATATTACTGTTGATCTTTACCTTGATAGCCTGATGGAGGTAGTGGTTTTTAGGTTCCTTCACTGTAAAGTTATTCTTTCCCTCCTTTCTATACTGTACTTTTTGGAAGGAAATCACTATATAAAGCCTACACTTAAAAAGTGGAGGATTATGTTCCCCTTTTTTCAGGAGGGAAGTATCTACATAAATTATTTAGAATTCTTCTGCATGGGAGATTTGTCTATTCTCTCCCTTTTACTTATTTGTTTAATCATTTATTTATATGAGTACAGAGTCATTATATTAATTTTATACCTTGGGTTATAATTTAATGTTACATTATTTATTTTGCTCTCAAATTGTCCCAGTTTTGGCTAAAAGGAACTCTTTTCAGTGTGTCCCTTTTACATACTCCCATTTGTTATATGTGCATGTTGGAGCGCTTCCTTACTTTCTGGTACTACAAGATGCTACAGCTTCATCATGGATATTTCTAGCTCCAGCCGTAGATCAGCAATTTCTCTAAAGAATCCAGGTTTCTGTTGTTGAAGAAATGATATTAGAAACCAAGATCTAGACATTGGGTATGCTCCTGGCTACCGAGAAACAAATCTATTTTTAAAATCTGATTAATGGTATTAATACTCTTAGGTAGAAAATTATACCATCAATTTTCTGCAAACCACATATGGCATGAAATTTTTTTTCCATAAAGTTATAAGGGCTATCAATGGTCAATGATGTTGATTCACACATAAAATAAAAGAGAAGAAAATCAAACAATATAGTAAAGCATAATTTTATTTTATTTCTGTACATAATGCATACTCCAAAATTTAACAATTTGTGAACCGGTTTGTACCTAGGCCATATTCTCTGGGGACACCTAACAATCATTTTAGAGGCAAGATGTTATTTCTCTTTTTCACTTTTATCCTCTCGTGAGTCTGCTATGGAGTTCTCTGGAGGCTACATTACCCTGTGATAACATAGCCACTCAGATGGCTAATGTTGAGCGTCCTTCCATATTTTTGTGTTTAATAATTCCTCAGTTTTAGCTACTAGCACTATAATGTCAGTGAATATAGCTCAAATAAACAAAAGCCTTTAGGAGTCCTCAATATTTTTAAGAAAACTGCTGGACTAGACTAGTCACTACAGAAGTTAAAATCTAGACGTTATTGTGGAAGATGAGTGGTAGTGCAGAGAGATGCGCAACATGACTGAAACAAGGGAGCAGATATCACCACAGATCCTACAGATATCAAAATAATAATAGGGGCCATGTAGACATTATGTCAATAAATCCAATAACTTAGATGAAATGGACAAATTTCTTAAAACTGCAGTCCCCAACCCTCAGGCTGCAGACCAGTACTGGCCCGTGGCCGGTTAGGAACCGGGCTGCACAGCAGGAGGTGAGTGGCTGGTAAGAAGTGAAGCTTCATCTGTATTTATAACCACTCCCCATCGCTTGCATCACCACACAAGCTCCGCCTTTTCTCAAAGCAGCAGGGGCATTAGATTCTTATAGAAGCGCGAACCCTACTGTAAACTGCGCATGCGAGGGATCTAGGTTCCATGCTCCTTATGAGAATCTAATGCCTGATGATCCAAGGTGGACCTGAGGCGGTGATGCTAGCACTGGGAGTGGCTGCAAATACAGATTATCATCAGCATAACAAATGTAATGCACTTGAATCATCCTGAAACCATCCCCATGGTCCGTGGGAAAATTGTCTTTCATGAAACCCTGATGGAGGTAGTGGTTTTTAGGTTCCTTCACTGTAAAGTTATTCTTTCCCTGGTCCCAAAAAGATTGGGGACTGCTGCCTTAAAATATATAATTTACCCAAATGGAAACACTTAAAATAAAAAATTAGAATAACCTTATATCTATCAAAGTAATTGAATTTACTAAAAAATAATTTCTAAACAAAGACAATTCCAGGCCCTGATGTTCCACAGGTGAATTCCATCAACCACTTAAGCAAGAAATAATGCCAAACTTACACAAACTCTTTCAGAAAACAGAAGAGGAAGAAACGTTTCCTAATGAGTTTTATGAAGTCAACATAACCCTGATAACAAATCTGATGAAGACATTGCAGAAAAAATGCCATAGGTTAATATAAAGACATAAAAAAACCTTAAAAATATATTAGCAAATCAAATTCAGCAAAACATAAGAGGAATATCATACCATGACCAGCTGGGGTTTATCCCGAGGAATGCAAAGTTGGCTTAATATTTGAAAATATAATTGCCAGTATACAGCTTCAGATTGGAACAATATCATTCCATATTGGTTAACAATATATTGATCTCGGTTAAAATTTTTAATGGGAAATTATACAGATATAACAAAGTGAAGAAGGCTCAAAAAATGTGTGGTTCAAAGAAGACAGATGTCAAGTACTTTGTACATTCTGAAGTTTACCCTACTTGTAAGCTAACAAAATTAGTCTGCCAAAGTTTCAAGGATGCTTGTAGAGGACATAAGACTCCTGGATCAGGTGTAAAAGAATTTTTTAAAACTTTCAAAGACCTATTCTGTTCCCTACTCTGGCTCATGTGGGCCACTGTAGGGACCATTGGTATACAGTGGACTTAACTAAGTGGTCATTATCTTTATGATCTAGGAACACGTTAATCCAAAAAGAGTTTCTATATGCCTAAATCTGAATTAAGTTTCAGGTCCTTACACCATATTTTGTCTGGGTTGTCACCTGGAGGGTGTACAAGCCAAAGAACCCTACTGGGTTTGCCAAAATAAGTTATTGTTAAAATAAATTAATATAATCCCCCTCCCTTTTCATTTGTTAGAAATCTTTTTCAGCTGATTTTTGAGGAGGTTTTTCTAACACTCGACAATACCAGAGACATGTGGATATAGGAAGCATAGAGGGTGGATGGAATATTTTGATAATCAGCTCATTGTTGAGTGGTTGTTGTCATAAAACACACACTTTTGCAAATGGCCTGGAAAACCAAAAGCGTGATGCAAATTAGTTTCAAGGCTCACAATGATGTGGGTGGAATAATCTTATTGGATTGGAACAGCAACATCATAATCTGAAAAAGTGTCAACATCAATGAAGTATTACCAATAGCCTCTTAAAGGATTCAAAGATCTGATTTAATTGACCTTCCAGGAGTGAATGGGGGCAATACTTTGTGCCATATAGTCTGTCTTATTATGAGACAATTAGGTCAACTACTGGCAGGAATTATAAATCTAGCATTTAGGGATAGCTTTTGCTTCAGAAACATAAAATTCTTCATTTTGTACCCAGGCTGTGATGGTGGATGAGTTGCCATACTTAGTATGATGATGGATTCAGCCAGGAATGGTGGCAAACTGGGAACTGCAGGCTCATTCAGTAGCTTCATCCCAGTTGATCTTAACAGAGAACAGGCCCTTACTATGGGCATCCACATGAGTGACCCAGACAGTTTGAACAGCAACTATAAATTGTTTCCTCATTTTGTGGACCTCAAGAGTGGTTTCTTTAATCTGCCAGTCTAATTTTGCAACTGGCAGACCAAATGTCTATGCAATTGGCATAGCCAGTGTCAGCAAAGCTGTAACACAATCCATCAAGAGGAGTCCTGGGAAAACTAAGTGAACAGCCTTGAGTTCTGCCCACTGAGCAGAGTCACCACATTTGTTTTCAGTTCTGTATGGCTAGTGTTGTGGCTGAACAGCTGCAGAGCCCATTGAATACATCAGGTTTTAGCTTACCTGAAACATCAGTGAGTCATTCTCAGGTGAGAATGAGGAAAAATGTTTTCCTCAAAGTGATGCCAAGATTCAGTATGGACAAGATCACTTTTGCAAGTTAATGTTACTCTTCAAAGTGATGCACCTGGTAGCTGTATCACAGAGGCAATCATTTTGCCTAAAGGAGGAAATAAATGCAGACAGACACCTCCTCTTTGGAAATAATCACCTGGCTATCGGCAAGCCCTCCCTGTAACTAACCCTGTAGCTGAGACCTTCTGCCATATTTGTAAATCAACTATATCCATTGAACTCAGGGATATCTAGTCTTGATATACTTCTGAACTAATATCTGGCATTTATTTTATACATAAGAGTGGATTAAAAGAAAAGTATATATGAATATCAAATATATCTGCAATGCATAATGAGATAATTAAGAATGCATAATTATTTTGCTTGAAAAGATCTCCCTTTCTGCATATAAGACTTGGAATAAGATCAAATTAATTTAGTTACGTATATATCCTTGGAAATGTGATTAAAGATTGACAAATTGATGGCCATATCTTTGATTTTTAAATTTACAGCCATATAAGTTTAAAGAAGGAGTAATATTTTGAGTCTACTATCATAGGAAATATATAGTTTTAGCTTCCTAAGGAGCTAGGGTCATGAACAGTGGCCCACTTGTTTTAGAATGACCTTCCTGCCTTATGAGTTGGGTGTTGGGTTGGGGTGCTACCCTCTGATCTTTTTGACTTTTTCTTTCTAAAACTGAATATCTACCCTATGAGAAAGCTGAAGTGAGGGTGACTGGAGCTTCAATATTCTTGGCCTGTTGTACCTGGGTTATAGCCTCCACCCTATAAGTGGGGCTAGGTGTTGACAAGGGATCCTTCAACCACTCAGTTGCTTTCACCTGGAATTTAACCTTTATAACATGGGTGATGGGAAATGCTAGCAGCTTGCCCCTCCTGGAGAGATACTGTAGCCTTTGACTGGCAGCTGGGCCAAGAGGGAGCTTTACCTTCTTGTCCACACCTACCAGGAGTGGTTCCTCTCATGTTGAACAGGCAGGAGAGTGGAGAGAGGTGGGTGGTTCGTTGCTCAAATGCCACAGACTCTTACTGTTCTTATTGAGATTTAGTAGATTGTTTCGAGTGTTTCTTCATTAACTATTTGCCTTTAGGAAACATTTGAGAGATTTTATTTTTGATTTTTTTAATACTTTTTTTTTCTTTAGTTATAGTTGTTTTGCTGGGGATCGGGCCTGTGGAGCTTCTCACTGGCATTCCTGTCCCCAAATCTCCTATACTCTTGAGTGATTACTTGAGTTAAGCTTTCTTTCTCCTAGAATTTAACATGCTGTGCTTTTTTCCTAAGTCTGAAAGTTTCAATGAATTATGAGACCAACCTGGAACTCTGTTATTTTCTCTTTTGATTGTGACTTCTTCCTTTACCTGGATACCTATAAATACCTTCCTTTTTCCTTGAAATTTATTAACTTTGCTAAGGTATATGTGAAGGGTGATTATCCTTTAGTCTTTATATTTAACAAGATGTGCCAATTTCTTTCTTTCAAAAATTCCATGTTCTTACTGTTTTATGTGTAAGTGTAGAGAATTTTCATTTTATTTCAGTCATTCTTTTACTGAGTGACTGCTACACATATGCTTGGCGCTACACAGGTGATTTCCTAGAGTGACAAGTGCTATGAGAAAAGGCTATCAGGGCAGAGTGAAAGTGTTACCTTAGGGGACATAAATAAGAAATTAAGCTATGAAAAGGTTGCATTTTTGTGGATGGATAAAGGATAAATAGCAAACCATTCATACCAATGAAGTCAAGATAAGAATGAAGGCACAGGGCCTGAGTCTGAAGAAGATTGGAGTATTTTAAGAACAGAAGGAAGGCTGATGTGACTGGAACATACTGATCTAGAGGAGAAGAGGGATAAGGAGATGTCAGAAACGTTGTCTGATGTAACTGTTTAGGTAGGGTAAGCAAACTATGGCCCATAGGCCAAACCTGCCCTACCACCTGATTTTGTATGGCTGTGAAATAAGAATAAGTTTTTATATTTTTCAATGATGGAAAAAATCAAAAGAAGAAGATTTTGTGAAATGTAAAAACTTCATAAAATTCAAATTTCATTTTCCATTAATAAAATTTTATTGGAACTTGGCTGTGCCCATTTGTTTGCATATAGTCTGTAACTGCTTTTATGCTAAAATGATGCAACCACAGGGCCTGCAAAGCCCCTATTTACTATTTGGCTTTTTCCAGAAAAAAAGTATGCTGACCCCTGATTTAGGGCACTTGATTTGGGTGGAATAGCCAGAGAAATAATACTATTTCTTAATAGGAAACACCTGGGCAGGGCCCTTGGTTTGGTTTGAGTAGTGGTTAGGGAGAAAACAAAAGTTTTGATTTGGATATATGTGTACAAGGCCCTGAAGTGGAAATTTTAAGCAGGCAGTTGGCAATATGAGTTTAGTTTATAGGAGAGTGATTTAGGCTTGCAATATGAATATTTGGGTTATCAGCACAGAAATGGTATTTAAAATCCTAGGAATAGATGAGCTCATTTGGGAAGAGTAGGGAAAAAGGAAGAAAATACACAGGTCTGACTTTTGAAGTAAGCCAATTTGGGAAACAGGCCAATTCTCATCTCACTATCTCAAATGGTGAGTGTACCAAATTAATTCATTCTTTTAAATTATTTAAATTCATCAGGCTACTTCAGTTTTCTGAGCTTTTAGTTTACCATGGCTCTAGAATTAAAAATGATAGTACATGTTAAGTAGATAACAGGCCACTGTAAAGAAGAACTTGTCTGTGCACGTTTTCATCCGTTTAGAGATCAGAATTTTTAAAAAAGAAGTAAAAACTAAAACAAGTATTTCCTGATGGTGTTGTCAAAAAAGAGCTTATCATTATTTAAGTTTAGTTTACTGTTTTTAATTTTTTTGGCTTTTATTAATGCATTTTAAGACATGTTTACATTTTTCCTGCCCCATCTTCCTGCTTGTCTCTCTGGAGACTAAGGGGCAGAGAGAGGGGAAACAGAGAGCGCCTAATGTGCCTGGGAAGAGAGAGATAAATAGCCTCCCTTGCAGAAGAGGACTTGGTACTCTTGGGGGAATGCCTTTTCAGTTTAGGTAAGAAGGCTTGGAGAATGTCAAATAAAAGATTATGCAGATAGAGGAGTTGGCTGGCTCAGATTTGCAGTACCTGAGGGCAAAGTAAAAGAAGAGAAGAGTTAGGGGAATAGGCCAGATTAAAGGGTGGAGACAATAAACAGAGAATGAAAGTTCTGGTGAAAATGAATGTCCAGGGAACCCGGGGCTTCTGACCCTGCTGGAGATGAATAGGGAAGCCAGCCTTCCTCCAGATGAGTCAGGCTAACAAGAGTGTGGGTCATTCAGGCCATATTCTTATTAATTAACTTGACTGCGAGGGTCTCTTTTTGACTGGCTATCTGGAAGGGACTGTTCCTTCCTTTGGTCCCAAAAGTATGGGAGTACTAATGCTATTTTAACAGCATAGATTAAGGAGCGTTCTCCCTGTTTCTCACAAGCATTTGGTAGAGTTGATCAAGGCAGTGAGGGTCAGTTTTTTGCTTGTTATATTCTTCTTCTGATTTAAAAAAATGTGTTTTGGCATAGGCCCCATGCTGCTTCTTACTCATTTCTGAAATGGGATGTGGAAGTAAGCCACGGCAATCAGCAATTTAAATTTATAAATCTGGAGTAAACTAATTTTTAAACAAATCTTCTGTAATTATTGGCATTTCCTCCTTCAGGAAAAAAAAAAAAATCAGTGAGTGAATCCCCATGTGGCAGATTCTCCTTGTCATACTTATTCCTGCTCACCTGACTCTGAATCACAACTGCCTGAATGACTGCTTCTTGCCTTCCAGCCTTTACCCTAGCTCCTGAACATTTTTCTCCAGATTCAGAGGATGGCATATGAAAAGTAGAGATGGCTTGTATGAGCCTTTCTGCATTAATTCTGCGCCTCTCCTATTCTGCAGCTGGAACTTGTTCTTTTCAAGGATATCCTTTGCTTCTCCTGTGAACCACCCATTCCTTTAGATTCATTATTCCCAGTAAGAAGCATTCTTTGGCTGGTTTTTCAGACTTTTGATGAAATCTCTCCCTTAAGTGAGTTCTGAGCAGGTATTCATTATGGGGAAGGCTAGCAATGCCTCCCCTACCCCACGGCCGTAGCATCTGATAGTTTTTCCAACATCCTCCTCATCTGGTTTGAAGCTCACAAAATTGGAAACACAGTTTTTAAACAGTTTTTGGATTGGTGACATGGATTTTCCTCATTCTTATCTTTTCGACTATTTTTGTTGTATTTGGTGGGTTCCAGATTAGTGTGTAGACTAAAAATACCCTAATTTGCCATCTGGTGCCAGAGATTCTAAGAGTAGAGACATACTGAGTATAGGGTAACGGCCAAGAAAAAGATTCTGGAGAGACAGAACAACCAGGTTTGAGTCATAACTGTAACTCTTTTTAGGTGTGCAGCTGCAGAAACTAATTTATGTAGTTTCTCTTTGCCTCAGTTTCTTTTTATCTATACAATAGGAATAATAAGAGTATCTACATCATAATATTATTGAGATTTCATATATATATATATATATATATATATATAGACACACACACACAGAGACAGAAAGGGGGAGAGAGACAGAGAGAGAGAACATTTAGAATAGCACCTGGCATACAAGAAGCACCATGTCATTGTTAGGTGTTATATTATTATTGCTATTGCTATAAGTCTTATACTTTAAAATTAATTCTATAGTGGTACCTCCTGACTTTAATTTTCTAATTCAGTTGTTTCTGTTTCTCTAACTGAACTATAGCCTCTTCATGGGCAAGGACCATGTCTTACTTTCCATGTTACTTTGCGTGGTGCTTGCCGTAATGTGGTTCATATTGTTGCAATCCACAAATGTTTGTTGCATTAAAATGAATTGAGAGTGTTTGACCATTTAAGTTTATTGAAAATCTGATCATACATATTTTAAAAGGCCCTTCTTAATCACAGAATTGGCAACTTTGCTCTCTAAGCCGTTTGAAACTAAAGACATAGGAAAAAATATACAAGTGCAATAAAATTGAAAATCAATAGTGCTTTATTTTCCCTTTAATGTTGACTAGGTATAAAATATACATCACAGGTATAAACTTTAAAGTCTATCTACAATTGTTTGCTAAAATTATTTATAAAAGGGAGAGGGTTTTTTTTCATCCTGATAAAAGTCATTTTACAGAGATTTGTCAGTTAGGAAATCGTCAGATAAAGTGACAACGAGTTAATTATATCATTTTTATTCTGAAAGCAATAGCTTTCAGCCAATTTTAGATTGGCTTTCTTTGTGCTCTCAAAATATTGAGTAACTGTCCCAGTAAACAGATATTCCATCAATCCTCAATAAAAGCACATTTCAAGGTCAATATTTTTCTTAAATTGATAAGGCACTGAATTTGAAATCTTGGAACTCATATAAAGTAGCTTTTCAAATCATTCTTGCCGCTTATCTGCAAGTCATGGCTGTTTCCAAAAAATGGAACTTTATTAGAAAAATTGGCCTTCATTTTGCTTACCATACATAGACTTTAGTACAACTTGATTTATGTATGAATAATATGAGACTTACAGATACTGTTCCATGTCTGGGTATGAGAATACATTAATTTTTATCTGTCTGTAATTTTTGCTTGTAGGAAGACATGTATATTTTGTTGCAGGTTGAATTGTGTCTTCCAAAGATTCATATGGTGAAGTCCTAACCCCTGGTACCCCACAACATAATTAGGTTATGATGAGGTCATACTAGAGTAAGGTGGGCCCCAGTGTGTCTGGTGTCCTTATGAAAGAAATAAATTTGGACACAAACACGCATGCACACAGAGAACACAATGTGAATATTGGAGTTATATTGCTGTAAATCAAGGAATTACCAAAAGTTAGGAGAGACTCCTGAGACAGACCCTTCCCCAGCAACTTCAGAGAGAAGATGGCCCTGCCAACACCTTGATCTTGAACTTCAAGCTCTAGAACTGTGAGACAATAAGTTTATGTTGTTTTAAGCCACTCAGTTTGTGGTACTTTGTTACAGCAGTCCTAGCAAACTAATGCACATGTGACATGTAACTTTACAGTTAGCTCTGTTTCTTAATATGCTTTACGTGTTACTATACAGGCAAACAGTCACTGCCGTCTGCATTCTGAAAGACTAACAGCTGGCTTGTTATCAAGTGCATCCAATACTCAAGTCCAAGCAGTAGGTCGGCAGCACAAGTCTTGTTAATCAACCTCTTGGCCAAAATCCCAGCCTGTCCTTCTCAACAGGAGAGGCACTTTGGTTACTCCATGATTGTTTGAGAGCAGAAGCTCTTCCTTAGTCACTTTCACTGAAGATATTTTGCCATGTCTTGTGTTTCTTTTAATTTTTGTTTGGTTGCTTTCGTTGTATGGGGAATATGTCATGAGAATATTTTTTAAAAATAAAAGCAACAACTTTTACATTGTGTTTTATATTTGAAAAGCCCTCAAATCTACTCTGATAACCTTAGACAGTGTTAACAAAAATGTGTCTCTGCCTCAAATTTATGTAACCTACTTTCCTTTTTTTTCTCATCATAGAAAATGAATATATATACTCATCTTAGAAGATGAATATATATGTATATGATAAAACTATTTCTTTTCTGTACAGTTATAAGAGAGCATTGAGAGGTATTAATTTTAAAAAGTTTGATAAATATCTCCATGTCATAAGAGTAGCTATTGAGTGTAATATGCCTATATGAAGTGGGCTTTTACACATTTGAGAGCTATGTTCCAATTTGAGTCTCTAACCACCTCAGTTCACAGTATCATTCATTTTGAGCTACAGTCACATACATCTGGAGTCTGGTCATTACACATTTTTAATGCTCATGAGATAAAGCAGTAAACTTAAAAGTAGAGTAAAAATATTTTTTCTTGTAATGGGACAAACCATTACTGAGATGTACTTCAAAGCCTCTAGAAAATATTTTACAGGAGAAACAAAAAGAAAACCAAAGTATGAAGTAAACTGTAAATAGCTGGCTCATACCTATGTCAGGTTCAATAAGGGGAAATTGCCTTTCTTGTGAATAAACAACTACACTGCTGTAGAATAAGAAGAAAGAAAATATAAGCATCCACTAAAAAGGGTTTTTTTTTTAAAAAAAAAACACTGTACTGTTTTCTTTGACCTAATTCTAGCTCTGTCCTTAAATACTGGGGCAATACATTCTACATAGTGGGTGGTTGCTCAGTAAACATTTTGCTGACTAATAGCTATGGCAGACATGCTCTGGGATTCGTTAAGAGGAGAAATTTTGCTGAAACACTTCAGTGGGGATTGTGAAGAAGACTAGAAGAGGCTCTGGAGTTAGGGAAGTTAGGTTACCTAAAAATCCATAGGGGTGGGCGTGTGGGGTGATGTGTGGAATGATTGTGAAAAGCACCAGAGCCTCTTAATGGTCCTGAGATAGTGTGGTTTCTTTCACTTTGGTACTTACCTAGACTAATGGATATCATATATATCTGGAAACTCAATAAATGGTCTTAGATATTATAAAAACGTAAATCTGTTCCACATTTATTATGGATACAATTGTACTATATAATTTTATTCTGGTCTAGTATATAACCAAAATAACACATGCATGTTGAATACAGTAGTCCCCTGTTATCTCTAAGGGGTACATTCTGAGACTTCCAGTGAATGTTTGAAACCACAAATAGTGTACCCAACACTATACATACTATTTTTTATATATACATACCTGTGATAAAGTTTAATTTATAAATTAGGTACAGCACGAGATTAATGACATTAATAATAAAATAGAACAATTATAACAATATACTGTAATAAAAGTTATGTGAATGTGGTCCCTCTCTCTTTGTCTCTCTCAAAATAGCTTATTGTACTGTACTCACCTATTTTTAGAGCACTGTTAACTGGGGGTAACTGAAATGTGGAAAGGGGAGATTACTATACTGCCTTAGAGACAACCACAGCTACACATTTTCCCTAGTTATAGAAGGAAAATATGATATTGACAGTCAAACTCCAGAAAAATGTAAGAAGGTGCAATTTTAATCCATAATCTCCTTCGTCTTCTAAACCATTTTTGCCAGAGATGTTAAATAAAATAGAATTGACTAGTTTTGAGTTTCACTTCTATTCTAGCCTCAGCCCAACTTCTGTTAAACATTCTGAGAAACTCTAAAATGACTGAAATTATTGACAGCAGAAGGGTAACAATTTATGTCTAGGCATTTATAGAATCAATTAATTGAGCCAATTCTTGGGAAAGATTGGTCCAAATAGATTTAGTAGAATTTATATAAAATATTTAATGAATTTCTCAGCCTTCTTAAACAATTGATATGAAAACCTCAAGGACTGGTTTAGCTAGGAAATAATAATTATCTGCGGCATAACTGAGAGTGTATATTTTAAATATTTATTAGTGAATCATTTACATTTCAAAAATCTTTGAAGCAACAGATAATAGTTTTTTACAAGCCTGGATAATTTTTTTTTCTGTCATACCATTTTGTTTTTCCTTTCAGCATTGTCTCTTCCTTATCTTTCACTTCCTTTGCCTTCTTAAGGTTTACCCTGTTTATTTTCTTATTATGTAGTAAGTGTTATGTAAATATCCATAGAATGAAGCTGGCTTCTAATGCCAGTTCACAGTCATGAAAATATTTGAAAGTGTTGTTTTTCAAAGGAAATAATTTTCTTTTAATTAAAAGAAAATTTCTTTTTAATTTAAAGGTAGTGAGAATTCGGAGGCAGAGATTTCCCTAAGGAGAGTGGAACATTTGAACATTTCCTTTAAGCATATAATTGTCCGTCCATGCACAAGAATTGCTGTGCTCTTCGTCTGTGACCCCCTTTCTCATTGATTTTTGGAAGTAGTTGAACAGTCTAGCATTTAATTCTTACAAATTTGCCAGAGTGCAAGCTGTGCACAGCCTGCATGCAATGATTACTTTTTAGATGCTTAATGCAGTCTCATTTTGAAGAATTGTTTTCGTTTTTAAAAATAATAGTACTGACTCATTTCCTAAATTAAACGTAGTTATTTCAAAACGATTTCACCAAAATTTGTTAAAGGTCATCATTCTGATAGTGTTTCCGTGGCTAAGAGGTACGCTTTGGAGACTTTTCTATCGTTTGATTCCATTTCCTTCCACATATGCTTTCACAACACTATTTTTTGCTCATGACAAAAATTCTCTGCTTGACCAAAATTTAGTCAGGCTCCTGAATCTTCTCCTCGTCCCTTCTGTGCATTTTCTTGTAAAACCCAGTTTCAGAAAAGAACCCTGCTAAGTCAGTTTAACAAGGACACCCACCCTGAATATCTGATCACTGACATCTGATCAGGTTCCTCATCCGCCACCATCCTCCAGGTGATGCCTATCACCTTGGCCTGTCTTCAGCAAGAATCCTGTTAGGTGGGTTTAGACAGAATCTCCCTTACCCCTGCTGTTTCCTCTTAGTAATTTTCCATCCTCTGATTCCTACCCTGCTCCTGGGTTATAAATTTCCCATTCGGAATGCTGTATTCCCAGTTGAGCCCAATCTCTTTTCCCCCACTGCAAAATCCCATTTCAGTTGTTCCTATACATGTCACAGTGGTCCTCAATAAAGTCTTTCTTACTGTGCTTTAACAAGTATCACTGAATAATTTTTCTTTAACATTCATAATATAATTCCTAGTGAAAGAAACAAAGACACTTATATTGTCTATCCATGTGTTCTTTTCAATGTACAAAACTCTCTTTCCTATTTTATTTCATAGCAATATTCTAAAATTTATAAATATAGTGATCTTCAAGATATCATAACGTATCTTTTGTGTTTTGTGAAATTTAATGAGTTTAAATGGATTATTTTCCTTTCAATGCTTATTTAATATGACCAAATTGATTTGATAAATTAAGAGTATTATGCGCAAGGAAAGATTTCTATTCACAATTTAGAGTAATTGAAATTTATCATTCTTTTACAATGTACATTTTATTTTTAGTAGAACATTTTAAAGAGAAACTATTATTCGTTATAATGAGCCAGTAAGTTGTTTTCTTCAGCATGATGTTCATAAAGGGTTATGTAATTGAATTGGCTGGACATAAATAAAGTGTTTACATTAGAGGTTCATGGAATTACTTTTGAGCTTCTGACCATTACAAATTCTATCCAAGAGTCACAAATCACATAGTCTTAGAGTAAGGAAAAAAAAACCCTCCAAAAGCATCAGATTTAATCTCATTTTATAGAAGGTATAAAATTAATAAACTTAATGATGAACACTTAATTTTTGTCACCTTTGGGCTGGGAATCCAGTTTCCTTAACTTCCAAGACTCTTTCCATCTTTTCCTCCTAGGATTATGCATACTCAAATACAAAACCAAAAGGCACAATTTTTCAAACAACTCAATGCATTTTTAGTTCTTGCTCCACTCAAATCTCAATTTTAATAACTGATTTCTTTTTCTTTTTTCCCCTTTTGTACCTTCATTTAATCCTCTCAAAATGCTGGTAATTATTATCCTTTATCTTATAAAATATATATAAAATAGTAATCATTTAATATAACTTTGATAAAATGAAGACCTTTGTGAAAAACAATTTCTGTGAACCAGGACTAAGTGAAGGAGAAGTAAGATATATGAAAAATTCCAGCTGGGTTGTTTAAAATCAGATTTATATAGATGTAATTAGCATACAATATTTAGTGTACAATTTGGTAACTTGAGCCACATGTATTCACCCAGGAAACCATCACTACAGTCAGGATAGTGAACACATCCAGCTTCTCCATAAGTTCCCTGTGCCTCTTGATAACGCTGCCACTTCTGTCTCCTCGTTTTCCCTGAAAAAAAAAAACAAACCTGATCTACTTTCTTTCACAACAAATTAGTTTCCATTTCAACTGGACTTACAATTTATAAATGTAGAAAAATAATGAAAAAAGAAAATCACTATTTGGCTAATACCACTTGGCTAACACCTCAGTAGTACTTGTTGTAAGCAAGAACCATTAACAGATGCTAAAACTAGTGGGTGCAAGTATGAGGAGACACAAGATATTTATATAGTCTGAAAGTATATTCCCACAAAACACTTATTCATTACCAAAGGAAAAATAGTAATTTTACAAAAGAGATGTTGAAAAGGATAAGGCACAAGATATGATTGAAGAAATAATGGTTGAAAACTTCCCGTATTTTTTGAAAGACACAAACAATACAAATTTAAGAAGTTCAGCAAACCTAAAACAGGATACATTCAAATAAAACCATACACAGAGACAGCATAATCAAGTCACTGAAAATCTGAGATAAAGAAAAAAGGCTTTGAAGTAGTCAGAGAAAAAATGACACATTACATAATACACACAAAAAAATTTGGAAGTGCACATATTTCTCATCAGAAACTATGAAGGCTAGAGAACGGTGGCACATTTTTAAAGTGCTTAGAGGAATAAATCTGCCTATAGAATTCTATACCTAGCAACTGTACCTTTAAGAAATAAAGTAAAAATTTGTAAAAAAAAATTTAGGTAAATAAAAATGAAGAAAATTTGTCACAGTATGACCAGCTCTACAATAAATGCTAAAAGAATTTCTTCAGGATGAAGGATCAATTACAAGACAAGGATGCTTTCTTTCCCACATCCTTTGAATATTGAACTGGACATCTTTGCCATTATAATAAAGTAAGAAAAAGAAACAAAAGGTATACATTGGAAAGGGAGAAGTAAAACTGTCTTTAATTTCATATAATAATTATTTACTTAGAAAATCCCAATCTATAAAAAAAACTATAACTAATATATTAATTTAGGCAAGTCAAGGATGCAAGTCCAAGGTCCAAAAATCAATGACATGTTTATTGTCATTGTCATATAATAAAAAACATTATAAAACCAATTTCATCTGTAATGGCACCAAAAAATCATATAATACTAAGAAGAGATCTAACAAAAGGTATCTATAAGATTTCTACAATGAAAATTGCAAATTACTGCTCAAAGAAATTGAAGAAGACCTAGAGAGTGGAGTAATTAACGATGTTTATGAATTGGATGATACCAATCAACCCAAAATTGAGCTAAAGATATTAATAACATTCTCGCAGGTTTTTTGGTAGAAATTGACAAGCTGGATTCTTAAATTTTTAAAAAATGCAAGAGAGTTGGAATAGAGAGAGCAACTTTTGGCAAATAGAACAATCAAGATAGTTTGAAATTACCCAAAAGCTAGATATATATAATAGATCAATGGAAAAAAATAATGAGGTCAGAGATAGTTCCAATGCATTTGGTCAAATGATTTTTGACAAAAGTGCCAATGTCATTTGATTGGAAAAAGAAAATCTTTATCACAAATGGTGCTGCAACAACTTGATATTTGTATGGATTTGCACAGTGAACCTTACCTCACACCATACTCAAATTTACCCAAAATTGATAATTGTCCTAAGTAGAAAACCTTAAACTATAAAACTTCTAGATGAAAGAATTAGAAAATAATCTTTGTGACATTGAGGTACGGAGAGATTTCTTAATTTAGATATACAAATCATAAAAAATTGGTAAATTAGACTTTATCAGAATCAAAAATATTTACTCTAAGAACAACTCAGGTACAAAAATGAAAAGATACCAGAGAGCGGGAGAAAATTTTTACATGTAAACACACGAGGGACTTGTGTCTAGAATGTATAAAAAATTCCTACACCTTAATAAGAAGAGGACAAGCAAGCCGATTTGTAAAATGTGCACTTCACAAAGAAAAGTGATACATATGTCAAATAAGCACATGAAAAAATAGTTAACACCAATCACTAGGGAAATACAAAAGAAAACTAAAATTAAATATCCCTATACACCCTTTAGAAAGGCTAAAGTTAAGGAAAAAAAGATGAAATATCAGTGTTGGCAAGGATATGTCAACATGATACTTAACTTCCTTAAAATACTTAGAAGTTTCCCTAACACTTACAGGATAAAATTCATGTGTTAGCACGTCATACCTATTTGTGTTGATTTGGTACTGGCCCTACGAGATTATTATGCACACAACTGTACTTTTTAGGTGAAACACTGTTTCGTCTCCATGCCTGGGCAATCTTCTCTCCGCTGATATCTCCATTTCCATTTTTATTTATCTAAAGAATTCCTTATTATTCTTCAAGACTACAGTTTCTGAATATGAACTGCTTTGGAAACCCGTCCTTGGCTTTTCCATGGAGAGTAAAAAACTCCCCTGTCTGGGCTAATCTAGCACTTGCTTTTTAAAAGTCATCACATTATCATATTTCAATTTTAATTAATTTAAATGCTAACTTACCCATCCATTAAAGACTAAGAAGAATAAGAATTCTATTTAATCCTATGTATATCCTTAGAAATAAGTATAGTGCCTAAAACGCTGGCTCTTTAATTTGGGTATAGCTAACTAAATAGTCAACATTTGTAATAGCTCAATATACAGAGAGTAATGGGTGAGTTAATTCGTAGGAGCAATATTGACCAGAATTTAACTTTGTTTTTCTTACAGACCACATAAGGGAAGAAAGAGAATATTACAAATATTTTAACTATATTCCTGTGATATATTGTGGATTGTGTATGTATGTACGTGCCTCAGGACAGAGCTGGGATTCTGTGATGTTTACATTTTGCCTTCAGCTTATATCAGACATTTATTAGTTGAAGAGCTCCTGATTCAATATTTTTCTATTTTTGTTAGTATAATTCCTATGTTCCTTGACACCAATGTGGTTGATTTGAATTTCAAACTCTTTGAAACTAAGAGTTTAAACCTAGATGTCATTAATTAGGTGATGAATTTGGATTGTGTTTTACCATGAAAAAGAAATAGAGTTGTCACTATTCATGCCTCATTTTAAGAATGCCTAGGAATTTCAAAGTACTAAAAATATCACATATTGCTTATGTTTATGTAAATTTCAGCCTGAAGGGATCTAATGCTCTGAACAAAACTAAACTATATTAAAGTAACCACAATGATGATTTTGCCTCAATGGCATCTCTCTCACTGACTCTTTCCTAAAACAGTTCTTAAATAAATGAGTAGAACATATTCCATTTTCACCTTTAGAGACAACTTCTATATTAAAGATTTAAAAGTTGCCCCTTGTTTTATTCAGGTCTCTGTTCAAAGGTCACTTTATCAAAGATAATTTTATAACCATTAATTTAAAATAGCACACCTTCCCACCCTTTGAACCGTTCTTTACCTTGTTTTCTTCTCAGCTCATTACATATTTATTGGCTTACTGTCTATTGCCTGTCACTTCTTAACAAAATATGTTTCATGAAAGTAGGAACATTGCTTTGTTCACTGCAATATTTGTAGTGCCTTGAATACTGCCTTACTTTTAAAAGGTGTGTCAAAAATTTTTGTTAAGTCAATGAATGGCCTGATGTATTTTGACCTGAAAGAATTACTAATAAAGTTCATACTTAATTGCCTGAGTAAAGAAAAAGGGGTTTTTATCAGGCTATAATTATCCATGCTCATTAGATTTATGTAAAAGGAAGGAGATTTTTATTTCCTTAATTTTACACTTAGATTTGCCACTTACTAAACTTCAATTCCCTTACCTGTAAAAAAGGAATAATAATACCTACTAGGGATATTCTAAAGTCCATCTTTGACCCTTGAATTTTGCCAAATCTTCTCTTTGGTGTCAGATACAGGTTTGACCTTTGGAAGGACAAATTGCTGAATGTCCATTTAAACACATTTCTGGAATTTCTGAACATAGGATAATTATAATCAGTAAGTGTGTGATCATCATATTAATGACCATTGTAATGTCGATGGTATAAATAAGGCATGTCATTTTGATTTATTGTTAATATCTAAATAATGACTGTCATGAAAGGATAAATCCAAGTGGAAAAAGAACAAAACCTCATTATGTGCTTTATATGTTGAAATTTATTAATTATATATGTTATTGCAAGAAAAAATTATTAAAAGAATTAGTAAGTCTTAAAAAATTATGAAGAACTTTAAAAAAATTAAGTAAATAGGAAAGTGGATTGACAGTTAATACAAATATTAACAACACATATGTTATATAACTTTAGAAAAATATTACAATCTTTAAGCATTTGTTTTTACTTATTTATTTTCATTTTTAATTCTTATGGATATATAACATATTTACATATTTATAGGATACACGATAATTTGATATAAGCATACAATGTAAATTAATCAAATCAGGACAATGAGGTATCCATCACCTCAGGTACTTATCATTTCTTTGTGTTATAATAGAAATATTCCAATTCTTCTGTATTAGTTATTTTAAAATATACCCTAACTTGTTGATTATAGTAACTTTGTTGTGCTATCAAATATTGTTCATTCTAATCTAGCTATCTAATTATATTTTTGTACCTATTAACCGTCCCCACTTATCCTCTCTTTCCACTACCCTTCATAGCCGCTGGTAACCATCATACTACTGTTTCTATGAAACCAGTTGTTTTTAATATTTAGCTCCCACATATGAGTGAGAACGTGTGAGATTTGTCTTTCTGTGCTTGGCTTATTCCACTTAACCTAATGTTCTCCAGTTCCATCCATGTTGTTGCAAGTGATAGGATTTCATAATTTTTGAGGCAATATAATATTCTATTGTGTATATGTACCACAATTTCTTTATCCATTCATCTGTTGATGGACACTTAGGTTTATTTCAAATCTTGGCTCTTGTGAATAGTGCTGTCATAAACATGGGAGTGCAGGTACTTTTTGATATACTGATTTCTCCTCCTTTGTGTATATACCTAGCTGTGGGATTGCTGGGTCATATGGTAGTTCTATTTTCAGTTTTTTGAGGAACCTCCATGCTGTTTTCCACAGTGGTTGCACTAATTTAAATTCCCACCAACAGTGTATGAGAGTTCCCCTTTCTGCACTTTTTTGCCAGCATTCATTATTGCCTGTCTTTTTGATGAAAGCCAGTTTAACTGGGGTGAGATGATATCTCATGATAGTTTTGATTTGCATTTCTCTGATGACAAATGATGTTGAACATTTTTTCGTATACCTGTTGGCCACTGGTATGTCTTCTTTTGAGAAATGTCTATTCAAATCCTTTGCCCAATTTTTAAACGGATTATTTGATTTTTTCCTATTAAGTAGTTACATCTCCTTATATATTCTAGTTTTAATTCCTTGTCAGATAGGTAGTTTGCAAATATTTTCTCCCATTATGTGAGTTATCACTTCACTTTTTTGATTGTTTCTTTGCTGTGCAGAAGCTTTTTAGCTTGATGTGATCCCATTTGTCCAATTTTGCTCTGGTTGCCTGCTCATTAGGGTATCATTCAATAAGTCCTTGCCCGGACCAATGTCCTGAAGCGTAGTTTCAGGATAATAGTTTCAGATCTTAGATTTAAGTTTTTAATCCGTTTTGAGTTGGTTTTTGTATCTGGTGAGAGATAAGGATCTAGTTTCATTCTTCTGCATATGTATACCCAGTTTTCCCAGCACCATTTATTGAAGAGACTGTCCTTTCTCCACTGTATGTTCTAGGCACCTTTTTCAAAGATAAGCTCACTATGCATGTGTGGATTTATTTCTGGGTTCTTTATTCTGTTCCATTGGTCTATGTGTCTGTGTTTATGCTAGTACAATGTTGCTTTGGGTACTACAGCTATGTAGTATAACTTGAAGTCAGGTAATGTGATTCCTCCAATTTTATTGTTTTTGCTCAGGATGGCTTTGGCTATTCTAGGTCTTTTGTGGTTCCATATAAATTTTAGGATTTTTTTCCCCTGTTTCTGTGAAGAATGTCATTGGTATTTTGATGGGGATTGCATTGAATCTGTAGATTGCTTTGGGTAGTATGGACATTTTAACAATACTGATTCTTTCCATCCATGAGCATGGAATACCTTATCATTTTTTTTGTGTGTCCTCTTCAATTTCTTTCATCAATGTTTTCTAGTTTTCATTATAGAGATCTTTCACTTCTTTGGTTAAGTTTATTCCCAGGTATTTTATTTTATTTTTAGTTATTGTAAATGGGATTACTTTCTTGGTTTCTTTTTCAGATTGTTTACTGTTTGCATATAGAAATGCTACTGATTTTTGCATGTTAATTTTGTATCCTGCAACTTTACTGAATTTGTTTATCAGTTCTAATAGTATTTTGTGGAGTCTTTAGGTTTCTCTAGTTATAGGATCATATCATCTTCAAACAAAGATAATTTGACTTCTTTCTTTCCAAATTGGATGCCCTTTATTTCTTTCTCTTGTCTGACTGCTCTAGCTAGAACTTCCATTACTATGTTGAATAACAGTGGTGACAGTGGGTATCCTTGTCTTGTTCTAGATCTTAGAAGAAAGACTTTCAGTTTTTCCCCATTCAGTGTGATACTAGCTGTGGGTCTGTCATATATGGCTTTTATTGTGCTGAGGTAGGTTCCATCTATAACCAGTTTTTTGAGAGTTTTTACCAAGAAGAGATGTTGAATTTGGCTGAATGTTTTTTCAGCATCAAATTAAAATGATTATATGGTTTTTGTCCTTCATTCTGTTGATATGATGTTGATTTGCATATGTTGAACCATCCTTGCATCCCTGGATGAATCCCACTTGATCATGATGAATGATCTTTATAATATGTTGGTGAATTTGGTTTGCTAGTATTTTGTTGAGGATTTTTGCATCTATGTTCACCAGAGATATTGGTCTATACTTTTTTTGTTGTTGTTTCTTTGTCTGGTTTTGGTAGTGGGGTGATACAGGCCTCATAGAATGAGTGTGGGAGTACCCCCTCTTCCTCAATATTTTGGAATAGTTTAAGTAGGTATTAGTTCTTTGAGTACTTAGTAGAATTTAGCAGTGAAGCCATTGGGTCCTGTGCTTTCCTTTGATAGGACACTTTTTATTATTGCTTCTATCTTGTTACTTGTTTTTGATTTATTCAGGTTTTGGATTTCTGCCTGGTTCAGTCTTGGTAGGTTGTATGTGTCTAGGAATTTATCCATTTCTTCTAGGTTTTCCAATTTATTGGCATATATTAATAGTTGCTCATAGTAGTCTCTAATGATCCTTTGGATTTCTGCAGTGTCAGGTATAATGTCTCCTTTTTCATCTCTGTTTTTATTTACTTGAGTCTTCTCTCTTTTTTTCGTAGTCTGGCTAAAGGTGTGTCAATTTTGTTTATCTTTTCAAAAAATCAACTTTTCATTTCATTGTTTTATATTTTTTGTTTCAATTTCATTTATTTCTGCTTTGATCTTTATTATTTTTTTTTCTTCTAGTAATATTGGGTTTAGTTTGCTCTTGTTTTCCTAGTTCTTTGAGACGCATCATTAGGTTGTTTATTTTAAGCTTTTCTACTTTTTTGATGTAGGCACTTATTGCTATAAACTTTCCTCTTGTTACTGTTTTTGCTGTATTCCATAGATTTTGATACGTCATGTTTTCATTTTCATTTGTTTTGAAAAATTTTTAAATTTTCTACTTAATCTCTTCATTGACCCACTGGTCATTCAGGAGCATATTGTTTACTTTCCATGTGTTTGTATATTTTCCAATGCCCCTCTTGTTATTGATCTCTAGTTTTATTCCATTTTGGTCAGAGAAAATACTTGGTGTGATTTCAATTTTTTTTTAATATTTAAAGACTTGTTTTGTGGCCTAATATATTGTCTATTCTTGAGAATGATCCAGGTGCAAAGGAAAAATATGTATTATGCATGTGTTGGATGAAGCAATCTGCAAATATCTATTAGGTCCATTTGCACTATAGCAGATTAAGTCCAATGTTTCTTTGTTGATTTTCTGTCTGAATAATCTGTCCAATGCTGAAAGTGGAGTGTTGAATTCTCCAACGATTATTGTTTGGGACTCTATCTCTCTAGCTCTGGTAATATTTGCTTTGTATATCTGGATGCTCCAATATTGGGTGCCTATGTATTTAGAATTGTTATATCCTCTAGCTGAACTGACCCCCTTTTCATTATAAAATGACCTTCTTTATCTCTTCAAGTTTTTTTCTTGAAATCAATTTTATCTGATAGCTATATAGCTACTCTTGCTTTTTTATGGTTTCCAGTTGCATGAAATATCTTTTTCCATCCCTTTATTTTCACTCTATGTGTGTCTTTATAGGTGAAATGTGTTTCTTGCACTCAGCACACATTTGGTTCTTGTTTTTTTTTAATCTATTCAGCTACTCCCTGTATTTTGATTAAGGTTTAGTCCATCTACATTCAATGTTATTATTGATAAGTAAAGACTTACTACTGCTGTAACTGCCATATTGTTATTTGATTTCTGGTTGTTTTGTAGTCCATTCTTTCTTTCTTACTTTCTTTCTGTCTTCTTCGGTTAAAAGTGATTTTCTCTGGTAGTGTGTTTTAATTTCTCGCTTTTTACTTTTTGTGTATCTTTTGTAGGCTTTTTGATTTGGGTTACCATGAGACTTGCAAAAACATTCTATAAGCAAAAAATATGGGATATTTCATCCTTGCACAGGGGTCATACTAATCTTCTCTGTGGTGTTCCAGTTTTAGTATATGTGCTGCTGAAGCTAGCATAAACATTTGTATTTACAATGTAAAAATGCTTGGAAACATTTTAATAAGACAGAATAATAATATTAGAATAATAATTGTAAAACTATATAGAGTACTAGGAGTCATAATATTAAATAAAGTAAACTTTAAGAATTCTATATTCTTTCTAGTTTAATTCCATTTAGGTCACTATAATTTTTAAAAAGTAAAATTGTGTTTAATTCTTCTTATCTAGTGTAACTAAATTAAAAGTTGTAACATAAATTTCTTGAAAACAGAAAACTTCAAGACTGTGTTAAACGGTATCCATGATAAATCATTTTTGATCCAGTGAATGAATCCATCTTTGATTTATTACATCTTAATGAAAATGTAAGGATTTATGGAGAATGGGAAATATGGCTTAAGAAAAATTAAGTATCCAGAAAATAAATCATTCCTCTACCAACTACAGCTGAAAATTAGCATTTATTGCACACTACTGTAGATGCTGAAGCAATATAGCTCATGATAGTGCCATGACACTATTGTCCCTAAAATGTAATTTATTAGGTTTAAAATTTGACCACTAAAATATTTTAGTAAATAATTTAAAACAAATATTGTCTGGAGAGGGGCCCCTTGGCCCTCATGGGCCCTGAGACTAGTTCAGGTAGTCACCTGGAGTCTGCATGATGGCATTCTTCCAGAAAGGAAATTTGTGTTGTATCCCACACACTCCCCAAGACCCAAGCAGCTGTAGCATAGCACCATTTTGAGTGGCCAGACCCCACCAGACTGTATCCTGCCCTGGGGCCCAATAGTCCATGCATCTCCATATCCCTAAAGCCCCACTCACATCCCCCCACAACCACTCAGAGGACTACAGCAGTGTGGCTGAGTCCCCTTCGCGCTAGCTTACACAATGTTCTACACCTCAGGGATAGGGTAGTGTTGCTCACTGTACTTCCTGGGACAAAGGGAGCTTCGGTGAGTGCTCCTTAGGACTTGGAGTTGTCTGCCTGGGGCTGCTGCCAATGACAATAACCACCCCAACAGCAGGGCCACCATGCACTTCCCTGTGCCTTCACTGGGCCTGGGGATCAGTGCCCAGATGCTGTATTGGGGTTTGAGGCAAGCCTTGCTCTGCTCTCTGCCACTGCTTCAACCTGAGCATGGCAGTTCAGAGGTATGGGAATCAATCAGCTCCTGCTACCATAGGAGTACATGTGCATCATGAAGATACCTAACATCAGACCCAGCCCAACTGCCACCAGTGCCTGAGCATGCTGCCAGAGGGCCTGGCCACCATAACAGCCTGCACCCTGTGCACCATCAAGGGGCCTGAGGGCAAGCCCTTTCCACCAGTACTACCCATACTCCTAGCCCCAGTGCTCAAGTGCACCATCTGGTGGCCTGGGGATCAACCCACCCTACCTGCTGCTTCTAGTGCACATGCACACCATCAGGAAGCCTGCAGCCAAGCCCAGCCCACCTGCTGCTAATGCCGAACCACACCATTTGGGGGCCTAGGGATTTCCTCTCCCTGTCCACCAACATTATGTCTGTGCACTTCTCCTGGGGGCCTGAGGATGGGCCCATCCAGCCTATTGCCACCACTTTCAGTACCCACCCACAGGCATCAACTAGGAGCCTAGGAAATGGCCCACTTAGCCCATTGCACCATCACTGGCACCAGCTTGTATCACTTGGGAGCCTGAGGATTGTCCTGCCACTACTACTGTTATGTCAGCTATGCATGCTTCCCAGAGGCCTGATGATCCACCCACCAGCCCAGCCCACTGCTGCCACTGCTAGCACCTGAACAAACCACCTAGAGGCTCAAGAATCCACCCTCCTGGATCCGCTACCACCAGTGGCTATGTACACAGCCTGGAGGCCCAGGAACAGGCATGCTCAACCTGCCACTGCCACCACTGGGGCCCAAGGATTGGCCTACTGAGTGGCCCTGTCCCCAGCAAAGCTGCACCACAGTCTCCACTGACAACTATAGGCTAAGCCACTGAGGAAACCACTGAGACACCACAGATGCTGATTACAACCAAGAAATCATGTAAAGATTACACTACTTCATGCACCCAGAATCAAAGCTAAAATGTCTTATGCAATGAACATTATAGATACATCTACAGGAAAAAGTCTTTCCCTATGAAAGCTAATTAAAATATTGGAAGAGTGATTGTTACACCAGATGCACAAATATCAATGTAAATATACAAGAACATGAAAAAACAAGAAAACATGACACTTCTAAATAATACAATATTTATCCACCAACATATTCCAACAATAAATAAATAAATAAATATATAAAATGCATAAAAATTCAAAATATTGATGTAAAAGATCAGTGAAATGCAAGAGAACACAGATGAACAATACAAAGATATCAGAAAAACAATTCATAATCTGAATGAGAAATTCAACAAAGAGATAAATATAATAAGGTATCAAACCAAAATTCTGGAACTAAAGAATTATAAAAAAAAGAAAGAAAGAACAAGGAAAGCCTACAGGACATACAGAACACCATAAAGCAATTCCATTAAAATTCTGAGTGTTCTGGAAGGAGAAGAGATGGAAAAAGTCATAGGAAACTATTTGACAAAATAATAGCTGAGAGGTTCCCAAGTCTTTGCAAGAGAATATGGACATCCAGATATAGAAGCTTAAACATTCCCCCAAAATATCAACCCAGAAAAAGTCTTCTCCAAGGCACATGATAGTCAAACTGTTAAAATTTAAAAGCAAAGAAATAATTCTCCTCTTTCCCCATGTGGATACCCTTGATTTCCTTCTCTTGCCTTATTGCTATGGAGGTCCAAATATTGCTCTTTGCTGATGATATGATCTTATATCTAGAAAACCCCAAAGATTCTGCTAAGACACTACCAGAAATGATAAATGAATTCAGCAAAGCCTCAGGTTACAAAATCAATGTACACAAATCAGTAGCATTCCTATACACCAATAATAACAGTCAAGCTGAAAATCACATCAAAGACTCAAGACCTTTCACAATAACAACAAAGAAAATAAAATACTTAGGAATATATTCAACCAAGGAGGTGATGGATCTCTACAAGGAGAACTGCGAATCTCTGAGGAAGGAAATTGCAGAGGATGTAAACAAATGTAAAAACATATCATGCTCATGAACTGGCAGAATCAACATTTTTAAAATTTCCATACTACCCAAAGTGATTTGCAGACTCAATGCAATCCCCGTGAAAATACCAACATCATTTTTCACAGATATAGAAAAAATAATTCTACACTTTGTATTGAATCAGAAGAGAGCCTAAATAGCCAAAGCAACCTTAAGCAAAAGGAACAAATTGGGAGGCATCACTTTACCAGACTTCAAGCTATACTACAAGGCCTTAGTAACCAAAATAGCATGGTACTGGCACAAAAATAGAGACATAGACCAATGTATCAGAACAGAGAACCCAGATATAAAACCATCTACATATTGCCATCTGATCTTTGACAAATAAGATGACAATATACACTGGGAAAAAGAATCCCTATTCAATAAATTGTGCTGGGAAAATTGGATAGCCACATGTAGAAGATTGAAACAGGATCCTCATCTCTCACCTCTCACAAAAATTAATTCAAGATGGATAACAGATTTAAACCTAAGACATGAAACCATAAGAATTCTAGAAGAAAATGTTGGAAAAACTCTTCTAGATGTTGGCCTAAGCAAAGAATTTATGAAGAGGAATCCAATGGCAATCATAGCAACAACAAAAACTTAAAAATGAGACTTGATTAAGTTCAAAAGCTTCTGCACAGCCAAAGAAACAATCAAAAAAGCAAATAGACAACCTACAGAATGGGAGAAAATATTTGCATACTATTTATCTGATAAAGGGCTAATAACCAGAATCTACAAAACACTTAAGCAAATCAGCAAGAAAAAGTCAAACAACCCCATTAAATTGGCAAAAGATGTGAACAGAAGCTTTTCAAAAGAAGATAGACTAATGGCCAATAACTACATGAAAAAATGCTCAACATCTCTAATTAATCAGGGAAATGCAAATCAAAACCACAATGAGAGATCACCTAACTCCAGTGAGAATGGCTTATATCAAAAAGCCCCAAAACAACAGAATGCTGGTGTGGATTGGAGAGAAAGGAGCAATTATACATTGTTGGTGGGACTGCAAATTAGTACAACCTCTATGGAAAACAGTATGGAGATTCCTCAGAGACCTAAAAGTAGACCTACATTTGATCCAGGAATCCCACTACTGGGTATTTACCCAAAGGAAAAAAAGCCATTTTACCAAAAGGACACTTGTACTTGAATGTTTGTTGCAGCACAATTCACAATGACAAAGATGTGGAATCAACCCAAGAGCCCATCAATTCATGAGTGGATTAATAAAATGTGGTATATGTATACCATGGAGTACTATGTAGCCATAAGAAAAAATGATGAATTAATAACCTGGATGGAACTGGAACCCATTCTCTTTAGTGAAGTATCACAAGAATGGAAAAACAAACCCAACATGTACGCAGTATTAAATTGGAACTAACCGATCAGCACTCATGAGCACATATGGAAGTAAAACTCAGCAGAAGTCAAGCAAGTCAGAGAGGGGAAGAAGGGATGGTGAAATAACACCTAAAGGGTACTATGTACACTATTTGGGTGATGGACATACTTATACTTTGACTCAAGCTGTATGAAAGCAATCCATGTAACCAAAATGTTTGTACCCCTATAAAAATCTGAAATAAAACAAGAGTACTTAAAAATATTGATTACTTACTTAAAAGAAAGAGAAAGAATTCTAAAAACAAGAGAAAATTTCAAAAAACATATAAGGTAACCCTCATCAGACTAATAGCAGATTTCTCAACAGAAACATTATAAGCCAGGAGTGAATGTAATGATATATTAAAAGAGCTGAAAGGAAAAAACTGTCAGCCAAGAATATGATACCCATAAAAGCTACCTTTCGAAATTGAAGGAGAAATGAAGTCTTTCCCAGACAAACAAAAATTGAGGGAATTCAACACCACTGGACCAGTCTCCTCCAAGAGATGTTTAAGGGAGTCCTACACCTGGAAAGACTATCTATACCATCATGAAAACACACAAAAGTATAAAACTCATTGATAGAGCAAATATGCAAATGAGATAAAGGGCTCAAATGTTACAACAAAAATTCACCAAACCAAAATGATAGACAATGAGAAAGAGACAAAGAGCATCATTATATAATGATAAAAATATCAATTAAGAAAGAGGATATAACTATTATAAATATATATGCACCCAACACCAACGCACCTACATATATAAAGCTAATATTAGATCTAAGGGAAGAAATTGACTTCAATACAACAATAGTTGGGAACTTCAACACCCTACACTCAGCATTAGACAGATCATCTAGAAAGAAAATTGACAAAGAAACATTCGATATATTGTACACTTTAGATCAAAGAGATCTAACCTACAGTTACAGAACATTTTATCCAATAGCTGCAGAATATATATTCTTCTCAACAGCACATGAAACATTCCCTAAGATAGGCTACATGTTAGTTTACAAAACAAGTCTCAACAAACTTAAATAAATAAAATCACATCAAATATCTTCTCAGAATACAATGGAATAAAACTAGAAATCATTAACAAGAGGAACTTTCAAAATTGTACAAATACATGGAAATTAAACAATATGCTCCTATATGACCAATGAGTCAATAAAAATGAAGAAGACAATAAAAAACTTCTTGAAACAAATGAAAATGTAAGCAAAACAAACGAAAATCTATGGGATAGAGAAAAAGCAGCACTAAGAAGGAAGTTTATAGCCATCAATACCTACGTGAGATGTGTAGAAAGATTTCAAATAAGCAACTTAACAATGCACCTAAAAGAAATAGAAAAACAAGAACATACCAAACCCAAATGAGAGTGAAAGAAATAATAAAGATCAGAATGGAAATAAATGAAATAGCCTAAAAAAATACAAAGAATCAATGAAATTAAAAGTTGGGTTTTTTAAAAGATAAAGAAAATTTACAAACTGCTAGCTAAACTAACCATGAAAAAAATAGAGATCTAAATAAGCAAAATCATAAATGAAAAGGAGACATTACAACTGATACCACAGAAATACACAAAACCATCAGAGACTACTATCAACACCTATACTCTAACAAACTAACTGGAAAACCTAGAAGAAATGAATAAATTACTGGACATATGTAAGCTACCACAATTGAACTAGGAAGAAATAGAAAACCTGAACAGATCAATAATGAGTAATGAGATTGAATCAGCAGCAAAAAGTCTCTGCAAAGAAGAGCCTACGACTGGATGGCTTTAATACAGAATTCTCTGAAAATTTGTAATGAAGAACTAACACAATTCTTCTCAAATTATTACAAAGAAATGAGGAGGAGGGAATTCTTACTAACTCATTTTATGAGATCAGCATTATTCTGATACAAAAACCAGACAAGAACACAACAACAAAAGAAAACTACAGACCAATATCCCTGATAAACACAGATGTAAAATTCTTCCACAAAATGCTAGCAAACTGAAAATAACAGCACATCAAAAAGGTAATACACCATGATCAGGTGGGATTTATCTCAGGGACACAAGGATGATTCAACTTCTGCAATCAATACATTTGATACATCACCTCAACAGAATGAAGGACAAAAACCATATGCTCATCTCAGTAGATGCATAAAAAGCATTTGAAAAGCATAAACATCATGATAAAAATGATAAAAAATGCTCAACCAATTAGGCATAGAAAGATCATACCTTAACATAATAAAAGCCATATATGACAAACCCATAGCTAACATCATACTGAATGGGGAAAAGCTGAAAGCCTTTCCTTTAAGAACTGGAACATAACAAGGATGCCCACTCTCACCACTCCTATTCAGCCTAGTTCTGGAAGATCTAGCCAGAGCAATTAGGCAGGAGAAGGAAATGAAAGGCATCCAAATTGAAAAAGAGAAAGCCAAATTGTCTCTCTTTGCAGATAGACAAAAGGATTTTACATACAGGAAAATCTAAAGACTCCATCAAAAACTCTTAGATCTGATAAACAAATTCAGTAAAGATGTAGAGTACAAAATGAACACGAAAAATCAGTAGTATTTCTGTACACCAATAATGAACTAGCTAAAAAAAATCCAATTTATCATAGCCACATAAAAATAGAAATAAATTTAACCAAGAAGGTGAAATACCTCTACAAGAAAAACAACAAAACACTGACGAAAGAAATGGAAGAGGGCACACACTAATGGAAATATATCCCATGCTTATGGATTAGAAGAATTAATATTGCTAAAATAACCATATTACTGTATGCAATTTATAGATTCATTGCAATTCCTATCAAAATACCAATGTCATTCTTTACACAAGTAGGAAAAAAATCCTAAAATTCATATGGAATAAAAAAAGAGCCTGAATATCCAAAGCAATCCTGAGCAAAAAGAACAAAGCTGGAGGCTTCAAAATATACTGCAAAGCTATAGTAACCAAAACAGCATGGTATTTGTACAAAAAGACTTGTAGACCAAAGGAATAGAATAGAGAATCCAGAAATAAGTCCATGTATTTACAACCAACTGATTTTCAACAAATGCACCAGAAAATACATTGGGGAAAGGACACCCTCTTCAATAAGTGGTCCTGGGAAAACTGGACATCCATATGCAGATAAATAAAACTGGACCCCTATCTCTCACCATATGCAAAAATCAATTTAAAATAGATTAAAGACTTAATTGTAAGACCCAAAACTATAAAAACACTAGAAGAAAACACAGAAGAAATGCTCCAGGACATTGGAAAAGGCAAAAATTTTATTACTAAGACCTTAATAGCATAGAGAACAAGAACAAAAATAGCCAATGGGACTCTATGAAAGTAAAAACCTTTTGCACAACTAAGAAAACAATCAACAGAGTGAAGAGACAGCCTGTCAAATGGAAGAAAATATTTTCAAACTATTTATCTGACAAGGGACTAACATTCAGAATATATAAGGAACTCAAACAACTCCACAGTAAAGAAATAAAAAAATCTCATTAAAACATGGACAAAGGATCTGAACAGACGTTTCCCAAAAGAAGGCATACAAATGGCCAACATGTATATGCAAAAATATTCAACATTACTAATCATCAGGGAAATGAAATTCAAAACCACAATGAGATATCATCTTACCTCAGTTAGAATGGCCATTATCAACAAGACAAAAAACAAAACAAAACAAAACAAAAAACCTAAAGACCAAAAATAACAAATGCTGGAGAGAATATTAAGAAAGGGAACTCATTCACTGTTGGTGGGAATGTAAATTAGTACAGTCATTATGGAAGTCAGTGTGGAGGTTTCTCAAAAAACTAAATATAAAACTGCCACACAATCCAACAATCCCACTAGTGAGTGTTTATTCAAAGAAAAAAAGTCAGCATATCAAAGGGGTACTTGCACTCTCTCATGTATTGCAGCACTAGTCACAGCAGCTGAGATATGGAATAAACCTAAGGGTCCATCAATGAATCAATGAATAATGAATATGTGGTATATATACAATGGAATACTATTTAGCCATAAAAATGGAATCTTGCTATTTGTAGCAGCATGGATGGAATCAGACATCATTTATGTTATATAAAATAAGCCAGGCACAGAAAGACAAATATTGCGTTTTATCTTATAGGTAGGTTCTAAAAAAGTGGATCTCATAGAGGTAGAAAGCAGAATAATAGTAACCAAAGTCTGGGATGGGTTTGTGTGGTGGGGGTAGAGGGTTGAGGAGAAGTTGGTTAATGGTTACATATAGTTAGATAGAAGGAATAAGTTCTAGTGTTCAACAGTATAGTGGGAGTAACTACTTTTAACATAAATTTATTGTATATATCAAAATAGCTAGAAGAGAAGATTTCAAATATTTCCAAGAGAAAGAAATGATAAATGTTTGAGGTTGTGGATATCCTAAATACCCTGTTTTTCCCAATACACATTCTATGCCTGTATGAAAATATCATATGCATCCCAATAAACATGTAGAAATATTATGTATGAATAAAAACTTTTAAAATAAATAAAAAACCCAATACTTTCATTTAAATTGGCATATGTATGTACAAGCTTGCAAAATGTATCTTTTATGGAAACAAATTTTATTCATAAACTGAATATTTAAAATTCCATTAGTTTTGTCAATTTGTGTTAGAGTAACCCACATATGTGATATACCATCTATATATTCTCTATTTTCAGCAACAGAAATAGAAGGAATTATTTAAGAATAAGAGATTACTAATGAAAAAATAGGGAATACATTTTCTCTAAGAAGTTATAGTTTGATTTTGTATTTAAAATCAAAGAAGAATGAAAATATACATTTTTGCATTTTCTAATATTTTTCAAAAAGCATTCATTATTATATTTAGATAATGAAAATTATTTTTAAAGTATATGTATATGAAAAAGAAATAATGACTATACTACTATAGACTGAATTGTATCTTCCCTTCCCTAAATTTGTATGTTGAAGCTCTAACCCCCAATGTGACTGTATTTGGAGTTGGGTTTTTAGGAGCATATACATTGAAATAGGGTTTTTAGGTTGGGGACCTAATCTCATAGGACTGATGGCTTATAAGAAGAGGGGGAGAGAGAGACAGAGACAGAGACTGAGAGATCTCTACACACATGGACTATGTGAAGACACACCAAGCAAGCCAGGAAAAAATCCTTCACCAGAAACCAAATGAGTCAGAATCTTGACCTTGCACTTCTAGCCTCTAGAACTGTGAGAAAATAAATCTCTGTTGTTTCACCTACCCAGTCTGTGGTATTTTGTTATAGCAGCCTGAGAAGACTAAGACATATACTGTGTTCATCTTTGTACTTTCTAAATAGAAAGGGATTAAGAGTGTATTCAAAATTCTAAAGTGCTTCAAAATACACAAAATTCTTCATGTAGTGTCCCAGGAATGAAAGAATGTGCTCACTGGGTATTGCCAATCTTTTTTAAATTTTCCAATTCTCCTTTTTTAAAAAAAAAACCCTTTGTTTTTGGTTTGTTTTGCCTTTTTCAGCCATATAACACCCTATTAATATAATGTGTAGAAATGTCAAAGATTATTTGTGTACATTATATTTTACATGAACAACTCACAGTTCTCAGGTATATCATTTGGAAAGACATCTGCAGAAATTTGGGTTGATAATTATGGGGATTTGACAAAAATTTTTCTTATGTACAGTGGATCCCTGGCATGCCATAGAACTTTCTGTGTTGTATGACGTTGCCATTCTGTATCACTACTTAAAGAAACAAAGAAATTTGGCAAGATTCTCTTTTATCACCCATGTTAAGAATAAAAAATGGGAAAGATAATTGTATTTTCTCTCAGGGGAAGGTGGTGATCTCCTGTACTTGGGTCCTTCAGAAGAATAATGCTGTTGGTTGGAGATGTATCTCAAATTTATTGTCTCTTCCCCAAGAATTGTGGTTACTGACCATCGGAGAAAAGCAGTCAACATAAATAGATAAACATAATATCTTGTGTTTATAAATTTTAATTGGATAAATTTGCTATATCAAACATAGTCTGCCCACTGATGAAGGCTCCACTGTCAATACTAATTAGATTTTTAAGATTATATGATTAAAACTATATTCTCTCTGATAGAACAAAATCCTGAGCATCTGCTATAAATTCAGTCTATTAGTCTGAAATGCACCAATATGTCAAGTTGATTTTTTTAAAACTGGGATTGAGATGGGAAAGAAACTGCTCCAGAAAATTTCCTCTTCAATTTAAACATATTACAATCCAACTTTTGCAATTTCAGAATTTTGAAGAAAAATACCAGAGAAAAATGTATGTAGACAGCAAGAGAGAATAACAAGGAAATAGAAAATACTGGCAAAGATGATTACAACAAAGAAATACTATTTGGATTGACTTTTATCATTTTTTAACACAATTTTCAATCATGAAATAAATAGGCACTTATTTAACACATGCTGTACTTAGTTTGTGCTGAGGTCAGTGCTAATAGCTGAGATACAATGATATAGCAAACCAGATACGTTTCTTGCCCTCGTGCAGCTTACATTCATGTAATAATTCTTATACGAAAGATATTAAATTAGTTGCTATATTGTTTTATATAGTACCTGTGACATAAAAAGAAAGATATATTTGGTCTCTGACCTCCAGTTTCTGACATAGAGCTTCAAAAGCACTTGTAATTTCCTGAGTGTTGTGGTGATAGCAGCATTCTACACAGAGCTCCTAACTCCCTTGAAATTTTCTGGGTGATAGGGTGATATTTTATTCTAATGAGGAGATTCTTGGTGAGCTCCTGGATAGCTTCAGGATAGGCACCAGTCACCTGAAAGACCATGGCATGATTAGATGCTTGGAATTTTCAACCCCACACCCCCATCCTCTGGTGAAAGGAGAGCTTGGGTCTGGAGCTCAAGTTAATAATCAAACCCACCTACATGATGAAGCCTTCATTAAAAAACCCTAAACTACAGGGTTTGGAGGTCTTCTACATTGGTGAACACATCCATGTTTCGGGAGGGTAACACATTTCTAACTCCACAGGGACAGAAGCTCCTGTGTTCAACATTCTGCTGGATGTTGCCATATGTGCCTCTTCATCTGGCTGTTAATTTGTATCATTTATAATATGCTTTATAATAAACTTGTAAATGTAGGTAATGTTTCCCTGAGTTCTGTAAGCCATTATAGCAACTCATTGAAAATGAGGAGGGAGTTGTGGGAACTTCCCTTTTTATAGCCAAGTTGGACACCAAATACTCATGACTTGTGTCTGAAGTGAAGATAGTCTTGTGGGACTGAACTCTTACCCTGTGGGGTCCATGCTAACTCTGGATTTTTAGTGTTAGAATTAAATTAAATTGTGGGATACCAAGTTGGTGTCTGCAGAGAATTGCAGAATTTCTTGTTGTGGAAAAACCATTTGGTGTCAGAAGTGTTGTGAGTAGAGAAACGTTTTCCTTTAGTACCTCAAATGGCATTGTGTCTAATAAATGTTTGATAATAATGAGAAATACGAAGCTTACATCAATATAAAATGACATCCAGAAGGAGTCATTTCTTGTGTGACATATTTTGGCAAATTTTAGTACTTCTAATCATAGAGCATCTTGGTAAGGACTCAATTTGGACACAGGTTTTGATGATACTAGTGTAATTTTAGCATGAATTAGTACATAAAATTACATATGCAGTGAACATACTTTGTTCTTTTCAAATAGTTTTTTTCTGGAACAACCTTCCCCAGATTGTTATGTGGCGGGTAAATTGATGGTCAGTACTGCTAAGAAGGGTTTTTGAATTTGCCATGTCTTCATCCTTTTCCTAACCCAAGGCTTTTCATTTTAAGAGTAAACAAATGTAGTACAATTTCTTGGAAGGTCTAACAACTTCATTATAAAAATGCCTGAAGTGTCACCTTCAAAGGATGATATTAGTCAATAAATATTTTCTCTGTTTCATTTGCAATATTAAGAAAAGTTTTTTAAAAGACTGGTGAAAAGTCAGTTTTACATTTTTACAAATAATTATGTTCTAAGACTGTGTGAAGGGAGCAGACATAAAAGTAAATGAATATGATAAATTTAGCTAGTTTGAAAATATGGTACTAACACAGAACTCAAATCTAATTCCATAACTTTTATTTGGTTTCTCATACATAGTTAGAGATATATAAATTACGGATGATTACACTTAAAGAAAAACAAAAAATGTAGCTCCAATGAAGAGTTGAAAAAATTGCACACATGATCATATTCCTAAATTGAGATTAATGCTGTCCTAATTAGATACAGTGAATGTAAATAGAAATTTTTGTCTCCCAAACTAGTTTTGTCTGATTAAATATTTTGTGATATGTTTATGTTAAACTAATACATATGTGGTGAAGAGGTTTCTAGCTAGATTATTACTTCCCCACTACATGAATTACCATGAATTGCCTACACTCTCTTCCATTTGTCTCCATCAGTCCATTAAAATTTATTTGATTGCAATTGTAAAATTGATGGTACAGGCACATATTTGGTATCTCTGTTCTTCTCCATCTCCCTGCAGTACTAACCATGTAATTATAGTTTGTGATTAACTTACAGTGGTTCAATTTATAGAGCAACCCAAGCAGTAGGCTCTCACAAAGGGTTATTCCCTTTGTCATATAAATTTTGAAAGAAATGCTTTTTATACCATTTAACTATACAAGAATTTAACATTTAACTATAAAAGAATGTAATAAAATCACGAGGGTCCAAATGTCTTCTTGGACACGCTTGCATAAAATAGATGTGACTTAAAGATAATGAGGTATATACATCCTTCCAGTAGACTGTTTTGCTTATTTTTATAGATTTCCTATCATTGAAACGCTATTGTTTAGCGTTTTTATTTAGCTTAAGAATGTCAGTGATTTTACATTTATTACATCATTTGAAAAATTTGAATAAGTTTTAATCACTACTGTTAGAACATGCTATACATTCTGTTATTTAATGAGAAAAATACCCAGTCAAAAAATATGAGAACTTAGTTTTCATCTTTGATATAATAACTTGTTAAGATTTTTAAAGCTGTTGCCAAAAGTTAGATAATTAGTTCTGCCAAGGACCAAAACAGGAATGAGATAAAAGAGGAATTTCTGAAAAAAAGTGACATACAAAATTAAATTCAAGACTTATATGTACTCATGATGGAAAAATTGAACAAAATTGGATGCAGACAGCTAGCTGAGCTCATTAATAAGCAAACTGAACTTATTTTATTTAGAATGAAGAGAAAATGAAATGTAGAATAGAATGAAGAAAACGAAAATGCAAGCTCACTGACTGAGATAATTATGTCGCTAGATTATTACTAGATTTTTTTTGACAATTCCATTAGAACTGCTGTAAAAATAAAAATGACTGTAAAGTTAAATTTCTTGATTTTTGACATTATATGAGATCTTATGATATGAGATTAACTTTTTGCTTACATATCAGACACAGTTCATAAGAAAATAACCAGAACAATAATATGATGTTTAAAAGATGTACCCCTGAAAGAAGCCTCAGACTGTGTCCAAAATAATTTTAAAACTAAAAAGCTATCCACACATTAGAAACTTAACTAAACATAAAAGAGCTGTTTTAGAAAGATAACTGTATCATGAAGCAGTTCTGAAGGAATATTCTTATGAAAATCTGAAGATAACTTTATATGATTTAAAATAATATTTCAGTTTTCTAGATGGTGAAATTCATTTACAGCTTAACAGAAAACTAGTTTCATTGTAGAGCAAAATTTAATTCATACACTATTTAGTACTAAATATTTTACTTTATATACTACTTGTTACAGAGAAGCAGTTGTATTAAGGACATATTTTATTATTCATCAAGAAATGATTTGCTATTTAAATATTCAATCAATAAAGGTAAGTACTTTAAAAATTATTTTTATGTTATTTCAGTTGTACTATTATAATGATATTTTAGGAAGAGACAATTATTTTATTGCTGCATGTTATGGTCTGAATTATTGTGTTCCCCCAAAATTCATATATTAAAATCCTAACCACCAAGCTGATGATATTAGGAAGTAGGTCTTTTGGGAGATGCTTAGGTTAGGAGGGTGAAGCCTTTTTGATTGGGATTAGTGACCTTATATAGGCCCAAGGGAACTTGATTTTCTATTCCACCATGTGAGGACACAGTGAGAAGAGAAGCAAGTCCTCACAAGACACCTAATCTGCTGGCACCTTGATCTCAGACTTCCCAGCCTCTAGAACTGTGAGAAATAATTTTCTGTTGTTTATGAGCTACCCTGTCTATGGTATGTTATTATAGCAGCTCAAATGGACTAAGACACTGTATTAAAATTATACAATAAAGCTCTCCCTTTTTCATTCTTATAGAACATTTGATCTCTATATGAAAATAAATTTTCTCTAATATTGTGATTAGGTAAAATAAAAAAATCTTCCAAAAAGTAATTTTTGCAAATACCAGTTGAAAAAGTACATTTTAGAAGTTACCCAAAGTAAGTGCTATATTTACATTTCACCAACATCTAATTAGCAGAAAATTAAAGCCAATACCTTTATTAAAATAGAGATTTTTCTCTACTAAAGAGGGATGAAGTATGCTCCTCTTTAAAGTTAAATTAAATATAGTTTTCAAATACTCAACACTCAAACACTCAAAAGTATTTGAAAAATGAAGCCATTGACTTAATCCTTATAAGTAAGAGTTAAATTTTACCTCTGTTTTACTCCTTATTAATGTAGATAATGTCTGTTTTGATGATGATTGTTTGATGAGGGAAGTGTTAATAAAGGTAAAGTGGAATAATACAATTATTCATTTTTCCTTCAGGAAATAAAATTAAAATTCTGAGAATGAAAAATATGTATTAATGACCATAGTTTTTTCAAATTATCTGATAAATTACTAAATTTTAAAATTATTTTTGTGACAAAATTGCAAACATTTTATAGGCTTCTATATGAATTGAATTCAAGTAATTGAAAGTTTGAATGTTAATGAGAGGTTCACAAATACCTCCCCAGAAAATACAGTTATGTTCCCATACTAAATTATTTTAAAAAGTGACTGCACTTTTTTTTCTTTTTGTCTTTAGGGATTTCTTCTTATTTCACATAGCAAGTCAAATTTCAAATTGGTTAATCATGTGTTATATTTTATCTTTAATCTATATCAGACGGAAGACATATAGTAGAAATGATATAGGGGCCTTTATTCAGAATACTGACAAACATGAAATCTTGATAATTGAAGGCAAGACAACTTAAGTATATATATATTTGAAGCCAAGGGACAGATAATTCTAGTGCAGGAGGACAATGGGTACTGAAATTTAAAGGTGAAAAATTTAAATAATCATTTTGAAGATTTGCAACCTAATTAGCAAAAATAGTAAGTGAAAATAGGAAACAGAGATAGAAGGCATTGCTAATGATTTGACCTATTCTTGAGCCATATTACAAATTGCAGGTGGTTAAGATGTGGGTAGTTTCATCACTTTGCCCTTGGGAAACATTTGATAATTTTAAAAGATAATTTGCTGTTTTCGCACATAAAGTTGAGTAGAACAACCTTCGGTCTTCAGTTAAATTTGCTTAAAAATGTAATTTAAGAGAGAGATAAAATTGACCCATACTTAAATTACATAAATGTTGAGGAACACTAAACTCTTTTATTTTTCTTTTCTTATCAAGGTAAGGATATTAAATATCCAGGGCAGTGGGTCTAGATAACAAAACTTTCTGGATACCAAATTGATGTTATCAATTATAACAAAATAGTCCAAGTTATCAGAAGTAATAAAAATATTTCAGTTACCATGAAGGTATATGAAAGGTTTCATGTGTGATTATCAGTAAACAATTGAAATATTTTCCAGGTGGCACATATAAATTAGCAATGATTATTTTAAACTTTCTGGTAATCAAAGATACAATGGAGGAAAATTGTTGTGTTTTACTACGTTAGCTGGGAACAAGAAATATAAATGTGTCTAAAATCTACTGTTAGAAGTATATAAATGTATACATTCTTCAGTGCTTTTAGGATAAGCTAAGTACAATATTTAAAAAATCAAAATCCTGCAATAATCCAGATATTTTGAACACAATTTTGAAATATGGACCAACATTTAGCTTTTAGAAATATCATAATTTAAAAGAAATACTCATGTTATCAGAATATGAATGTTTACTTCCTTTCATTTAAATTGCTTATACTATAGCAGCAATTGAACAGAAGTGCTGAATTTCATATATTCAAGCAACAAAGACTAAAATACTCTTTATTTTACTTCATTTCAGAAATACAGCAAAAAATTACAAAGGCACAAATTTTTAAATTTTTAAATTCAAGCCAATAAGGGAAAAATAAACTTGGCTGGAAAAATAACTGTGATTCTACATTATTAATATATAGAATATATATTATAGAATATAGACTATATATTATTATTCTATAGTCTAATATATTTTTATTGGAGTTCTATAATTTATCCTTGTAGGTGGTTCAGAATTTTATGTGAATATAATTTTTTAGAACTCATTCTACTCTCATTTCTTTAATTGTATTAGAAATAATTACATTAAGACTTATGAACATAAATTATCTTAAAAAAAGAATTTTGAATAGCAACTTGAACTGTATATGCTAATATAAAAATATCAAATGGAGGTGATATGATAGGTAAAATTAAAGGAGAAACTTTTATAATGGTATAATGTATAATGTTGGATGATATAAAGTTATTTATTTCTAGAATAAAAAACAGTGACAAAATAGTGCATATCATTGCGTGTGGGTATGGTTTGCTTAGATGCAGGCTTCTACCTTTCTCTAAAAAAGGCTTTGCTGCCTCCAGATTTAAAAGCAACTGGCAATTATTTCTTATAGTGGTTTAGGCTTTTACAATATTTTATTATTTATTTCTTTTGTACCTTATAGTAGTTAAATCTTATAGATGTGTGTGTACATAAAATATATATATGTATATATATAAAATTAAAGATAATGTAAATGAAAGACTCCAAGTAACTGCTTAGATTTTATATATTGAAGAAGTACTTTGAAATTTTGGTACTGATACCAAATCTATGGTACTGTTTTGTCATTATGTTAAATAAAATAATTTATGTGAAGTCAGGTTTGTTTTTTTTTTGAGACAGGGTCTTGCTCTATCACCAGGCTGGAATGCAGTGGTGAAATCACAGCTCGCTGTAACCTCCAACTCCCAGGGTCAATGATTCTCTTGCCTCAGCCTCCTGAGTAGCTGGGACTACAGGTATGCAACACCATGCCTGGCTATTTTTTATTTTTTGTACAGATGGAGTCTTACTATGTTGCTTAAGCTGGTCTGGTACTCCTAGCCTCAAACCTGCCTTGGCCTCCCAAAGTGCTGGGATTATAGGTATAAGCCACCATGCCTGGCCATATGTGAAGTCTTTAGCACAGTGCATGACCCATATAAAACAATAAATTGTAGTAACTATTATTATGTTATTAGACATCAGTTCCTCATACAAACACATGTTCCACCAATGTCATCCATTAAAAGACTAGACTCAGGACATATACTTTATGTCTGTTACCAAGGTACAGTAAAGGGACAAATAACCTAACACAGAATAGATGAAAATAGAATTTTCAGATTCCAGGAATAACTTCTCTGTAAAGAAATAGACTGATGCTTATTTTTTTAAAAGTTACATAGACATGATACAAGCTAAAGAAAAGTCATTTTAGACTACAAAATTGATTTGCTTCTTGTGTAAAACATGACTTTGTATATGAATATAGGTGCATAATTTAGTCAAAATGTCACCTTAGAATATAAAATAATTTGTTTGACTATCCAAGTAAAAATAAAAAGGTAATTTTGAAATTCCCACTGTAATTTATACTATATTTATGCAAGTTAAAGTATGATGATAAAATAGAATTTTACAATAAGTCATTAAGTGATTGCCAGATTCTGCTATGAGGTTATTTAACTCAAATGCAAAACTCATTATTTTGGCCAAATAACACAACTTGGCTTTCATTTTTGAATAAAGTCTTCATTAAAATGTTAACCAATTAGAATAAAATAAAAAACCCTATTTTTTATCCAAATTTCTAATTTCTAAAATTAGTATCTTTTTTAATAAAGGTTCATGAATGGTAAAATGTCATATTTTTCCTATTGTATACATATTTCATTTTTATAACAACTACCAAAATATATTTAATATCAAATGATTCTCAGGATTATTTTGATTATGGTAGCTGACATTTCTGCCAAATTGAACTTTATAGTATGTTAAAATATAATATTTTATCTATATTATATTATATTTATTTTTAAAAACTGGAATATTCTTTTATTTTATGTCAGTAAATTTTGAGGGTACAAGTGTTTTTTGCTACATGGATGAATTGTATCATACTGAAGTCAGAGCTTTCAGTGTACCTGTTACTAGAATAGTGTATATTGTACCTGATATATTATTTTTAAAATTATGTGAAAATAATATTTTATTTAGCTGACAGTTTAAGTGTCTTTAAACTGACTTTGATTCTTTCCAATAAGCTAATACATAATAAAAAATAACCTAATTTTAAAAATGGGCAAAAGATCTGAAAAGATACTTCACCAAAGAAGATATACAGATGTCAAACAAATATATGAAAAGATGTTCAACATAGTACATCATTAGGAAAACGCAAATTAAAACAATGATGGGATACCACAGCACAACTCTTAGAATGGCCCAAAACCAAAATGCAGACAATGCAAATGCTGGCTAAGATGTGGAGCAAAAGAACAATCATTCATTGTTGGTAGGAATGCAAAATAGTTCAGCCTCTTTGGAAGACAGCTTGGCAGTTTCTTCCAAAACCAAACATACTCATACCATATGACCTAGCAATCCTGCTCCTTAGTATTTACCCAAATAATTTGAAAACTTATATCCACACAAATGCCTGCACACAAATGTTTATAACAGCATTATTCATAACTGCTAAAACCTGAGCATAACCAAGATGTCAGTTAATAGACATAGAGATAAACATATTGTGGTATATCCATATAATGGAATATTATTCATCTATAAAAAGAAGTTAACTATCAAGCCATGGAAAGACATGAAAGAATCTAAAATGCATATTGCTAAGTGAAAGAAGCCAATCAAAAAAGGCTTCGTACTTTGTGGCTCCAACTATTATATATGACATTCTGAAAAAAGGCAAACTTATGGAGACTGTAAAAGGATCAGTGGATGCCAAGAGTTCAGGGGGAAAGAGGGACAAATGAATAGGCGGAACACAGATGATTTTTAGATCAGTGAAGCTGTTCTGTATGACGTGGTGTATACGTGTCATTAGATATTTGCCAAAATCCATAGAAGTATATAATATAAAGAGTGAACCCTAATGTAAACTATGAACTTTAGTTAATAATAATGGATCAATATTGACTCATCAATGATAACAAATGTAACACATTAATGCAAGACATTAATAGAAGAGGATGTGGGGGGGAGGGACTGTATCAGAACTCTTGGTACTTTCCACTCAATTTTTTTTTTAAAACTTAAAAATGGTCAAAAATTAAAGTCCACAAATTTATTTAAAAAGCTAATAAAGGTAAAGTATCCCTAACCCAAAAATCTGTAATCCAAAATGCTCCAAGATATGAAACTCTTTGAGCACTGACATGATGCCACAAGGGGAAAATTCCACACCTGACCTCATCTGACAGGTGGTAGTCAAAATGGACGTGCAGAACACACAGTTTATTTAGTGTCCCCAAGGGAAAAAAGATCTTCCCAGCCCCCTTCAACTGCAATATATCTTTTCTGAACGTGCCCAGATTCCCCCACACAAGCATGTCCATTAAAGGTAATCAAATGTAATGTATGCAGGCTGGACTTGCCAATGGGAGGTTCCCCTTGATGCCCCACATGAGGCTAAGTCTATGTGCATTACTCACTGTGTTTTATTGTTTATTCTCTGCTCTGTGGTGTAAAAATATTGTTGATGATATCAAAAAGCCCTGCAGATACCCCTGTAGGTAACAGTGATAAGAAAAAGAGGAAACATTTACGTATGTTTATCTAGAGCACATAAAGTCAAGGTATTGGAAAAAAAAGAGCATGGTGTTGGAATTACCACCACATATGACATAAAGAAAGAGAAGGATAAACTATTGAAGTTCCTTGCTGAAAGTGATGAACAAAAGTTAAGAGAAAATAGAAAAACAATGTGTAAAACTAAAAATGAAGATCTTGATTATGTACTCAAAATGTGAAACTGCCAGTGTCATAGTGAACACATGTCACTTAATGAAACACACAAAGATCTAATATGATGAACTGAAAATTGATGGGAACTATTAATATTCAACAGGCTGTTTGCAGAAATTTAAGAAAAGACACAGCATTAAATTTTAAAAGATTTGTGGTAAAAAAGTGTCTGCTGATAATGAAGCAGTGCAGAAATTCATTGATAAGTTTGCCAAGGTCATTGCTGATAAAAATTTGGTGTCAGAACAAGTCTATAATGTCGATGAAGCATCACTGTTTTGGCACTATTGCCCCAGAAAGACACTGTCTACAGCTGAAGGGACAGACCCTACAAAAACTGAGGTTGCCAAGAACAGAATAACTGTGTTGGGATGTGCTAAGGCAGCAGGTATGCTTAAGTGTAAACTTGCTGTGACAGGCAAAAGCTTGTGCCCCTTGCAGTTTTCAAAAAGTGAATTTCTTACTGGTCCATTATTATGCTAAAAAAAAGTCATGCATCCCAGGGACATTTTTTCTGATTGGTTACACAAATATTTTGTACCAGTGGCTTGTGCTCACTGCAGGGATGCTGAACTGGATGACAACTTCAAGGTTTTGTTATTCTTTAACAACTCTTCTGCCATCCTCCAGATGAAATTCTCATCAAAAATAATGTCTATGCTATGTACTTCCCCCCCAAGTGTGACTTCATTAGTTCAGCCACGTGACTAGAATATCCTTAGATCAATGAAGAGTAAATATAAAAAAACACTTTCTTAAACAGCATACTAGCAGCAGTGAACAGAGGCATGGGTGTGAGAGGTTTTCAAAAGGAATTTATCATGAAAGATGCTATTTATGCTGTTGTCAGTGCTTGGAATGCAATGACTGAAGACACAGTTGTGTATGCCTAGCACAACCTCTTGGTCTGTTACTACGTTCAGTGATGATGATGAACAAGACGGTAACTTTGAAGGATTCTGTATGTCAAATGAGAAAAAAAAAGATGTCTGATTTTACCATACATGCAAAAAATATACTTTCATAGTCCTTCAGTAAGCTAAAAGAAGTAGAAATCAAAGAAGTTTTTAACATCTGTAATGAGGCTCCAGTTGTTCATTCATTGACTAATGGTGAAATAGCCAAAATGGTTCTGAATCAGAATGATTGTGATAATAGTGATGATGAAGGTGATGGTGTTAACACTGCAGAAAAAGTGCCTATAGACAACATGATGAAAATGTGTGATAGGCTGATTGAAGGAATAGAGTAGTGTGAATTCATAACAGAACAAGAAATCATATCAGTTACAAAATGAGAGAGAGACTTCTAGACAAAAACTGTTGTTAATGAGGCAGATGACTCTGGTGGAAACATTTTATTATAAAAACCCATCCAGTAGAATCCCTCTTCATCCCTAAAAGACCCTCAAGTGCTTCTGATATTTCTTCTCACCTTAAAAAATAAAATACAGTATACAATAAACATTTAGTCCAAACAAAGCATTGTAGGTGGAGACTGGAGGCCTGTTGCTGTTTATCCTTGCCGTTGTTTCATAGCTGATACAGGAATTCTGGTGATTCTGCTGCTTACTTATACTAAACAAATTATTTTTAACTGTATTAATGGCGTATCATATTTTTTACTAAGTACTTATGTGTAAGTTTTAAAAAAGATTGCTTATTAGTAGCATATAACTTGAGTCAGGAATGGTGATGCCAAACAACCATGGATTGTCCACATGGATGGCTGAGATGGTGATCACTTTAATTGCTGATGGTTCAATGTGCACAAACTTCATTTCATGCACAAAATTATTAAATGTATTATATAAAAATATCTTCAGGCTATGTGTATAAGGTGTATATAAAATATAAATAAATTTCATGTTTAGATGTGGGTCCCATCCCCAAGATATCTCATTATGTAAATGCAAATATTTCAAAATTTTAAAAGATTCTGAAGTCAAAAACACTTATAGTCCCAAGCATTTTGGATAAGGGATACTCAACCTATAGTTCTAATGTCTCCAAATTTGTAAAATTAGGTTTTCTAATAAGTTAATTGATATATCAATTAAATTAATTAAATACACAATTATAAAGCATGACAAGATAATCTTTGACCTAGAAGAGTTTGTACATACATGGATTTAGTTTCAAGAAAAAAAAGGTACTATTAAAGATGAAGGCAAGTCATCTGTAGTAATTTTAGGCTTTATTTGGTCTCTTTCTGAGACAATCAGTAACAGGATTTCAGTCATATTTGTGCTCTTGCCAACTGGCTATTCTTGATAGGGACAGGCCCAAACTTTGGGATCTGAGAGACCTGGGTTTGATCTTTATTCTAGGTGACACCAAGCTGCATAACATCAGCAGGTTAACTGCTAAGTTTATGTGCTCTTATTTATAATAGGTATAATAACAACTACCTCATAGAGTTGTTTTGAGAATTAAATGAAATAAAAATGTTTTTAAAAGGTGGTAAGAGAAGTAAATTAGCAGTTATAAGTATAGTTTCATGATTTTGTGAGGGTTACAATTTGCAATGAGTTCTTTATCATACCATCAAGTGCACTGATTCTTAACCTTATTCAATCAAATGACCTTCTCCTTTTTTATAATAAAACTTTAAATATTCTCATTTATCCACCTTCAATAATTAAATATTTAATAATTTCCTACATATGTATTTTTAAAATCAATGAAATATTTCTGGTCTAGCATATAAAGAGCTTGGAAGTCATCTCTCCCAATATTAGAACGAGAAAATCTAAACAAACTGAAAGTCAACAATTCTTCTTGGATCCATCTGAGAATTGATGCCTGGAAAACTGGAGAGGTAGGTGAACACAGAGAATTAGAGCTTACTGGGAGCAGGGCCTACTGCTCTACAGCTAGAGCCTACTGTGAACACTGAAATGATAGTTGAATAATTTCTGAAGGCTGAGTGTGGACTAGCTTGAGACAAAACTCCTGGGAGTTGAGCCTCAGGAAGACTCCCACATGTTCATGAATTTTACCACCAGGAGCCCCACCAGGTACTCAGAGTAAAGACGAGAAAAAAAGATCTGCTTCCTGTTGGGGTAGGAGAATTGTACTATTTAAAATACATCCAGAGTGTTTTGTTCTCAATAACAAAGGTCTGTGCTCAATGAAAGCTATTTTACCAGGGCCTAACCAATGTGAGTTTTACCAGCCCCTAATTTACCTTAGCGGGAAGAGGAAGAGAAATACCCAATTCCAGTGCCTCCCTCACCAAGTCTTCCTGTCTCTTCCAAGGGGATTGAGGTAAAGCTGAGAAGCACTTGTGAAGGTCACAGCCCAGAGATATTGGCCCAATAAAAGATTGAGACATAATGTAGGAATATAGAATGTTCCTACCCCCACGCCTTGCCACCATAGCTACAGAGCTCCTATAGAATAACAGGGGAATAAAATTGTGAACTAAAATAAAATCTTAAGACCCCCTGCCAACTGCATGGACCCCCCCCTTGGCCAAGAGGATCCCAGAAAAACCTTAAAACTGAATTCCTGGCCATGAAGGGAAGGGAGGTCAAACAAATCTCATTATACTCCCTTCCTTTTGTAGCTTAGACAAGAATTGGCTAACATTAATGTTAAGACAAAGATCATAAAACTGACAAAGTAGACTCTTTGTTACAATAAGACACTAAATTATTAACAGGACCTAAGGCCATGCAGGGCAAATGTTAAATCACACCTGTAGGTCATCTATTTGCTTAACATATCACTTGAGTTGGTATAGTGTGGTTTGTCTCTGACTAGCAGACTGCCTTATCTTAACTTAAAACATTCTGACCCTTTTGACAAAGCTTTACTATTATTATTTTTTTTTACCAATTGCAAATCAAAGAATTTTTGAACCCATCTATAACCTGTAAGCGTCCCCCTTGAGATGTCCTGCCTTTTTGGGCCAAACCAATGTACACCTTCCATGTGTTGACTTATGATTTTACCTGCAATTCTTGTCTCCCTATAACGTATAAAACCAAACTACAATCCAACTCCTGAGGCACCACATGCTCAAGACTTCTTGGACATGGCTTCTTGGGCCCACATATTTGGCTCAGAATAAACTTCTTTAAATGAATTTACAGAGTTGGTTTTTTTTTCCATGAACAAGGCTGAAAAAATGCAAGATTCAGCCTCTTTTTAAGAAGGAGTCTCTGTTGTATAGAGGTAAGTAAAACCAAAAGAAAAAAAGAACCAAGAAGAAGAAGGAGTCTCTAAGAAAACTCAAAAGCAACAGAGAGACAAAAACAAGGATAGAAGAGTAAATTTTATCCTCTGATAACTACAGCTATAGCAAATGGTAAACATAGCCTAACTCTTACCAGAGAAACATAACCCCCACACTAAATGACTATTTACTTTGTTTATTTCTTCTACTTATCAGTATGCATTTAAGTTTCATCTGTGTGTTTTTATGGCTTAATAACATTTCTTTTTTTAAATTGCTAAAGAATATTTTATTACATGCATATATTATAATTTATCTACTCACATATTGAAGTATATCTTGTTGCTTCCAGTTTTTGGTGATTATGAATAAAGCTGTTAAAAACATTCATGTGCCAGTTTTTGGGTGGATATAAGTTTTCAAATCAGTTACGTAAATACCTAGGAGTGCAATTTCTGAATCATATAGTAAAACTGTGCTTTGTTTTGTAAGACGCTGCCAACCTGGCTTCCAAAGTGGCTGTGTTGTTTTGCACTCCCACCAGCAATGAATGAGGGTTCTTATTGCTCCACAATCTTGCCAGCATTTTGTGTTGTCAGTTTTGTTTGATTAACGCCATTCTAACAGTTATGTAGTGGTATCTTATCGTTGTTTATATTTGCAATTCTCTAACCACATATTATATTGAGCATCTTTTCGTATGTTTATTTACCATCTGTATACCTTCTTTGGTAAGGTGTCTGTTCAGATCTTTTGCCCATTTTTTAATCGGGTTGTTTGTTTTCTTTTGTTGAGTCTCAAGTGTTTTTGTATATGTTGAATGCATGGCAGATATAAGTTCTGCAAATAATTGTTTTCAGTCTGGGGCTTCTCTTTTGCATTCTCTTAACAGTTCCTTTTGCATATTAAAAGTTTTTGATTTAAAAAAGTCTCACATCATGTTTTTCTTCAGGGGTTGTACTTGTAGTGTTTTACCTAAAAACTCAATGCCAAAAGTAGTATCTCCTCTATTTTTTTCTAGATTTTCTTCTAGAAGTTTTATAGTTTTGTTTCTAACGTATAAGTCTATGATAAATTTTAAGTTAATTATTTGTGTAAGGTGCAAGTTCTGTTAGGTAAGTTTTTGTATATTGATATCCAATTGTTCCAACACCATTTGTTGGAAAGATTTTCTTTTTATGGCTAAATTGCCTTTGCTCTTTTGTTAAACATCTATTGATTCTATATGTGTGGGTATATTTCTGGGCTCTCTATTCTGTTCCATTGATGTATTTTTCTATTCTTTGACCAATACCATGCTATCTTGATTACAGTAGCCTTATAGTAAGTCTAGAAATTGGATGTGTATGTCTAACTTGGTACTTCTTCCTAAGTACTGTGTTGGCTATTTAAGGTCTTTTCAATTTCCATATAAACTTTACAATAAGTTTGTAGATATCTGTGATATAGCTTGCGGGATTTTGTTTAAGATTGCATTGAATCTACAGACTGAGTTGGAAAGAATAGACTTTTTAACATTATTGAGCATTCCAATCATGAACATGGATTATCTTTCTGTATTTAGATTTTCTTTGAGTTTTTTTCATGAGTGTTTCAGTGTTTTATAGTTTTCCCATATTATTGGTCCTTTGTATATTTTGTTAGATTCACACCTAAGTATTTCTTTATTTGGTGCTATTGTAAATGCATTTTAAAAAAAATTTCAAATTCTAAATATTAATTGCTTGTGTATAAAAAAGCAGTTGAATTTTATATATTAACCTTGTATCCTGCAACCTTGCTACAATTGCTTTTTAGTTCCATGAGTTTTTTTATTTTGTTTTGTTTAGAAACAGTTTTGTTTTCTCCTTTCTAATTTTCTGTATACCTTTTGCCTTTTATTTCTTTTTTACTTTCTGGTCCTACACAACTAACTAGGACTTCCTATGCAATAATAGGAGTGGTGAGAGGACATTTGAAATTTTCCTGATTGTCAGGGAAAATCATCTACTTTTTTACCATTAAGTATGATGCTAGCTGTAGGGTTTTATGTAGATGTTCTTTATCAAATTGAGGAATTTCTCTTCTATTTCTAGTCTGCTGGGTTTTTTTTAATCATGAATGGGCATTCTTCTGTCAAATACTTCTTTTGCATATTATCACATTATTTTTATCTTTATTCTGTCAGTGTAGTGGATTACACTAGTTGATATTCATATGTTGAACCAGCCTTGCAAAGCTGGAATAAATCTCAAGAGGTTGTGGTTTATAATTCTGTTTATACATTGTTGAATTCTATTTGGTAATATTTTGTTGAGGAATTTTTTCTCTATATTTAAGAAAGATATGGTCAGTAGTATTCATTTTTGGTGCTGTCTTTTTCTGGTTTTGGAATTAGGGTAAAAGTGTCCTTATGGATGGGGTAGAAATTGTTCCTTCTGCTTCCATTTTCTGGAAGAGATTGTGTAGCACTGGTAAAATTTATTCCTTAAATATTTGGTGGAATTCATTGGTGAAGCCATCTGGACCTTGTGATATTTTTGAGAGTTATTAATTATTAATTCTTTTTCTTTAATATATGCAAAGACATTCACTTTATTTATTCTCCTTTTGTAAGTTTGGTAGTTTGTGTGTTTCAAGGAATGTGTCCATTTTATCTAAATTATCAAATTTGTAGGCATAGAGTTGTACATACCATTCCTTTATTATCTTTTTAATATCCACAACATCAATCATGGTGACCCTTGTTTCATTCCTGATATTGGTAATTTGTGTCTTTTCTGTTTTTTCTTGATTAGCTTGGCTAGAGTTTTAATTTTACTGATCTTAAGATTTTGTTTTTGTTGCTTTTCTTTATTATTTTCCCTCTTTCCAATTTCAATGATATCTGCTCTAAGTTTTATTGTATCTTTTTTTATGCTTCCTCTAGGTTTATATTGCTCTTGTCAAGTTTCATAATCTGGAAGCTTTGATTATTGGTTTTAAATCTTCTTATTTTCTAATATATGCATTTAAGCTACAAATTTCTCTCTAAGCACCGCTTTCACTGCTTCCCACAAACTTAAATAAGTTGTATTTTCATTTTTATTTAGTTAAAAATACTTAAAATTTCTCTTGAGATTTCTTGTTTGACCCATGGTGTTATTTAGAAGCATGTCATTTTATCTAAAATTATTCTGGGATTCACCAGCTATATTTCTTTCATTGATTTCTAGTTTAATTCCATTGTTATGTGAAAACATAATTTCTTAGATTTCTAGTCTTTCATGTTCGGTGAGATAAGATTCATGGCCAAGTATACGGTCTACCTTGATGAATATTCTATGTGAACTAGAGAAGAATATATATTCTGCTGTGATTGGATAAAATCTTCTGTAAATGTCAATTAAATCTAGTTGATTGATAGTGCTGTTTAGGTCAATTGTTTCTTCATTTATTCTACTAGTTTGATTTTTAAATTATTGACAGGGGTTTATTTTTGTCTCCAACTATAAGAGTGGATTTGTCTATTTTTTGCTTAGTCCTATCAATTTTTGCTTTACCTATTTTGGCCTGTTGTTAGGTACACATGAGTTTAGGAGTGTTATATCTTCTTGCAAAATGACTTCTGTATCATTCTGTAATGTTACTCTTTATCTGTGACGATTTTCCTTGGTCTAAGTGTGCTTTATCTGAAATTAACATAACTATCCACTTGTATTTTGATCAATGTTAGCATGGAATATATTTATCTATCACTTTACTTTTAAATACTCAGAATCTATATTTAAAATGGCTTTCTTATAGCCAAGATATATTAGAATTTCATTTTTTAATCCATTGTGATAATCTCTGTCATTAATTGGTGTATTTGAGGGATTATTGCTATATTGGAATAATATACTATGTAACTTTTTAATTTGTTTTATCTGTTCTTTGTTTTGTTTTTTATTTTTCCTGTTTTTTTGTTATAATTGAACATGTGATTTCATTTTCTTTTCTCCCTTAAAATATTAATCATACTCTTTAAAAATTTTAGTCATTAGCCTAGAGTTCACAATATACACTTACAACTAATTTAAGTGTATTTGAAATACCATTATACTGCTTCATGGCGTAGTGCCGGCACTTTTTAAGAGAGGATTCTCAATTTCTCTCACCTCTTATAACATTATTGTCATTAATTTCCCCTATTCTTATAATCACATAATACATTGTTACTATTATTACTTTGAACAGTTATATATTAGATCAGTTATGAATAAGAATAAATGATTTTATTTTGCCTTTATTTCTTTTGCAAAGATTTTTCTTTCATTATAAATATCCAAATTTTTAATTATACCAATTTTTCTTCTGCCTGAAGAAATGCATTTTTATAGTGCAGTTAGGCTTGTGATAAATCCCCTTTTTTCCTAAAAAATCTTTATTTCTCCCTCACATTTGACAGGTTATTTCAATTGAATAGAAAATTCTAGATTGGTGGGGGGTTTTCTCTCAAGATTTTAAATATTTCTCTCCACTCTCTTCTTCCTTGTAGATTTTCTGGCAAGAAGTATGAACTAATTTTTACCTTTGTTCCTTTACAAGAAATGCCTCCCCCACTGCTCCAGCTATTTTCAAGATGTTATTTTTGGTTTTGTTTTTCTGCTATCTGGATGTGTCTAGTTTTTTGTTTTTAACCAACTTTATGTTTTCTGAACTTCTTTGATTTGTGGTTTGGTGTTTGTCATTCATTTTGAAAATTCTGCACAATTATTACTTCAAATATTTCTTTAGTCCCTTCTATCTTTATTTTCCTTTTCATATTCCAATTATGTGCATGTTGCACCTTTTGAAATTATCTCATAGCTTTTAGATATTCTCTTCTGCTCTTTTCAATTTTTTTCTCTTTAAATTATAGTTTTTACAGTTTCTACTGACCTATCTTTAAGCTGAATGATTCTTTTCTCAGATATTTCCAGTCTACTGGTGAGTTGATGGAATTGTTTATTAAAGGAATTATTTATTTTTGTTACACCATTTTTGGTTTCTAAAATTTTCTTTTGATTCTTTCTTAGAGTTTTTCTCTCTCATGTACATTACCTACCTGTTTTTGCATGTTGTCTACTTTTTCCATGAGAGCCTTTAGCATATTAATTTTAGTTATTTTTAATTCCCATTGTGATAATTCCAAAATCTGTACCATATTCAAGTTTGGTTCTGATGTTTGGTTTGTTTACTGAGAGGTTTTTCTTGGCTATTAGCATACTTTGAAATTTTCTGTTGAAATATGGATTGGATATACCACGTAATAGGAGCTGAGGTAAATTGGCCTTCTTTAATGTGAAATTTATGCTAATAGAGCTATGATTTGGGCTGTGTTTAATGTCTACTATAGCTATAGTTGTCAGAGGCTGCACTTTCCCCCAGAGTCCATCTTTTTCTCTGTTCTGTTGTCTTTGGTTTTCCCTAAGAATTTCTTCCTAAATAGAGTCTGTACCTAAAGAAAGCATAAAACAAGACAATAGAAAACAAAGATATTATATCCAAGGGAACAAAAAGCTATTCTAAAAATACTTATTTCCATTATATTTAAGAGTGAAAGAACAGTTCTTTTAGCTGCAATCTACTGTTACATTGATGTCCTGGTGATGTGGTGTAGGGTGTGGGAGAGAAAAAGGGTTCTATAATCCTATGATTACATATCAGTCTTTTAATGAGTCTACATCCTTGGTCACTGATGTTCACAATGTTTCTAAGTTTTTGCTCCCTTATGTGAGACAGTGTCTACAAGGAATTGCAATGGGTAATTGCCCTTCCCCCCAGGTTGGATAAGGTGCTGGTGAAGTCTTCTCCTCTGAATATTGGACTTTGTTTTGAAGAATGCTCTGAGAATATTTTAAATTGGTTATTTTTTTCCCCCTCACCAGAAAGATGAAGATATTTTCTTGGCTTGTCACCATAAGAACCTGGTGGGTTTTCTAGATGTAAAACCCACAAAAGTGTGTGTGTATGTGTGTGTGTTGGGGGGGGTTGGCTAAGACTGTGTCCCCAGGAGTTTCTCACTTTTATGCCACTCCACATTCAGCCTCCCACAATTCATCAAAGTTACAAAGTGACTAGTTTGTAATTCCAACTTCTTCTCCAAGTAAGCTGATGTCAGCTGTGATTTTCTGTATTTGCCTGTCTCTCCACATTTCAGGGTGGTGGTTTGCTCTGTGACCTCAATTTTCTGATGGGTTCAAGAAAAGTAATTGATTTTCAGTGCAGCTTTTTTTTGTTGCAAAACTCAGAGTGAAAACTTCCAAGCTCTTTACATGTCTGAGCTGAGAGCAGAAGTCTTAAATACCTTTTTAAATAGTATGTAATAAAAAGGAAATGCCAAAGTTTTCATGAAAGTTAAGATTTACTGGAAAAATAGATATAATTTGTTAATAAGAAGGAATTATATATTTACATTAAATTTTAAAATACTTGGGAGTAGAAGGAGAAAAGGTAAAGAAAGAAAAAAAATGTCAAGTTTGGCTTCTCTGTTAAGAGGAAAGTAGAAATTGTTTATAATCAACATTGAGAAGTAGAAAAGCATAATATATATAAATGTAACTACAAGTAGAAATAAAAGCAATATATATATTTCTTCCAAATTATTACAGAAATAAAACAGTCCACAGGACTTCTGGTAAAATAGAACATACAGCACATCTGTCCAATTTCTACTCTACCAAATTAGAAAAAAACCCAGAAATATCAAAGACATATAAACAAAACAATAAACATCAAGCCAGACAAATACATAATTTCTATTACAGTGAAAGCAGCTTTTAAAAAGTGGCAAAGTAACAGGGAAAATAAAGAAAGTATAAAATAAGACAATAGGAAACAAATATAACCAAAGGAACAAAAAGCTATTCTAAAAATACTTGTCTCTATTATGTTTAAGAGTGAAAGACTAATACACAGAAATAGAACATTAATGATTTTAAATACCACTAACAGCAAAGAAAAGCTGGAGAGGATTCAAATTCTTTAATTATCAAAATTGAACCTATACTTAATTTTGAACCAAGTCATCAAAGAATATCTCTTCAAAAATCTATACACAAAATATTGATTATATTTGTTACCAAAGTAAACACCAGTAAGACACAATAAGGCATAACTTCTTGAGATTTATTTTTGACCATTATGAATTAAAAGAAGAAATAAGTACCAAATTTCTGGAAAAAATATCAATTAGAAGTTAAATAGTGCCTTTATATTGGATAAAGGGCATAAAATATATATTTCTAAGTTATTTATAGAGTAATGAATACTGTATCAAATCTTAGAAGTAACTGAAGTTAAATTTACTAGAAAAATGCACAATCTTAATTTATTTCATTTTGAGACATAGTGACCTAAAATAAAAGTTCTGAATTGTCATCTCAAGAACAAGAAGTTAGAACAATATCAGCAAAATCTGCCTAACTAAAAAAAAAAACCAAACAATTAACTCACCATGAGCTGTGGAAGAAAATCAGCAGCTCATTATAAGAATAATGACTTTATTTGACTATGCTGGGCTCGAGAAATTTCAAAGCAGCATTCTAACTTGAGGAAAAGGGAAGAATTTTTTTTTTTTTCCTCAAAATGAGGAGGCCACCTGATTTTTCAGCTCAGTTTCAGGAAAGTTCTCTCAAGAGAGAAATTGTATTTGTGAATTAATCGCCATTGTTTTTGCAATTTGTATTATACTGAGATGGAAAATAATAAAACTCACTGAAAACCTTTTACCTTGAAAGGAGAAGCTATAGCCCTGTTTATGTTAGATTGCTTAATCTGCTTCTGTAAGACTGCTTGTTACCCTCCTAGTCACAGGAATGCTTGAAGGCCACAGCTGTTGCCAGAAAGATAATTAGTGACCCAGCTTATGTTCCTGCACCAGCTCCCTCCCTGCAACTCTCTTATCTGTATGCACTGCTCTGTACCCTTCCCCCTTGTTTTAAATTATAAAAGACAAGTTCCCCTGATGGGGGTGCTCAGACTTTGGAAAAAAACTCCTCTGAGCCCGCCATCGTTAATAGTTAATAAACCTGACCTCTCTGCACCCTCGTGTACCTCTCGGTGTTTCCTTGGACAGCGTGACTCTGGTTTTTGCCGTTACAGTACTTTATCAATAGAAGTAGGGGAGGAGCATTTAGGGGCTAAGGTCATGTGTAAGAGAGATGAGGAGGAACAGCTGTGGGGAACAGAACATAAATGGACCACAGTGGAAAGTTCTCAAATCTTCAATATCTTATGCATGGTAAACGAACCTGTTGGTGAGACTCTAATGTGCCCCTTCTGCCATGATCCCAGACTCCTGGTATTCATGCTTTTGAGTAATCCCCTCTCATAACTTCCTTATAACTGTTAGGATATACACTGATGACAGATGGGATGAAACTCTCATGATTATGTTATTTTATAAAGTATAAGACTCCATCTTGCCAGCAGACTCACTCTAGACGCTGTCCTTGCTGGCGTTAACAAAGCAGGAATACTGGGAAAACCCATGTGGCAAGGAATAGCAGGAGGTTTGTAGGAGAGGAGGGTGACCTCAAGCTGACAGCTAGCAAGATGCCAGGATGCTCAGTGTTACAATCAAATGGAAATTAATATTGTCAATTTTGAGTAGGCTTTTAAGTATTAACAGATTATTCTATGGTCAAACATCCATATGAAAACACAGCCCATCCAACACCTTTATTTCAGCTTTGTGAGACTCAAAGCAGTGGACCCAGTTAAGTTGTGCCTGGACTCCTGACCCACAGAAACTCTGAAATAATAAATATATTTGTTTTAACCCATTGAGCTTGTGGTAACTGATATCCAGTAATAGATAACTAATACAATGCCAAAGAAAAACTAGGAAATCATAAAATTGTTGGAACCATATTGGTGAAAATGTATCTGTTCTCATACATGGTAGATTTTTCTAAGCACATAAAAACGGGAGAGAACACAAAATAGAACAGTTGTAAATTTAATACGTAAAAATTAAGGACCTCCGGGTGGAGGGGGAAGACCAGTGTCCTTATCCTAGCCACTGGGGCTCGGGCCTGCGAGCCAGTGGAGTCTGGCGGCGGCGGGAACGATTGGGCCGAGTGGAGGAAGACGTGCTTCTTTTCGTGGAGGTGAGTGGAGTTGGTGGTCTCGTCCTGCTCTGGGGAGAGCGGGAGCGTGGAGGCGCCGGTCTGCCCCCCCGCCCGGCGACTTTGCAGGCCTCCACGTCTCGGGAGGGCACACAGGCCGACACAGCGCCCGGGCCCCGCGGGCCTGCGGCTCCACCGCGCGCTCCCGACGCTTTAGGACGCCGTGGGAGGTGAGGCCCGTAGTGGGGGAGACTTGAAGGTGGAAAGTCGAAGGCCTGTCTGGCGTGGCGTGAGCATCGGAGGACGGGGAAAACGTCCAAAATGGACCTCCTAAAGGAAGCAAACAGGCGGGGGGGCGGGGGCGGAGTCTGCCGAATAAGCCGTGGGCGCGTGGGCGCGTTGCGGGGTGGGGAGGGTGAAGCGAGGCCTCGCGGGGCCCTGCGGGAGGCAGGCGAGCAACACCTGGGGCCCCGGAGGGAGGAAGGTGAAATGCGGTGAGTGTTTTGAAAAGAAAATTGAAAACTTCTTTTTAGCAGCTGCCACCAAATTTTGTTTGGTCCCCGTCCCTAGGTCTCTGGAAGGTTCTGTGGGTGAAAGCGAGTTACTTTGAACCGAGGAGAAGCCAACAGGGTTTGGAAGCCTTGAAAGGCACCGCTTTGACCTTTTGTGAAAGTTACTCAGGCAGCGGCTGCGTGATGTAGGGTTGGTTCTATGAACCCTTTACAAGGAAAATTCCAAGAATGAGAGAAATTTATTCCAGGAAAAGCCGTTTTTTTGTATTGTTATTTCAACAATATAAATACTTTTATTACTTTAACTAGAACGTCTGCTGTTGGCCTGTTTTAGATTTCACAGTAGTGGATATCTGCCTTACGCAAATGTTAATACAAAGTTTAATTTCTCTTATTTCGGTCTTCCTGTGTGCGGTGAGCATCATCTGCCTGCCTGCCTAATGCTTTTAGTAGATTCCAGATCATATTGTTCTTGCATTGTGAAAACGTCAAACAGCAAAGCTGCAACTTCACAATTTGGCATTTGTTAACTATGCCCATAAAAAGAATCTTTTCAATGAGAGAAGGAATTTACAGGTTGTATGATGGATCCAGGAGCCAGGGCCAGCCTATGGTGGTTTTTTTCCCGGTAGTGGTGGAAAATCTCACTCTGTAATATTCCAGCATAAAGTAAATAAACACTTTTACTTTTTTTTCTTTAATGGATATTATGTAGCTGATGAGTTGAGATCTTTAAGTTAGTTTTTTAAAAGAGTGCTATCTTAGAGTATGTACAACGTTAATAATAAACATTCATTGGAACATTCCAGGCAAATCATGAAAAGATTTAAAATTACTGAAGTCATTCTGTTTACCGTTTTTATCCTCGTTGTTTTCCTTTGGCAGAATAATAAATCGGACACGATTTTAAGCAGTGCGAATTTGTTTTAGGAATGTTATGTCATGCAAAAATCGCAGGTTTTAAGTGTGTAATGTGTTTTGCTGGGCAAAAGAAAGATGTGAAGTTTGATTTATATCAACATGAATTCCAAAATAAACTTTTGAGTTAAAAGAAAAATTAAGAACTTTCTTTATATAAAAACAAAACACACATAATATATTTATCAAATAGCAAACTGCATATATACAAAGATTAAATTGCACATGTAATGTGTATGACGAATTATATTCAAATAAGCAATAAAGAAATGAACAATTCAAATTAGAAATGAATAGTTTTAGGAATTTATAAGATCTAATAGGAAATAAAAAATAAAAAAAAACTGACAATTATAACAAGGCATAATTATCTACCTATAAACTTAGCAAAAATTTAAAATGTTCATCTTTTTTTGGTACAGTTAAATTGACACAATTTTATGGGACTGATTCTAAAATATGTGAAATTAGCTTTATGTTATACTATAGTACATTCTCTAACACAGTAGATGTCCCCAGAATTTCATTTTAAGGAAATAATAAGCAATTTACTTATTTAGGCAATAAGTAAATTATATATATTTATATATAAGTACATATATGCTAATATGTAATTTTAATAATTTATACTATATGTATAAAACTACATTTTTTATATAAAGCTACTAAGAGAATGCTTCACACTTACTAGAATTTAAAGGGAGTATTTTCATATGACAAAATATTAGGCATTCATTAGATAGTGAATGTTATGCTAATGATAACAATGATAAAAATCAAGTGGAAAAAAGGAGAATGCAAATCTTTGTATTCAGCAGGATCCTAATTTTACAAATGTGTGTACATAAAAATAAGACTAGAAAGAAACATACAAATTTTAATGTTGTTTACTGGTCATATAGATATCTTTTTTATGAAGTGCCTGGACGTGTTTTTGGCAATTTTACTATCAGATTTTATTTTTATCTTATTGATTATAGAATTTCGTCATGTGTTCTGAAATAATCATTAGATAAATGTACTGAAAATATGTTTGCTCATGCTTTGGTTTGCCTTTGCACTTTCTCAATGTGGTCTTTTTGATAAAGAAAAGTTCTTAGCTTAATGTAGCAAAATTTATTAGTCTTTTTTAATTGTTGCTTTATATGTTGTATTTAAAAAATATTTGCCGTACCCTAGGTTTGGAGATACTCTTCTGTATTTTCCTCCAAAAACTTTCTTTGTTTACGTTGACAATCCATCTGGAATTTATTTTTAAGATTTCTGTTAGATAGGGATTAAGGTTCATCCTTCCCCCAACTCCCACCCCATAAAGAAATTCAGTTTAAACATATCCAGTATCATGTATTAGAAAGATTGTCCTTTTTCATTTGGAAATCAGTGTCATCTTTTTCATAAATGACGTGACCATATATAAAAAATTCATTCTTTTTTTTGCCAGCACTATACCACGTAATAATTATAATTTATGAAAAGTCTTGATAATTGGTAGTTTAAATCCTCCCAGTTTGTTCTTGTTCTTCAAGATTAACTTGGCTATTCTTGAACTTTTCAGTCCACATAAATTATAGATTCAGTTTGCTAATTCACACATACACAGAGGCACACACATGCCCCTGGTGGATTTTGGGTTGAGATTGCATTAAATACATAGATCGATTTGAGGAAAACTAACAGCTTTAAAATATTGAGTTTCCTGTTATATGACCATGGTATACCCCTTCTCTATTTGGGTCTTCTTCAGTATTTTTTTTCTATAATAATTTATAGTGTTTTGTATACAGGTCTTCCTTAACATTCATTAGTTTTATTTTTAGTATTTGGTTTTTCTTAACATCTCGGGGAAAAAACAGTATTTTTCTATATCCATAACACTTCTGACACCAGGTGTCTGAGTTTTTTCCACCACACCAATCAGTTCTTCAACTCTCTGGACACCAACTGGGTGTCCTACAATTAAATCCTGACACTAATGAACTACCTGGAGTTGGTGAAGACCCCACAGGTTAAGACCCCACAAGAATGCCCCCAATTCAGATACCAATTCCAAATCCGAGGTTGTCACTTGTGCTTTTGACTGGATATAAATTGAGGGTTCCTATAACCCCTCGTCATGTTTGATAATTTGCTATTAATTTGCTATTAATGGCTCACAAAACTCAGGGTAACATTGTGCTTACTAGTTTTTTGTAAAAGATATTATAATTTTTAATGACACAAATGAACATCCAGCTGAGGAGGTACATAGGGTAAAGCCTAAAAGGGTCCCAAGGTTGGGAGCTTCTATCCCTGTGCATTTATTTGGCATACACCACCCTCCTGGCAAGTGGATGTATTTACCACCCAGAAGCTCTCTGAACTCCATTGTTTAGGGTTTTTACGGAGGCTTCAATATTGTAGACATACGGATTAAATCATTGGCCGCTGGTGATTGGATCAATCTTCAGCTCCTCTTACCTCTGAGGCGGTCAGGGCAGGCGTGGGGGGTAGGGTTGAATTTTCTAATCCTCTAATTGTGTCTTGGTTTTTCTGGTGGCCAGCTCCCAACCTGAAGCTATCTAGGGGACACCCACCACCAATCATCTCATTAGCACACAGAAAGTCACAGTTATTACTCTAGAGATTTCAAGAGTCTTAGAAGCTCTTGTGTCATGAACTGAGGACAAAGACCAAGTATTAACAGAAGATGCTTCTATCTCCTTATTACTCAGGAAATTACAAAGATTTTAGAAACTCTGTGCCAGCAACCAGGTGAAGAGACCAAATATATATTGCTTATTATGTCACAATACTACTTTAAAGATATTTTTTATTTTATTTTCAAGTTGTTTGTTGATAGTGTACAGAAAACAAATGATTTTTATGTGTTAACTTCATAATTTTAAACCTGGCTAAATCACTCAGTAATCCTAATAGTTTGTAGTTAAATTCTTTGAAGTCTCTATATACATGACCATTTCATCTGTGAATAATGAGTTCCAGTCCTTCTATATTTTATTTTATTTGCCTTATTGCACTCTTTAGAACCTCTGGTATGGTACTGAATCATGTATCTTTTCTACTCTTCATTTTCAATGTCTCTATATTCTTCTACTTAAGATTTCTCTCTGGAAAGTAGAATATAATTGTATTTGTTTCCCATGAAGTCTGACAGTCTTAGTTTTTAACTGGAATCTTTAGTTAATTTTTATTTAATACAGTTATTAATATTGCTATTGGTATAGCCTCCATCTTTCTATATTTTTATTTGGTCCATTGTTTTATGTTCCCCTTTCTTCCTTTTTTAATCTTCTTTTGGATTAAAGATATTTTTATGGCTGGGCATGGTGGCTCATGCCTATAATCCTAGCACTCTGGGAGACTGAGGCAGAGGATCACTTCAGCTCAGGAGTTGGATACCAGCCAGCCTGAGCAAGAGCAAGACCCCATCTCTACTAAAAATAGAAAAATTAGCCTGGTGCAGTGTTGCACACCTGTAGTCCCAGCTACTTGGGAGGCTGACGCAGGAGGATCTCTTGAGCCCAGAATTTGAGGAGGTTGCAGTGAGCTATGATGACACCACTGTACTCTAGCCTGGGCAACAGAGCAACACTCTGTCTCAGGAAAAAAAAAGATATTTTATTACTTAATTTTCCCTGTGATTAACTTGTTAGGTTTACATTCTTTAGTTATTTAGTATTTTTTTCCCTAAAGAGATTATAACATGCAGCCTTGGAGTTTAGTGTATATTAATAATTTTACCACTTCTTGGAAAATGCCCAAAACAGAAAACTTTAGCTACTCGCACAAGTTTTTTTAATTGCTGTCACGTATTTTAACCTTACAAATATTTAAACCCATACGACATTATTATTGTAAATAGTAATGCTGACTAAATTTTGATTTATTTGCTTGTTCAACATCTCTTTATTTCCTTCTTCTTTGCTTGGTTTTTGTTTGAGATCAGTTTTTTCCTGCCTGAAAAACTCCTTTCAATAATTTGCTTAGTGCAGGCACATTGATGAAAATTTTCTATTTTTGTTTGACTAGGAATATTTTTATCTCACCTTCACTATTTTTAAAAAATTTTCATTATAATTAAACACAGATTTAATCATCCAAATCAAATAAATGGGTTAATATAGTATTCTAACAGAAACATTTTTGTGACTTTACCTAAGTCAAGAAATAGAACTTTTTCCACCCATCCTACACATCCTGTCCATGTGCCCCATCCCTATCCAACTTCTTTCTTCTCTCCTGAGAAAATAATTATTCTGACTTTTAAAAATCATAATCATCTCCTTGCATTTTTGTATAGTTTGATCATTCTCATGTGCATTCCTACACACTATAGTTTAGTCTTGCTCGTCTTTAAAATTTGCTAGATTTTAAATGTTTCTTTTCTTCTCCATTATAGTTCCTTCTCCATTCATTTTAGTACCTTATTTTTTTTTTCTGTTGAAGAACTTTGGCCTTTTGACCTCTAGATTTTCCCATAGTCTGGATGTTGTTAACTTAATACTTAACGTGTCCTTCTATCTCTGAGGTCCCCAACCCGTGGGCCATGGATCTGCACGGGTTCGTGGCCTGTTACGAACTGGACCACACAGCAGGAGGTGAGCGGTTGGCAAGCGAGGGAAACTTCATCTGTATTTAAAGCTGCTCCCCATTGCTCACATCAGTACCTGAGCTCTGCCTCCTGTCAGATCAGTTGCAGCATTAGACTCTCCTAGGAGCGTGAACCCTACTGTAAACTGTGCATGCGAGGGATCTAGGCTGCGGCTCCTTATGAGAATCTGATGCCTGATGATCTCAGGCGGAGCAGAGGTGGTGATGCTAGTGCTAGGGAGCAGCTGCAAATACAGATTATCATTAGCAGAGAGGTTTGACTGCACAATAAATGTAATGTGCTTGAATCATTCAGAAACCATCCCCCTGCCCACCCCTGCCTGTTCTGTGGGAAAATTGTCTTCCATGAAACCGGTCCCTGGTGCCAAAAAGGTTGGGGACCGCTGCTCTCTCTTCTTCATTTTCTGTACACTGGCAGCTAGATCCAGAAGCTTTATCAGACTCATGTTTCATTCAGTTGCCAAGTCTATTAGTGGTGTTTTAGAAGACCATAGGAAGCAAATATATAGGAGGCAAAAGACTATAAGATAATGTATTATATAGCTATCTCTCCCTTTTTTTTTGTAATCTTAGGCATTGATGTTTAATCTTACATCTGTTTATTCAGTGGGAATTGCAAGATGGTGATGTTTTAATTTTAGAATTTCTTTTTAATTTATTATTTGGAATACAATTGTAAAGATACTTTTTATTCATCTACTGGATGTTAAACCAGTGTTATAGGAAACGCAAGATAAATGCTTAATTCTACTCTAGTCACAAGTTTTTAATGTAATGTTTCCCTTTCAACTTTCAAGGGTAACCAATTTTTTTTTAAAAGCATTATGATTTCATGAAGGTAAACAAATGTTTTTATTATTATCTTTATTAAAGCTTAAATTGTTTCATAGTTAGACATTGAGATTCTCTGCAGTAGCTTCCTAATGATAGTAGTATGTGATAGCTTCATTCCTATCTGAAATGAAACAATTATCCATGTTCATCTTGTACATTTCCTGCCCTAGACCTGGAAACAGCCATCTCTACAGGAAGTCCTTCTTTTTTAAAGAAATACTATTTCAAGACAAAAATCTGCATGGTAGGGATGGTCCTTGCTACTGATTTAGTCATTGTTCTAAGCCGTTTCAGTGGACAGAGCTAAGATATGAACATATATAATCATGAGTTCATATTAAAATTCTAATTTTAACTCAAGCCACAGAGCTTTAATTAACCCAGTCTCTATTACATTGTATTTACATGTTGAGAATATTGGTTCTCAAGAGCACAGACATTGATAGAAATAGAATATCTCACAATTAGTTCAAAGTTTTATCCATTTTTCACACACTTGGAATAACAATACTAATGCTATCACCAATGGGATTATAAAACACATTAAAATATTTTCATATACTTTTCCTGTTCCTCTCATTTTAATCTACTTGTGCTATCTCTACATTGCCATAACATTTATTTAGTATATACCATACACCCTTCCTTTCAAAATTTACTTAATCTCAAATGGTTCTACAAGTGGTAATTAATGCTCACCAACCATGCTTATGATAGTGTACCTCCAGTCATTTTGATGTTCTGAAGCTCGTTCTCTGGTAGATACTTCATGAAGCTTTCAAGCAAACACAATTGCCTAGTTTCTTGCATGTTGAAAAATTTGTCTGTTGCATTTATACTTGAGATTAAGTTTTGCTGGATGTAAAAATCTCTGCTTTTACCTTCTTTCTTTCAATATTTAAATATTCCACCTTTTGTATGCTTAAAAATTTCTTCTCAGAACATCTGATGATAATCTAATTTTCTTTCCTTTCTAAGTTGTGTTCCTTTTTTGTTCTAGATCCTCAAAGGATTTTTTAAAAAATGTCCAGTTATTTTATCAGAATATACTTTGGTGTTGACCATTCAGGTTAATATTCATAGTTTTGTGGGCTTCTTTCAAAATACAGTATTAAATTTCATTTGAGAAAAATTTTCTTGAATTATATATTTAGTATTGTTGGCTTTTTTTTTTTGGCTTTTATTTTCTTCTCCAGGGACTCTACAAATGTTCATATGTTCAGAATTTTTAGCCAATATTAACATTCCTCAATTTTCCCAAAATTTAAAAATATTTAAAAAATGTAATTTGTATTTTTAAAGCTCATTTCCTTTTGATTTTCTATTTTGCTTAGCACATTTTTCTACTGTGTTCATTTGCTTTGTGTTTCTTCTAAAGTAAGCCTTGCTTTCTTAAATAAATTTTCCTCTTTTTAATTCTTTTCTGAGTTTTAACAATTTTTATATTCTTTCCTGTCTTGTATAATTTTCTTAATGTTCTTTACTTTGTTTTGAAATAAGAAGTTATATTAGGTCGTTAAGTATGAAATGTCTGATTTTGAATCAAAAGTGTAGTTTATTATATCTCAAACAAGAAGCAGTACAATTAATCAAAGTATGCACCTAAACTATTGACACAGTTTTGCCATCTTAATGGTAGCTTGTTTATGCCAGCAGTGAAGAAGCCTGGAGAGTGAGTGGCAATGAAATCGTGAAAGGCGTTTTCCACAGCTTGTTGAGAATTGAATATTTTTCCTTGCAAGAAGTGGCCCAAAGCCTGGAAGAAGTGGTAGTCAGTTGGTGCAAGGTCTCGTGAATACAGTGGATGTCAGTTTCCAAGTTCAGCTTCTGTAGTTTGAGCAGCATTGTTTGTGTACATGTGGTCGAATGTTGTCTTGCAAGAAGATTGGCCTGTCTCTACTGAGCAATCTCGGATGCTTAATCATAAGCATCCTCATCATTTTGTCCAGTTGGTTGCAATAGACACCCGCTGTAATGGATTGACCAAGTTTCATGAAACTATAGCAGGTAATACCAGCTCTGGATCACCAAACAGACACCATTAGCTTTTTTTTTTGATGAATATTCGATCTTGGACTTTGTTTTGGCAGTTCTTCTTTATCCAACATTGTGCCAAATGCTTGTGATTGGCAACAAGAATCCATTTTTCATCACACGTAACAATATGGCATAGAAGTGGTTTGTTCACTTTTATGTTGTGACAGCAAAGAAAGGCAAGCTTCGAGATGGTTTCTCTTCTGATGCTTGTTTAATTCATATGGAACCCATCTATCCAGCTTCTTTACCTTGCTGATTTGTTTCAAATGGTCCAATATTGTTGGAATAGTAACATCAACCCTTGCTGCTAATTCACGTGTAGGTTTAGATGGATTAGCTTCCGCTACAGCTTTCAGCTCATCATTATCCACCTTGGTCGCAGGTTGCCCACTTGGCTTATTTTCAAGATTAAAATCACCAGAACAGAACTTCTCAAACCATTGACGTACTGTGTGTTGATTAGCCACAACCTTCCCAAATACTTTGTTGATATTTCGAGCTGTCTGTGCTGCATTGTTTCCACGATGGAACTCATATTCGAAAATAACACAAATTTTTTACTTATCCATGGTTTCACAAAAATTGCTCTTAAAAAAATGTGACAGATAATCACAAGCCAAAATGTGTGTTTGCAAGACTGAGGATGTACCTTCGCAATAAAAATAAAACAAGAAGTGTCAAAGTGAAATGTCAGTGATACCAACTGTCAAACTTAGTACTTAAGGAAATCGGACATTTTATACTTAATAACCTTAATATTGGCAGCTGACTTTTAACAGACAAATTGGAAGTCAGAAATAAAAAATATATATATATTTACTATGTTGGCAGAAAAAAAAATTTCTAACAAATTAGAATTCTGTACCCAGTGAAAATATCCTATAAAAGTGAAAGTCAGAGTATTTTAGGAAGATGACAGTAGCAGCATTGTTTTTCAATCTCTGTAATTCCCCACATAAAAAAAGAGCATTAAGATAGGGAAATCAAAGACCATGGACAATAACATTACTAAATCCCGAGAGAATCCCAAGCTATAAAAATTATGTTCAAATGGTCAAAATTGGTAACAATAAAACTTTCCCTTGAGATATTTGAATCCTTCATATTGCCATGTATTTTGCTACAGAAGTGTTGCTTTTTAATTATAAATCAAATTGTATATCTCAAATCTAAAACCCCTTTAAATTATCTTATTATTAAAATTGAAATATCAGAACTAAATTAAGTGTTCAAATTAAGAAACTAGTAAAAGAATAATAAAAATAAAGCAAAGGAAACTAGAAGGAAAGGAGTATGCAATTTTAAAAATTGAGAAAAGATAAACATTAAAAAACTTGAAGATTACCACTTTTGAAATATAAAGAGATATAAATCAATTATAGATGTAAAGATGATGTTTAAATGTAAAACTTTTACATAACACTATATGTCAATAATTATGAGAATACAGATTTCTCCCAGCAAAATATAAACAATAAAATTGACCCAAAGAATGAATAAAAACTTTAATAATCTAGTAACCACAGAAGAAATCAGAAAGTAATTAAAAGGCGTATTATTTTAAAAGCATCAGAACCATATGACTTTTTAGTGAGACATAACAAGGCTTTAAACTATATTATTTCAGTATTTTAAAACTATTGTAGACTGTAGTAGAGATGGAAATGACCAGTTATTTTGTGTTGATTAATATGATATTCTTATTTGGTACTATAAAGAAAGTATAGATTAATTTATTAGGTAAGACAAATTTAAATATTAGCAAATTAAATCCAGTGGTGTAGTCTGAGTGCTACTTTTAGTACTCAGATAATGTTTGGCACACATTAAGTACTCAGTATATATTTGTTAATTGAAAGAACCTACCTTTTTATTGGAATAGGAGCAACAGCCTTATATTATTAATAGTATATATAATCTGCAAAGTAATTGTTACAGTATAGTATTATAATCACATATTTGTGATTAAGTCAATTTCTGTGTAAACAGAGAGAAAGTTACTGGAGGATGCACACCAAATTATTAAAATTATGCACAGCTGACAGATATGTTGCAAAGCATATATATTATTTATATTCTTAAAGATGTATAACATAATTTTTTAAACAAATTATTATCTGAGAAAAGTCGCATGACTGGATAATTTACTCCAGATAGAGATTGCAGAGTTGCAAGAGCAGTAAGCTAAGGAAAAAACCCTAGAAAGACCAACATTGGAGCAACTAGTAGACTATTATCCACAAGATAGGTGCTGATTTTTCTGGTTCTTATCTCAATATACAATACATACATTCTCAAGCGTGAAATTTTGAGTCCTTTCACTTTTTAGTATAGTCCATCCAATAAATAACAAAATTATGTCCTGTTTTCTTCTTATATATATCTCAAAGTCATTCATTTCTTGCTTTCATTGCCTCTACCCCACCTTAACATACAGCTAATATTTTCCTGTACTATTTTACAGCCTCTGCAATAGTTTCCAATTTTGTCTCCTTCCCATGCATTTTCTGCATCGTAGTTATAAGCTTCCCCACATTAAGTCCAAAACAGAAATCTTGATATTTTGCCTCTAGACATATTACAACTCCTGTCTTCTTCAATTCAATAAATGTGTAGTCATAATAGCCAGAAAACTCTCCTTTCCTGAGTCTGTTATATTTCAATATATTTGTTTTGAATTTATCCCAGTTCTTTCAATCTCTACTGCTACCACCTCAGATCAGTTTGAGAGAGTGCATTGAGATGCTTTTCCTACTGCATCCACCTTTAGAACTATCTTTTCCTCTTCCCCAACTTCTACATTATGCCAGATAGCTCCAATAAGAAAATTTCATCAGTGTGCCAGTTTATACAGTTTCAAATGTGTAGTCTCCAGCTCCAGGTACACATTCAATGATATTCAGAAATTTGAGTAATGTCATGTTCGAAGTTTTTTCTAATTTTACTCCAAAATCATCTATAAAAACTTTGCTGACCATTACAATAATCATCTGATCAAGGATCAATAGATGCTTTACTTTCTTCTTCAGAAAGAACTTAGAAAACATTAGGAATTCTATTAAGTTCTTGTTTACCCCAGCACCCAACTATTCATATCAATATATCTATATTTTAAACTATTCTTACCTCCTCTTCTTTAAAATATCAGAGAATAAGCTGTCTGTTTATTGGCCATGCACTCTTCTGACCCTTCGGAGACTTTGAAACTACAATACTGATACTATCACTATAGTATCAGTAAATGTGCCCTCTTCAGAAGCTGCTTCCCCTCAGAAGATGAATAGACTTAAGTCTCCTCTGTATTAAAAACATACACATACTATATCTTTTGCTCTCTTTTACACACTCAAACACACATATTATCTCTCTCTTTCTCTCCCTCTCTCTCTCTCTGTCTCTCTCTCACACACACACACACGCACACACACACACATACACATTGCATTCTCATAAAAAGTTTCATAGTGTGTGTTTCTCCAAGTCCCTCCTTGTTTTTAATAACCAAGCTTTTGGAAATTTGTTTCTTAACAGAATTGTTTATACTTCCTCATCAAAGAAATCTGGTTACCTTTCCACTTTCCTAATTCTATTGAAACATTTTTCACCAAGGCCATTAATAACCTTCTAATTAAAAAATAAAATGCACTGTTTTAAGCTCTTTTATTTTTTACAATGAAAACGTGTTGAATCCTTCACTTCCTATTTAAATCATGGAAACACCCTACTGGTTCTTCTAAATTTAAAAACAGTGTTTCATTTTTTATATTTTAAAAATGGGCTTGTGATTCTTTTCTTCCGTGTAAATGCAGCTCATGTTAAATGTTACAGAGGAAAGCTGATATAAATAAAATGGGCATTTTATGTGGAAAATAAAATGAGTTGGAATATTTATATTTTGGATTACTTATATTTATATTGGAATATTTACTTAACATAGCCCATGATAGTGATTGGCTAAATATTCGATATATATTTATTGAATAAAAAATAGTAAAATCTCAATGTTAGTTGCATTGATGAAGATTTTAGTCATATGATGTTCAATTTTAAGATGAAAGATAAGAATGTAGGCCAATGTCCAGAAGAGTGTATCCTAAGTTTTCTACTAGAATTTTTGTGATATCAGGTCTTACATTTAAGTCTTTAATCCATCTTGAGTTAATTTTTGTGTATGGCGAGAGATACGGATCCAGTTTCATTCTTCTGCATGTGGCTCTCCAGTATTCCTAGCACCATTTATTGAATAGGATGACATATTCCCAGTGTATGTTTTTGTCTGCTTTGTTGAAGATTAATTGGTTGTAGGTTTATGGTTTGATTTCTGGGTTCTCTATTCTGTTCTGTTGAGAATTTATGACTAAGACCCCAAAAGCAAATATTAACACAACAAAAACAAAAATAAATAAATGGGACTTAATTAAACTAAAATGTTTCTGCACAGGAAAAAAAATAATCAACAAAGTAAATAAACAACCTACAGAATGGGAGAAAATATTTGCAAACTGCACATCTGACAAAGGACTAATATCCAGAGAATATAAGGAACTCAAATTAGCAAGAAGAAGACAAATATCCCCAAGTAAGCAAAAGACATGAACAGAGTTTTTTCAAAAGAAGATAGACAAACGGCCAAAAAACATATGAAAAAATGCTCAACATCACTAACCATCAGGAAAATGCAAATTAAAACCACAATGAGATGCTACCTTACCCCTGTTAGAATGGCCATTTTTAAAAAGTCAAAAAACAGGAGATATTGGTGTGGATGCGTTGAAAAAAGAACGCTTATATACTGTTAGTGGAAATGTAAATTAGTACAACCTCTATGGAAAATAATATGGAGATTCCTCAAAGAACCAAAAGGAGACTTACCATTACATCCAGCAATCCCACCACTGGGTATCTAACAAAGGAAAAGATGTCATTATATCAAAAAGACACATACACTTGTATATTTACCACAGCACAATTCACAATTGCAAGGATATGGAATCAAAGTGTCCATCAACTGATCCGTGGATAAAGAAAATGTGAGAGAGAGAGATCTATAGATATATATCTATATGTATGTGTATCTCTCTCTATATATATACATACACACAGACACCATGAAATACTACTGAGCCATAAAGAAGAATAAAACAATGTTTTTTACAGAAACTTGGATGGAACTGGAAGCCATTATCATAAATGAAGTATCTCAGGAATGGAAAAACAAATACCACATGTACACACTTATAAGTGGGAGTTAAATGGTGGGTATACATGGTCATACAGAGTGCTATAATGCTGTGGGCCCCAACCCCCAGGCCACGGTGGGTACTGGTCTGTGGTCTGTTAGGAACCAGGTGGTGTGGTGGATCACCGCCTGAGCTCTGCCTCGCCTCCCCCGCCCCACAGTCCATGGAAAAATTGTCTCCTATGAAACCGGACCCTGGTGCCAAAAAGGTTGGGGACTACTGGTATAATGGACTTTGGAGACTCAGAATGGGAGAGGGTGGGAGTGGGGTGAGGGATCAAAAACTACCTATCAGGTACAATGTTCACTATTCGTGTGACGGGTACACTTAAAGCCCTGACTTCACCAATATACAGTTCATCCATGTAACAAAAACCCACTTGTACCCCCTAAATCTATTGAAATAAAAAAAAAGATAATATAAATACTAGATTGAGCAGGGTAATATGTATGTATATAATTATATATAATAATATATATTAGTAGATATAAAAATTTAATTGGTATATCTGCTTAAGATATAATAGTAGTAGCAATAATAAGTAATAATGCTAGAAACTATTTGTTTTGCAAATAATCCATTTAATGTTTACCACAACCCTATGAGGTAGGTGATACTATCCCCATTTTACAAATGAGGTAATTGAGGCAGAAGGAGGCTAAGAAATATGTCAAGGTCACATAGCTAGGAATTGGTAGAGAAGACAGGTTGTGTAAATAGTGTCACAAAAATGAATGTTTTCAAATGATGGCATCAACTGACAGAAAATCCAGACAGCTAGAATAAACTCTTGGAATAGAAAATTAAAGGCCTGAAGTTGCATCTCTTTCTTGGATGCCAAAGTAGCAATCTGCTTTGTAAGAATGATCATAGAGGGTTCTCAAGCCTAATCATATTTCTTAAACTCATGCATGTTCTATGAATTTCATGCCCTTAAATTAATACTACATTTTATTAAGTAAACAAAACTGATAATCATGCAAGCCTTTGTAAAATCAATGTCCATTGTAGAAAATTTAGAAAATTACCAAAAATCTTTTGTTTTTAATTTATTGTCCTTAGATCCAGTGACAGAGTTGAAGTTGCAAAAATCTTAAAGAATAAAATTAAAAATTTATAACTTCATAGGCAGCCATTGTTAAATTGCAGGTTTTAATTTTTATCTTTGTATTTATATTTTTGAATTTTTAAAAGAAATTAATATTTAACTACTAATTTTCAATGTTATAATTAAATATATATATTTTGAATGATCCAAGTTAATAATGAAAAGTTGTGTTTTATCTTTACCATGAGTATTATAAAGCAGTTGGATTTTGGTATCTGGAGGTAAGGAGAGGACTGGTAGAGGTTTTGAAATTATTGGCATTTGAAACAATGACAACTATATGCCAAGGATGAGGATTTCTCAGAGATAATATGCAGAGAGATGAAAGAAGGTGGCTAAAGAGAGACTCCTGTGGAGACACTAACACGTAAGAGGCTAGGGGAAGGGAAGAAATCTTCCATGACCACCGAGACAAAGTGGTTGGAAATATGAGAAAAATGTAAACATGGTTTCCAAATAAGTGAGAGGTAAGCAGAGATGCTCCTTGACTTACAATGCGGTTATGTCCCAATAAACCCAACATAAGTTGAAAATATCCTAAGTCAAAAATGAACTAACACATCTAACCTGGCAGACATCATTGCTTAGCCTAGCCTACCTTAAACATGCTCAGAACACACTTACGTTACCCTACAGATGGGCAAAATCATCCAACACAAACTCTGTTTTATACTAAAGTGTTAAATATCTCATATAATTTATTGAATCCTGTACTGAAAGTGAAAAACAGAAAATTGTATGGGTACTCGAGGTTCGGTTTCTACTGAATGTATATCTCTTTTACACCATTGTAAATTCGAGAAATTGTAAGTCAAGCCATCGTGAGTTGGGGACAATCTATAATCAATGACAAAGGCTCAAAAGTATCAAATGCTACAGAGAAACCAATTAATATAAAGACCATATAGTAATAATTGAACTTAGTGACTAGGAACTCATTGTTATTCTTGTCAAGGAAATTTTCAGTAGCGTGGGATAGACTCAGGGATCAGGGTGGAGGCAGAAACTGTAACTGAATATGAGATGAGAAAGTGGAGAAGGCAAATGGACTGATGTGAAATAGGCTTAAAGACAGCAGGAAGATATTTGTGATGGATGACTCTGCCATTGGTATCAATCAATATTTTTAACCAGTCTATTATGATCTCCAGGCAATTCTGCGTATATAATCATCATCCTAATTAAATTAACAAAAACCAAAGATGTCAATAGAAACAATTGTTTTATAAATATTTTCTATTTTTCCATATATACACTACGTATTTAAATTTCAACTAATACATTCGAATTCTCTGAATATTTTCTGATTAGGAAATTTCAGCCAATTATTATTAGGCTGATTGTCTAATGATACATGGTATTTCATTTAGAAACATAACTAGCAAAACACATTTATTTCTTTATCTTTAATAGAATCTACTTTGAATAGAGGGAAACATTTTTTATCTGGTTAGAATTGCTCCATAATTCTGTGCTCTAGCTTTTGGCAATAACAAAGAAAAGCTTTGTGAAAGCCTATGATTATAAGAGTTTTATAAGAACAAATCATGGCTGATAATTTGAGGCTATTAGGCCCTTTTCATCATGATAATTATTAAGTATTTAATGCTTTATGAACATTTCCAAATTAATCATCAATTAGTCCATTTTTGCAAGTCAGGTCAATACTAGTATATTTTGCTTAAAAAACATGCAAAGGTGTGATGAAAAGCCTTTTTTAGAACTATTAAGTAGTGATAATGTTTTGGGGGTATTCAATACTGAAGAATAAATCAGTACTGGATGCTCTGAAAGTTTAATAACATTCCCCCTATATAGTTTGGGACAATTCTGAAAAGCCACCACATTTTACTTTTAAATCTGTAAATGCTATTCTTTTAGAAGACAGAAAATGTGTTCATTGCTTTGGATTGGCACTAGCAAACTTTATCTAGCAGAGCACACCATTACGTTTAATATTTCTAGGCATGTTTAGTTCAGTCACTAGTCTGCACATCTCTGAATCAGAACAAGTGCATTGAAATTACCATGGCAATCACAACTGCCCAGACATGATTATGACTATTAGCAGTGTGTCAAGATCTTCAGAGATGCTTTTTCATATATCATTAAAGATTACACATGCAGATTCTCTCTCTGTAGATTTTCTTTTCTAAATTTTCTTAGAATTATAGTAATGTTTTTCCTTGTAACAAAATAATATTCTTTTAAAAAAATTTTAGAAAAATGCTCATAAGCTAATCTTACCACAAAGAGGTAAGAGTTAAACCCTTCATAATAATCCTTCCATACTTTTTGATATTTGTACAATGTACAATTTTTTCATTGTGTGCATGCGCTTCATAAAATATATTTCACTCATTTCCTATTATATTTCATTCAAATGAATATATTTTCTACATTTATTTTATAAAAGGTGTTTTTATTTATATATGTTTTAAATAAACATACCATCATCACTAAACAAAAATGTCATCATGTTTCCTTGAAGACATACTTTTTCATTTAGCATAAATATCTTTCTATGTCAACCAAGTTTTATTCAGCACATTATTTTTACAGGCGTCATTATCTTCCATTGTATTGATGTGCCTTGATTTATTTAGGTGTTTATATCATATTTGAAATTTAGATTGCTTCCATTGCTTTGCTATTATAAATATTGATTTTATATATTTATAAATATTATATTAAAATACATTTCTTAGAGTAGAATCCTATGGTTAAGAGGTATGCATATATTTTATGATTTTTGGTATACCTTGTTGATTGCACCCCAGAATGTTTGTACCAATTTGCACTTTCACAAGAAATTAATAATATTGAAGGTAGGCTTGGATTCCCAATTGAAAAGGATTAATAATACCACAAGCATGGTTTAAAATGTTCTTGTATATGTTGACTGACTGTCCAGAATTTAGTAAAAAATAATCCTTGGGTTAAAAAGCTGATTGCCCTTAAATAGCACTACATTAGGAAAAGAATCCTTTTTAAGGGTAAACGATTTATGATATTTTATAGATAGGTTATTTGGTTATTTGGATAAAAACTACCCTGATAGATACAGAGTGACTTTTAAAAATTAAATGTTAATATATTTTATAGGATCTAATTGACATCACTTTTATTTCTTTTGCTGTGTTTTGTTACCTGCAATGCAGAACATTATTATTTTTAATTGGACGTCAACTTTGTTGCTAATTGAAAAATATAAATGGAAAAAGCATTGTGGTATATGTACGGTAGAAAAAATGCCACTTCAAAAAAAAATTCCTTTCTACCACTTAATTACCTTTCTCTTTTAATAATTCTAGGCATGAAAACACTTGTAAATTTGGAGTTGTACCTTTTAAAATTCAAGTTGGTAAACTACATTGTTATAGTAAGAATTCTTGAGCTCTCTTTGGATAAGGTACTAAAAAAATTCTCTGATGGGAACAAAGGTATTTGTATAGGTCTTGACCTAAATATATGGAAAACATCCTACCTAGGTATCACTGTATCTGAATTTTCATCAATGAAGATTAGTCACTTCCTTTTAACTGTTGCTTAAATTCTTCTTTAAGCAGGTAGCATTAAATCAGTAACACTGTTATAGTTGGTTCCACATTTGCCTAGTTGTTTATTACCTTTAGGTTGTAGTGAACATATGAAGGACATTTTATGTAAACAAATATGATGTATTAATTATCCATCAGATAAAAAACAATTTTTATTAGCCACCTGTAAAAAGCTCTATTTTATTAGTTTTAATAGTTTTTAAGTATAAAATATTTTAAACATAAGGAAACAACTATCATTTACATTCAGCCTTGCAAATCTACCCTTTTGTTCTATCATCAGAGATATAATCAACAATAAAATTGCCCTATTGATTTAGGAAAGTAGTTGACTAAGATGAGAATCAGAAAAAATGAGTTATGTTCTCATCACTCTAATGCATTGTGATTGACAAATTTTGAAAAGCAAGAAGAGAGTCTTCAACTGTGAGAAAATACAGTTAACCACATTTTTTACCTCATCAAAAATAGTGGCAAGAATATGTGTATATGCATACACACACACACACACACACACATATGCAAGAGTATTTAGAAGCATATATATATCAGGATTTTCTGAGAGATTAAATGGAAAGACCATGAGATGGATACTCTTTTCTGGCTGAGGCCCCCAAGTCTAGAAGACCCCCAAGTGTAGAGATCACTGGAGAGGACCTACTTGTTTAGATTGTCACTTCAATGGCCTTTCCTGATTATGCAAAGGTAAGTTGAAAAACATCCATTTTTCTCAGAATAAGAGCACAGTGACCTAGGTTTTTGTGTGTGCACATATGTGCATGTGTGTGTATTTTAGTTGCTTAGTGCAAGCCTTCTCAGTCCTTGATATGGACCCAAGGGAGGAATGTGTAAATCTGTGAGGGAGGGGGCCAATCGTCTACTCTCTTGTATATGAGAGATGTATTGAGGCAGATCAGAGTGGAAGAGAATGACAATGAGTCCTTTGAAATAAAGTAAGTCCTAGAGATCCTGAGAAGGGTCTAAGAGCACAGGCGTGTGTGTGTGTGTGTGTGTGTGGTGGGGGGGAACGTGATGATGGTGGTAGTCTTCTTCATTCGTGGAGTGACTGATCTTAAAAATGCCTCTGGATCTAGCCGATTTGGTATAGAGTATGTTCTTTGGGAAAAATGATTAAATTCATTGAGGAAGACCTGAAAAAGTGATAAACCAGAACACAAGTGTGAGATATCTGTCTTACTTCTCAAGGTGAACCTTCAGGAGGAACTTAATGTGGCAGTGAGAAGCAGTGTCTATATTTGACTAAGCAGTGCACTCACAGGAGAACTGAGGGCCTCAGATTGTGTTTCTTGAATTACTGAAAGAGGTGGAGAAGCCTCAAGATTGAGATAATGGTATTACTGCAAACGGGACATGCAGATGCCCGTGATTGTATAAGTGAAGTTGATTATACTGGTTGTAGAGAAAAAATATGAATGAAGAATATTATAATTAGTAGGTGATAGATTAATAACAACTGCTAAATAAAGGTTACCGTATGAGTAACGTTACTTGGGAAATAATGAGAGATCTGACATTTAGGATCTGTCAGCAAATCTGACACATCTCTTTTCATCAGTGTCCCTGACACATAAAGTCAGTCTCCACATGTCTTTCAGTGTTAAACAAATTAATTACTTGAAGCAGAGTTTTTTGCAAGAATAGATACATTCATCATTGCTTATGGGTGTCATGTTACTGAGATATTCAATAAGGTCATTTAAAAGAAGTTACATTCTCTTGCTTTTGTTGCCATTCTTACAGTGGCACTCCACATCCTTTTCTTAATTATGGAAAATAGAAAAGGTATATTTGAGTCTTTAAATAGTTATAAAGTGGATCAACTCAACTGCAGGGCAAAAGAAGTACCATATATTCTAAATTGTTCTTAAAATTCTAGGTTTAATTGAAAACTTAGATACAGTTTTCTATGTCTAAAGGCAAATGATGTAGATTTCCATTAAAACAAAACATACAGAGTGTCATCAGCAAAATGGCAAAACAGGAGTTACCAGTGCTTGTCTCCTCACAGAAAAGTCAGTTTGAATAACCACGCATGCATGAAAATACCTTCACCTTCAGGAGAGCCAAGGAATCCAAGGGAGAGATTACAACACATAGGTAGAGCACAGAATAAGAAAAGACTCATTGAAAAGGGTAGAAATGACAGTTTCATATTACCTATGTCATTTCTTCCCCGAGCCTATGCAGCACTTTGGGCTTGACTGAGGACAGATACTTGCTGTATGGGGAAAGGAGAATGAAAAGAGCACCCAACTTTGCCATGGACCCCAGTATGAGACCTACCCCAGTAAACCCTGGTGCCAGGCAGGTCCAGGCAGGTCCAGGCAGACCCAGGCTCTAGGCCTGCCCCTGTGTACCCAGCCTCCATGCCTACTTCAGTGCCAGGCTGGTCCCCACAGTCCAGGGTCCAGGCCAGTCCCAGTGCCATAGTGGCCTTTTCAACCCCAGGCTCCAAGCCAGCCTTTGCAGTCCCAGGTTCTAGGTCTGCACCAGCACCAGGCAAGCCTCTGTAGCACCAGGTAACAGGCCAGTCCCTGTAGACACAAGTTCCAGGATCACTTCAGCACCAGGCCCATCTGTTCAGTGACCCAGGCTCCCAGTCAACTCACCCAAGGACTTCAACAGCAAGGAGGCTTGTAAACTCTGCCAGTCAGACTGCCCCAAATCTCTGGATTTCTGTGCTGAAGCCAATTATAAAGACTCCTACTTTTCACATGTGCAGACACGAACACAAGGCCATAAGGATCACAAATCATCAGGGAAACATGACAAGACCAGAGGAAAAAAACAAAACACCAGTAACTGACCCTAAGGAAATGAATATCTTTGAACTGCCTATAAAAATTCAAAGTAATAATCTTAAAAAAGCACAGTGAGCTACAAGAGGACATAGAAATCTAAACAAAATTAGGAAAATAATACACAAACAAAATAAGAAGTTTAACGAAGAGATAGAAACTATAAAAAAAGAACCAGACAAATTCTGGAGATGAAGAACATGACTGAATTGAAAAAAAAAATTAAGGAGAGCTTTAAAAGCAGACTTGATCAAGCAGACGAAAAAATTGGCTAGCTCAAAGACAAGTCATTTGAAATTACTCAGAGGAACAAAAAGAATAATGAATAAAAAAGAGTGAAGAGAGCCTATGTGACTTATGGAACACCATCAAGCAAAACAATATATGTATTATGGGAGCTCCAAAAGGAGAAGAGGAAAAGGAAGGGGCAGAAAGCTTATTTAAAGAAATAATGACAGAAAATATCTGAAATCTGGACAGGGAAATGAACATCCAGCTCCATGAAGCCCAAAGAACCCCAGATAGATTCAAAATAAAGAGATCTTCACAAGGACATATTATAATCAAATTCTCAAAAAACAAAGAGAATTTTGAAAGCAGCAAGAGAAAAGTGACTCATCACGTGAAAGGGAAGTAACATAAGGCTATCAGCAGATTACTTAGCAGAAACGTGGCAGGCCAGGAGAGAGTGGGATGATAAAATCAAGATCACCTCAATAGATGCCGTGAAGGCATTTGATAAATACAAATTCCCTCCTAAATTACAAAAAAGTAAAATAGCAAAAAGTCACTTCTTTATTAAGATAAAATATATTTATTTCAAAATAATAGTATCTTAATTACTGGCAAAATACTAGGAGTGTTACCATTAAACTTGGGAATACCATAAGGATGATTATGGTCTGCACAGTGATTAACATTACCCTGAAATCATTCCCTAATGTGATATACACACAAGGGGAGAGAGGATATTGTAAAAAAAAATGATATTATTTAAATTTGATATGCTTAAAATTAGAGAATTGCTGAAAATATAAGGACTTCTAAAAATATTGGGCAACATGAATAATTATTAAAAACAGCTTCTCCTAGCACTGCCTAAAACAATTTAGAAGATATGATGGATAAAAAAGATTGCATATATAGTATTTTATTAAGAAATGGTCAGTGTCTATATAAACACTCTAAAAATTGCACTGACTGGCATAAGTGAGGAATTGGTATATTTCTCCACTGATTTATATTTCTCAAAGGGAAGATTCAATAATTCAAAAAAGTCAAGTTTTATGTAGTTTTTATTTTTAATGCAATTACAATAAAAATAAAACCACATTTTAATTGGCAAAGTGATTTAAATTGTTCTTCTAGAATAAAATATATGTGAGAATAACTGAACTATAAACATGCCTTCCAAATGTCAAAATTAATATAAAACTAAAAGAATGAAACATTGTGGCCCTGGCACAGAAATAGATAATTGGAACAGAGGAAGAAGTCCAGAAAGTAATTGTAAGACATGAAAACTTAAGTTTATCTTGCAGGGTTGGGTGCATTGGCTAATAAATAGTGTTATGGCAAGTACTTAGAAATATAAAATAAATAAATAAATAAATACATGAAGTTTAGAACAGGATCTCATATCACATACCAACATAATTTCCAGAAGGTTTACAACTGGTTATAACAAATTCTTTCTTAAACCTCCAGAAACACATATAGATGATTATCTGATCTTAGGGTGAACAAAGCCTTTCAAACAGTACAATAAAATTTTTAAATAACAGACAACATTACACGGACACTTAGATGGCTATATAGAATTTTAAAAAAAGCTATCATTTATCAAATACCAGCATAAAAGAAGGTGGGAAAATAAATGTTGATGCAAATAATTTGAATATATATGTGAGATAAAAGGTTAGCTAGCCTTAACACCAAACATGGAAAAATGGTCAAAAAATGCAAATGGACAACTCATTAGTAGAAAAATACAATTTTCCATTATTTTGAAAAATAATGTTCATCCTATTAAAAATCAAAGAAATTCATTCAATGCATCAGTGCTGTGTCCTTGTTTCACTTAATTATTCTGTTTTTCTTTCATATGGAGATCCAAATTTGGGAACTCATGATGATTTTCCTCTAAGTACTTATAGCTCTTTCCCTCCTAAAATTACATTACGAAAAGAAAGTAGTAAAAGGTCTAATGCTTGTCTTTAAGGGTACCAGTGCCTTCACCAATCTTTGAATTATGTCCTTTTTAATGATCTTATGATTCTGGACAAAAGTTAGATAATGTTCTCATTGAATAAAACCCCAAAAGCATGCTGCAGAAAAATGGCTTATATTTTATGATTTTACCAGGAAGTGAGTGATACTTTTAAATGAATGGTTATCTTGCCAAATTTTTTGCCAAAACAAAAATCAAGCAGAATCCTGTTTTTGTTAACATAAAAGGACCCTAATCTTTCTGCGTTCCAGTTAATATGGAGCCTTTTTGCTATAATGTATGTTAAGATTTCAGTGCCTTGCTTATTTTGGCTCTTTCTGGTTATACTCAATAATACTGCATGTGCACTTCAGTTTTGCAAACAGTAGTTTGAAGTGTATTACACAGAAAGATGGGAGTGGCTAGGAGGGTAAATCTAGACCTGTCTGCAGGGTCAAATGTGGCAGCAGCATCTTCTCTGCCACAACTCCTCAGACCAGTGCTCCTCTACTTTTTCTTTTTCTTTCTTCTTTTTTTTTTTTAATCTGGGCTAGAGTGCAGTGGCATCATCATAGCTCACTATAACCTCAAACTCAAACTCCTGGGCTCAAGGGATCCTCCTCCCTCAGCCTTCTGAGCAGCTGGGACTACAGATGTGTACCATCTAATCCATGCCCAGCTAATTTTTTAAAAAGTTTTTGTAGAGATGGGGTCTCGTTATGTTGCTCAGGCTGCTGTTGAACTCCTGGCCTCAACTAATCCTTCTGCTTCAGCTTCCCAAAGTGCTAGGATTACAGGTATGAGCTACAGTGCCTGGCCTCTACTCTTACATTAAAAATGTATTTTACTTTGATGCCAATACCTTTCTGCTGTGGCCTCCTCGCCATCCTCAGCATCATAGGAGTTCTAGTTTCTTACTTTCACTCATGGAAAACTTTGGCAGCAGGCTCCCCACCCCATCATCTTTGTGATTCGATATATGCATGATTTGTTGAATTTACTAGCCTCTCAGGTTTCTCTATGTCCACATTTCAATAAGCTCCCTTTCACTTTACTGAAGTGCCCTTTCCTGACAACACTCTGAGTCATGATATCATTACTTCATCTCTGAAATCATATTTTTTAAAATCTGAGTAAAACATCCTATCTTGCCTTCTCCCTCTTTTAATTGTCCTACTATATCTGTCTAGACACTTTTTTCTTTCTCTATATTCATTCTTTTCTATCTCAGTTTTCTTCCATGTCTGGCTTTGATTCTGTACTCTTTGTCCTTCTAGTGTAACTAACCCTATATCAATCCAAGATCAGTGTAGCCTTCTCTAAACCTAGGCTTGAGTTGTTGAGCAGGAATGAAGACAATTATAAAATGTGCATATTGGTGTTTGTATCAATTGGGTTTTTAATTGAAAATATCAGAAACCAACTCTGACTAATTTAGGAGTATACATACTAAAAGGTATTACGTGTCTCACATAATCTCCAGGAGGACCTGAATTATTGGCCATAACGATTGCTCAAAGTCACGCTGAAGAACCATCCTATGAAGACCCAAATGTTACTTCTGCTGGTCAGACACTGCTACAGCACCACTGTTCAGTCAACCATGCTGTTAAGACTGTTGTTACAGCTATCTTTGTAAACATCTCTAGCAGAATGTTGGACTAGAAATTCTGAATCATCCAGAAGATGTAGATTAATATAAACATACTTTTAAAAGCTTCTGAGCATTCAAGAAAGTAAGGATTACCCTCAAATCTGTACCCAAGAAAAAGAAAATAAAAATATTGATCTGAAATAATAGAAATAGCCAAGGAGAGAAAATAATACTACATTAAAGTTAAATTCAAATTCCAGTAATTTAGAACTTTTGGGATGAAAGTCTGTCCCTGTAATAGTATCCCTGAACCCACAGTGGAAAGGTAAACCTCAGGGCTATGCATAAAGTAATATATAATATAAATAATACAAATAAACATATGTCATAAAGTATAATAAATGATTACCCATCTACCCACCAACCAGTTTAAGAAATGGACTGTTACCAAAATTTGTGAAGTCCCTTGTGTTAACATCCACAATCCTACCTTCCTGCTTTCCTCTCTTTCTTCTGAGCTTCAAGCCTGTTGATTTTGGCTTCAAAATATATCTTGAGTTTATCCACTTGTTTTCATTCCCACTGCTACTACTCACTCCGGGTTTCAATTATCTTCTGTTATATATTGGTAGCCTAAAACCTGGTCTTTCCACATCTGCCATGGTTCCATCCTAACCCACTCTCAATATTGCTATCTGACTGATCTTTTCCAAAAACTGAAATAATATGTCTGTGTTGTTCTCTTGTTAAAAACCCTCAATGATTCCCTATTGTCTTTTTAATAAAGTCAAAACTCCTTAATAAAGCTCTTCCTTTATTCCCTGGTTCCATCTATATGTCTAGTGTCATCTTTGTATAGTTCTTAGCTTAAATATTATTTCCCTTGGGAGCCTGTTGAATGTGTTTATTGTTTATTAGCTTTTTAGCATCCATTTTACCCTTCCTCGGTAAGACAAATATGTTCGTCCCACTCAGTTCATGTGCTATTAGGGTGGCACATGTGACTCAGCCCTGTATCACCCAGAATATCCCACTCCCCTGGCCCTCTTGATTGTTTATGATGGACACATGACCCAAGCCAGTCCAATCAGAGGATATCTCAGTGCTTTGCTGGAGCTGTCTGAAAAGACTAATGGTGAAGATACTGGGGCTATCATATGCAACTGAGTCCAGAATCAATCATCATTGAATCCTGCCTCTTCTGTGTATGTTTCACGTACGTGGGCTAATGTAATGCTTTTTGTTCTGATTTGTTGGAGTTGACTTTTCTGTTACTTGAAATGAAAAGATTGATCACAGAGTCTTGCTTTAATTTTTCTGGAATGAATCAACACTGCTCTCTGTTCCAAAGATCCTCCACTGTGCCCATTTCAAAGCAGTTCACACATTCTCTGACCTTATTTCTGACTCTCCTTGCTCACTCTGTTCCAACCACACTAGCCCCCTTGCTGTTTCTCCAGCAAGGGAGGCCTCAGCACTTCTGTGCCTTTGTAATTCTTTTCATTCTGCCTGAGAAACTCCCACATACCTACATGGCTCATTCTCTCCCGACAACAGACTGTTGTTTTCAATGTCACATTCTCAGAGAACCCTTCTGTGTCCCTCCTATTGAAAATGATAAATATTCCTGAACTCCTATAAATTTTATATTTTCTCCTTACCACTTACAGCCATTTAGTATACTATACTGTAAATATTTACTTACTAATCAAATTATTGCTTATCTTTTCCCAAATACACACTTAAGTGAAGATGATGATTTTGCCCATTTGGTTCATTGATAGGTATATTGCTTAGAACAATGTCTGACACATGATGAGGAGGAGGAGAGGGGAGGGGGAGGAGGAGGAGAAGAAGAATTTTTGCAGATACATATGGAATAACCTCACAAATTGTAAAGTTTTTTTTTTTTTGGTGGTGTTAGTTTAGTAAAAGGAATTCAACAGACACTGTCAATGACTTTGGAACAATTGTGAGGTATTGTTAAAACATTTCCCTTGGATTACATTATAGAATATATATATATATTTTCTAGTTTTTTCAAATATTTTGCTATGAGCCTAAAACATATTTGCCTGAGCCTACAAAATATTTCCTTTTGCATGTTGAAATATTTAGTAATTTTTCTTACTATGATACTGAACTCCAAAATCTTCTGCCCTGCTCTGACACATTGTTGTGACTAATGCATTATGGAAACTGCTGACCAACATAGTTCCAGCCTTAAAGCTGTACTGGTCAGTGCCAGCCACTGATGTATCTTCATTTTCCAATATTCTCACCAGTAGTTCCTGAGTCATCACCTTAGTCATGTTTAATGGGAGGTTTTTGTCATAAGATTACTTAGACCATTCTTTAAATTTCTTACAAAATCTAGTTAGGCTTATGTCATTGTACCTTAGGTGTTTTCCACCACAAAACACAAAGAATCAATCATTTCTCTTTTCATGTTCATATTTTGATTCCTCTCTTAATATCCAAAACTAGTCTGTCTGATTCATGTGGATACTTATCACTAACTAACTTAAATAATCATTATGGTATATCTTTTTGATTAAGAGAAAAGTCATTTTTGAATTTTTTAATTGACAAATAATTATATATTATGTATTTGTGATGTACAATGTGATGTTTCAATATATGTTTACATTGTCTAGAGATTAGATAATGATCACTTCATATGCTTATTTTTGTGGTGAAAACATTTAAAGTCCACTCTTTTAGTAATTTTGAAATATACAATATAATCACCATTCTGTGTAATAGATCAGTAAAGCTTTCTTCTGTGTCACTAATCAAAGGGTACAAAATAAATCCTTTATTATTGAACCATTTAGTGTTATTTCCCAGAATTCTCACAAAAGTCTTATAATTTTACATTCTACATTTCATTGAAAATGCATCTACCATATTGAAGGTAAAATTGAATCTTACTATAAGGTTTTTATCACAATTTTATATTCTGAATTTCAATTATAATTTGTTTTCCTGAACGGCTGCTTTTCTTTAAGCACCCAGGGTATTAGGATTTGCTCTATCATTGAGTTAAGTATTGGCTCCAACATTTACTAGCTGTGTGACCTTGAAGGAAGTTACTTTAAATCTCTGTCCCTCAGTGTTCTTATCAAGAGAATAGTAATAATTATAATACCTAGCTCATAGGGCTTATGCAATGATTGTGTTTTTTAGTGCATCAAAGTACTAACAGAATAAAGACTTAACTATTATTGTTAGAGTAGGGGACTAAGAGACAAGGCTGAGACTGGATGCAGAGGCTTGCAGAGTGGGTGCCAGTGTTAAAGAAAGCAACCCTCAAACAGAAGCTAACTAGAGGAAAGGGGCTGATAACTGCAGGCAAGAACCAGCTTCAACCAGCTAGTCAGCTATCTCTATCACCTTACATGAACTTTGGCTAATTACAGTATCATTTACATTGTAGTTTTAAAATTTCTCCACCATTGAAATCACCATGACAGTTCTGAGACAACCACATAAAGTATGAAAATGAGAGGGAATCCAATTCTAGGAATTACTACCTAAATTCTTAGTAAAAGCCAACCCTTTTGGTCTTGAATATTCCTCCCCTCAATTAGTACAACTACAAAAGATCTAAAACCACTTCCTCCCAGTGCAGATGCTTTTTTTCAAGCCTGCCCACTCTCTCTCCTGAGAGGGTACTTTTGCTTTCAATAAAAAGCTGTCAGTTGCTTGGCTTATGTGGTGCATCCTGAAATTCTTTTCTACCGTCAATCACCAAGAACTTGGAAAAACCTCCACTTGGAGGCTGGTAACATTATAATTATTATTACCACCACTACCATCATTATTGTTTATTTATACCTTGTTGAGAGTTCACAGTATGCTGTGGAAATAGCACTGATTTCTGAGTAAAATAAAAATATCTCAGAACTTTTAAGATTTTTTTCCTGAGATTATGGCTTTTACTTGCATCCTGACTTTTGGTCTAGAAATCCTTATAATTCAAACAGATTAATTATAATCAAAGAATCCACAAAAATTCCTACCCACTACTTACTGCAAATGTAGTTAATGCTCAACTTCATTAAAAGCAGCATTCCTTTTCAGATGAAACAGAGAAGGGAGGAAGGGGGGTGTTCAATTCCTCTTTAGAATCATTAAAGTTAGAAAAAGACTCTCTCAACTGTGCTTACTCGTACACTAAATGGGGAAGTGATTATGGGAAAAAAGCTTTAACACTGGCTTTTCCCAGCATCATGCTGAAGTATCCTCTGTTCAGGGAAATAATAAGATAATAGTCTCAAGCATGGCAAAAGTAGATTACAGAGTAGTCTTTGAAAAGGAGAAAGAATATTTGTAATCCACTGACAATATGGAGAAGAGAAAGCTAATTCTATAATAGTAAAACAACAGAACTTGAATAGGGAGTGCTTCAGATTTGTGATGCTTTTTGCATAGAAGGGCACTGTGGGACATAAATAACAAGGTATCAGTTACCCCAGTTTGGCCTCTCAACATACACTTCCTGTTCAGTGAACAAGTACTACTCTGTTGCTTCAGTGTTTTTTTAAACAGAATATTAAATCTTCTGTTTTCCCCATGTGTTCAGAGTGCAGAGAGATGCTTGTGGAGAGTTGAAGCACTGCTAGACATGCAGTAAAAACTTGGTGAAACCTAGATTGATCCATGGTTCCTCTGAATTTGTGAATTTTTTCTGCTAACACTTTAGAGGACAGATGGCACCTACTGACAGAGGGACTCTCTATCACACATATGGTAGGGTGACAGATAAAAGTCTTCTGGAATAGTAGTGACAAGGTTGGTGGATGTTTAAAAAGATTTTTAAAAGTATAACATAATATTCACACATAAAAGTTTAAAAATCATTTGGGTACAGCTTGATGTGTGATCACAAAGTTAACATACCTGTGTAACTTGAACTCAAATAAGAAATTGAATATTACCCAAAAACCCCTTCATGTGTCCTTTTAGTCACTACACCCCCATAGGGAACCATCATTCTGTCTTCTAACATCATATGCTAGCTTGCCTGTTTGTGAACTTTATATAAATGAGTTCATACAGAATGTACTATTTGTGTCTGGCCTCTTACACTTCACAATATATTTGTGAGTTTCATCAGTGTTATTGTACACATTAGTAGTTTTTTTATTTTCATTATTGTGCAGTGGTCTCTTAATGGGCATTTGAGTTTTTCCTAATTTAGAGCTACTATTACAAATAGTTCTGCTATGAGCATTATTATACATGTCTTTTAGTAAAAAAATGTATATATTTCTACTAGGTATGGGAATATAAGAGTAGAATTATTGGGCATGCGTATTTTCAGCTCTAGTACAAACTACCAGTTTTCCAAAGTCCTTTTCTCAATTTATATTCTGACCTTCACTATGTTTTGGTTCCAGTTTCATATTCTTGACAAAACTTATTATTGCCTGTCTTTTTCATGTTAGCCTTTCTGGTGAGTTATGTACACAGTATTATATTTTTTATTTGTATCATTATGATAACATAAAAATGAATATTTTTTCATATTTCTAATGTATTGGAATATACTTTTTCATGATGTGCCTTTTCAAAATCATTTTTTCTATTGGGTTGTGTTTTTGATGTTGATTTATATGTACTTATATATTCTGGATGTGGGTCATTTATTAGAAATAAAATCTACAAATAAAATTTATAAGTCCATCTCTTGCCTTTGGACTCCATTATCAGTGTCTTTTTAAGGAACTTTTAATTAATATATAAAAAGTTTTAAATTGATTGTATAATCTACTTTATCAAATTTTCCAGTTTATGGGTTCTACTTTTTATTTAGGAAATCTTTGCCCCAATTTATGAAGATATACTCCTATATTTTCTTCTAAAAACATTATTGTTACACCTTTCTCATTTAGATGGGCAATCCTTCTGTAATTGATATTTGTGGATAGTGTGAGTTAGGTTTTAAGATTCATTTTTTAAAAATCTAGATGAATATTTAATTTGTCCAGTGTCATTTTTTGAAAAGGCCATCATTTACCCACTGTACTATTTTAACCATCATTGCTCTTAAACTGTCCTCCCATTTCTCAGCTGTTGTTTTTCATTTTTGATGCTCATGTTTTTAAATTTATTCAAAAATTATTTATTAAATGCCGTTAATGTTCCAGGCTGTCAATTCTTGTAGGTAGTAAAAATAAAGTATTGAACAACAGATAACAATCCTTGTCCTTTGTAAATGGATGGAAAAACATACCATTCTCATAGATTGGCAGAATCAACATTGTTAAAATGTCTATACTACCCAAAGTGATCGACAGATTCAATGCAGTCCCTATTAAAATACCAACATCCATTATTCAAAGATCTAGAAAAAATAATTCTACACTTTGTATAGAACCAGAGAAGACCCCATGTAGTCAGAGCAACCTTAAGCAAAAAGAACAAATTGGGAGGCATCAATTTACCAGACTTCAAGCTATACTAGAAGGCTATAGTAACCAAAACAGCATGGTACTGGCACAAGAACAGAGACATAGACCAATGGATCAGAGAACCCAGATATAAAACCATATTCATATTGCCATCTGATCTTTGACAAATCAAACAAAAACATACACTGGGGAAAAGAATCCCTATTCAATAAATGGTGCTGGGAACATTGGATAACCGTAAGTAGAAGGCTGAAACAGGATCCACACGTCTCACCACTCACAAAAACCAACTCACGACAGATAACAGACTTAAACCTAAGGCATGAAACCATAAGAATTCTAGAAGAAAATGGTGGAGAAACTCTTATAGACATCAGCCTAGGCAAAGAATTTATGAAGATCCCCAAAGCAATCACAGCAACAACAAAAATAAATAAATGGGACCTGATCAAATTAAAAAGCTTCTGCACAGCCAGGGAAACAATCAGAGCAAATAGATAAACCTATACAGAATGTGAGAAAAATATTTGCATGCTATACATCTGATAAAGGGCTGATAGCTAGAATCTATAAAAAACTCAAGCAAATCAGCAAGAAAAAAATCAAACAACCCCATTAAAAAGTGGGCAAAAGACATGAACAGAAACTTTTCAAAAGAAGACAGACTAATGTCCAACAAACATGAAAAAATGCTCAACTTCTCTAATTATCAGGGAAATGCAAATCAAAACCACAATGAGATATCACTTAACTCCAGTGAGAATGCCTTTTATCACAAAGTCCCCAAACAACAAATATTGGCATGGCTGCAGAGAGATAGAAACACTCATACACTGCTGGTGGGACTGCAAACTAGTACAAACTCTATGGAAAGTAGTATGGAGATCCCTCAAAGAACTAAAAGTAGACCTACAATTTGATCTAGCAATCCCACTACTGGATATTTACCCAGAGGAAAAAAAGGCATTGTATAAAAAGACACCTGCATTCGAATGTTTATAGCAGCACAATTCACAATTGCAAAGATGTGGAAACAACCCAAGTGCCCATCAATATATGAGTGGATTAATAAAATGTGCTATATGTATACCATGGAATACTACTTAGCCATAAAAAATGGTGAACTAATACTTCTTGTGTTAACCTGGATGGAACTGGAGACCATTCTTCTAAGTGAAGTATCACAAGAATGGAAAAACAAACACCACATGTACTCACTGTTAAATTAGAACTAATCCATCAACATCAACACCTATGTGCACATATGGAAATAGCATTCATTGGAAATCAAGCAGCAGCATGGGTGGAACTGGAGGCCATTATCTTAAATGAAACAATTCAGACACAGAAAGAGAAATACAGCATGTTCTCTCAAGTGGGAGCTAAATAATGTGTACATGTGGAAGCAGAGTGTGGAATGATGGACAGTGGAGACTCAGAGTGGTGGGAGGTGGATGATGGGAGGTGCTTGGTAGGTACAATGTGCATTGCTCCAGTGATGGATATACTGAAGGCCCTGACTTCACCACTATGCAATATATTAATATCAATATAGCAAAACTGCACTTGTACCCCATGAATATATACAAATTAAAAAATAAAGGAAAAAAATCCTTGTCCTTGTGGAGCCTAGATTACTCATGGATACAGACAGAAAAAATAATGAACACATAATATGTTACATGGTTATGAATGGAGATAAGGTCTGTGTAGCAAAAATAAATTGTCAAGTGTCAGTGGATTGGAGGGGGAGGACATTGTGATTCTGAGTAAGGTGTTCTGGGAAGTCTTTCCAGAGAAGATGAAATGCGAGTAAAGAATTGATCATGGTGAGGGATTGAGCTATTCACATTCATGGGAAGAGAGTTCCAGATTGAGGAAGCAGGAAGAGCAATGCTCTCCCTGGAGTGGAAGCATGTATGGTGTAGTGGGTTGAATGGTGGCCCCCAAATATATATATATATGTCCATGTTCTGTGCCCTGGAACCTATGAATCTGACCTTATTTGGAAAAATTTCTTTGTAGATATGATTAATTTAAGGATCTTGAGATGAGATAATTCTGGACCACCCAGTGGGGCCTAAATTCAATGACAAGTGTCCTTATAAAAGCAAGGCAGAGGGAGATGTGACAAACACATAGAAGAACAGAATGTCATGTGAAGACACATACACAGATTGGAGTTATGCAGCCACAAGCCAAGAAACAGCTGTAGCCACCAGGAGTTGGAAGAGGCAAGCAAGGATTCTCCCTTAGAGTCTTTGGAGGAGCACCATCTTGCTGATGCTGTGATTTTGGACTTCTGACCACTAGAACTGTGAGAAGAAATTTCTGTGTTTTAAGCCACCAAGTTTGTGGTAGTTTGTTACAGTAGCCCTAGGAAATGAATATATATAAGATGTTCGAATAAGAGCACAGGGGCTGTGGGCCTGCTGGGGTGAGATGCTCTGGGAAGCAGTGGGAGATAAGGTCAGAAAGGCAGGAAGGATCTAGGCAGTATAGGCCAATGAGCTGTTATATAGATTTTGGCTTTTATTGCAAGTGAATTGGGAAGTCAGTTTGTGTGCATTTTTGGAATCCTCCTGTATCATGAGGCTTCAAGGAGCATGGCCCACTTCATTTTTAGGATCAAACCTGCTATGCTTTATTCCTTATTCATTGGCCTGTTTCTAGCCCCTACAGGTCTATACAGTCCTCTTAAGGACTTGTCATCCACCTGTTCCTGCTCCATTTTTCTTAGCTTACCTCTGAATCTTTTATTCTTAGGTTGTCATATCTGTGGCTTTAGACTTCTGTCCTTGCCCTTCCTTGTCCTGGCTGAAGTTTAAATCACTCTCTAACTCCATAGAGATATTGAAGGGTCTCACTTCAACCTCAGAAGTTTTCTGAGACATCTCTTATAAATTTCCATTTTTGATATCATAAGTGAACAGAATTGCAGTTGTATCTCTGAGCTTCAGTGCTATTTCACAGTCTATAATAAGATCAACCTATTCTAATTTGAAATATAATACTAGATCCATGGTTTTCCCACAGCAAGATGGTACCATCTGGCATACTATTAGTGCAAGGAAACTGAGGTTTTATGCAACATGCATATCATTGGGATATATACAAGTTTTTCATCCAAAAGCTGACATTTTACTATGATTAGTTTGTCAACTTACTATAACTCATTAGAATAATAGAAAAATATTATGGCTTTGCAAAGACGCAAATAATATAACAAGATGAGTGTCATTTTTTAATGAGAATCAGTTATACCACATCTACACCTCACTGACATCCTAAGAAGACCTATGAAAAGATCAAGGGCAATGAGGAGTCTATTGTCTGAAAAATTAATATCACAGTTATATTATCTAACAGGAAGATCAAGAGTACAGGGTAGGTACAGGGTAAGCTTTTTTTTGTTTTGCTTTTTCAAAGTTTAAAGAATTAGCTCAAAACCAGGGAATAAGAGTGACATTCTTTCCAATTCAAAGTTATAATTTGTTCATCAACTCTTTCTTTCCAATTTGCTAATATCTCCTACCCCTAACTTATTCAGAGTCTGACTTATGGCCATTTGGTAGTTGGTTGGCCTCAAACATTGGCTCTTCAGTGCTTGATTTTTCTTAAAGTCCTGAAGTAGATATGATTTAATGAAGTTCCTAGTTTCATCTTGATTTCTTTGGGTTCAAATATGAAGTTTGGAAAACATCAAGGATTAAGGGAAATGTGTTGGGAGGAGAAAAACCTAAAACAAAAATTTCTACTAAGTAGACTTATAAATGCATAATATTTGCTTAAGTTTTTGAAGAAATATAGCATTGTTTTTCTGTACATAAATTATTTGAAAAATATGGTTATTGAAATAACCCATAGCCTGTTTTTACTATAATGCTGTGAAAATAGCCAGAGGTAAAAGCTAATATTTCTCCTTTGTGAAAGCTATTTTTTTTCACATATCTCTAATCCGAAGATATAGTACAGTCAGGAAAAATTGATAATTTTGTTAAAGTAGCAGATAAACTTAGCTTATAAATCTGTGGGGTTTTTTTCATACATTCGTATCTAGAAGTAAACAGGATTAGAAAACAAGAAAAGAAAAGCTTATTATAAAATTTAGTTGGTGCTGATGTCTGGAAAACAGTAGATATTATTAAGCTTCGTGTGTTTAAATTTTCTAGTCAACTATCATGGTGAAACAGTAGCAAAAAGTATTAGATTCATCTTAGAGATTATATCATCTATTGGCCTAATATTTTCCTGTGCTCTTATGAGCTTATTTACTAGGTCATCTCCCCCTTTACACTCCCCCCTGAGGATTTTTATAAGAGGCAGGTATAGAGAAAAAAATTCTAGAAAAGAGAACTAAATGTATTTATGAACAGATTAAAGATAATATATATTCTTGCCTTTTAATATATCAGTATATCTTGAACATTCAATTCTGGCATTGTTTTTTTGCTATATAAGAGTAATACATTGGCCAGTCTTTTATCAGGGAGAAATAAAAGTATTGCATGTTAAATGTTCCTGAGGTGACCTATGTTCTTTATTAAAGTTTTTTCTGTGTAGGAAAGAGGAATAATCAAAACAAAAAATTGGTAAGCATTGGCATGTAGCATCACCGAATTGAGAAGAAAGATAATGGAATTATAATATTTATCTATCTATATGAATATGCATATATTATGAATATAATACATTATTTAAAAACATATATTTAGAGTTATAAAAGAAGGCCTAGTAAAATTATAATTTTTTAATTTTAATACTATGGAATGAAAAACAATATGAAGATTTTTATTGTAACATGAATAATGACCAAGAACCCTGGGGAGACGGAAGAAAGAACAAAAGTAGATATAACATGAGGCTCATTTCAGGAAAAAAGATGGAACAGTTTCCTTTTGCTTTCTCTGTTAAAACTTAGTTTTACTAAACAAACTTTCTTAAAACTCTCTTCTGTCTCAGGCAGTGTACTAAACATGCTTTTTCTCCATGAAGTTCACAGCTCTATAATACTTCTCATTTGTATTAAACTTTTAATGTCCTGGAGGAAATTACAATCCCTGTTTCTCCTCTCATTGTCTCCAATTTAGCTAATAGATTTCTAGAGTTAAATAGAGTTAAATATTTCCCCGCTCAAATTTGTTGCCCACAGGATGACTTCCTCCAGTCTCTTGGGGGACGCTTCCGGTGATAAGATCAAAGTGATTTTTCAGTTTTGGAGAGCAGGTATTTGGCCTTTCTATCAAGAGCACATGAAAGGGACTGACATATAGTAGTCACTAAATGCTTATTAAACAGATAGGTTGCTGGACCAACCATTAGGCAGCTACAGTTATGAGTGTTACTCTGTGTTCAGGATCACATATTAGATTGATACTTCTCCTAATTGATATCATCTAAGTTACCTCCTCTTTCGTTATATGTCTATCATTATCTCATTTATTTTTAAAGGACTTCCAGGCGTTGTGTTTTCAATCATAACCTTCAGTAGCAGAAAACTCAACAAAGCGATTTCAGGAGTTACCGTAGGTTATGGGGAAAATAAGTTTAGTTAAAAGATTATTTCAAGGAACAGCTGCTGACTTGACCTAAGTGTGGTTTCACTGCCTCCGTTATCCAAACAGGAAATAGTATCTATTATTCAATTAAGGAAGAAATGCAAGTGTTTGCAATCTCATCATTCTTAGACTTAGAACATCTTTTCTTCCTTCCCCACATCCCACATTCGATTTTGAAAGGCCTGCGCTGTCACTGCAAAATTTAGAAGTAGATGTCAAATCAGTGTGGTTATTGATACATAATTTCTATGATAGTCCATGTACTCTTAGGAATCTGTATATGTTTTATAATAACAATGACAATATTCCAATGCACCATCTTTGACCTTTCACTTTTTCAGTCTATATTTGCTTCCTGCTGGCTTCCTTGTCCTTACTATGTGTTCTAGATTTTATGGTTTTAACTTCAACTTTAACTCTTCTTAATATTATCATATGTCTTCTAAATTTTGGTGTCTCAATGATTCTGGCACTCTGAATTAGCAGTATTGTATAAGGTAGAGCATAGTTGTTAAAGCTATATTTCCTGAAATTAAATTATAATTGTGTGAACATTAAATAGATATGTTGCTTATTAAATAAGCTTATTTAGTGAGCAAATGTGGCAAGTCATATGAATCTGTGTTTCAGTTTCCTCATCTGTTATAGCCTCCCCAACTGGCTGACACAGAGTATATCACAAACTATTCTCAGTTTCCTCAGTGGTCCTACCCTATCCTCATGCTCCTCTCAGTAGATAAACACATGTTGTTTCACAGATACAGCACAAGCTATCAAGTATGGCCTTGACCTCTCCTCCCTCCTGCTCTTCAATAAACTAAACTTTATTGTTACTCCTTTTTATCTCTGGTCTCATAGGAAGTGGCAACCCTCTTCCTCAACCATGACTAAGCTTTCAGACTGTTTCCTTAAACCCATTCCCTTCCTCGTGGTCTCAATTTTGTTAATTTTCCTCTCTCTTGAGTCCTATTCAAAAATCTCCCCCCCTGCCATCATTTTCTTTTCTGCCAATAGGCATATTAAATTATATAGAAAAAAACCTTCCCACTCGATCACACATCAATGAGCATCTTGAAATTGTAAACTGTTTACTCTTTCCACATCTTTGCCTCCCATAAGCCTTTTAATATATTGACAATTTCGCTTCTGACTTCATTTTATGGGAACTGCTTTTACTAAGATTGATATTATCTTTTAATTGCTAAATCTACTGGTTGCTTTTTAGTTTGTCTACCTGACATCTCTGCTGCATTTGTATATTGAGAGATCTGTTCCTGAAATTCTTTTCTTTCATATTTTTTAAACACCTCATTAGATTATGTCACTACCTTCTCCTCCTTGGTCTACTCTTAACACACAACATTTCCCTGGTTTCATCCTTGACTCTCCCTCTTCTCACTCAGAGCAGTCTCTTTGGATAAGTTCATTTATATCCATGATATCATCTAAGTCCATATGCTGATCATTCCCAATTTTTTTCTGACATAAAAATTTATCTAGCCAACCTACTTTAGATATCTGAACCTGGCTATGCCAAAGTGCTCCAAATATTTAGAATACCTTTATGTATTACTTTCTTAAATATTATACTGTTCTACTTTCCATATTAAAAAAAACTTACCTAGTACTGTGCTTGATACACTATAGGAATGTGTTCTCTGAAAGTTATTTTAATTACTGTACCCTTAGCAACATTAGTCACCCATTTTTCTGTCTTAGTGTAGCACCTGCAGTTCCACATGGAAAATCATGCCAAATGCCAAATCATGCATTCATCTTTACCTTGCTCTTTCCTGGTAGATTTTTACTTATTCCTTTTAAGATTATGCTTGACTTTTACCTGTTTCATAATACCTGTATTAGTTATCTACTGCTGTCGTAACAAATTATCACAGATTTAGTGGCTTAAGTAACACACATTTATCATCTAATAGTTCTGTAGGTCAGAAATCTGACTGGTTTCACTAGACTAAAATTGAGGTGTTGGTGGCTCTTTCTGGAGATTCTAGGAAGGACCTGTTCTCTTGCTCATTCAGGTTGTTGGTAGAATTCACTTCCATGCAGTTGTGAGACTGAGGTCTCCGTTTCCTTGCTGGCTGTCAGCTCAGGGCTATTTGAATTCCTTGCATGTGGCCCCTACATCTCAGAAACAGCAATGAAGCAGAAAATACTTCTCATACTGTCATTTCTCTGATTCAGTAAAAAAAGATTTGCTTTTAAGGACTTATGTGATTAGATGGGGCCCACCCTAACAATCAGGAAAATCTCCAGATCTTAAGGTCCTACCCTCAATCACATTTGCAACATGTCTTTTGGCTTGTAAAATAAAATGTTCACAGATACTAGGAATTAGTGAAAGGATATTCTTAGGGGGGCATTATTCTGCCTACCACAGTCTGTTCTCTGGCTCCAATGTTTAGCATTCACCCCAAATATATTTGCCTCATCCCAAAGTCACTCAAAGTCTCAACCCATTAAATCATCAACTCAAAATTCAAAGTCTCATCTAAATCTCATCAGCTCAAAAGTCCCAAATATCATCACATATGCCATCTAAATTAGGTTTGGGTGAAGTTCTGGATATAATCCATCCTGGGAACAATTCTTCTCTATCTGCGGACCTGTGAAACTAAGGAAACAAATTATCTGTACCCAAATGGTGGAACAGGCATAGGCTAACATTTATAGACATCCCAGTTATAAAAGAAAGAAAATGGAATAAAAAAGGAGCTTATGGTCCCAACCAATTCCAAAAGCTAGTCATATAAATTCCACTGGGTTTCAAGGCCAAAAAATAACTTACTGTGGCTTATGACTCTGCTTTCTGGGCCAACAGCTCCACTCTCTGAGCCATCTTCCTTTATTATGAAATATAGTATGTGTTTTCTGCTAAGTATTTATTATTCTGTTTTCTGCTTGTAGAATTTTTAGGGTTCTGATAGCCTTTTATTTCATATTCTCTCTCTCCGTCTCTTAGGTCCAATCTAGCAGTGCTTCTGTTCATATGACCTTCTCAAGAACTTTGTGAGTTGCCTGTGTGTATCACATGCAGTCTTTCAATTAGTCAAAATTCTGGTTCACAGATCTTCCCTAGTTAATCCCCTATTTTTGGCTTTTTCTGAGATTATTGAGACAATGCCCTTAACCTTCCTAGATATTCTCTTGTTTGACTGAAGAGATCTATGAGTCATACCCTCAATATGTTCAAAAACCTTTTGTGTTACTGAATACTCTGAGGTTTTGACTTTTATGAGGAACTAGCAAAAGGTTGTACAGCTACACTTTCAACCTTTGCTCTAAGGCATACTAACTGGACATCAAATCTCTTAAATTTAGCGTCTTTTCCTTCTGGATAGAAAATTTCCCAAATCATCAAATCCTATTTTCTTTATGTTTAATAGCTAGTTTCTACTTTATCTTTCTCCTCTCACATTTATTTTAAGCAGCAAGAAGAAACCAGGCCACATCTTCAATACTTTGCTTGGAATTTTCCTTCACTCTGGAACTTATTATATTTCATTATTATTTTTATTTGCACATCTACATCTTCCATCAGACTGTGAGCTCCCTGTAAGCAGACAATGGGTCCTAGAAATCTTTGTATCTCCAGCATATATCATTGCTTAATAAACTTATTAATTAAGCAAATACAAATCATTTATTCATCAACCCCTTTCCCACTTCTGTTCCCCCATTGGTTATAATATTAGGCAAATATTTCAACTGAGGATAGTTTTAAAGATAATCTCTCTAATTTGAGAGGTAATTGTGAATATCCCAAATTTGAAGTTATAATCCAGTCTATATTATTTTTTACTCAATGAATGTAAAAGTATATAAAAATTCAAATTCTTTTCATTGAAAATGCTACTTTAAATGAAATTTTCAGATCAATATAATCATATTAGTGGTGCTCCCCAGAATAAATGATTTCTAAGTAGGTTTGTTCTCTCTTCTCTTAATATCATTTTCAAAAGGATTTCAATATTAAAGGATAGGAAAAATGAACATATAAGAGGCCATTGTCAGTTATCTTTTTATTCACTATAAAATAAAACTTTATAATAATTTCCCGAGGTCCTCTCATCCTTTAAATAATAAATTCTATATTAAATGTAGAATGAGGTCATCTCGTTAAAGGCAATTGTGCCATTTTTAATAATATAACTTTTCATAAACTGGCATTAAATATATTTAGTAATATGTGTAGAACTTTTATATGTAAGACATAATCATTCAGAAACAGACCAAAGTTGATATTTATTTACTTGAGTGCTAAGGCACAAAATCTTATAAACATAAACTTCCAAACTTCTTTATGCTACTGAAATGCTGAGTATCTGGACAGAAGAGCATGTTACTCAATGAAATGAATAGCTTGTGTGATGCATTAGATAGTTTACCACATACCCACCCAAGAGCAAATAATGAAATCAGATTTTTGTTCACATTTAAAATTTTTCTTTCATATGAATTCATGTGGTAAATAAAGCTGTTAGAGATGGAGTTATGGAATACAGAGTTAATTTAAAATAAATTTTCTTTTCCTTAAAATAGAATTGTAACTTGAGAAAATTGTCAAAATGAACTATCATAAAGGCTTTATTTTTAGTAATACAGTATTTTTCAAGCACATTAACATTAATTTCATATACAGTCCATGATTATAACTTTATATTTACTACTAAGAGTATATTTGTTTGAGCATTTTATATATATGCCCACATAAAAGAATTACATTTTTAGGATTTCTCAGATATATAAAATTCAATTAATTTTAAATAAAAATAATTTTCAAATTACTTATGAAAGTATAAGAACATAGCCTCATTCACTTGGTTTGTTCAAAGTAAAATTATTATATATTCTTTATAATCTTTATGTTAAAAAATTTAATGATGTTTGATGACTGTACATACAGCAGCATTAAGTCACAAATGATGGTAATTATTGAAGTGGATGTAATATGATCTGAATCAAGTAGAATGAAATAAAGAAATAAAATGAAACTAACAAAGAAGAAAAATTATGGAGGACAAAGGATTTAACCTTTCCTTAGAAACAGTTAAATGGGGGGAATTGAAAAAGAATATCTGCATTATAAAGGACGTCTTTCCTGCTGCTGAATATGTTTCTCAGTTCAGAGGGGGTGGCATTTCATCCTACATCCTAGCTCTACTGCAATCTGTTCCTGACAGGACCATCCATCTGTTTAGCCTGAACAACCCTGCAGTTGCTTATGTGCTTATTCACAGATGTAAGTAGGAGGTTGACTACAGGTTTTCTGACTTATACTTGAATCCAAGCTAATGTGACACATTTGCAAGCATAGCTGCACATGTTCTGGTTTAATTGGGAAATCTCTCTTTGACTTTCAGAATAGCACAGAAGCAGAGACTCTAAGTCTAAACAGACCTAGATTCAGAGCAGACCCGATGCTGCTTGAAGAAGGCTGGAGGTGTGTTAAGGAGACAAGGGCTGTCAAGAAGCAGGGATATCTCTGGAAGGGGTGAGCAGCTGGCGTCCTTTGTAAGTTCTCTGGGCAGTATTGATGGGAGGTGAAAACCTTGGGAAGAGTCTGTTGGTTTAACATGGACTCTAAATGCTCTGACATTTCCTAAAGGTACAAAGTTATTAGGGCCTCCTTTGTTCCCATAAACTATGATAGACACTTCTAAAATTTCTGTGATATCCTAGCTGCTTTCCTATGATATTTTTGGACCCCTGATTTATTTATACAACCAGAATGGTATTTTAAGTATCTCAGGCATAAATCAGACATTGGACTTCATTCATACTTCTCCTCTAGATCTTAATCAAGACAAGCCTATAAGCTGTGTTGGACATTGCACAACGTTTACAAGTGCAAAATGTACTGGTATGTGTCAAGCATTTAAAAAATCTGCAATTGTGGAGCAGCACTCCAGCATGATTTATAATAATGCATTCTGCCTTCTAAAATGTTTTGACTACTGGTGGTAATTGCTTTATAAGTGAAAACTAGCCTTCTCAGTTCTCAGAATTCTTGTGATCTAAGCGTATCACACCTCCAGATCATTGCTTGTGCTGTTTTCTCTGCACCTTTTATCTTCTTAGGCTGTTTAAATAGTTCAAGTTCCAGCTCAAATGTCATCCACTCCATGAAGCCTTCCTTGATCCTCTCAGTCAGTATTAATCACTTAATGTCTGTATTGCCATAGTAGTTTGTTCTCATCTGTTGATATCATACAGCAAAATCTGAATTGAGTCATTATTGTATACTTTATATTTTCTAGCCAATTCTGACATCTTTATAGTTGTGCGACTCTTTTTCTTAGTAAAGGATCTTAAAGAAAATATGCTCTCAATAAATGCTTATTGGGTTGAATTTTAGATATTCATAAAATACAAGTTCCAGTAGAGCCATTGTAAAATGGTATCCAGATAGTTCACTTTAAAAACTAGTAGAGCTCTTATAATTCTTATAATACTTTATATTTACTTACTCCTTTATAGTTTGAAAATACTTCTATAATAAATATGTGTATGCAAATGTTAAGAGTCCAGTAAGAAAATCCAAGCTGCTAAAGCTAGGATGGGTGACAAGTGAGTGACATGCAATGTGACTTGGGAAGAAAACAAAAAGTAAAAATCTTCTCGGAGATGGGAGAATATTATTTTTCAGGGAATACTTAGAATATAAATTGTTCTCCTTCTGTAAAATATTTGGAAAATCTAATGGGGGGGAGGGAGGGAGAAGAATGAATTCTCTCCACAGTAGGAAAGAGGAGAGACAGTATTTCCATTCCCATCAACCTTAGCAAGCCTTTCTGCTGAGTTTACATCAGAAGAGAATCATATCTCAGAAGTCCCTGCATTTTTACAGAGGTGTGAAGTAACAAAGAGCAACAGAAATAGAGTACTTATTTCCAAATCATCCTCTGGACGGTAAGCTCTGAGGACTCCTAAGATGTACCTCAGCATTTCCCAAGGGAAAGAGACATGAAAGGGTAGGATTCCAGATGTCCCTCTCTCAATCACACACATATACACACACACTTCTATCTTTAATTCAGATTTGGCAGCTCTACCTCTATCTAAACATGTTGATCTTCTTTTTAGAATATATTTGAAGAAATGGTTCCTTGACTGAAAAATACAATTTTGAAAAACATTGATCTAAGGGCAATAAAAATAAAATTAACAAATTCTTAAGAAATTTTTAGTGTTATTACAGCTTTACAGAATGCAAAGAAGAAAATGTTGAAGGTTTACTTGGGAGAATGTTGAGGATAAAAACAATAAAAGAAAAGTGAAGCTAGGAAATATGTAAAACATTGGAAGCCTGACACCTATTTCACAAGGAGCCACAAAATGACAAAGCATATAAACCAGGGGGGATGATCACTTGTTTAGTGGGACTTCTGGAAGATTTCTGGAAGAGCAAAAGGCAGGAGAATTTACCTTCCACCTCTCTTCCTACACACATCCCATAGGGAGCTTACTCACTGTGCCTCCATGTTGCGTTGTCTGGTCTCTTGGTGGCCGTTCAGAAATCCAGTTCCCCTGTCCATAGTGGGGAATTTCTTCTAAGTATAGAAGTGAAGGGGCAACCCAGCAAAAGTGGAGCTTCAACCAAGAGAAATTAAGAAGACAGTTGATGGGGTTTGGGATGGAGCACAAGATCTGTGTCTACTGCAAGAATAATTTTTGAGAAACCTTGAGGAGCAATAGTGAACAGTTTTACTCAAATAAATGTGAATCAGCACAAAACTTATACTGGCATTATATAAATGGATGTTGTGGAAGAAATAAAAGTAAGGAAAAAAGCATAATGAAAGGCACGGAGGTATAAGAATATTACACCAAAAGTTTAGTTTGTCTAAAGTACACAACATATTATTCTTAGTTAGATCCTCATTTTATTGAACTGTATCTAGGAAAAATATGAGCATTGAATCTGTATTATGAATTGCTAAGATTAATATAAGGCTGGGCAAAGACATTCTCTTAACTATATTTGTCTGGTGTTTACCTAAAGATCTTATTGAAGAGAGAATGATTTTTTAAAAATTTCAGGATATTATGGGCGTACAAACACTTTGGTTACATATATGGGCTATACACTGCCCAAGTCAGAGCTAAAATTGTGAACATCCCCCAAACAGTACGCCCCACACCCATAGGTGTGACTTTTCCCATCCCCTCCATGCCCCCCCACCTGCCCGACCCCCCTGATGAATATTATTTCCATGTGTGCACATAAATATTGATCAGTTAGTACCAATTTGATGGTGAGTACCAGTGGTGCTTATTTTTCCAAGAGAGAATGATCTTTGATGTTGAAACAAGATTCAACAATATAGCAAGCACTGGGCCAGGTATGAACAACTCATATTTCTTACCATTATTATTATTATTTTTTTTGAGAAAGCCTTTCTCTTTCGCCCTGGCTAGAGTGCAGTGGTGTCATCATAGCTCACTGCAACCTCAAACTCCTGGGCTCAAGTGATCCTCCTGCCTCAGCCTCCGAGTAGCTGGGACTATAGGCGCTTACCACTGCACCTGGCTAATTTTTCTGTTTTTTGTAGAAATGGGGTCTCACTCTTGCTCAGGCTGGTCTCCAACTCCTGAGCTCAAGTGATCCTTCCACCTCAGCCTCCCAGAGTGCAAAGTATTATTTTTGAGGCTTCATATGATATATGATAGTTTACATAGAAATATGCCTATCTACCCATTCTACTCCCATAGACTCAGTCTCACACATAGTGGCTATTAATGGTTTAAAGACAGGTTAACCTAAATTCAATTCCCAATTCTTGCATTTTGAGAGTGTTACTTAACATTTCTGAAATACAGTGTGTTTTGGTTTGTTTTATTTCATTTTAATGAATAAAATGACTATTGGAATACCTCAAGCATAGGTTATAGAGAATAAATTAATAATCTCTAGCAGTATTCTGTCAGAGTGTTTAATGGATGATAGGTGTTATTGCTTAATGTTACTTAATACTATTATCATCCTTATCTTTATAACTGTTTCTATTTTTATTTATTTACTTTTTATTATTTCAAAATATTAAGGGGTACAAATATTTTTGTTACATGGACACCTTGTATAATGCTTAAGTTGGGACTTTTAGTGTGCCTGTCACCAGAATAGTGTTAATTGTACCTGATATGGAAGTTTTTACCCCTCACCCTCTCCCACCCTCCCCCCTTCTTGGTTTCCAATGTCCTTTACATCTTTTTGTGCCCATGTATGCCCCTCATTTAGCTCCCAATTATTAGAGAGTACATGTAGTGTTTGTTTTTCCATTTCTGAGATACTTCGCTTAGGATAATGGTCTCTGGTTCCATCCAAGTTGCTGCAAAAGACGTTATTTCATTCTTTCTTATGGCTGAGCAGTACTCCGTTGTGCGTACGTATTTCTTTATCCACTCATGAATTGATGAGCACTTAGGTTTATTCCACATTTTTGCAATTGTGAATTCTGCTGCAATAAACATTTGAGCGCAAGTGTCTTATTTATAAAATGACTTCTTTTCCTTTGGGTAGATACCCAGTAGTGGGATTGCTGGATCAAATGGTAAATCTACATTTATTTCTTTGAGGAATCTCCATACTGTTTTCTATAGAGGTTGTATGAATTTGCCCTCCCACCAACAGTGTATAAGCATTCCTATCTTTTTGCGTCCAAGCCAGAATCTATTGTTTGTGGACTTTTTAATAACGGCTATTCTGACAGGGATAAGGTGGTATCTCGTTGTGGTTTTAATTTGCATTTCCCTGATGATTAGCGACATTGAACATTTTTTTTTCATATGTTTGTTGGCCATTTGTCTTTCTTCTTTTGAAAAAACTCTGTTCATGTCTTTTGCCCATTTTAATGGGGTTGGTTGTTTTTTTCTTGCTGATTTGTTTGAATTCTTTGTAGGTTCTGGATATTAGCCCTTTATCAGATGTTTATATTGTGAATATTTTCTCCCATTCTGTAGGTTGTCTATTTGCTCTGTTGATTATTTACTTCGCTGTTCAGAAGCTTTTTAATTGAATGACGTTCCATTAATTTATTTTTGTTGTTGCTATAATTGCCTTTGGGGTTTTAGTCATAAATTCTTTGTTTAGGCAGATATCTGGAAGAGTTCTTACATTTTCTTCTAGAATTTTTATAGTTTCATGCGTTACATTTAAGACTTTTATCCACCTCAAATTAATTTTTTATATGGCAAGATATAGGGGCCCTGTTTCATTCCTCTGCATGTTTCTGTCCAGTTTTTGCAGCAACATTATTGAATAGGGCTTCCTTTCCCCAGTATATGTTGTTGTCTGCTGTGTTTAAGATCATTTGGTTGTAGGTAGATGGTTTTATTTCTGGCTTCTCTTTTGTGTTCCATTGGTCTATGTCTCTAATTTTATACCAGTACCATGCTATTTTGGTTACTATAACCTAATAGTATAATTTGAAGTTAGATAATACAATGTCTCCAGACATTCTCTTTGCTAAAAATTTCTTTCGGTATTTGGGTTCTTTTCTGGTTCCAAATGAAGCATAGAATTATTTTTTTCTAGATCTGTGAAATATGATGTTGATATTTTGATGGGGATTGCATTGGGTCTGTAAATCACTTTGGGCATTATGGACATTTTAATGATATTGATGATACCAATTCATGAGCATGGGATGTTTTTCCATTTTTTTATGTCATATATGATTTCTTACATCAGTATTTTGTAGTTCTCCTTGTAGAGATCTTTCAACTCCTTCGTTTAGTATATTCCTAGGTATTATATTTTCTTTGTAGCTATTGTAAATGGTACTGAGTCCTTGATTTCACTCTCAGCTTGACTGTTATTAGTATATACAAATGCTACTGATGTGTGTACATGAATTTTGTAACCTGAGACTTTTCTGAATTTACTTATCAATACTAGGAGTCTTTTGGTGGAGTCTTTAGGGTTTTCTAGATACAAGATCATATCATCAGCAAACAGGAATAGTTTGACCTCCTCTTTCCCAATTTGAATACCCTTTATTTCTTTCTTGTGCCTGATTGCTCTGGCTAAGACTTCAGGTACAATGTTGAATAGAGGTGTTGACAGTACCCCCCTTGTCTTGTTCTGGTTCTTAGAGGGGATATTTTCAACTTTTCCCCATTCGGTATGATGCTGGCTATGGGTTTGTTATACATGCCTTTTACAATTTTTAGGCAAGTTCTTTCTATGCCTAATTTGTTGAGGGTTTTTATCATGAAAGGGTACTGGATATCATCGAAGGTGTTTTCTGCATCTATTGCAGTGATCATATTTGATCTTTCTTCTGTTTATGTGGTGAATCATGTTTATTGATTTATGCAGGTTAAACCATCCTTGCATCCTGGGATTAAAACCTACTTGATCATGGTGAATTATCTTTTCAATGTGCTGTTGAATTGAGTTTGCTAGTATTTTGTTGAGGATTTTTGCGTCTATGTTCATAAGGGATATTGGTTTGTTGTTTTCTTTATTTTCTTGTGTCCTTTCTTGGCTTTGATATCAAGGTGATACTGGCTTCATAGAATGAGTTAGGGAGGATTCCCTCCTTCTCGATGTTATGGAATAATTTTTATATGATTGTTACCTGTTCTTCTCTGTAGGTCTGGTAGAATTCAGCTGTGAATCCATCTGGTCTGGAGCTTTTCTTGGTCGTTTTTTTTAACTGCTTGAATCTTGCTATTCATTATTGGACTGGTCAAGATTTTTATTTCTTCCTGATTCAGGCTCGGAATGTTGTATGTTTTCAGGAATTTATCCATTTCCTCTATGTTTTTCTAGTTTGTGTGCATACAAGTTTTCATAGTACTCATGGATGCTATTTTGTGTTTCTATGGTATCAGTTGTAATGTCTCCTTTTTCATTTCTGATGGAGCTTATGTGAGTCCTTTCTGTTCTGTTTCTGGTTATTCTGACCAATGGTCTATTGATTTTATCTTTACAAGGCACCAACCTTTTGTTTTGTTGATCTTTTGTATTTTTGGGTTTTTTTTGGTGTCCCTTTCTTTTAGTTCAGCTCTGAGTTTGTTATTTCTCCTCTTCTGCTGGCTTTGGGTTTGGTTTGCTCTTCTTTGTATAGGTGCTTGAGATATGACATTAGATTGTTAATTTATGATCTTTCTGCTTTTTAATGTAGGCATTTAAGGCTATGAACTTTCCCCTTAAAACTGCTTTGCCTATATCCCATATATTTTGAAAGCTTGTATCCTCTCATCATTTAGTTCAAGAAATTTTTTGATTTTGATCTTAATTTCATCATCAACTCAAGGATGATTTAGCAGCAGGTTGTTTAATTTCCATGACTTTGTGTAGATTTAAGTATTTCCTTGGTATTGATTTCTAGTTTTATTCCACTGTGTCTGAGAAGAAACATGGTATGATTTCACTTTTTTTGAATTTTCTGAGATTTGTTTGGTGGTCTAAGATATGAACAGTCTTGGAAAATGTCCCCTGTGCTGAGGAGAAGAATATATATTCAGTAGTTTTTGGCTAGAATGTTCTGTAAATATCTGTTAGGTCCATTTGTTCTAGATTTCTGTGTAAGTCTAGTGTTTCTTTATTGATTTTCTGCTTCAAGGATCGGTCTAGTTCTGTCAGTGGGATGTTGAAGTCCCTGGCAGTTAAGATGCTACTGTTTATTTTATTGCTTAGATGTCGTAGAATTTGCTTTATGAATCTGGTATCTCCTGTGTTAGGAGCATATATATTTAGGATTGTTATGTCTTCTTGTTGAATTGTTCCCTTTACTGTTATATAACAACCATCTTTGTCTTTTTTTTAAACCATTGTTGATTTAAAGTCTATTTTATCTGATATGATAATGGCTACACCTGCTTACTTTTGGTTTCCATTTGCATGGAATATATTTTCCATCCCTTTACCATGAGTCTGTGTGAGTCCTTGTTAGATGTGTTTTTTGGAGACAGCTTATACTTGGGGGGTGTTTTTTTTTTTAAATCCATTCAGCCAGTCTGTGTCTTTTAAGTGGACCATTAAGACTGTTTACATTCAATGTTAGTATTGATATGTGGGATTCTGTTCTGTTCCTCGTGTTGGATAACACCATGTATTGTTTTCCCTGGTGTGCTATTGTTTTATAACAGCTGCGAGCTTTAACTTTCAGGTGTTTTTACACTGGGGGGTATCTATTGTCTTGTTCCATGTATAATGCAGTTCTGAGCATTTCCTGTAGGGCAGGTCCAGTAGTGACAGATTCCCTTAGTGTTCACTTGTCTGCAAAATATTTCTCCATCATTTATCCAACTTAATTTTACAGGATACAAAATTCTTTACTGGCAGTTGTTGTGTTTAGGAAGAATAAAAATGGGGCCCCAATCCCTTTTGGCTTATAAGGACTCTGCTAAGAAGTTTGCTGTTAGCTTGATGGGTTTTGCTTGTAGGTTAGTTGTTGCTTTTATCATGTAGCTTGTAGAATTTTCCCCTTCATTTTGAGTTTGGCCACAATAATGACTGTGTCTTGGAAATGTCCTATATGCTATGAATCTTCCTGGTATTTGATGACTGTCTTGTATCTGGATATCTGAATCTCTGGCAATACCCGGGAAGTTTTCCTTAGTAATTCCCTCAAATAGGTTTTCCATGCTTTTTACTTTTTCTTCCTTTCCCTTAGGGACACCTATAATTCATATATTGGTTCACTTCACATAGTCGCATATCTTTCTGAGTGATTGTTCATTATCCTTCATTCTTTTTCTGCATCTTTGAATGACTGGGTTAGTTTAAGAGCCTTGTCTTCAAGCTCTGAAATTCTTTCTTCTGCTTGGTCTAGCCTGTTGTTGAAACTTTATGCTTTATTTTGAAATTCTCTAAGTTACTCCTTCATTTCCTTAAGTTCAGTTGTATCATTTCTTATGTTGTCTTGCTCTTTATAGACTTTTCCATTTTTTTGTTGATGTCCTGAAAAATTGTTTTTGGCTTCTTTGTTTTGGGTTTCAAATTTCTCTTCAGTCCCATTCATCTTGTTTGCCATCCAAATTCCATATTCCATTTCTGACATTTCAACAATTTCCTTTTGGTTGGGATCCACTGCTGTAGATTTATTGTGATCCCTTGGGGGTGTTGAACTAGCTTGTCTTTTCATGTTGCCAGAATTCTTTTGCTGGTTTCTTCTCATTTGAAACTTCTCTCAGCTCAGGGCTGATAGGTTTTTAATACACCTGTTCTTCTTTGCTGGGAACTCTCCTACTTAGTGAGAAGAAGGAGAGGTCCCTAGATGGCGCTTTTGTGACCTACTCCAGAAAATTGACCAGGCAGGAGAGGGGCAGATGCACTGATCGTCTGTAATGCAACTGTTCTGTGTTGACCTCTTTCCCTGTGATTGTCATAGTCCAAGCCAATGCTGGATAATCTTAGTGTGGAGTTTTGGGTTGTTCCCCAGGCTGCTGTTGGAAGCTTGGGTGGGAGGCTGGGTAAAGCCCTCACCATGGCAGATGGCATTGTGGGAGGTTGCTCTGGCCAGGTGTCTCTATGGCAGTGACAGTGGCAGCTTGGTGAGGCTATCTAGGCAGCAGTTGTGGATGTCGGGGCTGCAGGCATTTGTTCCAACCAGGTCCAGGCTCAAGACTAGTGGGTCCCTGGATAGAGCATTGGACCACAAGCATGGTTTCCACCAGGTGGTGGGTGGGAGCTGCAGGGGCAGGGCCTTGGGTCTGATTGGTTGTGTGGGAGCCTCAGAGCTAGTGCCATAGGGCTGGGCATCAGGGCAGGAGCCACGTGGGTGAGGCCAAGTGCTCTAGAGGCAGTGCAGGAGACACGTTGGAGGGGCTGCTGTGTCAGATGGCAGCATGGGAACCTCAGGGGTAAAGCTGTGGGTCTGGGCAGCAGCACAGGAGCCTGACAGGTAGAGCTGCATGGCTTGGCAAAGGCGTGGGAACTTTGAAGCTGGGGCCACAGGGCAAGATGACAGCATGGAAGCCATGTGGGTGGGGCCACAGGGCCTGGAGGCAGCATTGAAGCCACATGGGTAGGTCTGTGGGGTCGGACAACAGTGCAGAGACCACGTTGGCAGAGCCACAGGGCTGGGTGGCAGCATGGGGGTCATGTGGGTGACCATGGGGCTGGGCTGCTGAGTGGCCAGTGCTTTCCCCTTGCTCAGGTTGTGCAGAGGCAGTCACTGCAAGCCTCTCAGATGGCATGTGTTGCATCTGTTCTACTCAAATCCACTATAGGAGGGAGGGGTGCTTGACTCCCAGTCATGGGGTGTGCAAGAGTGTCTGCTCTCCCTGCTGCCTCTCTGGCCCAGCCAGGACAATGCAGAGGCATCTGCAGAAAAGCTGATCCTATACAGACCAGGCACTCTGGATCTGAGAGCTCAGGATGGTGTCAGTTGCAGAGACCCAGGAATGGAAGGTACCAGGTCCCTGCTCTGCCTGCTTTCCAGTGCAATGTTGCTGCATAGACTTGAAGCAGCTCCTTGATCATGTCCAGAGGTCTGCGGTGGTGGTGGGGTCCCCCTCACAGCTTAGGCCATAGTGTCTGTTGGGGGTAGTGTGAATCCCCAGGCCTCCTGTCCTTCACCACATGTGGATGCCTCCTCCAGATACCTTCTGATCTTTCACGAATCACTCTGTCACCTTCTTCTTCACTCTGAATGTCCCCCGTTGCTTCTCTGATGATTCACAATGCTGTCTCCAAAAAGTCCCATCCATAGGCAGGCATTCACCTCAAACTTTCAATCCTCTCCTTGACAGCGGTGTGTGAGGGCTGCTTCTAGTCTGCCATTTTGCCCCCTCCTATGACTATATTTATACTTATGTTAAATATTTAGTATTCTGTATATAGTTAATTACTGGAAGAAGTTATATACTTCTCAACTAATAACTTACATTGTCCTCATGAAATGATGGAAAACAAAACAAAAAGTAAATTACTGAGTATTGTTAAGGAAAAATTTCTGAACTGGATGGATCCAAGCAAAATTTACAGTCACAATTCTTGTGCTCCTGGTGCAGGCTGCTCAGTTACTAACATTTGACACAGACTGGAGACTGAGCAAAGTCTCTTCATGTCTTGCATAGTTCTTTTTCAAATACATCATTTATTGTGATTGTTACAAGGTTAGGTGAAGAAAGTAGACCAGTTATCGTTACCTCCTTTTAATAAAGAACTGAAACTCAGAGAAACTGTGACTTGAATAATGTCTAATAGCTACATTTTGGCAAACTCTGATTTTAAAACTAGTGTTCAAAGCTCGAGGAATACTATACTTCATCACAAGACTTAAATGCAAGAATATAATAGCTGTAAATGTAATATATAAATGGTATTTTTGGAATTATTAACAAGTTGCTATTCTAGACAGACAAAATAAAACAGTATTTCATTAAAACATTGGTGTTGAAGAACTAGAATAATACAACACTGTTAAGTATTATACAATGGGCCTATTGTTGCCTGCCATTTTGGAGACTAGATGATATAGGGAGGTACTCTGAAGCAAAATTTCACTGTAAATAAACTCTTCAGCAATCCAAGGAAGCATTTTATAAACTACCTCTCCAAATTCAGTAAATTAAATTCTGGTGTAATGCCCTGTCTGGTTCCTTATTCCTAAATCCACCAAATTAAGCCCTAACTGTAGGCACAGACAGCCCTGTCTCAGACTATGGATTCAATACCATTTCTTATATAAAGGAATAAAAAACAAAACAGAACAGCAGATTCAGCAACACAATGATTTAGCACAATTAAATCTTCATTCTTGGTTGAGCTCTGATTATACTCCAGTTAAATTACTATGTTTCTGTTTTTACTAATTCATTTCAATTAATATTTGTAGTGACAAATATGCTATGACAAACTTTCTGCTAAGTTCTAATACCCATATCCAAATCCCAAAATTTTCTTCTTGCTAGGATTCCTTGGGTCCTTTTTCTGAGATCTGTTTACAAAAACTTTCTTCTAGAATTTAGACATAAATTTTAGTAAGATTGCTAAATGTTGTTTTATTGCTGTCTGAATCTACCAGTCTTCTAGCATGCCTGTCCTTGTCATTGATCATTGTGCTTCCTTGATTTTAGTGGTCTGTATACCTGAACTATTAGATTATTTTCCACCATAGTTATCTAATACTGTGCAATATTTTTGAATGCTGTTGTATTTTCTTTTTATATACTTCAATTCACAAATTGTAAGAGCTGCATTATCTGGACAAATGTGGGCTTAATAAAAATATAAAGTTATGAGTATATGTAGTTGGTTTTGTGGTCATACCAGAAGTGGATTATTACATAGATAACCTGGAGGAAGGTCTCAAGAACAGCCTGGGAACATGGGCATGCTCATCAAATGTGTGCCTAACTCAAAGTTAAAAGATATAGTAGTTATGTTAAATAATGACATTAAATTTAAAAGATCTTAATAGGTTGTAATGATGGGTATTACTAAAGCTTTTTTGAGAGAAATCTATAGAATTAAGTAATATATATAACTTAAAAAGAAAAAAATAAAAATGTTCATTATCTCATCACTAGAAATGTTTAAACATGTAGCTATTTGGCAGGAATGTAGTAGAAGGCACTCCTTCATTGGTTTCCAGATGACCTCTCAGGTGCCTTCTACCAGTCTGATCTTCCAAGTCTATAATTCATGGGAGTCTCATCTTAGCCTTATGTCAACCAATATTAGCTCAGTGGGACTAGAACATGTGTTCTCTTATCATCCTGTTTTCCTACTACAATTAATTTTATTTATCTGCATACATAAGGTCAAACACTCTATCTGGAGGACAGTAAACTCACTGCAACCCAAAATGAAAGACACCAGATACTGTTCCTAGCACACCAATGGAATTTCCTTTAAATAGAAGAGAGAACATACATAACCCCATAACAATAAAAAAGGTAATATGTTATGATATTAGGTATTTTTTCAAACCATCATATTCTTACTCAAATGTACGTTCTTAGTCATCTTATTTCTAGAGAGATAAATGCATTGTTAGAGGTTAGACGTCTTGAATGTGGACAATGTTTACTTAAGAGGGTGTGCTATATGAGACGTTGAAAAATAAAATCCAAAAAGCAAAAAATTAAGTAATAGGAGATTATTGAATTTGTGATGTAGAGCATGGTGAGAATATGCAACAAACAAACTATGCTCTAAGGGTCAAATGTCACCTGCTATGATTCTCTTGGCAGTAGACCCACTGGTTAACGATCAGATCTCTTCCATGTGGTATGGAAGACATTCTAACTGAGGGCCAATTCCCCAGGGGCTACATAGCTTTTCCAGGAATGTTTGGTCTTTATAGCCACAGACAGATACTACATTTCCATTGGTAAGTGAATATATGAGAATAGAAATCCCCTGAAAAACTCTGATCAAAGCACTTTTCTTTCAATCCAGTACAGCCATCTTTACTTTCACCACCTTCTGAAGCCTGAGTTCTCCTAAGAATTCCAACCAACTTTTTCCAACGGAAAGTAGGTATATTGGAATCTAAGCAATCTTTGCAGCTAACTTTTTGAAAGAGATGACTTCAGAGATACAAGAAGAAAATTTCTTAGCAACATGCCCTTGAAAACTGAGCAAAAATCATTATTTTTATCAGGCCATCAATATTTTCCACCTCTAACCTCTAAGATGGTGAAAATGCAAGCTTTTAGTTATCCTCATATGCATACTCATCATTTTACTACTAGTACTTCTTCCCTCTGATTATATTTCCCTACACCATGCTCCAAAATTCTTCTATATCTTTAGGATCTAAATAAACTATTTCCCTCATCTTTTGCTTCCACTAAGACCCAGTTCTCCCTCACAGTGCCATTAGCCCTGTGATTTTCTGGGGTGGAAATGGCTCGGTTTCCCACTCTAATATATCACAGGGCCAGGGAAATTACTGATACTACTGGCATTAAATCAGCACCATTTTTCTTCTTCATTTAAAGAACACCTCTTTATTCAGATGCATGAAATATAGCTTTAGTGAATTCTAAAACTTCCTTTACTGCCATGTCTAATCTCCTGATTATTATTTTTTTCCATGTATTGGAGAGGGAAGTGACTCCCATTTACAGTCTTCTCTATGTCAGTTCCTACTGTCATCAGGCAAATAGTCTAACATTTATGTGGGAAACATGTTCAAAAACATAGTTCTAAAGACCTATTCAAATGTACATCAAAAAAATAATTCATCACGATCAGGTGGGCTTCATCCCCGAGATGCAAAGATGGTTCAACATATACAAATCTATAAATATAATTCACCATATAAATAAAAGCAAGAACAAAGAATATATAATCCTCTCAATAGATGAAGAAAAGGCTTTTGACAAAATTCAGCACCCTTTTATGATAAGAAATCTTAACAATATAGGTATAGATGGCTCATACCTCAAAATTATTAAAGTCATATACGATAATCAAGCCATAGCCAATATCATATTGAATGGGGAAAATTGAAAGCATTCCCCCTTAAAACTGGAACCAGACAAGGTTGCCCACTATCTCCACTTCTATTCAACATAGTGCTGGAAGTCATTGCCAGAGCAATCAGAGAAGAGAGGGGTGTCCAAATGGGGGCAGAAGAGATCAAACTTTCACTCTTCACAGACGATATGATGTTATATCTAGAAAAACTCCAAAGATTCAATGAAGAGACCACTAGAATTGATAAATGAATTCAGCAAAGTCTCAAAATACAGAATCAATGCACACAAATCAGTAGCCTTCATATATGCCAATAACAGTCGAGCCAAGAAACAAATCAGAGATGCAATACCTTTCACAATAGTACCAAAGAAAATTAAATATTTAGGAACATATCTGACTAAGGAGGTGAAAGACCTATATAGAGAGAATACAAAACACTGAGAAAGAAATTGTAGAGGCTGTCAACAGATGGAAAACCCTACCATGCTCTTGGATAGGTAGAATCAACATTGCTAAAATGTCTATACTACCTAAAGTGATTTACAGAATCAGTGCAGTCCCTATCAAAACACCAACATCACTTTTTGCAGCTCTAAAAAAAATAATTCTATGCTTCGTGTAGAACCAGAGAAGACCCCGTCTAGCCAAAGCAATCTTAAGCAAAAAGAACAAATTGGGAGGCATCAGTCTACCAGACTTCAAACTATACTACAAGGCTATAGTAACCAAAACAGCATGGTACTGGCACAAGAACAGAGACGTGGACCAATAGAACAGGACTGAGAACCCAGATATAAAACCATCCTCATACTGTCATCTGATCTTTGACAAATCTCACAAAAACATACACTGGGGAAAAAAATCCCTATTCAATAAATGGTGCTGGGAAAATTGAATAGCCACATGTAGAAGACTGAAACTAGATCCACACCTCTCACCTCTCACAAAAATCAACTCATGATGGATAACAGACTTAAACCTAAGAAGTGAAACCATAAGAATTCTGGAAGAAAATGTTGGAAAAACTCTTATAGACATTGGCTTAGGCAGAGAATTTATGAAGATGACCCCCAAAGCAATCACAGCAGCAACAAAAATAAATAAATGTGAACTGATCAAATTGAAAAGCTTCTGCACAGCCAAGGAAAGTATCACTAGAGTGAACAGACAACCTACAGAGTGGGAGAAAATATTTGCATGCTACACATCTGATAAAGGGCTGATAGCCAGAATCTATACAAAACTTAGGAAAATCAACAAGAAAAAATCAAACAACCCCATTAAAAAGTGGGCAAAGGACATGAGCAGAAACTTTTCAAAAGAATACAGAATAATGGCCAGCAAACATATACAAAATTGCTCAACTTGTCTAATCATCGGGGAAATGCAAATCAAAACCACAATTATATATCACTTAACTCCAGTGAGATTGGCTTATATCAACAAGTCCCAAAACAACTAATGTTGGCAGGGATGTGGACAGATAGGAGCACTCATACACTGCTGTTGGGACTGCAAATTAGTAAAACCCATATGGAAAGTAATATGGAGATACATCAAAGAACTAAAAGTAGAACTACCATTTGATCCAGCAATCCCACTACTGGGTATTTACCCAAAGGAAAAAAAGACATTCTATAATAAAGACATCTGCACTCAAATGTTTATAACAGCACAATTCACAATTGCAAAGATGTGGAAACAACCCAGGTGCCCATCAATACACAAGTGGATTAATAAAATGTGGTATATGTATACCATTTATTACTCAGCACTAAAAAACAACGGCAAATTAACACATGTGGTACTATCCTGGATGGAGCTAGAGCCCATTCTTCTAAGCGAAGTATCGCAAGAATGGAAAAACAAGCACCACAGGTACTCACCATCAAATTAGTACTAACTGATCAATACTTACGTCACACATGGAAATAATATTCATCAGGGGGCGGGCAGGTGGGAGGGAGTGAAGGGGATCGGAGAACTCTCACCAAATGGGTGCAGGGTGCACAATTTGGGGGATGTCCACGATTGTAGCTCTGACTTGGGCGGTGCATAGGCAATATATGTAACCAAAGTGTTGTACCCCCATAATATTCTAAAATAAAAAACAAAGAAACAATAAATAAATAAATAAATAAACAAACAAACCTATTCGATCCTAAGGCTATATCAAAGGCTCCATTTCAACAGCTTACTTCATGGACATACATTGGAACTTGGACACACTGGGACTCTTCCAATTTTTCTCTCATAATCTCCAAAGTTGAGAACAGATATATTTCTCCAGCTGACTTTTCAAATCGTATTGCAGCTGAATGCTGCTCCAGGAAACCATAATAGCTTATAAACTGGTGACAGCAACAATTCATGGTCTCTAACTTAGCTTATCCATCACTACCCCTGGGCAATCAAACATTTTTTGAGATTTTAGCCAGCTTTCTCTTTCACTCTCCAAAATATTTATTCCAGACCTTCTCAAGGTCTAAGTCTCTTTGTTTATCTGCCTAATTCTCTCTCTTAGCATGACCTGGCCTACGAGTTTATGAAAAATATTGATATCTTCAGGAGTAAAGATTACTCAGTTTTCTAAAGCTAGAAACCTTAGAAAAGGGATTCCACCAGAATTCAAGGAAAATTTGCCTGAGGAAATGCTGGCCTGTACAGAATGCTTCAGAAGAATACGGTGGATAGGAAAAGGACAAAAAGTTAAGCATGACTTGAATGTAATTCACATGGTGCAATCTGATAGGAGAGCAGGGCAGGAGGGTAGGTTGGAAACAAATAGAGCAAATTTAGCTTGAAGTTTTCACTATAAACACCTTTTACAAAAATAAATGTTATCTTTTTGACCTTCCAGCCATCCATATGAGTAAAGTAAATTTATATAAATACAGAGAATACTGGATGAACATCATGAATATTTCAGTAACAGGGAACATTGGGAGATGTCAGAGCAAAAATCATCAGTCTAAAGATGTGGAATAAAGGGAGGTAATTCATCAGTTATATTATTTGAGGCCATTTTAGAGTAGTTATTCATTTAAAAGGTCAGTTTGTGATTTGCTTTGCAAATGGAACAAATTAAGAAAATGATATGCTGAGAGGAGATTACACACTGAATGTTGGCGTAGGGTTTCTGCCAGCAGGGCCCTGATGAGAATTTGAATAGAATGGGATTAGGAAGTGATTTTTCAACTGTTAAATGGTATCAGAGCAGGCAAACATGTAAGGTTGTGTGGTGTGCAACAAAGCTTCATGAATAGCTTTTTTTATGCTTAATTATTTCTCCTTTTGTTAATGCTCTGTTACCAAGGCCTGCACTGCTATTTAGTAATTCCTTTTAATAAGGCTTCTCAAATCATCTTTTAAATTATATTCCATTTGAAATCAAAATAATTGACTACATAAAAGAATTAGGAAAGACTGTATTAAAACCACATGTTTAAGTACAACTGTTTTGTTCCTTTTCTGCTTTCAAAGTATATTACTTCCTGTTAAGAAATAAAACAAAACTAACAGAAAAACAATAAATTAACCAGGTTATTTTAATATGCAATATCTAACAAAATTATTTTGCAATAGTAAGACCCCAAAAATAATTTAATCAATTGATGAAGAACAGAATGCTGTGCAATATGATATGTGACAGGAAAGAAGAGTAATCAAGCCATGCTGCTGTTATAGACTCTCTTAGAAGTTGATAAAGATAGGTTTATTTACTTGAATACATTTTTAACTAAAATTATGTTAGCCAGATTTGCAATAACATGTCTTGTCTCACTTTCTCTACCAATCATAAAACATGTACAATGTTTAGTGCTTTTATTTTTCGGATGGCTTAGTAGACACCTGCTATTTTGACTATCTGGCATTCATTCGTCTTTCTCTTTAGGTATCCAATTTTTCTTGAGGATCCAAATGTCATTAACTGATAGTCCATGGAGTCTATTTGGCATTGGTTCCCAGCGATGATCACAGATCTAGAGCTGGCTAATCAGAGCATGTAATTCTTTTAGCCATAGTGATTGGATTGGAGTAGGTGGGAGAAACCATCATGTGATTCAGAACCAGTGAGATTCAATTTATGGACTGACCTTGTACAAACAACAAGATCCATTTATGCCTGAAGTAAAAAAATGTAAGCCAAATACTTACTTCTTTGCTTAAGCCATTTTGAGCTCAGCTGCTGTCCCTTCTAAAAGGTAGCAACTGAACCAATACAGATGGCTTCCTGGAGACATCTTGATGTACAACAGCATTTTAAACCCTTATACTCTTTAAGAGGCATGGGCTCATCCCCACTTTCCACTTTCCCCCATGACACTCTTTCTTGGTTCTGACTATATAAAAGGATATTTGGGATAATGGCCACTCCATTTTTACATTTTTTCTTTATGAATTTGAATAATATTTATAAGTAAAAAGATAATGTCTCAACCAAAGTGTTGCTGAATCTAAAACTGATCATTTGGGGCAATTAATCTGTATTTATTCTAATGTTAGTTTCTACTTCCTCCTCACACACCAAGTCTGTTTGCTTTATTTACTTGCCAATGTGGGTCAAAATATAATCAAAGCTTTCAAGAGCAATTACACCAGATAAATGTCAAATTGTAGTGTAAAGTTTATCAAATCATTCTTAAGGTTACATTAAATGAAGCATAGAAAGGCTTATCTTTGCTCATGATTGAACTGTAAAGAAATAGTGAATAGACGATATGCAATACAGAGCTAACCACGAATTAAACCATAGGTAATTTTCTTATTACAGGTGAAGTAATTAAACAAAGAAACAAAGGAATAATAATAATAAATAAACAAATAATAAAAATAAACAAATAATAATAATAAATAAACAAAACTGTACAACTGTAAAATATTTGAGAGTAGAGTCCGATATCATTGACCTAAGTAAAGTCATTAATTTTACCCTAATGAGATTTCTGAAATGGATGTCAAATATTTGCTTATTGTTTTGAGTAACGACAAGGAGAAACAGGAAAATATAAGGCCCTCAATGCAACTGTTTTTAAACTACTTGAGCAAGTTCTTAATCTACTCTTAAACCTCTTTGATAACCTAGAAAAAATGGAAATTGATTCCTCCTTGGAATAAAGCTTGGTCTTCAGACAAGGCTTTATATCTACGAGATACAGAGTGGTAACTACTTTTAAAAGACTATTCAGCCTGCTCTTCATCTTTCTTCAAACAGAGAAAAAAAAAACCATATGCTGTATTTCCATTAAAACATACTTGATAGACAGTAAACTTCCTGCTAAGTACTTAAATTAACAATTGAACTTTTGAAATCAGACCTACAGTCCTCCTCCTATAATGATCTACATATCCTTTTCCTTCAACTTTGTTACCACCATCATCATGTCGTCATTAGTGCTAGAATTTAATTTTACAGTAGTCATTAATGTTAATATAAGTCATATTAAATATGACATCCTCCTTATGCAATTCAATTAAATGATACCATAAACTTATTAGCATAGTGTTTAGTACTATGTAGATTTAAAATAAATATTAGCTGTTCTTATAGCTATTTTTTTGACTTTTTTGGCCTTTTTTGAATAGTATAGTAAAATAAGATATAGTATATATGATTTAGTAAAAATTGGAATAGGGAATGAATAAGAGCCTAGGGTTCTGACTCCCTTGTATCTGAATCCTGGCTGTAATTTTGGGCAAATTACTAGATGTCTCTTAATCTTACTGTCCTCAACTTAAAGTGGGAACAATAATATTAGTAGTACTTACCTGGTTTAATGACATGACCCAACCAAAGTATTTAGCTAAGTGCTTAGCATTAATAATAATTAAAATAACAATAATATACTTTATGCTATTTTATTTTAATAAATGTAAAATATTTTGACAGATTGACTTTGGACTTAGCTCTCCTTAAACATAAGATCTAAAATCTTCAGTCTTTAAATTTTTTCTTCTTCATTTCATTTTCTTCAGGTTTAATCTAAGCAAGAGGGGAAAGTCTATTCTCTATATAAAAATAGAAAAGTAAGGTAGACTATATTATCTTTTCTTCGTATATGAAAAATTCTTTGTGAGGGGTGGTGAACAAATACTCTCCATAATCTCAGAAACCAGTATAAATGTATATTGGATTAAAATGTTAGGTGAAAAATTTACTGGGGAGTGAAAGAAAATCTTTAAGATAAGAGATGTATTATGAATTAAAATGGACCCCACAATACTCTATTTGAGGATAGGGTGACAGGAAAGCACCTAAAGCCACACATTCTATTTGACTGTGTACTTACTGGGATGTTTTTCCCTTAGTATACTCTAATACATATAAGCTATTAATAATTAAATGTGTCACTGACATTGTTTTCGTATTTTGCTACAAAATATTTGCATGTGATATTATGGTACCCTAACAATTGCACATAAATAGTAGTTTTAGAACATGAAACATATAACTATTTGCCTACGTAATCCACATTAGATTGCAATGTCTTTGAGGACAGGGAGTGATGCTATGTCTTACTTCCTTTATTTGCCCACAAACATTTTTATTATTTTTAATACCAGCTTTCATAAGATATAATTTACATGCCATAAAATCTAACCATTTATATTGTACAATTGAATGTTTTTTAGTACTGTATATTCATAATGGGAAAGGCAGTCATGGGCAGCCTGCAGCCTCTTGCATAGTTGCATAAGAATGTACCTCAGGCTTAAAATATTTCCTTAACAGAGCTAAAAATCTCTTGTAACCCAAGGTGGGCATATCACCTTGTTTGGCAATATCTTTCCCTGTTCCAGGTTTGACGTGTACTTTTTTGTTCTGCTTAAGTGTGAGTGTCATATGACACTGGGCCAACCCCACTGCTATATCTGTTTCTGGTGCAAAGGAAATTGGGTCCTTCAGCTCTAGCACAAGAGGGGTATGTGCAAGTAATTTCCCTGTAATTGCTATCAAGGACACCCACTGGCGGCTGGAGACCCATGCTAATTGCTGAAGCTGATTTTGCTTTTCTGCATGTGGGTAAAGTGCTGTTCCTTCCAGTGCCTGTGTGAGCTGTGTCTTGCTTGGTAACCACACACCTGCAAACCATGTAGTGGATTGACATCTTGGGACTGCTGTTCCTGGTGATAGGCATTGTTGTGATTTTCACTATCCTCCATGCAGTGGGATTCCTTCTCTGGAGGTAGTAACAGGTGTCATTTGCTTGACAACTCACAATGTACAACTATTCCTACTGTCTAACTCCAGAATATTCTCATTGCCCCCCAAAGAAACCTCACATCCCCTAACAGTCACTCCCTATTCCCTCCTCTTCACCTCCTGGCAACCACTAATCTACTTTCTGTATCCACAGATTTGCCTATTCTTCTCATGTCATATAATTGAAATCATATTAATTACAATATTTTTTTTACAACTTGCTTCTTTCACTTACCATGTTTTCAAGTTTCATGCATATTGCAGCATATATTAATACTTTATTCCTTTTTATAGCCAAATAATGTTCCATTACATGGATATACCATATTTGGTTTATCCATTCATCAGTTGATGAACATTTGGGTTGTTTCTACTTTTTGTCAATGATGAATAATGCTGCTATGAACATTCATGTACAAGTTTTTGTGTGGAAATATGTTTTCATTTCTTGTGGGTATATATATAGGAGTGCAATTGTTGGGACATATAATATTCAATGTTTAACATTTTGAGAAACTGCCAGACTGGTTTCCAAAGCAGCTGCATCAATATGTGAGAGTTCTATAATCAATCAATATGTAAGATCCCAGTTTCTCTATATCCTTATCAACACTATTGTTTATATTTTTGATTACAGCCATCCTGGTTTGTGTGAAGTAGGATCTTATTATGGTTTTGATTTCCATTTCCCTGATGGCTAATATTGTTGTACTACTTCTCATATGCTGATTGGTGTATCTTTCCATTTGTATATCTTTCTTGGAGAAATGACTATTCACATCCTTTGACCATTCTTAAATTGATTTATTTTTCTTTTAATGTTCAGTTGTAGGAGTTCTTTATTGTGGATACATGTCCCTTATGAAATATTTGATTTGCAAATATTTTCTCCATATTTGTGGGTGCCCCTAAGCATTTGGCCATATGCACATAGCATAACTCTGATATTATTTATTGAATTGATATTCAATGAATTCCCTATTCAGTAAGGAATTCACAATGTCAGGTAAGATCCATGGCTCCTGTGATGGTTAATTTTATGTGTCAACTTGACTGGGTCGTGGAGTGCCCAGACATTTGGTCAAAAATTATTCTTGTTGTCTTCGTGAGAATGTTTCTAGATAAGACTAATATTTGAATCAATATAGACTAAGTAAAGCAGATTGCCCTTCCTAATGTGGGTGGGACTAATCCAATTACTTAAAGCAAAAAGGCTGAGTAAGAAAAAACTTCACCTGTGCCACTGCTTGAGCTGATGGATTAGTCTTCTGCCCTCAGACTAGAACTTACACCACCAGCTCTCCTGGGTCTCCATCTTGCTATCTGCAGATCTTAGAACTTCTCAGCCTCTATAATCATGATGTGAGTTGATTCCTTATAATCTATCTATCTATCTACCTACCCACCCATCTACCTACCTATCTCTAATTGGTTCTGTTTCTCTGGAGAACTGTGCCTAATACAGATTTTGGTACTGAAAGTGGGGTCTAGAGGAATGAAATTTTAAGAATGAGATTTATAAATTGGTTTTGGATTTTCTGAAATCAGCTCTCTCATCTGATTAGATTTAAAGATGCTAATGACTATTTCCAGTAGTAAAAAGAGCACTGATAGTCCATGGCATAATCTGGCAATAGAGATACACAAAATATCACCATTGAATACTCCTAATCAACCTCTTATGAGTAGTTGGGTAACTGTGAATATGATATTTTTGAATACTTTTGGTAAATTCTCAAATATAGAAAGATTGGCTGGTTACTCCTAATATCACTGGATAAAATGGAGAAAGGAAAGGACAAATACAGGGATTCAAATCCCAGATCAAGTGCTGCATAAATGAGCTGAAAGTTTCTATATGTTTCCTGAAGGAGACTTATCTCCTATATCTGCAGGGCTGAGACTGTTGAAAATCAAATCAAAAATCTCATCCTGCTACTGGCTGAAATACAATGCAAGTGGAACTCCCAGTCTCATACTATGTTTATTGTTAAAGCAAGGGCATTGATTGGGAAGGAATGGGATCCTGAAAGTTGGAATAGGGAGGTGTGGGGAGACCCTGAAGAAGCTGGGGACATTGAGCTACTAAATCCTGATAAATAATCTTTGCTGGTTGGAGAAGTCTCCCCACACCCAGTGGAGTACCCTCTCCACCCTTGTCTCAGGAGATTAACCCTACATTGCTTGAGGAAACTGTAATGACCTCTTCTGATACAATACAAGACAATACTGAGTCTCTTTAGGATTCATCACTACCATACCTCCTTGCTTCTAGATGTATAACTAGACTCAAATTCCAGCCAGTTCCCCCCATAGGTGAGGTACACACTGTGAACCATGAGGAGGTATGCTATACTCCAAAATAATTACTTGAATTTTCTAATTTATACAGAAAGAAATCCAGAGAACATGTATGGGAGTGGATACTAAGAGTGTGTGATAATGGTGGAATGAGCATAAAGTTGGATCAGGCTGATTGATCAATATAGGCTCACTGAGAACAGATTCTGCATTTAATATTACAGGTGGACCAAATATAAAGGGCTCCAATAGATTGGTTGGTTGGCTGAAACATGGACCAATTGGTGGCTGGTGATGAATGTGTTGGAAATGCTGGACCTGCCTTGGTTTAACATAGAGGAAGGGATTTAAAGGATTAGGGAAATTGGAATGTTAGAATGGATTTGTTATTTAAAACCTACTCACTCACACTGGCATGGTCTAGAAGACATCTTTTATCTCAACTGTGAGAAATTAATTTGTAAGTGGAGGCCTGGCATCTTTGAAGAGCTCTGAGATTGCTCTTCTCTGTAGGCCAGACCTCACAGTGAGAACTTCAGTCACTAAATTACAAAACCTAAACACAGTAAAAGTAATTGGATTTTCGAGTGGCAAGGCTAGGTGGCAGCACTCAGCCACCAAAGGCAAGCTGGGCATAGTTACTGTAATAGATAACAAAGTCAAGATAACAATCAGAATAATCTGAGTTATTTAGACCTATGGTGTTTGCTAGTTGATCATGGTGTTTCTAGAAGTGAAACAGATAGGAAGCCTACTAAAATCTTACTTGATCTGTATAAGTAGAAAAATTCTAGGTCAAGTGAAAAAAAGGCTAACCTGAATCATAAACACAGAGAGTCATGGCCTTTCAATGAGCTTTTTATGGACCCAGAATCCTTTGAATTAAGTAGAGGCTGGGTCCTCCCAATAAAAAACCCTAGTATAGTGCCAAAAATTTATACTCTTAATCTTTCTCCCAGCCTTCCCCAAAGGTACCCATGGTCTTTACCAGGGTAACTGTACACTGGGGGAAAGGAAATCATCACAACTTTCAGGGATTACTAGACACTGGCTCTAAATAAACACTGATTCCAGAATACCCAAAACATCACTATGGCCCTCCCGTTAGAGTAGAGCTTCATGGGGGTCAAATGGTAATCAACAGAGTTTTAGCTCAGGTCCATCTCACAGTGGGTCCAGTGGATCCCTGAATACATCCTGTGGCTATTTCTCCAATTCCAAATTCATAACTGAAATAAACACAGTAGCTGACAGAATCCCCACATTGGTTCCCCAGCCTGTGGACTGAAGGCTTTTATGGTGGAGAAGGCCAAGTGGAAGCCATTAGAACTGCTTCTACCAAGGAAAATAGTAAATCAAAAGCAAAATTTCATCCCTGGATGGATGCAGAGATTGTGCTATGTTCAAGGACTTGAAATGTTCAGGGGTGGTGATTCCTGCTACATTCCCTTTCAACTCTTGCATTTGGAGTATGCAGAAGACAAATGGATCTTGAAGAATGACATTGAGTTACCATAAGCTTAACCAGGTGGTGACTCCAATTGCAGCTGCTGTACCAAGTCTGGTTTCATTGCTTGAACAAATTAACATATTCCCTGGTACCTGGTATGCAACTATTGTTCTGGAAAATGCCTTTCCCCCTATCTCTGTCAGTAAGGAGAACCAGAAGCAGTTTTCTTTCAGCTGGCAAGGCCAGCAATACACCTTCAAAGTCCTACCATAGTTGCAAAAAACTCTCCAGCCCTATGTCGCAATTTAGTTCACAGGGGTCTTAATCACCTTTCCCTTCCTCAAGATATCACACTGGTCCATTATATTGATGACATTATGTTGGTTGGGTCTACTGAGCAAGAAGTTGCAACTACTCTACATTATTTGTAAGACATTTGTGTGTTAGAGGTTGGGACAATTTTTTGTCCAGTAAAAATTCAGGGGCCTTCTACCTTAGTGAGATTTCTAGTCATCCATTGGTGCAGGCGATGTTGTGATATCTTTCTAATGTGAAGGATAAGTTGTTGCATCTGGCCCCTACTACATCCATAAAGGAGGAACAACACTTAGTGGGCTTCTTTGGATTTTGGAGGCAGCATATTCCTTACTTGGGTGTGTTACTCGAGCTCATTTACCAAGTGACTTGAAAAGCTGCTGGTTTTTAGTGAGGCTGGAGCAGGAGAAGGCTCTGAAACAGATCCTAGCTGCTGTGCAAACTGTATTATTACTTGAGCCATATTATCCAGCCTATCCAATGGTGCTTGAAGTGTCAGTGGCAGAAAGGGATGCTATTTGGGACCTTTGGTGGGCCTCTATAGGTGATTTGCAGTGCAGGCCCCTAGAATTTTTGAGCAACACCTTGCCATCCTCAGAAGATAACTACTCTCCTTTGAGAAACAGCTCTTGGCCTGCTACTGGGCTTTAGTAGAGACTGGAAGCTTAACCCTGGGCACCAAGTTAGTATGAGACCTGAGCTACCTATCATGAATTACATGCTATCTGACCCACCAAACTATAAAGTTTGGTAAGCATAGCAGTACTTTGTTGTCATATGGAAGTGATTTATGGGAGAACAGTTCTGAGCAGGCCCTGAAGGGACAAGTAGATTATATGAAAAAGGGGCCCAAATGCCTATACTCCCCATTCCTGTTACACTACCTTCTCTCCCCCAGCCTGTACCTATGACTTCAGAGGGAGTTCCCTCATGATAAATAGTTTATATAGGAAAAGAAGACTTGGACTTGGTTTATAGATGGTTCTGAAAAACATGCAGCCACCACCTAAAAGTGGGGCAGAGGCAGCTCTACAGCCTATTTCTGGGCTATCCATGAAAGATGGTAGTGAAAGGAAATCCTACCAGCGGGCAGAACTTCAAACAGTACATCTGGCTGTCCATTTTTCTTGGGAAGAGAAATGGCCAGATACTTGATTATATACCAGCTCATGGGCTGTGGCTAATGGTTTGTCTGGATGATCAGGGACTTGGAAGAAACATGATAGGAAAATTGGTGACAAGGAAGTCTGGGGAAGAGGTATATTGATATATTTCTTTGAATAGGTAAAAAAATAAATTTGTTTCCCATGTGAATGCTTACCAGTGGGTGATCTCATCAGAGGAGAATTTTAATAATCAAATGGATAGAATGACCAAGTCAATGGATACTACTCAGTCTCTTTCCCCAGACATACCTGTCATCACCCAAAGGGCTCATGAATAAAGTGACCATGGTGGCATGGATGGAGGTTATGCCTGGGCTCAGCAGCACAAACTCCCACTCACCAAGGCTGACCTGGCTATAGCTACTACTAAATGCCCAATCTGCCAACCGCAGAGACCAAGACTGTCCTGTCTAGGGTGATCAGCCTGCTGCCTAGTAGCAGATTGATTAAATTGGACTGCTTCCATCATGGAATGGGCAGCATTTTGTTCTTACTGGAATAGACACTTACTCTGTGTATAGATTTTTTTTCCATGCATGCAATGCTCATGCCAAAACTGTTATTGATGGACTTACAGACTGTCCTATCCACAATAATGATATTGCACACAGCATTACTTCTTACCAAGGAACTCACTTCACAGCCAAAGAAGTGCAGCAATGGGACCATGCTCAAGGAAGTCACTAGTCATATCATATTCCACACCATCCTGAAGCAGCAGCCATGATGGAATGGTGGAATGGCCTTTTGAAGACTCAGTTACAGTGCCAGCTAAGTGACAATACCTTCCAGGCTGGGGCAGGGGTCTCCAGAAGGCTGCATATGCTCTGAAGCAGCATCTAGTATTATGGTGCTGTTTCTCCCATAGCCAGATGCACAGGTCCACAAATCAAAGGGTGGAAATGAGGGTGAAACCACTTACTATGACCTCTAATGACCCATTAGCAAAATTTTTGCTTTATATTACCTTAAACTTATGCTCTGCTGGCCTAGAGGTCTTAGTTCTAAAGGGAAGAATGCTTCCAATGGAAGACACAACAATGATTCCATTGAACTGGACATTCAGAATGCCACCCATAACATTGGACTCCTCATGAACTCTGAATCAACAGACAAAGAATGAAGTTACTAAGCCGGATGGTGTGATTGATCCTGACTACTGAGGAGAAATTGGCCTGCTGCTCTACAATGGAGGAAAGGGACAGTGTGTCTGACATACAGATCTATTAGGGTGTCTCTTAGAATTAATACGACATTCTGTGATTAAGGTCAATGGAAAACTACAACAACCCAATCCAGGAAGAACTATGAATGGCCCAGATCCTTTAGGAATGAAGGTTTGGATCACCTTGACAGGTAAAGAAACACAAAACAGCTGAGGAGCTTGCTGAATGCAAAGGGAATACAGAATCATAGTGGAAGAAGGTAGTTTTAAATACCTGCTATGAACACATGACCAGTTACAGAAACAAGAACTATAATTTTCTTGAGCACTTCCTCTTTATTTTGTTATGGATATATCTATGTGTATATTAAATAGGTAGCATATATTTTATATATATATGTACAGACGCTTTTGTTTTCTTCTCTCTTCTATTCCCTTATCATGTACCATAAAATGTATTGATTTTATATTATAGCAATTATGTATTGTTAGTTTTACATCATAGTATTTAAGTTATGGGATATTGTCAAGGAGATGAGTAAACCTCACTCAAGGATTTTGCCTTTTCTTTTGACAAAGGGGTTAATGTGTTTTCAGTCTCATGCAGGATAGTTGTATCACATTAGGTGGAATTATGACCTCATTAATGTCTTTATTTGGAGATTAAGTATGTTTTAAGGTGATGTATATGAGTGAAAATTGACAAGAGCTGATGTGTGAGGGTTAATTCTATGTGTCAACTTGATTGGGCCACCAGGTGCACAGACATTTTGCCAAACATTATTCTGGATGTGTTGGTGAGGGTGTTTCTGGATACAATTAGCATTTAAATCAGTAGACTGAGTGAAGCACATTGCCCTTCCTGATGTGAATGGGCCTCATCCAATTACTTGAAAATCTGAGTAGTACAAAAAGACAGAGTAAAAAAAATTCACCTGCGTGACTGCTTGAGCTGAAACATCAGTCTTTTCCTGCCCTCAGACTAGAATTTAAACCATGGGCTCTACTGGGTCTCAGGCCTTCAGACTCAGACTAGAACTTACACCATCAGCTCCCCTGTTTTTCAAACCTTCGTGTTTGGAATGGATCTACATTATCAGCTGTCCTGGGTTTCCAGATTGCTGAATGCACATCCTGGGACTTCTTAGCCTCCAGAATTATATGTGCCCATTCTTTGTAATGAATCTATCTATTTATCTATCTAGCATAGAGATAAAGATAGATATAGATTATATGTATATTACTGGTTCTATTTCTCTGGAGAACCTTAATATAGCACCTATGGTGGAACTTTAATTTACCTTCTAAGAGCTATTATATGTTGTCTTATCTAAAATTCATAAAATTATAAATTTTTGTGGACATTTATCCTCCATTTAAAAAGAAACTTTTCTAGCTTCCTTTGTAACACTAGTTGGCTAAGTTACTGTCATTTATATGTGAATGAAAATATTAATACTATGTAGGGCTTTTGAAGGACCCCGGAGATAGCTGGAGCTTTAGCAGGCATCTTATGCCATAAGAATCAAAGTCACACCCTAGGACTTGCAGAGAGATAAACTAGAGGATAACATTGTCCCTGATGTCTTCATGGAGATACCAAACAAATCTAGGCAGCCCACATACATACTTCTTTCACTTCAGAAGAAATTCTAATAATATTTAAGCCACTGTTTGGGGGAGTCTATATTACTTTTATAACTGAGTCAGCATCTGAGAAAATGCATTCAATACTCTTCTCTCTTATTTCTAGTGAAATAAGCTTCTGACTAGCTAAAAGGTTAAGTAGCAAAAGGGCAGATTTCACTGATTTTACTCAATGTGCAAGACTTTTCATAGACTTCTTCATTTAGTCCTTGATAGGTAGCAGCACACTGTATTTCGTTTTGTATTGATTCTTCTGTGTCTGAAGTGAAGCTTCGTCTATTAAGGAATAAAGGGAGGTTGCTGAGGGGCTAGAATGAGACAGAGAATGAGAAAGCTTTCATCAGGTGAATTAAGATAAAATGAAGCCCAATTTTCTTATCGTAAAAGGTCTACCAAAATAAAAATAGTCTCTGGCAGTAAGTTTTAGTTTAACAAGGTGCAAAAATCAATATCACATCTGGGCTTGACAATTGGGCAACATGGAGGATTTGAGCATTTTCCTCATGTTCATGTAATCAAGATTTTTTTCTGCTACTGCACTTATTTTATAAAAATGACATCTACATTTGTAACCTTAGTATATGTTGTACTTTGATTAACCTAAGAACACACAATTAAGAATTTATTTTCTACGAAGGCACTAAGAACATACATTAGGGAAAGTGCAGCCTCTTTAATAAATGGTGCTCAGAAAACTGGATATCCATATGCAGAAGAATGAAACTGGATTCCCATCTTTCACACATACTAAAATCCACACAAAATGGATTAAAGACTTAAATGTAAGACCTGAAACTATGAAACTACTAGAAGAACATTGGGGAAACACTATAGGATGTTGGTCTTGGAAAGATATTTTGGGGAGGCCTGAAAAGTATAACCAATAAAAGCAAAAATAGACAAATGTGATTACCTCAAGCTAAAGAACTTCTGCACATCAAAGAAAGCAATAAAGTGAAAAGACAACCTACAGAATGGGAGAAAATATTTGCAAACTATACATCTGACAAAAGATTAATATCCAGAATATATAAGGAACTCTAACAACTCAGTAGTAAAAAACACCCCAAATAATTCAGTTAAAAAATGGAAAAAAGATATGAATAGATATTTCTTAAAAGAAGACATACAAATGGCCAACACGTATAAGAAATAATGCTCAATATTACTAACCATCAGAGAAAGGCAAATCAAAACCTCAATGAGATAATTATCTCACCCCAGTAAGGATGACTATTATAAAAACAACAAAAAATAACAAATGCTGGCAAGTATGCAGGGAAAAGGGAACCCTTGTACACTGTTGGTGGGAATTTAAGTTAGTACAACCACTATGGAAAACAGTATGGAATTTCCTCAAAAAAACTAAAAATAGAACCACCATATGATTCAGCAGTCCCACTGTTGGGTATAGATCTAAAAGAAAGTAAATCAGTATATTGAAGAGATATCTGCATTGCCATTTTTTTTTCAGTAGATTTAGGGTCTACAAGTGGTTTGTGGTTACATGAATGAGTTGTATAGTGGTGAAGTCAGTGCTTTTAGTGTACCCATCAACTTAATAGTATACATTGTACCCAATACGTAGTTTTTGATCCTGTCCCTGCTCCCATCTTCCCCCCCTTCCAAGTCTCCAGAGTCCCTTATGTAAGTCTGAGTGGCCATGTATACCCATTGTTCAGCTCCCACTTGTAAGTGAGTACATGTGGTATTGTTTTGGTTTTCTATTCCTGAGATACTTCACTTAGGATTACGGCTCCCAGTTTCATCCAAGTTGCTGCAAGACATTATTTTATTCTTTTTTATGGCCGAATAGTATTCCATAGTGTGTATGTGTGTGTGTATCACATTTTATTTATCCAGTCCTCAGTTGATGGGCACTTAGGTTGATTCCATATCTTTGCAATTATGAATCATGCTGAAATAAACATACAAGTGCAAGTGTCTTTTTTTATGTAATTACTTCTTTTCCCCTGGGTAGATACCCAGTAGTGAGATGGCTGGATTGAATGGTAGGTCTACTTTTAGTTCTTTGAGAAATCTCCATAGTGTTTTCCATAGAGGTTGTACTAATTTACGTCCCCACCAACAGTGTACGTGGGTTTCCTTTTCCTTACATTTGTAACAACATTTATTGTTTTTAGATTTTTTAGTAATGGTGGTTCTGATGAGGTAAGGTGATATCTCATTGTGGTTTTCATTTCAATTTCCCTGATGATTACTGATGTTGAGCATTTTTCCATATGTTTATTGGCATTTGTATATTTTCTTTTGAAAAATATATGTTCAGATCTTTTGCTCTCTTCTAATGGGGTGGTTTTATTCTTGCTGAATTGTTTGAGTTCCTTGTATATTCTGGATATTAGTCTTTGTTGGATGTATAGTCTGTGAATATTTTCTCCCATTCTGTAGGTTGTCTGTTGGCTCTGTTGATTATTTCTTTTGTGATGAAGAAACATTTTAGTTTAGTTAAGTCCAATTTATTTATTTTTGTTTTTGTTATATTTGCTTCTAGGGTCTTAGTCATAAATTCTTCATCCAGGCCAATGTGCAGAAGAGTTTTTCCTAAGATTTCTTCTAGAATTTTTATTGTGTAACATCTTAAATTTAAGTATTTATCCCATCTTGAGTTAATTTTTATGTATGGTGAGAGATAGGGATCCAGTTTCATTATTCTGCATGTGGCTCTCCAATTTTCCCAGGGCCATTTGTTGAATAAAGAGTCCTTTCCCCAGTGTATGTTTATGTTTACTTTGTCAAAAATCAGTTAGTTGTATGTGTGTGGTTTTATTTGTGGGTTCACTAGTCTGTTCCATTGTTCTATGTGTCTGTTTGGGTACCACTACCATGCTGTTTTTGTTACTACAGCCTTGTAGTATAATTTAAATTCAGGTCATGTGACGCCTCCAGATTTATTCTTTTTGTTTAGGATTGCTTTGGATATTTGAGCTCTTCTGTGATTCCATATGAAATTTATGATTTTTTTTTCTAATTCTGTGAGAAATGACATAGGTATTTTCATGGAAATTACATTGAATCTGTAGATTACTTTGGGTAGTATAGTCATTTTAACACTGATTCTTCCAATCGATGAGCATACAATGTTTTTCCATTCGTTTGTGTTGTCTATGATTTCTTTTATCAATGATTTCTGGTTCTTGTAGAGATTTTTCACCTCCTTGGTTAAATCTATTACTAGGTTTTTTTTTTTCTTGAAGCAATTATAAATGGAATTAAGTTCTTGATTCAGTTCTCAACTTGGTCATTGGTGTATAGAAATGATTTTTGTATGTTGATTTCATAACTGGAGATTTTTATTTTGTCTTTTTTAAAAATTTCAGAGTATTACAGGAGTACAAATGTTTTGGTTACATGGATTGCTTTTGTACTGCTTGAGGCAAAGTTATGAGTGTTCCCATCACCCAGATAGCGTACATTGCACACATTAGGTATGGTTTCACCCATCCCCTCCTCCTCTCTCCCACCTGCTTGATTTCTGCTGCATTTTACTTCCATCTGTGCACATTAGTGCTGATTGGTTATTGGCTCCAATGTATTAGTCAGTACATGTGGTGTTTGTTTTTCCATTCTTATGGTACTTCACTTAGGAGAATGGTCTCCAGTTCCATCCAGATTGTTGCAAACAGTATTAATGCATTTTTTATGGCTGAGTAGTACTCCATGGTATACACATATCACATTTTATTAATCCACTCATGAGTTGATGGGCACTTGGGGTGATTCCACATCTTTGTGATTGTGAATTGTGTTACAATAAACGTTTGAGTGCAAGTGTCTTTTTGATGAAATGACTCTTTTTCCTTTGGGTAGATACCCAGTAGTGGGATTGCTGGATCAAGTGGTAGGTCTACTTTTAGTTCTTTGAGGAATCTCCATACTATTTTCCATAGAGGTTGTACTAGTTTGCAGTCCCACTGTTCCTTTTTCTCCACATCCATGCCAGCAGCTATTGTTTTGGGACTTTTTGATAAAAGCCATTCCACTGGGGTTAGGTGATATTTCATTGTGGTTTTAATTTGCATTTCCCTGATGATTGATTAGTGACATTGAGTATATTTTCATATGTTTATTGGCCATTAGTCTATCTTCTTCTGAAAAGCTTCTGTTCATGTCTTTTGCCCACTTTTTAATCGGGTTGTTTGATTTTTTTCTTGCAGACTTGCTGAGTTCTTTGTATATTCTGATTATTAGCCCTTTGTCAGATGTATAGCATGCAAATATTTTCTCCCATTCTGTAGGTTGTCTGTTCATTCTGTTGTTTCCTTGGATGTGCAGAACCTTTTAAATTTAATCAAGTGCCATTTATTAATTTTTGTTGTTGCTGTGATTGCCATTGGGGTTGTCTTCATAAATTCTTTGCCTAGGCTGATAGCTATAAGAGTTCTTCCAACTTTTTTTTTCTAGAGTTCTTATGGTTTCATGCCTTAGATTTAAGTCTTTTATTCATCTTGAATTAATGTTTGTGAGCGGTGAGTGATGTGGATCGTGTTTCATTCTTCTGCATGTGGCTGTCCAGTTGCCCCAGCATCATTTATTGAATAGTGCTTCTTTTCCCCAGTGTATACTGTTGTCTGCTTTGTCAAAGATCAGTTGGCTATTTGTGGTTGGTTTTATGTGTCGGTTCTCTGTTCTGCTCCATTGGTCTTTGTTTTTGCTTCTGTTTACATATTCATATTTTTGTGTCAATACCATGTGTTTTTGGTTACTATAACCTTGTACTATAGTTTGTAGTCTGGTATCATGATACCTCCAAGATTTTTTCTTTTTGCTTAAGATTGCTTTGGCTATTTGAGCTCTTTTCTGGTTCCAAACAAAGCATTGAATTTTTTTTCTCAATCTGTGAAGTATGACTTTGGTAACTTGATTGAATGGCATTGAATCTATAAATCCATTTGGGAAGTATAGAAATTTTAACAATGTTGATTCTACCAATCCATGAGCATGACATTTTTTCCATTTGTTTGTATCACCAGCGATTACTTTCCTCAGTGTTTTGTAGTTCTCTTTGTAGTGATCTTTAACCTCCTTGGTTAAGTATATTCCTAGGCATTTTGTTTCCTTTGTAATTACTGTGAATAGTATTGAGTCTTTGATTTAACTCTCAGTTTGACTGTTGGTGTGTAGGAATGCTATTGGTTTGTGTATGTTGATTTTGTAACTTGAGACTTTAATGAATTTATTTATCAATTCCAGGAGTCCCTTGGTGGAAGCTTTGGGGTTTTCTGGATGTAAGATCATATCATTAGCAAACAGTTAATGGGACTTGATTAAATTAAAAAGGTTCTGCACAGAGTTTGACCTCCTCTTCCAGATTTGTTTACTCTTAATTTCTTTCTCTTGCCTGATTGCTCTGGCTTGGACTTCCAGGATTATGTTGAATAGGAAGGGTGACAGTGGGCATCCTTGTCTTGTTCCAGTTCTTACTGGAAATGCTTTCAACTTTTCCTCATTCAGTATGATGCTAGCTGTGGGTTTCTCATAAATGGCTTTTATAATTTTAAGAAATATTCCTTCTATGCCAAGTTTGTTGAAGGTTTCAATCATGAAAGTGTGCTGAATTTTTTCTAATGCTTTTTCTGCATCTATTGAGATGATCATGTGATCTTTGTTTTTGCTTCTGTTTATATGGTGAGTCACATTTATTGATTTACATATGTTGAACCGTCTTTGCATCACTGGGATGAAGCCCGCTTGGTCATGGTGGATTATTTTTTTGATGTACTGTTGAATTCGGTATGCTATTAGTATATTTAGGATTTTTGCATCTATATTCATAAAGTATAGTGGTCTGTAGTTTTCTTTTTTTGTTGTGTCCTTTCCTGGCTTTGGTATCAAGGTGATACTATCTTCATAGAATGAGTTCAGGAGGATTCCCTCCTTCTCCTTATTGTGGGATAATTACTGTAGTATGGATACCATCTCTTCTTTGTAGGTCTGATAAAATTTGGCTGTTAATCTGTCTGGTATGGGGATTGTTTTTTTGTTGGAAGATTTTGTATTGCTGCTTCAATCTCATTGCTCATTACTGGCATGCTCAGGAGATCTATTTTTCCTGCTTGAGTCTTGGGAAATTGTGTGTTTCCAGGAACTTGTCCATTTTCTCTACATTTTTTAGTTTATGTGCATAGAGATTTTCATAATGTTCATAGGTGATATTTTGTATTTCTGTGTTGTCAGTTACAACATCTATTTCATTTCTGGTTGTGCTTATTTGGGTCCTTTCTTTTCTATTTCTGGTTAATCTAGTGAGAGGTCTATCAATTTTGTTTATCTTTTCAAAGAACCAACTTTTTGTTTCATTTACCTTCTGTATTATTTTTTTGTTTTCAATTTCATTTAGTTCTGCTCTGACCTTAGTTATTTCTCTTCTTCTGCTGGCTTTGGGTTTGGTTTGCTTTACCTTTTCAAGTTCCTTGACACAATTCATTGGGTTGTTGATTTGTGATCTTTCTGTCTTTTTGATGCAGGCAGTTAAGGCTATGCATTTTCCCCTTAGGACTGCTTTTGCTGAATTCCATAGATTTTGATAGCTTGTGTCTGTCCCTTTTGTCATTCAGGTTGAGGAATATTTTGACTTCTGTCTTAATTTCATTGTTGATTGAATAATCGTTCAGCAGAAGGTTGTTTAATTTCCATGACTTTGTGTAAAATTGATTATTTCTCTTGGAGTTGATATCTAGTTTTATTTCACTGTGGTCTGAGAAGATGCATGGTATGATTTCTAATTTTTTGAATTTTTTGTGCCAAGTTTTGTGGCCTAAAATATGATCAGTCTTGAAGAATGTTCCATGTGCTGATGAGAAGAATGTATATTCAGTAGTTTTCGGGTAAAATGTTCTATAAATGTCTGTTAGGCCTGTTTGTTCTGGAGTCCCATTTAAGTCCAGTGTTTATTTATTTATTTTCTCCTTGGATGATCAGTCCAGATCAGTTAGTGGGGTATTGAAGCCCCTGGCAATTATGATGCTGCTGTTTTAGTCTTTGCTTAGATCTAGTAGGGTTTGCTTTATGAATCTGGGTGCTTCTGTGTTAGGTGCATTAATATTTAGGATTGTTATGTCTTCTTGTTGAATTGATCCCTTTACCATTATATAATAACCATCTTTTTCTTTCTTTACTAAGTCAATTTTATTTGATATGATAATGGCTACACCTGCTTTCTTTTGATTTCCATTTGCATGGAATAATTTTCCATCTCCTCACCTTGAGTCTGTATGAATCCTTGTGGGTTAGATGTGATTCCTGGAGATAGCACACACTTGGCTTGTATTTTTTTTAATCCATAGAGCCAGTCTATGTCTCTTGAATGGGGAATTTAAACCATTTACCTTGATTGATACAATTGATATGTGGGATGCTGTTCTGTTAATCCTTTTGGGTGGTACCTTATTGCTTTGTTTTATCGCTTATACTATTATTTTATATGAACTCTGAGCTTTAGCTTTTGGGTGGGCTACACTGATGGGTGGCTCTTATGCTGATCCATGTATAATTCAGATCTGAGTAGTTCCTGCAGGGCAGGTCTGCCCTTGACAGATTCCCTCTGTGTTGTCTGGAACTGACTATTTGTCTGGAAAAGTGTTTATTTCTCTTTCATGTATAAATCATAGTTTTGCATGATACAGATTTTTAGGCTGGCAGTTGTTCTGTTTAAGAAGACTGAAGATGGTGCCCCAATCCCTTTTGGCTTATAATGTCTCAGTTGAGAAGTTTGCAGTTAGCCTGATAGATTTTCCTTTGTGTGTTACTTGATGTTTTCTCCTTACAGTTCATAGGAATTCTTCCATTATGTTGACTTTGGCCAGTCTGATGACTATGTGTCTTGCAGATTGCCTCTTTGCAATGAATCTCCCAGGTGTTCGTTGAGCTTCTTGTACCTGGTTGTCTAAAGCTCTAGCAAGACCAGGGAAGTTTTCCATGATTATGTCCTCAAACAGATTTTCCAGCCCTTGTGCATTTTATTCTTCACCCTCAGTGATGCCTATGTTTCTTATATTTGGCTATTTTACACAATCCCATATTTCTTGTAAGCTTTGTTCATTCCTCTTAATTCTCTGTTCTTTTATTTTTGACTTACAGTTAATTTGAAAGAGTTGTCGTCAAGCTCTGAGATTCTTTCTTCTGCCTGGTCTAGTCTATTCTTAAAACTTTTCACTGTGTTTTATATTTCCTTAAATGAATATTTCATTAACAGAAGTTCCTTTTTTTTTAATTTGTCAATCTCTTTAGTGAATTTTTAATTCATTTCCTGAATTGTTTTTCTGGTTTCTGTGAGGTTTTTTTTCCCATTTTCTCTTGGATTTTGTTGAGCTTCCTTTAATCCATATTTGGAATTCTCTGTCATTTCAATATTTTCATTTTGATTGGTTTCCATTGGTAGAGAGCTGGTGTTCCCTTTTGGTGGTGGCCTTTTGCTCTGATTTTTATATTTCTGAAGTTCTTTCACTGATTCCTTCTTATCTTGAGCAGATGTTGCTTCTTATTTTAAGTTTTTCTTTTGTTTAGATAGAGCTTTTTCCTCCCTCATCACTCCTATGTGTGTGTTTGTAGCATATGTTGGGTAAGAACCTTTGGCTTTGCTTGTGGATGCTTTGATGGTACTCTAGTTTCTGGATGAATGCCTTGGTTATAGATATCCTTAGTATGGTGGTTTTATCAGTTGCTAGTTGTTTATAGCCTGTAGCCGTGGTGAGCTATGTGAGTGGGCAGATTCCCTGTCTCTCTCTCTTTTATGAGGGAGGATGGAGGTCGTTGAAATCCTTTATCTTTCCCCAGTCTTCTTAACTTATGGTCTTCTTAACTGTGTGAACTGTACTGGCATGTGTGGTTTAATATTTGAGACAGTAGGTGGTACTTACAGGTGAGAATCAACACACCCTGTATGCTTGAATCAATAGATGCTGTAAAGGGCTGTGCAGATTGATCTCCCTCTCAGTTGGTGGAGCATGCTGGAAGGCACAAGCTGCAATATTGTTTTTGGGACCTGTGACTGGCTCTAGTCCCTCAAGAGAAGCATGTGAATGCCCTAGGTGGTGGGTGGGGACTGAGAACTTCCAGTTGGATCCCTATTCTCTGCCATAGCAGAGGTGGGTGGGGGAGTGAATCTGAGTGCGGCTGGGTTGGGTGAGCCTGCCCTCAAGCTCCACAAAGCCTGGCAATGTAGCTGTTTTGGCAGGGGTGAAAGGTCCACTCCTAACTTCCTGGGAAAGCCACCAGGTAGGGGTTGAAGTGGCCCCACCCAACCAGAAAGCCTGCTTGTGGAGACGGTGCTGTCTGAGGTTCACAATCTGGCAGTCAGGAGCAGGTTTCACTCTTCTCCCCACTTCCCTGCTCCGAGATCACCCTCCAATGTCTGCTGGCAGGCAGGAGCATGAATTATCTAAATTCCCCCATGAATGCACTGTGGGCTGGGGATCTGCCCTGCCCAGGATCCTGCCCTGGGCTGAGAGCACGGCCTTCTTATTGGTGGAGGGGTGCTCCATGAGTATGCCGCAACTGGGACCCACACAGCACTCTCCTCTCAGTCCTGCCCATGCAGGCTCCCTCACCTCCCAAGATTAGTTCACAAATCTCCCTTCCCCTGAGTAACACAATTGACTCTTAGGGGTATGGGATCTGGCCTGCTGTCCTGCTCCTGTGTCCCCAATGATCAATCCCTGCCAGAATTCTTATGCTGGTTCCTTCTCATCTTGAACTTCTTCCCTCATTTCAAAACAGCTTTGCAGTTCATCTGTTCTCCTTTGCTGGGAACACTGCTGCTAATTGTAGAGAGGGAGAGGTACACTGCCTTTCAGCTCATGTAGGTAGGTACTCATTGTGATGTTACTGGCAATTTGTGTCAGTTGGTCCTCAGACCCTAGAAGAGTGTTCAGGTGCCAGTGGCAGTGGACTAGGTTGGGTAATCCCCAGTTCTCAGGCCCCTAGATGGTGTGCTTGAGTCCTGTGGGGATGAGACCCGGACCAAGCTGGCAAACTTGCTCTCAATCCTCACTGGGTTCAGGTGCTGACTGCTCCAGAAGAATGCTCAGGCAGGAGAAGGGCAGATATACTGTGAGCCTTGACAGGAGGGGCAGGCCCCTCTTGATGAGATTAGCAGAGGCAGGCCAGCTGTGGGACACACAAGCCACTAGTACCTCCCTCTCTTGGCAATGACAGTTGTCTCTGTCCTTTGAGGGCTCAAAAACACCATGATTCCCAACTCCTACTCTGGTCTACCTGCAGCTGAGCTGATGGAGACAGCTTAACCCACTGTGTGGAGGGCTACCTGGCTGTGGGCTATGGCTGAAATGCTCCAGCAGGGGAGGAATATTTGTGTCAGGGAATTGCCTCCAGGGATGGTAGGCTCTTCACAGAAGAGACAGGCAGCTCTCTGCTTGGCAGAAGACTGCTATCCCCTTCCTCCTTCATAGGAGGTGGTAACTTTTGTTCTTGGTGCACACAAAAGCATTCATTGCTGCTTTTTATAGGGAGGGAAGTGAGCCCCAAGCTCTGTGGAAGCCTTGGTGTGATACACACCCTGTCAGAGTTGGGGCAGCTGCTCCTAAGTGCCCTGATTTAATCTTCACCTGTCCAAAGTCCCAGTCCCGAGGGGAAACAGGCAACCTAGGTGTGATAGGCAGCCTAGGTGTGATAGGCATTCTGTCAGAGGCAGGGCAGCTGCTCCCAGGTGCCCTTGTTTAACTGTCTTCTGTGAAACACTTGCCAGTCCTGGAAATAAATAGCCCTTCAGCTCTGGCTGTCTCAGCAGCAGTGGGGGTGGGAAGGAGGTGGGGAAAGGCCCCAAATGTTGAAGACTGTCTCCAATGTGCACTTCCATGTTTATTGCAGCACTATTCACAATAGCTAAGACATGGAATCAACTTATGTGTCCATCAATGAATAAATGGATAATTAAAATTATATGCACATAATAGAATATTATTCAGCCATAGAAAAGAATGAAATCCTCTCATTTCCAGGAACATGTATGGAACTGGAGGTCATTATGATAAACAAAGTAAGTTAGGCACAGAAAGGCAACTATCACATGTTCTCACTTATGTGGGAACTAACATGGTGGATCTCATCAAGGTAGCAAGTAAAATGGTGGTTACCAGAGGCTGGGAAGCGAAGAGGGGAATAAAGAGAGGTTGATTAATAGGTACAAAAATACAATTAGAAGGAATAGTATTTGATGTACGATAAGGAAATTACCATTAAAAATAACATTGTATTTTTCAAAATAGCTAGAAGAGAAAGTTGTAATGTTTCCCAACACAAAGCAAAGATAACTGAAGTGATTGATGGATATCATAATTACCCTGATTTGATCATTATACATTGTATGCATGTATTAAAATATCACATATGCCCCAAAATATGTACAACTGATATCAATAAAAAATATGTATTGTACCAGTCTTATTAATGTCTTATTAGCATCTTGCAAAACTGTAAGATGCGTTGGTGCATATCTGTTACAGGTTAGAAATAGAAAATAAATATTAATACCATTTTGAACATATTAGGTAGATGTTAATTGTGAGATTGAATTTAAAGATATGTTGTTTCCTTTTAATATGGAATAACTTTTTTTGTAATTCAAGAACTATTTCTTGAGTGTTTAATATATGAGCACACTGTTCTAGAAATTAAGAAAACAGACAACATTGTTATTCTGTATAGGATGCATGGCTTCTTTTCTTTTGAGTAACTTCTTTTCTTGTTTTTTATTTTGAAGTAAGTATAGATTCCCAGGAAGTTGCAAAGAAAGGTACCTGGAGGTCCCGTGCAAACTTACCAGCCTCTCCTGATGTTAACTTCTAACATAAGCATAGCACAATATCAAAACCAGAAAATGGACATTGGTAAAATCTTTAGAACTTATTTGTATTTCACAATTATATATGCACTTAGTGTGAGTGTATATAATTCTTTGAAATTTTATCACATGTGTAGCTTCATATAACTATTACTGTGTTCAAGATTCAGACTGTCCCATCATCAAAAGGCTCTTTTGTTCTACCCAACAATAGCCACCACCACTCACACCCACCCTAACCCTTGACAACCACTAACCTCTTTTCCATTTCTGTAGTTTTTTCACTTCAAGAATGTTATATAAATGGAATTATACTGTAGATAGTCATTGGAGATTGGCTTTTTCCACTCAGTATAATTCCCCTGAGGTTCACCCAAGGTGTTTTATCTATCAATAGTCTGTTTCTTTATATTACTGAGTAATGTTCCTTGTTTTGGATGTATCACAGTTTATATAGCCATTCACCTGTGAAATGAAATCTGAATTATTTTCCAGAGTTGCTGTATTCCCATCAGCAATATATGAGTGATCTAGTGTCTCTGGTTTGCCAGCATTTGAAGTTAACACAACTTTTTATTTTAGTCATTCTGATAGGTGTGTAGTAGTATCTTATTTTGGTATTAATTTGCATTTTCCTGATGGCTAATAATATAGAAAATCTTTTTATGTACTTATTTGCTATCTATATATCTTCTTCAGTGAAATTTCTGTTCATGTATTTTGCTCATTTTCTAATTTGATTTTTTTTGTTCTTGTTTTTCAATGTCTAAAGTCGTCTTTTTACATTCTAGATATGAGCCATTTATTAGATATATGATTTACAAATATCTAGTATCTCCCAGTCTGTAATTTGTCTTTTCTTTTAACAGGGTCTTTTGCAGGGTCTTTTTTTATTCATTTCAATTAAGTCTAATATATTATCAATTTTTAATCTTAATTGATTGTCTACAAATTTGATAAAGTTTGATTTGGGAATTTCCTATATAGTGTAGTGACAAATTAACACTGTTCTCAATATTTTATCAAGATTTCATTTTCAAGAGTATTTCTATATTAGAATGGGCAAAAATTTTTATTTATCAAATGACACAATTTTTGATATATTAGAACTTCTCTTAGTTAGAAAATATGCCACCCTTTCCACCTTTCCACTCCCCAGTAATACTTATATTTTAGTCCTTAGAAAGTTCATTTTTTCCACATGGGAAATATTAAAACATTGTTTTATTTTCTAAAATGAAATGGCCACAATTGATTTTGTTTTCTTCGGGTTTTCTCTCCCCCATCAGTATGAGTAACCTGTGTACTTGTGAAGTATTTACTATTAACTGAGAGTTAAGACCTAGAAATCCCTCAATCTGTTAAAGGTGAATTATACAAAACTCACTTATATGTTCTGAAAAATGTCATATCAAAGCTAACAGTCTGTAGTTTGATGTGTGTGTCATTCAATAAACATATGCTGAATGGCCACAAAGTACCAGATATTGTTTTAGGACCCAGTGAACATATTGGTATTACATAGATAAAAATGGTTGTTAAATTATAATTTGAACCATATTCTTAAGTAAATATAAATGGAATGCTAGATAGTAATTTCTCCCACTGGTTTAACCAATAAACTATATACTATAAGGGAAAATTTCAGGTTTTATTTTTAATTACATAGTTTATATTTCTGTCTCTATATAATCTCTGGAAGTTTTTCGGGTATTTATTTGGATATTTTGTCATTTTGTTTTCAGAGATGCCTTTGCACTGAGTCATGATTTTTTTTTCTAAAAGTTTGATTACTATTCTGCAGAGCAAGTATACATAACAATGAAAAATAAGTAACTAACTGTAGGAATACCCTCATCTGGCTGAGACATCATCACAGTAAGGCAAAGTGTAAATATGATGACCACCTATGGGAAACTTCACAATGTTTTCAAATAATTTCTGGTAATATCATATGGTATGTATCATATTGCCCTTATTGGAAAAATAGCACTTTGTGGAAGGATGACAGTGCAGAAAGTGATACTTATGATCAGAAAAACTTTCTTCTAATATATCCTAGATGTTCTACTCTGAAAATAAAAATTAAAACAACATGAATCAAAGTTTTCTACATTTCTTTGACAGATCAATTCCTCAACACAGAAGTCAGTGATTTCTATAATATGTAATAAAATAGTATCTTCACAATAAATATCTTTCTTTCTTCACATTGACCAAATGAACACTTTACAACATAAGTAAAATCAAACATTGGAGTGTCCCATGCCATAAGCAAGTGTGTTTGGCACATACTTCTTATTTGTCCCATTAGCATGTAGAGTGCCTTGCAGCCAAGAGCTTTAACCTTTACCTAAAGCTTCCTACACTTACTGGGTCACTGAACTTGCCTTTAGAGAGAGAACGTTTTGTCCCAAATTATGAATTAACAGAATGTACTATTTTTTAGCATCTACATCAATATAGTGAATAATTATATATCTATTCACTTTTAAATATTTACCATGGAAAGTGTAATGATGCTGTAATATTATATAAACAGCTCTAATTTGCTATGTGCCAGGGATTATGTCAAGTGCATTTTAAATATAATATCAGTAAATGCTCATACTAATTTTATGTCATAGGCACTCTTAGAAGCCCATTTTAATGTTATTGGAACTGTAGCTTAGTAGATTAGGCTAGTTGATTAAAGTTGATTAAAGCTTATAAATGTAAACTCAAACCAAGGTAATCTGACCTGAGAACAAATACAATTAAGAGGATGTTGAAAGTGAAAATACCTGGGTTAATGACTAGAGAGTATAAAATATTGCAAGATTAAAAATAAAAAAACCTCTTAAATGTCTTTCTGCTATGTTGAAACAGTTTCTGTTTCTAGAGAGAAGCTACCCGATGAGAATGATCAAAATCACTTTCTGAATATAAAAATATATTCCAGGATAAAGCACAAATTGGAAGCTCTGCATAGAAAGGAGAAAAAATGTTGAGACAAAACTCAAAGCAATGAGAAAAGCAACTGATACATAACTTGCCAGGGAAGCTAAAGGAAAAGTGTAAGTGAGGCTAAGGGGAGGGCACAAGCATCTAAATATAGAATATAAAGAGATGGGGTAAAATTAGCAAGAATCTTTGTAGAAAAAAATGGACTATGATAAAACTTGAATATTTACTGAAAAATGAAAAATAAGGAGGTTCAAATTATGTCTCCTAAAAGGACCAAAAAAAAAAATACCAAAAAGAAGTCAGTGGAAAATTTTATAGTAAAACAATAGATAAACCACCTTGAATTGCTTAGAAATTTTTTTGCCACTAAATCTTACTAAATAAAATCTAAGCATATTTTATAGAAAACATAAACATATTTGTAAACTTACTGCCTTCTAGTAAACCCTTCATGTATAGGTTAAAAAATATATCTCCCAAATTTTCATGAGTCTTCCAGGTTTATTGTTTTAACATATTCTCTACAACCTCATCCCACCCTCAACTGACTGATGCCTAACCATGGGCAACCTTCTTATTCTCCTTCACTGCCGATCTATACATCTTTGGTCTCTGAATGGTCACCATGTTTCAACAGGGCTATATTTAGCTACTGAATTAACCACATATATGCCAGCATTCTATATTTTATTATAATTTCCTTGGAAAAAGTGGAAGATATCAATATTGGATCAATCAACAAAAAATACATTTGTTGTTTTATAATGTTAACTTGGGTGGGTGACAATTTCATATATTTTAAAATAATTCTATTGTGAAGGTAATAATTGCCTGCTCAACACATCTATTTTGTGAATTTTCTTATTTTTAAAAAAGTTAACATTTCTGTTTTTTATAATGAAAAAGACTCTGGCTTGGTCATGAAATCTGTCACTGATCTTTAATAATTCCTTTAGTGTCTTTGAGATCCATTTTTCTCTACTATACATCAGAGATGTGGGAGAGAGAAATTCCAAGTGTTAGCTCAAATACTTTTATCATTCTGAGGTTATTGCACATGGGATGCTGTCTTAGGCAAAATAGAGAGAATTTCTAGTACACATTCTCAGCCTGGAACAGTGAACTCATTCACACTGACTGGGTAACCTGGGAGGAGACAGGTAGATTGTGCATATGAATTGTCCCAGTGAAGGAAAAGAGGTGGTGGTGTTTATCCATCAGTGCTGTCCCTTGTTGGCTAAGGATTGTCTCTGGGCTGGGGGAGCTAACTATCCCTGCAATACTAGGTAGCACCTGCACATGGATTAAGTGGCCTTCTGACCATTTGGACAAAAGTCTTGAGACAGGAGGCAGAGAGATGATTGAGGAGGAATACAAGAAATAAGAAAAGGGCCCAAGGGGATGTGATGAGCGACCTAGAAATGTCTTTTACATTGCCTGTTAATTAGGTGTCTTTATTTGTGCTGCAATAACAGAACACCACAGACTGGGTAATTTGCAAAAAACAGAAATTTATTTCTCACAGTTCTGGAAGCTGTGAACTTCAAGATCAAGGTGCCGGCGGGTCTGGTGTCTGATGAGTGCTTCTCTCTGCTTCCAAGGTGGTGCCTTGTTGCTGCATCCTCCAAAATGGACAGATACTGTGTCCTCACATGATGGAGGGATGGAAGGGAATGAATCCACTCCTTCAAACCCTTTTGTAAGGGGCCAATCCCATCCATGAGGGCTCTGCCCTTATGACTTAATCACCTCCTGAAGGCCCCACCTCTTACTATCACATTGGTGATTAACTTTCAATATAGGAATTTTGGGGGATACATTCAGATCATAGCACTAGTCACATGTACTACTGGCACAGGTGGCATATAGCAGGCCATTTGTACTCTTTTATTCTTCCAAGAAAAAGGCAAGGATTGCTGTTATCTAAATGGCTAAAGGCTAGAAAATTTTTAAGACTCTTCTCTATTACTTCAGTTCAAATCCATATGACCTTTCACACGGACTAACATAATAGTTCCCAAATAACTTCCTGTATTCTTAGACTCTCCTATGCCTATAGAGGAGTAGCCAAAATTCTTTATTTTCTTCATCCCACTCCTGCCATTAGCCTAATTGATTTGAACATCATCAGGGATGTTCTTACCAACACCATAACCTTACTGTTCTTTAATGACTTTAGATCCATTGATCGTCTCCTCCACTCCACTTCAGCAAACCCCTTGCATGGCCACACCAGTGTCTGATAATCAACTAAAACTTCAATGCTGTAAACGTAAACTCTAATGTATGACTTTTTCCCAAAACTTATTTACTTACAGGTCATTCCCAATGCACCCATTTATTTAACTCAGAGTATCAGTTTTGTGACTTCTCCATTATCTCCCAAATTCTCACAGCCACTTCTAATGCTCCTTTTCCTCCCAAAATAATCTGTACCAATGACAGGAGATATAAATGAGCATTTTTGATTTCCTGATTCCAGGATCATTTATTCATTGTTCATTCATGTATCCATCAACATTACAAATCACTGTGCTGGGCACTGGGGATACAAACATAAATGAGAAATTATCCCTCTCCTCAAGCTGCTCATAGTCTAGGAGAGGTGGAAGAAACAGATTTCATGACCAGATACTTACAAAAACGGTGTGGTAAGTAAGATACAGAGACATTAATAGTGTCAATTGGATCTCTAAGGGGCACCAGTCTGGGGGGATCAAGGAAGAATTCCTATAAATGATGTTCAATCAGCTGGGTTATAAATAATAAATCAGAGTTAGGCAGCCAAGGAGCAGGGTAAGGATATTCTAGTTGTAGGGCACAGCAGTAATAAGACGGAGGTAATATCATAGTACATTAAGTGCAAAGAATTATAAGCAGTTCAGTATTTCTGGTACATGAAGACTTAAAAAGAAACTAGCAGGAGATAAGGAAATGATGACCTTATGCAGTGCCTGAATGTCATGTGACAGGACTAGGGCTTCAGCTGTTAGATGATTTTCCATACTCTTTCATTTTCTGTTTTCTACTGATGCCACTAAAACTTTTCTTGAAACATCTTCATGAAGTTTTGATTTGGCACCCCCCATGAAAAATTTTCTTATTTTACTTAAAAATGTATCTCCATCAATACTCCATCCTTCTTAATAATTTTTTTTCCCCTCAGCTTCATAGTCATAGGGTCACATTGGAAGGGGTGAGGTAAAAAGTCTGAGAAAATGGGCCAGATTAATCTCCTCCAACCTTACATGTGGATGGGCTTGGCAGAGGAAATGCTTAACTAAGGCAGACAGGATTAGGAAGTACAGGTGAGTTCGTGAGGGAAATTGTAATTTGTCAGCATTTGCTTGGAAGTGTCTTTGACATGGACGTTCAATTCGGAAAACTAGAAGTAATCTCCCTCCATCACCTCAAGGTATTAGTTACCCAGACCCACTAAAGCTACCTCCTAGAAACCACCACGTAATCTCCTCCACTGCCAACATAGCGGCCTCATTGGATCTTGAATCTTCTCATCTAGCTCCCTTTTCCTCTCCCTTCCACCCTCAATCTGCTGCCAGAAATATTGCTCTTAAAGCTTTACCTTCCATGGGGTCCTATTTTCATCTTAAGCTCCAGCAATGCCAAGCTATTTGTCATTCTTTTAATGTGCCCTCAAATTTCCTGTGCATGTATTTTCACCTGCTGCCCCCTCTCCCTGGACTGCTCTGCTCCACTTGCCTGTCTGAGGTCACTTTTACTATTGTTTTTTTTTTTTTTAATTTCCATTTCCCTTTTATTCAAAACAAAGTTAGTCTTTTTTTTCAGACTTGAAGTTTTGTATATCTATTGTGTTTATCACCTCTTGTTAAAAGTTACAATTATTGATTTACACCTCTGTCTATGCCACCCAGCAATGAGTTAGTATGTGCCCAATGTTTGGAACATATTAATTGATATACATAAAGATATATTGAGGTGATCTTAAGAACTTTTGCATGCATCCTCATATCCATCACATTCAGTATTTCCAGAAGGTTGCCAAACTCCAGCCAACTAGATTAAGTCCCATTATCAGAACTTGCTTTGAACTTAGGTCATTAAATATGAGATGTCCAATTTCGAATCAAAAGCATAGTTTATTATATCTCAAACAAGAAGCAGTACAATTAATCAAATTATGCACCTAAACTGTCGACACAGTGTTGCCATCTTAACGGTAGCTTGTTTATGCCAGCAGCAAAGAAGCCTGGAGAGCAAGTGGCTATGAAATTCCCAAAGGCATTTTCCAAAGCTTGTTGAGAATTGAATATTTTTCCTTGCAAGAAGTGGCCCAAAGCCTGGAAGAAGTGGTAGTCAGTTGGTGCAAGCTCTGGTGAATATGGTGGGTGACAGAGTTTCCATGTTGAGCTTCTATAGTTTGAGCAGCATTGTTGGTGCGACATATGGTTGAGCGTTGTCTTGCAAGAGGATTGGCATGTCTCTATTGACCAATCTGGGCTGCTTAATTGCAAGCATCCTCATCATTTCATCGAATTGGTTGCAGTAGACATCTGCTGTTATAGATTGACCAAGTTTCATGAAGCTGTAGTGGATAATACCAGCGCTGGATCACCAAACAGACTCCATTAGCTTTTTCTGATGTATATTCAGTTTTGGACTGTGTTTTGGCACTTCATCTTTATCCTACCATTGTGCTGAATGCTTGTGATTGTCAAAAAGAATCCATTTTTCATCACACATAACAATACAGTGTAGAAATGGTTCGCTTTTATGTAGTGACAACAAAGAAAGGCAAGCTTCGAAACAATTTCTCTTCTGATGCTCGTTTAATTCACACAGAACCCATCTATCCAGCTTTTTTATCTTGCCAATTTGTTTCAAATGGTCCAATATTGTTGGAATAGTAATGTCAAACCTTGCTGCTAATTCACGCGCAGGCTGAGAAGATTTGCTTCTGTTACAGCTTTCAGCTCATCATTATCCACCTTGGTCTCAGATCGCCCATATGGCTCATTTTCAAGATTAAAATCACCAGAATGGAACTTCTCAAACCATCAGCGGACTGTGCGTTCATTAGCCACATCCTTCCCAAACACTTTGTTGATATTTTGATCTGTCTGTGCTGCATTGGTTCCTTGATGGAACTCATATTCAGAAATAACATGAATTTTTGACTTATTGATAGTTTCACAGAAATTGCCTTAAACAATTTTTTGAAAATAATCACAAGCGAAAATGTGTGTTTGCAAGACTGAGGATGTACCATCACAATTAACACAAAACAAGAAGTGTCGAAGTGAAATGTCAGAGATATCAACTGTCAAACTTAGTACTTAAGGAAATCGAACATTTCATACTTAATAACCTTAATAGTATTTCTTCTATTTAAAATATCATCTTTTGTCTTTGCCACATGACAAAATCCTCTTACTTTAACTCCAACATTAAATGTTGCCTCCTCTGTGAACATTTTCCACAGTCTCTATGAAGAATTAGTCACTTCGTCCCTGTTTACTTCTTGTAAAACATGAACTTTGGTAGAAATTTTTACTTTGCTAGCATGTGATCTCAGAAGATACAGATTTTTTTTATTGCTCTTTGAATATCTACCATGCATCTTAGTAATTTCTATTAGGTACTTTCTTTTTAAAAATTTTTTGGCTTTTCAATTAATTTTTAGCTTTTAATTATAGGGTACAAATGATGTTTTGATACAGGCATATAATGTGTAATAATCAAATCAGGGTAACTGGTGAATCCATCATATGAAGCATTTACCATTTCTTTGTGTTAGGAACATTCCAATTCTACTTATTTAGTTGTTTTAAAGTATACCATAACTTATTGTTGGCTATAGTCACTTTGTTGTGCTATCAAATATTGTTCATTCTGACTATCCAACTGTATTTTTGTACCCAATAAACATCTCCTCTCTATCTCCCCCTCCCCATTACCTTTCCCAGGCTCTGGTAACTGTCATTCTACTCTCTGTCTCCATGAGATCAATTGTTTTAATATTTAGCTCCCACATGTAAGTGAGAAAATGTGAAATTTGTCTTTCTGTGCTTAGTTTATTTCATTTAGCATGATGGTCTCCAGTACAATCCATGTTGTTGCAAATGGCAGGATTTTATTCTTTTTTGTGGCTGAATAATATTCCATTGTGTATATACCACATTTTCTTTATCCATTCATCAGTTGATGGACACTTAGGTCAATTCCAAATCTTGGCTATTGTGAATAGTGCTGCAATAAGCACAGGAGTGCAGATGTCTTTTCGATATACTGATTTCCTTTCTTTTGGATATATACCTAGCAGTGGGATTGCTGGGTCATATGATAGTTCTATTTTTAGTTTTTTAAGGAACCTCCATACTGTTCTCCATGGTGGTTGTACTAATTTACATTCCCACCAACAGTGTAGTAGAGTCCCCCTTTCTCCATATCCTTACCAGCATTTGTTATTGCTTGTTTTTTTGATAAAAGCCATTTTAACTGGGGTGAGATGATATCTCACTTTAGTTTTGATTTGCATTTCTCTGAAGACTAATGATAGTGAGCATCTTTTCATATACTTATTGTGATTTATATGTCTTCTTCTGAGAAATATCTATTCAGATCCTTTTCACGTTTCTGAAAAAATTTTATTTTCTTTTTATTTTTAATTATTGTGGTTACATAATAGTTGTGTATCTTTATAGGGTGCATATGATGATGAGACAGGTATACAATGTAAATTAATCAAATCAGGGTAATTGGGATATCCATCACCTCAGGAATTTATTATTTCTTTGTGAATATTTGTTTTTTTCCCATTGAGTTGTGGAACTCATTATATGTTCTAATTATTAATCCCTTGTCAGACAGGTAGTTTGAAAATATTTTCTCCCATTCTGTGTGTTGTCTCTTCACTTTGTGGATTATTTCCTTTGCTGAACAGAAGCTTTTTAGCTTGATGTGATCCAATTTATCCAATTTTGCTTTGGTTGCCTGTGCTTTTGAGGTATTATTCAAAAATCATTACCCAGACCAATGTCCTAAAGTGTTTCCCCAATATTTTCTTTCAGTAGTTTCATAGTTTTAGGTCTTAGATTTAAATCTTTAATCCATTTTTATTTGGTTTTTGTATATGGTGAGTGATAGGGGTCTAGTTTCATTCTTCTGCATACAAATATCTACTTGTACCAGCACCATTTATTGAAGAGACTCTCCTTTTCCCAATGTATGTTCTTAACCCTTTGTCAAAAATGAGTTAATTATAGATGTGTGGATTTATTTCTGGATTCTCTGTTGCATTGAATTTTTCTATGTGCCTGTTTTTATGCCAGTACCATTGGTCTATGTGTTATTTTGGTTACTACAGTTTTGTACTATAATTTGAAGTCACATAATGCGATTCCTCCAGTTTTGTTCTTTTTACTCAGGATGGCTTTGGCTATTCTTGGTCTTTTGTGGTTCCAAATAAATTTTAGGATTATTTTTTCTATTTCTGTGAAGAATGTCATTGGTATTTTGATCGGGATTGCATTGAATCTGTAGATTACTTTGGGTAGTACAGACATTTTAAAAATATTGATTCTTCCAATCCATGAACATGGGATATCTTTGTATTTTTTTGTGTCCTCTTCAATTTCTTTCATCAATGTTTTATAGTTTTCATTGCAGAGATGGTTCACTTGCTTGGTTAAGTTTATTCCTAGGTATTATATTTTATTTGCAGCTATTATAAATGAGATTACCTCCTTGTTTTCTTTTTCAGATTGTTTGCTGTTGACATATATAAATGCTACCGGTTTTTGTAAGTTGATTTTATATCCTGCAACTTTACTGAATTTGTTTATCAGTTCCAATGTTTTTTTTGGGAGTCTGTAGGTTTCTAGATATAAGATCATATCATCTGCAAACAAGGATAATTTGACTTTGTTCTTTCCAATTTGGATGCTCTTTATTTCTTTTTAATCTTCCCTTACATTTAAAAATATTAAGGAAGTACAAATGGTTTTCTTTCATGGATACCTTACAAAATACTTAATTTAGGGATATTAGTGTGTCCATCACCTGAATAGTGTTCATTGTGCCTGATAGGTAGGTTTTTAACACCTCCTTTTTCCTTTCTCTTGTCCAATTTCTCTAGCTAGAACTTCCAGTACTATGTTGAATAACAGTAGTGAAAGTAGGAATCATTTTGTCTAGTTCCAGATTGCAGGGGAAAGGCTTCCAGTTTTCCTCCATTCATTATGATTCTCACTGTGGGTCTGCCATATATGGCTTTTACTGTATTGAGGCAAGCTCCTCTTATACCCAGTTTTTTGAGAGTTATTATCATGAAAGGATTTGAATTTTATCAAATGCTTTTTCAGCATCAATTGATATGATCATATAGTTTTGTCCTTTGTTCTATTGATATGATGTATCACATTGATTGATTTACATATATATTTTTTAAAGCTGGGTTTTAGAGATATAGTGTGATTATTTTTTTTTTAACTTCAGAATATTATGGGGGTTCAACACTTTGGTTATATATATGTTGCCTCGGCACTGCCCCGTCAGAGCTACAATTGTGGACATTTCCCAAACTGTGCACCCCGCACCCATAGGTGAGAATTTTCCCATCCCCTCTACCCCCCCACCTGCCTGCCCCCAATGAATATTATTTCCATGTGTGACATTAAGTATTGATCAGTTAGTACTGTTTGATGGTGAGTACCAGTGGTGCTTGTTTTTCCATTCTTGTGATACTTCGCTTTGAAGAATGGGCTCTAGCTCCATCCAGGATAATACCAGATGTGTTAATTCACCATTGTTTTTTATTGCTGAGTAATATTGTATGATATACATATACCACATTTTATTTATCTGCTCATGTATTGATGGGCACTTGGGTTGTTTCCATATCTTTGCAATTGTGAATTGTGCTGCTATAAACATTTGACTGCAGATGTCTATATTATAGAATGTCTTTTTTCCCTTATATGATACACCTATGGCCAATATCATACTGAACAGGGAAAAATTAAAACATTCCCCCTTAAAACTGGAACCAGATATGTTGCCCACTGTCTCCACTTCTATTCAACATAGTGCTGGAAGTCCTTGCCAGAGCAATCAGACAAGAGAGAAGAATCAGGGGTGTCCAAATGGGGGCAGAAGAGATCAAACTTTCACTGTTTGTGGATGATATGGTATTATATCTAGAAAACACCAAAGTTTCAACCAAGAGACCACTGAAATTGATAAATGAATTCAGCAAAGTCTCAGGATACAAAATCAATGCACACAAATCAGTAGCCTTCATATATGCCAATAACAGTCAAGCCGAGAAAGAAATCAAAGATGAAATACCTTTCACAATAGCACCAAAGAAAATTAAATATTTAGGAACATATCTAACTAAGGAGGTGAAAGACCTATATAAAGAGAACTACAAAGCACTGAGAAAAGAAATTGCAGAGGATGTAAACAGATGGCAAACCCGACCATGCTCTTGGATAGGTAGAATCAACATTGTCAAAATGTCTATACTACCTAAAGTGATTTACAGAATCAATGTAGTCCCTATCAAAATACCAACATCATTTTTTCCATCTCTAGAAAAAATAATTCTATGCTTTGTGTGGAACCAGAGAAGACCCTGTCTAGCCAAAGCAATCTTAAGCAAAAAGACTAAATTGGGAGGCATCAGTCTACCAGACTTCAAACTATACTACAAGGCTATAGTAACCAAAACAGCATGGTATTGGCACAAGAACAGAGACATAGACCAATGGAACAGGGCTGAGAACCCAGATATAAAACCATCCTCATACTGTCATCTGATCTTTGACAAATCTCACAAAAACATACACTGGGGAAAAAAATCCCTATTCAATAAATGGTGCTGGGAAAATTGGATAGCCACATGTAGAAGACTGAAACTAGATCCATACCTCTTACCTCTCACAAAAATCAACTCACTATAGATAACAGACTTAAACCTAAGACATGAAACCATAAGAATTCTAGAATAAAACATTGGAAAAATTCTTATAGACATGGACCTAAGCAAAGAATTTAAGAAGAAGACTCCCAAAGAAATCACAGCAGCAACAAAAATAAATAAGTGGCACCTGATCTAAATAAAAAGCTTCTGCACAGCCAAGGAAACTATCACTAGACTGAACAGACAACCTACAGAATGGGAGAAAATATTTGCATGCTATACATCTGATAAAGGGCTGATAACTAGAATCTATATAGAACTTAGGAAAATCAATAAGATAAAATCAAAAAACCCCATTAAAAAGTGGGCAAAGGACATGAACAGAAACTTTTCAAAAGAAGACAGAATAATGGCCTGCAATCATATAAAAAAATTGCTCAACTTGCCTAATCATTAGGCAAATGCAAATCAAAACCACAATGAGGCATCACTTAACTCCAGTGAAATTGGCTTATATCAACAAGTCCCAAAACAACAAATGTTGGCAGGGATGCGGACAGATAGGGACACTCATATACTGTTGGTGGGACTGCAAATTAGTACAACCTCTATGGAAAGTAATATGGAGATACCTCAAAGAACTAAAAGAAGAACTAACATTTGATCCAGCAATCCCACTACTGGGTACTTACCCAAAGGATTTGCATATGTTGAACCATCTTTGCATCCTTGGGGTGCATCATTTGATCATGATTGATGATCTTTTTAATGTGTTGTTGAATTCCATTTGCTAGTATTTTTATGAGGATTTTTGCATCTATGTTCACTAGAGATATTGGACTGTAGTTTTTTGTCTTCATTGCGTCTTTATTTGGTTTTGGTATCAGGGTGATACATGCCTTGTAGAATGTGTCTGGGAGTACTCCTTCCTGCTCAAATTTTTGGAATAGTTTAAGTAGGATTGCTATTATTCTTCTTTGAATGCTTGGTAGAATTTAGCAGTGAAGCCATTGGGTCCTGGGATTTTCTATGATGGGAGACTTTTTATTACTGCTTTTATCTTGTTACTTGTTATTGGTTTATTCATGTTTTGGATTTCTTCCTGCTTCAGTCTTGGTAGGTTTTAGGCGTCTAGGAATTTATCCATTTCTTCTAGGTTCTCCAACTTATTGGCATATAGTTGCTCATAGTAGTGTCTAATGATCCTTTGAATTTCTGCAGTATTAGTTGTAATGTCTCCTTTTTCATCTCTGATTTTATTTGATATTTATTTAGGTCTTCTTTCTTTATTTCATAGTTATTCTGGCTAAAGGTGTGTTAATATTCTTTATCCTTTCAAAAACCAACTTTTCATTTCATTGAACTTTTGTATTTTTTTTGTTTGCATGCCATGTATTTCTGCTCTGATCTTTATTATTTCTTATACTTATTTTAGGTTTGGTTTGCTGTGTTTTTCTAGTTCTTTGAGATGCATTATTCAGTTATTTATTTGAAGCTTTTCTACTCTTTTGGTTTAGGCACTTACTGCTATAAGCTCTCATCTTACTGCAGATTTCGCTGTATCCCATTGATTTTGATATGTCGTATTTTTATTTTTATTTGTTTTGAGGAATTTTTAAAATTTCCTTTTTAAACTTTTCTGTGAGCCTCCTGTCATTCAGGAGCATATTGTTTAATTTCCATGTGTTTGTATATTTTCCAATGTTGCTCTTGTTCTTGATTTCTAGTTTTATTCCATTTTCCAAGAGAAAATACTTGGTATGATTTCATTTTTTAAAATTATTCAAGACTTGTTTTGTGGCCTAACATATGGGCATCCTTGAATGATACAGGTGCAGATAAGAAAAATATGTATTCTGCATATGTTGCATGAAACATTTTGCAAATATCTATTAAGCCCATTTAGTCTATAGCACATATTAAGTCCTGTGTTTCTCTGTTGATTTTTTGTCTGGGTGCTCTGTTCATTGCTGAAAGTATGGTGTTGAAGTCTCTAACTATTATTGTATTGGGATCTGTCTCTCTCTTTAGCTCTGATAATATTTGCTGTATATTATCAGGTTGTTCCCATGGTAAGTGCCTATATATTTCAAATCATTATATCCTTTTACTGAATTGACCCCTTTGTCATTATATAATGATGTTCTGTGTCTCTTTTTACACTTTTTTTCTTTTATACTTTATTTTATTTTTTTATAAATATTTTATTTTTAAACAATAAAATGATATACAAATGTTTTAGGCTACATGGATCAATTTTGTAATGCTTGAGTCATGTCTATAAGTGTGCCCATCACCCAAATAGTGTTCATTGTACCCATTAGGTAGGTTTTTGTCCCTTCCCTCCTCTTGCCTCGCCCCTGCTTGATTTCCACTGAGTTTTACTTTCCTCTGTGCACATGTGTGTTCACTGGTGAGTTCCAATTTAATACTGAGCACACGTGGTATTTGTTTTTCCCTTCACTTCACTTAGGAGAAAGGTCTCCAATTCCATCCCAATTGTTGCAAAAGGCATTAATTCATCTTTTTTATGGCTGAATAGTAGTCCATGGTGTACATATACCTCATTTTGTTAATCCACGCATGAATCAACTTGGATTGATTCCACATCTTTGCAATTGTGCTGCAATAATATTCGAGTGCAGATATCTTTTTGATAAAATTATTTCTTTTCCTTTAGGTAGATACCCAGTAGTGGGATTGCTGGATCAAATGGTAGATCTACTTTTAGTTCTTTCTGCACGCCGGCATCTATTGTTTTGGACTTTTTAATAAAAGGCAGTCTAACAGGGGTAAGGTGATATCTCATTGTGCTTTTAATTTGCATTTCCCTGATGATTAGTCATGTTGAGCATTTTTTCATATGTTTCTTGGCCATTTGTCTATCTTCTTTTGAAAAGCTGCTGTTCATATCTTTTGCCCACTTTTAATGGAGCTGTTTGTTTTTTTCTTAATGATTTGTTTGAGTTCTTTGTAGATTCTGGATATTAACTGTTTATCGAATGTACAGTTTGGGAATATTTTCTTGCATTCTGTAGCTTGTGTATTTGTTCTGTTGATTATTTCCTCATGTGTGCAGAAACTTTTTAAATTAAATCAAGTATCATGTATTTATTTTTGTTGTTGCTGTAATTGCCTTTGAAGTCTTAGTCATAAATTCTTTACCTAGGCTGATAGCTAGAATAGTTTTTGCTATATTTTCTTCTAGAATTCTTATGGTTTCATCCTTACATTTAAGTCTTTTATCCATCTGGAATTAATTTTTGTGAGTGGTGAGAGATATGGATCCTGTTTCATTCTTCTGCATGTGGCTGTCCAACTTTCCCAGCACCATTTATTGAATAGGGCTTCTTTTCCCCAGTGTATATTGTTGTATGCTTTATCAAAGATCTTTTGGCTGTATGTAGATGGTTTTATATCTGGGTTCTTTGTTTTGTTCCATTGGTCTATGTCTCTATTTTTATGCCAATACCATGCTGTTATGGTTACTGTAGCCTTTTAGTATAGTTTGAAGTCTGGGAATGTGATGCCTCTATATTTGTTCTTTTTGCTTAAGATTGCTTTTGCTATTTGGGCTCTTTTCTGGTTCCAAACAAAGTATAAAATTATTTTTTCTGGATCTGTGAAATATGATGTTGGCATTTTGATTGAGATTGCATTGAATTTGTAAATTGCTTTGGTTAGTGTGGACATATTAACAATGTTGGTTCTACCAATCCATGAGCATGATATGTTTTTCCATTTGTATGTATCCTCTGCAATTACTCTCCTCAGTGTTTTTTAATTCTCCCTGTAGAGATCTTTCAGCTCCTTGGTTAGGTATATTTCTAGGTATTTTATTTCCTCTGTAGCTATTGTGAAGGGCATTGAGTCTTTTGATTTGACTCTTGGCTTGACTGTTATTGTTATATAGTAATGCTACTGATATATGTACATTGATTTTGTAACCTTAGCCTGCTGAATTTATTTATTAATTCCAAGAGTCTCTTGGTGGAGTCTTCGGTGTTTTCTACAGATAAGATTATATCATCAACAAAAAGTGATAGTTTGACCTCCTCTTTCCCAACTTGGATATCCTTTATTTCTTTCTCTTTCCTGTTTGCTCTGGCTATGGCCTCCAGCAGTATGTTGAATAGAAGTGGTGACAGTGGGCATCCTTTTCTTTTTCCATTTCTGAGTGGGAATGCTTTCAACTTTTCCCCATTCAGTATGATGTTGGCTGTGGGTTTGTCATATACAGCTTTTATAATTTTGAGAAATGTTCTTTCTAGGCTTAGTTTGGTAAGGGTTTTTATAATGAAAGGGTGCTGGATTTTGTTGAATGCTTTTTTCCCTTAGAAACCTCTCTTTATCCATGACTTTTGGGAGGATTATTAAATGCCTTGAGGTAGTCTTTTTTTGGTTAAATCTGCCTTGTGTTCTATTACCTTCTTTTACCTGAATATTGATATCTTTCTCTAGGTTAGGAAAGTTCTCTGTTATTTCTTTGAATAAACTTTCTACCCCAATCTTTCTCTACCTCCTTTTTAAGGCCAATAACTCTTAGATTTTCCATTTCGAGGCTATTGTCTAGATCTTGTAAGTGTGCTTCATTCTTTTTGATTCTCTTTTATTTTTTCTCTTCTGACTGTGTATTTTCAAATAGCCTGTCTTCAAGCTCACAAATTCTTTCATCTGCTTGATCAATTCTGCTGTTGAGGGACTCTGACGCATTTTTCAGCTTGTCATTGAATTTTTCAAGTCCAGAATTTTTGTTTGTTTTTTTTTTATCATTTCAATTTCATTGTTACATTTTTCTGATAGGCTTCTCAATTACTTCTTTGTGTTGTGTTGAAGTTCACTGAGCTTCTTTAGAATAGCTACTTTGAATTCTCTGTCTGAAAGGTCATTATCTCCATCACTCTGGGAGTGGTCACTGGTGCCTTATTTAGTTTGTTCAGTAAGGTCATGTTTTCTGGATGTTCTTGATGCTTGTGGATGTTTGTTGATATCTGGGCATTGAAGAGTTAGGTATTTGCAGTCAGAGCTTGTTTGTATATATTCTTTTTGAGAAGGCTTTCCAAGAATTCAAAGAGAATTGAGTGTTGTGATCTAAGTCTTTGGTCACTGCAGCTGTATCATCACTAGGGGGTGCCCCAAGCCCAGTGATGCTGCAACTCTTTAAAAGACTCTTGGTGGTACTGCCTTTGTTGCTTTGGGTAAGATATGGGAGAATTCCTGAATTACAAAGCAAAGTCTCTCACTCTCTTCCCTCACTTTCTCCCAAACTGAAAGAGTCTAACTCTCTGTGCTGGGCTGCCAGGAGTTGGGGGAGGAGTGATATGAGCACTCCCTCATGGCCACCTGATGTGAGCACAATCTTACCCAAGGCCCCCTGGCTACTGCTGTGTTTATTCAAGGCCCAATGGCTCTTTAGTCAGAAGGTGGTGGATCCTGCCAGGACTGGGTCCTTCCATTCAGGGCAGTGGGTTCCCTTCTGGCCCAGGGTGGGTCTAGAAGTGCATCTAGGAGTTAAGACCTGGAATCAGGGGCTTCAACAGTCTGCTTGGTACCTTATTTTACTGTGGTTGAGCTGGTACCCAAGTTGCAAGACAAAGTCCTCTGTACTCTTCCCTTTTCTTTACCCAAGCAGAAGAAGACTCTACATGAGCTGCACTTCCTGGCATTGGGGGAGGAGTGACACAGGTACTCTTTTGGCTGCCACCACTGGTGTCTCATTGGATCATGTGCACCATAAGTCCATGGCTCAGAGTAAGTCACAGGAATTATCTGAGGACTACAGTCTTTGTGGCCTGACAACCTTACAAATTTATTCCAGGCTCCAGGCCACTTTTCATCAGCTGGTTGTGGAGCTAGCTGGAACTCAGGTTTCTGCCTCTGGGGTGGAGGATTCCTCTCTGTCCAGGGCTGGTCTAAGTACTCCCTCTGTGGGTGCCTGCTGGCAGAATTCTGGCCTGTGTTGGTTTCTCTGTGATAGGGTATCCCTGAATTCCAATGCAAAGTCTCACAATCATTTTGCTCTTCCTCCTCCAACTACACAGATTCTCTCCCTACCTGGCACTGGTGCAGTACTGCTGAGGGATGGGGGACAGTTGGTATAGGCAATGCAAGACTGTCTTTCCTACCTCTTTTAGTGCCTCTTTCTTTGATGTAATGTTAAAACCAGGTACTGTGATCACTTACCTGATTTTTGGTTCTTATCAAGATGTTTCTTATGTGGACAGTTGTTCAATTTGGCATTCCTGTGAGGGGATAATTGCTGGAGGGTTCTATTCAGCCACCTTGCTGTGCCTCCTCCCAGTAAGTTTTTAATATTAGTGACAGAGACAGTGCTCATCATATTCTAACATTTCTCAAACTCTCTTGCAAGTAGAATGGGGCAATATGCGTAGTTTCGCCCCATGAACTGTGATGAGTTGTGACATCGGTCACTTCTAGTCATGTCAGTTAAAAGCTGTTGTGCCTCCTGCAATTCCCTCATCATCTTAATGACCTTAGAAAGTATGTTGAGGTGGCTGTGTCACAGGATGGAGGGAGCTGAAATCCTTCAATGACTGAAAAGGGGAGATTATAACAACTGGCTTAGAACTTTATGTAAGAAATACTCAAGCATCAAATATTATTATGTCCCCATATAAGTTGAAACAATAAATGATTACATTAATTAACTTTATAGAATTTTGGAGTCACTACTTTCACAGGTAATATGGACAATAATGACATACAAATCTGATTATCAAACTTGACTTTGAAATAGAGGCCATCATATATAGTGTTTGTGGCTGTGAGAATTTTATTTAACATATATTAAAAAGTTTCATTCCATATTTGACCCCACAATAACATGTTAATCCAGACTCCCTATTTTTCTATAAGGACAATATATGGTTGTTTTTTCATTATGTTTTATCAATAACTTTTACTATTCATTTTAATGGTTAGCATTTAAATATGATGGAGTGAGAAAATTATAAATAATGTGTGATACAAATTTATAGCATTGTGCAAAGGATGTGCAACAGTTTTAGGGATGGTTAATCAGGTTGCTAGAGTTTGAGAATAATTGTATTTGTTAATTTAATGATTTATGTGAGCATAGCATAAGAAGTAAGAAATAGTACTTAATTAATTCACATTTCTATTTCCTTACATTTCAAAATGTCCTACACAAATGAAATATAGTGACCTGCCTGACCTCAGGAACTCTTAGTTTGTATAGATGCAATTCTCTATTAAGACTGCATTTCCTATTTTGGAAACTTATGTATTTTAAAGGTCAACTTTACTGAAAGCATGAGATGAAAAGTTTACATAAAATCTAACAGAGGGAGAATATTATATATGCAGAAAAATATTAACATAAGGATAAGAAAGTAATAGTCATTTTAAGAGACATGCCCAAGTGGAAGAAATCCATTGTGGTAGGAAGGCAGTCTTGTTTGCAACCACACTGATATAAATTTAAAATATTTAAAAATGATTGTACATGTTGCTGGCAAGCATTTGAGATATGTAAAAAAAGAGAAAATAAAAAGAAATTTAAGTTACATTTCTAAATAATAAGAAAATAGATTTAGATATTTTGTTTTACAGCATCACCCATGGCTAATAATTTTAATTAAAAATGAGGAGGCTTCTTTATAGTATAAATATTTCTAAAATACGAATGTACAGTTATGCTATTATGTCTGTGATTGGTAAAACACCAATCTTGTAAACTTCATAAAATCAAAAACATTCTCAATATGCCATTTTCCATCAGCACCACTATTGTGATCAACCAAATGATAGGAGCTAGTTTTGCTAGAGGCTAGAAGACTATATTAAAATCAATTGAGAAGATAGGTAGTAAAAACAGTAGGAAATAACAGCACTCAGGGTTTTCAGTGTTGTATTTTGATGGCTTCATGTGTTCCCTCCAAAAAAGAGTTACAACTTTGTTGTTATTCCTTATTATATGCCATGCCCTTTGTTTATCATTTTAATAGCAGAATCTAATTTAATCCACATAACGACTTTATAGAGTAGATTCTATTGTTATTTTCATTTCAAAGGTAAGAAAAATTAAGTTTAATCTAAACTGGGTCAGTCTGATTACAAAGTTATACTCTTAATTACAACATTACACTGTTTTATGGCACTATGTCAGCCATCAGGTCTGACAGATATACTGTATCTGTAGCACTACAAGCTTAGTTTTAATTTAAACAAGCGAACAAAGCCTCTTGTTGTTAGGCTTTTCCTCGCACAAATTTGATTCCTAAACCATGACTCTTTTAAGGGACCTTCATACCATCCAAAGGAGTGAGATCATAAAAATGAGTGACTTACAAAGCTTTGGGATGCAAAGGAATGATGCATGTTACTTTACATCCACCCCATAAGAGAGGTACTATTATTATCCTAGTTACAGGTAATAACAATGCAATTTAGAGATATTAAGTGAGACTTCTAGGGTCAAAACACAAGTAAATTGGGGGGCTAGCATTCACAAGCACTTAGCATGATGTCATGTTGTCTATTCTGTACATTTTCTAGAATTTAGAAAGTTTGGTCATGAAGCAGAATAAATATGACATTAAGTACCAATGTTTTCACAAAGATATGCTTTTAATTTTCATATATTTTACCTGGGAACTTTCAATATTCTCCCTGGACAGGACATACAGATATAACACTACTGGTTGGTGCTTAAGTGCCCGTGATTCCTACATAGCCACCCATTTCTTTCTACTAAGGTTTACAACATTTAGGGCATGGTGGAAAATTGTACCATAGACTCCTTGACCCAAATATAATTTCTTTGGACCTGTCTAGGACAAAATAGTAACTCCTCCTCTCACATATTATATCATGTATATGCTCTTAAAAAATAAGTATATATATTTTTGAAAATTCTGAAATTAACCTTGGTGATTATTTTGTGCTTTAGGAGTTGCTCATCCTAATAAACATGATTGTATTATTTTTTGGATAAAATGAGTTTTTAAGCCTTTAAGATATACCAATAAACTTTTTTATGGTTCACATTATCTCCAAAATAACTCTTTTTTTCATGAATAGAATTGGTTTGCATTTTAGTCCACAAACTACAATCCTTGAAAACTAATCAATTAGACAGTATAGTACAAATGTGTCTTTTCTTTCTTTGTGAATTCCTAAAGCTGATTTTTTTATTTCTTGCTAAAAGTCATTTTGTTGACTCTTTTGAGGGTGAAAAAAATTAAATTATCACATGACACATTTGGCCATCATCATCAATTGTCCATGCTTTATTGAGGATGATTTTATACCACCTCTTCTTTCAGTTTTTCTTTACTTTATTCCTGATTCTTTTCAAGTTTTCTTGTTTTTTGACTTATAATCACCATAATGGATAATGTGATTAATTAAGAAAGAGAAAGAGAGAATAATTTCTGCTATTCTTTTACATCTTATAATCAGTGGTCTTCTGGCCATATAATCCTAGGATAATTAATATCAAGTAACAATGACAATGACAAAAGTACAATGCTTTGACTTCCAACTAAATTTTTTTTCTACAGAATTCTGGAAAATCTGTAGGGTATTATATGTGTTTCATGATGTGTTTGATGATGTATATGTAAGTTCATGATGTGTTTCATGATGAATACATTTGGGCAGTTTCTGTTTCCTTTTGGGGTTTAAGAAGCATACCCAAAGGTAATGGTTTTGAATTGTATTCACTATGCCTAAAGGGCAAAAGAGACAACCTTTCTTAGCATGTATTCCTCTTCCTTTTGTGTCTTTGGAAGACCTGAAAATTTATATTTTAAAAAATATTGCATTGTCTCATCAATAGATTAGGCCATCCTAGGATTTTTCCAACCTGCATTCCATTTTGTGGTTGAATGTTCAGCCATGACTGTCAATGCTGAAATTTTTACTCTCTATATGATATATGTAGTAATTGTATAGTTTTAGAATTTTTCTTATATATTGATGTCATTCCTAAGATATTACTTTATTCCAAAATGTCCTTAGTGTCCAGTTCCAACTGAGGGCTTTGTGGGTGATTTGTGTCATGAATTGTAAGAGCCCACCATAAAATAAGAATGCTAGTAAGGGCCCTAGAAGGAACTACCACTTCAGTGTTGATTTATGCCTTTACTAAAACCATTAACACCTCCTCACTTTTTTTTCCAGATGTAGACACTGAAGCTTAGAAAATTTAAATAGTTTGCCACAGATTACATGTCTATTAGTGACAACACCAGCTCTGGGACTTTCAAGGCCCACATTGGACTACATCCAGGCTCCCAGATGCCATACAATTAGTCCATGATTTTCCGTATTTTAAAGAATTACTTACATTTTGTTTTAGTGTTAGTTTCCCAATTTCCCTCTCTTCCACACACCTCAATTATAATTGAGCTGCAGACAGAACTAGATCAATAGCTCCTGGAAATTGTAACCTCCACCTACCCATGTTAACAAGTTCTTTCCCTTTCATCCATAACTGCAGGCAGTGATAAATGTGTAGTTCAATTGACTCCTTTATATCCTAGGCTTAAATTCATAATGGAACTGTCAGTCAATAAGACAGTATTTGGTGGTCACATTCTAACTGAAAAATTTCTTTCTTGACTGCTTGTCAGTATGTCCCAAAAGATAATGTTTTACACTCCCAAATGCTTGGTACATGCCTTTAATTACATACAATTAGTAACCTAAGTCAAAGATTTCCATAGTGATATTTTGCCTCAAAACAACCTAATAAATATTTTTATGACATGAATACTGATTCATAGCAACCAAGCTGTGTAGGAAATCACTTCCAAGAATTAGTCAGGATGGGTACCCCATTAAAACACTTGCTGTTTCTCAGAAAGCATGGAATATTGGCTTTTGGGTTTAGAGAAGAGTTTTTTAGGATTGAACCCAGAAAAAGTAGCATGTCTGAATATCACATATAAGGATAAATGAATAAGGATAAACTGAAAAGTATATTAATTATCTTCCTAAGTTTTCAAGTGTAATGGAAGAGAGATGACAGCCTGCAAAGACACATAAAGAGAACTGTGTCTGGCTTGCTTTGACCACTGGTACACTGTGCATTTTATATTTCAATTAAAATTTTTAATTAATAAATTTCAATTGTCATAAGTATGCTTAACAACTAACATATTCATATGACCTTTAAATGGAGTAAGTCTTTAGTAAGAGGTAATGAACTTGAATATTAATACAATTCTGATCAAAAGATATGGAAATATATTTAAATTGAAATTATGTTAGCAGTATGTTAATGTAAAATAGTAAGTCTCGTCCAGTTTGGGGCTGTTCTAATCAGTATATTCAAACTCATTTTAATATTTCACTACTCTAAACCCATAGAAATAGGAGGTATTCTGAACTTTGATAATATTTTAATAATATTTTAATACATAAAAATTTAAAAATAACTTGTGATCTTTTTTGCCATTTGTAGTACCTGGAGCAAAGATACACTGAATGTAAAATATGTCTTTTAAAATGTTACATATTGATGCATTTTTGTAAGTTTTCATCTATACAGTATTATCCTGACCTGTCTCTGAGCAAGTTGTATCATATCTTACCGGCAGGCTGAATTTTTTACCTGGTAACTTTGTTCCATTCATTACCTCATCCATTCATTCATTCATCAATCATCAAGTAATTTCTCTCACTTAAAGTACTCACAGTCTGGTTCAGGAAGTAGACAAACAGGTAATTAAAATACTGCATTTACGTTCTGATGAACCTGCCATTCCATGACTTCCTTCTCTGTGCACTTACCACCTCCCATATGCAGTGCTGGGCCTGGCCTCTGAAGGCAGGTTTCACTAGGTGAACCATTCCTTCCTGTACATTCTTGAAGACAAGTGCCTCCTGATATTCCAAAGGACATCCTTATGCCTTTTATGGGCACTATATAACTAGAATCTTGATTTAATTTCTTGATTGTTAATCTGTGGCAATTTTGATTGCAAGAGCAAAGATTGTGCAATAGTATATGAAGCACACTGATTATTTCAGAGACAAAATATGTTTTTTGAATAATTTTTTGAAAATGACGTGTTTCTCCCTCTAACCTGGCATTGACCTTGAATGCTGTTCACCAGTTTAACTCAAAAAATAATAGAGGACCTTAGTTTTCCTACACAGAGATTTCTATTTTAATAGAGACTATATAGACTATATTCTCTCTCTGATAAATAGCCCTTCCTCCTAAGACACTGTTAAAAATACAGAATGAAAATACAACTCTAAACTGTTGTATATTTATTGACAAAGCATGTTAACTTGAATTCAGACAGAAGTAAGTTTGAATTTCAGACATATCATTTAGTTCCTAGTCACATCTGAACTCCTTATCAGTAGAAATGATACACTTACCTCAGTGGTTTCCTATGAGGAATAAACCAGGTTATGTGCATGACTATACTGATCCAGTGCCCAGCACGTGATAAAATCTCAATAAATGAAAACATCTTTTCTCCTCCCATTTGTGGTCTACTTGCTAGTAGTCTATAACCTGGCACATTTATTCAATTAATTATTCTCTATGTCCTTTGGGTACATAATGTGATCTCTTTGCTCTCTGTTTCCTCACCAACTAAATAGAGAAATTGACTCAGATATATTCTAAGTTTCCATCTATCTCAAAAGCTATTTTAAGAACTGGTATATAAAGAAGATTCACTCAGAGAGGAAATATAACTAATGCTCTGGAATAAGAAAGTTCTGGGTTTGAATGTGAAATCTATCACTTACTAACTGTGAGACTTTGGATTAATGGCTAATCTTGCTAAACCTCATGTCTTTTCCTGAATAAAACATAGGTAATAATACTGTCCATCTTGTAAGTTTCACTTAAAGATTGAATGACATAATGCCAGTATTCAAGGGTTTTTCAATAAATAATATAATAATAATTATTTTATGTTAAATTATAATTATTTTAATTAACCATTACCATGTCATCATTATCCTTTCACAACTTTAATTTTGGAAGAGGGTTGGAAAAAATTTAAGTTTACTTTATGTTTAGTAAAATTATTGTCTAAGAAATATGTGTATTCTAATATTCAGGAACTGTAAGCCATAAAGGAAACACATGTTTTTTTCTTATACTTTATTTGGGGCAATATTTATGGAAAAGTATATTTAACCTTTTTGTGTATTTCAGAAGAAATTGTTGAATATCTAAAATTTTCCAGACATTGGGACGACAATAATGGGAAAAAAAAGTTTGTCCTCTTAGAGTTTGTAGTCCATCAAAGGGATTGGGTGATGTAATCTCTATGTTAGGTTTTGTCATATTAAAAAAACACAATGAGTGATTTAATACAAGGAATAGTAATATTTCTCATGATTCTGTGGATTGGCTAGGGCATTCTACTGGTTTGAATTACCTTGGCTAGAGGATGATTTAAGATGGACTCTCTCAAACGTCTGGAAGTTGGATGGAGGACTGTATGTCCAGCAAGATGACTTGACCGAGGGTCTTTTGTTACACAACATGATTGCCTGGGCTCTTACACATTCTAGTGGTTGCAGGGTTCCCATAAACAGCAAGATAAAGGAAGCCCCATGTGTAAGCAATTTGCAAATTTACGCTTGTATAATGTTTGCAATTTCCTCATTGGCCAAAGCAAATGACCTGGGTAAACCCAGAGCCAGTATTAGGGGTAGACTGCTCAATCTACTACAAAACATATTGACATAAGATTCAAAGCTGGGGATTCTTAGGGAGGGCAAGGAAAAATTGGCTAGAAGAAGCAATGTGAGCACAGAGGACACTTAGAAGTTCAATGGTCTGAGGTTGTTTGAAAGAAAAACAGCTAACTCCTAATAGGACTGCAGTGATGCATTTGTAGTCTGTCATTACCCAGAAGAAGGCTTCCCATATCCTTGATCAAAACTAGGAAGGTTAAGCTTCACTTTCTAAATGAGGACCTGAAGGAACTTGGTAAGAGACAGGCAAAGAATCATCAGGAGAGAGTTGGGTTTTAGTTTGAACAAGAAAGAAAGGGGGAATTTCCAAAATGATGGACAAAGACTTATGGGAATAGGAGATTTTTGATAAGGACTGACAATGATTTCCTGAATGTTTTGGGAGTTGAAGAGGTATGCTAGATGAGATCAGATTAGGAGATTAGAGTCCAGATGATAAGGGGTATTCTGGGAGTCCGGGTTTATTCTGGAGAACAATGTAAAAAGACTAAATGTATAAAATATATATGTGCATGTGTGTGTGTGTATATATATATATACATGGTTCAAAAAAGATCAAGTTATTGAAGGACCAGACAAATTGAGTCATTCCAAGTTTGTCAGACCCATAGTGGACCTAACTGAAGGCTTTTTCATGACCAATAACAAGTGGATGTTGTTGATCCTAGCTGTGTGTAGACCTGTAGACCATTCTGTCCTATCCATGGTTCTAGTTTCTCCTCCTTGGTAAGCACAGTCACCACAGAATCCCCACCTTTCTGGCACTTAAAAGCTCACACTTGCCTCTTGTTGAACTACTCGCTGCATTTCTTCTTTTAGCCTTTACTGACAAGTAAGTAAACTCAGCATTCTCTTTTTATTTTTTTAATAGCTCTGAGGGTCTTATTTATTTTTTGATAAGAACCTAGTAAGACTAATCCTGGTGGTCGTAGTATGAGTGATGGTGGTGCCTTGGTGAGTGCTGTGGGTGGGGATGGGGAAGGGAGCATGGGGTGGGAGGTGCTCTTGCCAGGAGCATGCAGCGTTCTGCCAAGGATGGCAAGGTCTAGAGTATTCAGACCTCTAGACCTCACAGTTAACATCCAGAGCACAAGGGACCATATTTATAAAGGGTAACATGCTTGTTAGTATCAACAAAATGTTCTATGCAGCCAGATATTTTGTGTATAGGCGAAGTACAAATTTCCCGAATTTATTTATTTTTAGTCTTAGACATAGATTTCTAAATAATCTTACCTTACTTTGATAATTAAATCTAGATTTATCATTTATGAATATGTCTAAAATTCCTTGAATTTGTTCATTTACACACCTGAACTACTAGTTACTGCTCTGTATGAATAGATGACTTGCAATTTAACAGTTCTAGTGTTATTTTTAAGTAAATATTAAGAAATTCCCTTGATTTTAGCAGACTAAAATTTTGGAAATGAGTGTGTATCTACGCCATCCATAAACCTCATGATTTTAAAAGTCTTTATCTTACTTCTGAGCCTTTATCTTTTCAGGTTAAGGAGTCCTCATTTGTAGTCTGTCATTATCCAGAAGACTCCCCATATCCTTGATCAAGAATAGGAAGGTTAAGCTTCACTTTCTAAATCAGCACCTGAAGGAACTTGATAAGAGACAGGCAAAGTCAGGGATCATTAATCACTATCATGCAAGAAAAATTGAGAAAAGTATCAAGAAACACAGCATTGTCATTTGGGGACTTTCTTTCCTTCTTTTTTCTTTCAAAATTTGAGCAACATAGGTTAAAAGAATTAAGTTTAAAAAATCTTGAGTAACTAAAGGCTTATGATAAAAATTTGTATTTGAAATGATGCATTCTCAAAATAGTACAAATATTTTATAATATATTATAAAATAATATTGGATCATTATTAGGATTAAATTAATTTTCTTCAGGTATAATAGAATCACCCAAGGACATGAAAATATGGAATTTCCTTGCATTTCTCCCTATCTCTTGATATTGCTTCCTATCTCCATTCCCAACTGCCAAAAAACATCAAACTGTATCTAGTATCTATGTAATATTTTTCATAACATTTGGATTCTGAGAGAAAATCTTACAAATTCATTTTCATAAACATTTTGTTTGAAGTAAGTGGTGGGTTATAAGAGGCCCCATAATCAGACAGGGATGAGATTGTGGTTGGAGCAAAAAGAGGAAGAGAAGAATGTGTGTTGTGTGTGTTAGAGAAAGGAAGAGCAGGAGGGAGAGCAAAAGAGAAAGATTTAAAAAGATTATTCAAGGGAAATAGCACCTATGCTAGATACATGGTTCTTAAGAATTTAGGCAACTGGGAGATTGTGTATGGGAAATTGTTGACAGTTATGGGTGTGGATGAGCTCATCTGAGCAGAATGTGTGGAATAAGAATTGGAAAAATACAGGAATAATTTTGTTCACAAATCACATATAAGAAGCTCTACATAATATGAGCTTAATTTGGACCTATAGACCAAAAAAAAAACCCTGATAACTAGGAAGATAATGAACATTAAATGTTGATAATAGTTCTATGTACTTGCTAAGCAGGTACTCAACATTTTAATAGAGAGAAGACATTTTGACAGTAAGGAATCAAAGAATATGGTTATCTCTTTGCAAATGAACATCTCCTGTACCCTTTCTTCAACTGACTTGTAGAAGGGCGCTGAAATATCCCTCACACTATTTACCTGTATTCCAATCATCCATTTTAGGTTTCAGGTTGATTTTGAACCAAGAGGATATGATTTGAACACTTGCAAATGTGTGAAAGAATGCTCAGTAATTACTGTTGGGCCTTTGTTTCTCTATTCCAATTGTTTTTTTTGTTGTTGTTGTTAACTACCATTGAAACCTAAAGAAAACTTTATTTTCTTTTATTTATATATCTTAAGGGCGATTCTCATTGAATTATTTTTTACTACCTGGTTAACTACATGATTTTATGAGTACAATTAAAATATATTCATAAATATTGTGAACTTACTTATAAAATATAAATAAACAGACACTGAAAACAGATTTAAACTGTCACATGATTGTCTTTGACTCTTTGCAAAGTGCCTTCTCTTAAATGTAGGAAAATAATCTTGAGGCCTAAAGGTGAGGGGGAAACCTCTTAAACAAGATTTTTAAAGTATAAGTTTATAAGGCTAAAAATGATGGAGTTGACTACATCAAAATTAATAAGATCTATTGAACAAAAAAATTCCATAGACAAATTGACGGATTATGACAGAAAGAAAAGATTTTTACAATTCCTAAAACTGGCAAGGTATTAAATATGTTGACTATAAAAATATCTCTTACACATTGCCAAAAAGAGTGGAGATCCAAGAGAAAAATGGGCAAAGTAGATAAATAAGAATTTACAGAAAGGTAAGCCTGAATGGCTAACCAGTATATAAAGAATTGCTTCATTTCATTAGAGAAGTACAAATTGAATAAGTTAAACAATAAGAAATATTACTTTGTAGTATGACAAATATTGGAAAAAATGGGTAATATTAAGTACTCGTGAGATCGTGGATAGATGGGAGCTCTGAATTGGGAAGTATACATTGGTGAGGCTGTTCTGGGTCAACCTGACTGAATTTAATGCAATCATGTATTTGTATCCCTTAAGGCCCTGTATTCCACTCTTGGGTATTTAGCTCAGAAATGTTCTCACATAGGTCCATAAGATGGCATGTAAAAGTATGTTCACTGCAGCATTATTTATGGTAGCTGGGAGTTAAGGGCAACACTGGGCATCAATTATTGCAGTAAGGGATCAGTAAAGGGCTGAAAATACGTAATATTGAATACTTAGCAGAAGTAGGAAACAAAAATTTATTTATAGAGCAACAAAAATCTCAGAAATGTTGAATGATAAAAGTAGGTAACAGAAACAGATTTGTAAAACATAACATTTATGTCAATTTAAAAGCATACTTCCTCTCCTACAAATGCTGCATATATTACAGGATAAATTGCTAAATAAGGACACATTAAATACATTGATGTAGGTACTTATGGGTAAGTAGGATGATAGTGGGTTTAAGGGAAGAAAGAGACAAAACTAAACTTAAAATGAATAAAATAAAACAGAACAAAAGAGGTGCCTTTAATGAGCCTATGACATATAATATGCTACAAATAGAAGGATGTGATGAACGCAACAGTGCTCTGGATCAATCAAATGATTTATTGTCACAAAGTATTTTTCTTAATATCTGACAAGACTTTAATAAATCAAGAAATCATGAAAATATAAATTGCATAATTTGAAAAAAAGTGTTATAGTCTCTAAAGGACTTACTTAACAAAAAGATAGAATATTATATTTTCTAATGCAGTCATTTAAACATGCTGTGTTTTGACTGTGTGACTGATCTTTCACTTGAATATTGAGCAATTCATGCAGAAAAATGTTTTGAATCATAGCCCATTTAAAGGAACGAATACATTAGCAAATGCACTTCTAACAAAAGATAAATAAAAAATGACTTACCCTTAGATGCATATTAAAATATGAGTTAGAACTAGATGACTAATGATAAACAAATAATGCAACATCAGTCCAGTCAAAAGCCAGACGAAAAACTTCACATCTATGTGATTTCCATCCAACCTATTCTCTCTCTCTCCCCACCCCCACCCCATCCTTTCTTTCACACACATTCACTGCTGGCCGACATCAATATTTATTGTTAATACTCCTTCTATTTAGTTTCTAAAACTTCCAAGCAATCACTATAATGAGATTTTAAGTAACTGCCTAAGGCAATACAGATTTTGTCATAAATAAGAAATTAGCTATGGCAAAAAGAACAGCATATTAACATGCATTGGGCAACTGTTCCAGTTTTTCTTAAGCTGAACAGAGTGTTAATCTCAGAAATTATTACACATTTTGCAGGCTACTTGTGACTTTTTGGCTGTGGTTGTGTTTTCTGTCTCTGGTAAATGAGGGTCTTTATATTTTCTAGTTAGAGTTATGTGGTGTTACTATATGGATATATCGGTTTTCATCCATAGTTCCTGGCTTGTAACTCCCATACCCCTTGTTACGGCCTTTTGTTATAATGTCAGCTGCTTTAGGCCTCAGGAAACAGAATTTTGCCTTCCTTTCACCTACCCCAAGGCAAAAAAACTGGTTTGAGTTTTTCCTAAACAAGTTATTTTTAATTTTTTCCCTCCTAAGCCATTCTAATAAAGTAGCTGTAGTAGATTACACTGTACTGAATCCCTAAATAACTATTTCCCAATATAAGTACCAGAGCTATCTTCTCAAAATTTTTGCCTAAACACAATGGTAAAGATAAACGTGAGATCTTTGGCTAGTTCTCTATTTCATTTTTCTTCTTCACTCAAGCAAAATATAAAGCCAAATATACATGCAAGGGTCATTTATTGATATTGCCCCAAAATTTATAGTTTTATATCCTGTTGAACTCCCATTTGCTGTTTTTTCCTATTTCTTAATAGAGACATCATCTCAGGATTTCTCAAGACTCTGCCCCATTTGAATTTTTCAAAATTTATCATTGTCCAAGGCGCCAAATCCTTCTGGTACTCAAGTTTTTTTTATAACCTTATCTTTATTGCTGTAACCATTTTTTAGGTGAAACTTCCTCTGTGATTTCAGAGGTTCTATAGGGGCCTTAGAGACCAAGGAGAACTGTGAGTATCAGAGTATCGGACTAGCCAAGCAGGACATGCAAAGAAATGTTGCACTAGTTTTGCAGTCCCTCTGTCACTGTTCATGTCTAGGATGTATGAGGGGAGGCTGGTATGATGGGAACAAAGGAGATAAATGCTCTGTGCTTTTCCCCTTTTCTTCCCATGGGTGTTTCTCCTATCCCAGGCAACATGAGAAGAGCTTAAGAGAACACAAATGGACAGCTCAGTAGGTGTCCATTGGATTTGAAGAGTGGTGATACCAGGAAGGCACCTGATAGATCCAAAGGCCAGAGACAGGTTGGGATGAGAATAGATAGCCACTGTGCGTGTTAGCTTCACTCCCACCAACTGAAGGCAAAGGGTGCGTTTCTCATGTTCCTGAGCTGGACCCCCTAGGAAAGGAGCTGGATTTAGATTATTTTGCAAAACAATTGCCAGGCCCAGTGAAGAGAGCCTTTGTGGTGAAGATCCAACTGGAATCCAGGGGCTAAGGGAATACTGTGGGGTAAGGGAGGGATGCACAAAACAAGCACCTAGGAGATAAAGTCAGCATTTGGGCACATGTTACAATGTGGAAGTATTGATGCCAGATACAATTGTTCCAATCTAGGAGGACCTTTTCTACTCTTTACTCTCCCCTTCCCTGGCTCCAGCCTTTCAGTAACCAGATACAGCAGAGTTAGTGCAGGAAGAGTCAAAGAGAAAGGTGGAAGGAAAGAAATCAAACCTATTTGGTTTCCCAACTGTAGAGTCCCAATTTAAATTAGATGGAAGCTGGGGTAAGGGAGGTAGGCTCTTCTCACAATGTAAAGTTGAAGATTCGGTAGTAGGTATGATTAGATTTTTCAGAACTTGTAAGTATTTCTATGCTGTGCCAGAGATGGATTGAAACAGCTATAGAATGTGTCTGATAGCTCCTTTAGGACCAGGGGGGAACATGGTGACACATGCAGTTTTTTTTTAATGTATTTATTTTTATTTCAGAATATTATGGGGGTACAACACTTTGGCTATATATATTGCCCATGCACTGCCCGTGTCAGAGCTACAATCGTGGTCATTCCCCAAACTGTGCTCCCCGCATCCATTCAGTGAGAGTTTTCCCATCCCCTCCACCCCGCTCCCACCTGCCCGCCCCCTGATGAATATTATTGCCCTGTGTGATGTAAGTGTTCATCTGTTAGTACCAGTTTGATGGTGAGTACCAGTGGTGCTTGTTTTTCCATTCCTGTGACACTTTGCTTCAAAGAATGGGCTGTAGCTCCAACCAGGATACCAGATGTGTTAATTCACCATTGTTTTTTATTGCTGAGTAATACTCCATAGTATACATATACCACATTTTATTAATCCACTTGTGTATTGATGGGCACCTGGGTTGTTTCCACATCTTTGCAATTGTGAATTGTGCTGCTATAAACATTCGCATGCAGATGCAGTTTTATATCAACCTGCTCTCTCTTTTATTCTTCCCCCCACAAGTGATCAGTTAAGGTACAGTGTTATTTTCTCCCTCACCACACTTTGACTCCCACCACTTCCTCGGTTTGATAAATATTTTATGGGCATTGCACACGTTGTTTATGGAAAAAGTTTAGCACACTGAATCTTTCAAGGTTTAAGTTTGAAACTCATAAATCATGTTCATGCATTTTCTCCTCCTTTGGGCACTCTTTATCCTGAGACAATGATTACCACAGACAAAATTGGGGATGAAATTTATGGAGAGTATCTTAGTACATTCAGGCTGCTACAACAAAAATACCATAAACTGAGTGCCTTCTAAGCAACAAAAATTTATTTCTTACAGTTATAGGGGCTGGAAAATCCAAGATCAAGGCACCAGAAGATTCAGTGTCTGGTGAGGACTCTCTCTCTGCTTCATAGATCACACCTTCTCACTGTGTCTTTATGTGGTGAAAGGAAATAGTTAGATCTCAGGAGTCTCTTTTATAAGGGCACTAATCCCATTCATGAGGGTAGAACCTTCATGACCTAATCACCTCCTAAAGGCCCCACCTTCTAATACTATCACATTGGGGATTAGGTTTCAACTCTGAATTTTTGGGGGACACAAACATTCAGATCATAGAAGAGAGGAAATGTTACAAGGAAATGTGGATGCAAATCAGCACTGGTTAATCTCTCAAATACTATGAGATTATAGCCAAGACTGTTAGTTGTCTTCCTTGAACCTCAGTACCTCTTTTCCCCTTCTCATATATTGTAATAGCATTTTAAGCTGGGAACATAGTTGCTAAACTAAATAATACATTTCCCAGGTCTTTTGCAACCTGGGTGGGCATGGAACTAAGTTCTGCCAATTGGAGATGCATAAAATGATGAATTTACCTGCCAGATCAAGCCCTTAAAGGGTAACAGTGTGCACCTCCTGTCTCCATTTTCCATTTTGTGGCCTGGAAAATAGACACAGTGGCAAGCCATCTGGGGCCCTGTGGATGAGGGCAGTAGGCACTGCATAGCAGAACAACAGGGAAGAAGGAGCTGCTGCATTGGCCCAATGGCCATCACAATGGCAATTAAATTTCAACATCAGTTTTGGAGAGGACAAGCATTAAAACTATAGCACACACTTAATGCTGCTTTCAAATTATCATTTAGTTTGAATTAATCTTGTCCATAGCTTTACTCATTTGATGTAGATTCTTAATAGATTCATATTCCGAAGGTGACATAGTTTGATTCTTTTATAAATTAAATTTAAGAAAATTAGATGGCTACTATTATTACAATTATTTCATATTGTCCCAGAATTTTAGTTAATGAAGTAAGAAAAGAAATATTTGTAAGAATTAAAACCTTTGGTAAGAAGAAATCAGTCATCTTTATTTGAAGAAGTTATGATGGCCTAAATAGAAAACTCAAGGAAATAAAATGAAAATCTATTTAAAGCAAAAAAAGGAGTTCACAAAGATGTTTGTTTGCCAAGTGAATGTAGAACAATCAATAACTTTCTTTTTCCTTTTTTTTTTTTGTGAGACAGGGTCTCACTCTTTTGCCTGGGCTAGAGTATAGTCGCATCATCATAGCTCACTGCCGCCTCCAACTCCTGGGCTCAAGGAGTTCTCCTGCCTCAGCCTCTCCAGTAGTTGGGACTACAGGCACCTGCCACCACACCCAGCTAATTTTTTTTTATTTTTCATAGAGATGGGGTCTCACTATTGCCCAGGTTGGTCTTGGACTCCTGGGCTCAAGCAATCCTCCTGCCTCGGCCTCCCAAAGTGCTAGGATTACAGGCATGAGCCACTGCGCTTGGCCTAATAGCTTTTTATATACCAACAGTAATTTATTTGGAAGTCTGATGGAAACAAGACTTTTTTTTACTATAGCAATAACACTATTGAGGAAAAAAACCTCAAAATTTTATTAGGAAATAAAGAGAAAATGGAAATAAGGTATAAGACAGATTGCATTCTTGAATAGAAAGACTGAATATTGTGTATGTGTCAGTTTTGCCCCAGTTAATCTATGTTTTTATTTAATTCCTCTAAAATTCCTAATGGCATGTTCTGGAACTTGAAAAGCAATTCTGTGTAAGAATAAAAGAGCTTCTTTTGTCCTATTTGATCCAAATATTAATATTTCTTTTCTAGATTCGAATTTATTTGGCAATTCTGCAATTAGTTTGGATTACCTATTCAAAGCAACCGGTTTATTAATTGCTCCTAATATAGTGGTATTAGCATGGTATAGAGAGCATGCATAGGTGGAAGTCTTATCCTAGGGCCAAGTGGAGAAGAGGGAATTGACAAAATAATCATCTAAACTGAAACAACTGGTAATGTTGGTCGTCAGTTATGAATTAAGGATGCGCTTCTTTAAAAAATATCTTGGAACATGTAGCATTTTGTTTTAATAATGTTTATACTGTATTTTTAATATCATGAATATCTTGAAATCTATAGTTCTTTATCACTCACAGAACATAGTAACATATTTTATCTGACTTTTATCCTGATAAGCCTGATTAGAGAAATGTTTGTCTCCCACTATTATAGGTAAGGGAATTATGAATGAAGAAAGTTAAAATGATAGTTTCAAGTGAAACACCTAGTAGTAGCTTTTTGATTCCTAGTCCAGTGCTCATTCTATTATCGCATGTTACATATTCATACTCATCTCTTAATGATGATTTGGTCAATTAAATAATTAAAAAACATCAGTGAAATTGAGCATCGAGTATCTGTTCTCACCTCTTTTTTTGGATCCAGCCTTTGAGTCAGAGCCATGGATCCTCCCTTCCCTTCAATTCCTGCAATTTATGCTGATTCTCCCTAGATTTCTCTTGCCTTTCTTTGTTATTCTATGCTGGCTTTTCTCTTTTACCAACTCCGTAAATGTTGGTATTATCAAGAGTCATGTTTTTGATTTTCTTCTCTTCTTACGGTAGTGTTCTCCTCCTAGAGCTTTTTTTTTTTTTTTAAACTATTTATGTATCTGTATCTTCCAAGTCAGTGTTTTTACCTTCAAGTCCTCCCTTGAGACTTATCCAGATTTTTAATCTCATTGTCTTCTCAGAATGTGCCTCTTCATTAGTTATATTATCCCCATTTTATAGATGGAAAAACTTAAGTCCCAGAAAGCCTAAACAACTTTCTCAAGTTCTGTAAGTTAGAAAGTGGTTGAATCAGCCTTTTAACCAAGACTTGTCCTTAAAGCTAGTTTTATTTACACTGTAATATTCCATAGCACACATAGCATCATATTCTCGTTTTCTCCTTATTCAGTGGACTTCTCTCAGGTGGAAATTATGTCTTATTTATTTTTACATCCTAACATCTAACAAAGTGTCTGGCACATAGAAGATGTCCTAAAAGTTTGAACAATAAATGATCATAGTAATACCAGGGCCTATATTTTATGTCTGTTGTGAAATTGTATGGTTGTAAAATGTAAAATACCAATTTATGCTTTTTATTTCCCATTCACTGCTAACATTATTTCGTCTCACCTGTTTTGCACGGCCTATTATAGTGACACATAATTTTTTTTTTCTAGGATAAAATGAAACAGCACTGGGACGTTAGCTGCTCTGAATTACAGAAGGTAATTGATCATATGAACTTTCACCAAGCTTAAGCTAGGAAATGACCTTACTGCTTAATTTGGGTGCTTCCTATAATACAGCTGCATACAATAACTGATAATTAGTAGGCTAAAGAAGCGATATACCTCATGCCATGCAATGAAGGATTAACTACAAGAATCACCATAATAAAAGAATATTCTACAGCTATGATTGTCATTGTAGATCTAGGGTTTTACATGGTTTCACCTCTTTTAAATCAATGAGCTCTTTGGAGAGCTGTCTGTGTGACAGAAAATGTATCACACAGTGCCTTTGCCTTCTATTCATTTTTATTGTCCCAGTCACACTAGAATGACCTCATTTGTCCATTCCAATTTGCTCCCCTCTTCCAATATGCTTTTTGTTCTAAGAGCTAAATCTCATGCATACTATTAAGCCTATACCAATTTTCCGTAAATTATAATGAAGTTGAGTAACATTTTCCCACTCTTCAAAAGCTGCCGCCTTCCTCAAATACAAACTGATATTAATTTGTCCCTTTGGTTTACCTCTTTCCATAATAGAGCCAATCATGCTGGGTTCCCTAGTATCATTTATATTTAGTTGGCAATATCAGTTTCCATAGGTAAAAAATAAAATGTTGAGGTTTTTACCAACTGCAGTCAAAATTTGAGATGATAATTTTTGAAAATGCAAATGTGTGGTTTTATCTTTTATATTCCATTCACTGCATAATCTCCTTTGACAAGTTTATTCATTTGCTAACAACACATTAAACCAAGGTATCACAATACCTACAAATAGGGAGTAGGAGGTGTAAAGTAAATTGATCAGGATTTCTTCTTATGAATCTCGATCTTAGCTTTAATGAGTGAAGTTTGATTTTCACCTGTTGTTAGGACATGAAAATGAAAGGTTAAGTATAATTTATCTAATTATAATGTTTGCAGTCTCTCGGTGTGTCAAATTCCCAAGCTACTGAAACATGTACATTTTATCCTCTGGGAAAACTATGTTAATCACACTTTACTCACACTTATTCCATGGCATCTTAAACATAAACTTTTGGAAAATATCTCCTCTGATTTTTACAGATATCTACCAGTTCAAATCCCAGCCCAAGAATATATGTTAATGTATGCTTCTCATAACTTCTACGATACTGTATGTTACTTGAGAGCAGCTCTTACACCTTCTTTACATTTTCATCTACTGAAATATTCAGCAGAAGGATTTGAAATAGTTGGTATTCAGTGTCACCATTAGTGGAACTAATTTGTCTTTGTCAAAAGAAAAGTCTTATACATTGTGACACATAAGACAGAGTTATTGTCTCCATAAAAAAAAACTATGTTTCTCAATTAATATGTAAGATAGTATTAGCCAAAGAGTAAAAGTAAATGTGGAATTAAATGAAAATAATTGTTTATAGAGAAATAACATGCAAATCAATAACAAAGTACTATTATTTTATGATTTCAATTAATAGAGAAAGACAAGCTGTGGAAACAATGAGGGGATATAAATTTCAGCTTGGAAAAACTGAAAGAAAATTGAAAAGGTGGTTCAAGGTTGTAGATTACTATTAATGACACAGTTGGATGAGAAACAAAGACATCAATATGTGAATTTATTTGATATTAATTCTTAATGAGCTCTGTGCTTCAAGTATTTGTTCATTCATCCAACCTTTTGAATATTTTTATGTATCAGGCACTGGGCTAGGCTCCAGTGACACAAAGTTGAATAAGATACAAAGCTTTCCTCAAAAGTGTCTCACACTATAATAAAGTAAAATATAATCAAGTTCAAAGATATTTTTAACTTTTAAAAGTCTGAATAAAAAGCAATATATTAAATATGATTTTAAAATGTCGTGTTTATTCTCAAATATATTCTAGACCAGTTGAATTCATAGAGGTGGTTACTAGCAGAATTATTGTCTCTAAGTTTCCCCTTTTCTTCTCCATAGGTAGGTTCACTTGGAAAAAAAAAAGATATATTGAAATACTTTTGCTGTATTTCACATTAAACTGTCCTTCATAGCCATCCTGCAGTGTCCAGATGTCTGAGGGCAATAGACCTACATATATTGATGAGACAAATCTGTGCACAGGGGAGGTTTCCAACTGAGAATTTCCCTAAAGGGAATGAATATGTGGATACACTTTCCCAGTCCTATCAGGGCACTCACAGAGCCATTTCACAATTGACAATGACAGTAGGATGTGATTCCTATGGTGTATTCTACAAAGCACTGGGACTACTTAAAATATGTGTACTTATGCTTAAATCAGATAGTGTGCAGACTAACAATCAAACTCTGGGGTGCCTGCAAGGAAGAGGTGGGCAATTGAATTGATACCAAATTTCTTTGAAATAGGAATAATTCTAGCTGAGAAGAGAGCCTGTTTTTGATTTGACTGCCTCTGTTCCACTCCTGAGAGTTCAAGGAAGAAGAAAAATTAAATGTCCTGAATATTTTTTATGTAACAGGTAATACAGATATATCCTGGACACTTTTACTAGGATTAACTCATTTAATACTTATATTAGTCTTGGGAGATAGTTATATTTATCTCCATTTTACGTATATTGAAATCAAGCTCAGTTAAACTGGTAAATAGAACCTAGGTTCAAATCCAGGTATATTTCAATGTAAAATATTAACACTTATTCATAACATAGTCAAAGTTTGGACTGTGGAGAAAAATAATGAGTAGGAAGTAGTTAATCACCAGTTGCCCAGTGACATGTTTAAAAGATGATTTATTTCCACAAAAAGGTAATATTCTTTAAAAACATACCAATTTACAATTGCTACCAGCCAAAGAATCTTTTGTTGGGGAATCTTATGATATCAATTATTTGCTCACTTCATAGGTAGAGATTTTTATTCAATTATGTGGAGTAACACAGCAAAAACTGTAGAAGGATACATGCAGGTTAGAATTAGGTATCATAAGGAAATTTCAGACCCAACAACTAAGTAAATTAGACAAGAATACTAAAGACATTTATGAAATTTCCTTGCCAAGTAATATTTAAAAGTAACAGAACTAATCAGAATTTCCTGGAATGCTTTACATATAATCCATGGAGATACTGGAAGATTACTTGATCTTTCTCTAAAACATTTTTTTCATTCTATTGTCTTAAAAATGTCCAGTATTATAAGCTTCTTAGTAAAGATTGTTATGTGCTGTATTATATTCTTAAATTCTTAATTAAATTTGACATACATTAATTTAAATTTATTTGTTACCATTTTGTTATAAATGTTGAGATAGCTAACTTAAGAATTATGAAAATTATCACATAGGTCAATGTGATAAGCTCCCATTTTTGTAATATTTTTAATAACATGGGCATAAACAGTAAAGTTTGTTGATACATTGCAAGTGAACACTTTTTTCAGTGTAGGAGTATGAAATTAGCATTTCCTTACAGTCAGAGTACAACTTAATCATAAATGTTGAGCTATCTTTTTTTTCAGCATCAGAGGAAAGCTACCATGGGCTCAGCAAGTTATTACTTGGCTTTGAAAATACCTCTTATTTAAAATAAATTGAAAATTAAGCAGCCCTTTTGTATTTGCTATATCGGTGGTTTTAAAATATTTTAGAAATAAAATCATTTTTTCAAGAAAAATCTCATTCAGAATTTTAGTCTGGTATTTGGGGAAAAATAATAAATTTAAATTTGGCATAAAATGATGTCATAGTGGATTATGATGAACATTAAATAGATTCACCCTTAGATACATCATATGCAATTTTAAATTTTTTCTGGACACACATTTTCTGCTGCATCAAGTTTTCATGTTTGGGAGGTGTATACACATAAAGATATTTATTCATATTTCAAGAAATGTGTGCTGTTTGCAAACATAGAATGTAAACTATTGCTACCAATTCTATGGCAAAGATGTAATATTTTACCATGGAAGTATTTTTACCCTAAATAAATTCTCTTAAAACCTAAACCTTTTGTTTTTGTTGTACTCCTTCCCTCCAGTAATACTATATAAATAAAAATTTAAAGAGCCAAAATTTTTCATAAAACATATTGCTGTATAAAATCAGCACAGATATTTTAATGTGCTTCACTAGTTATGATTTACTCTGAAAAGCCATCTATTTGTCCCTGCTGAGTAAAGAAGCTACATTTTTAAAAGCACAATTTTATAAAATTCTATAAAATAGATCATAGATTTGTCTAGACAGTGTAACAAATCAACATGTAGAAGTCCGTGTTTGCACCTTTATAGTTATTTCAGGGAGCAAACCAGCAGACATTTAAATACATTGTCTTCAAACACAGGGAGGGTGGAGTAGTAGTTAGTACTTGAAAAACTACTTTCCTCTTCTCTGAAAAAGCCAGTGAAGCTTGGACAGGGCTTATACCATAACTTGGAGATACTGACTATTTAACAAACTTTCTTGGTTTTCCTTAGAGGTAGAGTTAGGAACATGTTATCAGAAATCAGTGACGTGAGGGAATTGAGGGGGAGGGAAGATGGCTAGAGTCAGGGCTTGTCGGACCTTCCCAGTGGAGGAGTTGAGGGTCAGACTGAGAGGAGTAGAGGAGGGTTGCTGATCGGGAGTGGACCGTGGGGTCTGACACCAGCAGAGTCCAGGATACCACCAGCAGGAACTGAACAGCTGACAGGAAGATAGAGGAGAAAAGTCGGTGGGAAACAAACCAAATCAAGGGAGTGCCTGAGACCAGGGAAAGGGTCAGGGATTATTTTTTTCTCCTACCCCCACTGGGGTGCTTCAGGCCTGCAGCAGAAGACTGGGATCTCATATGAGGGGGAGTGCCACAAGGACCAGAGAATCAGCATCCCTGCATCTGGATGACCCATCCTCTGCACCCCAGAAAGTAATGTTGGCTCAAGCTGCTGGAAGCCCTGTGCCCACATCTACCCCATAGCAACAGCCAAGATGCATTGCCTGACTGTCGGGAGGTGGGGAGTTTGCTCCCTCCATGCCCCTGCAGAGTGACTGGGCACAGGAAGTGCCCTTCCCCCATACCACGCTGAGTGACTGGGCTAGTTGTGCTGTATTGCTGGGTGGGAGGTGCCCTCCCCCCATCCTGTGCTGAGTGACTGGGCTGTACAGTTATGGTGCACTCCCTGGCCAAGCCGGACCTGAGTGACTGGGTTGGTCACACTGCCTGGGGGCAGGAAGTGCCCTCCCGCAGCTCCTGTGTGGAGTAACTGGGCTGCACAGCTACAGAGGGTGCACTCCTGGCCAAGCCCATGCCGAGAGACTGGGCTAGTTGTGCTGCTTTGGTGGGTGGGAAGTGCCCTCCCACCGATCCCATGCTGAATGACTGGTCTGCGCAGCTACAGAAAGTACACTCCCAGCCAAGCCTGCACTGAGGGTCTGGGCCTGTTTCCGGTGGCAGGGAGTGCACACCTGGTGAGCCTGCCTCTAACGGTGTGGCTGTGGAGAGGAGGAGGGCACACAGGTTCTTGCCCCCCAGCACGAGAGGAGTGCAGAAAGACCGCGACGCCCCTCCCCCACCATCTTAGCAGCCGCTGGAGATCTCTGTGGTGAGTGTCCCCCTTTCAGTGCAGAGGGCATGTCTCTGCCCAGAGCTGGGAGAGCAGCATTCCACGAGTCCGCCTGCCGAAGGTGCAGATAGCAGGGCTTGGAGACATGGGGGAGAGGTCAGGGATTCAAGATCGGGTAGGCAGTATCCATTGGGAGGGTGTGAAGGTGCACAGGACGGTAGGGATCTATAAGTGCACCCCACCCCCTTGGAGACCCACCCTATCAGAGTTTGCTGAACTAACTCCTACCCCGAGAACCCTCTTATTGAAGTTTGATGAATCAGCCCCTCCCTCAGAGAAACACCAGGTTGGAGTTTGATGAACCTAGGAGACTCAATTTGCATAAGTTCTGGTTCCCATAGCAACCAAATGCCTCTGGTGCCACAGGCTAAATCCCAGCAGCTGCCCCCCCACCACTAACTTTAAAAAGGAGATTGGCCTAATCCAAGAGCTGCTTGAGCAGCCAGTATCCCCAGGGGATAGAGTCCCCTGGCAGAGTTTTCTGGGGATAGAGAGCAGACTCTCTGGTTGAGCAGGGCCATATCAACCCCTCCGGGCCAACTAAGCAGAGAGACAGAGAACTGACCTGAGCAGCCTGAAGGCAGTCTCACCCAACCTAACCCCACCCAGCCTCATTCCCCTGCCTGTCTCTGTTGTGGTGGTAAATAAAGGACTCACCTGGAAGTCCCAGGGCCCCACACACCCCCAGAGGCACTAGCGTCCTCCCTCCTGAGAAACTAAAGCTGATCATAGGACCCAAAAACAACACTGCACCTTGTTCCTTCCGGCAAGCTCTACCTACTGATAGGGAGGTCAATTTGCATGCCCTTTTACTGCATCTACTGACTCATCACAGAGGGTGTGTTTGGTTCTCACCCACAAGCACCATGTACTGGTTCAGAGTTTAAACAGGGTGTGTCATTATCTAAACAAAAGAAAATCAAAAATTAAGAAGCAACACCTGTCCCAGATGAAAAGGAACCAGTGAAAGAACTCTGGAAATATGAAGATTAAGAGCAAAAGGTCACCCCCAAAAGGGAACACCAGTTCCCTACCAATGGATACCAACCAAAAGCAGAATATAGAAATGACAGATGAAGAATTTCGGGCATGGATTGTAAGGAAACTAAATGAAATACATGACAAAATAGAAATCCAACACAAAGAAACCACAAAAACAATACAGGAAATGAATGAAAAATTCACTAAAGAAATTGAAGTATTAAAGAAAAATCAAATAGAACTTCTGGAAATGAAAAATTGTTTCAAGGAATTATAACACAGTGGAATGCCTCAAGAACAGGCTAGATCATGTAGAAGAAATAATCTCAGAGCTTGAAGACAACACCCTCCAATTAAACAAGTCAGTCACAGGGATAGAACAGAGAAGCAAGAAGAATGAGCAAAGCCTACAAGAAATGTCAGATTATGTAAAAAGGCCTAACATAAGAATCATAGGCATCCCTGAAGGTGAAGAAGAAAATACACAAGGGTGGGATAATCTATTTGAGAGAATAATTGAGGAAAATTTCCCTGGCCTAGCTAGAAATTTAGATATCCAGGTATAAGAAGCTCATAGGACTCCTGGAAGACTCAACACAAAGAGGAATACATCATGACACATAGTCATCAGACTAGCCAAAATAAATATGAAAAGCGCTATTACGAGCAGTGAGGCAAAAGCAACAGGTAACTTACAAAGGAAAACCCATCAGACTAACATCAGACTTCTCAACTGAGACCCTCCAAGCCAGAAAGGATTAGGGCCCCATCATCAGTCTTCTCAAACAGAATAATGCCCAGCCTAGAATTTTGTATCCTGAAAAACTAAGTTTCATACATGAAGGGGAAATTAAGTCCTTCCCACACAAGCAAACACTGAGGGAATTTGTCAAGACGTACCCTGCAGGAAGTTCTCAGAACTGCATTATTCACAGAGCATCACAAGAAACACTTACCAATGTAAAATTACCCAAAACCCAAAGATTGATGGCTAGATACCACAGTGGCTCAAGAGATAAAACAAAACAACAAAGTTCAACTTAACAGGATGAACAAAACTCCACCCCAATTATCAATTCTCTCAATAAACGTGAATGGTTTGAACTGCCTACTGAAGAGACACAGACTGGCCGAATGGGTAAATATACACAAACCAAGTATCTGCTGTGTTCAGGAAACACGTCTAACCCATGAGTATGCATACAGACTCAAGATGAAGGGATGGAAAACAGTTTTCCATGCTAATGGAAACCAAAAGAAAGTGGGAGTATAAATTCTCATAGCACAAAACTTAATCTTCAAATTAACAAAACTAAATAACCTACTGCTGAATGATTTTCAGGTCAAGGAGGAAATTAGGATGAAATGAAAAGATTCTTTGAAGTAAATGATAATGGGGATACAAGTTACCAAAATCTGTGGGACCCAGCTAAAGCAGTCCTGAGAGGAAAATTCATAGTCAAAAATACCTACATCCAGAAGATGGAAAGGTCACAAATCAACAATCTAATGAATTATCTCAAAGACCTGGAAAAGGATGAGCAAACCCATCCCAAACCCAGCAGAAGAAAAGAAATAACAAAGATCAGAGGAGAACTAAATGAAATCGATAACAGAAGATCTATATGGAAGATTAATAAAACAAAAAGTTGGTTCTTTGAAAAGATAAACAAAATTGACACTCCTCTCACTAGATTAACCAGAAGCAGAAAAGAAAGGACTCCAATAAGCTCCATTAGAAATAATAAAGGAGAAATTACAACTGATACCACAGAAATACAAAATATCATCTCTGAATACTATAAAAATCTCTTTGCACACAAACTTGAAAAAGTGGAGGAAATGGACAAATTCTTAGAAACTCACAGCCTCCCTAGGCTCAACACGGAAGATGTAGATTTTCTGAACAGACCAATATCAAGTACCAAAATTGAAGCAATAATAAAAAACCTTCCTAAAAAAAAAGTCCCAGACCAGATGGTTTCACAGCAGGATTCTTCCTACAAAGAAGACCTGGTGTCTATCCTGCAGAAATTATTCCATGTCAAGAAGGAAGGAATCCTCCCCAGTATGTTTTACGAAGCCAACATCACCCTGATGCCAAAGCCAGGTAAGGACCTGACAAGAAAAGAAAACTACAGACCAATATCCTTTATGAATATAGATGTAAAAATTCTCAATAAAATACTAGCAAATTGAATTTAGCAGCTCATCAAAAAAATAATCCATCATGATCAAGTGGGCTTCATCCCAGAGATGCAGGGATGGTTCAGCATACGCAAATCTATAAATATAATCCATCACATAAACAAAAGCAAAAACAAAAACCATATGATCCTCTCAATAAATGCAGAAAAAGCATTTGACAAAATTCAGCAACCTTTTAAGATAAGAATGCTTAACAAAATAGGCATAGATGGAACTTACCTTAAAATTATAAAAGCCACATATGACAAACCCACAGCCAACATCATACTGAATGGGGAAAAATTGAAAGCATTCCTGCTTAGAAATGGCACCAGACAAGGATGCCCTTTATCACCGCTTCTACTCAACATAGTGCTGGAAGTCCTAGCCAGAGCAATCAGACAGGAGAAGGAAATCAGGGGCATCCAAATGGGACAAGAAGGAGTCAAAATATCACTCTTTGCAAATGATATGATTTTGTATCTAGAAAACCCAAAAGACTCTGCCATGAGATTACTGGAATTGATAAATAAGTTCAGCAAAGCCTCAGGATACAAAATCAACGTACACAAATCAGTAGCATTCATATACACCAACAACAGTCAAACTGAGAACCAAATCAAAGACTTGATACCTTTCACAATAGCAACAAAGAAAATAAAATGCCTAGGAATATATTTAACTAAGGAGGTGATGGATCTCTAAAGGGAGAACTATGAAACTCTGAAGAAGGAAATAGCAGAGGATGCAAACAGATGGAAAACTATATTATGCTCATGGATCGGCAGAATCAACATTGTTAAAATGTCTATACTACCCAAAGTGATCTACAGGTTCAATGCAATCCCTATTAAAATACCAACATCATTTTTCACAGATCTAGAAAAAATAATTCTATGCTTCCTATGGAACCAGAAAACTCCCCATATAGCTAAAGCAACTTTAAGCAGAAAGAACAAATTAGGAGGCATCAATCTACCAGACTTCAAGCTATACTACAAGGATATAGTAATCAAAACAGCATGGTACTTGCACAAGAACAGAGACATAGATAAATGGAACATGACTGAGAACCCAGGCATAAAACCATCCTTATATAGCCATCTGATTTTTGACAAAGCAGACAAAAACATACACTGGGGAAAAGAATCCCTATTCAATAAATTGGGTGGGGGGGGAAATTGGATAGCCGCATGTAGAAGACTGAAATAGGATCCTCACCTCTCACCTCTCACAAAAATCAAGTCACGATGGATAACAGACTTAAACCTAAGGCAAGAAGCCATAAGAATTCTAGAAGAAAATGTTGGAAAAACGCTTCTAGATATTGATGTTGGCAAAGAATTTATGAAGAAGACTCCAATGGCAAACATAGCAACAACAAAAATTTAAAAATGGGACTTGATTAAATTCAAAAGCTTCTGAACAGCCAACAATCAACAATCAAGAAAGCAAATAGACAATCTACGGAATGGGAGAAGATATTTGCATGCTATTCACCTGGTAAAGGGCTGATAGCCAGAATCTACAAAACATTCAAGCAAATCAGCAAGAAAAAAATCAAACAACCCCATTAAAAATTGGCAAAAGCCTTGAACAGAAGCTTTTTAAAAGAAGATAGACTAATGACCAATAACTATATAAAAAAATGCTCAACATCTCTAATTATTCAGGAAAATGCAAATCAAAAACAAATTGAGATATCACCTATGTCCAGTGAGAATGGCTTATATCAAAAAGTTCCAAAACAACAGAATGCTGGTGTGGATGTGGAGAGAAAGGAGCAATTATACACTGTTGGTGGGACTGCAAATTAGTACAACCTCTATGAAAAACAGTATGGAGATTCCTCGAAGAACTAAAAGTAGACCTACCATTTGATCCAGCAATCCCACTACTGGGTATTTACCCAAAGGAAAAAAAGACACTTTATAATAAAGTCATCTGCACTCTAATGTTTATAGCAGTACAATTCATAACTGCAAAGATGTAGAAACAACCCAAGTGCCCATCAATACATGAGTGGATTAATAAAATGTGGTATATGTATACCATGGAGTACTACTCAGCCACAAAAAACAACAGTGAACTAACACCTCTTCTATTATCCTGGATGGAACAGGAGCCCATTCTTCTAAGCAAAGTATCTTAAGAATGGATAAACAAGCACCATGTGTACTAACCATCAAATTGATACTAATTGACCAACTTTTATGTGCACATATGGAAGCAACATTCATCGGATGTCAGGCAGGTGGGAGGGGGAGGAGAGGATGGGTAAATTCACACCTAAGGGGTGCAGAGCACACTGTCTGGGAGATGGGCACTCTTGTAGCTCTGATTCAGGCAGAGTAAATGAAATACATGTAATCTAAAATGTCTGTACCCCTGTAATACTCTGAAATAAATTTAAAAAAAAAAGAAATCAATGATGTGCTCTTCTCACTTGATACTGAGAGCAGTTACTTGACACTCCAGTGGTGAATGCTTATCTCAGCTATGGTATTTAACATTTAAAGTTACTGCAGCTAAGGGAAGGGAAAAAACAAGTGTGACAAACAACCATCTCAGAATGATAGAAGGTGATTGTCCTCTTTGAAGTGACATGAATATAAGAAAAGAGTATACATATTTTGAGACAGAAAATATTTGTTGTGAAAAAAGTAACATCATCCAGGCATTAATACTAACAGTCCTCCTTTGTAAAGCAGAATAGATGCTCAATAATTAGTGAATATAAATAAAAATTTACTTTTTTGGTGGTAAGGTTTCTCCTTCGTCCTGGAACTTCCATTTCCAACTAGACTAAAGGAGATTATTCAGTTAGCCTCCTAAGATAATAAATAAAGGTAAGGGGCAATTCTGAAAAAGCTTGTAAATTATACTATTGATTTACCATTGTTTATATGGATTTGTTAATAAATTATAAATAGGATATAATAAAACATAAATACAAATATTTACAACAACATTTATTTCTTTATATTTCTTTATAAACGTTTATTGAGCACACTGTTTTTGAAACATGCTGGACAAAGTGCTGGGAGGTTATTTGAGAATTGTTAGCATAATCCCTCTGCCCTCGAAGATTTAAGTGACAGATGCATTGGAGAAATAGGGCTTATGTGTCAGGAACAAATATCATGCCATACCAGAAAACAAAACTTTTTCCAATTTTCTCTAATACTTTATCTCTATTTTAAGACCAAATGTCTTTGAAGGTAGACATTTAATCTTAGAGTAAGCTTGTAATATCAGGATCTCTCTGACAATTGAGCCTTCCCCTCTCTACTCCCCTCAGTTACTCGAACAGCTTATGTGTAATGTGTACCAGTCATCACAGAGAGAGAGGTGTTGAGTACTGTGAAGTCATCTGACATCACGTTCTGAGATGTATTTTGTCGCATCTGTTTGTTTCTTTTCATTGCTTCTTGCTGTCATCCTCTGAGGAATCTTATTGAAATATAGATTCAGGCTGAATAGACCTTGGTGAAGGCCTGAAATTCTGTGTTTCTAACAAGCTCCTAGGCAAGGCTGCTACTGCTGCTGCCACTAGTCTGGGTGGCGATCATGCTCTGAGTAATTAGACTCTCAGTCATAATCTTTTGTCACCATGATTCCTCGTCATTGTTTGGTGATAGTGTGTGCTCTGTGTGCTCCTCACTTTGAAAACAAGACAGATTTCAATCTAGCTCCATATCTCAGCTGCTTGTACTCTCCTCTCAGAAGGATAGATGAAGAAAAGCTGTCTCATAGTATAGAAAAAAATTTTCATATGCATACATGTGCTGGATAACCACGTGTAATCTATTTTTCTCACACCATATTGCTTGGAACATTCTGATATCTTGTTTTTGTCCAAGGAAATCCAGAAATGTCTACTCTAAGATTTCATCCCTTTTTCAATCAATTATTGAGCAAGGTAAATGGGCAATATACAGGGCCTCTTCTCAGAGCCTCTATTAGTTGCTCTCAAAATTATTCCTAACTAGGGAATCTAATTCTTCTTGGGTGAATAGGTGAATTTGGTGGAAGGAAATGTATCCCCAAGTAGTTTTTCAATCTATTGTTTGTCCCAGGTCCTTAGCCTTGGAGATTCAAAAAGAGATAATCATTTTCTTTTGTTCCCATATAATCTACTGTGTTTTCCATTCTCAAAGTCACACACACACACGCACACACACACACACACACACACACACACACACACAAAATATAGTTTAAATGGGAAAGGGTAAAAAGGTAAATAAAATTATCAGAAATTAAAAAAAGATATTTATTAATCCATTACCTGCACTATGGCAGACTAGATTTTCAGACAACTCTCTCTCAGTACTAGATAATTTTTCAAATATATTTTAATATGTGGCTTGTCTTGTGGGAAAATATAGAAATTCTTCAGAAGCCATTAAAGACCAGAAAGTGTAAACCCACAAGAATTGAGATGTGATGTTGGAGCTGGGGACCTAGGGCCTGAGATTCACAGGGCTGTACGTGTTTAAGTAGGTCTCAAAGGTAGAGCTCCTACCAAGTATTTTCCTCTTAGAATTTATTAAGCTCACATTTGTTTGGGATTGGTTTTGGAATGCAAATAATCTCTGGAAAAACAAACTCTTAGATTAACCTCAAGAATTTCTACCAGGTTCACAAAGACTAATATAACTTCATCGGTATCAAACAAACAAACATACAAATCACTAAAAATAAGAATCAAGCCACAAGGTACAATAATTAGTAGAAGCAAAAATGTCCAGAAATAGACATGAAAAATCTGAAGTGAAAAGGATAAATTCTTTGAAAAATATTATCAAAACTAATTCAAAAAATTGGAAAACTCAAATGGATCTATCTTAAAGAAAGAAATTGAATCAGTGGATGAAAATCTTCTTTTATACACTCCCTCACCCATATTTACATAAAATAACAGACTCAAATAATTTTGAAATGTTGTTCTGGAAAATATTCAAGGAACAGATAATATTAACTTTCCCACATGTCTTCATGTAATAGAAAAAAAAGTATGCTCCAATCTTATTTTAATATTATCTTTAAACCAAGGCCAAAGTCAGTAAGTGAAAGAAAAATTAAAATCTAAATTTATTGAACATAGATACAGATGTACTAAGCAAATTATTAAAAACCAAATATAGTAATGTATTATAAAAAAGTAAAATACCATAACATATTGGATTTACTCCATAAATGAAAGATTATTTCAAAGTTAAAAGATACGTAAATGTAAAAATTAAAGGAGAAAAATTATGTATATGATTATCCCAAGTAGATAAGAAAACAATTTTTAAAAAGCTGACCCAAATTTGTGATATAACTCTTAGCAAATTAGAAATAGATAAGAACTTTTTTGACCTGAGAAGCACTTAGAAAAACCATCTTAAGCAGTTAAACATTAAAAGAATTGCACTTAAAATCAAGACATCCTAGCCAGTAAATAAGGGAAATTTAAAGAAAAAAGGTATGAGAGAGGAAAGAAAGGATAGCTTAAAAGTATCTAGAGAAAAATACTTTGATTGAATAAGAGAAGTGAGCAAGTATGCCAGATAATAAAATCATAATAATATCAAAATTCAAAACTCAAGTATTTTTATATACAATAGCAATAAACTATTTAAAAATGCACACACATATACAGGATACGATTTACAAGCATAGGTTACCCAGGAACAAATTTCACAAAATACATGCAAGTTGATTTTGTAATAAAATACAAATATTTATTAAAATTAATTAAAGAAAACCTAAATAAATGAAGAGATTAACATGATTAGCAATATATCACAAAGTTACTAATTCTGAACAAATTGATACACATAATTTGTATATATGAATAACTTGACAGGCTGATTCCAAGATTCACCAGAAATAGCAACTGGAGAGGAGACAAAACTCTCCTAAACAAGAAGAATCAGGTAGGGGGTGGGTATTTGTTCTTTCAGGTTCCAAGACCTATTATAATGCTCTGATAATTAGGATAGCTGATATTGGCACAGAGGTAGACAGAGGAACGATGAAACAAATCATGTATCAGATATTAGGAAATCTGATATATGACAGCTTTGGCATTGCAAATAGCTTTGCCATTGCAAATTAATGGAAAAATAATTGGCTACTTAATAAATGGTGCAAACATAACTGAGTATGTATCTGGCGAAAATTATAATGGGTCGTTACCTTACACTTTATTATTAAACTCAATTGCAAATGCATCAATGACTTAATGTGAAGTGCAAAACCCTAATTTTTTAGAACAATGTATAGAGAAGATCATGCTAATTGCAATAATTGGGTAAGCTAAAAATGATGCAATTATAAACACCTAAATCTTACTATAATAACAGAACAAAATTTTATTTCTCATTCAAGCTACGTGTCCTTTATGGTTCAGCAGGGGCTCTACTCCACAAAGTCACTATGATTGCTAGGTAGAAAGAGGTTTCACCAACTTGAAGATGCATCCTCTAAAATCCATGGCCTCTTCAATTGTAGTGGATGTAGAAGACAGGGTCATGGATATCACACATCTGCATTTCAAGTCTTTAATCCTGGAGCTTCGCCATCATGTCTCTTTTGTCTGGAACTAATCAGATGTCTTCATCTGACTGTAAGAGAGCAAGAAATTATAGTCTTCTATAAGCTTAGAGAAAGAGAATGACAAGGGGTTGATTGATACTAGTAAGGTCTATCACAATGATCTTGGCAAAAGAGATTTACATTTTATATTTTATATAATAAAATATTATATCATATATTTATACAGTGAATTGCTTTTTCATACAACATTATATATTTGAGAAACATTTAATTTGATAATTGAAGTTGAAATTCCTCCATTTTCATTGTACTGCTATGCTGATGAACATTTGGGTTGTTTCTACTATTGTTATACTACTAAAATGCTGCCTTGAACCTTCAGGTACACGTCTCCTGTTGTACATGTATGAGAGTTTTGTGAGGGAAACTACTGGACTGCAGAGTTTGCAAACCTTCTCATTTATAAGGTAATACCAAATTGCTTCACAAGACCTAAAAATATATACTTTCCAGTGGTATATGAGAGATCCCATTTCCCAAATTTTCATTCACTTTTGGTATTTTAGACATTAAAATTTTTCTGTCTGATAGGTGACAGGTATCTGATTGGTTTTAGAATACACATGTGGTAAAAATTATAAAGACAAACAAGAGAGGGTTGAATACAAACTCATGATAGTGGGTCAATTTGGGGAAATGGTGAGGGATGTAATTGGAAGTGATGTCCATAGAACTTTAAAGAAAAAAATGTTTTGTCATTATTTAATTATGTTGCATATAGTTTTTTGTGAATGCTATATGGCATAATGAAACAAATGAAATGTAATGAGAAAAAACATTGGCAAAAACCTTCATGACGTTGTCATTGTATATTACAGAAACTATATAGAGAAAAGCATATTGGTAATTATGTTGTTATTCTCATGCCCATCTATTCCCTTCTTGTAAAGGAGATTAAGCATAAGGTATTTTTTATTTATTTTAGAATATTACGGGGGTACAAATGTTTTGGCTACATGAATTGCGTTTGTACAGTTTGAATCAGTGTTATAATTGTGCCCATCACCCAAATAGTATGCATTGTGTGTGATTTTACCGATTCCCTTCCTACGCCCTCCTACCTGCTTGATTTCCATTGAGTTTTACTTCCATATGTGCACGTGAGTGCTGACAGGTTAGTTCCAATGTATTAGTGAGTACATGTGGTGTTTGTTTTTCAATTCTTGCAATACTTCACTTAGGAGAATGGTGTCTAGTTCCATCCAGGTTGTTACAAAAATTATTAATTCATTTTTTTATAGCTGAGTGATATACATATACCACATGTTATTAATCCACTCATCAATTGATAGGCACTTGGGTTGAGTCCACATCTTTGCGACTGTGAATTGTGCTACAATAAACATTCTAGTGCGAGTGGTTTTTTGATAATATGGCTTTTTTGCCTTTGGGTAAATACTCAGTAGTGGGATTGCTGGATCAACTGGAACTACTTTTACTTCTTTGAGGAATCTCTATATTGTTTTTCACACAGGTTTTAGTAGTTTGTAGCCCACCAACAGTGTATAAGTGTTCCTTTTTCTCTGCATCCATGCCAGCATCTAGTGTTTTGGGATTTTTGGATAAAAGCCATTCTCATGGGAGTTAGGTGATATCTCACTGTGGTTTTGATTTGCATTTCCCTGATGATTAGAGACATTGAACATTTTTTCATGTTTAATGGCCATTAGTCTATCTTCTTTTGAAAAGCTCCTGTTCATGTTTTTGCCCACTTTTTAATGGGGTGGTTTGATTTTATCTTGCTGATGTGCTTCAGTTCTTTGGGGATTCTGGTTATTAGCCCTTTACTGGATGTATAGTGTGCAAATATTTTCTCCCATTCTGTAGGTTGACTATTTGTTTTGTTGATTGTTTCCTTGGCTGTCCAGAAGCCTTTTAACTTAATCACATCCCATTTATTGATTTTTGTTGTTGCTGTGATTGCCTTTGGATTCTTCTTCATAAATTCTTTGCCTAGGCCGATATCTAGAAGAGTTTTCCAACATTTTTTTCCCAGAATTCTTATAATTTCATGTCTTAGGTTTAAGTCTGTTATCCATCTCGAATTAATTTATCTGAGTGGAGAGAGGTGCGGAACCTGTTTCAATATTCTACACGTGGCTATCCAATTTTTGCAGCACCATTTATTGAATAGGGATTCTTTTTCCCAGTGCATATTGTTGTATGCTTTGTCAAAGATCAAATGGCAATATGAGGATGATTTATATCTGGGTTCTCTGTTCTGATCCATTGGTCTATGTCTCTGTTTTTGTGCCAGTACTGTGCTGTTTTGGTTACTATAGCCTTGTACTACAGCTTGAAGTCAGGTAAAGTGATGCCTCCCAATTTGTTCCTTTTGCTTAAAGTTGCTTTGGCCACTTGGGCTCTTGTTCTGGTTCCATACGAACGCGTAGAATTATTTTTTCTACATCTGCAAAATGATGTTGTATGGAATCGGATTGCATTGAATCTGTAAATAACTTTGGGTAGTATAGACATTTTAACAATGTTGATTCTACCAATTCATAAGCATAATATGTTTTTCCATTTGTTTATATCCTCTGCGCTTTCCTTTCTCAGTGATTCATAGTTTTCCTTGTAGAGGTCTTTCACTTCCTTGGTTAAATATATTCTAGGTATTTTATTTATCTTATTTTTTTTGTTGCTATTTTGAAAGGTATTGAGTCTTTGATTTGATTTTCAGCTTGACTGTTGTTGGTGTATAGAAATACTACTGATTTGTGTACATTGATTTGTACCTGAGACTCCACTGAATTTATATATCGCTTCCAGGAGTCTCTTGGCAGAGTCTTTGGGGTTTTTTAGATATAACATCATATCGTCATCAGTAAAGAGTGATAGTTTGACCTCTTCTTTCCATTTGTATGCGCTTGATTTCCTTCTCTTTCCTGATTGTTCTGGCTGGGAATTCCAGCACTATGTTGAATAAAATAGCGATAGTGGGCAACCTTATTTTGTTCCAGTTCTAAGTGCGAATGCTTTCAATTTTTCCCCATTCAGCATGGTGTTGGCTGTGTGATTGTCATATGTGGCTTTTATAATGTTGAGGTGTGTCCATCTGTGCCTATTTTGTTGATAGTTCTTGTCATAAAAGTGTGGAGAATTTTGTCAAATGCTTTTTCTGTGTCTATAGAGATGATCATACGGTCTTTGTTTTGCTTTATTTTATGTGGTGAATCACATTTATGGGTTTAAGCATGTTGAACCATCCTTGCATCCCTGGGATGAAGCCCACTTGGTTGTGGTGGATTATTTTTTGATGTGCCACTGAATTTGGTTTGCTGGAATTTTATTGAGAGTTTTTGCAACTATATTCGTAAGGGATATTGGTCTGTAGTTTTCTTTTTTGTTATGTCCTTTCCTGGCTTTGGTATCAAGGTGATACTGGCTTCATAGAATGAGTTTCGGAGAATTCCTTCCTTCTCTATGTTATGAAATAATTTCTGCAGTATTGGTACTAATTCTTCTTTGTAGATTTGGTGAAATTCAACTGTGAAAGCATCTGGTCTGGGACTTTCTTGGTTCACAAATTTTTTATTGCTGCTTCAATTTTTTTGCTTGACATTGTTCTGTTCAGGAGCTCTATTTCTCCCTGCTTGAGCCTAGGGAGGTTGTGTGTTTCCAAAAATTTGACCATTTCCTCAATGTGTTCAAGTTCATTTGCACAGAGATTTTTTATAGTATTCAGAGATGATATTTTGTACTTCTATGGTATCAGTTGTAATATCTCCTTTTTCATTTCTGATTGAGTTTATTAGTATCCTTTCTTTTCTGTTTCTGGTCAATTTAGCTAGAGGCCTATCAATCTAGTTTATCTTTCCAAAGACCCAACTTTTTGTTGCTTTAATCTTCTGTATAATTTTTTGTTACCAATTTCATTTAGTTCTGCTTTGACCTTAGTTGTTTCTTTTATTCTGCTGGATTTGGGATTGGTTTGCTCTCCATTTTCTAATTCCTTGAGAAAATTCATTAGAGTGTCAATTTGAAATCTTTCTGTCTTTTTAATGTAGGCATGTAAGTGTATGAATTTTCCTCTTAGGACTGCTTTTGCTGAATATACTACAGATTTTGATAACTTGTATCCCCTTTGTCATTTAGTTCAAGGAATCTTTTTATTTCCATCTTAATTTCCCCCTTAACCCAATAATCATTCAGCAGTAGGTTTTTTAATTTCCATGATTTTGTCTATAGTTGATTGTATCTGTTGGAATTGATTTCTAGTTTTATTCCACCATGGTCTGAGAAGATAAATGGTATAATTTCTATTTTTTGAATTTTTTGAGACACGTGTTGTAGCTTAAGATGTGATCAATCTTAGAGAATGTTCCATGTGCTGATGAGAAGAATGTATGTTCAGGAGTTTTTGGGTAGAATGTTCTGTAAATGTCTGTTATGCCCATTAGTTCTAGAGTCCCATTTAATTCCAGTGTTTCTTTGTTTATTTTCTGCGTGGAGGATCTGTCCAGTTCTGTCATTGTGGTGTTGAATTCAGTGGCTATTTCAATGCTGCTGTTTAGTGCTTTGTTTAGATCTAGTAGGGTTTGCTTTATGAATCTGGGTGCACATGTGTTAAGTGTACCAATATTTAGGATTGTTATGTTTTCTGGTTGAATTGCTCCTTTTCCTTTATATTATGACCATTATTGACTTTACTGTTGTTGATTTGATGTCCATGTTATCTAATATGAGAATGACTACACCAGCTTTCTTTTGGTTTTCATTTGCGTGGAATATTGTTTTCCATCCCTTCACCTGAGTGAATCGTTGTGGGTTAGATGTGTTTCCTGGAGACAGCATATATTTGGGTTGTATTTTTTTTAATCCACTCAATCAGCATATGTTTCTTGAGTTTACATTTATTGAAAGAATTGATAAGTGGGGTGGATTTCTGTTCATCCTGTTGGGTAGCACCTTATTGCTTTGTTTTGCCTCTTGATCCATTATGGTATATGGGCTCTGAGCTTTAGCTTTTGGGTCATTTTACACACTTGGATGTCTACTGTGCTGATCTATATATAATGCAGATCTGAGTACTTCTTGCAGGGCAGGTCTGGTCTTGACAAATTCCCTCAGTGTTTGCTTGTCTGAGCACATCTTCATTTCTCCCTCATATAAGAAATTCATTTTGCAGGACACAACATTCTAAGCTGGCCATTATTCTGTTTGCTAAGACTGAGAATTGGCCCTCAATCCCTTCTGCCTTGTAAGGTCTCAGTTGAGAAGGGTGCAGTTAGCCTGATGGAGTTTTCCTTTGTAAGGTACCTGATGTTTTTCCTTACAACTTGTAGGAGTTCCTCTTTCATGTTAACTTTGGCCAATCTGAGGACTGTGTGTTGTGGTGTTTTCCTCTTTGCAGTGAATCTCCCAAGTGTTAATTGAACTTCCTGTACCTGGGTGTCTAAATTTCTAGCAAGGCCAGGGAAGTTTTCCTCAATTATTCCCTCAAATAGGATTTCCAACCCTTGTGTATTTTCTTCTTCACCCTCAGTGATGCCTAGATTCTTATGTTACTTCTCTTTACATTATCCCATACATATTATAGGCTTTGTTCCTTCCTCTTATTCCTCAGTTCTTTGACTGACTTGTTTAAATCAAAGGTGATGTCTTCAAGCTCTGAGCTTCTTTATTCTGTCTGATCTAGCCTATTCTTAAAGTTTTCCACTGTGTTTTGTATTTTCTTGAGTGAATTTTTCATTTCTAGAAGTTCTGTTTGATTTTTTTTAACTAATTCTATTTCTTTAGTGAATTTTTAATTCATTTCCTGTATTGTTTTTGTGGTTTCTTTGTTTGTGTTTCAATTTTCTCTTGTATTTTGGTGAGCTTCCTTACAATCCATATTCAAAATTCTTTATCAGTGATTTTGATATTTTCATTTTGGTTGATATCCATTGATAAGGAATTACCATTTTCTTTTGGGGGTGTCCTTTCACTCTTATTCTTCATATATCTGGAGTTCTTTTACTGATTCCTTCTCATCTGGCCTCTCAATTGAGACTATGGTGTGCTAGGTGTGGCCTGCAGACCTATCTCTGGGTCTTTGAAGATCAATCCCTGACCATGCCAGGGAGAGGAGTGCTATTCCTGAGTTACCTATGGGGTGTTCTAGCAGGTTTGATGAACCTCTTGGGTTACCTCTGACCTGCTGCCTTCACCCCTTCCAGCAGTGTGAAGTAACTTGTGTCCCACAGCTTAATCTCCTAGGTGGTGGGTGGTACTTGTGAATATGAATCCGCCACTTCATTTTTGCTTGAGTTGGAAGATGTTAAGCTGAGCTGTGGAGTTTTTCCTGCTCTCATTGGTTGATGTTTGTTTGGAAGAGCCAACTGTTGAGATGTTCTTTTGTGTCCATGTTAAGCTCTTGTCCCCCAGGTAGGGCACATGAATGTCCCAAGCTTTAGGAAGGACCCTGTAGCTCCCAGGTGGTTGCTTTATCTCTGCTCCCTCTGAGGTCGGGGGAGAAGCAAGACAGATCGTGACTGGATTGCCAGAGCCTGATAGGCTTTGCAAAGCCTCAGCAGGGCTCAGAGTTAGCTTTCCTGGACACTATGGGGAGTCACTGGTATGAGGTTCAGGGCAAGCTCTCCAAGCTGGGAAGGCTGCTCCCAAGGGAGGGACCAAAACGCTTGAGTGCTAGGGCCCTGGGCCAGGCCACTTCTGCCCCTGTCCACTAGAACAGTTTTTCTGTGGGGAGAGGTGAGCGCCCTCCTAAATTGCCATTTTCTGGAACCCCATACCAAACTCCCTTTAGGTCAGTCCACATGAGATCCCTCACCACTTGAGACCAGCTCTTGAACTTCCTGCCTGTGCATATGTCTGACCACTAGTCTGTTTCTTCCTGAAATGCTGGCAGGAAGGGGGTTCACCAATTGTGCACCCCAGTTCCACCACTGTTCCTCAAAAGGAGAATAATGGGCCTCTCTGTTCACAGTGGTCTCAGCCAGGGACATGCTTCCACTGGATAGAAGTGGCCACTGGTGAATTTCTTGGCTTATGCTGCACCCCCTATTGTAATCAATGGGGGGAGGGGCCACTGCTCTTGTTCAGCCAGCAAGCCAGAGGCAATTGGTTGCCATGGAGCTGGGGGCTAGACTATTTCTCTCCAAGTGCCACACCCCTATCCAATGTGGTGGTTCTCCAGTGGGGGTCAGGGGATGGGCATGCTCATAGATCACTGTTCTTTAGCACCCCACTGCATGCTCCCATTGGATATGTCCATGGGGTCTTCCTTGCCACCCAAGTCCAGGACCGAGACCTCTCCCCTGCATCTCTTTGCACCACTCTCATGTTCAGCCTGCCTATCTAAACCATCAGTGCATGATCCCATGAAACACCAGTGGTCAGGAAGCTCCTAAATTGTGGTGGGCCCCTCTCTCTGTGGCAGCCTCAGCTGGGAGTGTGTACCTGCCATAGAGAAACAGCCATTCATGAGCTTCTCTATTCATAGTACTCTTGTGGTTGCAGTGGGTGGGGGAGGGGCTGTGGCTCCTAGTCAGCCCGAGCTCTAATTACTTTCTCGGATGCCATGAATAGGGTAGGTGCAGAGAAGGAAATGTCTAGGTGTAAGAAAACCAGCACTCTGGTCTCTCGTGGCACTCTCCCATGGGTTGTCCCTTATGGACACCCAAACTCCTGGGGCTCATTGTTCACTCCACTATTCCTAATTAGCCACCATGCCTGGGCTTGTGGATAATGGAAATGCCTTCAATATTCTTTGTGTCCTGCTGTTCACCAAAGGCAAGTAGGTGGGGATGGGGAAACCCTCTTTACCCTTTCACTGGGCTCCGAGCTGCTCTGGGTTTGATCCACACCGCTATCGTCTCTCTATCTTCTTTTTTCTCAGCTTTGTAGTTTTTCTTCATGGGGTCCCCAGTCATCTCTGTTGTCTCTGTGATCTACACCTGCACTGCAACTCCTCTCTGCTCACCTCATTCCAATATTCTACCTTCCAGCCAGGCTGTTCTGACAAGTGATGTCTCTAGTTGACCATCTTGCATTTTTTTCCATAAGAATTTTTTGTTTCACTGAGGAAAAGGTAGGAAAGGGAAGCAAATAGGAAAACCTGAGAGGAGAGGCTGGATTACATAGGAGAACATATGGAACTGCCTCTCAGCAGTAGCTGAGAGAAGAGGGGCCAGTCAGGAAGAAAGTCAGCACGGGATGTGGTGGGGCAGGTTAGTCGGTCAGATATGGTGAGGAGTTGAATTTGGTGGAGAAGAAGAGAAGCAGCCTAAAAATAATGTGAAGATGGTTTCCTATGTGTAATCCTCTCCTTCACCTCTCCAATAAATCTTTTTAAAATGTCAACATTACACTCCAATGCTTCAGAGTCAGATATATGTGTCCTTCCAATATGTTACTGTGCTGAAGCAAACCTTGTTCTTGCATACACAAAAAAATTCAACTATAAAGGATACTCTCCAATAAGTGTCCATTTGGTGCAAATAAATTATACTTTTTCTCTGAATAATTTTTGTGATTTACAAATAATTGGTAATAAATGAACTCTGAGGCTTAAGTACCATTTTGGTACCTATTTTGAAAAAGGAAAAAAGATGGGAAAAAATAACTTTAGGCAACCTTTTCAGCAAATGGTGTTGAGCAAACTGGATATTCACATGAGAAAGAATGAAGTTTAACTCTTACCTTATGCTGTATACAAAAATTAATTCAAAATGGATCAAAAACCTAAACATAAGACCTAAAATTGTAAAACTTTTAGAAGAAACATTGGCAGAAAACTTGATGACATTGTATTTGGCAATAGTTTCTTGGATATAGTACCAAAGCACAGGCAAAAAAAAGAAAAAATAGATAAGTTGAATCTCATCAAAACTGAAGACTTTTGTGCACCAAATGACACTGTCAATAGAGTGAAGGAGCAACTCATAGAATGGGAGAAAATATTTGAAATCATATCTCTCATAGGCCATTAATATCTAGAATATACAGATAGTCTCTGATTTATGGTGGTTCGACTTATGAATTTTTGACTTTACAATGGTGTGAAAGTTATGTACATTCAGCAGTAAGTGGTACAAGACTCTTTTGTGATGTGTGATTCTGGGCAGCACACTGCAGCTCCCTGTCAGCCAGGCAATCATAAGGGTAAACAACCAATATTCTATAGTGTATTGTGTTGCTGGATGATCTTGCCCAACTGTAGGCTAATGTAGTTCTGAAACATTCTAAAAACATTTCAGTGCTAAAAATGTTTATGGTAGGGTACACTAAGCTATGATGTTTGACAGGTAAGTGTATTATTAATAAATGCATTTTTTACTTATACCATTTTCAATTTATGATGAGTTTGATGGGACATAACCCCATCATAAGTTGAGGAGCATTTGTATAAAAAACTCCTGCAACTCAACAACAAAAAACAAATACCCACTTAAAAATAGGCAAAAGAATTGAATAGGCATATCTCTAAAGACAATAACAGATGGTCAAGGAGCACATGCAGAGATTCTCAGAGTCACTAATCATTAGGGAAATATAAATCAAAATCCTACTGAAACACCATTTCACAATCATGAGGATGGGTATTATTTTTAAAAATTTAAAAAGAATACCATAAAATAACAAGTGCTCAGGTGGATATGGAGAAACTGGAACCCTTGTGCATTGTTGGTAGGAATGAAAAGTGCTGTAGCCACTGGGAAAAACAGTATGATTATTCCTCAAAAAAGTTAAATATAGAATTACAATTTAATCCATCAGTTCTTCTTCTGAGAGGAGGAAAGCACAGATCGATTTCTCTTCTGAAAGGCTCAAAAAACTGAAAGCAGAGATCTCAACAGATATTTACAAATAAATGCTCACAGCAGTGTTATTTACAATGGTCAAAAGATGGACGCAACCCAAATGTCCATCAATGTGTGAATGGATAAACAAAATGTGGTATATATGTACATTTGAATATTATCCTGCTTTAAAAAGGAATAAAATTCTGACACATGCTACAACATGTATGAACCAACAAGACATTATGCTAAATCAAATAAGCCAGACAAAAAAGGACAAATACTGTTATGATTTTGCTTATATAAAGTACGTAGAGTAGTCAAATTAATAGAGATAGAAAATAGAATGGTGGTTTCCAGGAGCTGGAGTTATGGGTAGAAGGGGAGTTATTGTTTAATGGGTCCAGAATTTCAGTTCATGAAAATGAAACAGTCTGGCCACTGATAGTTACAGTGGTTATACAACAATATGAATGTACTTAATGCCACTGAATTGAATACCAAAATAATGTTAAAATGGTAAATTTTATAGTATGTATTTTTTACCACAATTAAAAGAAACATTAATAGACATTGTTGCACAGATAATATTCAGTGTGGGCAAGATAGTATTTTGATAAGGTAAAAGTCACAAATGCCTCAAAAATATGAGATAAAAGAATAATTTCCCCAGATAAAGGTATAATTTGGGGAAATTAGAATGTTAAGTGTTATGTAATGAGGAAGAAATGAAGACAGAGATGGTTTGGATGTGCATGCTGCTTGAGGAATGGCATAGGTCTAACTGGGAATCCTTTCACTTGCACATAGCGTCTAATTCAGGAATTGCTCATGGTAGATAGAAAGGCACACTGCTGCGATATCTGTTAATAATTTTAAATTGGGAAATCCCAAATTTTTGCAGCATTCCTTTTAACCTGCATAGAATGTAAGTCATTTAACTTTAATTCTTAAATTCTGTTGACATGGAACCTTTCTAAAGGTATTTCTAAGCATCTCCAAAATTAGGATCCTACTCAATTCTTATTGTACTAGCTAATACTGGTTTCCTGTATTTCTACACAGAAATGTCTACTGTGTACCATAGACATTTCTGTGTCTGCTAAGAAACATGGTCCCAGTTGATAGTCCATTACTGTTCCTATAGGGTACAGAGAAGCTGTTAAGAGAAAATTTATATTTTTGAAGGGCTACCTAATAGAAGATGTTTTTAAAAATCTGGGAATATTAAAAGTAGCATTTTCTTTTCATGAGGCCAGACTGAGAACAAAATGGCATTCCCTGTCTTTTTGTTTATTTTATTTTTCCTTTATCTTAATTCCCTCATAGCATTTCACAAACGTTCTTTTAACAGATTTTCTCAATCCCCTGAAACTCCGTGTGCCTGCATCTTGGCTTCCAAACCCTTGTGGGATGTCCATACACAGTTTTTTGGATATAACCAGACTCTGAATGTCAGTTTATATTCAACTGGGATCCCCATTAAAGAAGTGTTCTGGGTTTTAAAAGAAGGATTGCTGAAATAAAATGATATAATTAAGGTAGGACATTCCCTATATTACATATGAATAGGTAATCATAGGTCTCAAATAATGATCTAAACATATATTGCTAAAATATTTCAAACATTCTCTATGTTAAAATTCTGGAATGGACCAAAGTCTATTTTTGAATAAATATTCCAAAAAGAAAAACAAAACAGATCTCTGAAATTAGAATGTTCCTTTTTCTTGTTGTTTGCATATTTAAAACATTTAGGCTGAAATAAAAATGGACATTATGTTTCTCTCCCAAATATGTGACAAGAAAGCAAATTTATTCTATAAAATTTATTTGAAGAGAAAGGTTTTTGCTTAGTCCATCAACTTTTCACGTCTCTAGATAGCCCATAAAGAATATAAGGAATGAATGAGAGAACAGTTAATGCTTTTGTACAGATCTTTTCTCTACCTTGCTTACTGTATACAAAAATGAAAGAATTCCTCAAACATTTGAAGCATAATCTTTGGTGAAAGCGTCCTAGAGAGGGCTTTGTGAACACTGGTTTTGTGTTGTTAAAGCAGCAGTGACTTCTGTGAACTCTCTGGTCTCTCGTTATCTTTTCTCTATTCCACCCACCGAACCAAAGGATTTTAGGTGGAGGTCAAGCTGCGGTTGGTGGAAACTCAAGAGTTCTGTTAGACTCTTTGGAAAGACAATTGGCAGTGCTTTTTTGGGGTGCTGTTAATTAAGGATTAAACAGAAGAATCATGCTATTCTGTTCTTCCAAAATAATTCCCAGATCTTTTATTATCCTCTATTCTGCTGACATCTATTTTCAGTAACTTACTGATGTTCAATCCTGGTTTATATTATAAGATTTCAAAACACAAACAAAATTAACAAAAGGGAGACAAGCTTTTAAAATAAAATGGTTTTAAGTAGAATATTTAGGAACATCTTGGTAAAGATAAACTTGTACTTGTGTATAATTTATACTGTAGAAATGGTAGCTTTTGGAAGCTTTATCTAAAAAATATGAATTATTAAAGAAATTCCTACCTGTTCTTAATTATTTAAGCAATTCAGATAGAAGTGATGTCCTCATGTAATTGATAATGTGGACTGTAGGATAAACACAAATATCTATTTGTGTGTCCCGGCCAGATTTTATGACTGATAAATATTGCTCCAGCCATATTGATTGTGCAGTGATCCACATCAATCAATAAAGTTACAGCTGTAAGCTACATGCATAGAATAAAGCACAGAGGAAGCACTCAATAAATAGTGATTTATTGATTTCTGAATTTCCTGGTTTGCTTTTATTTGTGAGACATATAAATGCAGGTAGATAATTGTCCTAGAGCTATTTTGACAATTGTGGATCTATGGTATTGCTTTAAAATCTCCATATTTATAGATCCAGATATAAATATCATGGCATTTTTATTCAGGCTGTTTTAACTATTGTTCATGCACATAGATTCCAGTATAATGAATTTCTATTGCATTTCTGTCTGCTTCTTTCCAAATTCAGGGCAGACAGAAAGTATGACTAGAATTTCTAAAGTGAAACTTTGCACACCAACACAGCAAAAGAAAAATGGCAAAATCCAAAGTAAACCAATGTTAAACATTTCCATTTAAAAATGCTAATAGTCTGGCAGGGCACGGTGGCTCATGCCTGTAATCCTAACACTGTGGGAGGCCAAGGTGGGAGGATTGCTTGAGCTCAGGAGTTCGAGACCAGTCTGAGCAAGAGGGAGACCCCGTCTCTACTAAAAAGATAGAAAAGTTAGCCAGGCGTCATGGCACATGCCTGTAGTCCCAGCTACTTAGGAGACTGAGGCAGGAGGATCACTAGAGCCCAGGAGTTGGAGATTGCAGTGAGCTATGATGATGTCACTGCACTCTACCCAGGGCCACAGAGTGAGACTCTCTCTCAAAAAAAAGAATGTTAATAATATTTGATCTCCCTAACGTAAGAGATAAGGTTTTTCTGTTGCTCTGTTGTATAAGAATAGTAGAGTATAAGGTAGAGACCAAGAGTCACAAACTGAGCCACCTTTAAGGAATACAAAAATAACAACATGTGAGCTGGATGTAAGATAATAAAGAATGTTGCTAATTATAGTGACAGAGAGAGTGCATGCCTCAACCACAAGTGCTCAAATAAATAACAGAAAACAAAACAACACAAATAAATAAGAAACCAATATCATAGCCAAACATAAGCATGATAAAATACTTTTGGCTGCCTTCTTCTTGCCGGCAGCCAGATTGTGACCACTGCTTTCAATTTCAAAGATAATGTTTTATAGAAATAATGTTTAAATTTTGAAATTACACTAAATATATATTTTTTTTGAGGAAGTATATTGCAGTTGCTTTACTATTGTCTCTCTCCACCTGTTTAGTGTACAGTACTTACACTATTTGCTCATTAATTGCTCATTCCATAAATACAATGATTAAATATACTTGTAGCTTTAGCTCCATGGTTTATTTCTTTTTTTGAAAATATTTTTCAAAATATTAAGTGGGTACAAATGTTTTAGGTTACATGGATCATTTTTGTAGTGAGCTTGAGTCCTGGCTATAGGTGTGCCCATCACACAAATAGTGTTCATATTACCCATTAGGTTGGTTTATTCCCCTCCCCCACTCCCCCCCCTTGTTGCTTTCTACTGAGTTTTCCTTGTCTCTGTGCACTTGTGTGCTCACTGGTTAGTTCCAATTTAATAATGAGTACATGTGGTGTTTGTTTTCTGTTTCTTGCAATACTTCACTTAGGAGAATGGTCTCCAGTTCCATACAGATTGTTTCAAAAGGTATTAATTAATCTTTTTTTTAATGGCTCGGTAGTACTCCATGGTGCACATATACCACATTTTGTTAATCCACTCATAAGTTGATGGGCACTTGGGTTGATTCCCCATCTTTGCAATTGTGAATTGTGCTGCAATAAACATTTGGGTGTAGGTGTCTTTTTGATAAAATGACTTCTTTTCCTTTGGGGAAATACCTGGTATTGAAATTGCTGGATCGAATGGTAGGTCTACTTTTAGTTCTTTGAGGAATCTCCACACAGATTTCCATAGAGGTTGTACTAATTTGCAGTCCCACCAACAGTGTATAAGCATTTCTTTCTCTCTGCATCCATGCAAGCATCTATTGTTTTTGGACTATTTAATAAAAGCCATTCTAACTGGGGTAAGATGATATCTTATTGTGGTTTTAATTTCCATTTCCCTGATGATTAGTGACATTGAGCATTTTTTCATGTTTATTGGCCATTTGTCTTTCTTCTTTTGGGAAGTTTTTGTTCATAACTTTTGCCCACTTTTTAATAGGCTGCTTTGTTTTTTTCTGGCTGATTTGCTTGAGTACTTTGTAAATTCTGGATATTAGCCCTTTATTGGATGTGTAGCTTATGAATATTTTATCCCATTCTGTAGGTTTTCTATTTGCTCTCTTGACTGTTTCCTTAACTGTGCAGAAGCTTTTTAGTTTAATGAAATCCCATTTATTAATTTTTATTGTTGCCATGATTGCCATTGGGGTCTTAGTCATAAATTCTTTGCCTAGGCTTATATCTAGAAGAGATTTTCATACATTTTCCTCTAGAATTCTTATAGTTTCATGCCTTAGGTTTAACTCTCTTATCCATCTTGAATTAATTTTTGTGAGTGGTAAAAGGTAGGGGTCCTCTTTCCTTCTTCTGCATGTGGATATCCAATTTTCCCAGGTACATTTATTGAATAGGGCTTCTTTTTCCCAGTGTACATTGTTGTCTGCTTTGTCAAAGATGAGATGGTTGTAGGTAGATGGTTTTATGTCTGGGTTATCTGTTCTGTCCCATTGGTCTATGTCTCTACTTTTATACCAGTATCATGCTGTTGTGGTTACTATAGCCTCGTAGTATAATTTGAACTCTGGTAATGTGATGACTCTAGATTTTTTCTTTTTGCTTAAGATTGCTTTGGCCATTCTGACTCTTTTCTGGTTCCAAATGAAGCATAGAATTATTTTTTCTAGATCTGTGAAGTATGACGTTGGTAATTTGGTGAAGATTACATTGACTTTCTAAATCACTTTGGGTAGTATGGACATTTTTAACAATGTTGATTCTACCTATCCATGAGCGTAACATATTTTTCGACTTGTTTGTATCATCTGCAATTTCATTCCTCAGTGTTTCATAGTTCTGTTTGTAGAGATCTTTCACCTCCTTGGTAAAGTATATTTCTGGGTATTTTATTTACTTTGCAGAAAGTGTGAATGGTATTGAGTCTTTGATTTGACTCTCAGCTTGAGTGTTATTAGTATATAGAAATGCTACTGATTTAGTACATCGATTTTGTATCCTGAGACTTTGCTGAATTTATTTATCAACTCCAGGACACTCTCGGTGGAATCTTTGAGTTTTTCTATATATAAGATGGTATTGTCAGCAAAGAGCAATAGTTTTACCTCCTCTTTCCCAATTTAGATGTCCTTTATTTCTTTCTCTTGCCTAATTATTCTGACTAGGAATTCCAGCACTATGTTGAATAGAAGTGGTGACAGTGGGCATCCTTGTCTTGTTCCAGTTTTTAGGAGGCATTCTTTCAACTTTTCCCATTCAGTATGATGTTAGCTGTGGGTTTAACATATATGGGTTTTATAATTCTGAGAGATGTTCCTTCTATTTCTAGTTTTTTGAGTATTTTAATCATGAAAGGGTCCTGGATTTTGTTGAATCCTTTTTCTGCACTTTTTGAGATGATCACATGGTCTTTGTTTTTGCTTTTGTTACATGGTGCTTCTCAAAGAAGGAAGACAAATGGCCAATAAACATATGAAAAAAATTCTCAATGTCATTAATCATCAGGGAATTGCAAATTAGAGCCACAATGAGATATCACCCTACCCAAGTTAGAATGGCTTTTATTAAAAAGTCCAAAAATGATAGATGCTGGTATGGATGCAGAAAGTGATGCTTATACACTGTTGGTGGGACTTCAAATTAGTACAACCCTTATTGGAAAAAGTATGGAGATTCTTCAAAGAACTAAAAGTAGACCTACCATTGGAATACTGTCAACTAACTTAGTTTAAATAATTTTTTTTCTTGTATTTTCACTTTTTACTTGTATATCTTTTCTGAAGACATTACTTTGAAATTGCTGCTATGTAGTTGTAGAAAGGAATAGTGAGTAGAATATGAGAGATACAGGAAACTTCTTTTTTTATTTAAGTGTTTTATTACACTTATAAGTGTGATACCTCAAGTTTCAGGTACATCACAGGAGTGTACCAGAAATCCTAAAATGTTCTAGTTACTGTAAGAAAGCAATATATTTGAATTTCTACATTTTTTATGAGTACACTTATTTTATTTTAAGACTTGAATTCATAATTTTTAGTCTTTGTAGCATCAGGACTTAAAATTTTAAATTGTAGGCACATTTCAGTAACTTCTAGATATAGTATTCTTTTTGAAACGTACTCTATTGAGGCATGATAGACATACAAAAAGCTGTACACATTTAATATACACAACTTGAGTTTGGAGATAAGTATATACCTATGAAAGTATCACTGCAATCTATGCCGTAAACCTATCCATCACTTCCACAAGTGTCCTCCTGTATTGACTCCCAAATTAAACAGGTAGATATTGGCTATAAGAGTTGTTTACATTTCTGAACTAGCAGCTATTATAATAGGTATTAGCATAGTTAAGTGTTGTTATGAAAATTATGTGTTCCTAAGCATTCACTCAACAAAAAAATTTATGTTTTAGGTCATGTTTAAGATTTTCTAAAAATGTAAATATGATTGAACTGTAGAAACTTTAAGAAACCATAAAAGGGTGCTAGTGGAACATTAGAGAAACATTAGAGTAATTAAATAGAAAAAGAAAGAAACTCCTCTGCAGTGCAGACAGATGTTAGAGAAAAAGAAAAACTTGGAAATGGCAAGTGGAAATACCACAAGACAAGTCAAATAGAACTACATACTGATTGTGAATTTTTTAATACCAACAAGCTATAGTCAACCTGGAAAAGCCTCAAATTAGATAGGCAGTACAACAAGAGACACCAGGTATGAATCAAACACATTTAACAAAAGTAATTGGATTGTTAATTTATATAAATTTAAATACATAAATAAATAGAGTTAAAATATTCAAAATAAATATTAGGTCCTGCTAAAATGACACATTTCATATTATTATTCAACCAAAGGAGTGTCTTTAAAATCATGGGATATTTGTAATTATCTTGCTATTGATAGGTAGTATAAAATACTTGAATGTGAAATTCCTGATTAATACAACATAATTGAATGCTGACTAAAGAAGTTAGGAAAATTAGGGAAAAGAATAGAAAATCTTGTAGATTATGAGGCTAAGTATAAAACGGAATGGAGAAGTGACTGATGTATCACTCATGTTACATAGAGGAAAAAATATCTTCCTTTTGTTTTACTCTTTTTATTTTAACAACCAGGATGTCAGACTTTATGCTTGTTTATTTGTTTTCAACGGGTTAAGTAGAGTGTAATATTCACTGCCTAATACTTAAAATAATCTTGATTTTTACAAAGCCAATTCTTCGACAATGCTGATTGTATCTGTATGTTTATCCTAAAGTTCCCTGTAAAACAATGTATATTACTAAAACATTGTGTCTATACAGAAATCATGTTCACTTTCAGGACTCAAGGGAAACCTGAGTTTGCAATGACAATATCAAATTTACCATTAGATTTTTTTTCCCCACTGGATTATCTGCCAACTTCACTAACACCATTGTAGCTGACCTAAACCTACAGAATTCATGTGCCAAAATATTTATGAGTTCTAGGAAGACATAAGAGGTTTTACTCAGATCATTGTATAGAGCTAAATAAAAGTTAATATGATTATTTGTCCTTATAGAAGAGCATAAGAAGACATCTTTTCTTTTTAGTGTTTCTCAGTTTGCCCCAGTATTGAATTATATAATTTAGTTACACTGTAACAATCTACTAAGCTGAACTATAGGTAAGATTGGAGAAGACTGCTGGAGTCTAGGGATGGGATATTGTTTTAAATTACACTGAAGTATATTTGTTCTTGTTGAACCACAAATAACATGCAGTCATTTGGGGTGTTATTTGGTTATGAGCCAGACAGTTGGAGAAGAATGGTTATAAAATAATAAAAAGAAAAAGAAAAAAACACACAGCCAGAGAAAGCAAACACCGGGAGTTATGTGTAGCCATTTGAACAAGAGCCCTAGTAGTCATTATTTGATAGAGCTGGCTTTGTTATACCATTTCATGTTTTCTAAAAATGAGGTCACTCAAAGGAGAGCATAAAAGTCAACGGAAATTTCTCTCAATGCAAAAGTTGAAATAATATGAGCAACAAAATTAAGTATCATTGATGTATAACCCCAAAACAAATATTAATGAGTCTATACTGATACAAATAAATGACTGAATAAATTAATAAATAGGGGAAGACAGATAACTATTCCATGTAGAAGAATTTGAAATAATTGTAGCTATTCTTCTCCAGGAGTGGGATCGAGACTTTCCACTTAAGTGTAGGCTGTGCATAGTGACTTCCTTTCATAGACTACGGTATGGAAAGGAGGGAACATAAGGTAACTTTACAGTGGAGAAACCTGACAAACACTACCTCAGTCAGGTGACTAGGGCCAAAGTCAGCAGTCATGAATGATGTTGATAGTATGCATGCTTGATATTATGTGACGAAAATGGCCTTTTACTTCTGTGATCTTCCTTCCCTAAATCCCTAATACTAGTCTTACCATGAAAAAAAAAAGACACTTATTTCAATAGAGGAACATTTTTCAAAATATCTGACCAGTATCCCTCAAATCTATTAAGGTCATCAAAAGCAAGGAAAGTCTGAGAAACTTTCACAGTCAAGAGAAACCCAAAGAAACATGACAATTAAATGCAATGTGGTATCCCAGATGGAATTTGCAGCAGAAAAATGCCTTTAGGTAAATAAAAAGAAAATATGAATAAACTATGAGATTTAGTATATACATTTTAATAATATTATATCAATATTGGTCATTAATTTAAAAAATGTACCATACTAATGTAAGATGTTAATGATAGGAAAAACGGGGTATAAGGTATATGGAAACTCTCTGTAATATCACTTTTATTTACATCTAAAATAGTACTAAAAAGTAAAATCTGTTATTTAAAATGTGATCTCTGGTAACAATGCCAAGTTTCTTTTCAGAAGAGGTAGATCACATTCTTGAAATCGTGCTTTAAAATGTGGGAAATTTCTTGAATCACAGCACTGATTATCAGAGATGGTCAAACAAATAAAGACACAGAGAGGGCTTTCCTAATGGCTGTAGAGTATCCACAGAACTATGAAAGTTGCAGATAAACAAAATCAATGCCCTAAAAATCTGTTTTACCAGAGTTTCTATTTTGATGTGCTAAATATATTGCACATTTGGTCTCATCTTGACAGTTTCTCCTATAATCACAACAAAATTTTCTTTCACCCCAGGTCAATTTTTTAGATAGTAAAATCATGTGTACAGAAAAGAAAACATGGCTCAAGGTTATTGTTTCCTTCCAGATATTGTTATAATAGTCGGTTTTGTCTCTTTGTAATGGCTACAAAAACTCTGCAACTGAGATGCTGACTGGAACAAACAAGCAAGCATTGAACTCTTTTTCCTTTCCATTTCTGTGAAATATCAATTCCAAGAAAACAGAGTGATTTTTATCAGTGAATCAATACTTGCTGACTTGATTATTTAATACACAGCCTGTATTGTGTTGTAAAGAAGACATGATAAAAGCCGTGGGCCTTATTTTAGAATTTATCCTCAAAATTCTTATGCTGAAGCCCTAAATCTCAGTATCTCAGAATGTGACTGTATTTGTAGATAAGATTTTAGAGATATGATTAAGCTAAAATAAGGATCTTAGGGAGGGACCAAATCCAATCTGACTGGGATCTTTATGAAAGGAAGAGACTAGAATACACAGGAGAGACACCAGGGATGTTTATGCACAGAGGAAAGACCATAAGAGAAGGAAACCAGAGGGTGGCTATCTGCAAGCCAAGGAGAGATGTCTCAGAGGAAACCAACCCTGCCAGCATCTTGATTTTGGACTTTCAGCCTCCAGAATTGTAAGAAAATAAATTTCAGTTATTTAAGCTACCAAGTCTGTGTTATTTTGTTATGGAAATCCTAGAAAACTAGTACAGATGGGTATGTAGTAAAGACTTTAACCTTGTCCCAAGAGCTTGCCCCTTTGCCCTCAGCTTCTGGGAAGTAACCTTTGTTTTCCTTAGGGCCTTGGGCTAACCATATAGTAATGTTGACTAAAGAAAATCCAGTGAGGGAAATAAAAATAAAATCAAAAAATTAAAACATAAAATTCATGTTATTCAGAGTCTTACTGAAGGTTATAACCCAGGAGGAGTTTTTCAGAGAATTTCTGTCAGACTGTTCCAAAGCAGTGTTTTAGTCCCCAGCTTATATATGAGTCGTGGAAGATTTACATGCATTTAGAGGTTATATTAGAGCAAAATTTCATCAAAGTTTGGGTGAAAGAGTACATCGGGTTATAGATTACGGAGGCATAATCATTAATCTTGTTAAATGTTATCTTATACATAGGAAAAGGCAAGGGTTAGGATCATTAAACTTATCTTTTCCACATATGCAATGATTTAGGTAAGAGACGTGGGAATCTGTGCTCTATTCTGCTTATCATCTTCCAGGCATTCTTCTGGAGGGCTGAGCTCATTCACTGAGTCAGGGGTTTTTGAAATTATGCTGACAAGTAGAATGAGCAAACATGGCTTGTTCATGGCATGGGCTGACTATGTGGCTGACCAGAGGCAGACGTTTACTACTTTGTCTCAAAATAACAATGTGATTTAGGATGAGAGCTGACCACACCAGAATGAGAAACAATATAATTTATGGGCGGGGGGACTTTGAGTCATGGGGTATCAGTCAGCTTGGGGACTGAGATCAACCACACGGGCAATTTATCAATCAATTGTATGCATGTGATGGTGTTCCAATAAAAGCTCTGAACACCAAGGCTTCGTTAAGCCCTGTGGTTGGCAATACTCCATATATAGTTACATATCAGTGTCAGGAAAGAAATGTATCTTGACTGCACAGGGAGAGGACGGCAGAAGCCCCATATTTGGTACTTCCTTGGACTCCACCCTATGCATTTCTTCTCTTGGCTGATTTTATTCTGTATCTGTTCCCTCTAATAAACCATAACCATGAGTATAATAGCTTCCAGTATGTTCTGAGTCCTTCTAGAAAATTATCAAACATGAGGGTGGTTGTGGGAACCTCCTAAATTTGCAGTTCGTGTCAAATATGGGTGTGGTCTCTTGTAGACAGTGGTCTTTTGTGGAGAGTATTCCTCTAACTTGTAGTTGGCTAACTCCTACAGTTAACTCCTACAGTGGGCTATCTTAAAATTGAATCATTAAGTATTTATCAATCTGGACACCTTCATTTGTTTAGTAGTCTATTTATAAATTCTTTTTGTAAGCTGATTAAAATTATTTCAAAAACAGACAAAGAAAATACCACTCTAAGTCTGTGATGCCATTCTTAGAAGCAGATGTGATAGATAGTTCTAAATTCTCTTAGCACATGCTACAGAAACCCAAAGGTAATTATAGTCCACACCTTTTCCTCTTCTCCTGGATCACACTGATGTTAGAAGAAGAGTAGTGGCTAGTCATGAAGTTTTTGTTGATTAAAAAAAATTTATATATGAGACTTCAGCTCTTAAAATGTTTTGTCACCCTTTAAACCTAAGCGTTAAAGACTTTTTGGTTGCATATGAAGAGAAATGGTTTTTACTATTCCAATAAAAAGCAGTAAGTACCATAGGCAAAATTTTGCTGTTGATCCGTTTTCAAGGTTTTAGCAAATCTAGTTTTAAGATTAAGAGTCCCAAAGTTAATATTTCCTGTGTGGTGTAAAGTTGAGAGAGGTGAACAGAGGGAAGAACTGCAAAGAATAAGGAAAGTATTCACTACCTACATTCTATTTTTTACTAACTTTTGTGTGTACGTGTATATTTGGAACTATTTTTCTTTAACTTATCTTCGGTTTTTACCCTTTTTTATAGGTAGATTTTTTTGTTTGATTTTTATGATTGCTTGAATGAAAGCTACATCTCTGATAAAATATCAGTTTGAAATTTCATTTTTAAATAGCTAGTTCTCCCTGAGAGAATGCTTCAAACAGATTCAGGTCAAAACATATTTTGGATAGGATGCCATGTTCAATACTAAACAAAAGTCTTATTTTCCTTAGGGAGCATAAGGCTCTTACTGACTAAAATCAATCCATCAATCAATCAATCAATCGATAGGTCATTTATATTTCTCTCTTTACTTGCATTGATTGCTGGATTCAGGTTGTGCTATCTTAATGCTTACTTAGGAAATTGTTCAGGAATGGATTATAGTAAAGCTTTTATAGCAGGTGAAATATGGTAGAGACATTTCATTCAATTTTTCCAGTCTGTGGAATCCATGAGTTCTTTTTCACATCCTTCCCTTTTGCTTCTGCTTTCAAAGACATTCATTTACAGTGACTTTGCAGGTCAATAGAATGGGTTTGAATCCTGGCTCTTCCACTCACTTACAATCTCAGACACACTGTATATTCTTTCTGAAGCTCAGTTTCTCACCTGTAAATATGAATAATTCCTATAACAGTTCTTGTGAAGAGAAAATGTGATCACAAATAGAAAGCTTAACTTAAAGTGGGCGCCCAAAAAATAAGATTATTTTCTATATTCACTCTCTAAGAGCTTTCTCCAAGAACTGAAACCTGGTAAATTTCCATTTAAAAAATTATGGTAAAATATATATAACATGAAATTTACCATTTTAACCATGTTTAAGTGTACAGTTCTGTGGCATTCAAAATTTCCATTTTGAAAGAGCTTATTGTAAAGCTTGAAAATGCAAAGGAAACATTCTCTTTCTTGTTATTTATACCCTTTAAACATGCACTTAGATACATTTTTTAAGATAGGTGCTTCTGCTGAGTATCCTCCAGATTATTTAACATAAAAGGCCCTGGGCCTAAACATAATATTTATGAAAAAATACTGTGATATCTACCTTTACAACTACTGAAATGAGACAATAGAGTATCACTAGACTCATTATTGAAACTTGTTCTGTTTACTTGTTCTCATTTGGCTGTGCTTGGCTGGGCTTTCCTCTATTGGCTTAAAGGAAATCATTCTCTAGACCTTAAAAAGAAAATTCAGCTCAATACTACTTTGAGATTTTCTAGTTCAAAGTATGTCACATAAGCTGTGTTGTCAGCTTGATTCCATGTAGCAGGACTGTAGTACACAAGCTATCTTACAACCAAGACATAAAAAGGTTTTCATTGACACAGCTAAGACAACACTAAAGCTAGGGCCAGAACTCAGGCTGTTTTACACCTGCAAGCTGCTGTCAGCCATTTTGTTTTAGAAACTTAACTGAAACTTTTTTCACAGACAACTGAATGATTAATAGACTTGATAGTGAGAGTCTTTCTGCTATAAATCACTCAGTCTACCTATAAGTGTGCCGTTCATCTGCTAATATTAAAGTTATTTAAATTCCATCAAATGTGACAGAAATGGCAGAGGACACTAAAGTAGTTTGTTTCTTTTAATTTTGTAAGTAGACTCAAATTTCACTTATACATCATAGTACAGAAAATGTCCTGGACTCCTTTTCATCTACCTCCCAATAATTTTGTTTTCCTAATGCCTCCCATTTCCTTAATATAGTGACCAGCTAGATTAGAGGAAGACAATTCAAAATATTTTGAATATTGCCATTGTCAAGTGATAATTAGAAAGTCCTAGCACTAGATGCCTGTGGCCTGCAATGTACGTTGATAGAGAGTCTTTAGAAATCCACTTATATCTGTGCTCCTAACAGAAGCAATTTTAACAAGTATCTTTGAAAGGCATCATTAACAGGAGATTCAACTCTAGTACCAACTCATTCTCAAGTATTTTTTATTAAGAGTTTTAGGCCAGAAAACTAACAGCCCATTCACAACGAATTAAGAATCTGTCTTCCCATGCAAAACCTTTATTTCAGATGACTTCAAGGAGCCCAAAAGCTTGTGATTGCTCAACCTCTAAAATAACCCACAACTCTGCGCAGGGATACTTAATAAGAATATTCTCTAATGCTTACCTCAGATGTGGCCCCAAGGAAGATATTTTCATAGATCTGTGACTAGAGCCAAAGACAACAATGGATAAGAGAGTTACTCCCAGAAAGTAAAACCAGAACTCCTGGATGGGCTAAGCAAAACAGAATCCAGTTTGGGTATTTAACAGTTCTTGCCCAGGGGAATTTCATAGTTGTTTGGGGCCAATGACTGCTGTGTGGTTCCCTTTCTCCCCTTGGTTAATGGGTGCTTTTAATTTAATTTTCCTTTTCCTGCCCTACCACTGTGTATAGAGTGGTCATAGATACATTAATTATCTTTTATTATGTAGATCACTAGAATAAATAGTCACATTCGAGGCTGTTGGAGGGGTGAACCCAAAGATCTTACAGTTGAGCAGATTAATATAACTGAATGGAACTTTGTGATTATCTTTCTTGAGTAAGAGTGTGTTTCAAGTGTAGAAATAAGGGTTCATATAAATATTTGTGTGCCAAAAGGAGAAGCTAATGACATAGAAAGCTAAATCTCCTCTATAGTACACCCTTCTTGTAGAGCAGCACTATACCACAGAATATTGTGCGTTGAGTTATGAAAATGTTCTTAAGTTGTATTTTCCAACACTAACCTCAAGTAGCTATTGAACACTTAGAATATGGTTAGTGGTAATGAGAAACTTTAATTTTATTTAATTTTAATTAATTCAAATTAAAATAGCCACATGTAACCAGTGGCTACTATATTGAACAACACAGTTTTATAGTAATGTATTTTTTTAAAACTGGGCACACAACTGCCCATTGAAAAATTAATAGTTCCAGATTTCCTAATGCCTAGATATGGCTGTGGTTGAGTAGACTTAGTTTTAGCAAAGGGATGAAAAAAAAAAAACCCACAATAGATATAACTTCCAGATCATGCCCTTTAAAGGAAGGTATGTTTCTCTTCTTTTCTTTCCCTCTTTATAACTGGTTGGAATGTAGACAACTGACTCACTTTAAAACATCACTTTGGTGGATGTCACAATAAGATAGGAAGACAACTTTATAGAATAAGAAATTTGGCTTGCTTAAGCCACCAATATTTTGGGGTTTTATATCAAGAATATGCATACATTTTGTTTCTTATTCTTTTTAACACATTTTTCTTGGGGTTTCCTACAATTCCTGAATTTAAGATTCATGTATTTCTTCAAGTCTAGCAATTTCCCAGGCATTATTTTTTGAATATTGTATCTCTTTTGTTTTCTTTACTCTAGACTTCTGAAAATTGAATGAAATATATGGTAAGCATTTTATTCCCATCCTTCTTAATTTCTCTGACATATTTTCTATCTCTATATCACTCTGTGATGCATCCTGAGTAATTTCTTGAGATTTATCTTCAGTTTTCTAATTATTTACTTACATATGCATTATATGACATTGAGATCTTAATTTTAGTGTTTATACTTAGAGAAGTCTCTTTGGTTTTCTTTCAAATTTGCTTGTTATCTTGCTTTTATAGTATAATTTTCCTTCCACAAGTTCTAAATGGCCTCTTTTATCCTTTATATTATAAACATAGTTATTTTGTGTCCCATGCTTGAGTAGTCCTGTATGTTTAAACTTAATGATTAAGTTTAATTCTGCCACTTATTTTTCTCACTGTTTTGTTATCATGGCTCATTTCCTGTGTATTTCATAATTTTGAACTGTGAACTTATGATTGATAGATTTTTCCAAAGTTATTTTGAGATGTCTGCCTTGAGGTTGAACCCCTTCTGTGTTGATTTACTTCTACTCTATTGGGGTCTTTGGACGGGTATAAAACCAGGTCAATTTCCCAGCTTGGGGTTTTCCTGTACCATGTTGCTAGCACAAATTCAAATGAGACCAAAGACATATTCTGTCTTCCTGAGTGTCTATTAATGTACATGACACTTGGTTATTAAGATCTGCAAAGACTCAGAATTATCTGTAGCCTAAGCCTCATCATACCACTGTGGTGGCCATCTTCTCTTCCTTTTTGGACTCCAACAATTTCTCTTTTGTATAAACTTACTTATTTGTATGAAATGATGTCTGCTTTGTAATATTGAGCATTTGTGTGTGTATGATATTGGGAGATTTTTTTATTTCAATAGATTTAGGGGGGACAAGTGTTTTTTGTTACATGAATGAATTGTATAATGGATACCTTCTTTGGAATGGAAATAAAATTTTTCTGATTAAATCCAAGATGAAAATTAATTTTGGTTTTTACATATATTCAATTTAGTCACATTTATCTTGTTTCAGTGATTTGTGTGTATATATATCTGTTATGCATATGTGTGTACACATGTGTAAATTTTAATTATTAAGAATCTAAATATCCACATCACCATGCTAAACGTATCATGGACCTTTCCTACTTTTTCTCAATACTTGCCAATGTAGTCCTAATATTAGGCAGTTTTGAACACTTTTTCTTTTCCTGTATATATTCATAGGTTTAGTCATTCATTCACTTATCCATTCAATTATTAATTTGCTAATTATTCATTAAGAACAACAGTCTATGGTCCACACAGTCTAATTGCACAGGGAACCCCTAAGAAGCTAAATTAGGCAATTCAAGAAAATTTTTATATTATTAATAAACCTTGAGCTGCTTAATTTAAAGAAAATGTCAGTGGATTTACAAAATGTCAAATGAGTTCATTTTTACCAAGTAAAATGTAGCAGAGTTTCAAATGTATTTTAATATTTGTGGATTTGCATTACAACTATTTGCTTTAAGTGAGCACTCATCAACATTAAAAATTAGTATGGCGTCATATTGCCCTGACTTTATACATATCACGTATGGATTTGTGTAAATAGGTTATAAAATGCTTATAGTAACTATAATATTGATAAAGCTGAGTATCAGTTGAACATGTGATATAATAAAATGATTCATCAGATGCTAATTCAGTCAGGTAGTCTATTTCTGTATATAGGCATCAAAGTTTAAAAATGTGCATTTCTTTATAGTCATAGAATCAAACAAGGACTTTTGCAGCATGGGGCACTTTTTGAAAATGATACACTATAGATAAATTTTACAAGGTAATGACAAGTTGGCATACAACAAAAGCAACAGTGATCTCCAGTGCTTGCCACATGCTCCCATGTTTGATAAACAACTTTTGACATTAAGTCATTTTTGGCATTATGTGTGCAGTCACATGACTTGCTGCATCTGAGTTCCCTAGTTAGCTTCACTCACTCTTGTTTTGGCCGTTTCTGTTTTGTGTTTGTTATATTAAGTTGCTTTTTGATTGCTTTAAGTCTCTTGACCTGTATTCTCTCAACTTGAATCTTGAATAACAACTCAAATAATATTTCTCACATGTTGCTACATGCTCATGTTAATATCTACCAAGCATCTGTCATTTTTAGACACTTTTACCTGCAAATAAAAGCTGCATGGTCATTTCAGTAGCTGAACATTTTAGCATACATTTCGTATTCTTATACCTTTCTTCCTTCTGCACATTTTGCAAATTAAATTCGCATTTATCTGCTCCTGCACTTGTACACTTAACAAATTACAAATTAAAGATGAAACACAACACTTGGTCTAGGCTAAAACAGAGTAGTATAGGCATTGCATTATACCACAATGAAAAAAAAAAAAAGCTTGATCCACAGATGGTGAACTACGGGAAATAATATTGCTTTCCAGTTCTCCACAGGCTTTACTGCTGAACAACAAGAAAACAAAGATACTAGAATAGTGCATAAAATGAGATCATAATCTGCACTCAGACATTCAGGGACACCTAATAGACATCTGGTCCCAGACTTTCACTACTAATCCTTGGCAAGGATGGCTATGAGATGACTCTTTTGGGTGTGGCCTCTGATGCCAAATCCTACTGGGATAAAATACATAGTAGCACACAACATAATTTTTTGGTATGTTTAACTAGGATTAATTTAGAATTTTATTTTCCTCCCAAAAAACTATCCATATATATTGTATCAATACTCCCATGCTAATGGTGTTAAGCTTTTCAAAAAGCAGAAATCAACAACTTTTGTACTTCCAAACTTCTGAAAAAAAGATCTGAGATTTGATATGGAATATATATTAAGAAAAAATATATATTAGCTGAAAAAACTATTGAAAACAGTAATTTCAGTGTAAATTCAGCTGAATTTATGAAGGCATTGCTATAAAGCCCAACTCTGAACTTTAGGAACTTTGATGTCATGAGATTTTTAATATAATATTCTTTATAGTGTTATTTGATGCCAATGTTAGAAAAAATTGTATGATTTAAATTTTCCTTTTTTTGTTTTTTTGGTTTTTTTTAACTAAGTAGAACATTTTGTAGGAGAAAAGGGATTAATGGGAAATGGGAGTAAGGGGTTTCAAAGCAGAAGACCTGCATTGCATCCTGACTGCATCGCTTGCTGGTAGTGGCTACAGCACGTCACTTCTCTGAACCTTAGTTTCCTCATCAGTAAAATAAAACTCGGGATAACTGCTTCAAAAAGTTTCTGTGAAAATAAACAGGATCACTCCATGAATGCTACCTTGGTAGAGAGGGTCATGCCACACTTCCACATTCAAGTGTTTGTTATTTGTGTTGTGATAACATGAGAAGTGAGGAACAGAGATTCACCTAAGTATCTATTTCTCTGATTCTTTATTTTGCTCTGTCCTGGCTACGAGAAAGTATGTGAATTCTTTTGACATATTTCCATTATGCTTTGTTTCATGTTATCTCTATTATTGTTGTTATAATTAGGCAGAGTGTATAAAATGTGACCGTATTATTTGGAATAACAGAAGGACTAAATTTTAAAAAAATTATTGATTTATTATTCTAAATCTTCCTAAAGGCTATCAAATTCCTCTAGGGAAAGCTACACTCTTTGCTTTCCTTTTTTGATAGATACCAAATAATAGCCTCTGATATAAATCAAAATGATGTAAAATGCACACATAATAAGCTACCTTATCTTGATTGAGACACTTGAAGAGGTTTTTGTTAGGCTGAACCCAGAGGCTAGTGGGAAGTTCCATGGGAACTTTGCCTTTAAGACCCCCTCCTCTTTTGAGTGCCCGCCCAAACCAGCCCATAAAAGCCCCAGAAGCCCACCCATTCGGGGCTGACGCCATTTGTTTGGACTCAAACATCTTTTCCCAGATGCCCTAATAAATCTCTTTCCATCTACCACGGTCTTGTGTGTTCCTCCCTTGGCGTTTCTAACAGTTCTATATCTAAATCTGTATAGATAACTTTATTTCCACACGTAAGTAGCTTAAGAATGTTTTCAGAAGAGTGACTATAAGCTTCATGAGTCACACATGGGGTAAATCCTGAGAGATAGGCAATAATAATCTTGCAAATGGTATGAAATATTTTGTGAGATGTACAAATAATTTAGCTATTGACTGAATATTTTCAACAAAATTTTTGGAGGAATTTTATATATCTGTGAAGATTAATTTTACGTGTCAATTGACTGGTCCATGGTATATCCAGATATTTGTTCAAATATTATCCTGGGTGTTTCTGTGACGGTGTTCATAGATGAGAATAGCACTTACATTGGTAGACTGAGCAAAGCTAATTGCCCTCCATAATGTGGATGAGCCTCATCTGAAAAGTTGATAAACAAAAGGCTTTAACCTCCCCTGAAGAAGAGAGAATTATTTTTCCTAATGGCCTTTGAACTGGGACATCTGATCTTTCTGGTTCTACACAGCTGCTTACCTTCAGACTCAAATTGGTGTATTAGTCACTGCTTTCAGCCTTTGGACTGGAACTGGAACATCAAACATCAGCTCTGAAGATTTTAGACCTGCCAGTCTCCATAATCATGTGAGCCAATTCTTTATATTAATAATAAATCTCTCTCTCTCTCCCCCCCCCTTTCTCTCTCTCTCTTTCTTTCTTTCTCTCTCTCTGTCACACACACACACATACACACACACACACACTCAATCTCCTATTGGTTCTGTTTCTTTGGAGAACCCTAACCAATACAATATCAAAACTACACCAATTACATCGAATTGTGAAAAAGAGATGTTCAGAACAATTTCCAAACTAACACCTTATTTTTCCCAACTAAAACTCTGAAGATATATGTATATAATTGCTAAGTTTAGGGGGCATTTAAATGCCCCCAAAACTCATGAAATACACTAATTAAAAAATGAATGTTTCCTGGGATATCAGAATTTAAAGTTTTCTGAAATGACCATGTATAAGTTGAAAATACACTTTTTATGCAATGGGAAAAATGTTTATTTCTGTTGTTAAAAGATGTGAACTATGCAAAATAGAAGAAATTGGCTTAATTTTGCACAGTAATATCAATATAGTGGTTTGTTTCCTATGTATACCTAGAACATGACTTTCTATATCTATTTGTAATTCTTGAAATTAAGTCACTTTTCTTGACTTGGAAAAAGTGGTCAACAAATACTAAAATCACAACACAATCACTATCACTATATTTGAAAACATAAAAATTTTATTTACCTCATATAGCTAGACTGGTTTTTTTTTGTTTGTTTGCTTTGTTTTGCCAAATAATTTCCAGTTGAGTATGAAAAGAAAAGTAGATTTCAGGTTACGTGAAAGGCAAACTCTTATACCTCTCTGACAGATTGTGTCATGATGTTATGATTTCTATCTTTCTTTTATTTTTCTTCTCTTCTTATTCTGCCTTCTTTGGTTTTACTGTAGTATTTTGTATGATTCGAATTTCTCTCATAGCTTAGCATACCAATTATACTTCTATAAAAAGTTTTAGTGGTTGCCTTAAATTCTGCAATGTATATTTACAACTCATCTAAATCCACTTTGAAATAATACTATATTGCTTAACAGGTAGTGCAGGTAACTTAATACAGAGCAATCTAATGTCTCCCTCCTGTCCCTTATAACCTTGCCTTCATTCATTTCAGTTATACATGTACTATAATCACCCAGTATAGTGCTGTTATTTTTTGAACAGTTACTATTGGATAAATTAAGAAAAAAAGATTTTATTTTACCTCCATTTATTTCTTCTTTGTCACTCTTTCATTTTTATGTGGGCTGGTATCATTTTCCTTTTCCCTAAAGAACTTCTTGTATCATTTCTTTCAAGGCAGGTCTATCTGCAACACATTATCTCAGTTTTCATTTGTTTAAGAAAGTTCTTATTTCTCCTTCGTTTGAAGGATAATTTCATATATATAATTCTAGGTTGGTGGGGTTTTTCTCTTTCAACATTTTAAATATTTTACTTCATTCTTTTCTTGCTTGAATGATTTCTGACATGAAACACACTATAATTCTTTTCCTTTTTCCTCTCTATATAAGGTGATAATTTTTCTCTGGCTTCTTTTATCTAATTATCTTTGTTTTTTTGCAATTTGAGTGTGATATTCCTGGGTGTAGATTTTTGGTAAATATCCTGCTTTGTGTTCTGAGTTTCACTGATCCATGATTTAGTGTCTGTCATTAATTTTGGAAAGTTCTCAGCCATTATTACTTCAAATATTTCTTCTGCTTCCTTCTCTATTCTCATCCTTTTATAGGTATTACATATCCAATTATGCATATGTTACACCTTTTGAAATTGTCCCAGTTTTTTGATATTTTGATCTGTTTTTTCCATTTTTTTCTCTTTGCATTTCAACTTGAGAAGTTTCTATTGACCTATCATCAAGCTTGCTGATTCTTTTCTCAGCCATGTTCAATCTACTGATGAGGCATCAACACTATTCTTCTTTTCTGTTAGTGTTTTTGATTCTAAAATTTCCTTTTGATTTTATTTCTTAGAGTTTCCATCTCTCCACTTACATTACCTGTCTGTTCTTGCATGTTGCTCACTTTTTCCATTAGAACCCTTAGTAATTTAGTCATAGTTATTTTAAATTTTCTGTCTGATAATTCCAAAAGGTTTGTTATATATGCATCTAGTTCTGATGTTTGCTTTATCTCTTCAGACTGTTTTTGTCTTGCCTTTTAGGATGCCTTGTATTTTTTTGTTGAAAGATAAGCATGAGGTAGAGAATAGGCCTTTAATCTGAGGTTTTATGTTAATCTGACTAGGAGTTGGGTTGTGTTTCTTGTTTGCTGAAGCTGTAGGTGTCAATTTCCTCCAGTGTCCTTATTTTTTTCCTCTCACGTTGTCTTTGGGTTTCCTTAAAAAGCTTCTTCTTAAAAAGAATCTCACCTTATAGCTCTTTTAACTATAATACACCATTATTATACTGGAGCTCTGTTGATATGGTAGGTAGAAGAGATCTATTGTCTTATGATTGCATTTCCATCTTTAGTGGAAAGAGCTTTTATTCCCACTTATATGAGACGGGAAGGGTAGAGATAGCTGGAGTTGGGTAATTTTTCTCCCATAGGTTGGATAAGGCTATGCTAAAGTCTTTTCCCCTACTGAGTAGGATTTTATTTTTTAGAACATTCTGTGAGTATTTCCAAATATTTACTTTTCCCCTCCCTCTGCCAAAACAGGAGGGTTCCCCCCTCCCTTGGCTTTCCACCTTGAGAACCTGGTGGGAATTCCTGGAGGTAAAACCCATGAAAGTATGTATGCCCCACTAAAGCTGCATCCCCAGCAGTTCTTACTCTCATATTAGTTCACACTCAGCTTCTAGCCATTCATCAAAGTTTTTATTTAAGTGTGCCTACAAGTTTATGGCTCCAGTGTCTTCTGCTCCAGGTAAGTTGCTGGCTGTGATTCATTATAGTCACCTGTCCCTACAGATTTCAGGGTGATTATTTGCCCTGAAACCTCAGTTATCTCATGAGCCAAGAAAAGTATTGATTTTCAGTTTGTTCAGCTTTTTTGCTTTTTAGGATCCAAGTAAAGACTTCTAAGCTCTTTCCATGTCAGAGCTGAAATTGAAAGTTCAGTGTTACCATTTCTAAATTTTTTACTTGCATACATCTTTTAGATGGTTGAATTTTGTCAAGTTTTTTTCCCCAGGTACAGTCTATTACTAGTATGACAATGTAATATGTTATCCAAATCAGGACATGTTTATTTTATTTTATTTTTATTTTTAAATTTCAGAATATTATGGGGGTACAAACACTTTGGTTACATGACATGTTTAAAAATGAAAAAGGGCATTTTTAATAACAATTAAGAACTACAGGCATAGATGGGTCTTGGCAAACTGTGACATGAGGTCACCCCATATTTGATCTGAGGTCCTGCAAATTTGATATTATTTGTCTATTGTTTTTATATGTGAATGACAATTTTCTTGATCACATACCAGGACATGCAGAATTTTTATACAAAGGTCAGCTATATTTTTGCAATTGAATTTTGGATACTGAAAAGCCTGAGTGCAGACTGATTTTTCCTCCAAGTAGGTGATGAATTTTTCCTGTCTGTATATCTAGAAAACTTTTATTATATTCGAGGTTTAGTAAATTTATCAATATATGGTTAGTGGTGAATCATTTTGTATTAGTTTGTCCTGGGATACAGTTTCTTCATTTAATTTGTGGTATCCGTTATTTCTTTACGTATGTATGTGTGTATGTGTACGTGCATAAACTTATCTTTCTTCTTTCTATTTGTTTCTGTTCTATTTGTTTGTTTCATTTCTCAGAAATATAAACTGTGTTTATTTGTATCTCCTTTTCCACTCGTATCTAGCATCATTTTTTCTCATTTCTCTTGTCTCTTGCTTTAATTTTATTTTGTTTTGTAAAACTTTTTAAAGATTGTCTGCATGCCCTTTGTGATATTGCTTTCATTGTGGCTTTATTGATGATTTTAATTTTCTTTCTAGTTGTTTTTCTCTAAATCCATCAGATCACATCTAATATCCTTATTTCCCTTATCATTTCCTCTTTAATATCCTGCACTCTGTCTTTGAGAACTTTTTTTCGTACAGAGCTGACTTGTGATCATTAATTTCTTTGAGAGCGTACAGAACTATGTGTCTGAAGATTTGGTCAAGTTAATCCCTCTTCTAATGTACATAATTCAGTTAAAAACATATTTTTGGATTGGTCTATTGTTGGTTCCTTTCAGGTCATTATTTCTTTTTAAGTGGGGCAGATCCATCCAAACCAACACTTTGCAAAAGAATGGAGAAAGGGATGAAGGAAGAGTCATGAATTGGAAGCTTTAGTTGGCAGCTTTTTTCTCTGAAAACACTCCTACAAATTTGTGATATCCTAATTTCTGGGGCATATCCTTCATTTTTCAGAATCATCCCCATTGAGATAATAAGAAATTGGTGTGACTCATGGTGAAGACCTTCTACAGCCTGCATGTATGTAGTGATTTGTTATCTATACTTGCTCAGCTGTCTCTGGCCAGCAGTGATAAAGCACATTACACATTTCCTTTACTTCCTTCAGCTTCCTCTACTTTTGGCTCTATTAAATTGAAGCCATGCAAGGATATTTCTAGTTTCTTCCATAGAGCACTACTGCATTTACATCAAAGGTATATCAGATGAGCCTTTCATCTTTAGAAAAATCTGCATCCTGTCTATTAGTAAGTTCTATGTGAACTTACTAATTTTGACACAAATTTCATTTTATTTCATTAATATTGTTTATTGATTGTAATTTGCAGTTGTGGTCATTTTCTTCTTTATTTTTGTTTTATTTGGTTGTTATCTCTGAGTTTTGAGGGACAGGAATAAAATAAAAATACCTCTACCACATGTGTAGTTTAAAGGGAGAGCTTGGGGAAGGACTTTTAACATCCTGTAATATATCTCTGTCCACACCCTGAATTAACAAACAATGAAGTAAAAACAGTGCATTATGCAAGTTCCTTAGCCTTCCTGTTCCAATCAGACTGCACTGTCCTCTGTTTCAAAGTCACTCAGCTCTTTTTCAAAAGGCACACTAGTTATAAGGCCCTTATGTCTCCTTCCTGCCTTTATAAACATATAATATCATAAAATATTAAAAAATTAACCAGTTAAAGGAATATGCATTTATATGTTAGAAATATTAATTATAATACATTAATATATTAATATATAATTAATAGTTAAAAGATACATATATTTATTCATTAAATAGATACACAGTAATTGATTTAATCCATGCTCTATTGGTATATAATTAGCTTTTTCCCAATCTTCTGATATTGTTAATGTTCTTTTTTCAATTTGTATAAATTTATGGCATACAGGTGTAATTTTGTTACATCAATACATTGCATGGTGGTGAAGTCAGGGCTTCTAGTGTGTCCATCCTGGAGTAACATTTGATTTTGCATACAAGTATTTCTGTAGGATAAATTTCATAACCTTACCACAGAGTTCTTCTCAAACTTGTTAATTTAAAAGTTTATATAGAAATACATAACTATAAAAACTGTCTTAGAATTTTGTCATTTGTGAATTGTGGGGCAAATACTTTAGAGACTAGAAAAAAAAAAGAGAGAGAACAGAAAGAATAAATAATTCATTGAAGTGGCCTACTTCACAGTTAAAGTGTGAAAATAAAAATTACACCTAATTCTAAAGACACTAAGAAAAACCCCAAAACTCAAACCTAGTAAAGGCTACTTGGTTTTTTTTCTTTTTCTTTTTCATTTCTTTTCTTTTCTTTTCTTTCTTTCTTTTTTTTTTTTTAGCAGATAGGATGCATTGGAAAGTAAAAGCTAATTTTAAGATCATGTCAAGGATATTGTTGCTTTCAAGACAATTTTGAGTCATAGTTGGTTATTTGCAACAAACTCACAAATGCCATGTGTAATAATGATATAACCTAGGGAGTAACTTAAATTCATTTAGTAAATGAAGAAAAAAAACTTCAGGGTTTTCTAGTTATCTTAGATGTATTGGGACAGTTATCAAGTCTCCACAAATAGTTCCCATCAGAAGACTCAATCCTTACAAAACTATTCATTTATAACATTTCTTACTTACAACAGTCACAGGAAAGTCATAGCTAGAGTTGCTTGCAAGTTTGGCTGAAATTATTTTCTGCAAAAGAAAAATGTAAAATGGTTCAAGAAAAATAGCAGTTATAACAGTTTTTTTGAATATATTTCAAACATAGGTAGCAATGCTTTAGATGTTTGAGCACAGTAGAAAATTGGGCACACCCTATAACTATTTTTTTTCATAATGGTAAAGATTTTGAAATGCAACTTAAACTGGATAATTATTACCTAGAGTGGCCAACCAGTATGTAATGCTAACAATTTGCTATATGAAGAAGTCAAACCAAAGTACAGAGGGGTGAGGCTAGATGTGTGTTTGTGTGTTGTGGCAATGGTTATTGAAAAGCTACTGTGAGGAGCTTTCAGAACACTGATATAGGAGTCTAACAACACTCCCAATATAACTTTCAATATAAATATATATTTAACTACAACTTGTAGTTTCCAAATAAAAATAAAATCAACTGTGGTAAATGCAAAGAAATCAGTCACATATTTACAGAGAGGAAAAAAAAAAACACTGATGGAGGGCCTTCTATGTGAAAGACAAAGCTTTAGACACTTTAGTTTTGCTATCTAAAATAATCTGTTATTGCTGTTATAAAAATCTGTGAGACAATTATTATTATCCCCACTATATAGATGAAAAAAACCCAAAATTTTCTTGCCTGAGTTTAAGCTATAAAAGTCCAAACTCCAACCCAGAACTTGAACTCTAGCCACCATAAACTGCACTCATTTGGTGAAGATTCAATATATCTCGCTAACAATACTAATAAAGAGAAAGGCCCATTTTATTCCTTCAAAAAGCAGTAGACAAACTTATGATTCAGTTTTATATCCAATTTATATCCATATTTTTATAGTTTCAATTGTCCTAAGCAAAGGTCAGACTTTATAATAGTTTTAGATCTTTCCAAGAGAGTGAATTTATTATGGAGGATTTATTAATCTGCAATATTAGCAAATGTTTCTTTTGTTCAACATATTCTCCTTAGAGTTTGTATAATTATGTATAATTTATCAGTATGTTAGTATAAATTATTGTCAGTTTGAAGTGTAATGTAATACAGGATAATTTATCCAGAGTTGATACCCATTGGCCAATGGAGAGTACTATTGATTAGATTCCATTTTCTGGCTGTATCCTATTCCAATCGTGGTGTCATTTGGGCAGGGTATGGTAAGAGTTTGCAGTTGGCAGATTTGACACTTAACTATATCAGATACTTGATCAATATCATAAGGTTGATGTCCATAGCTGTTGAATCCACGCATCATTTCCATCTCTGAACACGTGGCCACTTTGTTTATTAGCTCATTGAGACTACACTGATGTACCTGAGGAAGGAAACTTAGTGATATTTAAAGAATGGGACATCTTGTCCATTTGACTGTAGAAGAACTAAGTCTGGGCCCTTTGATGATTATTCACATGGCATACAAGTATTCTCACACTCTGGGTTCAAGAGTAACTTGAACTCTTCATGTAACTCTTCCTCAGACATTCTTGGCACCAGTTTTCTCATATGTTCCTTCTATTGACTGTTGACCTACTGACTATTGACAAAACCATTAGCCATTGATCATGGATCATGACTGATTCATACCTTAGTGCATTTTTTTCTTCTGGGAAAAGTAGACAATTAGGTATAGAAATGGAAGTTTGGAGGTTTCTCATCCCAGTGTCCTTCAGGGCCTCGTATGAGTGAAGCTGAAATGATGCAACAGAAACACTTCAGACAGGTGTCTGCACATTGTATAGTAACATTATCAACTTGGCTTAACTGGTCCGTAAGGATTTCCCATGAAGAGCGGGTGAAGAAGAGGTGGCGTGAAGGAGAGTTAGGTGCATTGGGAGTGTGGGCCACCCACTTTAGCAACTTAATTGACACTTCAGGACCTATTAATACTCTAATCCAGCCCATGTATATTCTTCCACTACATGCTGACATGCTGCTGAGTACCTCCAAATGTATATATAGATCAACTGGTATTTGTTTTTGAATTAGAACTCAGGCCTTCTGGCTACACAGGGTACTGGGGCAGTTTTTCAGGTTTTGTCACTACCCAATAGCAAACCAGAAATTGTTTCTTAATGTGAGAAAAGATATTTTCCAGAAAGGACAATTCTTTATTTAAAAATTGTAGGGCTTTAATTCTTCTATAGGCTTTTATTTGTTTATTTTTATAATCTTTATTTCAAAATATTAGGAGGTAAATATGTTCTTGTTATATGGATGAATTGTATAATGCTGAAGTCAGGGCTTTTGGTGTGCCTGTCATCAGAATAGTGTTCATTGTACCTACCCAATAGGTAAGTTTTTATCTCCTAGCCCACTCTCACCCTCCCCCTTCTTGGTTTCCAATCTCTTTGTGCTTGTGTGTGCCCATCGTTTAGCTCCCAATTACTAGAGAGTACATGCGGTGTTTGTTCTTCCATTCCTGAGATACTTCACTTAGGATAATGTTCTCCAGTTCCATTTGCCACAGTGAGTACCATTGGATCAACTGGGTCATAAAGGCAGGGTGACAGAATTCTTTGCACAGTTTGCTGAACCAGGTAGAAAATCCTCTCAGGATATGGGTGAAACTCTAGTATGATAGCTTTACCAGTTCCTTGATAAATAAGTAAACTACAACAACACACTAAATATACAAGCCTGCCTAACATCATCTGATTTTTAGTTGAATGATATATGAGGAGCAACAACTTGTCTTTTACTTCAAAGAGAGTATCACAACATAATCCAGACAAGTGGTATCCCCTAACACTTTGGTGAGGTAGCAACCCTAGTTTTATGAGATTTATGTCCCACCCTCTGGCATGCATGTTTTGTATTACCTAGGGAATCTGCTATATTGTGACGTACGAGGCCTATCTGCATTTTGTCATCACTGTAATGAATCAGTGGGAAGCCATGTGGAATGGTAGTGTGAATATTCTCACATAGAGTTGAAGATTTAATATAACCCCAATTCAAGGTGATTAGGTGAAAAAATATATACAGTCAATTATTATAAAGACAAAGACCAAACAAACAGCATAGTTACCAGTTTCTTAGTCATACATCAGGTACCAAAATAAAGTACAGATGAATTTTAGTAAAGAGTCTACATATGGAATAGTAGTTGCAATTGTATATGCTTCCTGAGTAAGCTTATGTGTTTGAAACATTTCATAATTAACACCAAATCAAGTATTTATTAAAATAATGAAGGATTATCTGATGCTAAAAAAGCAATCTAAGTTCTTATTAAAGGAGACTTCATTTAAATCAATATGGTACATTGGCTCATAAATATATTTTATTGGAATTATTGGTAGTCTCATTTGGCAATACAAAATTTAAATTTGTATCATTAGCTAATAGATTTGCACTTAGTGCAGTTATAGAACTGAGATTGTGGAGTTGATAAAGTGATCTTTTTTATATAAATCCTAGTAATTATTTCAGCTTGGCTCAATGAACTCAATTCCAACCCCTTTATTTCAGAGATTACTCAATTCTAGAGGCTATAAGTCTAAAATTCCTGGACCTCTGTACAGTTTATGTCCTACAAATATCCCAGCACCTGCCAAGATGATATACCTTGTTGAAATATGAAAGGTAGAAATGATAAAGAGATTCTATGGCATTCATTGTTTTTACTTGCAGGTATTTTTATGGATGCATGAGGTATTTCAGTAGCATTGGAACAGGAGATTTAGTGTTCAATCCCTAGCTTAGTGGGCATTGGACATCAATTTTGTTGTTAATGTCAACTGAGGAATTTTGATCCTGGAGATTATACTTGGATCTCCTGATCTCTGGATCCTAGTAGAGACAGATTCAGTAGTTGAGGTGGCAGCTTTTCTATTTCCCAGCTTTTGAATCGAAGCATAGATAAAATTTTCCTTAGAAGGCCAAGTGTGTGATATTATTCTAGGAATCAACCTAAGAAGTTCAGTCTGGAGCCTTCAGCCCCAACCATTCCAAAGTATTTATAAGTACCTAATTGTCTGTGTTAAATATTTTTCCTCTTATATTTTTCCAAAGACCATCTTCTTACTGCATTTCATCAAGTCAATAATTTTTATTCAGTTTTCATTTTTACTCTGTTTTAAGGATTAGCATGTTATCTTTCATCCCTTTAATTTTTAAATAATTTCATCCACTAATCAACAGGAATCATACACATAAAATATTTTATGCTTAGGAACCAAAAATTATAATTAATATTATATATATCTGAAAACATGAATAATATTCTACCTGATAAACATTTTACAACGTCTTCAAATAGGCAACCAGTGGAGACAAAATTCCTGGCAAAGAAAGTTTAAAAAGGAGTGTTAGAAGCAGCTGGCCTATGGAACATTTGCAAGAACATTTGTGCATTTATATTGGGCCAAAAACAAACATTTGTCTTGTCATAATGATTGAAATAAACATTTTAATTTAGGTAGTCTTTAACACCAAAACAAGTGTCTTCAAATAAAATAATATTTAGGAAAGTAAGACTCAGGCAAATATGTTTCTTTGCTAAGTAAATATTTTATTTTTTAGGTTTTTGCCAATGCAGGTGTTAATGTACATGTTAAGTAAGGTGTGGGTGTCCTTCTTCATGGTAATATAAGGCATACAATTTTTCCCTTTTCTGTAGCTATTTCTATAACATAGTAGGAAAAAACCTTTTGTATGGGAGATGTGGGTGAAAGCCCTACCAATTAGCTATACTGAGGCTTAGGAAAGGGCCAATGCATGGATAGCTCCTTTCTATTCTCATTCCTATTCCCCACCCTGTCCCATGGGTCATCCTGGGCATAAAAGTATAGCTAGGGCAAGGAAAATGGAAAGAGATTTCATTAAATAAAAATCTCTATGAAACAGAAACTCTGAAAATGAGAATGAACTAAGCAGGGGCTGCAAATATGGGATAAATTCAGAAATAGGTATTCAATTCCTGTTAATTAACAGTCCAAAAAGCACTCACATCATTGAAGAGCCAATGGGAAATACTTCTTATTCCAGAATTCTATAGTTAGCTTTCTATCAACAAGAATGAGTATGAAACAAAATAAACAAACAAACAAAAGCTATGGAAATTTACTAACTTTAATAAAAATAATTTCAAAAAGATAAACTTCTAACAGGAGGAAATGAACACAGGTGAAAGGAGGACAATATAACCAAGGGGGAAAAAGTGAACAAATTTTCTGAGTAAATATAAATAACTAGGTACTCTCAAAAAATAATACAATCTATATTTAATACATGAAACTAAAATTCTAGACAAAAATAATCAGGAATATGCAATTGAGTAATTCAGTGGTTTAAAGTATGAAAAGATTCTTGTTCAGGAGCAGAATACAGGTACTGAATAACTATGTATTAGAAAATGTGTGTGTGTGTGTGTGTGAGTGAATGAGTGTATATGCAGATTGCCACTGAAAAAAATTTTAAAATATAATTTTTAGGTTATAATTAAAAGACAAGAATAAAATAAGGGAAAACAGAAAATAATCAGATACTTAGAAAATGCATGGTAAAAAGAAAAATAAAATCAAAAGATGATGATAAATACATCTGCTCTTGAGTATGATGGCCTTAAACCCTAAAAGTAACCATTCAGTGTGCAAGGAGAAACTACAATTTGGAAATATAATAATAATACAAAAGCAATTATCTGAAGGTACTAGAGATTGAATTGAAAGAGACAGATTTTGGTGGGGAGTGCAGAGTCCCTTGGATGAAGGACAAGTGAATCACATCTTGGCAGTTTTTAGCCTGGGCTAATCATAGTTAGCATGACAATGACAGCAGTGTCACTGATGAAAACTTGTGAGTGATGGAGTCGGATGAAATACAATCTTTCAGTCCTGGACAACCAGAAAACTGAAGCCAGGGAAACCACGATTGCTGAAGAGAGTAGTGAAATTCCAAGAAGGAAAGGTGCAGAGAGGACGTCCCCAAATTATGTCTGTCTACATCTCTGATTCACCTCTGAACCATACATGAGCTAAACAGACCCAGGGAAACTCAGCTAAAGACAAAAGATCTGATCTGAGAATGGACTTGCTGTCTAAGAAGCAGTTTCGCAAGTAAAGCCAGCCAAGCCAAACCTAAAGAATCAAAACTCATTAAAAAACAAACAAAAAACAAAAACAGAATTCAACTATCTACAATGTAATATCTGTAACATCCAGTACATAATAGAAATTTATGCAACATTTGAATACTGAGAATGAGATGCATTCTCAAAATAAAAAAAAAATCAATTAAACCTGATATTGATATAAGTCAGATGCAAAACTTCTAAAAGAGGATTTTTTCAAGTGGCTATTATGATTACCTAAATGAAGTCAGATAAAATATGCTCACAATGAATAAAAATATAGGAAATTAAAGTAGATAAATGCAAACAATTAAAAAGATCCAAATTAAATCTTAGAACTAGAATGTGCATTCACTAAAATTAAAAAAAAATAACTATGGATTTAACAGCCAAATAGAAAGAAGAGTTGGTGACCTTGAGCATTAATCAGTAGAAGAATCCAAGGTGAAAGAAAGAGAGAAAAAAAATTTTAAATATTTTGAGAAAATGAAGAGAGACTCAAAGACCTATTAGATAGTATCACATGGTCTAATATACATGTAATCAAATCCAAGAAGTGAGAGAAAGAACAGGGCAGAAAATAATATTTGAAGTAATATTACTTGAAAATATCCTAAATCTGATGGAGAATAGATATTTACAGATACAAGATGCTTAATGAACACAAGTAGAATAAAAACAAATAAATTTTCATCAGGTCAAATTGTTGAAAGCTAAATGTTATGAACTAACCTTTAAAGCTATAAGGGAAAAATGATATACGTAGGAAAACAGTGGCCTAATTAATGTCTAGACTTTTAGTAAGGAAATGCAGAGGCCAAAAAATGGAATACCTTTAAAGTGCTGAAAGAAAACAAACAAAACACCTGTCAAACAAGAATTTGATATCCACTAAAAATATCCTCTGAAAATGAAACTGTAGTAAAGACATTTTGAGATGAAAGAAAACTAAGAAAATTCCCTGTAACCAGACTTGCATAAGTAACAAGAAAGAAAATTCTTCAGGCTTATGGTAAATTACACAAGTGGAAACTCAGATTCTCCAAAAATAAAGAACATCAGAAATAGTAATGTCCGGTTAATGCAGAAGACTGATTTTTTCCCCCTTTTCCCTCCTAATTACTTTATAAATCATGTAATTCTTGAAAGTCAAGTTTTGTAGACCGCACCATAAAGGATGGAAAGATATGGACCTATACTCTGTATTTTTGCAAGATTACATACTTCATGTGAAACAATATAACATGAATTAAAGTAAATTGTGAAAAGTTAAAGATGTATATTGTATTATCTCAGACAATCACTAAACAAACAAACAGCAATCAATAAGCTATATCTAATAAGTTAGGAAAATTAAAAATAGAATTCTAAAAATAATCCATAATAGGGCAGAAATAGCAGAACAGCAGCTCAAATAATAGAAGAGACAAGTGGAAAATTATAATAAAATTATAGACTTAAATTCAACAACTTAATTTCAATGATTGTATTAATTGAAAATGGAGCATGGATTATCTTTCCACTTACTAGTGTCTTCTTCAATTTCTCTCGTCAGTGTTTTATAGTTTTCAGTGTACAAATCTTTTACTTTGGTTAAATTTATTCCAAAGTATTTTATTATTTTTGGTGCTATTATAAATGGGATTGTTTTCTGGGTTTCTTTTTCTGATAGATCAATCCTTGGTGTAAAGGAACACAATTAATTTATATATATTGAGTTTGTATCCTGCTGCTTTATTGAATTCATTTATTAGTTCCAATAGTTATTTGTGGGGTCTTTCAAGTTCTCTACTTATAGGATCATGTCATCTGTAAACAGGGACAATTTTATTTCTTTTGTGATTTGGATGTTGTTCATTTCTTTTTCTTGTCTGATTGCTCTTGCTAGTACTTCTAGTACTATGTTGATAGATGAGGTGAGAGTGGGCATCCTTGCCTTATACCAATCTCAGAGGAAAAGCTTTCAGTTTTTCCCCATTCATTATGATATTATATGTGGGATTTTCATAAATGTCCTTTACTATATGGAGAAAATTTATTTTTATACCTTTTTTGAGAGTTTTTATCATGCAAGAATATTGAAGTATGTCAAATCCTTTTTCTGCATCTATTGAGATAATCATGTGGTTTTATTTTTCATTCTGCTAATGAGGTGTATCACATTGATTTGTGTATGTTATAAACCAACCTTGCATCCCTTAATATTGTTAAAATGCCCATGCTACCCAAATTAATATACAGATTCAATGCAATCCCTATCAAAATTCCAATAACATTTTTCACAAAAATAGAAAAAAAGTTCCAAAATCTGTATAGAACTGCAAAAGACTCCAAATAGCCAAAGCAATCTTGAGCAAGAAGAACAAAGCTGGAGGCATCACATTTCCTGATTTCAAAATATATTCAAAAGCTGCAGCAAGCAAAACAGAAAGGTACTGGCACAAAACAGACATATACACCAATGGAAGAGAATAGAAAGCCCAGAAATAAATCTACTCATTTATACTCAATTGATCTTCCACCCAGATGCCAGGAACATACAGTGGGAAAAGGATAGATTCTTCAATAAATGGTGATGGAAAAACTGGACATCCACATGCAGAAGAATGAAATTGTACACTGGTCTCACACCATACACAAAAAATCAACTCATGCTGAATTAAATATCTAACTGAAAGATCTGAAACCATTAAACTGCTAGAAGAAAACATTAGGAAAAAACTCCTTGATATCAATTTTGCAATAATTTTTTGAATATCATTCCAAAAACTCAGGCAGCAAAAGCAAAAATAAAGTGGGACTACATTAAACTGAAAAGCTTCTACAAAGCAAAGAAAATAATTGTCAGAAATTAAAAGGCTTTCTGCATTTGCTGGAGAGTAAAAAAATAAAAAAATAAAATAAAGGCAACAATCCTATTTAAAAAATGGGCAAAGGACTTGAATTGACATTTTTCAAAAGAAGACATAAACCTGGCCAAGAGATATATAAAAAAGATGTTCAACGTCACCAATTATCAGGGAAATGCAAATCAAAACTGTAAGATACTGCCTCATACCTGTTAGGATGTCTATTATAGAAAAGACAAGAGATAACAAGTGCTGGCAAGGGTGTGGAGAAAAGGGAATATTTATACATTGTTGGTGGGAATGTCAATTAGTATAGCCATTATGTAAAACAGTATAATCATTCATTTTATTACAGCAATAGTATGCTAATACCAACACTGAAGATATTCCAAGAAAGAGAATAACAGACCAATATCCCTTATGAATATTGACATAAAAGTCCTTAACAAAAATAGGAAATTGATTAAAGTATTATATAAAAATGATCCTTCATCATGATCAAATGGGGTTAATTCTGGAAACTTTAGTAGATACTAACAAATTGCTCTCCAAATTGATTATATTCATTTACACTTTTATGAGTTAGTTTTAAAAAACATTTACCATATCATTGCCAACATTGGATTTTATTAGACTTGCAATTTTTGTCAGCATGATCAGTGCACAGATAATATCTAATCTTAGTGTTGTTTGCACTGTCTTGATTACTAGAGAATTGAGCACATCTTAAAGTGTTTTTTATCCATTGCCTCCTCTTTTTCACTAGGCTATTCCTATCCCTCATCCACTTTTCTAAAAGTTTGTCTTTTCTTATTGTTTTGGGGGAGTTCTTATCTTTTATATCCATTTATATATCTTCAACATGTCTCTTCCTTATCTTTTTAGTTTGTACTTGGTGTATTTTGCAATCTAGAAGATTGAATGTTAATGTAATTACACATCCACATTTACTCACTGTGTACTTTTGGTGTTATTTTAAGGAAATCTTTTCTACCCCCGAAAGTCATAAACATAAAGCTTTAGGTGAAAATATAAGTTTAATATATTCCCTATCATATACAGAAAGTTCATATTACAAGGATCTGCTTCTGAGCTTCCTTTGTTGTACCAGCGGTCTGTTCAAATTATTATAACTTTATATTAAGTTTGGCTGTCCAGGTGGGAAAAACTATGCTCATCTCCCTCCTACTTACCCTCTTATTTCTTCCTTTCCTCTGCTTCAGAAATATTTTGACATTTCTCTGCCTTTTGTGCTTCATTATTACATGTCATTTCATTTCATCAAGTCTAATGAAAATTCCTATTGGGATTTTATAAGAATTGTATTAACTTTATTGGTTGAATTAAAAACAATCTCCATCCTTACTACATTGAAAATATCCAGTTATGATTAGGCTATCTTTTACTTTTTCTTTAAGTCTTTGTTGTGTCTCTATTTTTGTTTTTGTTATTGTAAATGGAATCTGTCCTAGTAGTTGTATTTATTAACACATAGAAATAAATGGATAAATAGCAATAAATGGTAGTTATTCTTGTTATGATTCTTGTTAAAATATAATTTAAATATATTTAAATATTTATCTTATCACCACCTGATATTTTCTATTGATTTTATAATTTTCTGCAGCTATTTTGACTATTTTTATGGATAGTGATGTAATATCAAATGATAGTAGTTTTGCATATTTTTTCCATCTTTAATGTAATTTTATTTCTTTTTCTTTACTTAGTTTTCTAGTTAGTCCAATGTTGAATAAAATCAGCAAAAACATGCATCCACATCTTATTCCTGACATTTAAAGAGAATGTTTTTCTCATTTTATCATTAATATGATACATATTTTTTTGTAAAAGACACTATCAAATTATGAATACAACATTCTGTGCCTTGTTGTCTATGAGACTTTAAAAATGCTGAGGTACTGAATTTTATCCAATGCATTTCCTGAGATGAAAATATTTTCTCCTTAAACTGTTACTGGAGGGAAGTGTCTAAAATGAACCTCCAGAAATTAAACCACTTTCTGTTCACAGAATAAACTTACACACACATATGTATTCATATGTATGTCTCTACGTGTGTATCTACATTTACATGCTTACAATCAGATTTGGTTCCTTATATTGCTTTTAGTATCATTTTCTGGATTGATTTATCTGCCTCATAAAATAAGTTGAAGAGCTTTCCATTATTTACTCTTTTCTAGATTTTTTTGATGGTGGGGATTTTAATGGATTGTTAGATCTACACTATAAAACCACTGACACGTTTTGAAGGAGTGTGTGGTTGTGTGTGTGTACAAAACAGATATTGTAATACCACTTCAATTCATTTCATGATTGAAAATCAATCTGAATTTTGTATATTTTCCTAAATCAGGTTTGCTAAACTAAATGCAAATATAATCCATTTATATGAAGTATACATTATAAATGTATAGTTATTGAAATATAACAATTGCTAATGTTCAAATTTAATATTACCCCTTGCACATTATTTTATTATGAGTTTGAAAAAATTTCTACTGTCTATAATTATTCCTACTTTAAATACCTAATATTGTTTATTTTGCACCATTCTCTTTTTGACCTATTTTGTCAGCAATATATGCTCTTTATTAGTGTTTTTGGGGAATCATCTCTTAGCTTTGTTGATATTTATTGATTTGTCCTACATATCATTAATGTATGGCTTTAAAAATACTTTTCATTTGCTTTTTGGGGTTTATCATTTCCCCTCATACCACATTGTTGGATAAGTATATCTATTCAAGTATATACCTATATGTAATGTACATAGACACATACATAGGATCTTTGAAAATTCCTGTACTGCTTTGACTGCTTACCACAGGTTTTGATAGAAAAAGATTTTATTGTTTCTTTGTGCTATTTTCTAGTTTATATTTTAAATCTCCAAATACATTATTTAAGGTTTTGGTTTCTTTCCTTTTCTCTCTTTCTTCTTCCCTTTAATTCCATTTTTGAACTCTCCAGTTCTAAAACATTTAGGTAGGGACAACCAGGAAAGTGTCCATGCAGGGGGACAGCCCAGCATGGGTGTCAGAGCCCAAGTGGGGTGATGAGGGTATCCATAAGTGGAGATGATTGGTGTGATTTGTGAAAACCTAGGCAGGGTAAAGATGGTGTCCTTGTGGAGGCTGGAGGGTGGTGCCCAACAGGGATATTTATTATTTATTACTGTGTAATAAATTAACCCAAAACTTACATTTTAAAACTACACATATTTATTATCTCATGAAAATTCCAAGAGTTAAGAATCTTTAGCAGCTTCTATCTGTGGTTTTCACTTTGGGTCTCTCATGAGGTTGCCATTGAGTTTTCTCAAGCCTCAAGTAGAGCTGGAGAGTTCACTTTCCAGTTCGTGCATGTGGTTGGAGGCAGGCCTCAGTTCCTCACTGGCTGTTGGCCAGAGGCTTTAGTTCCTCCCCACTGGGCATCTGCATAGAGCTTATCATAACATGGAAGCTTTCTTTCCCCCAGAGAGAGAGAGAGAGAGAGAGCGCGAGAGCAAAAAGAGTACTACTAAGAGTAAATGCCCTCAAGGCAGAAGCCACAGTTTTTATAACCTAATATTAGAAGGTATATAGTATTAAACATCCCATAATTTCTGTATTACGCTATTAGTCACACAGAGTAACACAGGGACACTATGTGGGTAAGATCTACATGAGATTGTGAATACCAGAAGGCAGGGATCATTGGAGGTCACCTCAGAGGCTGGTTACCATGTGGTGTCAGAGTCCAGGAAGACTCAGTAGGGTGTTTATGCATAGGGGTGCATGCAGTGGGCACTCAGGAGAGTGAGAACATATCTATTCTTGCTGGTAGCCTGAGACAGGGTGTCAGAGCCTGAGCAGAGTGCCCACATGGAGAGGCAGCACAGCATAAGGAGACAGGACCCAAGACAGGTGAGAAGGGCAACCATGGGGAAGTGGGAGGCCATTGCAGTCAGAGGTTACTTGCACTGAGGGAGACTGAATATATATATTAGTAGTTACATTAAGAAAAATGGGAATCAGGTTTCTCTCTGTTGAAAAAGGTATTTATAACCATGCAGAAAACAAAAATACACATTCTCCTGTTGGAATGGGATTGGAGATATTGATGGAAATTTATGGATTACAGTAGAGAGACAGATTATAAATAGATTATAGATTTGGAAATATACATTTAAATATATGTTTATATTTATTTATATATATATGAATAAACACATATATGCACACATTCCCTAGTTCTGTCCATGGAGAGTACCTTATAGCAGCAAATTTCCCATATGAATAGGCAATTTAACCCCCAGAGTATGACTGATAAATACCATTCTCCTCTAAAAGCAACCAGATGTCTTACAGAAATGACTGAATTCTGACAAAGGTCAGGGAAGAGACAAGATGATCCTGAAACATCTTGTTATACCAGAAAGTAAGGAAGCGCTCAGGGAGTGATGGGACATGTCAAAAGTACACAGAAGCCAGATCAAATGAAATCATACTGGCCAAATCTCAGGGAATTCGGGTATCCAAGTAAGAAAATGAGTCCATATTGATATAAATTAGTATACAAATAAGTTGAGAGATTGAATAGAGATGAAGTATTTACATAGTTTCAAGTTACTTCCCATAAAACACATGCTAATTATGAAAGGGGAAAAGATAAGCTTCACAGGAAGAAGTCTCCTACAAAATGACTAGCTTAAAATCCTCAGAAATGCCCAAGTTATGAAATAACTGTTAGATACTGAAGGAGACTAGAATGACACAACAACTAAATGTAATGCGTTAATTCCAAACCTGATCTCTTTACTATAAAGGACATTATTGTGACAACTGGCAAAACACGATTCAGATTTATAATATTAATATAAATTTCATGGTTTTGATGGTTGTATGGTGGCTATGTGGGAGAATGTCCTTGTTTATAGGAAATATACACTAAAATATTCAGAGATAATGAGGCATAAGATTGGTAGTTTACTCTCAAATGGTACTAAAAAAGGGGGGAAGATTCTTTGTATTATACTTGCAATTTTTTCTGTAAATCTGTTTTAAAATAAAATTTATAAAAAATAAAATATTTAACAATTAACCTTTTGCTGTCAATTCTAAATTAATTAAAATGTGATCAGTTATAAAAGTTGCACGTATCTCAGGAATGGAAAAACAAACAACGTATGTACTCACTAATAATTGCAAGCCAAATGTTGGGCACGCATGGGCACAAAGAAGTGTAAAGAACATTGGAAACCAAGAAGGGGGGAGGTTAAGAGGAGGGTGAGGGATGAAAACTTACCTATCGGGTACAATGAACACTATTTTGGTGATGGGCACACTAAAAGCCCTGATTTAAGCATTATATGAGGTATCCATGTAACAAAAACATTTATACTCCCTTAAGATTTTGAAATTAAAATAAATTTCACATGTTAGAGTAGAATGCATACTGACTTGTTGTGTAGAGAGATCTTTGTACATTTTTATATGGCTTTTAATCATGTTATTCATATCTTCTATTTTCTTACAATTTTTGTTTGTTTTGTCTGCTTATTAGGTCTGCTTCTAGTAAAGATTGCTATTTTCCCTTGAAATTCTGTGGGCTTTGTTATATAAATTCTGAGATTATGTTAAGTGAATACAAGCTCACGACTAATCTTCTTGGTAGACTGCTGATGCCTTTTGCCATGCATTCCATTTTGCTTGATGTCAATTTAATATTGCTGTCCTAGCTTTCTTTTAATTAGCATTTATCTGATAAAATTTTTTCTCTATTTCAACTCTGGCCATATTGTAATAGCATATAGATAGATTTTCCAGCCCTGTCTTTATTTTATCTTGTTTGTTTCAATTTTTTTATTATTTATATATTTACTTTTTACCCTGTTATTTATGGTTTCTCTTTACTTTTTTTTTTGCTTCTTTTTTTAAAAATTTTTCCCATATCATGGGTTGATTGTGTTTTATTCATTCCTCTTTATTTCCTATATTGTTTGAATGTAAAATAGTCTACTTCCATTCTTTAAGTATTAATAATTACAATTAATTTTTCAGTATTCTTATTTGACTTAAATGCCACTATCCTACTTGCAAACATATCTAGTTTTAATTTTGATCTCCCCTATTATGTGCTATTTTTGTTCAGTATTTTAATTACAATGGTTTTTATGTAAAATTATTCATAATTATTATGGTTAATAGGGCCAATACTTTGGAAAACTTACCCACTGAATTTTCTGGTTAACATCTTTTGTATCTCCCTTCCTCCTTTTGACAAGTCGATCCCCATTTGCCTACTTTTTAAAATTATTTGTAACACCAAAATAATACTTACAGCACTCTCCTGGTCGTCTGAGTACTTACTCAGAATGGTGAAAAATTTGAGTGACTCATTTTCAGCTGAGGTTGAACAAGGCAATGCCCTTCCTTCTTGGTTCTGCTCTCAGACTGTAAACACGTGTCCTTTTTGTGGTCTATTTAGTGCCACGTTTTTTGCATTTTTGTGCTTTTTTGTTTTTGGTGATTTGGGTTTAAAATGATCTTTCATGCATAGTGCTAAAATTCTGCTTAGTGTTCCTAAGTACATGAAGGCTGTGACGTGCCATATGGAGAGAATATATGTGTTAGATACGCTTTGTTCAGGCATGAGTTCCAGTGCTTCTGGCTGTGAGTTCTATGTTAATGAATTAACAGCAATATCGTACATCCAGAGAAAGGAAGAAGAAATTCACTGTCTGTGAGAGCACTCTCGAAAGTGCTAAAGTAACATCTATAGTTTGTGATGCAGCTACAGAAAAGATGGAAAAACAACTAAATGTGTAGATTCATGAGATGATACCCAATAAAAATAAAGAAAAGCATAGCGGACAGAGTTGTTGTGAGGCTAAAAGCCAAACAGGATCAAGAAATGTTAAACTCTTCTCGGCTCATGCTGGCTAGCTCCCATGTCTCATCTTTGGAAAGATGATAAGGTGTGAGAAATGTTAAACTTATAGGAGAAGTAGGATCCATGGATCAGGAGGCTGTGGAAGAAATCTCAAAATACCTGCTAAGTTTTATACAGGAGAAAGTCATGTGGGAGAGCAGGTTTCCAACCCTGATAAAACTGGCTTATTTTACAAGGATGTTGACAAACAAACCTATATGATACAAATGGCATTTCGGATTGTTAGGTAGACAGTGAGGGACTCTGGCCCTCCTGGGAACAAAGGTGGGAGCCCTGAGCAATTGCCGCATCTGGGGGAGGAGGGAACGCCCTACCAATCTGCCAATCAGAACTTAGTGTGCCAACTGCAAAAGAGAACAGAGGATTCCCTAGCCCGCGGGCCAAGCAGCACAGCTACAATAGGGTCTGGAAGGTGACCTAGAACAACCTAAGGCTAATTATCATGTCATTAGCTTAAATCTACTTTGCGGTTTACCCACCCAAATGGGCTTTCAGAGAGGCTTATGGGAGATCCACATGTGTAGTAAGATTCAGGTTATTTAACTCCCAACTGTCCATCAATGTGGTTCAGTGGTGATGTCTAAACCATGAGGAGGGCCCAATCCAGACACTATGAAACAAAACCCCAGACAATAACCCCAGACAAGGCCCTTTTGTTCCAACAGGGGGTCCATTTGTTGTCTGTGGTGAATGTATCTTACTCTGTAACCTATATCTTGCTCTTGCTCCATAACCTATCTTGTCGTTCCTCAATAAACTTTGTTTCACACTTACCTTGCTTTTGGCGTGTCTGGTCATTGTTTGGCCAAGAGCACACCAAAAACTGAGAACAGACCATGACTAAACAGGTTGACAAAAATGTTGCAAAGAGAAGCATGCAGGAACCTAACTCTGTATTTCTTCTTGGAACAACAGTTCAATATTCACTAATTCAGTTTCCCTGGAAACTATGGAATAAAACTACTGCAAATAATGAGAATAGACTATATTTTCTTCCTAAAGTATACCATTTAGTAACACTTCTTTTAGTGAGGGTTGGTAGTAGTTTAGTGTTAAATCTTTTCCTCAAAAGTTGTTTTTCTTTCTCTCTTGAATAATTGCTAATCTGATTATAAAATTCTAGACTGACACATTCTCTCAAGAATTTGGAAGTATTTTTCAGTTGTCTTTCCTCTATTGTTACTGTCAATAAGTTTGCCCGCCTCTTTAGAGATGTGTTATTGAAGTGAAATTAGTAAAATTACATTATGTCTGGGATTAGCTTTAAAGGAAAAGTGGGAGAGATGAAACATATGTGGCAAAATCTTAATTACTGATCTGGGTTATGGGAATATGGGAATTCATTTGCTTTATCTTTCTACTTTTAGTATCTTTAAAATATTTTAGTGTTTAAAAAAATATATGAAGACAACGACTTAGGGCCCAAGCACCATAGCCTATCTTAGGACATAGCTTCTACTCACATGCTTAACTCTCTGCCTTCTGTTCCTTTTATATTTCTGACTTTTGGAGATTTTTCATACTTTCTTATAGGCTCAGCTAATCATTAAAAATAATTTTAGTTATATATTATTTAGCATCTGTATGTATAAACTGCCAGAATTTTTACATTATCTTGGTCTGCCAACTCACCGGAGCCGTTCATTTTCAGGAAGGATATTGAAAGAAGGGACAAGAAGCAGAAATTATAAAGGAAGGTAATAATTTGACTATATCAAAATTAAAACAGAGAATCCCTCTCCCCCCACCAAAAAAAAAGCTTTAAAACACAAGCAGCAGTTGAAGAATTTATAATAGAAAAAGAATTAGGCCTCACACAATATCAAGTATCCAACAAATCATTAAGGTGATCAACAAATCAATAGGAAGCATGAGCAAAAAATAAAAGTCAAGACATTCATTTAAAAAAGAAACCATATTAATCAATTCTCATATGAAAAACTTTTTCAACCACATTATTAATGAAAGAAATTCAATTAAAAACAAAATCGGGATACTTTTTAATATATCATTTGTGTCAGTTATGCTACAGCCATAAGCCTAGAAAATATACTGGTTATTTTAATAGAGATATATTAATATAGGGAATTGGTTAATTCAATATTAGAGGACTTAAAAGGCAGGAGGAAAACATTAAATTTTCATGGAAGTGACAACTTTTGGAAGCAGTTTCTACTCTAGGACTGGAAGAACAAATAGAACAGTTTGGGGTATCAGAACCTAAATATGTGAAACAAATAGTTTAGAAAAACTGGGAATAATCTCTGAGGAGGGGTTGCATCCTGGTTGGTGCTAGACCTCAGCAGCTTAGAAGAGGCCCCTGTGGCACCAGAACCCAGACCTCTAGGGAGGAGGCCCCCTGTTGCTGGACATCAGGAACTCAGAGGGAAGGTCTGTGGAGCTGGAATTCGATCTCCTGATGCACTAATACTACAGAGGAAGTGTGACAGGGCTAGTTTGGGGACTATGAAATAAACACTAAATGAGAACCAACGGCTACTGCCAGGCTGAACTGCTTTCTGATGCTGATAGAAACAGTAAGTACATAGGAAGGAGCAAGACCTTTTTTTCTCCTCCAGCCTTGCAGTTTCTTCTAGCACTTCCTACTAGCAGAGTCTAATAGACATCATATCTCAAAGCAGAAATGTGGAGTCAGTCCCAGCTACAGCATCTCAAAGTGGATTTGTAGCTAAAAGACCATAACTTAATCACCAGCATGATAAATGCCAAATGGGCAAAAAAAAAAAAAAAAAAATTAAAATCATGATAATAGCAATTGTTGGATAGGATGAGGATAAATAAAATCTCTTAAACCTTGCTGGAGTTGCAACATAATCTGATATAACCATGCTTGAAAACAATTTTGAAATATGTAATAAAAAGTTGGAAGAGTGCAAAGACTATGATATAGCATTCTTCTAAGTGAGTTCCTTATGTTTAATTTGTACATAGGGAGATATATACAAGATGTTTATAGTTTTTTTATAGTAGCAAAAAAATGACCATACATAAATGAAAGAATAAATAAATACTGTATTATTTTATTATACAGCACCTTAAAATGATTGAACTAAATATATATCAACATAAAATGATTAATATATGTAAATGTGTTATGCATATCTATGTATATCTATGTGAATATATATATATAGTAAATATATATTCCTGAGAACCTTGGAATTCCAGATTTAACTCTTTCAGTTTAAGGAAACCAATAGGCAAGGACATTTCTCATTGTCAGAATAATCAGGAAGATCAGACTTACTTGCTATTTTTTTATTCAAATAAACATGTTTTTTATGAGTCACAATAATCAATATCTCACTTCTGAAACCTAATTCTAACATAGACACATTGAAGAATGGATAGATATACAGACAGACAGACAGATGGATTGGAAAGATAAGGACATGAGTTTGTAGCATGCCCTGGATGATTAAATGTTGCCCCCCCCCTTATTATCTCATAGCAACACCTTCCCTATTTTTCCATCCTTGTTACACTCTCTCCAGAGCAATATATTCTCCATCTGTGCCTTTGGTTGGTGCCACAGAGTTTTATATACTCCCTAGAGCAGTGCACCATCCCTTAGTTTGAGTAAAGTGAGAAGTATGCATTTCTTTTGTAAAGTGAGGTAATGGTGAACAGAGTTGTGCCAAATAAAGAGCAGACTGCAGGTGTATTTTTAGGAGGGAATGATTTTAGTAAAGAATATTTACAGAATATTTAAAGAATACTTAAGGAATACTTATAGACAGTGGGGATTTGGAAGATTACTTTTTTTAAACTACCTGGCTGTATACTCTCTGGAAAATCAGCAGAAATGGGAGTAATCTAATTAATTCCCAAGGAATCAAGCTGATTTTAATATGTAACGAATTGTTACTGAGAGCATCTGCAGAAAGTATGATAAAGAACACAGAATAATAAAATGTCTCAATTAACCTCCTTTTAAAATGTTGAAATTTCAGGTGAATTAAACAAAGCATGAGCAAAGTATACACATTGATTCCAATGTTCTTGGGCATTTTTATCTACTTACATAGAAGCCATTTTCTCTTGCAGAGGCGCTGAACATCTTTGTGTGCATACCAGGACATATAGGCGGTAATGTTCAGAAGACAATGCTCTGGGCTAGCTGTCAAGTTACTTAACCTTTGTGTCCCTCTGTTTCCTGTTCTGCAATTGAATGATTTCCTGAAAGAGTGAACTGAATAAGCACATTCACCTTATTTCACTGTGTAGAAGAAAAAGACAATTCATCCAGGCCAATATTGAGTCTTAGAAACAAACAAGCAAGCACACAAACAAGCAAAACTCCTCAGGTTATTTCAAAATCAACAATAGCAAAAGTTTCACATGCTTACTGTACAAAAGAGAGATATATGCTGTTCACACTTGTATAGTTTAACCTTTACCATTTGTATTCTTGTAAATGCTGTCAGTATCATCATCTTTAAGAGTAAGGCCATTTCTTTACATATATTAATTGCCAGTACTATTTGTATTTTTATAACATTTTAATGATTAATATGGCTTACACTATTATTCATTTGAAATATTGTTGAGTACCAGAAAATGAAAAATTCTAAGGTTGAAAAATGTGTTAGGAAAGAGATAACCAGATGAAGTCTAATCAGCAATCACAATATGCAATGGTATATGATAGGTCAATTGGGGATTCAAAGATAAATAAAATATAATCTTCATAAAAATGGTAGCTATTAAGTATAAAGCACTTGCTCTGTATAGGATACTTTTCTGATGCTTTAGATTTATCTCCCACAAATAATCCTCTGACATAGTGCTTGGAAGGGTGATGTTATTGGCCCATGTCACACAGCTAGTCATTCACAGAGGAAGGATTTGAAACCTGAGTTTTCAACAGTGTGTTATATTACCTATATCCCTATACACAGAGAACTTAGTATTCCATTTTTATTGATAAAAACTAAACTCTCCAATACATTAGCAGAAATTAGTAATAGGACTCTCAGAAGATGCCATTGATTCCAAATAGTGAAGCATATGAGCATATTTAAAAATATTTTTTACTTTAAATGTTACAAATCAAATATAGAATTATAAAAAATATTGGTACAATAAGATGAGAGAAAAGGCTGAATCAACAAACTCAACCTTTTTGTTTTTTAATGCTTTGAAACTATTAAATTATTTTATGTTAAATTTTCTATAGAGCCTCCTGCTAGAAATATCAAATGGGATTCTGGCCTGTGGGCATTCCCTTGGCACAACTGTCACTGAAATTGCAAAGACTCATTTACTTTACATAGCAGTAGCATCATAATAATTCAGTGGAATTATTCACTTTAAATGCCAAATCATGCTGAGTACTACAATTGCTTATTCAAAAAATGAAGACAATGAAGGAGGATAAGACTACTGAAAACTTCTCTTTCAATATTAGTTAAAATGAACCTGTAATTAAAGGTTAGTCTTTTCACTGAAATCTTTCATGTTTTAAATGATAGTGATATATGATTTTTTAATGAAACATGAAATGGTTTGGGTAAAAGAGCTGAGGACTGAATTTTTAGCTGAGGTGATGTAAATGGTGAACACATGCTTTGAGAATAGTCTAAGGCAACCACATAGCAATGATAGATAAAATATTAGAAATAGAAAGTTGAAAGTTAAAAGGTAACTGATATAACAGCACTCAACAACTCAATAAGTATCTCCATCTAAAGTTGAACATTATGCAATCTAATCTAATCCTGCAATTCAATTTCTTTAGAGAAATGGGAATTAAAAATGACTTGTTCTATACACACACACACACACACGCACACACACACACACACACAAAAAAAAGCAGTGATGGGTTAGAACCAGGCTCCATGCTGTAATATGGGAACTTCAGTGTGCCTAAAATCTATGCCCATTACCTGGAGCAATAGATTATAAAAGCTATATACACAGAGAGGCTGGAGGGAACAAACATACCTTTTCATACAGATCTGGGCTAAGACAGCTAGGAGCTTGAGAACCTGTAACGTCCTTAATATGAATGAGGGAGGCATCATGAACTGCTGATTGAAGGCCAGTTTTACCCCAGAGACACTGAAGTGGGGTGGGGTGTCGTGCCAGGCAAAACCTCCTTTAAATATTCTAGAGAAGGAGGGGTAAGGCTTTGCACTGAAATTCCAAAACATACAAATAATTTGACATGTGTATGTGTTGCAAACATGTTCTCCTACTCTGTGGCTTTTTTATTAATATCAAACTTTTAAATTTTGATATAGTCAAACTTTTAAATCATTTCATTATAATTTGTGCTTTTTGAGTTTTATTTCAGTAATATTTCCCTGCTCTTCTGTATTTTTTTTGTTTTTTAAATTGATACATAATAGATGTACATATTTTTGGGGTACATGCAATATTTTGATACATTCATAAAATGTGTAAAGATCCAATAAGGGTAATTACCCTTAAATATTACCTTAAATATTTATCTTTTTTGTCCTATAAACATTTGAATTATTCTATTCCAGCTATTTGGAAATGGACAATCGATTATTGTTAACACTAGTCAATCTACTGGTCTATCGAACACTAGGTATTATTTCTTCTAACTGTATTTGTACCCATTAATTAACCTTTCTTCACGTCCCCACCCTCCTCCACTTCCTGGCCTATAGTAACCAACAATCTACTCTCTATCTCCATGAGATCCACTTTTTTATCTCCAACATATGAGTGAGAACATGTGGTATTTGTCTTTCTGTGCCCGGCTTATTTCACTTAACATACTGTCCTCCAGTTTCATCCATGTTGCTGCAAATGATAGGATTTTATTATTTTTTATGGCTGAATAATGTTCCATTGTGAATATATACCACATTTGCTTTATCCATTCATCCATTGGTAGGCATTTAGTTTTATTTCATATTTTGGCTATTGTGAATAGTGCTACAATAAACATGGGAATGCAGATATCTCTTCAATATATTGATTTCCCTTTTTTTGGATATATACTCAATAGTGGAATTGCTGGATCACGTGGTAGTTCTACTTTTAGTTTTTTGAGAAACGTCTGTATTTTTTTCCATAGTAGCTGCACTACTTTACATTCCTAACAATAGTAAACAATTGTTCCTATTTCTCTGTCTGCTTCCTTCACCAGCATTTGTTATTTTGGGTCTTATTAATAATAGCCAATTAGTTTTGATTTGCATTTCCCTGATGATTAGTGATATTGAGCATTTTTTCATATACACATTGCCCATTTGTATGTCTTCTTTTGAGAAATGTCTGTTGAGATCTTTTGTCCATTTTGAATCAGATTATTTGGTTTTTTTTTTTGCTATTTTGTTTGAGCTCTTTATATATTCTGGGTATTAATCCTTCATCAAATTGATAGTTTGAAAATATTTTCTCTCATTCTGAGTTATCTCTTCACTTTGTTAATTGTTTCCTTTGCTGTGCAGAAGCTTTTTAGCTTGATGTAATCTCACTTGTCTATTTTTGCTTTGTTGCCAATGCTTTTGCGGTCTTACACAAAAAATCTTTGCCGAGACCAATGTCCTTTAGCATTTCCTCAATGTTTTCTTCTAGTAGTTTCACAGTGTCAGGTCTTAGACTTAAGTCTTTAATTCATTTTGATTTGATTTTTATATCTGATGAGAAGTAGGAGCCTAGTTTTATTCTTCCGCATATGGTTATACAGTTTTTCAGGTACTGTTTATTGAAGAGACTGTGCTTTCCCTATTGTATGTTCTTGGCTTATTTGTCAACAATGAGTTGGCTGTAAATGTGTGGATTTATGTCTGGGTTCTCTATTCTGTTTCATTGACCTATATGTCTGTTTTTATGCCATATCATGCTGGTTTGGTTACTGCACCTCTGAGGTAAATTTTGAAGTCAAGATAGTGTGATGCCTCCAGCTTTGTTCTTTTTGCTCAGGAATGTTTTGGCTATTTGGAGTCTTTTGTGGTTACATATAAATTTTAGGATTGATTTTTTTTCTATTTCTGAGAAGAATGTCATTGGTATTTTGATAGAGATTGCATTGAATCTGTAAAATACTTTAAGTAGTATTGATATTTTAACAGTATTAATTCTTCCAATCCACAAGCATGGAATATCTGCCCTGTTTTTTTGTGTTCTCTTCAATTGTTTTTATCATCATTTTACGGTTTTCCTTTTCTTTCACTTCTTTGATTAAATCAATTCCAGGTATTTTATATTCTATGTCACTATTGTAAATTGTTGATTTCTTTTTCATATTGTTCACTGTTGGTGTACATAAATGCTACTGAATTTTGTATATTGATTTTGTATCCTGCAACTTTACTGAATTTATCAGTTCTAACAGTTTTTAGTGGAATCTTTACAGTTTTCTAAATACAATCTCATGTCATCTATGAACAAGGAGAATTTCTAATATTCCAATATTGGATGTTTCTTTCTTTCTCTTGTCTGATTGCTGGCCAGGACTTCCACTATTATGTTAAATAAAAGTGGTGAAAATGGGCATCTTTGTTTTGTTCCATAGCTTACAAGAAAGGCTTTCAATTTTTCCCTGTTCAGTATGATGTTAGCTGTGGCTTTGCCTTAGACAGCCTTTCTTATTTTGAGGTATGTTCCTTCTAAACCCAATTTTTTAAGGGTTTTTATCATAAAGAGATGTTGAATTTTATGAAATGCTTTTCTAGCATCTATTGAAACAATCACATGCTTTTTGTTCTTGGTTCTGTTATTTTGATTAGTGATTTGTGTATGTTGAACCATCCTTGTATCCCTAAGATGAACCCTACTTGATCATGGTGAATGATCTTTTTAATGTGTTGCTGAATTCTTTTGGCTAGTATTTTGTTGATGATATTTGCATTTATGTTCATCAGTGATATTGGCCTCTAGTTTTCTTTTTTGGTGTGTCCTTTTATGATTTTTGTATCAGAGTAATGCTGACCTCAAAGAATGAGTTTGGAAGTATTCCCTTCACTTCAATTTTTTTGAGTTTGAGTAGAATTGGAATTAGATCTTTAAATATTTGGTAGAATTCAGCAGTGAAGCTATTAGGTGCTGGGATTTTCTTTGATGGGATACTTTTTATGGTTTCTATCTTGTTACTCATCATTGGTTTGTTGAGGCTTTTTATTTCTTCAAGGTTCAGTCTTGGTAAGTTGTGCATGTTCAGGAATGCATTTCTTCTAGGTTTTTCAATTTGTTGGTGTATAGTTGTTTGTAATAGTATTTCTGTGGTATCAGTTGTTATATCTCTTTTTTTGTCTCAGATTTTATTTATTTGGGTCTTGTCTCTTTTTTTTCTTAGTTGGTCTACCTAAAGTTTTATCAATTTTATCTTTTCAAAAAACAACTTTTCATTTTCTTGATCTTCTTTATTATTTCCTTAGTCCCAATTTCATTTATTTCTGCTCTTATCTTTATTATTTCTTTTCTTCTGCTAATTTTGAGTTTGGTTTGTTTTTGCTTTTCTACTTCTTCTAGGTGCATCAATAGGTTGTTTATTTGAAGTCTTTCTACTGTTTTATATAGGCATTTATGGCTATAAACTTCCCTCTTAGAACTGTTTTTACTTTATTCCATAGATTGTGGTATGTTGTATTTCCATTTTCACTTGTTCAAAGACATTTTTAATTTTCCTTTTTAGTATCTTCATTGATCCATTGGTTGTTCAGGAGTGTGTTGTTTAATTTCCATGTGTTCATGTAGTTTCCAGTGTTCCTCTTGTTATTTATATCTACTTTTATTCCATTGTGATCAGAAAAGATACTTGATATGATTTCTACATTTTTGAATTTGTTGAGACATGTTTTATGGCCTAGTGTATGGTCTATTCTGGAGAATGTTCCACATGTTGAAGAAAAGAATATGTATTCTGCAGCAGTTGGGTGAAATGTTCTATAAATGTCAGTCGGGTCTATTAAATCTAGTGTGTAGTTTAATTCTGCTGTTTGTTGATTTTTTTGTCTGGATGATCTGCTCATTACTGACAGTAAGGTGTTAATGTTCCCGAATGTTACTGTATTATAATCTATCTCTCCCTTTAGATCTATTAATGTTTGCTTTATATAATTGGGTGCGCTAGTGTTGGGTGCATAGATATTTATAATCTCTATATCCTCTTGTGGAATTGACCACTTTAAAATTACATAATGACTTTCTTTGTCACTTTTTACAGTCCTTGACTCATAGACTATTTTTTATGATATAAGCATAACTACTCCTGCCCTTTTTTCATTTCTACTTGCATGGAATATCTTTTTCCATCCCTTCACTTTCAGTCTATGTGTGTCTTCATAGATGAGGTTGGTTTTTTGTAGGTAGCATATAGTTGGGTCTTGTCTTTTTATCTGTTCAGCCCTTTTATGTCTTTTGATTGGAGAATTGAGTCCATTTACATTCAGTGTTATTTTTTACGGGTAAAGACTTACTACTGCCATTTTTTACTTGTTTTCTTGTTATTTTATAACTCCTATCTTCTTTTCTTCCTTTCTTACTGTCTTCCATTATGGTTAAGTGATTTTCTCTGGTAGTATGTTTTAATGTATTGCTTTTTATTTTTACTGTGTCTTTTATACATTTTTGCATTGTGGTTACCATGAGACTTACAAAAAAACATCTTAAAAGAGACGACAGCTTATCTTAGATCACAAAGGAAAGAATAAAAGCGAATAAAGAGGAAACTAAGGAAAAACCCTCAAACTTTAACTCCCCTATCCACATTTTGACATTTTGTTGTCTCAATTTCCATATTTTTATATTGCCTATCTCTTAACAAATTGTTGTAGTTATTATTGCTTTTGATAAATTTGTCTTTTGACTTTATACTAGAGTTATGAGTGGATTCCACACCACAATTACAGTATGAGTATTTTGGGTTCTTCTGTGTACTTACTTTTAAAGTGGGTTTTATACCTTCAAATGTTTTCTTTTTGTATGTTTGTGTTTTTTATTCTTTCAGATTGTAGAACTGCCTTTAGCATTTCTTTTAAAATGGGTCTGGTGATGGTAAGTTCTCTCAGCTTTTGTTTATTTGGGAAAGAATTTATCTCTCCTTCATATTTTAAGAATAGCTTTTCTGGATTTTTTTTTCATCACTTTGAAAAGGTCATCCTACTCCCTCTTGGCCTGTTTGGCTTCCATTGAAAAGTCTGTTCCCAGGTAAATTGGAGCTCTTTTATATGTTATTTGCTTATTTACTCTTGCTTCTATTAGGATCCTTTCTTTGTCTTTGACCTTTGAGAGTTTGATTATTTTATACATTGTAGCCTTATTTGGGTCAATTAGTTTAATGTTCTCGAACCTTCCTGTACCTGGATATATGTATCTTCCTCAAGTTTTGGAAAGTGTTCTGTTACTATTTCTTTGAATAAGCTTGCTACTCCTTGCTCTTGCTAAATGCCCTCTTGAAAATAAATAATTCTTAGATTTCGTCTTTTGAGGTAATTTTCTGTATTTTGCAGGCAATCTTCATTTATTTTCACTCTTTTTTCTTTTTTCTCCTCTGAGTGTGTATTTTCAAATAGCTTCTCTTTGAGCTCACTGATTGTTTCCTCTGCTTGATCCATTCAGCTGTTGAGAGCCTCTAATGAATTTTTCAGTTCAGCAAATGTATTTCTCAGTTTCAAGATTTCTGTTTAATTTTTTTGTTGTTATTATTTCAATCTCTCTTAAATTTCTCTGATAGATTTCTGAATTTTTTTTTCTGTGTTATCTTGGAGATCACTGAGTTTCCTTTAAACCGCTATTTTGAATTCTTGGTCAGAAAGCTTACATGTTACCACCTTGTTAGAGTCAGTTAGTAGTTCCTTGCTTTGTCTATTTGGAACAGTCATGGTTACTTGTTTGCTGTTATTTCCTGTGGATGTACATCTATGTCTTTGCATTGAAGGATTAGTTATTTATTCCAGTCCTCCCTTTCTGGCTTGTTTTGGTTTTTATTAAATATGTTTGCTTAGAGATTATTTGTAAGTTACCTGTTGAATATTTTTTTCCTACTAGGCCGCTCCCTCTTTTTTGGTACTAGATGGTGCTTTAAGCCAGGGTTTGCCTTGGCTCTCGTAAACAATTGGAGTCCTGCATGTCCCAATGGGGGAGGTTCCAAAGGGGATATCCCAGTAGTATGGGAAGGCTCCTTAAGGGTTTGTGCCCAGGGAACCTGTGGAATGTACCTCCTGCAGTGTGGTGCTGCTGAATAGCCATTCTGATTTGGCCTCTCCTTTGGCTGAGTTAAAGAGCAGTTTCCAGGGCTGGGATAGTAGTCCTGCCTTCCTCTTTGCCTATGACTGTCCTCAGGGATATTTCTCTTTGCAGGCACTCGTGATGCTTCTTGTAGGTTGAGGCAGGAACAGGTCTCATACCAGGGAGCCCACAATGGCGGGGAAGCTGGTTGTCCACCTTGATCTCACTTTTTCCAGTGTAGAAACCATGAATCAGGGGGAAATTTTCCACACAGTTGGTGCCAGACAGATTGAAGGTAAGGGTGTTGTGGATATGGAAGACTAATTTTTTTACCATCTGCTCAGAGTTTTTTCACTTCTTTGTATCCCTGGGAACTGTCTCATCTTCATATTTGAGTTCTGGGATATTGCTGGTGGTAATCTTGGTGCTGTATATTTGTTTTGGGTTTTGGGGGAGGGGGTGAAATAAAGGCAGCTTGTTTTTATGCTGCCACTTTGGAACCAGAAGTTCCATGCCCCACTCTAATATGTTTTACATGTAGAAATAAACCCACTCAGTGTTCTCTATAAACTCTCTAAAGGAAGTAATGGCTAAAAGTCAAACTTTTGCAGGTGGGGAGAAAGATTCTAGAAGTTTTAAATAGCCCATCCATTAATCATTTCTGAAATAATTTGGAGTTAACTCAACATTTGAAAAAGATTTTGTAGTCTATTTTCTATTCAGGAAACAGCTGCCTAGCTGAAAGTGCACAAAAAACATGCACCTTCATCAGCCTTTCATGGAATTTACCTTTCAGGATAATTTCAGCCTCTGTCCTACTTCCTAATATGAAAACTCACAAATAAACTAAGTTACTACCCATTTTTCTTTTACAAAAGCAGCAATTGGCCCAGTGGTGTGCAGAATTATTTTAAAAGAATGCTGTTTGTTGGAATTGCAATCTTTGATAGTGTTCCAAATGCTGGCTCCAGACATAAAATGGAATTTAAAAACTGCATTTGTTTCACTTTTTTTTTGGTTAATGTTATTGAAGAAACAGAAAATGAACTTCAAAATCCTGCAAATATTTTATAGCTGTTAAAGTGAAACAAGTTTTTAAGAAATACTATTTGTGTATAAAGCAAGATAAGAATTTAAGAAAAGAAACAGGTTGTTGCAAACTTTTCTGTTGAAGCAAACTGCCTGCAAACTTCAAGACATATTTAAGGTGTCAAGATCCATGTCTTAATTATAGGAAAGTTCATGAGAGCTTTAAAAGTGTTTAAGGAAGCAGAATATCTAGCAGCTGCATACTGCATCATAGTTATTAATCAGATTGCTAATTTCTTGCTCCTTATAAGGAAATACTCAATATTTTTACTCACATTCATTTTCCCTTTTGCATGCCTTTAAAAATCTCATGCAATGGGACATTTTATAGATGCAGTGTTCTGCTAAAATCAATAAGAAATGATCACAAGAATAAACTAAAATGCATATTCATATGTAGGCTGATACTACCATGTAAATACTGATTGTATATTCTTTTCTTATGATAGTAGTCAGTGTAACTTGGGCAAAGATATATTGGTGTCCATTTTTCTGAATAATCTACAAATACAACAGAATGTTACAGAAACCTAAACCTTTATTGAGGAAAGATTTAAATTGAAATATCTTGCACTGAGATGCAAGTATTAATTAGGGTATTGCAGCTTGTGTTATATTAACATGTACACATAGAAGGTAAAAATTACAGTCAATGGTAAAATTAATTCTATTACAGGCATCATAAAACAATGGAGAAACTTAGAAGAGTGGAAAACTTACCTGAAAATAAAGAGAAATGCTCCAAGAAGGAATCAACTGACAATGGCACAAATGTTGTAGGATGTTCAAGGTCACACCAAGAACATAGCCTGGATCAAAACACAGACCTCCTATTTCTGCTCTAGTGTTAGCCCCCTAGCCCAGTGGACCCTGGGAATTTTATATTCATGAAATATTTTAAGTATACAAAAAGAATACCCAATATTTAAACAAATATTCATGTTTTTACTTCCAAATTTTGACAATTGTTGTTTGTCATACTTAAATGAAATCTTTTTTTTAGTCAAAATTCCATAGGCTTTTGCCCTGTAGTGGCTTCAGAAAACGTTATGCTTTTATATATTGTTTGACTTTTCTTCTTTGGAGTGAGAAGATTCTCTTTCCAGATTTCTACATCCCAAGTGGAAGTCAAAATCCCATAGAAGTTAATTTTTACTTTATATTTTCTGATACTGATAAAATTCTACTTCGAATCATATTCACCTTATAACATGCACACCTTATCATCTTCAGTGATATCAATTCTTTAAATGCCAGTAAGCAACACTAAGAATTCATGGATATCTTCTTCACAAATTACCCAAATGTAAAAGAAGCTTGAAGCTTGACTCTAAGAGTGAGAGCACATAATTTTGTGTTTCAGGGGTATATAATAAGATTTACTTTGGCCTTGAATTATTATGTACACGATTACATCTTGTTTCCTTAATTTAGTCTCCACAAAAGGCAGCTCAGATAAACTCTCCAACATAAAGTTTATGTTTTTGTTTTTATTGTACAGTCTTTCTTTTCTTCTTCTTCCAAAACAACATCTGCTTGGTGGTCACCTTGAGCCTGAAGAAGTGTTAGTAAGATTGTATGTTTACATAATTTTACTATTATGTTATCACTCAGCTTCAAAAGTGGTAGTTAAAGCTAAAAACAACTTTAAATCTTCTTTATGTTAATAAAAACAAAACATTTTATAAATTAGTTATTAATTTTCCTTGGTATGCAATTATATTTATGATGCTATTGCAATAAACCTTGTTTTATTATATTACTACTTGTAGGGAAAATACATTCATTTTAGGGAATTAATCTTTTCTTCATAGTCTTAAAATTTTGCAACTCCATATTTTAGTAATGCATTTAGATCATACAGAGAAACATCCTCTAAAACTCACCTCAGTGATTCATTAAATCTGAAGATGTAAAAACAAAACTGCAAGATTAAGAGGAGTTTGCCATAATTTCAGTCTTCCATTTTCTATGAAAAAAAATTAGGAAACATAGGGGCCTATTTCTAAATGTTTGGGTTTAAAATATTAGTCTACACTTTTATCAGTAACTGAACTAGGTGATACATTTCTGGAATCTAGTTTAAAAGGACTGAGTATTCATGCATGTGTACAGCCAATGATAATGAAAAAAATGTTAAGCTCATGTTCTTAAGTCAGCTGCTGGTAAATTTAGTATAGCTCTATGATATGGGATTTCTTAAATCATTTATTTTCTAGATTTTATTTAGTTAATTCATTTATTTATTTATAATGTTTATATAAATTTATACTTAGTTATTATAAATTTACTTATAAATTTATAACATTTGTAATATAAATTTATATAATAAATTAACTTATAAATTTATAACATATAATATAAATTTATATAATAAATTATTTATAAAATATAAATGAAATATAAATTTATTTTCTATGGCAGTCAGATATTCTTCAAGTACAAAGCTCTCATTGACACCAAAATGAGTTAGAAATGTGAATGGAGTAAATGTATGAACACAATAAAAATGGTAGTTTTGTTTTTAAAATATTACTACCACTGTTCTCAATGGGGAAAAAATACATCTAGTTTAATCAAGTCATAATCAAGTAGTATCTATTGCCTATTACTGGGTCAACAGCTCTTTTCTAAAGCCATCTACTTTGCCAAGAATATATTTTTTCTTAATTAATTAATTAATACATCTATTCATTCATACAACTAATGGAGATAGAAAAATTAGTAACTTATGGTTCATTTTCTTGGGGAAATCACAATCAAGAAGAGGAGGTAGATCTGTAGATAATGAGTTGTACAATGGAGTGATGAATGTCAATCATATATGTACATGATTGCTCTTTCTGTCCTTCCGGTTAATATAATTGGAGAAATAAAACTAACATAAAAAAATTATCTGAGACCACTTGAGAGTGTAACTGGATTTTACTGAGGGAAACACATACTGAGAGGTGACTTTTTTTTTCCTTTAGTGGAAAGAGAAAAGTTTTAGAATCTGACAACTCACAATTTGTATCCTCCCTCTAATATTTATTTGTTATACTATCTTTCAGTTTGTTTATATATAAAATAGACATAATATGATGTAAGGCCATTTTTAAGTAAAAAGCAAGATAGCAAATTCTAGTGCTGTTGTTTATAAATATTGGTCCCCTTTCTCTCTTCAGTCCTTTTCCCTGACTATAATTATAATTATATTCAAACAAAGAAGAGCTGGGAGGTACATACAAGGAATGACAAACAATCTAAAATAACTTTATAAATAAGGAAATGTTCAGATTTTTTTGTGAAATGCAAGGAGGCTTTTGTTTAATAAAGGAGAAACTGATGAGTCCAGTTCTGAGTACAAGACATTAATAAATACCCTAGAACGAATGGCCAAAGCAATCCTAAGCAAAAAGAATAAAGCTGGAGGCATCACATTACCTGACTTCAAATTGTGCTACAAGGCTATAACAAACAAAACAGCATGATACTGGTATAAAAATAAACAATAAACACATAGATCAATGGAACAGAATATATAATGCAGAAATAAAGCCATAAACCTATAGCTGACTGATATCCAACAAAGTGGACAAAAACATACACCAGAGATAGGACACCCTATTCAATAAATGGTTTCAAGAAAATTAGGTGGTCATATGCAGAAGAATGAAACAGGATCCCCATCTCTCACCATACACAAAATTAATTCAAGGTGGACTAAAGACTTAAATATAAGACCTAAAACTATAAAAATTCTAGAAGAAAATCCAGGAAAAACTCTTCTGGACATTGGCCTAGACAAAGAATTTATGACTAAGACCTCAAAAGCAAATGCAATAAAAACAAAAGTAGACAAACAGGACTTAATTAAACTAAAAAGCTTCTGCACAGCAAAAGAAATAATCAACAGAATGAACAGACAACCTACAGAATGGGAGAAAATATTAGCAAACTATGCATCTGACAAAGGACTAATATCCAGAATCTATAAGGAGCTCAAACAACTCAACCAAAAAAAAAAAAAAACAAACCCACAAATAACCCCATTAAAAAGGACAAAGGACGTGAACAGACAATTTTCAAAAGAAGATATACAAATGGCCAACAAGCATATGAAAAAATACTCAATATCACTACCAATCATGAGAAAGATGCAAATTAAAATCACAATGAAATACCATCTTATACCAGTCAGAATGGTTATTACCAAAAAGTCAAAAAATAACCTATGTTGGCAAAGACGCAGAGAAAAAGGAACACTTACACACTGTTGGTGGGAATGTAAATTAGTACAACATTCTATGGAAAAGAGTATGGAGACTTCTCAAAGAACTAAAATAGAACTACCATTTGATCCAGGAATCCTACTACTGGGTATCTACCCAAAGGAAAATAAAGCATTATATCAAAAAGTTAACTGTACTTATATGTTTATCGCAATAGCAAAGATATGGAATCTAAGTGTCCATCAATGGATGATTAGATTTAAAGAAATGATGTGGTATATGTGTGTTTATATACATGCGCGCACACACACACCACACACACATGCCATGGAATACTACGTAGCCATAAAAATGTATGTATTTATTTTGCAACAGTGTGGATGGAACATTATCTTAAGTGAAATAACTCAGAAACAGAAGTCAAACACTGCATGTTCTCACTTATAAGTGGGAGTTAAATAATGTGGAGACGTGGACATAGAGAGTGGAATAATAGACATTGGAGACTCATAAAGGTGGGAGGGTGGGAGTGTGGGAGAGTGGGAGGGTGGGAGGGGGTGAAGGATGAAAAATTACTTAACGGGTACAGTGTATGCTACTTGGGTGATGGTCACACTAAAAGCCCAGACTTCACTACTATGCGCTATATTCATGTAACAAAACTTCATTTGTACTCCCTAAATCTGTAACAATAAACAAATTAAAAATTACAAAAAACGTAGAATGAGAAGCAGATCTTAGAATAAGTAAGTTATCTTTGGGGGCAGTAAGAAGAGTCACATGAATGGAATAGAATTGTATGTTGAGGAAGAGTAAAAAATTAGACTGAAAGCCGGGGAAGGGCTCTGTGCCAGCTCCAGGGAAATCAGAGGTTGTTGTGGGCTTTTGAGGAGGGAAGGATAAATTAAAAAGGAAATTTTAGGATAAAATGCATTTGGAGGAGTGACCTGCTAGAAGATTGATGGTGGTCTATGATTAAAACAAGGCAGACCTGGTCTGGTGTGAAGACAATAGGAAGGGAAAATTGGAGGGGAAATCTGAGATCTGAGAGAAATGTTAATGTATATACAGAAGATGAGGAAAAGTGAAAATAATACAGGATAATCCAATTGTATAATATGACATTAGAAAATAGGTAGAGTTAGTGCCAGAAATAAATACCAGATTAGGGGTGACGTATTAAAGAATCACATGATTCCTTAATCAAACTTGACAGGGTGAGTTTGAATTTATAGATACCTCTGTTATATATAAATTCCCTGGGTTTTTCTGTATCTGTCCATTTTGTTTGATACATACTAAGGAAATGATTGAGGTTAATTTTGATGGGATGATTAATGTAAAATTCATTTTTTTCCTTCTTCATGATTCAATATCATGTACTTCCATGGAACCCAAATGTGGCCAATGAAACCAAGGGGAGATTTTTCTGAATGTTTCTGAGAAAGTGCGTGGCTCTGCCTGATAAAGGCAACATTATAGAACAATAAAGGGATCAAACCAGCCTCAGCATGGAGCCAGAACTGGGGACAGCAGAGAAGAAAGATCTAAAGATGCCATGACTTTAATACCTTCCTTGAACTCATATGTCAGCCAGCCCCAACATATCCTTGTAAGCTACTAATTCCTCATTGCTTATTTTGTTGCTTATTTTTTCTGTTTAAAGCCCACAATTGAACAAAAACTTTTGCATGATTTTTTAAATTGTGTTTCATTATTTTTCCCCTAAATACTATGTCATCCATATATGTTTTCCTTACCTCAATAGTATGCACTGTAGTATAATTAATGTACATTCTTCCAATTGTTCTTCCAAATATGATTTTAGACATACATCTGTTACTGAAAAAGATTAGATGTTATTTTTTAATTTTATTTTTTAAAATAAGTTTTTATTGCATATATTTAAGGTATATGACATGATGTAAGATACATATAGATAGTAAAAAGATTACTATAGTGAAGCAAATTAATATATCCATCATCTCACATGGTTACACATTTCTTTTTGTTTTTGTGGCAAGAGCAGCTAAGATCTTCTCATTTAGCATGAATCCCACATACAGTGCAATTTTATTACCTATAGTCCTCATGTTGTACATTAGGTCTCTAGACTTGCTTATCCTACATACCCGCTACTTTGTATCCTGTGACCTACATCTCCCATTTCCTCACCCACCCCCACCCCTAGTAACCACTGTTTGGTTCTCTAGCTCTGTATATTTGAAGTAATTTTTTTAGATTCCACATATAAATGAGATCATGCAATACTTATCTTTCTGTGTCTGGCTTATTTTACTTAGCATAATATCCTACAATCTCATCCATGTTGTGGCAAATTGCAATATCTTGTTCTTTTCTGGGGGTGAATAATATTTCATTCTATATGCATACCACAGTTTCTTTATCTATTTGTCCATTGATAGACACTTAACTTGTTTCCATACTTTGGAATTGTTCATAATGCAGCAATGAAAATGGGAGAGCAGAAATCTTTATGAGATAGAGATTTCATTTCCTTTGTTAATATGCCCAGAAGAGGAATTGTTGGGTCATATGGTAGTTCTATTTTTCATTTCTTTAGAAATCTCCATACTGTTTTTCCATACTAGCTGTATCATTTCCACCAACAGTAGATAAATATAGAGTTTCCTTTTCTCTGTACTCTTACCAATGCTCATCTTTTCACTTTTGGATAATAGCCATCCTACTTGGAATGATAATTTTCAAAAGGATATTTTGTGGTGACTTACAGTTTCAGCTATGATATGTAAACTACCGTAGAAGTCATCACTCCCATCCTTATAGAAAGAAAAGAAAAAAAAAACTGAACAAATTGAAAGACCAATGACTTTTCTTAGATGTATCAGAGAATGGTTTGCAGGGCAAAGCACCACTCCCAATCTGGAGAGACAGGTGAATCCAGAGTCACAGCAACTTTCCTAGAGCAGAAGCCACTGCAGCTAAAACACTGGCAGAAACACTTACATGGTAATTTTGATGAATTACTGGAGATTAAGTTGGCATAGTATGAGAATGAGAAGCTTCTGGGGGCTACAGTCTTGGGGGAGGCACAGTTTCATGTTCTTTTTCTCTAGGAATCTCACCAGATTCTCAAAGTGAAGATCCAGGAAAGATCTGTTTACGCTCTGCCAGGGAGAGGGCAAGAGTAATCCTTGTAAAGTACATGCACTCTGAATGGGTGTCTTTAGAAAGTCAAGAGAGGCACCAGAGGCATTTGGTGACATTAGAGGAATTTCCAGACTCTGACATCAAAAATTATTAAATACAGTTCAACTCCCAGCCAAATTAACATAAATCCTCACACTAAGGGATTATTTTCCTCAGTTCCTATTACCAATATTTTATGTCTGGCTTTCAACAAAAATGTTACAAGGAATACTAAAAGAAAAGAAAAAAACAGTTAGAAGAGACAAAGTATGCATCAGAACAAGACTGAGATATGACACAGATGTTGGAATTATCAGATAGGAAATTTTAAATAACTATAATTAATATGTAAGAGCTCTAAAAGTGGGCACCATGCAAAAATAGATGAGTAACGTAAGAAGAGGTATGAAAACTTTAAGAAAAAAATCAAAGAAAATGTCAGAAATCAAAATCATGTAAACAGAAATGTAGAATGCCTTTGATGGGCTTATGAGTAGACTGGACCTGGCCCAGGAAAGAATCAGTGAGCTTGAAGATAGGTCAATAGAAATTTCACAATCTGAAATGCAATGAGTTCTAAACTGCAGCAAGTGTATTCTGGTGGGATTGCAAAAAAAAGAAAGAAAAGAAAAGAAAAGTCAGTATGTAATTGACATATAATATGATTGTGGTAGATTAAAGGTGGCTACAAATTCTTTGATATTCCTCCCATCAAGAGATGGTATCTATGCTCCCTCCTCTTGAATCTTGGTAGGTGGTGTGGTTACCTAATCAACTAAATAAGGTAGAAGTCATCTTTACTAGATCTTTACCAGTTTTTAGGCCCAGATATTAAGAGATGAGCAGCTTCCATCTATTGTCTCTTAGAATTTCACTCTTAGAACTTAGCTGCCATTATATGAGGAAGCTCAAGTAGCACCCTAGTAAGACCCATGTGGAGAGGAACCAAGGCCCCCAGACAATAGTCCTGGCTGAGCTCCCAAGCAACAGCAAAAATCAACTGACCAGGCATGTAAGTGAGCCTTCTTAAAAGTGGATACTCCAGCTCCAGTTGAACCAATCCAACCAATATCACATGAAGCACACTGCTTCATGCAAGCTGTAGATTCATGAGTCATATAAATGACTTTTATTTTAAGGCAAGAATTTTAAGGTGTTTCATTACACAGAAATAGACAACTAAAACAATGGTATATGCTAAACTGTATGAAGTACAGCACATTATAGCGTCATACAAAAGGCATTCTGGAAGTCATTCTTAAGCTGAAAAAGAAAGATGACTAAGATTTAGCCAGAAGAGTTGGAGAAGTGTGTCCCGGGCAAACAGGATCAGCACGCCAAACTCAGAAGCACGTAGAAAAAAATGAAAGTTCTTATTTTTGTTAGTGAAAAGGGTATCATGAGGAAAGTGCTAAGAGATAAGTCTAGAGAGAGGCCAGAGTATGACATATCTTTTTTTATTTATCTAAATAAGAAATTAGAAATATAATGAAGGCATCAAAATATGGTAATGGCTTAAAGGTTTATAAAATGTGTATGACTCAACAATGAAGTCACTGATGGTATTTGGGACTTGAGGCTGATTGCTATTCTATTTGATGAAACCACATTCTTGAAATACAGAATTTGGGGAGAAAATAAGAATTAAGGGATAATAATTTCTAAATGGCCTTTATTGGTATACAGATATCTTGGTCTGGTGTAGTTGATTATAAATTTTACACAGAGAATGTTTGGTCCAAAAAAAAAAAAAAAAGAGGAATCTGTAAGCTTTGATCACCTTGGCTTTAGGATTGAGGAAAAGAGAGGAAATACTTGAATGAGTTTTCTTCATCCGCTCTCATGCCCTCACCCTGACTCTAATCAGCTTGATACTGCATATATAAAAGAAGCATGGTAGAAACCTGCAGATAGATTTAGTGAGAGTCAGAGACCCAAAATGAGATTATGGAGATCTAAAAGACGAGGGCGACAATATATTTGGAGAAACATAATGAACAAATATTTTTATGTATTAAGAGGCAATAGAGCAACAGCAGCTATAACTGGGAGCTGTTAGATGAGTTTGGAAAAACGCCTCTTATATACTTTCTGATTTTCTATGCCCTACACATGGCATGGTAAGAATCCAGAAATTCAAGTGTGAGCCAATGAATGTAATCAAAAGTCTTTAGAGGGCTTGATCACTGTTAAGAGAAATTATCTGAAACTTAGAAATAAGACAAAGGGATTACTGTATGCCATTATGATGTTATACTTAAGGACTGTCTAACATGTCTACCCAAAGATTATTTAATCCTACAAGAGTGTACCATTTTCATTACATCATTTACTCCTTATTAGGTCCCAGACTTAGTAAAGTTATATGTTTAATTGTGGGTTTTTCTTCAGTAGAAAATTATCTTTTCTACTGAAGATAGAAATTAAATTTGATAATGAAAGTAAACAAAAGTTATAATTTCATTGTACAGAAGGATAAGGAACACTTTTTATCTATTAGAAAACTTATTTCAGCTTTTTTTAGTGAATGCCTATATCAGTTTCCATTTATTGAATTCTCCTTTTAACAAGCTTTAACATCTTGCTGTTTCCTTCACTTAGTAAGTTAAAAACATTTTAAACACATGTTCACCATATATTTGTCATGTGTCTGAGAATTATATTTTTATTTGATTGAAAATTATACTTTGATGACACTAAGAAAGTGCTAAGACCACAATGATGAAGCTGAAATGAATGAGGGGTTAACAGATGGAGGCCAATGATTAGAAATGGAGATTACAGCTTTGGATACTGGCTCTCCCTTGACCCCCCGCCCCTTAAAAAACAAAACCCGGTTTTTAAGACCAGCTTATACTGGTCACTAGTCCAAGAAAAAGACCAGATTACTGCCTCTGTAGCAGAGATTAGTGTGGTCATATAAACTGTGAAGTCTTGAAAGACCCATCCCTACCATACATCCAAATGCTATCTTGAAAATAAGCATAGTAAAAATCTCAAAGACTTAACATTTGGTAGAACCATGAAAGTAGGACTGGGTCTTCAGAAGAAACTGCTTAAATTACTGAATTGAACTGAGAAGTGGACCAAATTTAATTTTCTTGAGTTATCTAGCCAGGGGTGGTAGTGCTTATGATAACTATTAGATCAGTTATAGAAAAACTAATGTTACATTTTCTTTGTTTATTTGAACAGTGAATGCTTTTGTGATATAACAGAAAAACCATATGGAGAACTCCTGATAAATCTCAACTAAAGGGAATTAAAAAAATAAGCTTAATGTAACCACTAGCTAATTCAAATAAAAAATTATTTATTGAGCACATGTGGTAGACAAGAAATTGTGTTTTGTGCTGTAATACAGAGACTGATGAAACCTCTTGCTTTCAACTAAGGAAATCTATTATAGGAGATGTTCATGTAAGTAAATAAATTAGTATGCAGTACACTAATAGATTTATGTATAAAGCAGACAATGAGGAGTGATTCTCTCTCATGGTATTGTAGTAACAGAAAGCTTCCTCAACAAGGTGATATATGAGCTGAATTTTGTAAAGTGAATAAACATATTGTAGAAGAATAGAGCAAAGAGTAAGGAGAAAATATAAGACACAGGGTATCACTAATACCAGGATGCATTCCCCCAATGACTATTGCTCTGACAGGTCATGGGTATTTCAGAGACAACAAAGGGCCTTTTGATTCATAGCATCTTAGACTTTTTATAAGTCACACCAGTGACTAGTCTCTATGGAGGCCAGACAATGCCACAGTTTAAGCCCAAGTTAGAGAGGAAAACTTTAACCGAGAGTTTATATTGCCTTTAATAGACTCCATTCAGCTCTGTCTCCTCCCCTAATCTTGGGAACAGCTTCCATTAAAGGACAAGAAGAAAGGTTTTCCATAAATAGCATAGTCACCATTATATTCCATTTTTGTCATCACCATGTTCAAGATCATACGTTGAATATTCATAGGTCTACATATATATATCAGTGTGGTTAGGTTACTATAAAAAGTAACATTTGACATTTGTCAAAATCCACAGAATATACAGCACCAAGAGTGAACCCTAATATAAATATGGACTTTTGGTGATAATGACATATCAATGTAGGTTCACCGATTGTAACAAATGTACCAGTCTGGTGTGGGATTTTGATAATTGGGGAGGCTGTATGTGCATGGAGTCAGGAGTTATTTGGGAATGCTCTATACTTTCCACTCAATTTTGCTGTGAGCTTAAAACTGTTCTAAAACATAAAATTTATTTAAAAACACATAAGGTGAAAAAGAAATAGAAAAAAGAAAATAATAGGGGAGAAATAGCAGGGATACTTAAAGCAATTAATTGAGGCAACCAAGAGAATAAAATTGCAGGAAAGTAATTCAAATAATTAGGAATTCAATGCAGATAATGAATGTTTCACCTCTCTCCACCTCTCAGATCCAGATAGGAAGGAAAGCACCATATGGAATAGAAGATCAGATTTCTTCCAAAGATCCCACGTAGTCTTTCTACACTGGGTTAGATACAGAATGAAGATGATTCAAAGAAGACAAATACAAAAGAAGAGCTCTCCTCTCATAATCAGTTTTCAACTTTTTAAAACTCTATGCCTAAAGCTCTAGTTCTATCTCTATGGCTCTAAATCATCCTTGAACTTAATCTATGTGATAACTCTTTATCCTTGGGGTGAAAGAAATAAGAAGTTACTAGAAGAACAGCATTTAGGAGAATGTTGGCATTTGGAGATGCTACAATACTTTCTTTACCATCTACCCACAAAGCCTTATGTAGGTTCCTACTCTGGTGAGTTAGTTTGAAGCATGTGGAATTGGAGAATTTATTTTGGCTTTTTTGAATCCTTTCCAGTGACCTTTAGCATCTTAAGATTTAAGTGACAAGAAAGAAGAAGTACAACAAGTGAAAATACATTTTCTTCTCAAAGTCTAGAGCAACATACTAAAGATGCACATTATAGCCTCCTTTTGTCTGGGACACATTCTAGTACCTCTTTGGTTTTCCCAGGATGAAATGCCCAACTAAGTAAAAGGCTATCTGTCACAAGCTCATTGTGCCACTAATCACATGAAAACTTCAATACAAAGAAGCAATCCACTGAGGCAAGCCTTGTAAAAGTACCAGCCCTATGAACACAACAGCTTTCAACTTCTTTGCTCATACAAATGACTCCTTCCAGCCTTCTGAGCAGATACTGGCCTTGATTACGAGCAGATAAAGAGCAGAAGAACTAAAGCTTTGAGCTCTCATTAGGTGAACAGCTTAGAGATGATAGACAAATTATATTGCTGGTTCCTCAAGAAGCATTCTTGTCATTCAGACATATAGTTATATCATCACAAATAAACCACATGCCTTTAATCCATTTAATTGGAAATTTTAAATGTTTATTAAGTTGTAAATTTGTGTAAAGTTTACTGTGGCTTCTAAGAAAAAAATATATTAAAACATATTGCCTTATTATTTCCAATTTCATTAAATAATTTCCAAGTTTATTGTGAGTCTAAGGGTAATTTTGTATAATCTTAATTTGCAGCTTTGTTTCTTCACGTTTTTCAAATTATTTTTCTGCATAGGCCAATAGGCCAAATTTTCTAGAAATAAGAATTTCTCAAATCATAATGACTATGGCATCTTCTTTCCTTTTTATTGTAATTATCTGCTACTATAATGGCACAGAGGAGGTAGCACTGCATAGATAGACATAGATTCCTTTAATTTTAATGAGTATATGTCTCATGCCTATCAACATATTACTAAGTAAACACAAGATATTATAGCATTTATTAATATTTTTGATGAGAATAAAAAATCTATATTATAAAGTATTTTTACATATAGTGTCAGGTAAGGACTAGAAATTTTAAAATTCTGAGCTAACATTCATTACTGAAGTTCAAGAATATTGCTCCCAAAATATTCTTTTTGGAAAATAATGAAATGTTGTAATGTGTTTGATGCCTCAAGCAGAGGAATATATTGCTCGTGAAAAATCAGATTTGATTTAGGCTTTAACAATGCTTAGAATGCATTGGTTTGTATGCTGGCTGTACTTCAAAATCAGCCCATGAGCTTTATTCCTCTATAGCTGACATCACTACTGGCACACTCGGCCTCTGTGCTCTCGCTCTCTTTGCACATAGAAAAGAAAGGGATTGGAGTAGAATTCTAGAGAGCAAATTGTTTTTAGGGGAATATGTAGTTTTTTATAGCACTTTACTAAGTTCAAAATAATAAATAATACAACTTAAGTTTTTCATCTTCTGAGGGAAATGTGTGGCTTTCAACATTTTCTCAAAGAAATTTAATTCACAGCTTAGAAGAAGAAAATCTTCAAATATTTTTATATTTTATTCTTTTTATCTTAGAAAATGAGACTAATCATTTCTTACAGAAGGTTAGTGCTCAACCAATTTCATGGGGTTATTGGTTCATATCACAGATGTGAAAATGCAAGTGTTGGTTATTTCATCTTTTCTAAAAATACAAACCACGATAGGTCAGAGTAATGGCATTTGGCTTATCTCTCAAACACAAATATAACTTGGGGACCACTGATGCATTTAAGGATGGAGTTGCCAATTTCTTATGTAAAACTCTAAAGTTATTACTGTCTTCTTTCTATTGTATTCCCTCCAAATAAAATATTTCCAACAGTTACCAGAGTGCTATTCTTTAATTAAAAAGTACAGATACTACTTCTTACACTCCATACCTTTAAAGATTAATTCACTTACAGAAAAAGATGGTACTTAAGACTGACAAAACCATGCCAAATCATATTTTATATAATGCAACTTATTTTACTAATAATTTCTACAAAATAGACTGGAAGTCAGTGTGTAATTGATAAGAATTTGGTATGCATACCACATTTGTACTAATAAATAAAACTTAATGTAATGATTACAATATATTAATAGCTACCTTTGTTAGACACTTGCTCTGTGCCCTTCAGTTAGATGTTTTACCTTGCACATTGTTGTAAATTGTTTTGGTTCCTCACGATCATTAATCCCTCCCCTTCCTTGCTAAGCTTTCCTGGAGGTGGAGTATACCTCCTCACTCATTGATTTGTGCTTGCTCATATGACTTCCTTTGACTAATTGAATGCGAACAGATATCCCAGTATGTCATGTCCCAACAGAAGCATTAAAAATATATTTGTGTTGTTTTCTCCCCTTCTCTTGCTCCTGCTCTCTACTGTGAAAACATCATATTCTGGATAGTGACCACCCATTAAGCCTAGGTTCTAAAGTGAGAAGACAAATAGAGCCCAGCTGAGCCCAGCTGAACTAAACTAAGTAAAAAGTGGTTTTATTTGTGTTAAGTCCCAGGTATTTTGGACTGCTTGTTGCTCCAACAAAAGTTAAATAGCATAGAAATTAATACTGGAAATTGGAAGATGACATAACAAAAATATCTGAAATAAATGTCTTTTGATTTGGGCTGAGCATTGAGGTAAGTGTTGTACCAGGGTGATAAAACTGTAACAACCTGAAAGATAAGACAATACATCTAATAAACTTGCAGCTTTGGACATAGGGTTTTCTTTCTTAAAATGTTAGTATAATAAGTTAGTTTTCATTAGCTGTATTTGATATGGTTCTACAAGAAAGAGATTAGCTCAGAAAAGAATTGGCTTGTTTACAAGCAGGAATAAAAGCACAAAAGGAAAATATAGAATTTATGGATCTTTTCAAAGTTGAAAGATGCATCTGTTTTTCCTCCTCAATTGGCAAAAAGGTCCTCAGTGACATGGTAGTCTCAGGACAAAGTCCAAACCATGGACATGTCTTGGGAGGGGGCAAAGATTCAATCAAGGAAGGATATGAACTCCAAACTATTAAAGGCTGTAATTGGATTAATATAGTGCTGGGAAATACTTTTAGTTGGAAAAGTGGCTTAAAATAAAACTACCAATGGTGCATCACAGAAGCGTGGTAAGCTTCGAAGACATGTACATAAGTCCAGAAAGACAAATGTGTCTCAGAAACTATTAATATGGCTATTGTTACATGAGGGTGACTCAAATCAAATAAATAAAAATCACAGAAGTGCTGAAGGGCTTCCAGCTGGGATATAAAACAGACTGAAACCGAGATTTAAAACAATCCTTGAACATCCAACTCTTCAAAGACAGGAAGCAGGCTGGAAAGGCTGCTCAGTGATTGAGAAGGGCATATTTTCTAACAGTCCCTTTGGATGTGGACAAAGAGGATAGCAGAAAAAGGCAGGGCCTCCCAGAAGGAGACCGGGATCCAAAGAGAGCAATGAAGTGGGGAGTTGCTGTCAGGGGTGTAATCAAACGTCATTCCTCACCCCAATGTAGGGAGTCATTTTAATCAGTGCAGTAGGACTTCAGAATTTCTAAGGACCAATAATTATTTCCTTTCCAAATGGGAGTGCTTGTTTCTCATGTCACTGTTCTACTATTATGTATTGGATTTATAGAGCACCAAAAAGTGAAAAGACCTTCACCTGAATGGTATGTAGATGAAGATCGTAGACTTTGAGGCTGATGGAGTGACTGGATAAGACTTTTGAGGTGTCTTGCAAGGGGGGTGAAGATTTGTGCATGTGTGTTGGGGGAGAGAGATATAAATACTTGTAAACAAGAGTGTAGACTGTGGTAGAATTTACTATTTGTTAACAATAATTTAATCTTTCCTTATCCTTTGCTATGGTTCTGTGTAAGTAGAACGTCCTTCCTGCTCCATCAGACTTAGCTGTGTGACTTGCTTTGGCCAATAAATGTGAGCAGTCAGGATGTATGCCAACTTCCAACGGGAGCACATGTGGTTGACTCCAACTCACTTGCTTCTGCCTTTCACCATGAAAAAAGCGTGTGCCAGTCAATGGCTACTCATTCAATCTAAGGACAGGAGTGAGGATAGATGAAGCCCAGCAGTGCCCAGAGGAACCATAGCTGATCTGCATTCCTCAAGTAACACGAATAATATATGTTTGTGTTTCTTGTGATTTTAGAGGTGTTAGGGTTTTGCACCAAAGGCTCATTGATTATTTCATTTAAACTGTGTGACATAATTAGTTTACAATTCTTATTTATTTTTTTGACAGATAAGTTGTCTGAGGCTTAGAGGAAAAATAAATAAATATGTTTCCCTACATATTTATATATATAGAAGGTTATATAGTCTAAAAGGCAGAGATGAATTTCATATTCAATTCTGAATCTAAACCTCCACTCATTCCACTAGGTCACTCATAGAAACTGGGCCTTCTTATAGAGACCTTGACTGGCTTTAAGAGATGTTCTTCTCATTGTATGGTAGTTATACCATAAGCCAGGTAGCCCACTGGAGAAAATCCTCCACTGGGAAAACAGATGGCCAGATCCTTTCCCAGGCTTTCCTACAAATGACCAGGATTTAGCTGAGTTGGAGGCCGATATTCAGGGCCTAAGAGGAGTTATTATAGAAGCCTTCCCACTGAAGGTTAACTGAGCCAAAGTGGAATTGTACACTCAAAAGGAAGGAGCACATCTTAAAGCCTTTTTGGAATGCTTAATACAATCATTCCCAAGGCACAATGCCCTAAATGCAGAGGTCCCAGAGCAGAGAAATTTATTTCCACTTTTGTTGGAAATCTTCTTCCTGATATAAAGTAACAAATCCAAAATAATGTGGTGAGGTGGGTAAGTCAGCCCTTTAGTGGTATATCAAAGCTGCCACCCAATTCTTTGAGAGTAGTTTGCAAGAAAACAAGAAAAAAGAAGGAATTAAAATCAACAATTTTCACCTTATTCATCAAATCTTTTTAAAACAGAAATTGAACTCTGGGAGAAACTCAAATCCCACCCATCTTTTTTTTACCAACTGCAAAGCCTCCTACACTCATCTCAAGACACTTACAGATCCTGTAAAAGGTCAAAACACTGGAAAAGGACCACCCTGAACTTAAGAGAAAGGAAAAATTAAATAGCAATTACCCTAGACCTCAGTATTCCCAGAAGGCGCATTTTTCTTCTTCTGCAGGGGAATTTCCCAAAAGACCCACCAGTTGATGGGGTCATCTAGTCCTCAGTTATATCACAGAACCCATTGTTAAGATTAAAATAGAGGACCAGGAACTGGATTTTTAAATTGACCTTCCCTACCATCTATTTAAAGGATTGATCTTTGCCTGTCACTTCTAATTCCATTCAAGCTGTTGAAGTCTCTGGCAGCCTGTGTTACTACCCATATCCCAAGCTATCCTAATATCCTTAGGACCTCTTAACACTTATGAAGCTTTTCTGGCTTCTGAGTCTTCACCTGAAAAGTTTTTAGATAGAGACATATTATGTAAATTCAGTGCTACCATACAATACAAGCTTTATTTTCTTGCTCTCAAACAAAACCTCAACCTTTCTACTATCTCTAGTGGAGATCCATTTTGATTCAAATTCCTTTAAAGAGGATCCAAATGTAAAAGATATTTCAATTAGTCTTTGAGCCTCATATGCTAATAAGCTTGGACTATTACTAAGTGCAGAGCCTGTACTCATTATCTGGAAAAAGAACAAATCCTTCCCATCTGTAGCCCAATGTCCCCTCTCTTGGGATGTGGAATAATAAATTGAACCTATACAAGACTCCCTTTTACAGTAGGGAGTTCTTATTTTTATCTCCTCACCCTGAAATACACACTAATCTTGCTACTGAAAAAGGGAGAAAAATTTGATTGTGGAGGAAATCAAGTGTATAAATTTGTGCAAGATCTAAGAGTCATTAACTTTGTTGCCCCTCACTATCCCATAGTCCCTAACCCAGCTTCCCTCTCTACTGATACAACCTACTTTAGAGTAGCTGACCTCTGCTCAGCTTCCTTTTCAATACCATTGCACCCTGACTCACAATTTACTTTTGCATTTATATTTAAGGGAAGACAATTAACATGGACTCATATACCTCAAGGTTATTGTGAAATCACCCTCAGTATTTCCCCAGTCCTCAAAGCTGATGTCGACTCTATAATCTTTACCCAGGACTCCATTCTTGTCCAATATGTTGATGCCCTCCTACTTTGCGACCAAACTAAACAGGGTGCTCTTACTGACTCCCTAATCCTTCTGAAGGCACTGGCTGAGCAAGATCACAAAGCCTCTGAATCAAAACTTCAATGGGTACAAACAACTGTGACCTATTTAGGCCATGAAATACCTCTAGGCACTCAAAAACTCACCCCAAAATGCCTTGAGTCAATTTTGTCCATCCCTCTCACAAGAACAAAGAAAGAATTACAAAAATTTTTTAGGTCAACTAGTTGTTGCCATCAATAGGTTTTCAGTTTTGCTGCCATAGCTAAGCCTTTGTATGGCCTTCTCAGATACAACCTCAGAACGCTTTTTTATGGTCCTCTGAGACATTGGCTTCCTTTGGAGCATTAAAGTTTGCATTGTTGACAACCCCAGCTCTCAGTTTATCCAATTTTGCCAAACTTTTTCATATATATTGCCATGAAATTAATGGTCTTGCTGCCAGTATTCTAGAATAGCTGATAGCCTCCCAAATACATTCTATGGTATATTTCTCATGTCAACGAGGCCCCAGTGGCATTAGGCATGCCCCCCTCATGTCTGTCTTCAGTAGACACAGGTGCCATCCTAATGGACAATATCAGTATCCTTACATTAGGCTCCCCCATTAACCTCTATGTTTCCCATGTGGTATCAGCCATCTTACAAGTTCACAAAACACAGCACCTCTCTATACAGTAGCAGATCACCTATGAAGAGGCCCTATTAACAAATCCCTCTATCATCTTGCATCATTGTAACACCCCAACCTAGCTATTCTGTTACCCATCCTTGATGATGGAGAGGGCCATCCTATTCTACATGATTGTCTTATAGTCATAGAAGTGGTCTCAAAACCACACAAAAAATCTCTTAGACAGCCCAGACTTCTATTTTGTGATGGCTCCTATAAACAAAATTCTCAGGGAAACATAATTATTGGCTATGCCATAGTTTCCCCGCATGAAACACTTGAGACATACTCTTTGCCTTCTCTATAATCATCCTAAACCACTGAACTTACAGCTCATACCAGAGTCTGTTCACTGACAAAGGGAAAACTGCCACTATTTACACTCCAAATATGCTTTGGAGTCTGCCATGCTGTTGGCACTATTTAAAAATCCCACGAATTCCTGACCTCTGTGGATACCCTTATTACCAATGGGTATATAATTCATCTTCTTACTGAGATTGCTATTGTTTGTTGTTGACACGCACCAAGGCGACTGACACTGTATGTCTGGGGAACAATGCATCTGACAAAGCTGCCAAATATGGACACCTAATACTTTCTCCACTCAGCTTACAATTCTTCTTTTACCTCTGACTGATATCAATAATATTAGGCAGATGTCACATAATCTGAAAAAGACAAATGGCTCTAAAAGGGTGCCAGGCAATTGTTGGAAGGATTATACATTGTAACAAATGTACTTCCTATCGTCCACTATCTTTTGACCTTTCTCTTGCACTTATCTTCCATCAAATGTAACATATGTGCAGACAAGGAATGCTCAAGTAGCTAAATGACAATTGGTTTTTCTCTAGAATCTACAAAATTTCTGGCCAAATTATTTCCCAATGGACTATTTGTAAATATCACCAAATTTCTGGGGATAACCAGCATACCCCAGAAAACCCCCCAAGACCCACATTGCCCTTTGCAACACTCCCAATGGACTTTACAGATTTATCTCAGGCTTTAGGCTACTCTCACTACAGGTTGAGTATCCCTAATATGAAAATCAGAAATCTGAAATGCTCCAAAATCCAAAACTTTTTGAGCACCAACATGATGCTCAAAGAAAATGCTCATTGGAACATTTTCGGTTTTGGATTTTTGGATTAGGGATGCTCAACCAGTTCAGTATAATGCATCCAAAACAATCAATATTCTGGCATCCAAAACAATCAAAAACTTGAAACATTTCTGGTTCCACCCAAGCATTTTGGATAACTGATGCTCAGCCTGTCCTTGGTGATTATCTGCATATTTAGTGATTGGACTGAATGCTGTCCAACTAGACATGCTGATACCCCAGTAGTAGTAAAGAAACTAATAACTGAAATTATTCTTCATTATTGGCATTACTTTATAGATTTAATAAGACCAAGGAACTCACTTTACAGCATAAGTAAATCACTTGATCACAAAAACTCTGGGGTAGTCATTAAAATTTCATACCCTCTACCATTCCCAACTCTCAGGGCAAGTGGAACATGACAATTTAGACATTAAAAGAACTCTAGGAAAAATCTATCAACAAAATGGACTTAAATGGCCAGAAGCATTGCCCCTGGAATACCCCAAATAGGAAAGATGGATCAACCTTTTTGGAAATAATTGTTGGTAGCTTCTATAACCATTGGCATCTCTAAACCTTTTATCCCTGAAGTGAGTGAGCATTATGGGGACTTGAGTGAATGGTTCAATACCATGACTAGCTATTTACAAGAACTAACTATTATATTTGTACCATATCATCAACAGAAAAAAATGTCATGGCCTTCATCTATCAACAAGCCCTACCATTGCTTTTAACCAAGATATTAAGTATATGTCAAGATTTTTAGAAGTAGCATACACTGTCACCTTGCTGGGAGGGACCTTATGGAGTACTGCTAACCACCTATGCTGCCATCATATTTTATTCTTCCTTCTGTTTCTCCACAATGGACTCTCTTTCAAATTGCATCTTGCTTCAACTAACCCTTACAGTTTTTTTGACAAAGCTAGCACAAATCCAATACCCACTTGTACCAGTGTTCCAAAGCCCGGCAATGTTAATTAATCTGATTTTGGGTTATGTCAACATCTAGATGATATAGAAGATCATAACTAATTTTTTTTCTGCCAATGCAAATAGCTTGTGGACCCAGACTGGACAATGGATGTACAAAAGGGTATGGCATCCACAAGCAGGAAGACAAAAATCACTCCACCTCTCCTGGTAAATTGATGTGGCACTTGTAAACCTCCATGGAAGCTCAAGATCTAACTTTGCTCAAGTGAAGTTACTGAATGGGAATTTTCCCCCTTGCATTGAAAACAGAAATGGCACTAGACCCTTTCTAGATAAGATATCAAGACAACATTGTAATCAAACCCCATGGTTTGATTCCACACGTATGGTAACTTTAAATCCTCCATAGATGTGATGAATGGTTCCAGTACTAACTTTTGTGACATAAACATTTGTCTGGTCACTGGGTATCACTCTCAGTTAATGGGCCATGCTAGCAGGATCTGGAATAGCTCAGCTGTTCCTCTGACTAGGCTGCTTAATACCAAAAATTATATATGGGAAGACCAAAATTCTGGATTAAGTTGGCCAGGTGATAAAACTGAGCTTTATAACTTCCAAGATCAGACTGTAGGATTTCTCTACCAGATACTTCACAACTTGTTTTGCTCTTATAACCTGACAGAGACATATCACATGGAAAAATGGAGAAGTATGGATGCCAACATGACTGATAAGAGAGGTTGTGAAACACACCAGATCCCAACTTGCTGAGTCACAGCTTCTGGTCTGACCTTGTTCATGAGCAACACTGGTCTCTTTATTTTATAGGGCAAAAAGTGTCCATGATATATGAGTGGATTAATAAAATGTGCTATATGTATACCATGGAGTATTACTCAACCATAAAAAAATGGTGAACTAATGCCTTTTGTAACAAGCTGGTTGGAACTGGAGACCATCCTTTTAAGTGAAGTATCACAAGAATGGAAAAACAAACACCACATGAACTCACTACTAAATTGGAACTAATAAATCAACACTCATGTGCACATATGATAGTAAAATTCAATGGAAATCAAGCAGGTGGGAGGGGGAAAGAGGGGATGGGTGAATTCACACCTAATAGGTACAATGCACAGTATCTGGGTGATGGACACACTTATAACATTGACTCAATCTGTACAAAAGCAATTCAAGTAACCAAACATCTGTACCCTCATAATATTCTGAAATTAAAATAAAAGTATATAAAGACTTTCCACCTACATGGTTAGAGCAATGCGAACTAGGATACCTGGCACCCTCCCTCACTAGGAATTTTACCTTACATGCTAGACAAATTACAAAACTGAGCTGCTTTGTACATTAGATAACACCACAAAGATGGACTTGATGAGATATCACAGAAAACCCACTTGTGTATCACAGCTGCAACTTCTCTTTTGTGATGAGAACCCTATTTCCAAGTTTTGGAACTTGCAATTTGTAAAGACTGATTCAAAGTCATAGAACCAAGATTCAATAACACTATAAAGTCTCTGGAAGTACTCCAATCAGAAGTTAACAGTTTAGCTTCTGTTGTACTCCAAAGTCATCCCATTCTAGATACACTTAGTGCCCAACAAGAAGAAGCTTGTACAATCATAGGCAAACAATGCTGCTTCTATGTAAATCAGACAGGACAAATTGTGTCTAATTTACACCTTTAAAAAGAAAATGTTAATATTCTTCATCAAATAAATAAGGCACAGTGGTTAACTGAACTGACCTATTCCTAGGACTTGGAGACTGGTTCAATGGGGTATGGGACAATGTGCTTAGAATTGTTCTTTTATGCATATTCTTCCTTGTTCTAATCTATGTTCTTCTCTCCCTTTGCAGATCTCTTACCTCACAGCTTCTAACCCAAATCGTCTTTCCTCAGTAACCAACCAAGTATCTCATTTGTGAAACTTCTAAAGATGTTTCAAAATGGAGGAAATGTCAGAACCCACACAGAACCCTCTGGTTGGTATAATTATTTTTAGTTGAAGACATTTGAGATTCAACAGATGCAGAAAAGAGTCTTCTCAGAGCTTCCTTCATTGAACTAAAAGCAGAAACTTCTGGGAAATGAGGCTGCCATAAATTCTCTCCTGAGGGTGGCTTTACTCTCAGAAAAAAGACCAAGGGTAGGTAAATCTACCATAAATTCCCTCTCCAGGGTAGTTTGATGTCCGTAAAGAAGACAAAAAGGCCAATCATACTTGCATGAACACACATTGTCATAAACTTTCTTATCTCCTGTTTGTTCTCCAGAAAACTTATTTATCTTTCCTAAAGAAACCCATTTGTTCTCCCTGTGGAACCCTTTTCTTCCCCCTCCCCTTTTCCTACTAAGTTAGGTATATAAGCCTCTAACTTTAACCATTTAATAAGCTATTTCTTTTGTAAGCTCTTGTATGCATACAAATAAATTTTTGTTTCTCCTATTAATCTGCATTTTGTTAGTTTAATTCACAAGCCCCCAGGTCCTGAACTTGAGAGGGTAGAGTTTTCCTCCCCAACAATTTTGTTCTCTGTCAATGACACAGTTGAACTGCTAGTCTTCCAATTAAAAGTAGTATTTCTCCCAAAATTAAGGCCTAAATGATATTCCACAGCATTTTCTTTATAAATAACCAGGCAACACTTATTTTGATATCAAGACAGCATTGTGATCCTTAAGTTGATGCCTTGGATACATACTACTTTTAAGTATACATTATTTTTCTATCAACATTGGCAAGGGAAAAGTCCAAACCGTACTAATTCTGCCTAAGGAAACTTTGGTTTATTCATTGAACATGGTGAATTCCTGCTCAAACAGTTGCTAAGGGTTTATTTACTGGGACAGTGCTGCCCACTTGTAATATCTCTTAAAATTCATTTACTAATATTTTTTGATTTTCTGGATCATCTTTTACTAATAATATGAAGAATAAATTGTGAGGGTTTTTTTTTTATGCCTGGGAGAAAATTCTGAAGTAGTAACACATGTCAGTTGCAGTAACTGCTGAGATCCCCACTGCCTCCTTCACTTGACAAAGTCAACAATAAAACTTCAGCAAAACTGGAAAGAAGAACCACCAAAGTATAGGCCCTGAAGGAGTCTAGCATGATATATAGTCCAAATCCTTTATTTTATAAAGGAGAAAACTGAGGACAATAGCACTGTGTATTTGCTTGAAGGTCATAAAGTGGCAGGAATATATAAGGTTGCTCCTTAAAATGTATGGTTTGGAAAGATTAGAGGATTTGAATATGTTTACATGTCAAGTGGTTTTCTAAAACTTTGGCTACTGAATTGGCTCTGAGTCAGCATGGCACTTTGCCGTACTGAAAAAGAAAATCACAAGCAGATGACTTACATAATGCATTTCCTTTGTAGATAGGTACTTGGCAAGTGGAAAGAATGAATAGTGATTTTAAACATTGATTCTTCAATAGAGGAGGTCACTGTGTGGCCATGGATGAGGAAGGTAATAGGATAATATTGACGGCTTTTCTGACTTAGCATGCCTACCAGAAATCAGAATTCTGGGTGATGACACAGTCTGTCCACCTTAGGTAATCTTAACTGGGCATCAGGCCACGAATCTTGAACACATAGGGAAAAGCTCTTTGAACATTGATTATATCTCAGAGCAGCTGACTTTTTCACTTCATCATAAACCTCATGACTTTGACTCATCGAATGATTTGGAAAAGGTATAGTTACAGACAAAGAAAAAGAGAAAATATAGGTGAGATAAGAGACTATAGTCCTAGAAGAGAATAACTGAGCATTAATCAAATTTTAGAATTTATTTTTTGTGTTGGGCCAAATGACCATTCTCTAACAGGACCCCAAATTCTCTTTTTCAGCATGGCAGAGCAAAGTGCATCAGAGCCTCCATAGAGCTTAAACACTTTCAACACAGGTGAATAGTTTATGTAACTAATTATGGTTCCAAATAGAAAATATTCAAGTGTATCTTGAGATGACATTCTAGAATATGGGTCAAGCCCAACACTCCTGTAATAAATGACTTCACTCCATTAAGCATTTTGTCTCTAACTTGGCATTCTAGCTCCTTCAACAACCCACTCTCAACCCTTCATCAGTGTTGTTTCCCAAACCATTATTCAATGGCAAGTCAATCCATTCCAACTGAAATTTTTGTGATTTGCATACCCATGCCTTGAGTTTCACTCTTTTATCAGTCTGTCACTTTGATAACTGTTGACATTGCATGCCCAGCCCAAATGTGCACATCTTTTGACAGTTTGACTAAATGGATAATAATTATAACAAGGATGATGATGATAATAATAATAATACGTTCCTCACTTGCTTTTAGAACAACCTAAATTTTTATTCTCAAAGTAACTTTATAAATCATAAAAGTAAATAAAATTTATGTATTCACAGACAATGCAAGCAGAAAACAACTTTTCAAATTACTTATAACAAATGGCTTGATATTGCACAGTGTCCTTTGAGGGATATCTTCAGATTATTTCACTTTAAAATTCTTGAAATCTTTTCGTTTTATTTTATTTCTGCCTTTGTAGCCTACTAAAAGAAGTTTGATGTAGATGTATATGCCTACATTAAAAAAAAAGAACTATTTGGAATCAATAACCTAACTTAACACTTTAAGGAACTAGAAAAAGAAGAGCACACTAGACCCAAAGGTAGCAAGAGAAAGGAAATAATATAAATTAGTGTAAAGACAAATAAAATAGAAAATAGAAAAACAATAAAGAAAAATTAATAAAACCAAAAGTTGGTTCTTTGAAAAAATCAACTAAATTGACAAACTCTTACACTATACTGACAGAGAACAAAAAAGAGAAGATGCAATTAACTAAAATCAGTAATGAAATTGGAAACCTTGCTATTAACCTTACAGAACTAAAAAGGATTATAAGACCATACTGTGAACAACTGTATTCCAGCAAATTAGATAATATAGAATAACTACAGAATACAAATTCCTCAAAACACACAAATTCGCTAATCTGACACAAGAAGAAATAGAAAATTTCAACAGACCTATACCAAGTAAAGAGAATGAATCAGTAATCAAAAACCTTCCAACAAAGAAAGGTCCTGGACCAGAGATCTTCACAGGTGCATTCTATCAAAGATTTGAAGAAGAATTAATACAAATTCTTCTCAAATTCTTCCAACAAATAGAAAAGGAGGGAAAGCTTTCTAATTTATTCTATGAGGCCACCACTACCTGGGTACCAAAGCCGTCACAAGAAAAGAAAATTACAGACAAATATCCCTCATGAATATAGATGCAAAAAAAATCTATCTGCAATAAAATATAAGCAAATCTAATACAAAAACATATTAAAAGTATTATTCAGCTTGATCAAGTGGGATTTATACCAGAGATGCAGGGGTGGTTCAAGATAAGAAAATAAGTCCATGTAATACATCACATTAATAAAATAAAGGAAAAAAACACATGAACATCTCAATTGATGCAGAAGATGTATCTAAAAAAATTAATCAAACTTTCATGATAAAAACTCTCAGAAATCTCAGAACAGAGGAATAGTTCCTCAACATTATAATGGTTTTTATAAAAAGCACACAGCAAACATCATACTCAGTGGTGAAAGACTGAACACTTCCCTTCAAACAGCAGGAACAAGACAAGAATGCCTGCTTTCACCACTGTTATTAAACATGGTACTAGAAGTACTAACCAGAACTATTAGACAAGAAAAAGAAAGAAAAGGCATTCAAGTTAAAAAGGAAGAGGTAAAATCATCTCTATTTATAGATTACATTATTTTATATATAGAAAATCCCAAAGAATGCAAAAGAAAGCTACTGTAGCTAATAAAAGAATTCAACAAAGCTCTAGAATACATGATAAACAAAGAAAAGTCAGTTGAGTTCCCATATACTGCCGTGAGCCATCCAAAGAGGAAACTAAAAAAGCAATTCCCTTTACAATAGCATTTAAAATAATTAAATACTTGTAAATAAATCTAACCAAGTAGGAGAAATACTTGCATGCTGAAAACTACAATCATTGCTGAAAGAAATTAAAGAAGGCCTAAATAAATAGAAAGATACTTGTGTTTATGCATAGGAAGAGATAACATTGTTAAGATGTTAAAACCACATAAAGTGGTCTACAGATTCAATGCAATTTCTATAAAAATTCTAACATCTTTTTTCGTAGAAATGGAAAACAGATACTCAAGTTTACATGGAGTTGTAAAGGGTCTCACATTGCCAACAGTCTTGAAAAAAAAATAAACTGAAGGACTCACACTTCCTGACTTTGCAATGTACTACTACAAAGCTATGGTACTTAAAACAATATGGTGTTGGCGTAAGGACAAACATATAGATCAATGGAATAGAATAAAAAGCCCAGAAATGAACCTTTGCATACATGCTCAATTGATCTTCTACAAGGGTGCCAAAACCACTCAAAGGGTGAAATGGCAGTCTTTTTGATAAATGGTGCTGGGAAAACTGGATATTCACATGCAAAAGAATGAGTTTATCTTGCAACATATACAAAAATTAACTCAAAATTATTAAAAACTTTGATTGCTAAAACTATAAAATTCTTAGAGGAAAGCATTAGGGAAAATCTTCATGGTATGGGAGTGATTTCAAGGATATGACCCCAAACACACAGACAAGAAAAGAAAAAAATAGCAAAGTTGTACTTCATCAAAATTGAGAATTTTTGTTTTAAGGGAGACTATCAAGAAAGTTAATAGAAACCCTGAAGAATAGGGTGAAATATTAACAAATAATATAAATGATAAGAAATTAATATCAAGAACATATAAAGAGCACCTAAAACTCAACAATAATTACAGCAAAAATACCTATTTCAAAAATGGGCAAAAGATTTGAATGAACAATTATTTAAAGAAAATACACAAATGACCAATGAGCACATGACATGATACTCATCATTAGTTATTAGGGAAATGTAAATCAAAATCACAATAAGATACCACTTCATACATACTAAGATAGGTACTATTAAAAAAACTGAAGAATAAGAAATATGGTGAGGATATGGAAAAATTGAAACCCTCCTGCATTGTTCATGAGAATGTAAAGTGGTGCAGCCACTGTGGAAAACAGTTCGGCAGTTTCTCAAAACATTAAAAGTAGAATAATTATATTGCCCAGAAATTCCACTACTAGGTATACATACAAAGTAATTGAAGCAGGGAAGAGATAACTGTACACCAATGTTCTTAGCAGCATTATTCACAATAGCCAAAGGGTGAAAACAACCCAAATGTCCATTAATAGATAAATGACTAAACAAAATGGGGTATATAGACACAAAGTAACACCAATCATAAAAAAGAATAATTGTTTTTCAACTTTATTGAAGTATAGTGGACAATTAAAAATTGTGTGTATAGTGCAGAACTTGATGATTTAATGTATTAATACATTGTAAAATATTCACCACAATCAATCTAATTAACATATACATCACCTTCTCACATATATTTACTTTTTTTGTGTGTGAGAGCACTTAAGATTTGTCCTCTTAGCAAATTTCAAGTACCCAATACAATATCGTTAACTATAGTCACACAGTTGTACATCAGATCTTTATCAACAATTTAAATTAATGTATATTTATCTTGCGTAACTAAAAGTTTGTACCCCTTGACCAATATCTCCTGGTATCTCCTCTCTCCAACCACTGGTAGCTACCAATCTACTTTTTGTTTCTGTGAGTTCAACTTTTTTGATTCCACATGCATGCATTCCACATGCTCATGCATTATTTGTCTTTCTGTGTCAAGCTGGTTTCACTTAGCTTAATGTCCTACAGGTTTATCTATGTTGTAATAAATTCAGGATTTCTTTCTTTTTTAGGACTGAATATTTCATTGTATATGTGTTCAGGTATGTAGAAATGTGATTGATTTTTGTATTTTACCTTTATAACCTGCAACTTTACTGAATTTATTAGTTCTAATTGTTTTTGAGTCTTTAGAGTTTTCTATGTATATGATCATGCCATCTGCAAATAGAAATAATTTCACTTCTTTCTTTTCAATTTGAATGCCTTTTATTTCTTTTTCTTGTCTAATTTCTTTGGCTAGGACTTTCAGTACTATGTTGAAAAGAAGTAGCTAGAGTGGACATCTTTGCTTTGGATCATATCTTAGAAAGATTTTGGTTTGCTCTCATTGATTATGATGTTGGCTTTGGGTTTTCATATATGGCCTTTATTGTGTTGAGGTAAATTCCTTCTAAACTTATAGTTGATCTTCTACATTCATGAGTTCTGAATCCCTGGATATGGAGGGATCAACCATCTGGGGGTTGAAAATACAGTATTTGTGGGGTACAGAACCCACAAATTCAAAAGTCCAATGTTTTGCTTTATTTGGTTCAGCAGAGCTACCTGTGAGACTTGAGAATTCATGGATTTTAATATCCACAGGGGGTTCTGGAATAAATACTCCATGGATACCAAAGGACAATTGTACTTTGCTAGCAGTTTTGATCATTAATGGATGTTAAATTTTGTCAAATGCTTTTTCTGCATCTGTTGAAATGATTATGTATTGTTTATTTTATTAATGTATCGTATCACATTGATTGATTTGTATATGTTGACCCATCCTTGCATCCCAGGAATAAATCCCACTTGGTCATGGTGTATGATTCTTTCAATGTGCTGTTGAATTTTGTTTGCTGGCATATTATTGAGTATTTTTTCACTTGTGTTTATTAGGGATACTGGCCTGTAGTTTTTCTTGTTAAAAAATATTCTGTATTTTATTTATTTATGCATTTCTCTTTATTATTTCTTGCCTCCTATTAACTTTGGGCTTACTTCATTGTTATTTTTCTAGGTCTTTGGGGTATAAAGTTAGATTGTTTATTTGAGATCTCTCTTCTTTTTTAAAGTAAATGTTTATCACTATATACTTTCCTCTTATCATGGCTTTTGCTGCATCTCATTATGTTTTGTTATGTTATAATTTCATTTTTAAATTTCCTTTTGATTTTCTTTTTGACCAATGGTTGTTCAAACATGTGTTTAGTTTCAATGCATTTGTGAATTTTGCAGTTTTTTTCCTGTTACTTGTTTTTAATTTCATTACATGTAGTCAGAAAAAAAAATACTTGGAGTGATTTTGATCTCCTAAAATTTGGTAAGACTTGTTTCATTACCCAATATCTGATCTATCCTGGTGAATGCTCCATGTGTTTTTGAGAAGAATGTGTATTTTTGTGATATTGGTTGGAAAGTTTTGTATATGTGTGTTAGGTCCACTGGCCCATAAGTTTTTGAGGTCTGTTGTTTCTTTATTGATTTTCTGTCTGGATGTTCTAGCTATTATTGTAAGTGGGATATCAAAGTCCCCTACTATTATTATATTGCTGTCAATTTATGTCATCATGTCTGTCAATATTTGCTTTATATATTTAGATGCTGTGATGTTGGGTAAATATATACTTATAATTGTTATACATTATAATGATATATAATATTTATAAATATTTATTAAAGTTTATATTATAATTATATAACACACATTTTATATACTTAACAAATATATAAATATTATATATTGTTATAACATATAACAATTACATAATTGTTATAGTATTGTCTTCTTGTTGAATTGATCCTTTTATCATTATATAATAACCTTCTTTGTATCTAGAGACAGTTTTAGACTTAAACTATATTTTGTATGATATAAGTACAGTCACTCCTGCTTTCTTTTGATTATCTTTTGCATGAAATATCTTTTTCTATTTACTTTCAGCATCTCTGTGTCTTTAAATCTAAAGTGAGTCTATCATACACAACATGTTTCTGAATCCTATTTTTTTTTTTTTGGTCTGTTCAACCATTCTGTGCCTTTTGATTGGTGAGTTGGAATCCATTTACATTTAAAGTAATTACTGATAACTTTATCCTTACTATTGCTGTTTTGTTCATTGTTTTCTGTTTATTTTCCAATTCTTTTGCCCTCCTTTTCTTCTCTTGCCATCTTCCATTATTACTTATTGATTTTTGTAATATTTTGCTTTGGTTATTTTCTGTTTATCACTTACGTACCTATTACAGGTTTTTTCTTTGTGATTAGCTTGAATTTTGCATAAAATATCTTGTTGTTAGATATTATAAGTTGTATCTTATAGTTAAACATTCTATTTTAAGTTGATGACCACTTAACTTGAGTTAACACTGAAGTTAAATCTACACTTTTACTTTCTCCCCAACTTTGTGTTCTTGTAGTCATAATTCAATTTTATTAATATTGTTCATCCATTATTAATTTTTTATCTTTTAACTTTTATATTAGTGTTAAAATAGATTATGAACCACTCTTACAGTATCAGAATAATCTGTAGATGTCTATATATTTGCCTTCACCAGTGAGACTTATGCATTCATATGCATTTGTGTTGTTATTTAGCATGTTATTGTTTCAATTTGAAGAATTCTTTTAAGCATTTCTTACGAGGCAGGTCTGGTGATACTCTCCCTCACTTTTTATTTGGGAGAGATTTTATCTCTTCTGCATTTCTGAAGGACATCTTTCCTGATACAGTGATGGCAGTGTTTTGTTGGTTTTTTTTTTTTTCCGCAGTACTTGGAATATATCACCCTACTGTCTCTTGATTTGCAAGGTTTCTGTTGCAAAATCTTCAGATAACCTTTGGAGATTGTTTTATACGTGATGATTTTTTTTTTCTCTTGCTGCTTTCAAAATCTTTTTGTCCTTCATTTTGCACAAGTTGACTGTAATGTATCTCAGTGATGATCACTTGATGTCAGCCTGTTTAGGGTTTATTGTCATCATGGATTTGAATACTTATTTCCCTTCATAATACTGGGAAAATTTTGTCATTATTTCTTTAAATATGCTTTTGGATCCTTACTATTTCTTTTCTTCTGGGAATTTCATTAATGTGCAAACTGTATCATTTGATGATAAGCCACTCAGGTTTTCTTCACCCTTTTTCATTCTTTGTTTTGTTCCTCTGACTGAATAATTTCTAATGATCTGTCTTTGAGTGAGCTGATTCTGTTTTCTGCTTGACTGAGTTTTGTGCTGAAGCTCTCTATTGAATTTTTCAGATAAATCATTATTTTTTTAGCTCTAGAATTTGTTTGGTTCTTCTTTTATTGTTTCTTTTTGTTAAACTTCTAATTTTATTCATGTATTGTTTTCCTGATTTTGTTTAGTTGTTTGTCTATGTTCCTTTGTAGCTCACTGAGCTTCTTTAAGATTATTTTGAATTCTTTATCAGGCAATTTTGTGGGGGGTCATGTAACATTGCTTTGATGCCTGCCTGTTTTAGGTAATAGTCACCTCTTCCTGTCTTTATAGATTGTTTTATGTGGCGAAAGACCTTCATCTTGTGGGTACAAGGGCGCTGGCTGAAAAGAGTGTGCCAGTTCTGGCTCCAGGGAAGGTTAAGTGGCATGGTCTTCATGTAGTCTCATCTGCTGAGGTCAGTGTGAGCAATGATTGCGGGGAGATCTTGGCAGCTAAGGCTATGAGTATTCTTTCATGCTCCTGCTATGGTTTGGGCTGTTGAAGTGCTTGTGAAAACTTCTGGGGTTCTCTTGTTTTCTTTTACCTCCACAGGGGGAATTTGTGGTTGAGGGGATTCATTTTTGTGTTGGATCCAGCAAGTGAGCATGTCCGTGCTGGGAGTGGTACCAGTATGTAAGGCACAGGTTTATCCAGAGTGCCTATGGAGCCAGGTCTGGAGCACGGGCATATACAAATGGCTCCAGAGACCAGAGTGGTGCTCATGTCAGATGTGGGCATGCATGTAGTGACTGCAAAGAGCCAGGATCAGGAGCACAAGAATATGTGGAGTGACAGCTGCTCTGAGATTTGGGTGTACATGTTGCAGGGGAAGGAGAAAAGAAGGGTGGTGGTTCAGCCCAGAGTGGTGCAGCAGTGTCTCCTTTTCTGAGGGGTTCACAGCAGCTGTGATGGGTATTGGGCTCCTCAGAAGCAAAAGCTGCATGGTTAAAACTGATAGCTTCCACCCTTTTCCTTTTTTTCCAGCTATCTCCACACCTCTCAGCTACGCTGATCTTTCCAGTAGTCTGCTTGGGGTATAACTAAAGACAGTCCTTCAAGTAGTTCTCCAAAAGGCTGGGGAAACTGGTCATTTGCCCTGCTCTGTTTTTGCCATAAGGGAAACTCATGGGCTGGGGAATCTCCTCTTGATGCTGAACTGTCCTAGCCTGGGCAAGCAAAATAAAAGTGTTTCTCTTACCTTTTCTTTGCAATTATTATTAATGGGTTTTTTTTTGCTTCACTGTGTTGCTGCAATTTCTTAACTGGACTCCTGAACTCATTCAGATCTATTTCCATTCATGGATAGCTAATTGTTATTTTTTCTGGGGAGACAAAAGCTGGAATATCCTGTTTTGCCATATTGCTGATGTCACTCCAAGAATAAATTTTTTTAAAGAAAAAGATTTTGTAATTTCTAAATATTCAAAATTTTATCTAGTAAACATACATTGCTGTAAAAAACACAAGTAATAAAAATTTTATTTCTTTAGAGAAAATCTCAGGGCTTAACCCCAGATACCACATCCCTGAGTTTCTCTCCTTGGATCTTTCCAACCACAAAGAAGGCAATTTCTTTATTTTATTTTTATTTTTGCATTTTTTTATTATTTCAAAATATTACCAGGGTACAAATGTTTTTGGTTGCATGGATCACTTTTGTAATGTTTGAGTCAGTGTTATAGGTGTGCTCATCACCCAGATAATGTTCATGGTACCCATCAGGTAGGTTTTCACCCATCCCTTCCTCCCCACTGCCCCCTGCTTGATTTCCACTGAGGTTTACTTCCCTCTGTGCACATGTATGCTCATCAGTTAATTCCAATTTAATAGCGAGTATATGTGGTGTTTGTTTTTGCATTCTTTAGATACTTCACTTAGGATAATGGTCTCCAGTTCCATCCAACTTGTTGCAAAAGGCCTTAATTTATCCTTCTTCATGGCTGAGTAGTATTTCATAGTATATATATACTGCGTTTTGTTAAACCACTCATGAATTGATGGACACTTGGGTTGATTCCACATTTTTGCAGTTATGGATTGTGCTGCAATAAACATTTGATTGCAGGTATCTTTTTGATAAAATGACTTCTTTTCCTTTGGGTACACACCTAGTAGTGGGATTGCTGAATCAAATAGTAGGTCTGCTTTTGGTTCTTTGAGGAATCTCCAGTGTTTTCCATAGAGGGTGTATGAATTTGCAGTCCCACCAACAGTGTATAAGCCTTCCTTTCTCTCTGCATCCACACCAGCATCTATTGTTTTTGGACTTTTTAAGAAAAGCCATTCTAACTGGGGTAAGATGATATCTCATTGTGGTTTTAATTTTCATTTCCCTGATGATTAATGAATTTGAGCATTTTATCATATGTTTATTGGTCATTTTCCTTTCTTCTTTTGAGAAACACCACATTAAAAAAAGCAAAAACAAAGACCATATGATTATCTTAATAGATGTAGCACCCTTTCATGATAAAAACCTTAACAAACTAGGGATAGAAAGAACATATCTCAGAATTATAAAAGCCATATATGGCAACCCCACAGCCAACATCATACTGAATGGGGAAAAGTTGAAAGCATTCCCATTAAGAACTGGAACAAGACAGGGTGTGCCCTGTCACCTTCTATTTGACATAGTGCTAGAAGTCCTAGCCAGAGCAATCAGGCAAGAAAAAGAAATAAAGGGTATCCAAATCAGCAAAGAGGGGGTCAATCTATCGCTTTTTGCTGACAATATGATCTCATATCTAGAAAACCCCAAAGACACCACCAAGAGCCTCCTGGAATTGATAAATAAATTCAGCAGTCTCAGGTTACATGAATAAAATTTTGATATAAGCTTCAACATGGGTAAACCTTGAAAACAAGTTGCTTAGGAAAATAAGCCAGATATAGAAGATAAACATTGTGTTATCCCATGTGTGTCATGTACCTGTAATAAACAAATTCATAGTAATAGAAAGCAGAATAGAAATTACCAGGGTTTGAATGGGATAGTGAGGGGAAAAGAGGAAATTATTGTTTAATGGATACAAAGTTCATGATAGGGATGAAGAAAAGTTTGTGGGTATAGTTAATAGTGATGGGTAGACAGTATTGTTTATGTATTTAGTGCAACTGAGTTGCATATTTACAAATAGTTAAAGTTATAATATCATGTTTTACATATTTTACTATAATAACAAAGATATTGACCATGGTTGCATAAATATCGTGAGAAAAAATTGGAGGTATTCATACCTCAATGAATGATTGTAAGTAGAGTCAAGTTTTATTTCTATTTTATTCTTATTTTCAAGGACCTTACAGGCCAGTGGGGTAAATAGTCTTATATAAGAAAATTTTTGGCTTATGTTTCTTTCCTGAACCCAGTTAATTCCAGATTCATACTTTCTCTAGATTGACTGTCTCTCTATCTTTTCCTACTACACCTTCACTACTTCATCTAGAAAACAGTTGAAAGGACGAAATGGGCATAGTGTATTCATTTGTGTGTCAGACTTTTAAGCTAATCCCTATTTTTACCAACTTTTCCCCCAAAATCTTTAATTGGATATATAAATTGATTTGGGGAATATTGTCGTATAGAGGATCTTTTGCTTATCACATCTGGTCAAAACCAATGACACTGAAAGAAAAAAAATTTAAATACATATTGTATCCAAAGTTAAAATTTCTTATACTATCAGGTAAATAGTTCAAGAAGGGTTATAGTCATACTTGAATTAGTATTTTCCTGTCAACTATCCAGCATCACCCTCATGTATTACCTGCATTGGTAGATAAAACTCAGGATCTGATCTCACAATCTATAACTTCACAGTGGCACTTTCATTTGAGAGTCACATTCATTTTCTTAATCTCTAAGGGATAGTATTACAAGATTTGAAAGTTCAATGTAAAACTATCTTTATGTTTTGCTAACAACAAATGGCATAAAAATGATGCTAATAAATAGCTTATGAATATATAATCTGTCCATATATACTGTGCCATCATTATATGTGTATGTGTTTACAAAATCTTTCCACTTATAATACCATACCATGTTCTAGAGATAGACAATGTAGAAAGACATTATGTACATATTATAAGCTTTAAAATAACACAATTGTACATTTTATTATTTTAGTAAAACAGTATTTTGTAAAGTAAAGTAAAATATCTAATAATGCATATGTTAAAAATAGGGAAATACACTGAATTTTTAGATAATAAAAAAGAGAAGTATATATATTCTTTATATATATATATTATTGGTAAAGAGTGTTCTGTTTAAGTTTTGGTTTATTGTAAAGTCAATGAATTAAAAATGTCTTTATGCTTCCATACACTATGCTATGTTTCAATTTTCATATTATAATATGATCTTGAGGAGGAAAAAGTATGCTGAAGGCCTACTGTATTGCTCAATGACATTAGATTTGTTTCAGTGTAATATATAAGAAAACTTTTGGCTTGGGTTTCTTTACTGAAGCCAGTTAATTCCAGATTATACTTAATGATAAGTATAATAATGTACAACTTTATATAACTTTTGAACACTTGTAAAAACTCTTATCCATACCTTTCATTGTATCTTAATCATTTATTGTCTGGTATTGATAACTGTTTTAAGTGTGTAAATTCCTTGTCTGATTTTTAATACTATCACTAGCATGGTTTTATGTACATAATGCTGACTACACAATAGTTAATCAATAAGTAGTTGTTGATTTGAATCCACCTTCTAACTCTATTCACCAGAATACTTAAAAGAAAGACTCATCCCACCTTCTAACTCTATTCACCAGAATACTTAAAAGAAAGACTCATCCCCCAAGCATGCAAGAATATATCAAGGTTACATTAATTTTCAAAGTGCTAATCTGGAATTAGTTCTTAGATAATGAGGAAATATTTTATTTCTCTCAATTTTTTAAAGTATTGGATGCTTTAATTTTGTTTAGTCTACATATTTGTACGTGCAAAGTTTGATTTCTTTTTTTTTTTAATGAAGATGGGTTATAGAATTTCCCTACTAGAAGTAAGCTACATTATGGCAGTGAATTTCTTCATCATTTTCACTGCTATATACTCAGCACTTATAAGAGGAAGTAGCAGATGATCAATAATATTTGCTAATGGAAGATTTAAGCATGTATATTTAAGAGTAAAATGTTATGCTTTCCGTTTTACAAAACCCAGAAATATTTTTCATGACAATACACACATAATTTCATTGAAAAATGTAGAACGCTGGATATCCAGACAAATTTATGTGTGCCTACTCACACACACATGTTATTTTAAAGGAAAGGAAAATTTTAAGATAGTGTTGTGTATCCTTAAGTAAATATATTATTAGTGATGTCTTCAATCGAAATTCTAAGGCAACTCTTTTGGGACTTGATGACATTATTGTAAAGCTCAGGGGGAGTTTTCTGGTTCAAGATTGCTATTTAAACTCATTTGCCTTTCCTTTTATTTCTAATATCACTAAAATAAGAGAATAAGTATTTTAAAATAAACACACAAATATAAAAACATTGGAAAAGTAAGAGAAGCCATAAGTGTAATGGAATATTGGAAAGTTTCTGATAAATATGAATTGTATAAATTAACAGCAAAACTCATCAGAACTGAGGAATTAATCTTATACAGGCAATAAAGCAAACATCTAAAGCAATTAATATTTCTCAGAAGAACCTTGGAATCACAAAATCAAGTCGAGCGAGTATCAGAGAAGGACTGGGTCATTTGTCATGGATGGAATGAGTTTAACCATTGCCTGATAACCTGAGAGGATGACTTGGGTGTTGGTCAGTGGATAGATAGGAATAGTGTGGTGGTGGTTAAAAACATTGACTTGGTAGCCAAACTATCAGATTAAGTACCAAATCTTCCACCATTATCTATGTAAACTTGGGCAAATTTTATAATCTCTGTAAATTTCAATTTCCCCATTGGTATATCATGGATAATAAAGTGTTAATGTATATAATGTACTTAGAACAGTACCTGGAATATAGTAAGTGTAGTATTAATGTCTGCTCATGTTATTTTTTATGGGATTTGAGATTATACCACAGGTATGTTTCTCTGCAGTGAGAATTCTGACATAGGATACATCTAGATGAGACACTTGGGAGAGAGAAACACAATAAAATACCAAGTAATTTAGGACTGCCAAGAGGAAAAGGAATCCCCATTACGCAGAACAAAAACCACCAGTATACCTTGCCCTAGTTGCACAATGTGCTCTCCTATCAGTAGGAGCGAGCCTTCTGGAGTGAATACCTGAGCTTCACTGAATGGTGAATAGGACCCACTCAAATTCTCATTCATACATTCTAGACCAAGTACTATTCTGCCTATATAATAATTTACAAATATAACAAACAATTAAGAATAAGCATTATTATTCACAGTGCAAAGAAAGTGAAACAGCAAACACAATAAACAGAAAGTTAGCTTACCCAAAGAAATAAAAATAGAGAAAATAGAATTATTTCAATAGGTTACTGTGAAAAAGAAACCACAACAAATCTTAAGTGTTAAAAAAAGAAATGAAGGAGTGAATAGCAGATTTGACCCAAATAAAATTAAAATTAGTGAGCTGAAAGAAAGGACTAAATTATTTTTCCTAATCACCAAAGAAAAAGTAAATATAAAACAGAAAAGTATGATATGATGGATAACTTCAAGAACTCCAACTACTCTTTAATACAATAACAAAATAATAGAATTGACAGCACGGGCAGAGAAAATCATTGGTCTAACAGCAGAACATTTTCCAGAATGAAAACTCAAATCTTTGGAAAGGAGTGACATATAGGATTAATAAAAGAAAAAAATCTGCATGTAGCCATATGCTTGTAACTGCAAAACTAAGAACGTAAACAAAATGAACAAACAAAAATCCTAAATGCTTTTGTGAGAGAGGAGGAGCTTACCTTCTAAAGACAAGGGTCAGTAAACTACAATTATAGCCCACAGGCTTCATGTTTTTGTAAATAAAAATTCACTGGGACACAGACATACTCGTTCATTTACATATCTTCTATGGCTGTTTTCACACGGCAGAGGCAGAGTTGAGAAGTTGCAACAGAGACCATCAGCTCTCTTGTCTCAAATTTAAATAGAACATATTTACAATCTGATTGTGTAGAAGAATTTTACCTACAATGCTCTAAGGAAAGAGAAACCATCAACTGCAAGACTGGATATGAGAAGACAATGAAGGAAAGCCTTTCAAGTTCTACAGAAAGTTTTGAAACTAGTGCAAAATAAATACAACATAACTTTGAAACATGTAAAGAAAAATTGATAAAGCCATAATCAATTTGTGTCATGTTGTTAAATATCTCCCAGAAATTTAAGGAAATTACAGGGAAAATAGGTAAGTCTCTCTTAGATTCACTTCTGACACTGGCTCTTGGTACACTGGTCTCTGATTACTCCTTCCAAAGAACTGGTATTTTGAGAATGAGATATTGCCGAAGACCTCAGCCATCTGGTCCAAGTCAGCCTGATATTCTCTCTTTTTCTGTCAACCCCTATTTCCAGGGGATCTGAACTTTTCTTTTGTCTCCATTGTTATGCTAGGCAAAGTTCCTCAAATCACTGGATTTCAATGGCTCTCTCATGATGCTTTTGCCTCTATAGATAGGTAATCTATTCTGCTTGCAACAGAACAGATTCTCTTTGTTTCTTAAACTTTACCTGGACTCAATTAGGCTGGATACACCTATAGTTCTCTAAAGACTCATTCTTAGTTCCCTTTTGAGAAAAGGATATTACTCTGCTTCAATTTCCTGAGTCTCTATTCCTTTTCCTTTCCACTCCCTTCTCCACTTGAGCCTTGTCTCTCAATGACACCCAGTACACCAAGAAACCAATGTCACTACATATTGTGATCTCATGCCAATCCTCTGCTGGGTGGCAATCTTAACAGAAGAATATGGAGAAAGGCAGGAAGGGCCAGGTATTTACTGATTGCCTATGCAATGAAAACCTGTTTCTTTGGCAAGCTTAACTTACATGATTAAAAATGAATTGAATGAAATTTTGAATTGTGATAGGTAATTCTCTATTACTACCGTATTTCCTAAAATTTTGTTTTTAAAAATTAGATCCTGTATAAAAATTGACTCTGTTAAATTGAAAGCTGATGTCAAGATTATAAACAAAAGATAATAATGAATTTGGAGCCTCAAGTTACAGATCTAGCAAATCCATGGACTGTTTTTCCTTAGCCTCTTCTTTAGTATTTTATTATATGAAGTTTGTAGTGTATTATACACCATAGGCAATATTGAAATAGGAGGTATTTCAAACAGTGTCAATGACAGGAAAAGAGTTAAAGGATGTGAAGTATAAAGAAAAAAGGATAAAAGTAAGAAATTGATAAAATTGAGTAAATGTCCATAAACTATTGCTTTAAAAAGAATATAAAGTAAACACTACTGAAAAGCATGAGATTAGATATGGCTTACAGAGGTGTAATATGATTTACATTATTCATTATCATAATTAGATTAATAAACTTACATTTATTATAATGTAGACTATGTGGTGCTACATTCTTTATATGCCTTATCTTATCTATTCCCTGTAATAACCCTAAGTAAAATCTATTTTAATCTCTGTTTTACTGATATCATCACACAATTAGGAAAAGATGGAACTAGAAATTGAATTCTAATCATCTGAATACAGAGCCCACATGTTTAACCACTACTTACATAACTACTCTGATCTGCTAGACATATTATGTGCATCATGAGTAATACTTCCATGAAAGTAAGTCAGAATTTCACATCTGATTTGCCAGAATAGGTTACAGGTATTGTCATGGATTGAATGTTTTTCCCTGCCAAAATTCATATGTTGAAATCCTAACCTCCATTGTGATGATGTTAGGAGGTGAGGCCTTTGGGTAGTAATTAGGTCATGAGGGTAGAGCCCTCATGAATGAGATTATAAAAAGGACTCCAGAGAGCTCTCAACCCCTCTTTCACCGTGTAAGAATATAACAAAATGTTGGCAGCATGCAACCAGAAAGATGGCTCTTACCAGAACTAGACCATGCTGGCACCCTGATCTTGGACTTCCAGTATTCAGAAGTATGAGAAATATATTTTTGTTGTTTATAAGATACTCAGTTTATGCTACTCTGTTATAGCAGCCTGACCTAAGGCAGAGGTACAACAAGATGTTGGTCCTCTAAACTCAGGAAAATTTGAAGCATCCTTGGTTTGACAGAATTCTGGACCCACCTTCCATCAATGAGAAGTACTCCATGGAAAGCAGAGCATAACACAGGCAGATGAACACACCATGATCTTCACTGACAATGAGCAGGATAGGTACTTGCTGGTACTCCTAAATGACCTGGGCTTGGCCAAGAAGATGCTCTGTTACCTGGGTATCAACTTCAAAAATTGGATGCAGAATTCACTACTGCCTATTACCCACAAGGAACTGATGAACCTGCCAAAGGGGTTTGGGTTTCAGAGCCCTATAGAGCATAAAGCACAGGCCAAAGAGCCACAGTAGAGTGGCTGTGACAGGTGAACTGTCTCATGACATACATAGCTAAAGGTGGCACCTCCAAATTTCTATCTTTAAATATTGTAGTAGACTGAAGATGGTGGAGGTCTATGCTCCCCCTCTGGAATCTGGGTGGCTTTGCAACTGTTTTATCAATATTATGGAGCATAAGTTATGCCCAGTTTCTGAACCCAGGTAATAAAGGACTAGCAGCTTCCATTTCCTGTCTCTTGGAATACTAGCTCTTGGAACCCAGTCAACATGCTATGGGAAGCCCAGGGAGCCCCATGAAGATGTCTACATGGAGATAAACCAAGGCCCCTGGTGGACAGGGCCTGGATAAGCTTCCAGTCAGCAGCCAGCATCAAGGTGTCAGCCCTGTGAATGATCTTTCTTGAGAATAGATCCTTGAGCTCCAGTCAAGCTATTGCAGCCGACACCACTTAGAAAAAAAAAATAATGAACAATCCTGGCCGAGCCCTACACAAATTGCAAATTTGTAAGATAACTAAATGAATATTTTTGCTTTAAGCCATAAAATTTAAGGGTGGCTTGTTATGTATCAATAGATCGCTGGAACTTGTAGAGCTGTCTAAATTTGCTCCAGAGTAATTGCTTGGAAAGTATACAGAAGTCTGCAAACAAAAGCTTCATCTTACTGTGAAAACATTTATATAAAAAGCTCCATTATATTCAAAATACATTCACGTTATACCAATACATTTAATATTATATTCATTAATAAAAGAAAAGGAAGAGTTATTCAACTCTTTAAATATAATTCAATTGCATAATTTTGAATTGTACCAAAATGGTTTGTTTCTTTACCCACATGTCCAAAATTACATGTTGATGACAACTAACAATATTTTGAAAAGATTATTATAAAAACTTAAACAAAAATAAGATATTAAAAAAACAAAAAAAAATTATGTTCATGGATCAAATTCAAGTGGCTTATGGAACTATTAGAAAGGATTATACAAACTAATATTAGTATTTTACCCAATACTCTTATTGTATTTTTCTTATGAATATATAAGATAAAGATTATTTTTTAACAATCCCTATGTAAACATCCACAAATTGCCTCCTGTTAAATCTTGTGTGCCATAAATGAAAAAGTTTGCAAAGTTCTAATGTAAGTAATATTGTCTTTATTTTTAAGCTTAGGACACACACGGAGAAAATTTAACTACTTTACTGCAAATCATGCAAATGGTAGGTTGTGGAAGGAATTTGAACTCAAGGCTGTTTAAATTTCAAGCCCATGTTCTTTCTAATAAATTTTTCCCTTTCAAATAATTTAGTTTTGAGAAAATCTTTGGACTGTTATTACAGTAATATTTAATAATAAGAATATACAACTAATTTTGAGCAACCTCATGCATATAAATTAAAAATTATAATAATATGAGTATTTTATCTTGTTGAGCCTAGATTTATTGAGTACCTTTGTAGATTTAGTGAGTATCTTTATAGATTTGGCAATATTCCACCCCAGATTGATGTGATACTCATTAGGCAGGGGAGGATTTGTCTCTAGTTTAGTTTTGATCAAAGCCAATCGCAAACACATTCAACCCAGGGATATAATGTAAATCCACAAGATAATGCCTCTGAGTTTGCACTGTTAAACCCTAGATTGAAACAGCTTTTGTGTGAGCTTTGTTAATGTTAGAAAATAGCATTTATTCTGAGTGTGCCAAAAAAAAAAATCTTGGTGCATGTAATTTTGTTATATTCTCTACTTGCAAATTGATTATAAAATATACTCTTGCATAACAACACAAAAATCATATTTTATATTTTCTTGTTCTCAAAAGTATCAACTAATTATGAAAATCAATATGGTATCTATATTAATTAAAATTAACCTGCTATTCTCAAACATCTATTTACTTTTATACAGTTTTAGATTTATTCCCTTTCATTACCCTGATTGTGTGTGTGTGTGTTTCTGTTTTCCAGTCTAACTTTCCTGGCATTTTTTTTATATGATCACAAGTAAGACCTTAATGAATAGCAAGCAAATACAGTTTTCTATTTATTAACAATGAGGTATAGAAATTACATGTAGATGAATGATTTGTGGAAGAGCAGGGTGAAGGGTGGGGAGTATATTACAGATTGAACCTGGAGGCTTCCAGAGCTTAGCAGAATCTAGTTGTCAAAGGTACAACCTTCACAGACACTTCTCTTGAGAAGAGCCAAGATAAGAGCATCTTTTGCCAAGAGGTGAAAATTTGAATGGGGGAGGCCCACACCTCTCATTCCAACGTAATCATAGCCTCTTTACAAGATAAGAAATCACTGAATCGAATTTATCAAAACCCCTTCCTGTTGACTCTCTGATGAGGTCAAGACTAGATTGCCTTCAAATATGGTCATTAGGTAGAAAAATCTCTACCATTAGCTGGAAGAGGTAACAAGGTTTGCACTAGGAAAAACTTTCATTGGTTTTAGAAATTATATGTACTGAACTACGGTCAGGTTCACTGAGGAAATGAATTGTGTTATCATTAAATTGGCCTCATCTAGAGAAAGAACACTGGCAACTTGATTAAAGTTATTAGGTTTATGATAGGAAACTGTGTGACATTTTTGAAGCAAAAATCTTTTAGGGGTTGGAAATATTCTCTAGGTTAAAACAACCCCAATACCTTTAACAAGACTAGCTAAAATGAAAGGAAATTCATGACTTATGAATGACACACGGTGTCATGCATGCAGAAAAACAGACAACATTTTGATGAAGGAAAAGAAAGCTGGACAAAGTTTATTGGTTACAGATAGACAAATATGTCAGCCAGGCAGACAGGAAAGTTTATAGAGAAAAAGGATAACCTTATGATCTCAAAAATACAAACCACAAACCTTTTTCCCAGGCAATAATTAGCCTAAAGTTGAACACTAACAAAGGAGCAGTGATGATAACACCAGATACTAGAAGAAACCTCTATGATCAGAAACTAATACAACTAGAGGATAATTCACAATATTTCTAAAGATGGGCACCAACAAAGTTGTTTGGTCATTCATAACAGAAGCCAGAAACAAATGGATCTGAAACGTATGATAATGCTTATCAGTCAGAATGTCCAGAATATCATGGTGGGTACCAAGATTTCCATCCAAGACAAACAATTGTGGTGTTATGATATATATAGTGGTTTTCTTCTACAGTTCCTGGGTCACAACTTCCATAGTTCTTGTTATAACATTGGGGCACTTTAGCCCTCAGGAGCAGGCCTCAGGAAACAGAATCTCTCTTTCTGAACTTCTTCTGTCCTCCTTTCACCTGCCCAAGGCAGGACTCTAATCTGATTATGGGTCAAAAATCCTCATTGCAGAAAGGGCCCAGCCCCATATCCTGGAGGAAGGAATGCTACACTAAGAGGTCAGGAAGGATCTGAACAGATATGCCTTGCTGGGTTGAGATTATGCAACTTTTGTCCAATCATATTTCTGCATGGTTGTCAATCATGCCTACCTATGTAATGAAGCCTCCATAAAAATCCAGAAGGACAGGGTTCAGAGAGCTTCTGGATAGGGGAATATGTGGAAGTTCTTGGAGGGTGGCGCACCTGCGGAGGGAATGGAAGGTCCGCACCCCTTCCCCCATACCTTACGCTACACATCTCTTCCTCTGTATCCTATTTAATATTCTTTATAATAAACCAGTAAATGTGTTTGCCTGAGTTCTGTGAGCTGCTCTAGCAAATTAATCAAACTCAAAGAGGGAGTCATGGGAGCCCGAACTTTAAGCCGGTTGTTCAGAAATTCTGGAGACCTGGACTTGGGAAGAAGGGATCAGTGTTGGGGACTGAGCCTTCACCCTGTGGGACCTGACACTGTCTCTGGGTAGAGAGTGTTGCAGTTGAATTAGAGGATGCCCAGCTGGTGTCCTCTGCTTGGTATATGGGGAAAACCTCCCATATTTGGTCACAGAAGTCTTCTGAGTCTATCGTTGTGGTGTGAGAGCAGAGAAAAAACATGATTGGAGGATTTTTTCCCCAAAACATCAACATAGCAACCAAATCATCAATTATTGGATTTGCATAAAGAAGTGTTATAAAAATGATACATATGATATATTAACAGTTCAAAAATAAAATGAACATTTATGAATGGACTAATCAGTTTCAAAACAATAACATGTTGCCTATACATTGAATATTCTCTAGATTTCACTTTCTAATTGTATCCCTCATATTTCTCAACATGACTGCTATCTTACATAATTGTCTGTCTTGTATTGCATGCAAGTGGTTATATAATATGTGTTTTTATGTATTAAACAGTTAAATACTCTTTTGAGATTCATCCCTGATTATTGGTATGACCATATTTCACTCATTTTCACTGCTCTGTATTTTTTTTTTCACCTTTTTTTAAAATTTCAGAATATTACTGGGGTACAAATGTTTTGGTTACATGGATTGCTTTTGTACTGCTTGGGTAAAAGTTATAAGTGTGCCCATCACCCAGATAGTGTACATTGTACCTGTTAGGTATGATTTCACCCATGCTACGTATTTGATTCAATCCATGTACTACAATATACCCATCCATTTTACTGGCATTTGATATTTTTTTCTAGATTTTTTTTGATAAAGTAGCAGGGAATGTGGTATCTTTAAATTTCTTTGTACATGTTTCCTGGTTGACATGTGTAAGAGTTACTTCAGATCATGTGCTTTGGAGTAGAATTATTGATCATAGAGTTTTTGTATGTGAATCTTTACTACATATTGCCAAAACAGTTTGAAATTAATTTTGCCAAGTCATACTCTAACAAGCAGCACATGAAAAGACCTAATGAGATACATATAACGGTATTGTCAAACATTTTAATTTTTACCATTCTGGAAAAAATGACTTTTTTCTTACTGTATAATTATTTCTTGATCTTTTTAATAATGTTATTTGGTGTCCTTTTAATAGACTTTTTTACCATTATTTATGCTCCTTCTCTGTATTGACAGTTTATATCTTTTCCCATTTTCTATAGTATTGATAATATTTTTCTTATTGATTTATAGGACTTATTTGCTTATGTAACTTATTAATTTTTTTATTTCAGAATATTAAGGGGGTACAAATGTTTTTCTTACATGGATTGCTTTTGTAATGCTTGAATCACAGCTATAAGTGTGCCCATCACCCGAATGGCATTCATTTTACCTGTTAGGTAGGTTTTTACACCTCTCCTCCCTCCCCCCTCCTGCTTAAGTAACTTAATATTGATCCATTGTCAGTTATTTGGGTTGTGGTTTGTCAGTTTGTGGTTTGACTTTTTGCTCTCGGTTTAGTGTCTTCAAATGAACAAATTTCTTTGTGTCTTTTTAAAGAAATACTACCTACTTTTAAATCAGAGATAATTTCTTTTATTGGTTTCTAAAATATTTGTAGCATTGCTTTTAATCTTTAAGTCTTCATTCTACTTAAATTTGATTTTTAAAAGTTTTTTGAAAGAGGAATAAATTGTGTTTTCTATATGGATAATCAGGGGTATCAGTACTACTTATTGAACAATCAGCATTTTTCCACTGATCTATAATGCCTACTCAGTATAAATCAAGTTTTTATATATGCATGAGTAAGTTTCTTTGCTCTCTACTTGTCTCCATTGATCTATTTGTTTATTCAAGCACAAAGGCTAAAATTACTATGGCATTATAGTAAATATTAATATCAAATATTGTAATTCCTCCCACCTCATACTTTCTCATCAGGAGTATATTTGTTATTGTTAGGCTTATGCTTTCTATATCAATTTTAGTGTCAGTTTGTCAAATTCCATGAAAAACCCTGTTGGGATTTGGTAAGTATTGTATTGAATTCAGAGATCAATTTAACACAATTGCTCCTCAGAAATAAATGTCAATGGGCTTGAGCAAAAGTGTATGAGTGAATAGTCAGAACTACTGAACTGGTTATTCATAATGGAGGCCAAGCAATAGAAACCAATAGGTTTTATTTTATTTTATTTTTTATTTATGTATTTTTTTATTTCTGTAATTTTTTTTAATTTCAGAATATTATGGGGGTACAACACTTTGGTTACATATATTGCCTATGCACTGCCCAAGTCAAAGCTACAATCGTGAACAGCCCCCAAACAGTACACCCCACACCCATTAGGTGTGCGTTTTCCCATCCTTTCCCCCCACCAACCTGCAAATTTTGTGCCTGAGGCAAGTGCCCCACCTGTCTCACCACAGCCCTGGCTCTATGCTTTCTGAAGACCCAACTGAGTGAATGAGTCTTATTGCCCAGACCTACTCATCCTTGTTCAGATCTCATTAGATGGACTTACTACCACTCCAGAAATAATGGAATTGTCTAAGGCTCCTAACTTCCTCTTAGCTTCTGCTTATCATTCCATGAACTGAACAGTAAATTTTATTAATTCAGTCAACTAAATATCTCTTGAATCTGTCACATTCCTCAAACTTACTTATTCTTCCTGACTTAGATTATGCCCTAGTTTCCTCTGGCCTCACACTATGAAATAGTATGTTTACACATCTTCCTTTCTCTGATTCCTTTGCCTTCTAATCATAAATTCTTTTTTATTTTTTATTTTTCTCTTTGGCTGATTTTTTAAAATTTCAATAGATTTAGGGAGTACAATTTTTTTTTTTTTTTTTTTGTTACATGGATGAATTATATACTGCTGAAGTCAGGGCTTTTAGTGGAGACTATTACCCTAAGTGAATTATCTAATCATACCTTCTATCATTGCAACCAGGGTTTTTTGTTCTGAACCACATTGAACATCTGATAATGTAAACTACTGCTTAAGAGACATTAACTCCTGCCAAATTTTACAACATAAAGACCAAAATAGTTAGAAATTTGTATAAAACTTTTCAGGAATTGTTGATAAGTCTATTTTACTAATGTCATGTGTATTATTGTTCTAGAAATATTGAATGCTACTTTCACATCTTAAGACATGCCAAACCTTTTCACACTTCTTTGTCTTTGCTCATCCTGCTCCCTCTCCTTGGAAAGCCCTTTTCTTTTTTTGTGCACTTCTCCTACTCATCTTTCTCTATCTCTACCTCAGAAAGAACACCCTCTTGGATCTTCAGGTAGAGGTTTCATTACTGAGTTGCCACTTCTCATGCAAACCTTTATTACTGCAATTAATATTGAAATTACTTGTTTATTCTTCTTTTCCCCAAATGTAATGTGAGACTTTAAGGACAAGAATCTTGTCTTATGCTTCTATTTTCTATTCCCATTACCTAGAATAGTGCCTGGTCTGTGATGTATTTATTGCATGAAAAGATACATTAAAAGGTGTCTGTAGTAACTAAAATAATTAGGATGTCTAGTTTTATTTCTGGAGTTCAGAATATTTACGGCAAAAAGTTAATCCCCAATGAAGAGGAACCTATAATATCGGTCGACCGGAGACAGAAGGCAATGCTAAGTTAGCTATCATATTAAATCACATTCCATAATAGAATTCAATTATAGATATATAACACCAAGTTGATGGATAAGACAAAGAGTCTCCATTAGAAGAAGCAGGGCAATGAACATGACTAACTAATGAGAGACAGACTGAGCAAGCTGATAAGCTTAAGTAAACAAAAGGAAAAATTATATCTGTATTTTGGTTGTCAGATTTAGCAAATAAAATACAAGGCACCCAGTTAAATTTGAATTTCAGATAAGCAATGAATAATTTTTTAGTATAAGTATGGCCTAGTATTGTTTGTGACATACTTATACTAAAAAATCATTTTTTAAATCTGAAATTCAAATTTAACTGGGATTTCTATGTTTTATCTGGCAACTCTAATCTGTATGCCAAATCAGACTGGAATGCTAATTAGGACCTAAGAAGGGCCTTGGAGATACACTTGAAGTCTGGCTCTGAGGTACCCCTTAAGATCTATATAAACATGGCTGGAAATTCCCCTTCTCTGTCATATTTAAAAAATGTTTCTGAGAATCCCAAAAGAGCTCTAGAAATTTTGTCAACTTATTTTTCTTGGGCTTTCTGCCTCTGTTGAATTCTTGTTCTCTACATTGTGTCTGATGCCTGTTCTTTTAGTTTTTCCCTTAAAACTAAGCTTCTTGTGAGATTTTTTGTATACTCATATATCACATATCATAGATACCCACATATTTTTGTCTGTGTTGTATATTTTCTTGAAAGTTTAGGGAAAGAGGAGGGAGTTAAGTTTTTAACTTCTCACATTACTATGGGATGAATTTAAATAGTTTTTAAATACCCTTTCATTACTTCATTTTCTTGCTTGACCTTCTCTTACTATCTATTTTAAGTAAGCTATTTTCAGGGTAGGATAACAAAAAAACCCTCCTTTTTTAAAAATGTAAAGCTATTTAGGTCTTTCCATGTCCTATCCCCCAAATACAGCCGGGGGCCATCCTTTGCAATTCCAAAGACTCAGTATTGATATGAAAATTATTGCTCACAGGTATCTGTCTAAACTCTTAGACAAAGAGTCTTCTTTCTACATAATCTAGGTTTGCATTAGAGGTGGTAGTTTTCTTCCTTCAGTTCTAATAGAACCATGGAGAGTTTGATAAGGCTAAAACATAGTTTCACCAAGCAGCAAGACCCTTTTATACTAACAAGTAAAACCCCTATCCTGGCTCCATGGAATGCTTTCCTTGAAAAATGGTAAGCTTTCCTCCAGTGCCTTTGATCCACCAACTCTGGTAGTGTTGTCAAGGTGCTGACCTATGTGAGCCCTGTTCTTGTTTTCCCCTTTAGGATGATATCCAACATTCCCCCTTATGCCCATGCAGGACTGACTAGATGCTTTAAGGATCTCCATGACTTGTGCCTATGAGATTTTGCAGGGACCACACACAACCGGTCATGCCCAATTCCAGGGTGTCAGCCTAGCATGAAATTGCTACTGCTAGTTCCTCCTTCTCCCCCAAAGTATTTTCTTGGAGGCCACAAATTCCTTGGCAGCAAACCTACCACCATGTTTTAGCTAAGAGAAAAGGGTATAAAAGTTTTGGAGACTTCAGATTTTTTGACAAGATGTTAAATATTCGATTGTATGTGACACTGAGATTTTAAGGATTAATCACATGTTAGAAAGCATCCTGGAGTCTAATTAGAATTGTACTGTGTTTTGATGGATGTCAAATTCTTGGAACACAAGATAGAAATTCAAATTGTGTTCAATTTTCCACACACTTTGAAAAGAAGAGAAAATAAAGGGGTAAGGTTTGGGAAGGGAGCAATAAATCTTACTATCTATGAGCTACACATATCAAAAAATGTTTTTGAAGATTTTTGGAAGGGAAGCTAGTTACTATAGTGCGTTTGTGGGAATGCGGAGGATATGGAATGCATAGCTTTTACTCAAGAGGATTTTTAGTCTTGACCCAGTCTTACAAGTCTCTGACATCAGAAGAGGAAGTAGATGACCATAAGTCTAGGGGCCTCCCTCATCCTTCACAAACTTTTCCTTCCTGCAGACATACATATATAAACACTCTACCAACATCACTAACAAAATAGCAGAAAAAGCTTATGTGATTCTGGGCCATAGAAAACGTGTGGAGAGTTCCGAGGTATTTTAGAGATGGGACCCAAGTCTAAACATCAACTTTTTTATGGTTCATATACACATTATACACATAGTATGAAGGTAATTCTATACAATATTTTAAATTTTGTGCATGAAACAAAGTTATGACTGCATTTTGACTGCAACCCATCACATGAGGTCAGGTGTGGAACTTTCCACTTGTGGCATCATGTTGGCCTTCAAAAAGTTTCAGATTTTGGAGCATTTTGGGTTTTTGATTTTCAGATTCGTGATGCTCAACTCATGTATATTTTTTACTCTTCCTTTCGAATTCACATATTCAAGAGCTTTGATTTCATCTGTCATATAGCAAAAGTTAACATTAAATTATCTCATAGCCAAAACAAAATGCTTTTCAAAGGCACTTTTTGTGCTTCATTTCTAAGAATGAAGCATGTAATTATAATAAAATCAAAACGAGTGAAGCAGTTTCACATAGATTATCTTAATTGCTCCTAACTGTAATAATGCTTACCAGTTTTATGGATGAGGAGGCTAAAGGTCAAAGAGCTTACATTTAGCAAGTCACAAAGGTTCAATTAGAATCTAGTTCTTGAGGTTCCTAATTTATTGTATTTGCTTACTTTGCAGGTTTCTTGCAATACTACAAAATATAAAGTGACTGGGTTGTTTCTGTTTGTGACTTCACAATGCAAAGTGTTTAATATGTCATTTTTCACTAGAGGAAAAATGTTTTTATGTTTTTATTTTTCCACATTATGACTTTATCATGCTACTAGAAACTATCACACACTGCTGGATAAAATCATTAATTTTTCTTATTACCATAATCACCAAGAAGTCTTCTACTTTTAACATATTAAGTAGAAAAATAGTTCATAAAGGTCCTACAAGCATAAACATTAAAAAATAGATATTCTATCACAAGAAAAATCTCATGTGTGAGCTAAAAAGAGAAATCTGATAATAAATCAACTGTTTATTGTTATGTGTGTCTTAGCACTTAAAAATATTCCATGTGTACTTGTGTGTCCCAGTCACATTTAAAGAAAAGGGATTATGTCTTTTGCTTCCTTACCCTTTCCAAATCACCCCAGATGCTGTTACGTACATAATTGTTAAATAGGATTTATAGATGTATGTGGATCATAAAGGGACTGAATCAAGTGACTTGTATGACTGGGTCAAGGCTAGAAATTTCCACACTCCAGATACCAGCCACACAAAGAAGGCAAGAGCTGTCTATTTTAAATGTAATCAATTACATGACGTTTGCTACCTGCTCTGATTTTTTTTTTGCTTTAGTCTCCCTCAGCTGGTGCCAAGAATTTGTCTCATAGGGTCCAAAGATTTTCTACGATGAATCACTTATCCTCTGGGGAAGTTGACATGAGGATTTATATCCATACTAACTTGTAAACATATTATTCCAATATTTTCAGGAGGGCAACTTTTGACAAAGTGGTTGAGAGAAACCATGATGACTGGAAGTCTAAAAATTCAATATGTGTGCCAGAGTTGTGGATTGAGTCAAAAAGAGTGAGGAGAGATGTTTCAGTCACTAAATTTTACCTATATTAATTTTTTAACTCCCTTTCCCCCAACTCTCTGGTTTTCTCTGGCATCATGCTCACTCTTTTGTTAAGTTCAGAAAAGGAACGTCAACATTATCTATTGTTCAACATGGTGACTATAGGTAGCAATATTACTTTTTTTGAAAAATTCTAAAAGAGTAGATGTAAAGTATTCTCACCACAAAAATGATAACTATGTGAGGTAATGTATGTGTTAATTAGCTAGATTTATTTACTCCACAATGTTTATATACTTCAAAACCATATGTTGTACATGCTTAATATGTAAAGTTTTATCTGTCAATTTTTTTAAATTTCAGAATATTATGGGGGTACAAACACTTTGGGTACATATATTACCTGTGCACTGCCCAAGTCAGAGCTACAATTGTGAATATCCCCCAGACAGTGCACCCCACACCCATTAAGTGTGAGTTTTCCCATCTCACAATTGCAAAGATGTGGAAACAACCCAAGTGCCCATCAATACATGAGTGGATTAATAAAATGTGGTATATGTATACCATGGAGTACTACTCAGCCATGAAAAAACAACAGTGAATTAACACATCTGTTATTATCCTGGATGGAGCTACAGCCCATTCTGTGAAGCGAAGTATCACAAGAATGGAAAAACAAGCACAACTGGTACTCATCATTATCTGTCAATTTTTAAAAAAACATTTTTTTTAAATGAAAAATACCTGTAATGCACTAGAGTGGCTTAAAGTGCCTTTTAATTGTTGAATTCACTGCTGGTTTTGATTTTCACAAACTGAATAGGAGATCATTTACTAATGAACAACTCTAATTTTCTTAATTAGCTTAGCAGACATATTAAACTTGGAAATTCACCAAACCATTTTTTGTGAAAGGCCGAAGCTGCTTCTTTGGCACACACATGGAACTGGGTCAGGGCTGAATACTGCCTTCTTCTGTGTGTCATTCTGAGAGTAGTTTGATGTTCTTTCTCTCTTCTTCTTCTTTTTTTCAAGGGCCTCTGGAGTGATCGTAAATCATTTTCTTTTAACTAACAATTTCATATTTGACCATCCAAATATGAATCTTGTGAGTGTGTTGCACATTCCTGTTGTATACGCATTTATTGGTAACCCTGCAATAGTTAGCAAAACATGGATAGGAACTTGGAATCCTAAAGTATTCTTTTACAAGAATGTGTAAGGAAACCCTGGAGTCACTATCAATGGTGCATTTGTTGCCAGTTTGATTCAGAGTTAAGCTGTAATGAGTTGGACTAATGAGCTTCCCTGCTGTTAAAATGCTCAGTAGGTACTTTTCAGAAGGAAGAACGTCAGTCACACTTCTTCCTGACCATCTCTAAAAGAGTTCAGAGTCCTTTTATTTTTCAAATGAAAGTCGAAATCCAATCTGGGACTAGAGGGAATCTACTCACACCTGTCTTCACTGTAACCCTGGAACTGCCCCCTCCATTGTCACTGACAGCGTAATGAAGAGAAAGGTCCTTTGAAAGGTAAAAATGCTGAAATTTATTATTATTCTCTCTCTGTAATGCCAAATGATGATATTAGAGTATTTTGTTCTTATATGCCATTTTTCTTCTGTGGAACCTAACTGTATTGCTCCATTACAATCTATCCCATCCATCATTATACAAGCATTGTAAAACAGATGAATATTTATTACCCTCTTTGACATCTAGGGTAACATAAGCACAGAGTTTAAGTGACTTGTCAGAACAACAGCCACTTAGTTGTTGAGCCTGTTTTGAAAAAAAACAACATGACTTCCAATTCTGTGCCCATAAATTAAACCATATTGTAACCAAGTAATTGAAGCATCAGTTTGTACTGAAACTTGTTAACAGGTCTGAAAAGACTTGGCAAAGAACTTCTTACTCTCCATAATATCCATGTTAGGTTAGTTAAATCTATTAGTGAGGCACATTGTCTTGAAATTTATCTCTTATCCTGACTATTTTGCTACATTGTCAATCCTGTTTACAAATCTGGAGGAACGTGTGCTGATTCTGGCCTCTAAATGAAATTGTGTGTTGGTGTACTTTTTTACATTCTCATGTGGCATCATCACACATAACTCACATACTGCTAATTGTTTGCTTGTCTATTCAACCTTGAAGACCTGACCTAGGACCTATCACTCCATTCTTAGCAGTTAGCATGTATCATAGATGTTGCTCAGTAAGTGTGTTGATAACTAAGTAAAAATAACCCAGCACTTTGGATAGCAGACAGTAAACTTTATGAAGTTAAGAACAGAATCTGTCGTCTTCTCCCCAGGCTCAGCCTGAATACCTTGTACATAGCACATATTCAATGTATTTTTTTTTGAATTTATTGAATTTCTACATCTGTGCCCACATAAAGAAGTAGTTTTCACTATACCATGCTTTGTTTTCCCTCCAAATCTTAAAACTTGTAGTATTCCGTTTTCCTGTGATTACTGGAGGATTTTGGAGTTCAGGTGAATATTGAATTGGGGTTCTCAAACTTGTTTAAGAGAAAAGAAAGCCAAAGAGAATTTGCTCTTTTATGTTTGTTTGCAAAAAAAGTTAGCAATATACTCCTCTCTGCTCTTCCAGAAGTGAAAATATCAGCATCTTTGATGGCTTTTGTTTGTTTAGTTTTGTTCTGTGACTGTGTGTTCCCTTGTGTGCCTGGCCACAGACCCATGGCTATTGTTTAATCACCAGGCAGGTTACATTGTCAAGTACGACAGGGAAAAAAGTATTCAAAATTGTTTTTCGTAGAAAACTCATTGTACACATATCAAAAATATCCCTTGACCAGGGATTTTCATAAGACTTCTGTATGTATTGTTTTCTTATTTTTTAGTAATAGCATTCACTGAGATAAGATTTTGCTTGTTAGGTATGATTATAGTGATTTCAATAGGATATCTAGATAATTGATCATGTTGTACTTTTGTTGTCTGGAATACTGCTAGAGACATAAGCTATAAATATATAAGATAGATACGTGTATATATGTGTATGTATATATGTGCATTTATATATGTGGTTATATGTGTACATATATACATATACATATGCATATATATAATCTTAAGGTATTCCCTAAATAAAGTATCTAGGAACATAGTTTACCTAATTTTGCAGAGAGAAAACTGGGGTCATAAAGATAAAAAGGGTAATAATGAGTATACCTTTTTTGTTTATGTAATTCATTACCTGTAGTGAGACATTCTGAATTCTACACATAGAATTTTTGGTTGTGAGACAAGCTCTTAAAAATGGACACGTTTTTAAGCTCTTTTTACAAATATTATGAACATATCTTAAAGTGTTGAAATAAATAATTTTATTTTCATTTACAAGCTTGCTGTCTGCTTCCAATAATAACTAGTTGTAGAAGGATAAGCAAGACATGCTGGAGGAAGGAACCTTTACAAGACACTGGGGACACTATTGAAAATGATATTCTGACTCTCTTCTAGACACATAGGAAATAAGAATTTGAGGAATATCAACTATTTTTTCTGGAAAGTTCCTTTCTGATAATGTATGTTTTTGTGTAAAATCTAGTATGCTGTCCTCCTCATGGTATCCTAAAAGCAAAATACTATCTTTAGTTTCAATCTCGTTAACTTTTCTACCCTCAAAAAGTGTATTTCAAATATTATTGTACATTAAAAGTATGTTCTTTCTTATATTTTCAGTTACTCCTAAAAAAGGAAAATTTAAATATGGGAAAATTATCATATTTTGAAAGAAATTGCATGCATATAGCATAGATTATTTATATATAATTTACATTCAAAAGTAGACTATTTTTTCCATTTGTTGGTTTCATTTTACATTTGATAATGGTGAAGTCATCATTTTGGCTTGTTTTTTATTAAGGAAGAAAGCCTCAATGAGAATTCCAGAGATTGCAAACTGTTAAACAGATGTATCGATTTTCAAGGTTTTACTCCACAGGAACTAGACTAAATCTCAATGCCAAGAAAAAGCAATTTAAAAAGTAGAAACAGGAAATTCTTTAGCTTTCTAGAAACTTTAAGAAAATACTAAATAATCTTTCAGTGCTTAACACAAGAAAAAATTTGGCTGTCTTGCTCTCTAAAATTTACTTCTGTCTTCTATAAGACAGGGATAGTAATAGTTTCTACATGTTAAGAATGTTGTGAAGATTAAGTGGGATAGTACATTTAAAGTGCTTAGACAAAGGCTAAGTACATAATAAATGGTAGTATTTTTATTATAAGTCAGGAAGCTTAGTTCTCTTCCCTTCTTTTAAAGTTATGATTTTAAAAGTAACATCGTTTGCTTACATAAAAGTCCCCAATTTAAGTGTACAGTAGAATAAATTTTGACAAATATATACCTCTGTGTAACCACCACCACAACCAAAATAAAAGTATAGAATATTTCCATCACTCCTCAAAATTCTTTCTGCTCCTTTCAGCCTCAGGCAATCATTGATCTGCTTTTAGAAATACATTAGTTTAGTTTTGCTTATTCTAGAATTTTATACAAATGTTAATTCTACAATGTGTACTTTTTTGTTTGTTTTATTTCACTCAGCATGTTTTAAAATCCATTTACAATAATTTGTGTATCAGAAATTTGTTCTGTTTTATTGCTAAGCACTATTCCATCATTTTAATACATCATCATTTCTTATCCATTCACCCTGATGGACATAGGGATTTCTTCCCATTTTTGGCTGTTGTGAATAAAGCTGTTATGAACTTTTTCACACACGTCTTTTTTATAAATATATTTTAATTTCTCTTTTGTAACTATATAAAAGTAGGTTATCTATGTCATAAGTTATGTGTATGTTTAAATTTGTAAGAAATTACCAAACAATTTTCCAAGTGACTCCACGATTTTCCATCCCTATCAACAATATTGAGGGTTCCAGTGGCTCCACATCTTTGTCGACACTTAATATTGCCAGTCTTTTTATTTTTACACATTCTAGTGGTTATATAGTAGTATCTCATTGCAGTTTACTAAACTTATATTGCAGCACTTTTCTGTTATTGAGCATTTTCTGGTGTGCTTATTGATCATTTTTATACTTTCTATGTAAAGTGTCTGTTCAAATCTTTTGCCCATGCTTATTGGGTTGATTTTTTTTTGTTGTTGAGTTGTAAAAATTCATTATTTATTCTGCATACCAGTTTTTTTTCAGATATATGTGTATTTTATTCCAATCTCTACTTGGCATTTTCATTTTTTATGGGATCTTTTTTGAAGAGAAAATGTTAAATTTTGATAAAGCCAAAATTACTTATTTTTCTTATATAGTTCATGCTTTTGGACATTGTTATCTAAAAATCAACAAGTATAAGACAATAACATCACAGAGGTTGTCTAGAGGATCTTTCCACTTCATGCTCCTTTAAGAAGTAATATACTTTTATCATCTATGTTTGATTGATCTCTATGTCTATTCTTACACCAACATAACACTGTATTTGTTAGTGTAGCCTTATTAAAGTCTTGAAATAAAGTCTTCATTTTAAAAAATTGTTTTGGCTATTACATATTCTTTCCATTTCTTTTTTAAAAAATTATGATTAACACATAATAATTTTACATATTTATGAGGTACACTGTGATGTTTAGATACATATATCCATTATGTAATGATCAAATTGGGATAATTAACATATCTACCACTTGAAACATTTATCATTTCTACTACAAGCAAAGAAAAACAAAGCAAAAAAAACAAACAAGCAAAACCTATGGGGATTTTATGGTATTGCACAGACTCTTTGGATCAATTTTAGGACAACAGGTATCTTAAAAATACTGTGTTTTCCAATTTATGAATTAATGTATCTCACCATTTATTCATGTCTTTTTCAATTTCTCACAGTAGAATTTCATGTTTCATTGTCCAGGTCTTGCACATATTTTGCTAAATTCATCCCTAAATATTTCATGTTTTTAATGCTATTGTAAATGGCATTTTTAAATTTCAAGTTGTGTTTATTACCTGCCAGTATATAGAAGTATGATTGCAACCTTCCTAAATTCATAATTTTGTGTCTACTTAATGATTCCTTGGAATTCTTCCCATAAAAGATCATGTCACCTGCAAGAAAATGTATTTTATTTTCCATTTCTTTCCTTTTTGCTTTATTGCCTTGACATAACAACCAGTCAACTATTGACTAGAAGTGGTGGATGGGAGCTTCCTTGCTTTTTTCTAAGCTTAGGGGGAAAGCATTCAGTCTTTCTCCATTAAGTATGATTTTCACTGCAGGTTTTTCATTGATACACTTTGACAGGTTGAAGAAACTTCCTCACATTATTATTTTCTGATGATTTTAATATGAATACATGTTGAATTTTGTTAAATGCTTTTCCAACATTTATTTAGATGATCATATGGTTTTCTACATTATTATGTTAGTATGATGAAGGTGTGAAAAATATTTTGGATAGGATTAAAATGGAAATGGGCATCACTGGGAGACTTTTTATTTAGGTGAGAAATTATTTTAGCCTGTTTTCTGAGTAATTTTGGGTATATTTTGTAGGTATACATGTCAATGCTTCCTAACAGACTATCCAAATGTAAGGGAAAAAGAATTGTTAACAATGACTTCCAAGTTCTGGGGTGGTTTTATGATGACTTCCAGGTATGGGTTGTGGATGGAGAGTCACATACTGAGATGAAGAAGAACTAGAGTAGATCCAGTTTGGGGGGGACATGATAAATCTTAGATACTTGTGAGCATCCAAAAAGAATAGTTAACTTGGAAGTTAAATAAACAACTGGAGCTGACAGAAGAGGTCTGAGCTTGAAGTTACATTTGAGAAATTGAGAATGTAGCTCTAAGTCTTCCCTTCTGTCTTGTGGGCTTTAGCACTTTCTTCCATTTTAAATTTTAGTATATAGCTAGGAAGTAAAGAGCCTAAGGTGAGAATGTAAAGAATGAACAAATGAGGGATTGGTACCAAGCATGGAGAGACTCTAACATTTGAGAGTTGGGTCAAGGAGAGGAATCCACCAAAGGACCCTGTAGTTTCACAAAACCCATCAGAAGTAACCGTTTCATAAAGGCCATGTGCAATATATTCAGTATGCCGAATGCTTCTGAGAAGACAAATAAGAGTACGATTGAAAAGTTTTCAAAACTATTGTAACTTAAGCTGTACCTTTTGCATCCTGTTGAGGAATCTTTGGCATTTAGTATTTCACACCCAGGACCCGTAACAGAGGCAAGTTCATTTTTTCTTGACTTTATGGTGTATTCAAAAATCCCAAGTAGCACTGTGTTTGGATTGTGACGATGACATACCACATGAGCTTAATAATGTGAAAAAAGGAAAGACTTAAATTGCTGTAAAGGAGCATCTACTCTACTTACTGTTTGAAAGGTATTTTGTGGGTGATGTTCAAAACTGAAGATATATGTAACTCTTTCCTTCCTGGAAAGAATTAAACGTGTGATGGTAAAAATACATTAAGCTCTGTAAAACTCTTCAGCAATGAGATTTGATGAGCTTTCAGCTTGCTGAATGCTTCCACATGCTGAAAGGGTGGTGCACCCGACTCCATGGGGGCAGAAACTCCCGCTGTCAGGACCCGTCATCTGGCTGTTCTTATATAGCTCTTCATTTGGCTGTCCATCTGTATCCTTATAAAAAGGGTAAAAATATTTAATTTTTTAAATTAAGAATGCTTAATTAATATAATTTTAGGGAACTGAATAATTCAAGTAAAAGATTTATAATTTCATGTAATATATTTACGATTCCCTTTATTGTGGGAAGCTGAAATCCTATTTTTTTTTCCTGTAATAAATACATTTTTAATTAGTCAACTAAAATCCTATTTTTCTCCTGTAATAAATACATTTTTAATTAGTCATCAAGATTCAAAGAACTATCAATACAAATAAACACCGTAGTTTAGCAGAGAGCTTTATATTATAAATGAATCTTGGGTACTCTACCTTCTGCTCTATGTTCAAAATACTCAGACTCCTTGGAGCCATAATTTCAAATCCTCACAGAGTTGACTCAGCTTCTTATCTTTTCAAAGATAAATACAGAGTACTAGCAGTTTTAGTGTTTGGGAGGCTGGTATTTGTGAAAGCTTAAATCTCCTATAAATGTTTAATTTACTTAAAGATGAATTGATAGTCATTTTTACTAGATTTTACACTGATTTCCATGTCTCTCTTTCAAAAATAAAAGGCATTAGCACCTTGTAAATGTTCTAAATGCTCCTCTTTTTCAATGTCTAATATGTCATATGAAGCCAAGTAAGTATATTAATTCTTTAGAATTATTTTTCCTGAAAAGAAAAGGTCCACACTAAAAGTAATTCTTATTGATCTGTCTACATTTGTGTTATTAATTTAGTGGTATTTGTTTATAATCTATAACTAGCCTCCTCTGTTCTACTGGGATAAACTTGGATTATTTATGTGGTAATATTTGACAAATGCTGGAAAATTTGATTAGAATATGAAATACAATACTTTTAGGAGCACATTTAGCAATGATGATGTAACTGCTGTTTTACAGAGGCTTCATCAGCTTGTTGATATATTTGGAATAAAAAATAATGCTCTGGAGAGCACTGTTTCTCCACACTCACACAAAACACTCCTGACACCAGATGTGTGGGTTTTTTCCAATTCTCTTATACCAGCTTGGCGTCCTACAATTCAATTCTAACACTATCTACCTGGATTTAGCATCAGATAGCACAATTAAGGGCGCAGTCTCACGAGAGTGAGGCCAATCACAGGTGGGGGCCTCCCATACTTCTGACTGATCATCTATAAATCAGGGGTCCCTATGACCCTCTCCTCAGATTTGATAATTTGCTAGCATGGTGCACAGAACTCAGGGAAATGCTTTACTTATGTTTACTGGTTTATTATAAAGGATACAATGAACAGCCAGATAAAGGGTGCCAAGAGCAGGAGTTTCTGTCCCCATGGAGTTGGGGTGTACCCCTGTTCAAGCATGTGGAAGCATTCACCAACCTGAAAGCTCATCAAATCTTACTGTCTGAGAGTTTTTATAGAGTTTAATCTCCAGTTTCTCTTCCTCCCCACTCCTTCTCAGTGGTGTGTAGGTACGACTGAAAGCTCCAATCCTCCAAACACTTGTGACTGGCCCCATCATTAGGCCATCTGGGGCCCCTACCCTAAGTTATCTCATTAGCATAAACTCAGGTGTGATCAAAAGGGGCTCATCATGAATAATAAAGGACACTCCTGTCATTCAGGAAATTTCAAGGGTTTTGGGAGCTGTGCAAGGAACTGAGGAAAAAAGACCAAATGTTTTTCTTATTATACCAAAAACGTCAACCGAGTACTTTTTATGTATTTGGTATTTTTCTTGTTTGCTTATTTGTTTACTTTTCCCATAGTCAGGACCCCATCAATTGAGTTGATAGAAAATGAGCTTCCCTTTGCTTGCAAGTGGATGATTCCTGAAGTGTTTCATAGCAAACAGTAGTCTGCCAAGTTCCATATATCGTCTTGGTTCCTATGCAGTAAATGTTTTCAAGTGACACCACAATCACGTTTTTTGAAGATAAATGTGAACCCTGAAGAGTCTAGGTACTGCTTTACCTTACAATGAAAGTCCTTAACTGACAACTCTATAGCCGTTTTCGCCACAGGCAAAGGATTGTCAGCCTCAGTGCTAGGAGCTACTCAAAGAAAAATCATCCACTTCTCTTCTACCGATTGATACTTATAGCCTTTCTTGTTTATATTTTAGCGGTGGTCATTATGTTTGTTTGTTGGTTTTTATTTTTGTTTTGTGTTTTTTAGTTCTTCCAAGGAAATTAAATTTTTCTGGCTCCAAATTTTAGGTTTGATATCAATCTAATATAAGTTTGGCTATTTTTAAAAAATCTAAGTCATGTCATACTATACACTAAACTCCAGGGTTTGGCAGGCACAAACATGACTGTGCTGGAGATAGAAAGGACAGCTAGCTGTGGTTCTTAAGGACTTGCTTTTTCTATACTGCTTCTGAAGCTAGTCCACTGACTATGAAATGGGATGCATGCCCAGATATACACTGTGGATAAATATACTTTAAAGATTTTAATTATTATTATAATTACTCATAATATCATAGATATTATAAGTAATCCGAGTTTTTCTAAGCAATTGCAGGACAGTTATAAAGAAACTTACTTTAGTAGCAACATCTCAGATTACATTGGGTCACTGCCTTCATCTTCATATCATAACGTTTCAATTTTCTCTCAAAGAGTCCAGAATGCACTTCTAGGAGTTATTAAAGCTGTCTTAGAAAGTCTGCTCATGTTAAATCCAGCCTCTTGGGTGATATCCCTGGTCTGTACAGCCATGTGAAGGTAATTTCATGACTCTGTTTCTGCTGCAACATCCTTCAGAAAAAACCTGATATCTGCTCAGGATATTGACTCCGAGGATCCTCAGAGCTGGAATCCTGCATGTAACCACAAAATCTGGACAAAGTATGAAATTACTCTTCTTGAGAGGAAAAAGCACATACCATGAGATAAACATTAAAGAATTTTCCCTCTAAAAGCATTTTGCAACCACAGTACAGAGAAATAGCATCTAAGCAGAAAGGAATAGTCTTATAAGACAGATGAAACAAATATTGGAGTTTTGGGGTTTTTAAGACAATTCAGATTTGGGGAAATAGTTCATAGACATAGATCACAAGAAAGAAATCACAAAGCCTGTTTAATATCCTGTTAATAATCTTAACTGTATCCTAAAGATGAACATGTGCAGTGCAGAACTGGGGAACTTAGAGCAGAGATTAAAGGTAGGAGAGAAATGGAGAGACACTGGAATCCTGGACCATCAAGAGTAGAAGATCTTGATGACCACCCTTGAATTCAGTTAACCTCAAAACAGGCACACCCCAGAAGTAAAGACCACACACTTATTTAGGACTAAAATAATAATTGAAAGAAACCTTCCTAACAAGGCTTAAACATAAACTCCAACATGATAAAAATCATCTAAGTGCAATTTAAATGGCTGCCAGATCAAAATGGAAAGTTACATAATGCAGAGTATATAAAATTTTAATTAATAATTTTCAGCATAAAATTAAAAATACATATTAGATATGAAAAAAAGCAAGCAAAAGTGACTGATATGATTCCTAAGAAAGAAAAAAATATATAGAAATAGACCCAAAGATGGGTTAGGTACTAGAGTCAGGCAACAAAGAATTCAAAATACTAAGATTAATATATTAAAATAAAGGAGATAATAGATAAAATGTATCAAAAACCTAGCATTTCAACAGATAAATATACCCTCAAGAAAACTGATGGGGGGTCAAAAATTGGAAAATATAATATTACAAAATTAAGAACCTATCCTATGTGTTTAAATTCAAGGAGTCAGTAGAAAATATCTAAAGTGAAACACAGATGGAAATCAAAGAATGAAAAAAAACCTCACAGAATGAAGTGTAGAGACATGTTGAACACACTTAAAAATGTAAAATTAATATTATTAGCTTCCCAGAGAAGAAAGAGAATGGAACAGGGAAATATTTGAATAAAAAAGGCTTAGTTTTCAAAGTATGAAGGAAGACATCAACCTACAAATTCACTAAGATCAATGACTTTAAGCTTAATAAATACAAAGAAAACCACGCCCAAGCACTTCATAATCTTTCTGCTCAAAATAAAAGTAAAGACAAAAATCTTAAAAACATGCAGAAAAAAAATACCATAAATATCAGAGGAACAACAGAAACTATAGAATCCAAAAGAACAGAAAAACATCTTTAAAGTTATGGGGTAAGGGTAAGAGTGATTGTCAACTTAATATTCTATATTCAGCAAATTTATATATATAGATATATATATATTTACACATATATATTCCTCAAAGATAAGTGTCTATTCATTATCTATTGTTGTATAACAAATTACCACAAAGCTTAGCAGCTTAAAACAACACAGATATTTTTATCTTACAGTTACTGTGGATCAGAAATTTGGTCATAGTTTAGCTGGGTTCTCTCATTCAGTGTCTCTTGTATACTATTGTCCTATTTTAAAGCTTTGCTACAGAATACTCTATTTTAAAACCCATTCACATGGTTTCTGGTAGTATTCAGTTTTTAGTGCCTAATGAACTAAAGGCTTCAGTTATTCACTGGCTGATGATCGACGTTGCCCTCAGTTCCTTGCTACATGGGCTTTCCAACACAGCAGTTTGCTTCATTAAAGCTAACAAGAGAGGAACCATGTAAAAATTCTGACCGCCAAACAGACAAAACAAAGACTTTGTCAGCACCTCCTGCCTCCCTCGAGAAATAAAAAGGGGGAAAATTGGTTAAATTAAAAATTTTTAAACCACAGAGCATAATGCCTCATAAGTTATCGATAATAAAGCAACCTAAAAGGGACTTTAGAATAAATATGATAAAAATGTTTCAAAATATAAAGGAAGAAATAGAGTTAAGGATATCAGAGACAAACCTTGTGAGAGAAGAGAGCAATTACCTTTTTCCAAATAAATATTACCTTCTGATTGAATAAATCAAGTATTGTTTTAGACATTTTATATAAACTATCTTTATAGTGAGCAAATCCAGTTAGGATTGGATGTAACATGAATAGACATAAGGTTTATAAAAGAATAATGGTATAAATTCTGGATTAACTTGGATATAAATGAAAGATTGGAATTATCTGAAATTGAATACCATAGAGTAACATTAAAGGTTAAAGGAACCAAGATGTTACGTGTATTCATGAAAATTAAAATAGAGATTATTTTTAATACATAATTCAATAATTTTTGGATTAAATTTACCTAGAAGTTGTCAAGCAGTACAAAATTGATTTAATTATTCATGAAGTGAATACATGTAGGTATAAAAGTACATGGGGAAAATAAGAGAGAACAACATTTTAATGACCATATGCTAAAGTGAAATAATTTATTTTATATCCTGTTGCCTCAGGAAATCACTTGGGCTTTTTTTTTTTATTATTTTCAAAGACATTCTACTGAGCCAATAGCAATTACCCTTGCCCTTCTAATGCTATTTCTGATGGATTTGCCTGGTCAACCCAGTACTCCATCTGCCTTTTAATCATCTATTTATTTATTCAACAAATATTTATTGAATATCTGGCAATGTTTTTAATCATTTTTTTATCTGCTAGTATTGACCTTACATCCATCTCATTGTGAATCCAATCCTCCCTTGTGTACCATCAAGAGAATAAACAAGGAATACTTAAACAGACAAAAAATTATATTCTCACTACTTTATCTTTCTATACATTGTATCCCTATATACTCTTAAATATTTATTTCCAAAATGGGGAGCGCTATTTTAAGTGCCACATTTTTAGACCTGGGTATACAGCTAAACCTAAAGTAAAATTCGTAGATTAATTGTGTCTGACGAACTGTCAGGATCAACTTATCCTTAAATTCATGTATTGTCTAGCATGAATGTTAAGAGTCTTTGAAGAAGTGGTTTATATACAGATGCTTGTGAAAGGGAATGTCTGCTTCTATTTCTGGCCAATTTAACTAGGTCTGAGCCTTAGAGAGATTGAAGCTGCAGGCTGTGGATTAAGAGTGTGTAGACAGAGAGGATTTTCTAAGACATTGGTGCAGAAATAACTCAGCTTTGGTTCCTAAGCAGAAATGGGGAGAAACAGAGTAAGGCAGGAAAGCTGTCACATGGCTTCCTGGACAGCTGAAATAGCATCAACAAAGCTACACAAATAAGTAGAAGTAGAGAAAAGGAATGTGATTGAGGGAGAAAATTATATATTGGAGACTAGAAATCCTTTAATATCAAGAGGAAAAAAAATCTCTAGAAATATTGTTCACTGCATCCAAGACCTCATTTATATTTTACAACCTGGATTAACATGGGCTACAGAAAAATGCTCTGCAGAGTAGCAGGTGGATTAAAGTAAAAACAGAATGGAAAGAGGAAATTCAATTTAGGAAGCAATTGAAAAAAAACTGCAGATGAAATAAATGTTTAGGGTGTTAGCAACATTGTTTCACTAGAAAGGGAAGAAATTAAACTAGGGATATTAAAGGAAATAGAAAAGTTAGGACTTGCTTACAGATTACATAGAATTTGAGGAAGAGGAGAATATTCCAACAAAGCTTTGTCTGGATAACTGAACAAGCAGTAGGGGTCAATACAGGGAAATCAGAAGGAGGAGGATTTTATGTTGAGTAAAGTTATGTTATGTTTGAAACATATGGGATTCATGCAGATGGTGATTGTTCTACAGGAAATCTGAAACACCATCTGAAGCATGGAAGAAAGAATTCTACACTAATGACACAAAGCCCGGGTGTCATCATCTGAAGCTGTGAATGTAACTACATTCATCATGTTCATCATTAAAATATGAAGACAGTAGAAGACTACCTGTGGAATTCTAAAGAATACTCACATGTCAGTGGTAGAGTGTATGAAGACCGTTCTTCTAAGTGAAGTATCACAAGAATGGGAAAACAAACACACATACTCACCATTAAATTGGAACTAATCGATCAACACTTAAGTGCACATATGGAAATAACACTTAGTGGAAATCAAGCAGGTGGGAAGGGCTAGGAGGGGATGGGGAAATTCACACCTAAGGGGTACGATGCACACTATCTGGTTGATGGGCACACTTACAACTTTGACTCAAACAGTACAAAAGCGATGTATGTAACCAAAAGGTCTGTACCCCCATAATATTCTGAAGTAAAATTAAAAAAGAAAAGAAAAGAAAAACATCCATTAAGGAGACCAAAAAAGAAATCAGTAGAAATATAGGACAATATATCACTATAGAAGCCAATAAACCTTTAAAATATATGAGATGGTTAATGGTATCAAATGTCCCTGAGAATAAGGTTGGAAAAGATGTTGCAGTTATTAGTGAGAATCATCTCAGGTTATGATGGGGGAGGACACTAAAGAGTTGTTGGGAGTTAAAGTCTTAGAAAGAACAAATATAAAAAAAAATAGATAACTCCTTAAAAAACATAATTGTGAATCAAAGGAGAAAGATGTTTGAGAATAGATTTTAAATGTATATAATAGCTGAGATTTTTGCAGCTCATACATCTGTCATTTCTGGATAATTTGTATTTGTAAGTAATGTATATGTACTCATTCAAACCTCATAAGAAATAATAAATAAGTGAGAGATACAGAGTTTCAGTTTCACATGCAGAGATCCAGAGAGAGATTCAGAGTTGCCCAAGTTCACTCAGCTAGCATTTGACAGAGCTGGGATTCCAACCTACGTAGTAGATATTTAGCCCCTAATCAATATTGCCTTACCTAAAGAAAAAAAAAAAGAATGAGGGAAAATTAAGCATCTTCATATGAAGGGAAGTAATTATTGGACATTCTATAAGGTTTTATTAATCTTCAAAAAACTTACCAAAGTCCATGATGCTTTTTCTATTAAGTAACTTTTAAAAAACCTATTCTAACCTTCTGAATGGCACACATTCATGCATGGTACCTGGTCACTTCTCATCTTGTAGGGCTCAGCTTAAATGTCGTAATTGGAAAGAATTTCACTAATCTCCTGATATACAATGAATAATCTTGAAAACATGTGTCCAATCTGTAATTTTTTAAAAAAAATGTTAGCTTTCTTTCCATTTATCATTTCATCCTTTAAAACTTGAAAAAAAAAGGCAAGGGGGCTTTGCCTGCCATATTCATGAGTGCATATTCAGACGGCAGCAGTATTCCTGGCACAGAATAAAAATGCTTTAAAGTTTTCTGAGGAATGGATGAATGAATGGACCAATGGATCAATGGCTAGCTGAATGGATGGATGAAAAAATGAATGAACCTATAGCAATGTTTTAAAAAATAAGCCTTCGAGGGTTATAATCCAAAAAATAAAGTTATGATACTTCCTTATATGAAAGACAGGCTGAGAAACATCTGAGATATTTCAATAATTCTTTAAAAACAAAAGAACAGAGAATATGAACTGTTCTAAACCAAATTGGATACCTATAATTTCTAAACAATAATACATCATTAACTTAATAATCTCTCATAAAGAACTGTTAGATATAAATTTACTATAGTTCAAATCTATGTTTTTCATACATGTTGTTATGATTTCTATTGTTGTGGTTTCTTTTAAATTTGCCCTTGAGGTCTCACCCTTGAGAGTGGCCATAGCTAAGACAGTCATTCTCTAGGAGAACCCCAACAGAGGGAAAGTTAGTTTCAGATGTGCGTGTCAGGTGAGATAAAATGAGAACGTGAAACCAAAATGTATGAAACAGAAGCAATTTATTACTTACAGGTCTTAGAGAGGTTAGGGTTGCCAACTAGAGGCTATGGTGTGACAGAGAGCTCAACCAGCAGGTGGAAAATGAGAGAGAGAGGACCTTTAGGACTATGCCTTTATTAAGGTGCATGGCTTGATACCCTGGATGTTCCCGCAGGGCTGGTGGATTGGCTAGCTTAAAGAAAACTCATGTGAAGGGAGGAACATACTTACATGACTCTGGTGCTGACCATCAAATTTTATCATGAGCAGCTGGGGGTTGAGTTGGGTTTTTAGGTTAGTGAGATGAGAAACAAGCAGGCTGTAAATAACCACATAGGGAAGGGAAGTTTCAACTAAGCCAAAGGTGATGAAATATGACTGAGTTTCAAATAACCACCAGGCCTAAGAATGGAGTTGAGGCAGCAACTGTCATAAACAAATTTATGACACATGTGTATTACAGGACAAAAGAATGCTACATTATTTAGGATCAAAGCAAAAATAATCAAATGGAAACTCACAAGTTTTTTGATGTGACCAATTTTTTAATAATTTATATTTTAATGTAGTTCTTATAATTATCTGATTTCACTATAATAATTATAAATCTATGGTATTCTGACATGTTTGTTGTTACCTTTATTGAGCAAGGGATAACTAAATTACCAGGAGTGGAAACATTTATATGTGTGCGACTGCCAACAAGTGTCACCAACTAGAAGGAATTAAGTGTGTAATGAATTAACTAGCTGCATACATGTATAGAGAAAAATCACAGAATTACAAGAGACAGAAATCCTTTCAATGAAGAACAAATAATTGCTTTAATGAGACAATCTTGAGTTAAAATTTTTACATAGTTTAAACTCTTAGAAAATATAACTTAGAAAACTAATTTTGCAGCAACTAATTCATTTTCCTTCATGAATAGGAAGAGTAGCTACACAGTGCATCAATAAACTTTCTACCCACTTATATACCTCAGGTGGTTCTGCCATTAATTTCATTATCCAAGGTAGAATAGAAAAAATACATTTCAGAGAAAATGGGAACATAATTGGTTACTATGGAGATACCAGTTCTTGTGGATATTGCTTGCCATCAAGATGTCATATATCTAGGATTGTTTACCAACCAGGGAATTTTGTACTTCTTGCTGTTAATAAAAAGATAATGTAAATGTATAATCTATTTTTAGAATTTTAAGAAGGCTTGATAAGGCCTAATAGGCTAATTTAAACACAAAACTTCTTAACTTTTAGCTATAATTTTAAAAAATTTAGTGTGGTTATATTGGTTAGATTATGGTGATTGAAAGCTTCTGTTTGTAGAGATAGACATACTGTTTGTGTATATATACAAGTACACGCACATGTACACATGTGTGTGTTTACAGGTAACACATTAAAAGCTATTGATGATATTGGTAAAGTAGACCAAAACTTTCAAAATATGGCACATGGCAATTAAAAGTCTAAAATGTGTGAAAAGTTTGAGAACTAATGACCTTGGAAATAAGATGGCTCAGAAACTTATGTAATTTTTAAAAATTGAGAATGAACATAAACAACATAAATGAAAAATGCTATATTATAGCTGAATTTAACATTTAATAGTTATTAATAATAATTTAAATACCTAATTAAAGAAAATGAGAGACATGGCAATAAAAAACAAAGTATCAACCTGGCTATAAATTTTGTGCTAGATTCTAAACCACTAAAGAGTAAAGAATCCCTCTTCCTTTGCACATTATGTATGGGAGTGTTCCAGATTTCAATTTTGCCCTACTTTTCAAATAACTATTTACATATCCCAGATACTTTCCAGCTTGTCTTTCACATAAGGAATTAGCATGGCATTGTTTTTCAGATTGTATTCCTCAAATTTTTATCTTTAAAACACTATAATGATAATTTATTCATTCATCTATTATTCAGAAAAGTTTAAAGCTCTACAAATTATGTGAAATAAGAATAGTATTTTTAACATTTAATAAAATTTTAATAATAGGAAAACTTATTTTAACGTTTTCATTGGTTATAGCAATGATGAAGAAAGACCTGAAATGCATAATGTCTAGATCACAATAGAAATGTACAGAATTTCTTGCTTCTCTAACAGGATTGTGAGAGTGAAGCTATCCTTAGGTCAGCACTCTTTGTTGTCTTTGAGGGATGAGAGTTGACAGAGTGTCTGCAGTCTTTACCATGTGGCTTTTCAGGCCTCATTGGAGATAATCTTTTCTAGCCCAGCAGAAGATAAAGGAACATGGAGCCAGTTTTAGAAGGTATGGAAAACGCTTTTGTTTACATTCCATTGTATAGAACGCATTCAACCCTATGAGCACATCTACATTCAAGGTTGGACTGGCAATGGTAGTTATCTTTGTTGCTAAAGAGCTGCTTCCCAGTAATAACTCTTCTCAGGAAAAGAGTGCCTGGCTTGTGGTGAATGGTTAATGAACTGCTTCCAACACATGAAGTATAAGATATAAATATAATATTAACAATATTTTAAATCATTTTGATTTAAGACTTTTAACGTAAGTTCATCTTGGTTCATTCATTGGTTATTTTTGCTACTTCTAATTCATTTTGATTTAAAACATCGGCCTGGCACGGTGGCTCTCGCCTGTGATCCTAGCACTCTGGGAGGCCGAGGTGGGAGGATTGCTTGAGCTCAGGAGTTCGAGACCAGCCTGAGCAAGAGTGAGACCCTCATCTCTACTAAAAATAGAAAAAATTAGCCTGGTGTGGTGGTGCATGCCTGTAGTCCCAGCTACTTGGGAAGCTGAGGCAGGAGGATCACTTGAGCCCAGGAGTATGAAGTTGCTGTGAGCTAGACTGATGCCATGGCACTCTAGCCTGCCTGGGTGACAGAGTGAGAGACTGTCTCAAAAAAAAATTGTTACTATGATATTTATATCTTACATTTTAATAATTAAGTGGTATATTTCAAGTGCATTTAAAGCCATCTTTACACTATTCTTTAATCCCATTACTCTTTTTTAATCTCTAAAGATAACCACTGTCCTGAGGGGATTACATAAAGGGACCTTTTGATTTTTTAAAAATTTAATATGTAGACTATTGGTGTGCATTATGGAAAATGACATTGAAAGTACTATATAGAATATAGAATTATGGTTTTGTTTTTTGTTCACTTGATATTAAGTTTTTAAATAAATATTATACTAAACAATACATATATTGATTTTTTATAGTGTATGTTATAGGATTACATTGAATAAATATACTACATTTTATGTATTCTTTCACATATTGAGCATTCAAATTGTCTTTTATTTTTATGAATTACAAGTAATGCTAATAGGAACATATTTGTGCACATATATCACATGCTTCTAGGGTACACACTTATGGGACAGAGCTTCTAGGTGTTCCTCAAAAATAGGGATGCAGGAAACATTCCCAGGCCTCTCTTGCACATATACGTTGTTGCATGACTGAGTTCTAGCCAATGGACTCTGAATGGCAGTGATGCGTACAATATCCAGCTCAAGCATTTTAAGAATTATTTGTTGTCTCTTTCCTCTTTTTCTAGCTTAAACCAGAAAACAAGGTCCAAATGAAGCACAATATTTACAGAGTCTGAGTTACTAAATCGTCATGTAGAGGAAAGCCATCTGGCAATGAGAAACACCTGTTTTCAAAAATTCCATGAGTGAGAAACAAACTTTTACTGGGTTGAAACTATTATATATTTGGAGATCTGTTTACTATAACAGTTCAGCCTAACTAACTAATTCAAACTAAAAGTGACTTATTGGTCATAGATATGTGCAGCCTTAAATGTAATAATTATTCCTATTTTGGCATACAAAGTATGTATATCTACTTACTCTCTACAAGGATATTTGAGAGTTTCAGTTGCTCTAAAAACTCACCCAACACTGGTGGTTCTCAGATTTTCTGTTTGTCCTTGACAATGACAATGTGTATATTGATAAGAAACTGTTGTGCTAATTTGCATTGCCCAGATAAATAGTGAAGATGAGCACTTTTTCAAATGTTGATTGGGCATTCAATTATTTTTCTGGGAAAATTATCTTTATGTTTTTGCCATATTCTATTTTGAATTTTTAAATTAATTTATAGACATTCCTTTTATAACCTGAATTTATCATTTATATGCATAACAAATATCTTTTGTAAATATGGAGCTTATTATGTAATTTTTGTAAAAAGCATGCTTTCTTTATGTGCAAAGCAGTTTTAAATTTTGAACATAGTAAAACTGATCAGTCTTATCCTCTTTGGTTTGAATTCTTATTTTCTTATTTATAATAGTCTTCCCTACTCCAAAGTCATGTAGATATTAGTCTGTGTTTTAAAATTTTGCATTTCATAATTAGGTCTTAATATAAATGGAATTTTTTGTGTGTATGGTGTGAGTCAAGATTTTATTTTATTTTTTGTCTTGTGGACTACGAAGTGTCCTGAATATTATATTGAACAGTTTGTTGTTTACCTATTGCTGTATAATGCCAATTTTGGAATATACTAACTTTCCATATTTCTGTATTTGTACAAGGCTACTTCTTGGCACACTGTTCAGATGCATTATCTATATATCTATGCTTGTGTTGATAAAATAAATAAAATATTATTTTAAGTATAATAACTTCAAGATTATCTTGACATCTGGTTGGTCATGTCTGAGGGTTAATATTCTTTATTGTAGATATTGATTTGATTATTTTTGCTACTTCTAATTCCATATAATTTTAAAGATGAATTTATATTAAAAACCTTTCATTAAAAATTTCATTCAATTCTTCGTTTGAAAAGAATTATAATTCTGATCATATAGAGTCTTTCTTATGCTAGATTTAATTCTGTATTTGTTCAGGTATTCTTTCTTTTCCTTCAATAAAATTTCATGTGTGTCAGTATACATTTTACACAACTTTGTTAGATTTATTTTTAAATAAGCTATAACTTTTATTGGCATTATTAAAAACTTTTTATTATTTTATTAATTAAACTTTTGAATTAGTTGTCACTCTTGTAATGGCACACCGCTGATTTTTGAATACTGGTTTTCATTTTTACTAAGAGTATTAGTGGAACAGGGATGTTATTATTGATATTTAATTTTTAGCATATTTGATTTTCTTTCTTTAGTTATACTCTTCAACAATAATGAAAGTTTAGTCTTTTTCTTTCTGATTCCTCATTATCCTTTAAATGCCTGAAGAATCTGTGGTGATGTTACTCTCTTATCCCTGATAATGGTAATTTATGTTTTCTGTTTTTCCTGATAAATTTGTCTAAGAGACTTTTCTATTTTATTGATTTTTTTTAAGAGTAAGTTTTTCTAAGTTTCTCTGTTGCTTTTCTGGTTATTTATTTCATTTGCTTCTGTTCTTATCTTTATCATCACCTTTCTTCTGCTTAATTTGGATTATGTCTGCTTTTCTTTTAATAGTTTTTGAGTTCCTTACTGTGAGTTTTTCTTCTTTTAATATGAACATATAGTACTATAAATTTTTCCCTAAGTTCTGATTTAGCAGAAGCGTTCTCAAACCTTTAATTTGTTGTTTAGATTTTTCTTCAGCTCAGAAAACCTCTTAATTTGTCATACATTTCTTCTTTAATCTATGGGCTATTAATAAGTATGTCACTTAGTCTCCAAATACTTGAAATCATTCTGTTATTAACTACTAATACAGTTCCTTTTTTGTCAGAGAATATACCTTTTAAGACTTGAATCCTTTAAGTTTGTTGGGACTTGTTCTATAGCACAGAATATAGTCTAATTTGGTAAATGCTCTTTATGCATTTGAAAATGATGTATATTCTGTCATTATTGAGAGGAGATTTCTATCATTGTCCATTAGGTCAGGTTATTGGCAATGTTATATAAGTGTTCTATATTCTTACTGGTTTTCTTTCTACTTATTGATTATTGCTATTTTGGTATTCAAATCTCTACCTTTAATTGTGGATTTGTCTATTTCTCCTTCCAGTTCTATTAGTTTTTACCTCACATATTTGAAGTTCTGTTAGAGTAAATAAATTTTTAGTATTTTTATGTCCTTTTGATGAAATAACTCACTTCTCATTAGTAAATGACCTTCATTAACCCTAAATTTTCTTGGCCCTGAATTTTACTTCTTCTAATATTAATACAACCACTCTAAACTTTCTTTTACTATTGTTTACATAGCATATCTTTATCCATATTTTACTTTTAACCTATTTGTGTCTTTTCATTTAAAAGTAATTCCTGTAGGTGGCATAAAGTTGTCTTTTTTTAATAATCTAACAATCTTTGTCTTTTATTTGGGATGTTTAGACTATTTTCATTTAATGTGAATATATGATTAGAGTTAAGGTGATCATTTTGTTGCTTGGTTTCTATTTGTACATCTGTCCTTTGTTTCTCTCGTCTTATTTTTCTGGTCTTTTTCAAGTAATTCAAAATGTTTTTTTGTCTTCTTTTCTTGGCTTAGCAATCATGATGAAAACCATCAGTCTAGGTATATCTGGAGAGGACAAAATGAGTTGGAGCTCTTCCAGGACAAACATTCCCAGAAAACAGTAACTATGTGAACTATCTGGCAGCTTCCTGGAAACCCCTACTCACAAGGCTTTTCTTTATTTGACTTGACCCCAGAGCTTACTCAGTGAAAACAGCCTTTTCCCCAATGAGAGAATGAGTATCAAAAACAATAAAAGTGTCAAAAACAATAAACATTTAATATCGCAGCTACCTATAGCAGTGATAAGAATTGGGGCAAGAATTTACCACTACGCAATATATCTATGTAACAAAACTGCACCTGTACCCTTAAATTTATAAAATTTTAAAAAATAGAATTGGGGCGGACAAGAAGCTGTCCAAAGGGAAATAAAAAACTTAAAAGGAAAATCTGGGGAATAAAATAAAATGATACAAAATATGTTCTCTGATGACAATTGAATGGAATATTAGAAATTAATAACAAAAGGATATTGGTAAATTTACAAATATGTGGAAATTGAACATCACACTCCTAAGAAAGCAAGGTGTCAAGGAATAAAATAAAATGAAAATTATAAAGTACTGTGCAGTGAATAAAAATGAAAACACACCAAAATGAAATTTAGAGGATGCAGCTAAAGCAGTGCTTAGAGAGAAATTTATAGCTGTCAATATCTGTATTTTAAGAGAAGATAGATCTCAAATCAATAACCTAAACTTCTACTTTAAGAAACTAGAGAAAGAAGAACAAACAAAAGACAAAGCAAGTAGGGGGAAGTAATAAGATTAAAAACCAATAGGAAAAATATGTGAAACCACAAGTTGGTTCTTGGGAAAAAAATCAATAAAATTAATAAACCTTTACGTAGGTAAAGAATAAAGAAGTCTCAAATTACTAAAATAAATAAATAAAGGGGGACATTATTACTGAACTTACAGAAATAAAAATGATTATAAGGGAATACTATTAATAATTGTATGCCCACATATTTCACCTAAAAAGATACAAACTACCAAAACTGACTCAAGAAGATATAAACATCTGAGTAGGCCATAACCAGCAAAGAGCATAAGTTAGTAATACAATAACTTCCCTGACAATACCAAGGCCCTTATGGTTTAACTGGCAAATTCTACATAACGTTTAAAGAGGAATTAACAGCAACCCTTTATAAACTCTTCCATAAAAATAGAAAAGGGGGAAACACTTCCCCATTCATTTTATGAGGTCAGTATTACCCTTTTACCAAAACCAAGCAACATTATCACAGGAAAAGAAAAATGTAGACCATTATTGCTGATGAATATAGCCACAAACATTCTCTGCAAAATACTAGCAAATCAAATCAAGCAACATATGATGAACAAGTGGGTTTTATCCAAGTAATTCAAAGTTGGCTCAAAATATGAAAGCCACCACATGACTATCTCAATAGCCACAGAAAAAGCATTTGACAAAATCTGACACCTTTCAACTGATGTCATTTTCCTCAGCCTAAAGGACTTCTTGCAACATTTCTTGGAGTGTAGATGTGCTGGTAATATTTTTCTTTCAGTTTTATTTTGTCCAAAAATGTATTCAACCTAATTTTTAAAGATGTTTTTGTTGGTTAAGAATTCTAGCTTGGCAGTTTTCTCCCCTTTACTTCAAAGATGTTTCTTCACTATCTACCTGAATGGATTGTTTCTACAGGATATCTGTTGCTGTTCTTATATTTGTTCTCTGTATGTAATTCATCTTTTACCTCTGGATGCTGTTTTAGATTTTCTGATTTTAACTGCAAATAATTCAATAATTCTGCAATTTAATTATAATTTTCTCTGGTGTAATTTTCTTTTTCCTGGGATTCATTAAGCTTCTTGGATTATAGTTTTTATTGAATTTGAAAAAATTTGGATATTATTTCATTGTATGCATTTTCCTGTTCCTCTCGCTCTAATTTGAGAGGAGTCATGTGTGTGCCTGCTTAGCACTGTCCTAGGTCTCACCCATCCTTTTTTCTTTTTTCCTCTGTGTTTCATCTTGACTATCTTCAATTGTTAGTCTTCTAGTCCATTAATATTTTTATCTGCTATGTTCAATCCCATGTCATCCTCTTCCAATATTTGTATTTTCTTCCAAGACGTACTCATTTTCATATTCTAGAAGTACGATTCGAGTCACTCTGTATCTTTCATGTCTCTACTAAGATTTTCATCAACATATGAAATACGGTAGGTCCCCCTTATCCATGGGTCACTTTCTGCAGTTTCAGTTACCAGTGTCCAACCATGGTCTAAAAATATTAAATGGAAAATTCCAGAAATAAACAATTTATAAGTTTTAAGTTGTGCATCATTTTGAGTAGCATAATGAAACCTTGTGCTGTCCTGTTCATCCTGCCTGGGACGTGAATCATTCCTTCGTCCAGCATATCCACACTGTACGCACTAACCACCTGCTGGTCACTTAGTTTCCTTCTTGGTTATCAGATCAAAGATCGCAATATCACAACGTTTGTATTCAGCTGACCCTTATTTTACTTAATAATGGCCCCAAAGTGCAAAAGTATCCATGGACGCTGATGCTGGCTATTCAGGTATGCCAAAGAAAAGCCATAAAATGCTTTCAAGTGAAAAGGTAAAAGTTTTTGACTTAATAAGGAAACAATATGTTGAGATTACGAAGATCTGCAGTAAGAATGAAATCTTCTGTCTGTGAAATTGTGAAGAAAAGAGAAATTCATGCTAATTTTGCTGTCGCACCTCAAACTGCAAAAGTTACGGCCACACTGTGTGATAAGTGCTTAGTTAAGATGGAAAAGGCATTACATTTGTAGGTGGAAGACATGAACAGAAAATGTGTTCTGATTGAAGACAATGTACCCCACCAGATTAATTTAATCTTGATTAAATTATACTTTATCATAGGTATGTATGTAAAGGGAAAAACATAGTATTTGGTACTATCCACAGTTTCAGGCTTCTACTTGAGGTCTTGCAATGTATCCCTTGTGGATTAGGGGGGACTACTGTACAGTTATAAGTGTTTTAATATCTTTGGTAATTCTGGCGTCTGTGTCTCTTCTTCCACAGTTTTGACTATTTGCCTCAGTATGAGTCTTATTTTTATGTTTCTTTGAATGCCAGACAATCTCTGACTGGATGACTGACATTGTGAATTTTACCTTTTTGGATGATTGTTATTTTGGTGTTTCTATAAATACTCCTAAACTTTGTTATGGGATTTAGTAAAGTTATTTATAAAACGTTGATTCTCTAGAACCTCACTTTTAATATTTTTCAGGGGCTATCCGAGTAGCATTTAGTCTCTGGCTAATTCTTCTCCACTATTGGGATAATACCCTTCTTTATTTTCTACCCAATGCCTCTATGAATTTCGAGGTTTTCCATTTTGGCTGATGGGAACAGTTAGTATTCTTTACCCGATAATGTTTTCTGTAATTCCTTCAGGGAGCTTTTTCCCTAGCTTCAGATAGTTTCCTCAAATTCACGGACCTTTTAATATTTCACTGAATACTCAAGGGATACTCCTTGCACATCTCCAAAGTTCTCTCTGTTATGTAGTATTCTACTCTCTGGTATTCTATCTTGTGGACTCTAGCCACTTTGGTCTCTTGAACTGTCAGCTTTATCTCCTCAGTTTGACAAGTCCAGTGGGCTTCATTTGAGTTCCACTTCCCTTTGCTCTGACCTGGAAATTCTCTCGATGAAGTAATCTGGGGCATTTGTGTCTTTCTTTTCAGAGATCACTGACCTTTGTTGCCTAATATTCAGTGTCTTGAAAGCCATTGCTTAATATATTATGCCTTGTTTCTTGGTTGTTTCAAGTGGAAGAATAAATCCAGTACTTTTTACTATATCTTGCTCTTACATTTAAAAATTTCCATTTTTCTCTATGCATACTAGATTTAGTATGCTACCTTTAATTTTCATCTCAAAAGAGCTCATGTTCTGTTTGTTGTTGTTTAGGTTTTGGATATAATCTTTCTCTATGATTATAATGTGAAAGTGGCAGTCCAGTTTCTGGTTTATGTAATTAGTTAACATTTTATTATAGGCAAAATTTATTATTCAAGTTTATACTTATTAAAATACAAAAAGTATACTTATTTTCTATTTTCATGATAGTCTTCATTCAACCTCAAGTTGCATTTGTTACATTTTTTAGTTATCATATTGTTATTATGGATATAGTTGATTTGCAATTAACATTTGTTGAAGCTTTCTACTTTGTATTTCTACCAATTTCTTCTCACATGTCTAATATTTTTAATTTATATATTGTGGTTCTATGTTGATCAAAATTAAAGTTTTATCACTATTTATTGTTTAATATGGATTTATCTTTTATAATCCTACTAGTTCTTAGAGTTACCCCCAAATCCAAATTAAGGGAATAAAGGAAAAACACTGCAATGATTCATTTCTGCAATCAAGTAGGCTTAGCAGATTAGGGAGTGCCTCAATGCTGAGAATATCTACACTATTTTCTACTTCTTAATACAGCAGTTTGTACCTGTAGGTGTTTTGTGGCTTTTTCACACTGTCATATGCCTTTGGAATACTTGAGTATGCTCTTCTCAGAAGTTCACTACACATCACTTCTCTAAGGTTTCCTTCCTTCTGGTGTGCTTAATAGTTACTACAATAGTATTTAACTAAAAGCCCCTAGGTTTTCTCTTGTGTGATAAGTAATCCTTCCTAGTTTGGAGGACCAGTGCATATTTCCCTTTATTTATGTTTTCTTGATAGTGGAGTGAACACTTGATTGGGAATGGGGTTCAGGGTTAGAGTAGATAGAATTACATTTCTGTAAGTAAATTTACCCTCAAGTCTCCAGCATGTACTAGTATCTGTTTAAACACAGCTGTTACCTAACTTCTCTACGTGTTATTGTATTCATCCATAAAAGGGGATTATTATTAGTAGCTATAGCATGATGGTTATACAAGTTAATATCTTCAAATGGAAAGCCCAGTACCTGGCACAATTTAAGTGCTTACTAGATGTGTGCTATTATGATTATCATTAACTATTATGAAAAAAAAATCCAGAGAAAAACCTTAAAGATAGATTTGCACCTATTTGAGGCTCTATTTCTATTGAAATTTAAAAAATCCTTTTAATATAGTGATTATAAGAGAAAAGTGATGGTTAATGTTGGGATAACCCTAAGTGATAAATAAAAGAATTGAAACATTTGTATTTATTAAATTTTAAGAAAAGCCCTTTGCCTATAAATGATATCATTCACTTTTTAATTAATGTTTAAAATTGTTCTATGTTTTAGTTTTATAATCTCAGAGATTAAACTGCATAAGTTGATAAGAAATTAAATTAAAATTCAGTAGACATTTTCTGGGAGAAAATTAAGAACATAAGATTTTCTTGCCTCTCAAGCCTCAATTTTTGTTTTTGTTTTTATTTTTACCATAATATAAAGATAATAATATTTAGCTCACAAGAATATGACACATGCTAAGTCCCCCATAAATAATAACTATCATTTGAAGAATGAAATGAAATGAAATATCAATGAAATGAAGAAGATACCCATATAAACAACCACTAAAGAGGCACAAACATAATTTCAGGGAGTCTGGAGTACATTTTCTGAGGTTATATCCAGGAGCTGCATTCATGAAGAAAGTTCTTTTTTTTAAGAAGGAATGGTTTTTGTTTTTAATTTTTTTTATCTTTCTTTTTACTGTTTCCCATGTTGATTATTAAGTTGTCTAAATTTTAAGTTTTCAAATGTCAAAAGGTGTCTGTTCTTCATAAACCCCATATTAATAGCACATGTAATATATTGAAGAGAGAGCATTAGAATCAATTTCTAATTTTCTTAACCAGCCATAGAATTCATTATAAAGAATTGTTTTAGTTTGTTGTCATGATTTTATATGACTCTTAATTTTATTTAAAGCAGTAATTGTCTTCTTAGTGTAACACAATATTCACACGTGGTAAAAGTTTTCTACACAGTCTCACTAATTGATTAAAATGATATTTTTGAAAAGCTACATTCAAGATGGAGTTTTTCAATTTGCATATAAAGAAAGTTCCATATATTTTTGGAATTTTGTGATTCAAAATATAATAAGTAGAACTTAGAAAATATCGCTTAGGATTTACTAATATTCTGGTCTTATCACTACAAATAAAAGAAACCGGGCTCTTTATAATGTATTAATAAAATATAAAAGATAAGAAAATGGTTACTAAAGAAAAGAAGTTTTACCTCAAAATAAAACTTGTGATTGGTCTGTACTTTCAACTTATGTTATTAGACAAAACAAACCATAAATAAAAATAGCAGCAATATTCATCATATCTAAATAACAACTTAGAGAACTTAGAATTAAGCTGTATTTTTATACAAACACTAGCATATGCTCATTTATCATGAAAATTCTTTCTATTCAATTTTGAAAAAAATGAATACTATATGCTTTGCAAGGAAAAATATTCACTGATGCCATCTTTCCATACGCTCTCAGGCAAACGTTTCCTCCTGTAGAGCATTTGATAAATAATAAGAACCACTTTAACCTTGAGAGCAATCCGGAAACCACAAGAAAGATAAAGCTATAAAGCTATATCAGTAGGCACTGACCATTTCCATTACCTGCTCAGAACTATGGCAGTGATTGATGATCAGCAGAGTTATTTTGACCTATACCTTCAGAAGGATCTTAGTAACCTTAACTACTATATTCCATTTAGTTTCTATCTTGCATCAGAATATATTTACCATGTTTACATTCACTGAGTAAGTTATTCATTCTCAGTGAGTATTCTTTTAGGAGCATCTCCCAGAACCTCAGGAAGGCCTCATAAAACACTAACATGCATCCTTAGGCAAAGGTTTTTTAAAGACCTCACTAAATGCATGGATGTAGACCTCATATGTCAAAATGACAATATAGCCCACTGAGGAAAGGAAGCAGAGGTCCAAAAAAGAATATGAGTGATTGTACCGTGAAGTATTATAAGATAATTTATACAGAAGTGCTTTGAATTCTTTTAGTGAATGTAATTATCACTCAAAAATTTTCCTTTTCATAAAATCCTATCACATTGTGTACTTAACAATATTGGACAAAGATATGCCTTAACTTTTCTGATTTGTGAGTCATGTGACAGCAAATGAAACAAAGTACAGTCCTGAATTTGGAGAATACGAATGACTCTGTAGTTTTTTTTTAACAGAGTTTTAGAAGTAAACCTTTAAACAAAATGCCACAATTATTTGTAACCATCAACTTTGTAGAAAGCCATTGTTCATCATGTTTGTAGAGAAAATTTGGCTTTTTTCCCTTCCATCCTTTTTGATAATTTTACAAAATATATTTGCATAAGGTCACTTGGAATTTAAAAATAACCTAGGTAAAAGTAAAAGTAAACTGTTCTGCCTCTGTTTTATTTTTCACTTTCTTGTCACATCCTCCTGTATTACTAGTTTTCATGGTATAACTGCTTCACTCATTATTCTAATAAGTTTCTGGGAAGCTCTTAATGATAGCAAGTTCATGGTAGTCAGGGAAATTAACAGTTCCACCTGTTTTGTATTCCATTCTTTAAAACTCATGCTGTAAGTTATGCAATGTCTACAGCTTGCAGTTTTAATCATTATTACCTGTGGCCCAAAGCCAGGTTACTATTAAGTGTTCTACTCATCTATCCCAAGATACATGCAAAATTGGGGGCAAAACAGTGAACTAGGAGGCAATTGTGATTACTTTGAATAGTCATAATTGCAACAATAGTTAGTCCCCACAATACTAACAAAGATCAGATTCCAAGAGTAGAATTTGCTTTTACATCTGGCCAAACTGGAATACTGTTACCACTAAGAAATATTGCTTACATCTGTTTCTTCTTTAAATATATTGTGCCATTGGATAGATAACAGCTTACTTTAAGTAGCTGAACATAATTATGGATGTATTGAATTGGATTCAAATCGTAATGCTCTCAAAGCATTTTAGAGTCATTTTTTTGATCCCTTGACTGAAACAAAAGAAAAGCTTTTCTGGCATTATTTTAAATCATTTGACAGATACACAGCAGGACAAATCCTGTCACAATTAAGGATGAACACATTGTAAAATGAGCTGTAACCGGCCATCTGTGGGTTTTAAACATTACCTATCTTCTAGAATAATCAGCCCTTCAGTTATCCACTAAAACTTGGACCTGGGTGTCTTTTCTCCAATAATATGCCTGTTACTTGTCACAAAATCATTCCAAAAGTATTCCTTTTATAACAAAATATAAACGTGAAAAACAGACATTAGACAAACAGGGTGTCATTTCCTTCTTCAAAAATATTACTGCTCTTGGAGAGTCCCTATGAAAAATATTCTGTGCCCAAGAAAAGAGTCTTCTGCTTGATGATGTTGAAATTAAAAGCGGATGATAGCCTGCTGTAAATATCGAAAGCAATATTTCCTTGGTTTGAGAAGAAAGCCTTAGATGGTAGAGTCATTAGCATTGCTATGTTCCTAATGATACTTTCTCAGTCATTTTGAAATAATTATTTTGATAGACGAGTACTCCTCTTTGTCTGCACCCCACCCTTAATTTATATTCCAAGAATTGGCAAAACTAAAAACCTGGCAGTCTCATTCTGGCTTCAAATTCCTGGTATTTCATGAGCTTACGGAAATTGCCACGTATGGTGTGCTTTGTCACACTCCTAGGTGATTTCATCTGATCTTCATGTTACTTTCCAATAGTCTCTTGCCATTAGCTCGTGATATTGAATACTGTGGTAGGCACAGCACTGAACTCAATTCTGTGGAATGAGCTAACACTAATCCTGAAATGCCTATTATTTACCCAAGGGAAATACATCCTAACGTCACTGCTTTGAAACATCCTTCCTTATATTACCTTAGAATATGGTAATAGCAGCAAATACAGAACAGAAACTGATAAAATTTAATTAAAAAGAAAAAAGAAGTTGATATATTTGTACTTTACATCTCTTTATTTGCTAAAACTTTATATTTTAAGTAGAGGATTAATATCATGTAAAATAAGGGTGAGGATTTATTTCCTTCTTTTTCTTTTACTCAAAAAACAATATTATCAACAGGAATTGACATCTATATGCTCAGTTAGGCATTTGATATATGATAGACTTTCCTTGTATTCTACAACTTATAGGATAAGTGGAGTAAAACCTGAACTCCAGTCACATAACTGCTTGTACTGCACTTTGTTGGTGTGCCTGATGGTAGATTAACTAGTTTCTTTATATATTATTACATTCATCATATATCTTTGAGCACCTGCTGTATGTCAGGCAATGTGTTATACACCGTGAATATAATGCTGAAAAAGATAGACCCCACTGCTACCACCACGGAGCTGATGCACAGGGGAGAATGGAAATGCGCATAACTACAGTTGTGGCAAGCGTTATCTGAACAAAAGTGCAAGGTATCAATATTCCAAAGAAGGTAAATGGTAAAACTAAGAAGGGGGAAGGGAGGGAAATGAGGGTTAAAACTTACCTATTGGGTACAATGAACCCGATAGGTTCTGGTGATGGGCACACTAAAAACCCTGACTTCAGCATTAAACAGTGTATCCATGTAACAAAAACATTTGTATCCTTTTAATATTTTGAAATACAAAATAAATAAAAGAGACAACAGATCACTAAAAAAAGAATCACATTTCTTTAAAAAAACAAAAAAAGTAGAAAATGTAAATGTAGTTATTTTTATCTTAGAAAGTTCAACAATCTTATATCAAAACCAAGAGACTCTAATCAATTATTAAAACTAAGAATAGAGTTCATTGAAGAATTAACATATGTATCAGAGGAAATATGAACAGTGAGCTCATCTTAACCTAACTAATTACATCTGCAACAACCCTATTTCCAAATAAGATCACATTCTGAGGTAGTGGGGATTAGGACTTCAACATATAAATTTAAAAGGGACACAAGTCAACCCATAATATTCTTTATTATTTGCAAATATCATTAAAATATGACACTATTAATATCCATGTTGGCAAGAGTATGGAGAAAAGGTCACTCTTGTATATAATGGCAGAATTCTACACTAGCAAATTATATTTATGGTAGGATTTTTGGATGAATTTATCAAAAATTTAAAATATGATCAACTTATTCAACTTCTAGAAATCTATCTTACACAAATACGTGAGTGAACAAAGATTAATGCACAATTATAATCACAGAAGCAATAATATGTAAAAGAATAAAACTGTCTCTTCTTGAATTCATCTCTAAATATTTCCTATTTTGGAGGCCATTATAAATAATATTTCTTAATTTAAAAATTTTACTTATTTATTATTAAAAATTGAAATGTAGTTGATCTTTGCATGTTGACCTTTCCTGAAACATTGCTAAACTCATTGAATACTCCTTACAGATTTTTTTGTACATTCCATAGGACTTTCTATAGAGGAAATAATGCTGAAGGTGAATAAAGAAAGTTTCTTTCTTCCTTTCCAATATGTATGTCTTTTATTTTTTACTTTCCTTACTACATTTGTGCAAAACTGCTAATAACCACGATTGTGGCTCTGACACGGGCAGAACAGGGGAAATGTGTATGGTCAAAGTGTTGTACCCCCATGATATTCTGAAATTAAAAAAATAAATTAAAAAAAAAATAAAAACACCAGAAAAAACCCTGCAAAAACAGACTTGCATTAGTTAGTAAGGAATTGGTTCACTGGTGTTTAAATAATATTATGCAATTACATGGCGACATGAGTAAGCTATCATTATCACAGATGATAAGAAAATCTTTCTCTTCCCCTTCCCAAAATGACTCTGAAACTGTAAATACAGTAATAAGGGAGTTTCAAAATTGGTAAAATAAAAATTAGTAACAATGGGAAATAAGGAAAAAAAAACTGCTAATAAAATACTGAATAAAAGAAGTGAAAGCAAACATACTTGTTTTGTCTCTAATCCTAGAGAGAAAACATTTCATTTTTCACCATTAATTATGATGCCACCTGGAGTTTCTTGGTGTTTAGTTGCTGTTGGTTAGTTTTTACCTTAATTTTTGTAGATGCCCTTGACAAAATTCCTGCATATTCCTAATTTGCTAAGTGTTTTAAAAATAAACCTGTGTTGACTTTGGTTAAATGTCTTTTCTGCATTTATCGAAATCATCACATTGATTTTTTTCTTCCTTTATTTTTTACTTTGTTAATATAGTGAAAGATATAGATTCATTTGAAAATGTTAAACCAATCTTGTATTATGGAGATAAGCCATACTTGATCATGATGTAATACTGCCTAATGTTGACAGTTTCAATTTATTAATATTTTGTTAAGGATTTTTGCATCTATGTTCAGAGAGAGATTGGGTTGGAGTTTTGTATTTTTGTAGCGTCGTTTTATGATTCCATATCAAAGCAATGCTGGTCTCATAGAATAATTTATGAAGTGGTTGTATAGAATTGATGGCATATCTGCCTGGAATGCTGAATGGAATTAACCAATGAAGTTACCTGGACCTATTGTTTTTATGTGGAAAGATTTTTACGTCCAAATCCAATTTCTTTCAGAGACATAGAGCTGTTTAGCTTATCTATTTCCTCTGGTGTAAACTTGGCATATGATGTCTTTCAAGGACTTTGTCCACTTCATCTAAATTGTTTAATATATTGGCATAAAGTTGTTTATTATATTTTCTCATTTTCCTTTTAATTACTGTGGTAGTTCTAGTGATGTCCTTTCATTTCTCATACTGGTAATTCATGACTTCTTTATTGTTTTCAAAGATCCAGATAAATCTATTTTTTTATTAATCTTCTCCAAGAACAAAATTTTTAAATTTATTTTTAAATTTATTTTTAAAATCACTTTCTCATTTTCTATTTTATTAAATTATGCAAATATATATTTATTTGCATGAAATTTATTCTTCTTTTCCTAGCTTCTTAAGGTGGAAGTGGAACTGGGGCCATTAATTTATAATTTTTATCTCTTTCTAATTTTGTGTTTAAGGCTATAAACTTTTATCTAAGTACTGGTTTAGTTGTATTTTAAAAGTGTTATGTATTGGGATTTTTGTTTTCTTTCAGTTCCAAATATTTTTTAATTTCCTCAATGATTTCTCTTTTGAGACATTTCAAGATTTTTGGATAGTGTCCTCCTAAAATGCACATTTATTTAGAACCTCAGAATATGACATATTTGGAAATGAGAATCTTTGTGGATGTAGTTAGTTAAAGATCTTGATTTGAAATTATCCTGGATTTAGGGTGAGACTTAAATCCAATAACCTGTGTTCTTAAAAGAAGAGGGAGTGTGGCCCTACTTACATACTTGGTTCAAACCTCTGGTCTCCAGAACTGTAAGAGGATAAATTCATGTTGTTTTAAGCTACCTAGTTTGTGGTAATTTGTGATGACATCCGAGTACATAGATTTTTGGTACTGCAAGTTGAGTGCTGCTATAACAAATATCTAAAAGCATGGGTGCATATACTTTTTGAAAACTCACAAAATTGTTCACTTAAGGGAATTTTATTGTATTAAAAACGTACCTCAAAAATGCTGGCTGAAAGTCCTATATCAGATATCTGCTTCTGAAAATATGGAATAGACATAGATTTCCCTATTCATCTTAGTATTGTAATGAAGCTGACAACACTTATTTTTAAAAAATGAGAAGCCTCTCATTTGTAGAGGCTTATGTCCCTGTTTTTGTGCCAATACCATGCTGATTTGGTTACTATAGCCTTGTAGTATAGCTTGAAATCAGTAAAGTGATGACTCCCGATTTGTTCTTTTGCTTAAGGTTGCTTTGGCTATTCAGGGTCTTTTCCGGTTTCATACAAAGCATAGGATTATTTTTGCTAGATCTGCAAATCTAGAAAATCTAGATAAATCTAGATCTGCAAATCTAGATAATTCTATATATTTCTATAGAAGTTTATAGAAAAGACAATAGATGAGTGAGGGATTTTAGAATCCAAGAAACAAAACAGTGTGGAATTGTTTAGGTTATTTTCTTTTTTTAAAAAAAAATTTATTTATTTAATTATTTATTGTTATTTTTTATTTATTTTAATTTTTAATTTTTAATTTTTTTTATTTCAGAGTATTATGGGGGTACAAATGCTTTGGTTACATAAATTGCCTTTGCACCGCTCAAGTCAGAGTTATAAGCATGCCCATCTCCCAGACAGCATGCACCACATCCGTCAGGTGTGAATTTACCTATCCCTTCCTCCCCCCACCATCTACCCGACACCCAATGAATGTTACTTCCCATAGGTGCACATAAGTGTTGATCGATTAATTCCAATTTAGTAGTGAGTACAGGTGGTGTTTGTTTTTCCATTCTTGTGATACTTAGAATGGTCCCCAGTTCCACCCAGGTTGTTACAAAAGGTATTAGTTCACCATTTGTTCTTTATGGCTGAGTAGTACTCCATGGTATACATATACCACATTTTATTAATCCACTTATGTATTGATGGGCACTTGGTTTGATTCCACGTCTTTGCGATTGTGAATTGTGCTGCAATAAACCTTTGAGTGCAAGTGTCTTTTTTATAGAATGTCTTTTTTTCCCTTTGGGTAAATACCTAGTAGTGAGATTGCTAGATCAAATAGTAGGTCTACTTTTAGTTCTTTGAGGTATCTCCATATTAATTTCCATAGCGGTTGTACTAGTTTGCAGTCCCACCAAGAGCGTATAAGTGTTCCTGTCTCTCTACATTCATGCCAGCATCTGTTGTTTTGGGACTTTTTGATAACAGCCATTCACACTGGAGTTAAGTGATATCTCATTGTGGTTTTGATTTCCATTTCCCATATGATTAGTGACATTGAGCATTTTTTCGTATGCTTATTAGCCATTAGTCTATCTTCTTTTGAAAACTTCTGTTCGTGTCTTTTGCCCACTTTTTAATGGGGTTGTTTGATTTTTTTCTTGATGATTTGCTTGAGTTCTTTGTAGATTCTGGTTATTCCCCTTTATTGAATATATCACATGCAAACATTTTCTCCCATTCTGTAGGTTGTCTATTTGCTGTGTTGATTGTTTCCTTGGCAGTGCAGAATCTTTTTAATTTAATCAGGTCCCATTTAATAACTTTTGTTGTTGCTGTGATTGCATTTGGGGTCTTCTTCATAAAATCTTTGTCTAGGCCCATATCTGTAAAAGTTTTTCCAACCTCTTATTCTAGAATTCTTATAGTTTAATGCTTTAGATTTAAGTCTGTTATCCATCATGAGCTAACTTTTGTGAGTGGAGAGAGGTGGATCCTGTTTCAGTCTTCTACATGTGGCTATCCAATTTTCCCAGTGTCATTTATTGAATAGCGATTCTTTTCCCCAGTGTATGTTTTCATCTGCTTTGTCAAAGATCAGATGGCAATATGAGGATGGATTTATATCTGGTTTCTCTGTTCTGATCCGTTAGTCTATGTCCCTGTTTTTGTGCCAATACCATGCTGTTTTGGTTACTGTAGCCTTGTAGTATAGCTTGAAGTCAGTAAAGTGATGGCTCCTGATTTGTTCTTTTGCTTAAGGTTGCTTTGGCTATTCAGGGTCTTTCCCGGTTTCATACAAAGCATAGAATTATTTTTTCTAGATCTGCAAAAAATGATGTTGCTCTTTTAATGGGGATTGCACTGAATCTGTAAATCACTTTGGGTAGTATAGACATTTTAACACTGTTGATTCTGCCAATCCATAAGCATGATATGTTTTTCCATTTGTTTATATCCTCTGTGATTTCCTTCCTCAGTGATTCATAGTTCTCCCTGTAGGACTCTTTCACCTCTTTGGTTAAATATATTCCTAGGTATTTTATTTTCTATTCCTATGTACCTAGTGATATCTACAAAGAGATATTATTTTACTTCTTCCTTTTTAATTTTGGATGCCCTTTATTTATTTTCCTTTTTCAATTGCTTTGGTTAAGACTTCCAGTACTATGTTGAATGAAAGTGGTGAGAGTGGGCATCCTTGCATTTTACTTAGCTTATAGAAAAAGCTTCCAATTTTTCCACATTGATTATGATGTTAACTGTTGGCTTCTCATATACAGCTTCTATTGTTTTGAGCTACCTATCTGGTTGAGAGTCTTTTTTAATGATACATAATATTTGTACATATTTGTGGGGTACATGTGATATTCTGTTACCTGCATAGACTGTGTAATGATCAAGTTATTTAGGATATCAATCACCTTGAGTATTTATCATTTCTATGTGTTGAGAATATTTCAGAACCTGTCTTCTAGCCATTTGGAAGTATACAATACATTGCTGTTAACTCTAGTCACCCTACTCTGGTATGGAACATTAGAACTGTTCCTTCTATTAAACTGTATGTTTGTATCCCTTAACAAGCTCTTTTCATTCCTCGACCCCCCTACACACACCCTTACCAGAATATGGTAACTATCATTCTATTCTCTACTTCCATGAGATTAACATTTTTAGTTCCCACATATGAGTAAGAACATGATATTTATATTTCTGTGCCTGGCATATTTCACTTAACATAATGACCTCCAGTTCCATCCATGTTGCTGCAAGTCAAGATTTCATTCTTTTTTTATGGCCTGATAGTATTCCTTTGTGTATGCATACCACATTTTATTTATCCATTCATCTTCTAATGAACATAGGTTGATTCCATACCTTTGCTTTTGTGAAAGGTGCTGCAATAAACATGGTGGTGTAAGTACCCTTTTGATATAATGACTTCCTTTCCTTTGGCTAAGTACTCAGTAGTGGATTGCTGGATCTTATGATAGTTCTATTTGTAGTTTTTTGAAAAATTTCCATATTGTTTTCCATAATGGCTGTACTAATTTACATTCTCACCCACAGTGTATAGTTCTTTTTTTCTCTATGTCCTCACCAGTGTCTGTTATTTTTTGTCTTTTTAATAATAAGCCATTCTGACTGGGGTAAGACGATATTTCATGGTGTTTTAAAAATTGCATTTCTTGATGATCAGTGATGTTGAACATTTTTCTCACATACCTGTTGGCCATTTGTATGACATCTTTTGGGAAATGTCTATTCAGATCCTTTGCCCACTTCTTAATGGGATTATTTATGTTTTGCTATTGAGTTATTTGATTTCCTTGATAGTTTGCAAATATTTTCTCCCATGCAAGAGGTTGTCTCTTTCCTTTGTTGATTATTTTCTTTGCAGTGCAAAAGCTTTGTAGTTTAATATAGTCCCATTTGTCTATTTTTGTTTTTGTTGTCTGTGCTTTTGAAGTCTTAATCATAAAAATTTTTGTCTAGGCCAGTATCCTAGAGTGTTTCCCTTATGATTTTTTCTAGCAGTTTTATAGTTTCAGGTCTTGTTTTAAGTCTTTAGTCCATTTTGGGTTGATTTTTGTATATAGGGACAGATTGAGGTCTAGTTTTATTGTTTTGCATATGGAAATCCAGTTTTCCCAGCATTATTTATTGAAGCAGGTGTCCTTTCCCTGCTGTATGTTCTTGATGCCTTTGTCAAAAATCAGTTAGCTGTAAATATGTGGATTTATTTCTGGGTTCTCTTTTCTGTTCCATTAGTGTGTATATCAATTTTTATACCAATACCATGCTGTTTTGGTTACTATAGCCTTGTAATAAATTTTGAAGTCAGGTATTGTGATGTCTACTGCTATGTTCCTTTTGCTTACAATTGCTTTGGCTATTTGTGCTCCTTTGTGGTTCCATACAAATTTTTGGATTGTTTTTTCTATTTCTGTGAAAAATGTCATTGGTGTTTTGACAGAGATTGCATTGAATATGTAGACTGCTTTGGGTAGTATGGTCATTTCAACAATATTGAATTTTCCAATCCATAGACATGTGATGTATTTCCATTTGTTTCTGTCCTCTTTAATTTCTTTCATCAGTTTTTTGTAGTTTTCCTTGTATAGGTGTTTCACCTCTTTGGTTAAGTTTATTTCTAGGTATGTTTTTGTGGCTATTGTAAATGGAATTGTTTCCTTGATTTCTTTTTCACCTATTCCATTATTGGTGTATAGAAATTCTACTGATTTTTATATATTGATTTTGTATCCAGCAACATTACTGAATTTGCTTATCATATCTAAGGGGTTTATTTTTTGATGAAGTTTTTAGGTTTTTTTCTAAATATAGATCATGTTATCTGTAGAGGGACAATCTGACCTCCTCTTTTTCAATTTGAATACCTTTTATTTCTTTCTCTTGCTGGTTGCCCTGCTAGGACTTCCAGTATTATGCTGAATAGGAGTGGTAAAAGAGAGCATCCTTATCTGGTTCTTAGAGAAAACAGTTTTGGCTTTCCCCTATTCAATATAATGTTAGCTGTGGGTTTGTTGTACATGACCTTTATTATGTTGAGGTATGTTCCTCTTATACCTGGTTTGTTGAGATTTTTTTTTTAAATCACAAATGGATTTGAATTCCATCAAATTCTTTTTTATGTTAATGTGGAATATTACATTGTTGATTTGTGTATGTTGGTGTATCATATTGACTGATTTGCATGGATGCAAGGATGCATTTGCAAGGATGTTGAAGCATCCTTGACCCCAAAATAAATCCCACTTGCTCTTGGTGTATAATTTTTTAAATGTGCTGTTGAATCCAGTTTGCTAGTATTTTATTGAGAATTTTAAAATTTATATTCATTAGGGATAGTGATCTGCAGTCTTGTGGTATCTTTGTCTGACTTTGGAATTGGGTTGATGCTAGCCTCATAAATTAGTTTAGTATTGTTCCCTCTTCTTTATTTTTTGAAGAGTTTCAGTAGGTTTACTATTAATTCTTCTTTGAATATTTGGTAAAATTCACATGTGAAACTCTTTGGTCTTGGCCTTCCCTTTGCTGAAGATTTTTGATTACTAATTCAGTCCCTTATTTGTTATTTTTCTTCTCAGACATTCTATTTCTTCTTGATTCATTTTTGTTTTTAGAAGTTTATCCATTTTTTTTAGGCTATCCAATTTGATGGCATGTAATTGTTCATAATAGTCCCTTATGATCCTTTTTATTTCTAAGGCATCTGTTGTAATGTCTCATTTTCCATTTCTGATTTTATCTATCTGAATCTTCTCTCTTTTTTCTTTGTCTAGCTAGGTGTTTGTCATATTTCTTATCTTTTCAAAAACCAACTCATAGTTTTGTTGATTTTTTTCTAATTTTTTAAATTCTCAACTTTATTTGTATCTGCTCTAAACTTTACTATTTCCTTCCTTCTGCTAACTTTGGGCTTAGTTTGTTCTTTTTCTAGTTCTTTGAGATGTAAAGTTAGGTTGTTTATTCGAGATCTTTCTTCTTATTTAATGTAGGCATTTATTTCTATAAACTTTCTTCTTAGTACTGTTTTTTCTGTATCCCAAAAATTTTAGTATGCTATGTTTTCAATCTTGTTTGTCTAGAGATATTTTTAAAATTCCCTTTGATTTCCTTTTTGATTCAATGGTAAATTTATCATAAATTCTTTTTCAAATTTAGGTTGAATTTTTCTTTTTTATGTTACTTTACATGATTTTGTGGATACATTTTACACTAATCATGTCTCAATATGAGACTTTTTTGAAAGAATAAACATATGAGATAGAATAGCATATTAGTAAAAGAGCAGTGTCAAATGTTCAATGTAAGTATACCATATAATCTGTATCACAAACAGACATACAGATAGATATATACATACTTCTAAATTTCTCATCTACCTATTTTTTCCTTGGTAGGTGAAATAAAATTTATTCATGATGATCTAGATGAAAAATTAGCTTTGTTCTTATAATCTGGAAAAGTGATACAGAATAGCAATTATTATTAACTACCTTTAATTGTTGGAAGTAAATGCTATTATCTGTGGAACATAGAATTATTGAGAAATAGTGACATTGTCTTTTACCTCTTGTAGATTAATAAATCTCCATTCCAAAGAAATATGTTACAATAATAGTTTACTTTTAAAGTGCTCTATATAATGCTGCATCTAATTATTTTCTTTTACAAAAGATTACTGTCATCTAAAATGCAGAGTATGGAAAGGGAAAAGAGTAACTTACAATGGAAAGAACTGGAAGACTCTACATTAAATATGTGATCAAGTTTCACATTACAAATGGTAAGTCATATGGTTATCATCTACCGCCTGATATGACATAAGGAGGACACTTTATCTCCTGGGCATTCTTCCTCAAAATTCATAAACCCAGCCTAATCATTAGAATACCATCAGACAAATTCAAATTGTGGATTATGCTAAAAAAAGAAACTGACCAGTGATCTGCAAAACTGTCAGGGTCATGAAAAGCAGACAAAAACTGAAAAACTGTCACTGACTAGAAGAGGCTAAGGATGTATGATGCCAAAATGCGATATGGTATCCTGAATTAGATCTTGGAACAGAAAAAAGATGGTAGTGGAAAAACCAGTGAAATCCACATAAAGTTAAGAGTTCATTTAATGGTACTGTACCAATGTTAATTTATTAATTTGAGTTATGTAAGATGTTAATATTAGGGAAAACTGATGTGGGAACTTTATACAACCCTTGAAACTTTTCTCAAAAGCTAAAATTATTCCAAAAACAGTTCATTAAAATTTAGAATATTAACTTAAGCCTCTTAATACTTTCATGTTCAGAAGAAGGGAGATAAAAGATTTACATCTCTATTTTTACAAGGGATAATGTATAAACCCTATTACCTAAATTTTAGAAGAATGTCTAGTCATTATCAAACTCTGCTTTGAAATTATATCTATCTTTGTTTCCATTTTCCTAGCAAATGAGAAGCAGAGGATTATAACTCAGAATGTGATGCCATATTATAACAAATATTTATCACCTAAGTGCTAGTTAAGAAAAACAGAAACAAACAAAAACCATTGTTTTCTATTCCATACAATGTATTCAAATAGTAGATTATAACATAGAGTTCCTTGGCTGAATACAATGTGTGAAATAATTATATTAGGAAATGTATTATACTGCTGGGTTGTTAGTCTTATGTCCAATATATTTATATTGAAAAGTTGTTTACAGGCTATTGAGTTATTAAAAATTCATTGACTTATTTTTATCTTTCCAATATTGTTTATAAATAAAACTGTTTTTATCGACAGCTTTGCTGCCAAGAAAATCAATATATGTTCTTGAATGATCAACTTTTTGGAAAACATTAATAATTATGTGATAATTTCATTATCAATATCACACTGGCATATACAAATACTATAGTACCTAAATATTTCCATAGCAATATGTAGACTCCAAAAACTAGTTCTAAAAATTAATTTGTTATTTCTGAAAATGGAAAGTAGCACCATCTAAAAAGGTCACTAATCATTATGTGTAATGAGATATTATAATTTACATAAACTTAACTTCTGACCAATACAATATATTTCTTTAAGAAATGACAGTTATGCTTACATTGATTCTAAGGAGAAACCACATAATTTTATGAATGCATATTTATTCAATTATTTATTTAACAAATATTCATTGAGCTCTTATAAGGTATAGGCTTTGTCTAGGCTCTCAGGATATAGTGATTAAAAAAAAAAAACAACCAGGAACCCACCTCTAACCCTTAAGAACTTAAAAATCAGTGGGAGAAGCAAATGCAAAACAGATTTTTAAATTATATTGATAATTAAATAATTTTCAGCATTAAGTATGTTCTAGGCACAATTTAAATAACTTTTCCTGGAATGGCCAAAAAATCAACTGTGATAAGTACTAAAAATAGATAGGATATTATAATAATAATAAGAAGAAGTAACTGCCTAGATTGTGAGGGAGTTACTTTAGATTGGGTGTTCGGAATAGGAACCGAAAAGGAGGCAACATTTATTGAAAGAAAGGTGAAAAAAGCTAGTCATGCTAAAAGCAGTAAAAGGAGTATTCTAGAAAAAGGTATTATCACAGGCGCATAACTTGATAAATAAAAGAGATTAGAATATGCAGGGACTAGAAACAATGTGATAGAAAAAGGTATTATCATAACCCTTGATGATCACAGGCCTTGATGAAGAAATCAGAGTAGGACGTTCAAGGACAAGGAGGCTGGAGCTTAAGAAGGCACGGGGAATGTCTTACCACGTATTTAGTATGTGCTAGGCATGATATTACATTATTTATATGGGTTATCTTATTTAAATCTTACATCCACAGTGATTCATCGTATTTTAAAGACCGGGTGAGTATTACAGAGGTTATGTACCTTGCTAAAAGCCACAATGGTAGTTTAAGTGATTCATCCAGGATTCCAAACTAACAGTCTAATCATTATCACAATCATTATATCATTTCATCAGAGTTACTGCCATCATTTATTACTCTTAACTGTAGTGTTTCTATATGAATGTTTTTGACAACCCTGAGTTTTAGAATACTCTTAAATCACTCCAATGGAGATTCTTCTAATATTTCTAATGTTTTAAAATTTTCTTTCAGAGACAAATTGTTGAGATTCATTAGCAAAAACCTCAGAAGACTTGGCTTTGACAACTAATGTGAAAAAAAAAAGTTAGCAAATTTTATGTACTAAGGTCTTTTCTTTTCCCCAGGAAGATTTTTCTTTTAGCAAAAACTTAACAGCAAGCCCTATTGTTTACATATGGATTTGTGGATATTTATTTAACTATTCATCAATTAAGAGTCACAATCTATGGAGTATATTCTGCAGTTTTCAAACTATTAAATAATTTTTTATTCTTTTTTGCCTTATTTTACTAGCAAGAATCTTAGTTGGCTTGAATAATGTCTTCTAAGTCCTTATAGAAGACTTAAACAAACTTGTCTAAACCTTTTGGAATTTGAACTTATTGGGTTCATGTAGAAAGAAATAAATAATTGTTATTTATCTGTTTCTTCTAGGTAGAAACCAAAGAACTCTGACAGGAGTTATTTATTTTTAAAGAATTATTAGATTTTTTTGAGATTTCTATTCTGATTTACAGATAAAAGACCCTTGAAGAAATTCCAAACAGCTTCACATAAGCTTCAGAGTTTGAGAAAGCTTACCTCACTGAATTAAACATTAGACATGTTTGATGTGAGTGTTTTTTCCTCAATCTTAGAAAAAGCCTGTGCTTAAATATTTAAGCCCCAGTGCAGTGTGTCAGAATTAAAAAGGGAGAGCTTTTAAATCAAACTTGGAAATAATAAATTCAAGCTTAGGTTTGCATTTGGATGGATTTGGGAAGAGTCACAGGGGCTCATGCTGGTGATGCTGTGGTAGAATTAGAGAGGTCATAATACATTTTCCTTCATACGTGGGCTTTGCAGTAGGCATGAGGAAAATGCAGACCACTTTTCTCCCAGGATTCTTAACATTTGCTGCCATTACTCTTACCAACCACATAGAAATAGAAATATAAATTTTAATGTAGCATGCATGTATTTCCAGATGATGCAGAGGTAAAACAGAGGAGCTTCTCTCACTACCTACTCTTAAGTCATTAAATAACATGACTATCATGGTCTTCAGCAAGTTCACATTTCCAGCCTGACCTCCCTCCTAAATTTCCCATCTCACATATTCACTGGGCAGGGAAGTTCCAAGTTGCCTAAAACTCTTCAAATAAATTTACCATCTTTTCTGTAAAGTATTTAATGTATACTTTCTATTTTTTATGAGTATAACAAACTAAAACTTTTTAAGACATTTTTGGTACTTTTTTCTTTCAACATACATTCTGTCACCATGTCTTGGCTTTTTTCTTTAAAAGCAATGTGTTGATTCATTCATTCTGCCCCATTCTTATCATAGTCAGAATCCTATCACCTCACAGTAGTTTTATTAGAACATCCTGTTACCTGGACTGAGACTCTTTTCCTGTTTTCTAAATGATCCTAATGGTATTACTATTATATATTAATTATTTTACTAGTTACTATTATAATTGCTTTGTAAAATAGTTGTAGTCCAAGCTTCCATTCAATATTCATGAAAGCCTTTTCTACTTTCTTTAGTCCATATTGAAACTATATATTCTACAAATTAATATTTAAGGTATTAATTCATTTAATATACATTTTATACAACTTCTTCATATCAGTCATAGGTATGATGTACGCCCAAACTATTTGTGTGTGTCCCTCACAAAAAATGTTTATGTGAACCTTGTCCCTGTGGAGTCTAACCCGGGAGATACAAAAAATTCTAATCTCAATGTTTAGCACAGTACTGTAAATATATTAGATGCCCAATATTTATTTTTGAAATAATGAATGAATGCATAGAAAAATAATCATGAAAGAATTTGAAAAATGTAAAAACATAAAGCTGTGTGTATAATACAATGATTGCATGGACGACTGGATAGTTGATTTTCCCTGAGGATTTTAAAAAGCCTTCATCACGTTATATTGAAACCAAGTCTTGAAGAGTAATATGTGTTAAGAACATTGCTGGAAATATTGTATGTGTTTTATTTTATAGAAGTAAAACTTACACCAAATTTGAGACTCTATGTAACTTTACACTGTGGTATATGCTAAGTTGCTAATTCACAGAGTAGATTATATATTGATAATAGGAACACCTTGGGAAGTGTTTAGAGAACAGGCTTAGGAGGAATAAAGATTTAGATTTAAATTCCAGCCTCACTACTCACTACATGTGACTTAGGACAACATCCCTAAATCTTTATTTCTTCATTTGTAAATTGCTGATAACAGTAACTACTTATGATATTTGGGTGGATTAAGTGAGAAAATGGATCTTAAGTTATAGTAGCCATTCAAAATATTATCTAAAATCAGCATAAATATTAGTATTTATCAGTAATAACATTGTGTAGTAAAATATTAGGGCATTTACATTTTTAAGCATTAGCATTTAAAAGTTTATATTTAAACAAAAAATAATCACCAAAAGTTTTTTATTCTTAGTAATTTGCATACATTTTCTGCTTTATGGTACAAATACAAGCATTTTTTAGAAACTAAGACATGAATCTTAGCATTTTCTCCAAAATTGTAGTTTGCCAAACATTCTCTTGAAATGTTGACTCATAAAATTGATATCCAAAAGGGTTGCTTAAATTTCCATAAATGCTTGCATAATGCTTTCAATATGAGAGAGGTTAGAGAGATTCACTACAGAGAATTTTATTTGAACCAAAATTTTACAGAAAATTGAAAGCATGATAGAGTTGTGTTAATGGAAAAAGCTCTTCTGAAGATTGAAATATAGGTCTGGTTTGACAGCCTTGAACCAAGAAAGCTCAGCTTACGCTGTTTTGATAAAATACTTTAGAAAGTTCACCATGAGCCTCTCTCTATGTGAGTATGGAAGAAGAAAACAAGCGGAATAGGATCTAATAACTCAACAATTAATGTAGGAATATCATGGAAGAAATGAAACCTCAATTGTCTTTTGGTGTTTTCAAGCTTACCCTGAAAATAACTAAAAATACATTATAAGGAAAGAGATAAAATAAACAGAGTAAACAATAATTAAACACAGGATTATTTGTGTGATAAACTTTAAAAAATTATTTAGATTCTTGCCCTAGAGATAAAATACTATATGATTATCTTTAATCTGTCAAAGCTGCAGGGTAAAAGGAGCCACTGAAGAGGTAGTGAAGAACCAAAAGTAGTAAAAAATCTCAATAAAAAATTAAATTCAGTAATATGTTAAATATAAGATATATAATATATGTATAATATATAATATGTAATATGTATAGAGATAATGAATTAATGCAGAATGTTTTAAAAGTATTAAATAGTTCAGGTGTATATTGTTAAAACTGTCACACATTTTAAGGTGATTGAGAAGCAGAAGCAGTGATAAGTATTATAGACCACTAAATACAAACTAGTGGAACTATTTGCTGAATCCATTCATCTTTTCCAGTAATTTTCATTTAGTATCTTTGAAGCGAGTGATAGCAAAAGATACACATGTTTATTTGTTTAGCATCCTCCCCATAGCATTCTCATAGTATCTTTTGAATTGTTGACACAGCTGTAAAACATAGATTAGATTATTATATGTAGGACACATACCTATAAAGGCAAGTAATTATAACTATTACTATAAAACACAAAAAATGACTTTCAGAAAAAACTTACAAAATCTAAAAAGTTTAAGTCATCCTGAATTTTTGCTCAAATAAAAAATTTACAAGAGAATATGAATTTTTTTAAGCTAAATTAATTATATTCAAACATCTATCTAATTTGAATACATAAGGGACGGTGGTCAAATAAACATCATTTTTCAAGATTCAATTTTAGAGAATTTTTTGTTTGCTTACTTGTTTTATTTTGCAAATTTTTCTTCCCACCCTCCCCCTCTATTAACTATTCTTTCAGGAAAATGAGTTGCTTATTTATGTGCTCCAATATAATATATATAATAGGCAATCATTTTTATGACAGTTTCCTTCACTGTTAATTCTTAGACCTGGATAAAATTTTATTTACTCTTGCACAATGCAGGTTTACTATCACAAATGTTAGGGATGTAGAAAGCATTTCAGGGGTTTTGATTAAATAAATGCATAAATACATAAATACATAAGTAAATAATGGGGAATTCAAGTAATTTGCTCCACTATTATTTTCAGTTCAGGTTCAAAGGTGGTTGTTTCCACCTTTGTGAATATGAAGTGTCCATTTTGTAAAGACAAACCTCAAATAAGAGTACCCATATTATCTAAACAAATTATCTCATTCAATTATATAAAAAATCCAGTCTGCTTCTTTGATGTCTAGTAATCTAAAACTTTAAAACCAATTATTTTCAACCTTTATTTCATAAATCATAATACTAGAGGAATAGCTAAAGTCATATTTATCACTTTGGTGGATCCAAATGGAAAAAGTAAACTAAGTATAACACTGGGATGAAGAACAAACAAGACCTTAAAAGCAGTGATGAATGAAGAAAACATCTTACTATGAATGAGAAAATATTAATTACTAATGAATTACTAAACACTTCTCTGCATGATTGTGTAAAATAGTTTCTTTTAAGAATATACTTAATAGAAAAGTCTAGAGTGACAAACATAGCTAGTGATTTAAAACTAATTCAATCTTAATAGCTAATGGAAATACATCTTACAGTCCAAAAGTCAATTTTTACACAACCTGGTATTCTGACTAACACAAACTAAGTAATTTAGATTTAACCACTTTTAATTAAAATATTATTTTATATTACTTCATTATTGTGATTCTGCTGTATAGGACAATGTGATACTCTTGATAAGCGTTTACTAGGTAGACTTGGAAGGTCTGAGGGAAATCACAGAATATGTTTCTCTTTACTAAGAAACTATAAAATATTCCATTTAGTGTGAAAAAATGTCTACTCTGATTCACAAGATAGACTAACAGCATTATTTATGTCTTGAAATAGAAGCTGCTTAAAAGCAGCTCACTGGCTGAGACTTTGGATAAGTTACTTAAACATCCTGAGCCTCAGTTACTTTTTCTGGAAAAAAGATAAAGACATCCATACTCCATATTATTTCTCTTAATTTATAACTTTATATATATATATATATATATATATATAATATATATATAACACTTAGCATGGTACTAGGTGCTGGAAATATCACACTCTTTCTCTTCCTTGTCTAACATTATTAATTAGTACAGTTATATATTATATATTCATTCATACATCCATTCATTCATCCAACAAATATAAGTTCAATTTCTACTTGGCAATATGCACTGCCATGGGGATGGAAGACAGGTAAGACCTATCTCTGTTCACAGGAATTTAAAGTATACAAGGACCAAAACATATCAATACTTTCAACATGTTGTTGTACACATTAAAGAGAAGCTCTTCCTAAGTGTGTGGGAAAGGGTGGTTAATTCTACCAGGGAAAATGAAAAAGTGGAGTTCAGATAAAGATTAATTGAAGAGGTGATGTAGGAAGGATTTTGGATTAGGAAACATGCTAAATAAAAATATATGGGCTTATATGTAGTTCTGTGAAATTGGAATAAAAAATTGGGGGGATGGGAGAGAGTGGGAAGACCTGCGTGGGAAGAGGTGTCTACAGAAGTCAATCTTAGAAAACATCTTGTTTTAGGGAAAGTCAATGTAATGTGGTAGATGGTCCAAAAGATTAAAAGAGTTCAAACAAGGCATCAACAAGAACAGATGCATACTATAAAGACTACTGCTGCTCTCATTTGCAAGTGCGGCATTGCATAGTTTCAGGGGTGTCATTTGTCTCATACTTTCAGATAGTTTCAAAGGCAATGGTCAAAAAGAACAAGGTGTCTTGAGGAAGGAATCTGTTTCCTTATTTGCACAAAGTATTTATGTCAATTGGTGGTGGGCTGGAAAACATTCTCAGTCAACGAAATAAGAAATGTATATATCTCGTATTAGAAATCCAATCACTCACATATACACACACACACACACACACATATATATATTCATATATATATGAAAAGGAGAAACAAATTATGTGCAAAATCAAGTGAAAAAAAAAGAAAAATTTAGAGGTGATAATGGACTAATAGGAGATATGGTAATGAAATAGAACAGGATTTTATCACTGATTAGAAATGGTAGAAAAAGAGAAAATGGTACAAGATAGTTCCCAGGTCATATTGCTGCTTCTGAGGACTTGGGAAAGAGGGGAGAAGTAGTTCATAATGGTATTTACTGAGATATAAGAAAGATAGGATTGAAAGTTTTATGTATTCTTCATTTACTTATTTTTAATAGGGGAAAAGGAAAAATAATGGGTTCAGTTTTGATCATGTGAATTTTGACATGCCTTCTGAGTATCTAGTTGGGTACATTCAGTATTCCTTAATATAGATTTTTCTATACATACCAAAAATTTTGAAGAAAGTGGGTAGACATATATATTAGGGGAAATCATGGGCATAATGTGGGTGGAAATTGAAATCAGGAGGATGAATGACACTACCCAGGAAAATGTGTTGAGGAAGAGATGAACTATATATGGTAACAACCATGGTAACAGCACTATTGTACAATGTAAAGGAAAAGGACCTGACAAAGGAACTGAAAGAAAACAAACAAACAAACAAACAAAAAACAGTTTTCTGGCTCTCTGCCTGTATCTCTTATGTATGCAGAAATCCAGCAAAGAATGCTTAAGTAAGAAACCAACATCAATAGGGTCTTCAGTTGCCTTGAGTAATTGGATTCAGACTGGCCCATGGGATTTGGAAACAAAGGTGATAATAGTAACTATTGCCAGAGTTGTTTCCCCAGAGTTGTGGGATGAAATATCTGATTTGAGGCAAAAGGAAAGGATAAGGTAACATTTTACATTGAGTGTAACCATTTCATTGTTATTGTTTTCTTAGGTTATTGTAAAATTAGATGGTTATTTCACATTCTTGAGATCTACTACCGAAAATTTATATTTTTCTCCTCTATCCTCTTTCTCTGTCTATCAGGATGAGGCAATAAACAAGAATACCACAATCTGAGGCCAGATTATGATGTGTGATACTAATATAAACCATGTGCCTGGTAATGTCAGACTCCTGAATTAAGTCCAGAAAAGTCCCTAACTGTAATTCCAACATTCTAGTGTTTACTCGTGTTTAAATAATAGGAGAAGTGTTAAGGGAGGCTTAAATTATTTTTCTGGCTTGAATTAGTAAAGAATATGGAAATACAAACTGTGCTGTTTTCCACTATTTTAATCCACGTTTTAGATGAATAAACGAAAGGAAGAAATCAACCACGTCTAAAAAAAAAGCTTTCTTTAAATAATTTCAATACTAATCAAGTACATTTAGAAATTGCAGTATTGTTATGCAAAAAAAAATATAGAAGAGACTAAAATTCAGAGTTAGGGAGTGGTTTAGGATGATTATGTTTTTAAGGTTACCAATCAAGATTAGCAATTTATACATTTTAGATTACTTTTTCTATCACTTTCCCACCCTGACAGAACTAATTTCTTAAGTGGAAGATTTACATAACAAAGTTGAGGGCCATGTAATTTATATTAAATTACCCATTATCCAGACCCTAGACATGCATTTTATATTTTTGAATGTTTGGAAAACACAAAGGTATTAGTTCCCTGTTGAAAATCATGAATGTAAATGACTTGTTAAAAATACAATATATTATTTAGTATTATTTTTAGAGGGTTGTTTCAAAGCAGCACATTAACAAGCTTCAAATAATTCACAATCAGGGGGAGGAGAAAGTGTACTATGCCTGGCACCAAAATAAGTTTTCTTTTCTGTTTCCTTTTTGCTTTTCCTGGACAGCTCTTCCACCAATTAAACCCTAGAATACTAGATTCTAACCATAAAAGCATGTTTGAAGATCGTAAACAAACAAAAAAAGGACCACCAAAAGGATAATGGCTTTATATTTTGATAGAACTGTACAGATCAAAGCCAATGGTCAAATAGAGTCCCTAAGTTGTTTGGAGTTCCTTAAATGACAGAGGCAGGACAGTTCTGAATGTTATATTCAGGTTTGTCAGAAAAATTCACCCCTCTGGCTCTATCTTATTTAACATTTTAGCCCCTGAATATACTTCTAATATTTATTTTAAAATTTCCATACAATAAAGTTCACTATTTTTTGTGTATAGCTTTATGCTCGTGCTACTACTTTGTAGTCAAACGCTCCACCTATGAGTGCACCTTTGTCCCAGGCAAGTGTTGCTCTCTTCTTCATCCAATGGTGGTCAGGTTAATGTTTAACTACTGTATATAAAAATAAATGTGTGTGCATATGTTAATGCATTCATTTATTATAAGCTCTGTTGATATAAAGAATGATAGCACACAACTTATAAATTATAATAAATTATATTACTCTGTGTTGTAAATTCCATATCGGCAATTGGTTCTCACAAATGTTTTTGTTGAGTTTGGTTGAACTCCTATCTCTGAAGCCCCATTGTGATAATAATTTTTGACAGGACAACAGACATGTTGGTTGGTATTTTAATTTAGGTAATGAGTAAGATGCAAATGAAGCAATGAAGACATATGTCTTAAATGACATTTCATGTAAATGGAACGTTCATTATGTGATCTTTTGTGTCTGCCTTCTTTCACATGGTGTAATTTCCGTGAGGTTCAGCCCGTTTGTGGCATATATCTGTACTTCATTCCTTCTCAGTGCTCAATAGTATTGTACAGATATAACACATTTTGTTTACCCATTCACCAGTTGATGGAAATTTGGGTCATTTCCACTTTTTGGCTGTTGGTTTTAATGTTTTCTTCTGCACTCTTCTACAAATAAATTCAGTATCCCTCAGCAGAGCAAAAGACCTTTCAAGCATCATTGCTTGCCCCTCTGGCCAGGGAAGAACTTAAATGCCCTGTAGCTGGATAGAGAGATGGAAGAAACAATGGATAAAATACCACAGACTCCCACTCTTCCGACTGAGATCCAGTAGATTTGCAATTTGTTGTATGCCCTTCGTCAATTTCCAGAGACTGTAAACAGTTATTTTTGACAAATTTTCACAGCTTTATCAATGCTTTTGGGGGACAGATTTTGCCAAAGCCCTCAAAGATATTTTGAAATCCCTACTCCCAGAATCTTTCTTTTTCATTCTTTCTTTTTCAAAAATAGGGTTTTTTTTTTTTTTGCCATTATCAGCTATGTCTCTTTAAAGTTAAATCGAATTTATATCAAATATTTATTGCTTCCTACCTTATGGCAGATTCTAGCTTGGAAGATTAGCTAAGGGGAGGAGAAAGGAAAAAAAGATGAATTGCTACATTCTATGTCTTTGAATATCTCTATATTTAGAAGGAGAAATGGATAGACAAATAGCAAGGACAAAGTGCTAGAAGAGAAGATGCACTGAATATCATGGATCACATTTAGTGCGAAATGATTCATTCTTCTTGAGGTGGGAAGTCATGGGAAAAACTCTCAGGCAGATGCTAATTGAGACTAGAAAGTGGAATGAAGATTTTCATATAAGAGAGTAGCATATATAAAAGGAAGGAAGATTAAAATTGTGTGTTTTTGAAGGAAATGAAGACTAGTCTTATATGGCTGAAATGTCAAAAGTATGAGTAGAAGGTAAAAGTAAGGCTGGAATGACATATGTGGGAATCATACAGTGAGGGCATTCAGCTGTCTTACTGTGACTTTTGGGTTTCCATTGTTAATTATAGAAGTTACATGATTGGATTTGTTTTTAGAGAAATAAACTCCATATGGTCAATAGATAAAAGGCAAACAAGATTAAACTATTATGTAGGTATTGTCCCCAAAGTTAAAGGTCAGATTTGTATATCATATGCCATTGAAGAAATTGATTAGTGTTTATGCCAAGGAAATGACTAGGAGGAACTTGGGACCCCCGGTTTTCCTCATCCTCAAAATCACCCCAAATAAAATTATAACCTAACTAATAACTGTCATTATTATATAAATATTAGTATTAATAGTTGTTCCTAACTACTCTTCTAAAGAGACTGCCTAACATGATCCCTCTAACCCTACATTCCCCCATGGAATTAGGGACTCACTACTATAGATAGCCCAACATAGTTCCAGATGGGGTGTGAAAAAATGTCATTTTCAACCTTCTTCATGGTGTGGCTCAACCTGCTTCCATAGTGTGTATAGTGTGTATTCTTGCTCTATACTTTCACAAATATTTCTGGCATTCATTCTCCCATGGGGTGACATGCCCACTTGAAAGATAATTATTGCTCTGCTTCAAGAATTTCCAATTCCTGGAAAGAGTTCCATTTAACCATATGAGCAAAATTTTCTTGAGATGAGAAAAATGGGCTAAATATTTACACAATGCCTTAGTCCTAAGAAAATAATCACTTAACTACCTGAGGTAGACATAAAAACAATCTAGATTATAATAACTTTCCCAATTTGGTTAATTTTCTCAGCTTAAAAATAGGAGAAATATTTCATAGGAGATTTATAAGGATTAAAGAAAATAATGTATACTAACATTCTTAGCAAGCTGTAAGTGTTAAATGGAAGTTATTGTCCTAATAGTGGGAGGAATAGCACCTCATAGATGAAACCCTGACTATCTGATCTAGTAGTCTTAGGTTCTAATCCTACCTCTCAATTTTGGAGCCTTGTGCAGCCTCTCAGAAAGTGTGGATATAGGTGATTGGACTGTAAGATTTCTACAGTGCCATTAGTCTCTAATATGAAGGATTATAAAACCTAGAAAAGCAAATTACAATACAAAGCTAAATCAAAAAGCAATATATTAAATATAACTTTGGGAGTGTTCTCCGGTGCAGGTTTTTGTTCCTACTTCTACAATAAATTTTTCAATAAGATAAGATTGCTGTCTGAGAAATAAATTGGAATGAACAAAGGAAGACTAAGAGAGGAATATACAAAGCTCTTAAAAGTACAAAATTAACTCTATGCCTACTACACTAGATCACATTATAATCTAATTGAATGTGTAAACACATTTAGAGAAAACATATCTTAAGCCTAATAAGAATGGTGACTCCTGGAAGCATGGGAGGAGAGAAAGTTTAGAAATCCCTATACTCAGGAAAATCCAAGGGGAAGTAAACACTGTCAAAAGTAAAACACAAAAAAACAGCACCAAAAAAAACCCTTTATTAATTTATATGGACATTTATTCAACAAATATTTTTAAGTATAGATTATACACCATGAATTGAGACACGGTCCCTGCCCTTTAGGAACTTAATTTCTATCTGGAGGTGTACTAAATGCTATAAAAGAAAATTCTAGAGGCTATAGATGTCCAGTGACAGATATAGTTACCTGAGAATGTCAGGGGAGTCCTCTCAGAAAAAGAGACTTTTTGACTAAAGTGACCCAAGACCAGAGTCAAAGTTGACACTGAGGATTCCAACTCAGAAAATTAGGAAAAGGGAATATTGGTATCATAACTACAATAGTAGACAAAAAAGGTTGGTATTTTTGTGAGACAATTGAGAATGTCTCATGTTTAGTCGGATATAGATACCTCAAACTCAGGAGAGAAAACTGGGAGCTGTCACTGCATAGATAACGGAGGAAGCCATGGAAGCCATGATGAACATGACGATCACTGAAGATCACAGAGTCACAGAGTGAGAGGAAGTTCCAAGAATACCAGGGATACAGAGTCTCCAAGAATAGCAGAATGAGATCCAAAGAAATGATAGATATCGTAAGGGAAAACCAGAGCTGGAATCAGAAGTAAAAACCCGAAACCTGCTGAGAAGATGCATAGTCAACATCAAACTTACAGAAATCAGGAATATGACTGAAAGGTATCATTTAGTAGAGTTGAATAAATTTCTTTATTTTACCTCATTAAAACTAAAACAAGAAACATAAGTGCCACTTTGATCTGACTCCATCAACAATGGACAACTTTATAATAGCAATTAGGTTTCACATATGCTATCTGTCTGGAGAAAGACAACACAGCTCATAAGACCAGTATTGTCTAATAACAGGAACAGGTTCATTTTTCATTATATTACAAAATTGTTTTTCTGAACATAAAGTGGTCTTTGACTAGCTTGCTTAAAAATGCTAGCTAGATGGCTAAACTCTCTGATTCCTTCAGCGGTATTTCTTAGAGTAAATTGAAACAAAAATATATTATTGTATTATAAGTCAGTTTAGTACGTTTGATTAGAACAATCTCAATATGTGGTCAAATTAAAGTTTATGAGATAGTAAGACTAAAGGCAAAATGTCAAACAATGGCAAATTTACTACCATAATTCCATTTTGTGAGGCTTCTTGGGAGAGAGTCAACTTGCTTTGCCAAGACTGTTTTTCTCAGCATTGAACTATAGAAAAGAGAACTTACCTTTCCTAGAAGTTCAGCACTATTCAAATCTGAGGCTCCAGTTTAATCCAATATCTCACACAGTATATTTGAATGTCTCCTAAGATCTACTTTGTCTAGCTATTTAACAATCACATGCAGAAATTAATCCAATAGAAATCTGTTAATCTTTAAATAACTCCCTCTACCACCTTAATCATACATTGATGATAATTTTCAAATACAGAGTATCTAATTCTTCATAAAGATGCTTTTTAAAATAAAGAAGTTTCTAAATATGCCTTTCTCAAAGGTAATGGATAAAGGTGGATTTGAAGAATATATTGAACCCTTACTATGATATAATAAATAAAAATGAATCCAAAATATTACTTAATAGTATATCTCTGATATGGTCAGCACTACATTGATTACTTCATTTAAAATACTCAGTACTATGAATTGTAGAATTAGTAAAACTTTGTCTAGAAAAGATGCTTTCTGGTAAGGCTGGCATTTATAATTCCTAATTGTTTTACTCTGTGTGTGAGAGAGTACATACAACAGCCTAATTTGAGGCATATGTTTTTGAGTTATAATTTAGCTTGCCATTTTTTTTTTTTGGATGCAAAAATTTACAAATTTAGCTTATCTCATAGAACATAAGTTCCTTTTAGGACATAAAGTTGTATTAACTTTATTTAGTGTTTTTCAGGTAGATACACTGGTTAAAACAATTTACATTTCATAATTACAAAACTTTCTTCCAGGAATTAAATCTAAGTTTAAGTATCAGCTTTACTGAAAGACATAGTGTTTCTGCTACTTAAAATATATTCAGTTTTTTCTTCCTTCAAATATAAGACATATATGCTTAAGATTAAGTTAATATTGAATAGTTTTGACTGTGAATTCCTCTAAGATTTTTTGGACAATATCCTGGTTTACCCCAGTGTCTTAATCCATTTAGTGTTGCTAGATCAGAATACCTGAAACTGAGTGGTTTATAAAGAAAATAGGTTTGTTTGGCTCACAATTCTGGTGTCAGGAATTTTCAAGATTGGACATCTGTCTCTGGTGAGGGCCTCAGGATGCTTGAACTCATGGCAGAAATTGGAAGAGGAGCCAGAGTGTACAAAGAGATCACATAGTGAGAGAAAAATCAAGGTGGGGGTGTGTGCCAGGCTGTTTATAACAACTGGCTCTTGAGGGAACTTTAATAGAGTGGAAATTCACTAACACCTGATGGAGGGCATTTTGTCTGTTCTTGAAGGATCCATCCCATGACCTCATACCAAGCCATACCTCCAACATTGCCACATTGGGGACCAAATTTCAACATGAAGTTTAGAGCGGACAAACATCCAAACCATAGCACCCAGAAAGCTATATGTTTGGGTTTTACAACTAAAAAAGTTATTAAGTATGGAATGTCTGATTTCCTTAAGTACTAAGTTTGACAGTTGATGTCTCTGACATTTCACTTTGACACTTCTTGTTTTTTTTTTTTTACTTGTGAAGGTACATCCTCATTCTTTCAAACACAGCCTTTGGCTTGTGATTATCTTTCAGATTTTCTTTTAGAGCAATTTTTGTGAAACCATGGATAAGTCAAAAATATGTGTTATTTTTGAATATGAGTTCCATCATGGAACCAATACAGCGCAGACAATTAGAAATATCAATGAAGTGTTTGGGAAGGATGTGGCTAATGAACGCACAGTACATTGAAGGTTTGAGAAGTTCCATTATGATGCTTTTCATCTTGAAAGTGAGCCACATGGTTGACCTGAGACCAAGGTGGATAATGATGAGCTAAAAGCCATAGTGGAAGAGGCTCCATCTCAACCTACGTGTGAATTAGTGGCAAAGTTTGACATTACTATTCCAGTAATATTGGACCATTTGAAACAATTTGGCAAGGTAGAGAAGCTGGATAGATGGTTCCACATGAATGAAATGAGTTTCAGAAGAGAAATTGTCTTGAATCTTGCCTTTCTTTGCTGTCACAACATATAGGTGAACCATTTCTACACCGTATTGTTACATGTGATGAAAAATGGATTCTTTTTGACAATCACAAGTGTTCAGCACAATGATTGGATTAAAAATGAAGTGCTGAGACACAGTCCAAAACTGAATACTCATCAATAAAAGCTAATGGTGTCTGTTTGGTGGTCCAGCACTGGTATTATCCACTACAGCCTCATGAAACCTGGTGAATCAAATACAGCTGACATCTACTGCAACCAAGTGGACAAAATGATGAGGATGCTTGTGATTAAGCAGCTGAGATTGGTCAATAGAGACAGGCCAATGCTCTTGAAAGACAACACCCAACCACATGTGGCACAAACAACACTGCTTAAACTACAGCAGCTGGCCTTGGAAACTCTTTGTCATCCACCATATTCACCAGACCTTGCCCCAACTGACTACCACTTCTTCCAGGCTTTGGACCACTTCTTGCAAGGAAAAATATTCAATTCTCAACAAGCTGTGGAAATGCCTTTCATGATTTCATTGCCACTTGCTCTCCAGGCTTCTTCACTGCTGGCATAAGCAAGCTATCATTAAGATGGCACAACTGTGTCAATAATTTAGGCACATACTTTAATTAATTGTAGTGCTTCTTGTTTGAGATATAATAAACTACACTTTTGATTCAAAATCGGACATTTTATATTTGATGACCTAATATATAATTTACTTCTAGATTAATAGAAAATACATTTCAAATGTTTCCAGTAATGATGCTTTTCCTTTAAGAAAAACCCTTCCTTTTTCTTCTAGCAGTGACACAACTTATGGGTGCTCTGGAGTGTGTTCAATCTGTCATTAAAAGAGCAAAATGAGTCATGATGAAAAAACAATTCTGGGAAGATAGAGTCCAGAAATCATATCTGTGATGCCAAATACCTCCCATGTTCCTTTTAATTTTTTCTGCAAAGAAGTGCAACAGCTGATTCAGGCAAAGTGGTATAGCCTTCAGAGTGCATGTGAGGTGAAGAGTCAGCAGAACTCAATTCTTATCCCTTAAGCATGGAATGGATTTAGTGATTCACTCTGAATTAATAGAATATTGCAAAAGTAATGGATCTCACCATTGCCTGCTACAAGACTAGGTTATAAAAAGACTATTTCTGTGTTTTGGGCTCTCTCTCTTTCTCTCCTCGTCTTCCTCTACCCCCTCTTCCTTCCTCACTTTATCTTTCAGCTCTTTCATGCTCTGATCACTCTCTGCAACATAAGCCAGTTTCCATATTGTGAGAAGCCTTATGGAAAAGTCCATGTGGCAAGGAAATTAAGCCAATAGTTAGAGAAGAACTGAGGGCTGCCAACAACAGTAGATTTTCCAGCCCTGGTCAATCTTTGTGATGAGCACAGTCCAGTCTGTTTGGGCAAAAACTACCGACCTAAGTCATGCCTGGATTCCTTACTCTCAGAAATTGCATGAAATAATAAATGTTTTATATTTTTTATGTTGCTAAGTTTTGGAGTAATTTGTTACACTGCAAACAAAAACTGACACAGACTCTGTCAGGATCCCTAGAAGAGAAAACAGATGTTTATTTTCTTTACCTCTGAGCTGGTTTGGAGCTGTGAAACCAACAGACAGAATGAGGATTCTTGGACACCCTTGAAAATTCAGCAATCAAAGACCTAGGAATGAGAAAGATGGCAGCAACCTTAGATACCTAGAATGTATTTTCCTATACCAAGAATAACCATAGCAGAGCCAGAGGTGAGTCAAGATGTTCTCTCCCTCTCTCCTGAGGCTACAAAAGTGATAGTGCTAACAGGGTGCTTCCCAGCACTTAAATGAGTATTAGCAGAGAGGGCTATAACCTTTCATGGAGCTAGAATGGAAGACCCTAATATTTAGTTATTTTGTTGATGCTTAATAGAAGACAAATGCAAATGAAAATAAAAATGCACCAAAATAGACGTGGCAACAAGTTATACTATAACCTAGAAGAACTTCTATAACATGTGATTCTGTGAATTAGTACAGCTAGTAGAGATATATGATAACTTTAGAAAAAGAGTATTTAAGAAGTTCCAAATGCAGAATTAAAAGACTTCGTAGAAATTAAAAATCAAGAGAGATGTAATCAAGATGGCTGACTAGAGGCATGTGTTAGTGTTTTATAAGTGCTGTGAGTTTTTACTTCTGAGTGTTTTTATCCTGGTGTATATCAATCATTCTTTTCAATATTTAGAGCACATTTGAACATTTCTTGTAGGCAGACCTAAAGGTGACAAATTCCTTTAGTGTTTGCTTGTCTGAGAAAGACTTTATTTCTCCTTCACTTATGATATTTAATTTTGCAGGATACAAAATTCTTGACTGAGAATTATTCTGTTTAAGAAGACCAATGATGGAATCCCAATCCCTTCTGGCTTGTAAGGTTTCTGTGAGAAGTCTGCTATTAGTCTAATAGATTTTCCTTTGTAAGTTACTTGATGTTTTTGTCTCATGGCTCATAGAAGTTCCTCCTTCACATTGACTTTGGCCAGTCTGATGGCTGTGTGTCTTGGTGATGTACTTTTGCAATGAATCTCCAAGGTTTGTTGAGCTTTTTGTATCTGGATGTCTAAGTCTCTAGTAAGACCAGGCAAATTTTCCTCTATTATTCCATCAAATAGGTTTTCCAGGCTTTTTGCTTTTTCCTCTTTTCACTTGTGGATACCTATGATTCTTATGTTTGGGTGTTTTCATAATACCATATTCCTCAAAGGCTTTCTTCATTCCTTTTGATTCTTTTTTCTTTATTTTTGACTTACAGGGCTGATTCAAAAGCCTTGTGTTCAAACTCTGAAATTCTTTGTTCTACTAGGTCTAGTCTATTGTTAAAACTTTCCACTGTGTTTTGTATTTCACTAAATGAATTTTTTATTTTTGGATATTCTGTTTCTTTTTTAAAAAATATGTCTATCTCTTTTGTGATTTTTTTCATTCATTTCTTGAATTATTTTTTCTAGTTTCTCTGAGTTGGTTTTCCATTTTTTCTTGGATCTCATTGAGGTTCCTTACAATTCATGTTTTGAATTCTTTGTCATTCATTTCAGTATTTTCATTTTGGTTGAGATCCACTGATAGAGAGCTGGTGTGATTCTTTAGGAGAGGTCATCACACTCTGTTCTTTCATACTTTGGTAGTTCTTGTGCTGATTCCTTCTCATCTAGAGAGGTTGCCACTTCTTTTTGAATTTTATTTTGCTTAGATGGGACTTTCTTTTTCTCCCTCTTAAGGGTGTGATTGTACTACATGTTGGGTAGGGACCTTTGGCTTTGCTTTTAGGTACTTTCAAGAAGGTCTAGGTTCTGAATGAATACCTTGGTTATAGATAGCCATAGTTTGGTGGTTTTCTCAACGGCTAGTCATTTGTAGGCTATAGTGGTACTTGTGAGTAGATTCCCTGAAGGCCGCTTGTGGGCAGATTCCCTGCCTCCTGTTGAGAAAAGAGCTGGGGTTCTCTAAAATCTTATCTCTTTTTGCAGCCCTGTGGATTTAAAATGCATGAATTTTATTGGGATGTCCAGTTTAATACCCAGGTAAGTAGGGGGTGCTTGTAAGTAAGAGTCAGCCAAGCCATGTATAATTGAATCAGTAAAAATTGTACTGGGATGTACACGTTGATCCCCCTGCCAGCAGGTGATGCTTGCTGGAGAAAGCAAGTGGCAGTAGTATTTCTGGGGCCTATGCTTGGCCCTAGTCAATCAGGAGAAGCACCTGGATGTCCCAGGACATGTGCAGGGCCCTAGAACTCCCTGGGGACCCCTTCTTGTGCTCTGCCACCATCGAGATGGGTGGGTCTAGAGACTGGGTGGGACTGGGTCAGGCGAGCACTTGTTTGGGCTCCTCAAATCCTGGAGTAAGTGGTGTCTCAGGGGTCAGCTCTTGGGCCACTGGGGAAAGCCACCGGGGAGGGACTGAGGCACCCCCACCATGCCAAAGAACCTGCTCACGGAGAAGAGGCAGTCCAGAATTCACAATCTAGCAGGCGGGAGTGGATTTCTCTCTTCTCCTACTTCCCTTGCCCTGTGGATTTCCCTCCAGTGTCTGGCTTACAGCAGCCCAAACCATCCAGGAGAGTCAAATGGCCACTGTGCTCACACAACAATGCCACCACAGGTTGTGAGCCTCCCTGCCCAGGAGCCCACCCAGGACTGAAAGTGCACCTTTCTCCAATGTTTCTGTGGGGGGAGGGGTGCTCCACACACACGCTGTAGCATGGGGCCCACACCATAATCTCCTCTCAGTTCTGCCTGTATGCGTTCAAGATCAGTTCACAAATCTCTTCCCCATGTCACTAAATGACACAATCAAGTCCTGGCAGTATGGGATCAGGCCCATGGACTTGTCCTCAAGTCCGCTGAGTTCAAGCTATGACTGAGACAGGGAGATGCAGGCTGTCCATAGAATGCTCAAGCAGGCCAACTGTTGTTCTGCTGTGTATCAGCTGTGGTGTGGGCAGGTTATGTCCCACTCTGTGGGAGCAACAAGCTCAGTCTGACTAACTCTCAGTCCCACCATGCCCTAAAGCTGTGGAGGCACAACTTGACCATGGGGGGTGGGAGATCACCCGGGTTCTCTTCTCCCTCCCTGGCCCAACAGTGGAACAGAAGCATCCTCAGGGCAGGAATTAGAGCACTGGGAAAAGGGCTTCCCAAATTGGATCTAGGTGCAGGTGCCCACAGTTCTGAAGCCTGTGGAGCCTCAGCATGATCTCCCAACAGCTCCACATGCCACTCTGTAGGCATGTGAAAGTTAAGGAGTTCCCCTGTAGCCAAAACTACAAAGGTTCAACATGGGAATGCAGAGCACTAGCGGTCTACCGCTGAACCCTGCCCCAAAGGACCCTTAAAACTCAACAATAAGAGAATAACAACAACAAAAATTTAAAAATGGGTAAATGGCCTGAAGAGACACCTCAAGAAAGAAAATGACAAGTTAGCATATGAAAAGATGTTCAACATCATATGTCATTGCAAATTAAAACAAGATATCACTATACAGCTATTAGAATGGCCAAAATCCAAAACAATGACACCACCAAATGCTGATGAAAATATAGAGTAACGTGAATTCTCATTCATTGCTGGTGTAAATGCAAAAAGATACAGCCACTTTGGAAGACAGTTTGGCAGTTTCTTACAAAAGTAAACATGCTCTTATCACGTGATCCAGCAATCATGCTCCTTGGTATTTACCCAAAGGAGTTAAAAATTTATGTCCACACAAAAACCTGCATATGGATGTGTATATCAGCTTTATAATTGCCCAAACTTGGAAGCAACCTGTATGTCTTTTAGTAGGTGAATGATTAAATAAACTGTGGTACATCTAGACAATGGAATATTTATTCCATGCTAAAAATATGAACTATCAAGCCATAAAAATACTTATGGAGGAAATTTATGTGCATATTATTACTAAGTAAAGGAAGACTATCTGAAACAGCTACATACTATATGATTCCGACTATATCATTTTCTGGAAAAGTCAAAAGTATGGCGACAGTAAAGTGATTTGTGATTTCCAGTGGTTAGGAGAAAGGAAGGATGAATAGGCAGAGCACAGAAAAGTTTGAAGGTGGTGAACCTATTCTGTATAATACTGCAATGGAGGATACAATGGTCATTATACATTTGTAAACCTCATAGAATATACAGCACAAGCATGAATCCTAATGTGAAATACGGACTTTGGGTGAGAATGATGTGTCAATGTAGGTTCATAATTGTAAAAAATATAGCACTCTGATGCAGGATGTTAATAGTGTTGGATGCTATGTTTATGTGGGGACAGGAGGTATAAGGAAACTCTGTACCACCTGCTCAATTTTTCTGTGAACCTAAAACTGCTCTAAACATAAAGTTTATTAATTTTAAAAAATTAAGGAAAAATACTGACTTTTCATATAAGCCAAAGCAGATAGCATTAATTGATAGAAAAATAATCTACGTGGAATGTTTAAGGATTTCTTCATGCAGAAGAAATGTGATACTAGACAGAAACGTGAATTGAAACAAAGAATTGAAGAACACAAGAAATGAAATAAATGAAGGTAAAATAAAATTGTTTTCTTCTTATTTTTAACTGCTCTAAAGGAATAATAACTGTGTTAAGAAAAACAGTAATAATGTATTTTGTGTTTATAGTATATGCAAATGTAAATTATATGACAAAAATAGTTCAAGAGAACAAAGGCAAGAATATAGGATATATTACTGCAAGGTAACACTACATATGATGCAGAATAATATTTTAAGGTAAATTCTGATTAATTAAATATGTGTATTATAAAAACTAGGACTTAATTTTATCAATGTATAAATAATATGACAATAGAGGAGATAAAATAACATAAAAATTTTCATTTAGTCCAAGAGAAAACAGAAAAAGAGAAAAAACAAGAAACAGAGCAGATGGATCAAATGAAAAAGACCTATCAATATGGTAGATTTTAATTTAACCATATCAATAATCACCTTAAATTTGAATGACCTCAGTTTATAGATAAACTATAGAGATTACCAGATCGATTTGATTTTTTTTTATTTCAGAATATTATGGGGTACAGCACTTTGGCTATATATATTGCCCATGCACTGCCAGTGTCAGAGCTACAATCATTGTCATCCCCCAAACTGTGCTCCCTGCATCCATTCAGTGAGAGTTTTTCCCATCCCTTCCACCCCCCTCCCACCTGCCCGCCCCATGATGCCCTGTGTGATGTAATGTTGATCAGTTAGTACCAATTTGATGGTGAGTACCAGTGGTGCTTGTTTTTCCATTCCTGTGAACTTCGCTTCGAAGAATGGGTTCTACCTCCAACCAGGATAATACCAGATGTGTTAATTCACTATTGTTTCTTATTGCTGAGTAATACTCCATGGTATACATATACCACATTTTATTAATCCACTCGTGTATTAATGGGCACCTGGGTTGTTTCCACATCTTTGCAATTGTGAATTGTGCTGCTATAAACATTCGTGAGCAGATGTTTTTATTATAAAATGTTTTTTTTTTCCTTTGAGTAAATACCCAGTAGTGGGATTGCTGGGTCAAATGGTAATTCTACTTTTAATTCTTTGAGGTATCTCCATATTACTTTCCATAGAGGTTGTACTATTTTGCAGTCCCACCAACAGTTTATGAGTGTTCCTATCTGTCCACATCCCCGCCAACATTTGTTGTTTGGGGATTTTTTGATATGAGCCAATCTCACTGGAGTTAAGTGATATCTCATTGTGGTTTTGATTTGCATTTCCCTGATGATTAGAGAAGTTGAGCAATTTTTTATATGTTTGCTGGCCATTATTCTGTCTTCTTTTGAAAAGTTTCTGTTCATGTCCTTTGCCCATTTTTTAATGGGATTGTTTGATTTTTTCTTGTTGATTTTCCTAAGTTCTGTATAGATTCTGGTTATCAGCCCTTTATCAGAGGTGTGCATGCAAATATTTTCTCCCATTCTGTAGGTTGTCTGTTCACTGTAGTGATAGTTTCCTTGGCTGTGCAGAAGCTTTTCAATTTGATCAGGTCCCATGTATTTATTTTGGTTGCTGCTGTGATTGCTTTGGGGGTCTTCTTCATAAATTCTTTGCCTAGGCCAATGTCCATAAGAGTTTTTCCAACGTTTTATAGGCATAGATGGCTCATACCTCGAAACTATTAAAGCCATATATGATAAACCCACAGCCAATATCATACTGAATGGGGAAAATTTGAAAGCATTCCCCCTTAAAACAGGAACTAGACAAGGGTGCCCACTATCTCCACTCCTTTTCAACATATTGCTGGAAGTCCTGGCCATAGCAATTAGACAAGACAGAGGAATCAGAGGCGTCCAGATGGGGGCAGAAGAGGTCAAACTTTCACTATTCACAGACGATATGATATTACACATAGAAAACCCCAAAGATTCAACCAAGAGATTACTGGAATTGATAAATGAATTCAGCAAAGTCCCAGGATACAAAATTAATACACACAAATCCATAGCCTTCATATATGCTAATAACAATCAAGCTGAGAAACAAATTAAAGATGCAATACCTTTCACAATAGCACCAAAGAAAATTAAATATTTAGGAACATATCTAACTAAGGAGGTCAAAGACCTATATAGAGAGAATTATGAAACACTGAGAAAAGAAATTGCAGAGGATGTAAATAGATGGAAAGCCCTACCATGCTCTTGGACAGGCAGAGTCAACATAGTAAAAATGGCTTTGCTACCTAAATTGATTTACAGAATCAATGCAGTCCCTATCAAAATACCAACATCATTTTTTGCTGATCTAGAAAAAATAATTCTACGCTTCATGTGGAACCAGAGAAGACCCCGTCTAGCCAAAGCAATCTTAAGCAAAAAGAACAAATTGGGAGGCATTTATCTACCAGACTTCAAACTATACTACAAGGCTATAGTAACCAAAACTGCATGGTATTGGCACAAGAACAGAGACATAGACCAATGGAACAGGACTGAGAACCCAAATATAAAACCAACCTCATACAGTCACCTGATCTTTGACAAATTCCAGAAAAATGTACACTGGGGAAAAGATTCCCTATTCAACAAATGGTGCTGGGAAAACTGGATGACCAGATCAGTTTTAAAAAAGAAAAATTAATACACAACTAAATGTTGTCCACAAAAACACAGTTTATGAAAAATAAGTAGGCTAAAAGGAAGAAGAACAAAGAATATTATCAGAAATAAAGAGGGACATTAAATTGAAACAGAATCAATTCTCTTAGAGGACAAAAGAATCCTACATATGTAATCACCAAATAGCATGGCTTCAAAATGCATGAATAAACAACTGAGAAAAGGGAAAAAAAATAATAAATAACTCTTAATTATAATTAAACAATCCAATAGTTATTTATCAGTAATTGCTAGAATAAGTAGGTAGAAAGTCAGAAAGGATATATGAGCACTTAAAAACACTATCAACTAACTACACTTAAGGGATATTTTTAAAACATACTACCCAACAACAGCAGGATTAATATTGTTTGCAAATGCACATGAAACTTTCATCAAGGTAGACCTTATTCTAGGCCATAAACTAAAAGCAACAAATTAGAAAGACTAGAAATCATGCAAGGCAAGGTAACAATAATGGCATTAAAATTAACTTATTGTTTTGGACAGCATAGGTCTAAAATATCAAGTAGAATTTATTTGAAAACATAGAGCATAAATACAAAAAGATAGAAATAATGAGAGAGAGGAAAAAAACAATTGATGGTCAATAAACATAGGAAGAAAAGCTGACCCTCATTAGTGCAGGAAAATACAAATAAAGACCGTATGGTATGATTTTATACTCTTTCCATTAGCAAAAATTAAAAAGTATGACAATACGAAGAGTTGGAAGAGATGCAAATAGGTGGAATCTTCATAAATGGCTGTGATAAATGTAAATTGCTGTAACCACTTTTGAAATTTTATATTCACATTCCTCGTAACTTACTAATTTATTTCTTAGTAATATATCCAAGAAATACTCTTTAACATGCATATCAAGAAACATGTACCATGAATGTTTACATCAGCAAGGATAGCAACATAAAATTAAAAGTTTGAAATAACTCAAATGACTATAAGTAGGAGATTGAAAAGTATGGATTATTTATACAATGAAAATATTATGTAATAGTGAAATACATATATACGCAAATTCATGGATAAATCTTAGTAATATACAAATAATAATACTAAGTTCAAAGTCAAGCAAAACAACAGTATAGTGTTTAATCATGTATACACACACACACACACACACACACACACACAGAGTACATGTATATATATATATATATGTACGTGGTCTGTCCAGAAAGTATCTAGCCACGTAGTATGAAAAATAGAGACATTTATTGAAGAAGGTACAGGAAACATTGTACGTAAGACAATGATGCCTCAGTCCCAAAGTAGGCACCTTGGGACCTCACACAGGTCTCCCCAGAGTCTCTTAACCTAACCCGTACACGTTCAACATTCTCAGGTGATCTGCTTGTTGCAGGCCTTCCTGACATGGATCACTTTCAACAGATTCTCAACCATTATTGAAGTGTTTGTGCCAAACTTAGCGCAAAATTTGATGTAGATTCATTGCTCTACTTGCTTAGTCATTTTGAATGCTACGTCCACACAGTACACATGCTCACTCAACAGCATCTAGTGTCCCACTGACTAGTACAGTGAAGTTGTCATTGTTCATGCATGTGCATTGCGGTCCACTCTCCTTGGCTTCCAGGTTACATTGATGTTGCACAAAACATTCTAGTAATATTGATAATGGCTGGATACTTTCCGGACAGACTCATATGTGTAATAAGGCAACATTCATCTTAATGATTTGGATGAAAGGATAAGGAGGATGTAACAGAAAGAAGTGATATGTTAACAGTTTATTTATTAGTAAATTAAGGAATAAATAAGTAAATAAAGAAATAAATGAAGCTCTCTCATTCTTTCATGGACAGATTACAACAGTGTGGTAAGAACCCGGATAACTCAACATCATGAGTATTCTAATTCTGTACAACTAAATTTCATTTAAAATAAATGAATAAAGAAAAGAAAAGAAAGAGTAAGGATAAGAAACTGTAAAGGAAAAGATAAGAGACTTGGAAACATATTGATAAAAATTGAGATGACATTTGTAAACATTAGAAATTTCACAGGAAACAAAAAAGAACAGAAATAAGAGGGGCAGTCAATCTTCCAACATAACTTCCCAGTCTACTCTGTAGTAATTTTTCTATTAAGGTTTTCTACTTCTTTTTGAACAATTCATTCATATGTTAAATTTGCACAAATACATGGATCTATTTTGGACTCTATTGTTCTACTTGTTTACCTCAGTTAATAGCTGCTTTGATTGCAGTGGCTTTAGAATACAATGTATTAGCAGTTAAAATGAGTATCACAAGTAGTCAATTTCATAAATTCCTATCTATTTTTGGAAATCTATCACTTCCTAAAAATTTTAAAATCTCAAAAGTTGGGATTTTTGTAGAAATTGAAAGAAAATTTATAATTGAGAGGGAAAACAAATAAACACACAAATTTTAAATATATTTATAGTTTTGACATGATGCCATTCCCTGAAAGAATACTGCCTTTTTCCATTTTTTAAGGATTTATGTTTTTTAGTAAAATTTCATAGTTTTTATCTTCTAAATCCAATTATTTATAAATTATTTTTAGGTTTTATGCTATTATAAATAGGATCATCCTCTGTTTAAATTTTTTGCTGAATTTTTGCTATGATTTTTGTTTACTAGTCTCCTTATTGTTTGTTTTCACAGTGAGATGAATTCTCAAAATGGCCAGGTGGGAGGCCTAGCCTAGTTTCCAACTGCTGGGAAGCAAAATTTTTATGATTAGGTCATTAGAGGAAACAAAAAGAAGTGATATTCTCACATCTATCTTCGCACTGATTTTGAAAACTAAATAATCTAGTGATGGGAGAAACTGCTTCACACACATAAACAAGTATACACACATATACACATGCATTGGATTCTGCAAGATAATATTCCAACCCTACACGTGTTCTTTTTCAGATGGCATGATTATAACTGAGTCATTATAAGGTATGTGGACCTTCTTTAAAGCCAGCTACTTCTGGATAATATGACTAATGGCATTGCCAGTTAATCCCTTAGGAATTGGCCTATCGTATTTTTTTTTCCAGAAGCAATATGGCATGAGCTGTCTTGACAGTGTTTGAAGTATTTGGTTATTCCATAAATGATGGTGCTGGGAGAAGCATAATGATCATGGAAAGGAAATCACATTAAGAAAAGTTATAATTCATTGTGGGCCAGTCATTGTACTTTTTATGATAAAAGTGGAAAAAATAACCAATCTTTAGTTTTTAAAAATAGTTTATCCATAGTCTCATCAATCTTTCCTCTAGGAAAGTGGAAAACAAGATGTGACGTTTGAATTTTGGCAAACATAGGAGGACTTCTCTTCACCATCAATGGGAAACAATGTGGCAGCAGTCTAATTCTGATGGGTGCCATCATTTCATGAAGTTTCATCCAAAAGCCAGGTTTGAATGTTCTTTTCTTTAGTTAATTAGTCATAGAGAAGTCCCAGGGCACAGAAAAAAGCCAAGATCTGTTTCTCATAAAGCAAATGTATCACATGCCAAACAGACATAATTTTGGAGTTTCTACTATGATTATTCTATTAGGGCTTATCTTAGGCTCAATATAGACCTTTATTCTGACAGGGTCATGTGTGGCAGCACTGGATCTTTTGGATCATATAAGTAGAGGAACATAGTGGCACTGAGACCTGGTACACTATAGTTTCCTTTTACTCTGGGTCCCGTTCAAAGACGGCAGCCTTTCGTCTCACCTGGTAAGTTAGTCAGAGGTATATACATTACATACTAAGTTTACTAGTGAGCACATATAGAAGGCGATATCAGGGATTGAGCTATAGGAATCAAAAACATCTCTGAAATATAATATTAACAAAAATAAAATATATAGTGTGGATATATTATGGCCTTTCTACCTTTAGCAAAACAACTTTAGATCACTTTGAATTTTTTTCCATTAAGGGTATCACCTAATATTACATGTTTATCCTCTTTGTCTCATAATCAGATTGTAGGTAAATGCATGTCACATTCATTTTGACATCATTCAGTATATTCTATTTACAATTATAGTTGAGCCATGTTTTATTAGGGTTGCCACTTTAAACATTTACTCCAACTAACCAATTGAATATTTTATTCAATTTTATTCAAATAAGAGAGTCTATGTCACAGTCTTTTGAAAAGTTATATCCAAATATTAATGTGCTATAAAGGACCTCTATTAAACCAGAGACACTACATCATGGTTCAATTTCTGTGCGCATTCTAAATTTATTTATTTTTCTTTATGATATAAGACTTTGGGCATAGGCTTTGAATGTTGTGTGCAATTTCAGACCAAAGCAGTTTAACACAAAAGACGAATTCATATGAGGTAGTCTTATAATGAATGCATTAAATCACTGTGAGCTCGGTAAATGAGAAGCCCTACTTTCTTTGCTATCTCTTGAGAACTCATTAAGACAGCAAATGTGTTTTTGAGAACAACTCAAATCATATGCAGAACACACTAGCCCTTGTGTCAAGAAGATCCACTGCAGGGGAAAACACTATAACATTTCAGCTACGAAGTGGTATTAGAGATACATTTAAGCACAGTGGTTCTTTCCACTAGGACTGCCAATTCCTGATGCTGGTTTTGGGTCTAAGTTAATTGATTCCCTATGTTGGTCTTTAATGATGTGTATCTCATTATAATCCAGTACATAGAATACTAGGCTATGGGAAGATTTATTGATGCATACTGAAGCAAAAAGACATTACAAGTTGATTTTTGTCTAATTCCAAATGTTGTGAATAGGGCAAAGCAAACACTCTCCAGACATTAATTCACATTTATTTTCCTTAAACTTTGAAAAGGAATATGTCATCATCCTACATGTTTCAGACACATTTAAGCTTCACATACATTATCAAAATCTCTAAGTAGATTAGAGAGAAATAGCTTATAATATTCAAATTCAAATAGGATTTCTTCATATTTTCATTAAAAATATATCAAATAGTCAATAAAATAGTTAATTCAGATTAGTGAAAAAAGGTCTGGGATTATATTCAGAACCTGGACCCTAGGCATAGATTTTTAAGTTATAATATCAAGCCTTCTCTAGACAGGTTTATAATAATAATGACCTTATAGTGTATTATACAGGACACATGAGATAATGCATTTGAAAGCCTCCTCTATATTTAAAGACATAGAAAATCTTGGTTACTCTTAGTCAAATAATGTCACACAAATGTGTTGCTTATAAGTGATGCACAAATGAGATAAGGCACATTAAAATGTTTAACAAATCATACACTCTTTTGAAATATGTTAACATAACCATCCATTTAATAATCATTTAGTAATTCACATATATATTTAATAATTTCACACATTAAATAAGTGGAAGGTCTCAGAGAGTAAAGCAGTTCTGACTCCAAAGATATTGATTTTTTCCTCTAAATCATGGTGGACAAAAGAAAAGAATTTTCTAGTTACGTTTAGACTTAATTTAGCAGGTAATTAATTCTTTTTGACTAAAGATTATCCTTGATCTGGGAAGCTAATTTTTAAATGTGTATCTTTTTAAGAGGGGAGGTACATAGAGAAGTTTAGATGAAAAGGGGATGCCTACCCCTATAATAAGCTGAAACTCTGATAAAGAGAAGACAGATGTCAGAGACAAATTACCTTCATATCTGGACAGTTGATTACTGAATGTAGCCAGGATGGGTGAATGTAATTTTATTACCTCAAAAAGTATGGGACTGTGGAATAGTGTAAATGGCAGAGTAAGAACTTCTGAAAATCTGTACCTCAATAAAATCAACGGGAACATTGGCAAAAATTATCAAGATTAGAGTGGATATAAATTAAACTGACGATAGAAGAACAATGGAGAAAATCAATGAAATCAAAAGCTTGTTCTATGAAAAGATCAACACAATTGACAAATCTTTAGGTAGGCTGACCAAAAAAAAAAAAAAAAAAAGAGAGAGAGACTATGATAAACAATCATAATCCAACAATTTAAATAGCCTAGATGAAATGAACAAATTTCTGAAAAACACAAACTAGTAACATTGACCCAAGAATAAATCAAAAATGAGAAAGACTTGTTAAAAGTAAAGAGATTGGATTAGCAATCAAAGCTTTCCCACAAATAAAAGCCCACGCCAAGATGGCTTCACTGATGATTTTGACCAAACATTTAAAGAATTAACAACCAATCCTTCATAAAACTCTTCCAGAAAGTACAAAAAGAGGGAAGAGTTCTCAACTTCTTATGTATTTCTCTGATACCAAGCTAAAGCATCACAGAAAAAAAAAAAAAACCTACAGACTAATATTCTCTCTGAATATAGACACAAAAGCATTCAACAAAGTACTAGTAAATTTGATCCAGCAGCATATAAAAAGGATTATACACCATGACCAAGTGGGATTTATCACAGATATGCAAGGCTGGTTCAAAATGGGAAAACTGTTTAATGTAACATGAGATATTAATTAGAATAAAAGACAAAAACTGCATGATTATCTCAATAGACACAGAAAAAATCATTTGTAAAAAACCCACATCCTTTATGACAAAAACAGGCAAAAAACTAAAAAACGGAAAAAAACTTTTTCAAATTGATGTAGGACACCCATGAAAAACCTACAGTGAACATCATACCTAATGGTGAAGCACTGGATGCCTTCTCTTTGGGATCAGGAACAAGACAATGATGTCGACTTTTGACACTTCTATTCACATTGTACTAAAGACAATTAAAGACGAAAAAGAAATGAATGACATTCCTGTAAGGAAGAAAGAAATAAAAACTACTTCTATTTATAGATGCCATGAACTCATATAAAGAAAATCGCAAAGAATCTCCTAAAAATTGTTAGAACTAATAAATGAATTTTCAGGTAAATTATAGATACACAAAAAATCATTGTATTTCTATATACTTACAATGAATAATTAGAAAATGAAATAAAACTATTGAATTTATTATAGCATCAAAAAGAATAAAATACATAGGAATAAATTTAACAGAAAAGTGCAAGAATCATACATTAAAAACTACAGAACATTCTTGAAAGAAAATAAGGATGATCTAAACAAATGGAAAGACATTTTTTGTTCATGGGGTGGAAAACTTAATTTTGAAGTTCTAGTACTCCTTGAATTGATCTAAAAATTCAGCATAATTCCTATCAAAATCCCAGCTGTCTATTTTTACAGAAGTTAATAAGCTTATCCTAAAATTCATGTAGAAATAAAAGGGACTCAGAATAGCCAAATCAATCTTGAGAACAAAGTTGGAGGATTCACACTTACTGATTTCAAGACTTACTAAAAAGCTATAGTAATCAAGACAATGCGTCAATGGAATAAAGATAGACATATACATTAACAGGATAGAACTGATAGTCCAGAATTAAACCCTTACTTTTATGATTGCTATTGTTTTAGTGTGTCCCTTCCAAAATTCAGGTGTTGAAAGTTAATGGCCAATGTGATGATCTTGAGTGGAGAAGCCTTTAAGAGGTGATTAGGTCATAAAGGCGTCTCCCCTCATGAATGGAATTAAAGTCCTTATAAAAGAGGCTTCACACGATGTTTGGCTCACTTGCCCTTCCATCTTCTGCTGTGTAAGTTCACAATGCCCTTTCCCTCTAGAGGATGCAGCAACAAGGCACCATCTTGGAAGCAAAGTGCTGCCTTCACCAGACAACCAAACTTGCTGGCACCTTGATCTTTGACTTCCAAGCCTCCAAAACTGTAAGAAAATAAATTTCTGTTCTTTATAAATTACCCAGTCTGTGATGTTCTGTCTATGGCAGCCCAAACAGTCTAAGACAATAATCAGATGATTTTCTATAAGGATACCAATGCAACTGGATGAAGAAAAAAACAGACTTTTACTGTTTTTTTTAAATCCTTTTTTTAAATTTCAAAATATTAGGGGGTACAGATTTTTCTGATACGTGGCTTGAGTCAGGGCTATAAATGTTCCTTTCACCCGAATACCATTCATTGTACACATTAGGTGGGTTTTTGCACTTCCCCTCTGTCCTCCTCCCCCCTGCTTGATTTCCAATGACTTTTGACTTTTAAACAAATGGTATTAGGATAACTAGATAGTCATAAACAAAAGACTGAAGTATTTCCTCTACATACTATATATAAAAATTAACTCAAAGTAGATAAAAAGTCTAACTGTAGAAACTAAAGCTATGAAATTGTTAGAGGAAAACATAGGTATAAGTCTTTGTAACTTTGAATTTGGCAACAGTTACTTAGATCTCTCAACTAAAACACAAGCAAACAAAGAAAACAAATAAATTGGACTTCAACTAAATTAAAAACAATTTTACATCAAAAGATACTATGAACACAGCTTAAAGATAACTCAAAGAATGGGAGAAAATATATGCTCTCAAATATGTGATAGGGGACTTACATCCACAAAAAAACTCTTACCACTTAACATTAAAAAGACAACTAATCAGATTACAAAACGGGCAAAGGATATATCTTTAAAGATATACAAATTGCTAATAAGAACATGGAAAGATGTCCAAAATCATTAGACATTACATTCCCTCATTACATTAGGGAAATGTAAATCGAAACTCAATGAAGTACTACTTCACATCCACTAAAATGGTAATGATTAAAAATATGGATACTAGCAAGAGATGACAAAAATGTGAAGAAATAGGAAACCTCTCATATTAATTGTAGAAATGTAAAATGGGGCAGGCATTTTGGAAAATATTTTGGCAGCATCTCAAAAGTTAAACATTGTTTTACCACAGGGCCTAGAAATTCTACTCCTGCTTTCTATTTTTTTTTTCTTACTTTTATTTTAGAATATTATGGGAGTGCAACACTTTGGTTATATATATTGCCCATGCACTGCCCATGTCAGAGCTACAATCATGGACATCCCCCAAACTGTGCGCCCCGCATCCATTCAGTGAGAGTTTCACCATCCCCTCCGCCCACTCCCGTCTGCCCGCCCCCTGATGAATATTATTGCTATGTGTGACATAAGTGTTGATGAGTTAGTACCAATTTGATGGTGAGTACCAGTGGTGCTTGTTTTTCCATTCTTGTGATACTTTGCTTCAAAAAATGGGCTCTAGCTCCATCCTGGATAATATCAGATGTGTTAATTCACTGTTCTTTTTTATGGCTGAGTAATACTCCATGGTACTCATATACCACATTTTATTAATTGACTCGTGTATTGATGGGCACCTGGGTTGTTTCCACATCTTTGCAATTGTGAATTGTGCTGCTATAAACATTCGTGAGCAGATGTCTTTATTATAAAATGTCTTTTTTTCCTTTGGGTAACTACCCAATAGTGGGATTGCTCAATCTAATGGTAGTTCTACTTTTAGTTCTTTGAGGTATCTCAATATTACTTTCCATAGAGATTGTACTAATTTGCAGTCCCACCAGCAGTGTACGAGTGTTCCTATCTGTCCGCATCCCCGCCAACATTTGTTGTTTTGGGACTTTTTGATATGAGCCAATCTCACTGGAGTTAAGTAATATCTCATTGTGGTTTTGATTTGTATTTCCCTGATGAATAGAGAAGTTGAGCAATTTCTTATATGTTTGCTGGCCATTATTCTGTATTCTCCTGAAAAGTTTCTGTTCTTGTGCTTTGTCCATTTTTTAATGGGGTTGTTTGATTTTTTTCTTGTTGATTTTCTTAAGTTCTGTATAGATTCTGATTATCAGCTCTTTATCAGATGCTTAGCATGCAAGTATTTTCTCCTATTCTGTAAATTGTCTGTTCACTCTAGTGATCGTTTCTTTGGCTGTGCAGAAGCTTTTAAATTTGATCAGGTCCCATTTATTTATTTTTGTGGCTGCTGTGATTGCTTTGGGGGTCTTTCTCATAAATTCTTTGCCTAGGCCAATGTCCATAAGAGTTTTTCCAATGTTGTCTTCTAGAATTCTTATGGTTTTGTGTCTTAGGTTTAAATCTGTTAACCACCGTGAGTTGATTTTTGTGAGAGGTGAGAGTTGTGGATCTAGTTTCAATCTTCTACATGCGGCCATCCAGTTTTCCCAGCACCATTTATTGAATGGGGAATCTTTCCCCCCACCCCAGTGTATGTTCTTGTGGGGTTTGTCAGAGATCAGATGACAGTATGAGGAGGTTTTATATCTGGGTTCTCAGTCCTATTCCATTGGTCTATGACTCTGTTCTTGTGCGAGTACCATGCTGTTTTGGTTATTATAGCCTTGTAGTATAGATTGAAGTCTGGTAGATTGATGCCTCCCAATTTGTTCTTTTTGCTTAAGATTGCTTTGGCTAGATGGGGTCTTCTCAGTTTCCACACAAAGCATAGAATTATTTTCTCTAGATATGCAAAAAATGATGTTGGCATTTTGATAGGGACTCTATTGGTTCTGTAAATCACTTTAGGTAGCAAAGACATTTTTAACAATGTTGACTGTACCTATCCAAGAGCATGGTAGGATTTTCCATCTGTGTACATCCTCTGCAATTTCTTTTCTCAGTGTTTTGTATTTCTCTCTATATGGGTCTTTCACCTCCTTGGTTAGATATGTTCCTAAATATTTAATTTTCTTTGGTGCTATTGTGAAAGGTATTGCGTCTTTAATTTGTTTCTTGGCTCAACTGTTATTGGCATATATGAAGGCTATTTATTTGCGTGCATTGACTTTGTGTCCTGAGACTTTGCTGAATTCATTTATCAATTCCAGTAATCTCTTGGTTGAATCTTTGATGTTTTCTAGATATAATATCATATTATCTGCAAAGAGTGAAAGATTAACCTCTTCTGCCCCCATTTAGACACCCCTGATTTCTCTCTCTTGTCTGATTGCTCTGGCAAGGACTTCCAGCACTATGTTGAATAGAAGTGGAGATAGTGGGCAACATTGTCTGGTTCCAGTTTTAAGGGGGAATGCTTTCAATTTTTCCCAATTCAGTGTGATATTGGCTGTGTGTTTATCGTATATGGCTTTAACAATCTTGAGGTATGAGCCATCTATGCCTATATTGTTAAGAGTTCTTTTCATAAGAGGGTGCTGGATTTTGTAAAAAGTCTTTTCTGCATCTATTGAAAGGATCATAATATATTTGTTCTGCCTTTATTTATGTGGTGAATTACATTTATACATTTGTGTATGTTGAACCATCTGTGCGTCTCAGGGATGAAGCCCACCTGATCGTGACGAATTATTTTTTTGATGTACATTTGAACTCGGTTTTATAGAATTTTATTGAGAATTTTTGCATCTATATTCATAAGGGATATTGGTCTGTAGTTTTCTTTCTTGTTGTGTCCTTTCCTGGCTTTGGTATCAAGGTGATATTGGCTTCGTAGAATGAGTTTGGGAGGATTCCATCCTTCTCGATGATTTCAAATAATTTCTGCAGTATAGGCATCAGTTCTTCTTTGTAGGTTTGGTAGAATTCAGGTGTGAACCCATCTGGTCCAGGACTTTTTTTGGTTGGAAGATTTTGTTGGAAGATTTATTACTGTTTCAATTTCAGTGCTTGATATTGGTCTGTTTAGGAATACTATTTCTTCCTGATTGAGCCTAGGGAGGCACTGTGTTTCTAAGAATTTGTCCATTTCCTCCACGTTTTCATGTTTTTGGGCATAGAGATTTTTGTAGTTTTGGAAGATGATGTTTTGTATTTCCATGATTTATGTTTTGTATTTCCATGATATCAGTTGTGACCTCTCCTTTTTCATTTCTAATTGAGCTTATTAGAGTCCTTTCCTTTCTGCTTCTGGTCAACCTGGCGAGTGGCCTATTTTGTTTATCTTTCAAAGAACCAACTTTTCATTTTATTAATCTTCTGTATTTTTTTTTTGTTCTCAATTTCGTTTAATTCTGCTCTGATCTTGGTTATTTCTTTTCTTCTGCTGGCTTAAGGATTGCTTTGCTCTTCCTTTTCCATTTCCTTAAGATGATTCATTAGTTTACTGATTTGTGACCTTTCTGTCTTTTGGATGTGAGCATTTAAGGTGATAAGTTTTCCTCTCAGGACTGCTTTTGCTGTGTGCCACAGATTTTGATAACTTGTGTCCCCATTATCGTTTAGTTTGAAGAATCTTTTGATTTCCATCTGAATCTCCTCCTTGACCCAATAGTCATTCAGCAACAGATTATTTAATTTCCATGTTTTTGGATGAAGATGTGAGTTTCTGTTGGAATTGATTTCTAATTTTATTCCAGTGTGGTCTGAAAAGATACATGGTATGATTTCTATTTTTTTAAGTTTGTTGAGATCCCTTTTGTGGCCTAGGTTGTGATCAATTTTAGGGAACGTTCCATGAGCTGATAAGAAGAATATATATTCAGTGTTATTTGGGTGGAGTGTTCTTTAGATGTCTGTTAGGCCCAAATATTCTAGAGTCCTCTTTAGTTCCATTGTTTCTTTGCTTATTATCTGTTTGGAGGATCTGTCCAGTTTTGTCAGTGCAGTGTTGAAGTCCCCACCTATTATGGCATTGTTATTTATTATGTTGTCTATATCAAGCAGTATTTGCTTTACGTATCTGGGTGCTCCTGTGTTGGGTGCATAAATATTTAGGATTGTTAAATATTCTTGTAAGATTTTTCCCTTCACCACTATATAGTGACCATCTTTGTCTGTCTTTACTTTTGTTGCTTTAAAGTTTATATCATATGAAATAAGGATGGCTATTTCTTTTGGTTTCCATTAGCCTGGAAAATTGTATTCCATCCTTTCACCTTGAGTCTGAATGAGTCTTTGTGTGTAAGATGTGTTTCCTGGAGACAGCAGATACTAGGCTTGTATTTTTTAATCCATTCAGCCAGCCTATGTCTCTTCAATGGGCAATTCAAGCCATTCACATTTATTGAGAGAATTGATATTTGGGGTAGATTTCTGTTTATTGTGTTGGGTAGTCTCTTGTTCTGTTTTACCTCTTGAGTCATTGTGAAATCTGGGTTCTGGAGTTTTAGCTTTGGGGTAGTTTTACACTGGTGGGTGTCTGTTTTGCTGGTTAGTGTACAATGCAGGTCTAAACACTTCTTGCAGGGCCGGTCTGGACTTTGCAAAATCTATCGGTGATTGCTTGTCTGGAAAAGTCTTTATTTCTCCCTCATATAAGAAGCTTAGTTTGGTGGGATAAAGAATTCTGGGTTGGCCATTACTTTGTTTTAGAAGACTGAGTATGGGTCCCCATTCCCTTCTGGCTTGTAAGGGAGAAATCTGCAGTTAATTTTTCAGCTGAGAAATCTGCAGTTAATCTGATAGGTCTCCCTTTGTAGGTTACCTGCTCTTTTTGCCTCACTGCTTTGAGGAGTGCGTCTTTTGTGTTTACTTTGGTCAGTCTAATAATTATGTGGTGTGGTGAATGCCTTTTCATGTTGAATCTCCCAGGAGTCCTGTGTGCTTCTTGTACTTGGATGTTGAGATTTCTGGCTAAGCCATGGAAATTTTCCTCTATTATTCCTTCAAATAGATTTTCCAGCCCATGCAAATTTTCTTCCTCTCCCTCAGGGGTGCCTATGATCCTTATGTTTGGCTTCTTTATATAATCCCACATTTCTTGTATGCTTTGTTCATGCCTCTTGTTTTTGTGTTCTTTCTCTTTGACTGATTTATTTAGCACATAGGAGTTATCTTCCAGCTCTGAGGTTCTTTCCTCTGTGTGATCCAGCCTCTTTTTAAGGCTGTCCACTGTGTTTTGTAGATCCTTGAATGTCTCTTTCATTTCTAGAATTTCTATTTGATTTTTCCATAATACTTCTATTTCTTTAGAAAATTTTTCATTCATTTCTTGCATTTTTCTTGCGGTTTCTTTGTGCTGGGATTCAATTTTCTCTTGAATTTCATTGAGCTTTCTTATAATCCATAAATGAAATTCCTCTTCTGTCATTCTACCCATTTCATTTGAGTTGGTGTCTGTTGCTGAGGAACTAATGATTTCTTTTGGGGGTGACTTTTCACTCTGATTTTTCATGTTTCCTGAGTTCTTTCACTGGTTTTTTCTCATCTGGCCTCTTGGTTGAGAGCTGGGGATGTTAGGGCTAGTTTATGGCCCTGTCTCCAAGCCCCCAAGTTTCGTTCCTTGGCAGAGCCAGGGAGAGGAGTACTTGTTTGTACTGCCTTAGGTATATTTTAGCAAGTTTTGTGGATCACTTGGGCTACCTCTGACCTATTGTCTTCTTCTCTTCCTGGTGGAGTGTAGTGAGAATGTCCCCCTAGCTTGAGCTCCAAGCTGGCGGATTGTACTTGAGAGTATGGATCCACAGTTCCCTAACAGCTAGGTATTCAGTTGTGTCCGTGGCAGACTCTGATTCCCCAGGTGGGTATATGAAAGCCCCCAGCTTTGGGAGGAGTTAATTTTGGGAGGGGCTCCTAGGGGTTACTTTGACGCTGCTTCCCCTGAAGTGCGGGTAGAAACACAATTGCTTTTGGCTGCAGTGCAAGAGCTGAACTGGGAAAATTTTACACAGCTCAGAGGTTGTTATCTAGCCATGTGTGTCTGGCCCTCTGATGTGCGTCTCCACGTGACACTGGATGATAGGGGGATCTCCAATTGTGCACCCCTTTTCCACCACTAGACCCCAAGGCGAGCCGGGTGGGCATCTCTATCCCCAGAAGTCTCTGCCAGGGGATGTTCCCACAATGGGGTGGAAATAGTGGCCACTATAGGCACTCTTGGATCAAGCAAAATTCCCTAATGAATTGGGCAGGGTTAGGGGGAGCTGCTCTGGTTCAGCCTGTGGCTCTTGGGGCATTCGGTTGCCATGAGAACTGGTATTTATACGAAATGAGTCACTATAACCAGCAACCTTCAAAATGACCGATCTCTGGGGTACAGGAGGGCTGGGACCTGAAGGGCAGGCACTAGGACCAGCATGTAGCAGACTCATAGGGGGCCAGAGCCAGGGTAACAGGACTGGATGGACAGGCTGCAATCTGTTTCCAATATGCAAAGGTTCTGCCACTACAGTGCCGGGATCTCATCCCACCTGAACCCACGGATGCAGCTGTCCCTGGCCACCAAGGGCAAAGCCTGTTGCGCCCATGCCCAAGATGGTGAAGGGTGGGGTGAAGCTAGAGATCTAGCTAACAGCTCCAGGCAGGAGACTTTAACGATGGTTGCCAACCACCAGCCTGGTTCACAGCAGGGCTCAGATCATGGCCATGAATGCCGCTTTTCTTAACTGGCCTGGGTCCTGCAGAGGCAATTGCTGACAGCTCTTAAGGGCATGTCCTGCTCTCCATTCAACTTCTGTGCCCAGGTCCTGCTGACTTCCAGTGGTGAGGTGCCAGTCTGCAGATTCCTGTGTACTGTCCCAGGAAGCTATATCTCAGCCCAATCCCTACCCGGCCCTGAGCGGTCCCTGTATATTGTAGCTGAGAGTTCCATATGTCTCTCGCAATTACTTCCTCTCCACAGAGCCTGCTGTCTCAAGAAACAGCTTTGCTCCAACTCTGGGTTTGTCCCTGACCGAGTGGATGGGAAATCTGTGGGAAAGGTGTATAACCACTTGTAGGATAGGTCGCACTGTGCTAACCTGGCGAGCGCGTCCTTCCCGCACTCTGGGCTCTATCATACTCCCTGAGCTCTCTGATCTTTGTGAATGAATCTCCCAGTCACCTGTTTTCTTGGGCTGAGTGTCCCACGATGTTTCTCTGTAAATTCACAATGCTGTTTTCGGAGTAAGCGATCCACGCACAGGCAGCCAATGGTGTCTTTCACCTCTTTCCCTGGGAGCGGTGAGGTGGGAGGATTCTATCAGACCATCATCTACTCCTACTTTTCTATGCAAGAGAATTAAAAACATATCTAGAGAAAAACATATCCACAAATTTCATCATTCATAATAGGCAAAAAAGTATAAACAATCCCAATGTCCATCAACTGAGGTATGGGTAAACAAAATGTAGTTTATCCATACAATAAAATATTCATTCATAAAAATAAATGATATATGTGCTACAACATAGATGAACCTTGAAAATATTATGCTAAGTGAAAGAAGACAGACACAAAAGACCACATAATATACAATCTCATTAATAGGAAATGTCTATGGTAGGTAAAACCACAAAGACAGAAAGTAGAATAGTGGTTTCCAGGGCCTAGAGGCAGGGGGAAAAACCTGGACATGGGATTTCTTTATGAGGTAATAAAATGTTTTGGAATTAGATAGTGGTAATGGTTACACTAGATTGTGAACACACTAACCCATTAAATTGTGCACTTTAATAAGCTATATTTTATAGTACGTTAAATATCTCAATCAAACAATCTAGCTACTAAAAAGTATGGCTCTGCCATAGGCTATACAAATATCTTTTAATGAACTTTGAGTATTTGATACTCTAGGACATATGGTAAAGTAACGAGCAGTTTAATAAAGGCTGGAAATGTGAATTAAGGTTAACTTTTGAAGTAGCTTCAATACCATGATAATTAATTCATGCCCTATTCTGTATAAAATTATGAATTGTAAAAGATTTTTTGTTTGGAAAAGTTACATAAATAGATTCATATGTTAGATAAACAACTCTTTATAACATTCAGGATGGATTAAAAAAGAAAGCACACAGAGACAGTGAGAACACTAAAAATGTTAATATAGTAGTTAAATGTATATGGATAATTTAATTATTATTGATTAATATTGAATGTATTCAAGAATTATTATACTACCAAAGGTTTAGGAATTCAAAGTGGCAGTCTGATCAGGTCAGGGGTCAAGCTTTCTTAAGAACAGGACCTCAGGGATGGAGCACTGACTATTTTCATAAAAACACTGACCAACCCCAGGTGACTTTTGGAGAATCACTAAAACAACTTAATTCAAAAATTTTTAACATGTGAAAAAATCATAGTGCTAGCCAAGTTGCAGAGAGCCATTGCTGTGAGAATTACACCCCTTCACCATTCTCTGCCTAAACTAAGAAAATAATGTTATAAGAAAAGAATGTTATATCACAATTTTATTTAGAACTTAGAATCCTGTGAATGTATCAAATCATTACTTAAACAAATACTTGTGGACTTTTTATCATAGATGAGGCACTGTGATACCTCCTGAGTGTACAGTGATAGATAAAACCAGACAATGTTTATTTTCTCAGAGACCTTATTGTTTGGTAGAGGAGACAAATGTTATTAAATAATCACACTAATGAATGTGCAACTGCAAACTGAGATGCATATTCTGAAGGATAAGAACATGGTTCTCTGAGAAGAATAAGAATCTGATATAGTCAGATCTTATCACCAAATGCTCTCTGAGGAACTATTGATTAACCAGAAGTTTAAAGAATTACTAGGAGATCTTGCAGCGATGTTAAAAATGGGTCTACAGAGGAAGGCAGGGACCAATTCATCAAGGTCCTCATTTACTATGTAAAGAATTTGGTTCTTGTTTTCTTCTGAAAAACAATGAGGATTAGGCAAATTATGTGTGTATGAGTGAGCGTGTGTGTGTGTGTGTGTGTGTGTGTGTGTTTTGGAAGATAGAAAAGCTAAAATGGTGAATAGGTTGTAGGTAGAATAGAATAGATAGAGCAGACGTCAGAGAGCTGGTAATGATAGCTCAGATAAGGGTGGTAGCAGTAAGGGCACCACTAGGACTTACATTCCTTGTTTTTTATGGCCAGCACTCAAAACACAAAATCTTCATTCCCATGTTCCTGTGTACTTTCTACCTTATCTTGTCCCCTCATTCTTTTTTTTTTTTGAGGCCGAGTCTCACTCTGTCACCCAGGCTAGCATGCTGTGGCATCAGCTTAGTTCACAGCAACCTCAAACACCTGGGCTCAAGCAATCCTCTTGCTTCAGCCTCCTGAGTAGCTGGGACTACAGGTACACACCAGCATGCCCAGCTAATTTTTTCTATTTTTTAGTAGAGATGGGGTCTTGCTCTTGCTCAGACTGGTCTCAAACTTCTGACCTCAAGCAATTCCCCGGCCTCGGCCTCCCAGAGTGCTAGGATTACAGATGTGAGCCACTGCACCTGGCCCCCCATTCTTGACTTATCTCAAGTCAAGAATGCATTGTGCTCACATTTCATTCCATTTCAAACACATTCTCCTACAGTATTTAACTAATGTTTCTTTAAAATATGGAATTTAATTGCTGTCAACTTTTCTTCTAAATATTCTATTTTCCCCACAGTCTTCTTAAGAAAAGATTGCATCTTCTTTCTTATCCAAAAAGTCAGCAGGGTTGATTTTTTGGGGGGCCTCTCTCTTTGGCTTGAGAATGGCAATCTTTTCCTTCTGTCTTTATATGGTCTTACCTGTGCCTTTAAGTGGATGTTCCCTAATCTCCTTATAAGGACACCAGTCATATCGGGTTAGGGCCTATTTTATTTTAATTACCTCTTTAAAGGTCGTATCTCCAAATACAGTCATATTGTGAGGTATTGGCAGCTCGAACTACAACGTAAGAATTTGGGGTGCTACAACGTAAGAATTTGGGGTGGGGGCACAATTCAGCCTAACATCATATACATACACATAGATTTGGACAACGGGAAGGGGGATGTGATACCTGAAACGTGGGAGTGGTTTTGGAATCAGGCCATGGGTTTGGGGAGAGTGCTAGAGAAAGACTAAAATGCCTTGTAGCTTTAGGGCCTTTTATAAGGCTGTGTGTGAGCTTTAATAAGATCTTTAGTAAGGGCTTAAAGGAAAGTGAGGTAAAAGTTATTGAAAACTGAAAGAAGGAAGAATTTGTAATGTAGTGGCAGAAAGTTTAGCAGCCCTCTTACTTGCGGTTCTATGGAAAGTAGAAAATATATCCAATCAACTGGGTAACATAGGTAAGGGGATTTTCAACCACAGTTTTAAACATGCCATCTGGTTTCTTTGTGGTGCTAGTAATAAAAATATGAGAAGAAAAAGATAAAGTGAGGGAAGGACTGCAAAGCAAATGTGAGCCAAGACTTGATGGTTTTGAAAATGTTCAGCCTCTACAGGTAGCAGATGGTATAAATGTTACTGGCTGTAACCCAAATCCCTCAGTCTTCTCACGATTGAAGAATGAAAGTGAGCAACAGAGAATGTGTTGCAAGCAGAGAGAGAGAGTTTATTGAAGTGAAATTGCACTCTTCAGGGTTAAGAGTGGACATAGGTCTGAGCAGATCATGGCCCTGGGGTTTCTGTGTCATCCCTTTTTCTCCCATGCAGCCTGTCCTCCTTTGTGAAGTTGTCTCTTCCCCTTTTTTCTTGACTGAAGGGGATGTTGTCTCCTCCCTGCCATTGGGTGGGGGAGTTTTTCACCTTACATGATTAGGTCCAGATGTGTCATGGTGCCCAAAGCCCGCTGGGGGTGGGGGGTAAACCACAGTGTTGTATAATGTTCCCTGTGTTGTTTCTGCTATGTTTCTTGTGACACTTGTGGTTACCTTTATCTTGCTGTTGTTACGGTATGTTCTCTTACTCAGCATCCACTTTGTTCACACTGTCTGTTTCCATGTTTTCTCTACTCATCTCTCACTTTTCTATCTATGCTAACATTCTGTGACACTTGCTGTTACTCTTATTTTGCACTGTGTTCTCTTATTTGGTACCCCATTTGTTCACACTGCCCATTCTGTACTTCCTCTGCTCATGTCTTACTTTTCTACCTATGCTAACATAAAAATTAAGAAATGACTTCTGAGCAAATATCCAATCCAGAGCACTTTCAGGAAAATATGGCTCAAAGATGAAGTCAAGGTGTTACTGTAAAATCTTTGGCTAATATCTCAAAAACACAAAATTCAATCTGAATGTTATTCTGGCAGATGAAAGGATATGTCTCAGAGTTTCTCTCAATAAAACTTAAAGCTTCCAGAGAGCTTAAGGGCATTGTTCTTTAGCTGTTTTAGCAAGATCCCAAGGGATAGACAAGCTTATCTTGAAGAGTTTTGTGTTGGAGCTTTTGTCTAATAGATTAAATCCCAATAAGATTCATAGAAGATCCACAAAGTTTTTAAAAGAGTTATTGCTATGGTTTGCATATTTGTCCCCTCCAAAACTCATGTTGAAATTAATCTCCAAAGTAGTAGTATTGAGAGATTAGGCTTTTAAGAGGTGACTGGGTCATGAAGGCTCTGCTCTCATGAATAAATTAATCACTTCAAAGATTAATAGATTAATGGATTAATGGGTCATCACAGGAGTATGACTGGTGGTTTTATAAAAGAGGAAGAAAGACCTGAGGTAGCACACTCAGTCCCCTCACCATGTGATACACTGTGCTGTCTTGGGACTCTTCAGAGAGTCCCTACCAGCAAGAAGGCTCTCACCAGATGAGGCCCGTTGACCTGGGACTTTGCAGCCTCCATAACTATAAGAAATAAATGTATTTTCTTTATAAATTAGCAAGTTTGAGGTATTTTGTTATAAACAGAAAATGAACTTTGACCCCAAAATTCTGCTGGCAGATGGTGGCTAATAAAACCACTCAACTACAAACACATACTGCCTTTCATTTTAAGAAAAAAAAGTGTCATAGGGTTTAATCAATAGCCCCAAGAGTGGAACTTTAGAGGCACGGAGAATTTTTTCCAGGACTTAAGTCCTAATCAAGAAACATCCCAGCTGGATTTTAAGATTATTATAGATTTCTGACACATTTATGCCAATTCAACTTTTCTCCTTTTTGAACAATAATGTATATAGTGAATATCCTATGTTTGTCCTACCATTAAGTATTGAGTAAGGGGAACGCAGGTAAATTATCTCTTTATATCACAGTCCAAGAGGAACTGTACTTGAAGAGTCGTACTTAAGGAACTACACCCAAGCCATCTTCTCTGCATGTGGACCTGATTTAGATAATAAGATTTTGGACTTTGGGCTGATCTATAATGGGATGAGACTATCTCTTAAGAGAGAGTGAATGTATTTTGCATGTGGAAAGGATGTGTATCATCAGAAGCCAAAGGGCAAACTGTGGTAGTGGACTGTTTGGGATGATTTGTTATGCATTAATAGATAATTTATATGTTGCTTAATTCTGATCTTTACATCTCTGTTGAGTGACTTTTCTAAAATACAAATTGGACTTTAAAGCTACCTAAGGTTACTTACTATAGAAGAAAATGTTCCAATTCTGTAGCCTATTGTATATTGTTTATTAGAATTTCCCACTGTGACCCTGCTCCATCTTCTTAGTTTCATCCTTAAATGTGTCCATCATACATGCTATCTGAAATCCATGCAGGAATTCTTATTCACAGAATAAGCTCATGCCCCTGTGTTAATACATGATGGTCCCTCTATCTGGATTATCTTCCTCTATTTCTATTTATCTGTTTTAACTGGAAAACATTTGAATCGAACATTTGTATACAAACTGCACAATCATCTCTCTGTGATGTCTCCCCAAAATATTCTTACCTTTAAACCACAGATGCTCCTCCAACACCTCTACTAACCTCAATGACATTACTTATCACAGACAAGATGATTCCCCCCATTTATATCTAGATTGGGGACTGTCAAAGAACAGACTAAAAACATTTTTTTCAATTTGAAAATAAAAAGATGCAAAGCTAACAAATATCTGGGCTTAGAGAAGACAAATCTGAATTAGTGTTAGTCATCAATAACTTGTCATGAAGGCAAACTTCATGCACTTGGATTCTGTAAAAATTAGAGCTAATTCATAAAGGAAAAGTGGAATTATTTGTCGTCTTTCATCTAAGCCTGCTGACAAATGGTAAAATCCAGGGTAAAACTATTTTTAAAGTTTAATACAAAAAAAGCATTTTAGTATTTTTTACTAGCCCTGAGAATACAAAGATAAAAATCCTTTATCTCCTGGGTCCAGAAGTCAGTAAATTTCAAGTATAAGAGAAATGAAAAAGAACATCATACAGACTTGGAATTCAGAAAACATGAGTGCCATTTCCTTCTCTGAGAGTAAGAAAAGGAACTTGTTTTCTAAGCCTGTTGAAATTTTGGTACAATAATTACAATAAAAATATTTTTGGGGGGTAAAATAGAATTTACCTTAATTGAACATGGTTCCAGCTTCAGTCTAGACAGGAGCAGAATAAGATAACTATCACTGTGCCAAACAAAAATTGGAAAATTAGATTAATAACTTTGATATATGTATATTAAAATTTTATGAAATAAAACTATCTGTAAAAAAAATTTTTGACCATAATACCTTAATATACACTAACACTTATTAGTATCTCCTTCTTTCTACTGCCCCCAATGAATTTATTTCAAAATACTATTTAAAAAACACCATATTACAAAACCTTTTATCTGAACTGTTTTTTAACATGATTTTTATTATTTCTGCAGAATTAAGGCTATTTTGAAAAGAAGGAAGAAATTATAAGAGATTTTGTCCAAGAACTTGTATTTGAGGTTCACCAACTTAAGTCCTACTGTTTCTTTCAAAAATTGGAAACTTTGGCTACATTTACTTGGGTCTTCCTGGAATAAGATTTTTCTATAATAATTGTTTGGTAAGTATAAAATTATACAAAAGAAATGTCATGAAAATAAAAAGAAAGTCTACAATTGGTGGCCTTACCAATAGTGGGTCCATTTGGACACAAACCCTTGGACCCACTCTGTAGAAAAAGAGAGAAAGAACTGAGTAGCAACTTAAGCTTAGTTTGAAGGGTTTCAGAGACCAGAAGTAGGAAAAGCAGCAGCAGTTATACAAATTTTGTGAATAACCCAAAGATAGAGAGCAGTTGTATCACAGAGAGGATTGCCATAGTCTGTCCTGAGATGCAGGGGAAGACCACTCACCCCAGAGCACCTCAGAGCACTGAGTCATGACAGCGGTTTGCTTTCCTTAGAGTTGCATTCTCATTGATTTGATCAATAAGTACTCACTGAGCTTCTACTCTGCACCTGACATTTTTGTAGATGCTGAGAATGTAGTGGTTAACAAAACAAAATCCCTATCCTTGTGACACATACTCTATTAGGAGAGACCGAGAGAGAGAGTGTGTGTGTGTGAGTGTGTGTACAAGGATAAGAGTAACAAAGAAAATAAAACAGGCAAATGGAAAAAAGGATGGTAGGAAGTACTACACCAGATTGGTCGCCCATAAAAGCCTTTCAAATTAAAAGAAACATGGCAGAGATCTGAAAAAATGAGTATTCAGAAGAGCTCCCACACATGATGGGTTCTTGACAAATACTGTATATGAATAAATAAATGAATGATGAACAAATGTGACTGCTGTTAAAAGCAAGGCTGCAAAGAACAGTAGTTGTAGGTTTGATATAAATTTTAAAAGAATATATATTAGAGGTTTGTATTTTGTTATAGTGAAAGGCAATAGTCTATGTCCATCAAAAGTTTAGTTTATAAAACTCCTAGGTGAATAATTACACATCTTTTGGTTGTAGTGAGGCAAAATAATACAGAGTTGCAGAGAAGTTCATGAGCTCAATTGAAATAATTAAGAAAAAGTTGTACTTTTTGAGTGTGTACTATGTACTATGTGACAGATGCCTTATAAATATTCTATTTAGTCTTCATTGCAACATTAAAAGACAAAAATTAGTTTATCCATTTTGTAGAAAATGGAGGCTTTGAATGGTTGAGTGACTTGCAAATATCCATTTAGCTTATGAGTGGTAGAGCCAAGATTGCAACTCAGGTATCTCCAACTGCAATGCTGCATTACTATGTAAAGAAGACCTATAAATTTCCTCTAAACTGAGGGTTTTGTTGTAAAGAAACAAAAAGTTTACATTGAAAAAATTCATTAGTAAATAAAAGTTAGTGATATACATGCAACAATATGGATAAATCTAAAAAATGTGCCCAATGAAAGAAGCCACAAAACATCCAGAAAAGACAACTCCAATCCATGTTGCTAGAAAGCTGATTTTTACTTATGAGAAGAGGTTTGGGGAGTTAACTACAAAAAGACATTAGTAATGTATTTGGATGATTTATATCTTGAATGTGGTGGCTACATAGGTGAATACATTTTGTCAAAACTTATGAAACTAATATTAAAATGAGGACATTTTGTTTGCAAATTATAGCTTAATAAATTTGATTTTAAAAATTAAAAAATAATAGCATATAATGTATTTTAGTGTTCAAGAAAATTATCAATGATTTTGAATAATTTAAGGAAAACAATAAAAATATGTCTTGCATTTGTTATTCATTCAAAAGCAAAGCACTGAAAAAATTGTGTACAATATGGGTCTTTTCCCTCTACTATATGGTTTGTATCCACTTAGCAAATATTTCTAAAGTTATAGGGCCTCACACAAATCATCTAACATCAATTTAATCAAAAGCTTTTTTGGCACTCACTGTTCATATTAATATAACATTTTCTTGGATTTTGGAAAAAAATAAATTAAGCAAAGTCATCTGTAGACAGTCCTGGCTGTGCTCACATTTTTATTAATGCTTATCTGGCCTTTGTGCATAAGTGGAAAGTGAATTGCAAGGCAAAGAAACAATATCTTGGGTTTGGTTTTACTGTCTAATATTGACTTAAAAGAGACTTCACTTGAATTTAGTTCGTCTTTATATAATATTATCAACCTATGTAATGACCACATACTTTTTATTGTCAGAGGCTATTCTTTTTCGATGGAGCCATTTCTTGTAATCATTGTTGCTATGTACCTGACCTATGAAAAGGTTGGATGGAGCTCAAAGTAAGAAATAGTTTCTAATTTTTTTCTAGCCAAGGAAGTTTCCTTAATTACTTGAGAGTGGCAGTTACATAGTGTGGACTTATTTTTTTGACATAGAATCGAATTGTGAATTTTGACCTCTTAAGATATTTAGTGACTCTAATTATCACCTAAATGTTCACATCCTCAGACTATCCCAGATTTAGTAATAGAACAGTGAAACTTCCAAAGGGATAATATCTATCTAAAATTAGAGTAAAAAGAAAAAAGAAAACTTAATATGGAGCAAATTAAAAAGCTTATTTGATGTGCTACTGGTGTTCACTTGAAGTTGCTTATGCTAACTTAAAATTATGCCATAAATTCAGGCCTGAAATAATGTTAGATATAAATTTTCCAAACAATCATGCAAGGTGTTCATTTTAATTTCCTGTGTAGACATTGGGTACAGATACTTACTTTGGGAAGACTGCATCCAAAATAGGTCATATTAGAAAATAGAGGGCCTTTGAGACCATCAACTCAGATCCACATTGTGCAGATAAAGAAGAGAGCATCTGTGAAAATAAACTAGATCTTCAGATGAAAAAAAATTTCCTTTCAGTAGCTAAAACAGTGGCTAAATTAGTTTGGCTAAAGCCTTATAAATAAGTCTGATGCAAAGATGAAATCCACAAAAGGGATCTGTTAGAGGTGGTGTTTTTTCTCTTGCACATCATGTTTTTTTCTTCAGATTTCCATTAGAAATATTGCTTTTCTGACCTAATTACCAGTATAGTGTGTATCATTCTCATTTGTATTCAAAAAAGATATTGCTTTAAATGTGGAAGTGTGTGTTTTCTATATTTGACTTTCCATCAACCCTGGTTTTATGGTTGAGAAGTTTATGCTTCATACCTTACTCTCTTGCTTATGAACCTATGGCCTGGTGGCATGTAAAGTAAGATATCTGGCAGGATGAATGCAGCATTTATAATTGCTGGGCAGGTTTCCCTAAACCTTTCCTAGAGTAGAGAAGTAATGGAATTTTTTTAGACATATATTGAGAAAAATCAATGAAGTGAACTAACGTAATTTTAAAATACATTTCTTCTATTATCCATTCCTAGAAACAATAATGAAATTTGTCACGTTTCTTTTGGTAATTTTTAAATAATATTATTTGTATTATAGAATATTCATAGCAGAGCTATTCTTTATATTCTCTTAAATGACAGGGGTCTGCTTTACATAATCTTTTTTTGAAACACAGGCAGCATTTTTCACAGAGGAAATTAGAGAAATTTTTTTAACGAGTTATTTCATGAAATAATGTTAAAATAAATTTATAGGCAACATAGTTTATTTCTGGCTGAAAAATAAAATAAATTGATAACAAAAGAAAAGGAGTTTAGGTTTATGTCTTCAGTGGCTAGTTAAATAATTAATTGATTTGAATAGTTGTCGGTTACTTAGATATTTACTAATGGCCTCAGGAACTACAAAAAACAGTGTTTAATTCCCTAATCTGTTACTCTGAATTTAGGGAAGCTATTTAACATTAACAAAATTTGGTTTCCTCATTCTGGAAATGAAGAGGACCTAGAATTGTCAACATCTTTAAAAGAAAAGACAGATTTCAGAGGATTTACATAACCTAATTTTAAGCCATACTATAAAGTTATAGTAATCAACACATTATGGTATTAAAGTAAGTATAGAAATGTAGATCAATAGAATAGAAAACTTGAGAAATAAATCCATACATATATAGTTAATTGATTTTCAACAAATCTATAAAAAATAATTCAATGGGGGAATTCCAGGCAAGATGGCTGACTGGAGACACCAGCTGCCAGAGCATCTCAGTAAGAAGGAGAGGTTTTAGATGAAAGAGAAAAAATGAACAGACAAACATAGATCAGATGTGGGTCTGAAGGAAGGGTGCCAGAGCCTTCGAGAGACTCCATGGGAAGAAGTTGCAGTGCAGAACAAGAAGGAGCAAAGCAAAGATCAACCTCCGAGAGGCTTGAAGTCCAGCAAGAAGGGTGGGTGGAGTGGTTTGTTTCTCCCGCCCTTGCATCTCTGACAGTCAGTGGCTTCTCAAGCTATTGGAGAGAATTTCTGCCCATATGAGCCCAGAGGCTGCTGCTGCCAGTAAGCTGGGAACTTCTTATGGACAAGGCACCAGGCTCCCAGCCCTCCTGGGGCACTTCCCACCCCAAGAGACCTGAGCCAGGACAGCAGGCACCATATTGCTTCTCCACCCACTGTGCAACTTTGTCCTCCCCAGGGGGCTTCAACTCCTCAGGTTTTATCTTGCTCATTCCCCCACAGACATTTCCCAACACTGGCCTAGACCGCAGGAGCCACTGGGGTACAGTGGGTCCTGGGTGATCTCTGTGACTCCAGAGTTTGGACATTGTGGGTGGACTGACTCCCAGAGAGAGGGTCAGAGATGACTAGAGTGCTAGCATTCCTCCATACAGACTCTTTTCCTCCCCTTCCCCTCCCCTACCTGCAGTTGCCAGCAGACATGATTGAGCAACCACACTAATGCTTCAGCAGAGGTTGGGGCTCAGGCCTTTCTTCTTGGGGTCCTGCAGCAGATTGAAGGGTGTTCAGACTGTTTGCTGGCCCCCCTGGTGTTGCTTGCCCAGAAGCTCCATCAGAGCAGGGCATGCCCCGAGGTGGAGGGACATTGTTCCTGCTTGGACACCCCATGGGTGACTTGGGACCAACATACCTCTCCCTGGCAGGTCAGGGATTGATTTTCTTGGTCTCGGGAGACAAAGGAGCACATGTGGGTGGATCTGGGGGGAGAATGTAATGTAGGTCCTAGCTGCAGTGTGCTCATGGGGCACCCCTTCCCACATGGACAGGCCATATTCTCAGCTCAGGCCAGGATCCTGGGTGAGGAACCTCCCAGCCCACAGCACAGTCGTGGGGGAGCTCGGCTAGCTTAGGCTCCTACCTGCTGGCAGACACCAGGGGGGAGACTGTGGAGCTGAGGACAGGGGAGAGGAGTGAGGCCCACTGCAGACTGCCAGTTTGTGAATCTCAGATGTTCCTGCCTCCATAAGAAGGCAGAAACATCTGGTTGGGTGGACCACTTCAGCCCCTCCCTGATGGCTCTACTCAGAAGCTGGGAGCAGACCTTTGATCCCTGCCAAAACAGCTACCTTGTCAGCTTTTGTGAAGCCTGAGGGCAAGCTCACCCAACCCAGCCCCACCTAGCCACAATCCCCCACCTGCCTCTGCTGTGGCAGAGAATAAGGACCCACCTGAAGTTCCAGGGTCCCACCCACCTCCTGGGGCATTCAAATGCTTCTCCTGAGGGACTAGAGCTGTTCATAGGCCCCAAAACAACATTGCAGCTTGTTCCTTCCAGCAAGCACCACCTACTGACAGGGAGGTCATTGTGCATGCACTTTACAGTATTTACTGACTCAATTGTACAGGCTGTGTGGGGGTCCAAGGAGTGGCCTTTTGGGGGGAGTGTCTACCCCTCCCTACAAAAAACTGTGCTACTGGATAAGGGCAGAAAGAAGCCATCCCAGGGCCTTAGTATACAAGAGTTTAGCCCCCTCCCTCATGAGCAGCTCTCTGGGTTTGGAGAGCTTGTGCTGACCCTCCTACCAATGACTCTGCCTAGTGGCCAGAAAAGGAACTTCTGAGCTCTGCTGAGGTTTTGCTAAGCCTTACAGGCTCCCACAATCTACCCATAAAATGCTTTGCCCTTCCCCCCACCTCAGTGGTGGTGGAGATAAAGAACCCCCCTGGAGCTACAGGGTCCCTACTAAAGCTTGGGGTACTCAAGTACTCCACCAGGGGGAACAGAGTTTACCACAGACACAAAAGAACATCTCAGCAGCTGGCTCTATCACACAAATATCAACCAATGACAGGGAGAACAACAATATAGCTCATCATAGTGTCTTCCAACTTGAGCAAACAGGGTGTGGCTGGTTCACATGCACAAGTACTACCCACCACCAGTGAGAGTAAGCTGGGGGACCTGGGCTTAACTCACTACACACTGTTGGGAAGAGGTAAAGACAGCAGGTCAGAGGTAACCTGAGAGGTACACAAAACCTGGTAGAACACCATATAGGCAACTCAGGACCAGCACTCCACTCCCTGGCATGCTTAGGGATCAATCTTCAGGGACCTGGAGACAGGCCCATAAGCCAGTCCTAGCACCCCCAGGTCTCAACCAAGAGGCCAGATGAGGAGAAATCAGTGAAAGAACTCGGGAAACATGAAAAATTAGAGGGAAAGGACACCCCCAAAAGAAAACAATGACTCTTTACAAATGAATATCAACCAAAATGAAAAGAGTGAAATGACAGATGAAGAATTCGGAATATGGATGGTAAGGAAGCTCAATGAAATACAAAAGAAAATAGAACCCAACACAAATCAATCACAAAAACAATGCAGGAAATGAATGAAAAATTTATTAAGGAAATTGAATTATTAAAAAACATTAAACAGAACCTCTGAAAATGAAAAACTCACTCAAGGAGATACAAAACACAGTGGAAAACCTTAAGAATAAGCTAATCAGGCAGAAAAAAGAATCTGAGAGCTTGAAGACAACAACTCTGAGTTAAACAAGTCAAAAAGAAACATCTGAGAAACAAGAGGAAAAAACAATACCTATAAGAAATATGGGATTATGTAAAGAGGACTAACATAAGAATCATAGGCATCCCTGAGGGCAAAGAAGAAAATACATAAGGGTTGGAAAACCTATTTGAGGGAATAATTGAGAAAAATTCCCCTGGCCTTGATAGAAATCTGCATATCCAGATACAAGAAGTTCAAAGGACCCCTGGGAGATTCATTGCAAAGAGGCAATCACCATGACACATAATCATCAGACTGGCCAAAATAAACTTGAAAGAGGCACTCCTATGAGCTCTAAGGCAAAAGAATCAGGTAACTTACAAAGGAAATCCCATCAGACTAACTGCAAACTTCTCAACTGAGACCTTACAAGCCAGAAAGGATTGGGGCCCCATTCTTAGTCTTCTCAAACAGAGTAATGGCCAGCCAAAAATTTTGTATCCTATAAAATTAAGTTTCTTATATGAGGGAGAAATAAAGACTTTCTCTCACAAGCAAACACTGAGGGAATTTGTCAAGACCAGACCAGCCCTGCAGGAAATACTCAGAACTGGATTATACATAGATTGGCACAAAAGACACCCACCATTGTAAAATCACCCAAAAGCTAAAGATCAGAGCCCAGATACCACAATGGCTCAAGAGGTAAAAAATGGAATAAAGCTCTACTCAACAGGATGAAAAGAAATCCACTCCACTTATCAATTCTTTCAATAAATGTGAATGGCTTGAACTCCCCACTCAAGAGACACAGGCTGACTGAATGGATAAAAAAAATACAAGCCAAGTATCAGCTATCTCCAGGAAATACATTTAACCCACAAGGACTCATTTAGACTCAAGATGAAGCAATAGAAAACAATATTCCATGCAAATGGAAATTTTAAAAAAGCTGTTGTAGCCATTCTTATATCAGATAACATACATTTCATATCAGCAAAAGTAAAGAAACACAAAGATGGTCATGATATAATGGTGAAGGGAACAATTCAAAAAGAAGATATAACAGTCCTAAATATTTATGTACCTAACACAGGTGCACTCAGATTCATAAAGCAAACCCTACTTGATCTAAACAAAATGACAAACAGCAGCATCATAGTAACCGGGGTCTTCAACACACCACTGACAGAATGGGACAGATCTTCCAAGCAGAAAATGAGCAAAGAAACGATGGACATAAATGATATTCTAGAACAAATGGGCCTAACAAACATTTACAGAATGTTCTATCCAAAAACCACTGAATATACATTCTTCTCATCAGCTCCTGGAACATTTTCTAAGATTAATCACATCCTAGGCCACAAAAAATTTCTCAAGAAAGTTAAAAAATATAAATTTGTAATATGTACAGTCTCAGACCACAGTGAAATAAAATTAGAATTCAATTCCAACAGAAACACAGAACTCTACAAAAAGTCATGGAAACTAAACAACCTACTGCTGAATAGGTATTGGGTCAAGGAAGAAATTAAGGTGGAAATCATAAGATTCTTCAAGCTAAATGACAAAGGGGACACAAGTTATCAAAATCTGTGGGATTCAGCAAGAGCATTCATAAGAGGAAAATTCATTGTCATAAATGCCTACATTCAAAAGATAGAAACATTACAAATCAACAAACTGATGAATTGGCTCAAGGAATTGGAAAAGTAAGAGCAAACCAACTCCAAACCCAGCAGAAGAAAAGAAGTAAATAAAATCAGAGCATAACTAAATGAAATTGATAATAAAAGAATTATACAAAAGATTAATGAAACAAAAAGTTGGTTCTATAAAAAGGTGAACAAAATTGACAGGCCTCTTGCAAGATTAACCAGAAACAGAAAAGAAAGGATCCTAATAAACTCGATAAGAAATTAAAAAGAAGATATTACAACTGATTTCATGGAAATACAAAATATCATCTCTGATTACTAAAAAATCTCTAGGCACATAAATTGAAAACATTGAGGAAAGAGACAAGTTCTTGGAAAAACACAATCTCCCAAGGCTCAAACAGGAAGAAATAGAACTCATGAACAGACCAATATCAAGTAACAAAATTGAAGCAGCAATAAAAAAATTTACCAACAAAAAAAAGTCCCAAACCAGATGGTTTCACAGCCAAATGTTACCAGACCTAAAAAGAAGAACTGATACCTATACTGCAAAAATTATTTCATAACATAGAAAAAGAAGGAATCTCCAAACTCATTCTACAAAGCCAATATCACCTTGATACCAAAGCCAAGAAAGGACATAACAAAAAAAGAAAACTGCAATATTCTTTATGAATATAATGCAAAAATTCTCAATAAAATCCGAGCAAATTGAATTCAGCTGCACATCAAAAAAATAACCCACCACAATCAAGTGGGCTTTATCCCAGAGAGGCAAGGATAGTTCAACATAAGCAAATCTGTAAATAATACACACAAAAAAAAAAAAAAAAAAAAAAAAAAAGACTATATGATCCTCTCAATACACTCAGAAAAAGCATTTGACAAAATTCAGCACTCTTTTATGATAAGAACTCTTAACAAAATAGGCACAGACAGAACATACCTCAATATTATAAAAGCCGTATATGACAAACCACAGACAACATCACACTGAATGAGGAAAAATTGAAAGCATTCTCACCTAGAAGTGTAACCAGACAAGGTTGCCCACTGTCACCACTTCTGTTCAACATAGTGCTGGAAGTCCTAGCCAGAGATATCAGGCAAGAGAAGGAAATCAAGAGTATGCAAATGGGGAAAGAAGTCAAAGTATAACTTTTTGATGATGATATGATCTTATATCTAGAAAACCCCAAAGATTCTGGCAAGAGACTCATGGAATGGATAAATAAATTCAGCAAAGTCTCAGGTTACCAGATCAATGTACACAAATCAGTTGCATTCCTTACACCAATAACAGTCAAGCTGAGAATCAAATCAAAGACTCAATACCTTTCACAATAGCAACAAAGAAAATAAAATACCTGGGAATATACTTAACCAAGGAGGAGAAAGACCTCTACAGAGAGAACTATGAAACACTGAGGAAGGAAACTGAAGAGGATGTAAACAAATGGAAAAACATACCATGCTCATGGATCAAAAGAATCAACATTGTTAAACTGTCTATACTACCCTAAGTGATTTATGGATTCAATGCAATTTCCATAAAAATATGAATGTCATACTTCACAGATCTAGAAAAAATAATTCTATGCTTCATTTGAAACCAGAAAGGAACCCAAATAGTCAAAGCAATCTCAAGCAAAAAGAACAAATCCTGAGGCATCACATTACCATACTTCAAACTATAGTTAGGTTATAGTAACCAAACAATGGTATTGGCACAAAAAAATGGATACATAGAACAAAGGAACAAAACAGAAAACCCAGAGGTAAAACCATCCACCTAAAACCAATTCATCTTTGACAAAGCAAATAACAATGCACACTAGGCAAAAGAAGCCCTATTATATAAATGGTGCTGGGAAAATTGGATAGCCACATTCAGAAGAATGGAAAGGGTCCCCTATCTCTCACCACTCACAAAAATTAATTCAAGATGGATAAAGACATAATTGTGAGGCATGAAACACTAAGAATTCTAGAAGAAAATGTAGAAAAAACTCTTCCAGTTATTGGCCTAGGCAAAGAATTTATGATTAAGACCCCAATGGCAATCATGGCAACAACAAAAATAAAAAATGAGATTTGATTAAACTAAAAAGCTTCTGCACAGCTAAGGAAATAATCAACAGAGCAAATAGACAACCTATAGAATGGAAGAAAATAATCACAAGCTATACATTTGATAAAGGATTAATATCCAGAATCTGCAAAGAACTAAAACAAGTCAGCAACCATTAAAAAGTGGGCAAAAGACATGAACAGAAGTTTTCAAAGGAAGATAGACAAGTGACCAATAAACATATGAAAAAGTGCTCAATGTCACTAATCATAAGGGAAATCCAAATTAAAACCACAATGAGATATCATCTTACCCGAGTTAGAATGGATTTTATTAAAAAGCCCGAAAACAATAGATGCTGACATGAATGCAGACAGAAACTAACCCTTATTTTAACTGAAAATTAGTACGACCTCTATGGAAAACAGTATGGAGATTCTTCAAAGAACTAAAAGTAGACCTACAATTCAATCCAGCAATCCCACTACTGGGTATCTATCCAAAGGATAACAAGTCATTTTATCAAAAAGATACCTGCACTTGATTGTTTTTTGCAGCATAATTCACAATTGCAAAGATCTGGAATCAACCCAAGTGCCCATCAATTCATAAGTGGATTAATAGTATGTGGTGTCTGCACAGTATGAAGTACTATTCAGCCATAAAAAAGGATAAATTAATGCCTTTTGCAGCAACCTGGATGGAACTGGAGACCATTATCCTAAGTGAAGTATTTCAAGAATGGAAACACAGACACCATATGTACTCACTATTAAATTGGAACTAACTGATTAGCACACATATGCACAGAGGGAAGTAAAAAACAGTGGAAATCAAGCAGGGGGGCAAGGGGATTATGTGTGGGGCAAAAACCTATCTAATGTGTACAATGAGCACTTTTTGGATGATGGGCACACTTATAGCCGTGACTAAAGTGTTAAAAAAGTGATCCATGTTACCAAAAGCATTTGTACTCCCTTAATATTTTGAAATTAAAAAAAAGGTTGATAGAACTCACATTAAAGCCTTCTGGTCCTGGAAAACAAAAATATATTCATTAAAATTTTATTTACCTTAAAAAAAACAAAAAAACATTTTAAATTTCCTTCTTAATTTCTTTATTGACTCACCAGCCATTCATTAGCATATTTAAAACTTTTGTGTGTTTTTATACTTTCCACAGTTCCTCTTGTTATTGATTTCTAGTTTTATTCCATTGTGAGCAGAGAAAATACTGAACATGATTTCAATATTTTGAAATTTTTGAAAACTTGTTTTGTGGCCTTACATACGGTGTATCATTGAGAATGATCCATGTGCTAAGGAGAAGTATGTGTATTCTGCAGCTATTTGGGGAAATGTTATGTAAATACATATTAGGTTCATTTGGTGTATAGTGTAGATTAAGTCTGGTTTTTTTTTTGTTGATTTTCTGTTTGGATCATCTGTCCAATGCTGAGTGCGGTGTGTTGAGGTCTCTATTTATTATGGTATTGGGGTCTGTCTCTCTCTTTAGCTCTAATATTTGCTTTATATATCTGGTTGCTCCAATGTTGAGTGCATATATATTTACAATTGTTATATCTTCTTGCTGAGTTGACCCCTTTATCATTATATAATGACCTTCTTTGTCTCTTTTTACAGTTGTTGTCTTGAAATCTATTTTATCTCATAGTAGTAAAGCTACTCCTGCTCTTTCTGGGTTTCCATTTGCATGGAATATTTTTTCCATCCCTTTAATTTCAGTCATTTGTGACTTTATAGGTGAATTGTCTTTCTTGTAGACAATGTACAGTTGGCTTTTTTTTTTTTTTTTGTCCATTCATCCAGTCTGTGTCTTTTGATTGGCAAGTTTAGTCCATTTATATTCAATGTTATTGTTGATAAGTGAGGACTTACTATTGCCATGTTGTTATTTGATTTCTGGTTGTTTTGTGGTCCTCTCTTTCTTTCTTTCTCCTTCCTGTCTTCCTTAGTGTAATGTGATTTTATTGGGAGGGGATAGGAGAGGGGAGGCCTAGGTAATGCAAGACTGCCTTTTTCCTTGATATGATGTCAAAACTAGGTACTTTGATCACTCACATGATTTTTGGTTGTTATGAATGTCCTTTCTTGCATGGATAGTTGTTCAATTTGGTGTTTCTGTGAGGGGATAATCATTAAGGGTTCTATTTAGCCATTTTGCTTCACCTCCCGGCATATTGCTTCTTTTACTGCATAAAGAAATATGAATGATAATATGTCAGACAATTTTACTCTCTGAATTTCTTTATATGTAACCACTTAACATATTTATACAGAGTTTATAACTGAAATATACAGATAAGAATATTTAATAAAATTTATTTATATTGCTGCAACTGGCTTAATAATTATAATTTTCAATCTCCAAACAACTGATAGAAAAGCAGTTCATAAAATGACAGTTAAATTATTGGAATTCTGGGTTTTTTTATTTTACCACTGACCTGCAATACACTGAGGAATGTTAACTTTTTAAGTCTTTATTGCATTTATTTGGAATATGATAATGATGGTAAAGGGTGAGCAAAGCACCAGGAAATAAACCTGGGTGCATATTTTGATCTGTGAAGTTCCTGATATCCCTTATAGTGAAGAGGGTGAACACTGTTGTCATTGAGGGGGTCATCTATTCTATTCATCTTGAATAAATGAATGAATATTAAGCTAGGCAGATATATCTTTTGTAAGATTTTGAAATGTGATGATTCACATTTTAGATGTCTTATATGCCTTTCAGCTATTATAACTCCCAACAGCTTCATAACCAATGTTCAGCTCAAATTCCTGAAGTGGGGGATTATCTAGTCACTGGCCAGTCCTATCCCTTCAACCCTTCTCTGCTTCTTTCCTGCTGCCCATTGTATTTTATTGCGGCACAATACGACTTACTTTACCTAATTAGAGTAATGTGAAGATCTAAGTGGACATAATTTCATAAGCTCTCAAGCAGCATAAAGCATCACTTTTTGTGGAGGGCTGAATAAGCAATTTGAAATTTACAAATGAATTGCAAAGCAAATTTTGGCTGCCCACAAATCCGTATGCTGTAGAAAGCAGTGTACTTCTTAGGCTGAGGGGTCAAAACTATTCAATCAGATTTTCAAAGGCCAAGATAAGTTTTCCAGATACATGTTGAAATTTGACTACGAACTTCAGTTTTATGGAAGCCCACTTGCCTCTTGTCATTAGAAATTAGAAATCTTGGGAAGTTATTGTTGTAGCACAGTGTCATCTCAGGCTATAGATTTTAGTGATGCTACTGTGTACTGGGTTATTGAATCTTGACTGGATTCTTAAATAGTGACCTTCTAATAACAAAAATAAGACAAATGTATTTAGGGAGATGGATAAGTGAAAATATAGTTCCTCATTTGCTGAGATGTTAATGTGGATACTGAGATCCAGGTGGTTGCTGCAGCATAGTCAGCATCAGAAAAACATACCCTTTATTAAACCATATTCATGTTTTAATCTATCATTAAACTATGAGTCGATCTTCAACTTACTAAACTTATAATCTATGTTATCACCCTGTACTAAAGAGTCAGTTTCAAAACTTATATTGGTATGTTCAAATGTTTGAGTCCAAGTCATTTTCCAGTATTGAAAATTTGTTGACAAACTTTTCACTCACTTGAGATAAAGGTGTAAATAAAACAATGTAAGTGTATTGGAATCTTTTAGCTTAAAAACTACAAAAGTTACTATGTTATTTCTATATGGAAAGTTTGCTTATATATTAGCTGCAGAGATTTTATCATATCCCTTCTGCTAACAGCTTAAATTGCCTTGCCTGAGATACCTAAGAGACCCAAATGACAATTAGCTTATTGAAAAGTGAAGGACACATTGTTATTGCTGAATATGTATAAAGTTTCTGCATAATTACAACTGAAACATCCTTTATTAGAAACATGCCTCAAATGACCTACCTTCTCTTGCTGAGTTATCAAGGGGAAGGCCATGGCCTTTGATGCCAAGGATGCATGTGGATAAGAACAAATTCAACCTCTTGATGCTTGTTTTTAATAAAAACCAGTGACCTCAGTAAATGAAAGCAACAATATCCATGAGATATATAGTTCCCCTAACTGCATGAGAAAGAACCTACATCTAACATAATTAGTGTATGACACTACCCTTAAACCCCACATATCACAGACACTGAAGAAATGCAGTACAAGGCACACTCCAGAAGAAAAGCAATTCTTATACACACCTTTGAATTAAAGCCTAGCTTCCTCCTTTACATTGATGAATTTGGTGGAGCAACTCAAAAAGGACACCTGTGGAGCCTCCTTTTTGCTTAAAGTTAGAACTTCTTATATGAAATCTGCCATTGATATCCCTCCTTGGATATTGCTACCCTTAGTTCTCTGAGGACCAAGATCCTTTATCTGGAAAAAGCCAAAACAGTCCAAAATTAGGCAGGAAGAAGGACATGAATAGAAAATTTGACCATATTTCTAGCTGTCAGGTTGTATTGTTGTCATTCTCCTACTGTTTCCACCGCTCAAATCTTGAGATTCTCTGGGATAAGCAAATGGAAGGTGATATCAGCCCTTTTCTCCCAGAGATTGTCTGTGCATTTTTCTTTCTTTCAATCTTCTCCATTTTCTCTTGTTTTACTTCTATTGCATTTGCCCAGTAGAATAATCCTCTCTAGGATAGTTTTTTCCATGGTAACTTGAAATCTTTTTTTCTTTTTTTTCCTGAGGAAGCTGAAGTGATGAAATAAGATGAGGGATGTTGTGACCATCAAAATAACATATAAAGGAGAGATTTGGAATAATGGAAAAAAAGATACACAGAAGGTTTACTTAATCAAAATCTGCAAAGGAAATCAAGACAGTCAGGGTAATGGCTGAAAGATCAGCATTTTCTGTGGACGTGGAAATGTAAGCTTCTACGTCCTCCAAATGTGCATTGATTTTTAAGTGAAAGAGGGTTAAATCAGACCTCAGGAAATTCATCTTTCCCTTTCTAAGGTGAAGCAGTTCTGCATGTATCCTACGGACAACCACACGAAAGCCAGAGATGCCACCATTCTTAGTCTCATGCCATGTACGTTATGACCAAAGAGCATAGTAAAGTACAACATGCACTCAGTACACTCAAGTATGAGAATTTTTCATACTGAGCATGTCTCAGCATCCTTGGCTAAAGGAACCTGGACCCAAGAATTCCCTAAACTTACAGCTGCTGAGATCCAACTGGATTTGTTTCCAGATGTTTCTGGGAGTCATGCTAATAGGCTTTTATACCAATTACAGGTTGAGTTTTCCTAATCCAAAAATTCAAAATCCAAAATGCTCAAATGAGCATTCTCTTTGAGCAGCCCATTGGTACTCAAAAAGTTTTAAATTTTATAACATTTTGGATTTCAGATTTTCAGATTAGGGATACTCAACCCATACAAGGTTATTGTTAAATTTGCACTCCATTCTACCACATTCTATTTTCATTGTTAATATACTTCCTGCAATAATTTACACATTTATATATGAAAAATATTTATAATATATGCTTCATTTTAATTAGCATATAGGAATACTTTAGCTATCACTTAAGATATATTAACATTTACATGTCATGTATATATGAGGGCTGTCCAGAAAGTATTCAGCCATGTAACCATTCTTGTTATATTAACAACGGCTGAATGCTTTCCAGACAGCCCTTGTATATATACACATATATAATGAATACATATTATATGTTATACATATATATTTATATATGTATTATCTATTATATAAAATGATAAATGACACAATAAAACATGACTATATATTAGAAAAATATAACATATTCAAATATAATTTTTATATAATAAATACATATGATATTTATGTACTTAATTAGGTTGAGAAATTGCCTTAATCTTATTTTAATTAATTGGTTAAACTAGACTATCACTAGACTGCAATCCAGATCTACTGAGAGACAATGCAGTGGCCTTTTCCCACCACCTTGTCACATAAAACACATACAAGGGCCTCTGACAAATCTCTATGTGCTTAAAGCCATAATAGTGTCATCCATCATGAAACCATTGTAATTCTTATTCACGAAGATTTTTATTTTTATTTCTTTAAAAATTAACATACTGTTAAATTATTTTTGTTTTCTATTGCAGAGTTCTATAATTGTTTACATATATTTATCATAGAATTCTATGAATGTTAAAATATGTAATATGTTAAAATATACATATTTGTGTAGCCTTCACCACAATCTGGATAAAAAACAGTCCTATCATCCCCCAAAATCTCCATTGCACTGTCTCTTTACAGTCAAGTTTTCTCCCCAACCATAACCCCTGCAACTGCTAATCTATTCTTCATCACATAGTTTTTTCTTTTTGAGACTGCCAAATAAGCGGAATCATGTAAACTTTTGAAATTGATTTCATTCAATCAGCATAACATCCTGGACATTCATTCATCCAAACTACTTTTTCCTTTTTATTGCTGAATAAAATAGTGTTATAAAGATGTACTATAGTTTGTTTATCCATTCACTAGTTGAGATTGAACTTTATAGAAACTTAAAAACTTTTTTCCAGAGTAACTATAAAATTTGCTTTCCCTCCATCAATGCATGTGAGTTTAAGTGACTTCACATCCTTGCCAGTACTTGGTATCACCAGTAATGTTAGTTTTACCCACCTGTATCATTTATTTATTTATTTTTTATTGCCAAATTATTTTATTTTATTTTAATTTTTTTTATTTCAGAATATTATGGGGGTACAACACTTTGGTTATATATATTGTCTATGCACTGACCAAGTCAGAGCTGAAATCATGGACATGATTCACCAGGAAAACAAAAGCAAAAACAACGACCATATGATAATCTCAGTAGGCACAGAAAAAGCATTCAACAAAATCCAACACATTTTCATGATAAAAACCCTCAACAAACTAGGCATAGAAGGCACATATGTCAGAATTATATAAGCCATGTATGACAAACACACAGCCAACATCATACTGAATGAGGAAAAGTTAAAAGTATCTATATTTTTTGATTTTTAAAATTTTTATTCCTACATTTTTAATTGAAAAATAAAAATTATGTATATTTATGGTAAAAACATATTTTTGATATATGTATATGTTGTAGAATAGCTAAATCATGCTAGTTAACATATGTATTATCTCTCATGCTGATTTTTCTGTGATGAGACATTTAAAATCTACTCTCAGCCATTTTCAAGTATACAATATATTATTATTAACTATAGTCACCATGGTGTACAATAAATCTCTCGAATTTATTCCTCTTGTCTGACTGAAATTTTATATCCTTTGACCAATATATCCCCAATCCCCTACCCCCTAGCCTCTAATAACCACTTTTCTGCTCTCTGCTTCTGTGAGTTCAACTTTTTAGATTCCACATGTAAAAGAGATCATGAGGTATTTGTCTTTTTGTGCCTGGCTTATTTCATTAACATTATGTCTTCCAGGTTCATCCATGTTGTTGCAAATGACAAGATTTCCATCTTTTTTAAGGCTGAACAGTATTCTGTTGTATATCTACCACATTTTTATTATCTATTTATCTGTTGATGGATATTTAGGTTGATTCCATATCTTGAGTATTGTGAATAATGCTTCAGTGAATATGGGAGTACAGGTATGTCTTCAATGTATTGATTTCATATCCTTTGATATATATCCAGAAGTGGGATTGCTAGATCACATGGCAATTTTATCTTTAATATTCTGAGGACCTTTCATGCTGTTTTTCATAATAGCTATACCAATACACATTGAACCAACAATGTATAAGTGTGCCCTTTTCTCCATATCTTTGCCAACATTTGTTTTATTTTGATAAAAGCCAACCTAACAGGTATAAGGTGATATTCCACTGTGGTTTTGACTTGCATTTTCCAGATGTTTAGTAATTTTGATCATTTTTTTTGTATACCTGTTGGTGGTTTGTGTACCCTTGTTTGAGAAATGTCTATTCAAGTCCTTTGCCCATTTTTTAAATAATTTTTTCTAGCTATTGAGTTCAGTTCCTTATATATTTTAAATATTACCTCTTTATCAGATGTGTGGTTTGCAAATATTTTCTCTCATTTTATATGTTGTCTCTTCACTCTGTTGATTGTTTCCTTTTTTGTGGAGAAGGTTTTTAGGTTGATGCCACATCGTTCATCTATTTTTGCTTTTGTTGTTTGTGTTTTTTGGGTCATATCCCAAAAACCATTGCCTAGACAAGTGCCATGGTGTTTCCTCTATGTTTCCTTTTAATAGTTTTACAGTTTCAGTTCTTATGTTTAAGTCTTTAATCCATTTTAAGTTTATTTTTCTATGTGGTATGAGATGAGGTCTAATTTCATTCTTCTGCATGTGTATATTCAGTTTTCCCAAGCCATTTATTGAGAAGACAGTCCTTTCCCCATTGTGTGTTCTTGGAATCTTTTGTTGAGAATCAATTGATAATAAATACATGGATTTATTTCCGACATCACTGTTCTGTTCTATGGGTCTATCTGTCTGTTTTTATGCTAGTTCCATCCTGTTTTGATTACCATAGCTTGGTAGTAGCTTTTGAAGTCAGGTAGTATGACATCTCCAGCATTATTCTTTTTGCTCAACATTGCTTTGTCTATTCAGGGGCTTTTTGGTTGATTTCATTATGCATTTCAGTATTGTTTTTTCTATTTCTGTGAAAAATTATGTTGACATTCTGATAGGCATTGAATAGATTCTCTATATTGCTTGGGTAGTATGGGCATTGTAACAATATTCATTCTTCCAATCCATGAACACAGGATATCTTTCCATTTGTTTGAGTCTTCTTCAGTTTCTTTCAATATTTTATATTTTTCACTGTATAATTTTTTAATCTCCATAAATTTATTCCTGTTTTATTTTTTATAGCTATAGTAAGAGGGATTGTTTTCTTGATTTTATTTTCAGATGGTATAGAAATACTACTGATTTTTGTATGTTAATTAGGTATTTTGTAACTTTGCTGAATTTGTTTATTAGTTTAACTGATTTTTTGTAGAGTCCTTAGCATTTTCTATATATAAGATCATGCTGTATGCAAACAGAGAAAGTTTTACCTTTTACTTTCCAATTCGGATGGTTTTATTTCTTTTTCTTGTCAAATTGTTATGGCTAGAACTTCTAGTACTATGTTGAATGGAAGTTGTGAGACTGGGCATCGTTACCATGTTCCTGATCTTAGAGGCAAAACTTTCAACTTTTCACCATTAAGTATGATGTTACCTGTGGTCTTCTCATATCCCTTTATTGTGGTGAGGTACGTTCTCTCTATATCTAATTTGTTGAGAGTTTTTAATCAAAGAAGACTGTTGAATATTGTCAAATGCTTTTATGCATCTTGTGATGATCATATAGTTTTTGTCATTCATTCTGCTGATGTGGTGTTTTACTTTTATTGATTTGAATGTGTTGAACCATCCTTGCATCCCAGGGATAAATCCCACTTGATCATGTTTAATAACCTTTTTAATGTGCTGTAGAAGTCAGTTTGCTAGTGTTTTTTTGAAGATTTTTGTATCTATTTTCATCAGGGATATAGGCCTGTAATTTTCTTTTGCTGTAGGGTCCTTATTTGACTTTGGCATCAGGATAACGCTGGTCTTGTAAAATGAGATTCAGTGCATTACCTCCTCTTAATTTTTTTGAAGAGTTTGAGAAAGATTGGTTTAAGTTCCTCTTTTGGTAGAGTTCAACAATGAAGGAATCATGTCCTGGGCTTTTCTTTGATGAGAGACCTTTCATTATGATTCAATCTCCACATTTTTTATTGGCCTGTTCAGATATTCTATTTCTTTATGATTCAGTCTTGGTTGGTTGTATTGTATAGGGATTTATCTGTGTCTTCCAGGTTATTAAATTTGTTGGCCTATAACTGTTCATAGTAGTTTCTTATGATTCTTCGTATTTTTGTGGTATCACTTGTAATGCTTCCTCTTTCATTTCTTATTTAATTTATTTGAGTCTTCTCCTTTTTCTTAGTCTAGTTAAAGGTTTATTGGTTTTGTTTGTCTTTTCCAAAAATCAACTTTTAATTTGATTGATCATTTCTCTTGTTTTTCTAGTCTCTCTGTCATTTGTTTCTGCTCTGATCTTTATTTTTCTCTTCCTTTTACTTACTTTAAACATTGTTTTTCTTTTTCTAGTTCCTTGCGTTGTAGCATAAAGCTGTTTAATTTTTCTTTCTTTCTTTTTTTATATAGGCATTTATTGCTCTAAACATCCTTGTTAAAACTGCTTTTGCTACATCCCCATAAGTTTTGTTATATTGTGCTTCCTTTTTTGTTTGTCTCAAGATATTTTTTAAAATTTCCCTTTCAGTTTCTTCTTTGACCATTGGTTTTTCAGGAGCACACACATACGTATATCTTTTTTATTTCTGTGATACATTGTCTAGGCCTTCTTGTATATTGTTGAATATGAGTTATGAGAGTAAAAATCCCTGCTTTGCTCCCAATTTTAGAGTGAAGACATTAGTCTTTCAAAGTTAAGAATGATGTTGGTGGTATTTTTTTTCCAAAAACCTTTATCAAGTTGAGTCAATTTCCTCTAATTTCTTATTTTCTGCTAATTTTTATCATCAATGGATTGTTAATTTTGTCAAATATTTTTTCTTCATTGATATAATCATGTATCTTTTTTTTCTTTAGACTATTAATATGGTGGATTGCATTCATTACTTTTTGAGTATTGAACAATTTTTTCCATATGTAGGATAAATACCATTTGGTTATGGTATATTATATATATATATATATATATAAAATTATTATTTTATATTGTTGAATTCAATTTGATAATATGTTGTTCAGGATTTTTGCATCTAAATTTATGAGTGATATTGTTCTGGTGTTAATTTCTTGAAGAGTGCCTTTGACTGATTTTGCTACTATTCTTGTTGTAACGGTTTCATAAAATGAGTTGTGATGTGTTCTCCCCTCTCCTATTTTGTAAGAGAAATTTTTAGAAATTGGTGTTATTTCTTCTTTGTTTGCTGTAACTTGCCAGTGAAACTATCCAGAACTGGTTATTTTTTTTTCCAGAATAAATTTCAGAATAAATTCAATTTATGTAATAACTATAGGACTGTTTTAATTAATTATTTCATCTTTGGTGACTTTTGATAGTTTGAGGTTCTCAAGGAATTAGTACATTTATTAATGTTGTTGAACATGTGTGTAGAATTTATGGTAATTTTTAAAAATTATCCTTTCATTGTCTGTCAGTTCTGTAGTAATATCCACTTTCATTATTGACATTGATCATTTCTGTCTTCTCTCTTTTTTTCCTTAATCAATAGAGATTTATTAATTTTATTGATCTTTTCAAAAAACTAGCTTTGGTTTTATAAATTTTCTCATGGTTTTTCTGTTACAATTTTACTGATTTCTGCTTCTATATTTATTATTCCTTCCATCTGCTTATTTATAGTTACTTAAGATAAAAGATCAGGCTATTTATTTGAGATCTTTCTTATTTTGTAATATGAGCATTTAATATAAATTTCTCTGAATATTTTATTAGCTGCATTACACATATTTATTTGTGGTATTTTCATTTTCATTCAGTTAAAAGTATTTTTTAATTTCCTTTGAATATTCCTCTTTGTACTATGGATTACTTAATCATGTGATGTTTAATTTCCAAATGTCGGGTGATTTTCCTGCTATGTTTCTATTATTGATTTCTAGTTTAATTCCAGTATGTTCAGAAAACATACTTTTTATGAATTCAATTATTTAAATGAGTTAAGATTTGTTTTATTACTCAGAATATGATCACTTTGGTATTGTGGTTTGAATGTGTCCCCCCCGAAAAAAAAAATCAAGTGTTGAGAACTTAATTCCCAATTCAACAGTGTTGGGAGGTGAAGCCTAATGGGAGGTGCTTAGGTCATGAGGGATCCCCCCTCATGAATGGATTAATGCCAATTATAAAAGGACTTGAGGCTGTGAATTCACTTTCTTACTCTCTCTCACATACATGCTCTTTTCCCTTCCTGGGATGAGGTAGTAAGAAGGCCCATGCCAGAGGCAGGCTCCTCAACGTTGGACTTCCCAGCCTACAGAAATGTAAGAAATAAGTCTCTTTTTCAATTCATTCTGATAATCTATATGATTTAATTGGTGTGTTCAGACCCTTTACATTTAATGTGATTATTCATAAGTTTGGTGCAAATCTACCCTTTTTTAATTACTCATTTTTTAAAAAATTCTCTTTCTCCTTTCCTATCTTCTTTTTTTATTTACACATTATTAGTATTCAATTTAATTTAACTATTGTATGTTTGACTATATCTCTTTGTATAGTTTTGAGGCTTTTGTTTTATTTTGCTTTAGTGGTTTCTCTAAGTTTTACTATGTACATATGTAGCTTTAAATCAATATTTTACCACTTTAAGTGGAAGATAGAAAATTTGCCACAATATAGGTCTTTTACCTGCCTTCTTGAATGTTGTAGTTTTCTTATATATCACATCTAAATGCATTGCAAACCTCATTAGTAAATAGGTTTTGCATTTTTATGTGAGTCCAAAGTTTCCTGATTCTTTGTATGTCTGGTAATTTTCAGTTGTATCCTGCATATTTTGAATATCATATTATGAGCCCTATAGTCTTTTTTAAATTATATGAATGTTTTTATTTTGGCAAGCAAGTGACCAATATAAGTTCTTGCTACAAGTTCTAACCTATGTTATGTAACTATAATTTTGGTTCACTTTTCAAAGCCTTTTCTGTGCTATTTGGATCTTTCCTGTATGTAGGTCATTCTCTTTGTACTAGTGGCAAGTCTGGGACTTGAGTGATAGTTTATCTCTTTGTTCAGTTCTCAACAAGATCATATCCATGCATACACAAGTTAGGGGTGAACCCAGAAGATTCATAAGCAACTTTATGGATCACTTTCCTAAACTCCTCTCTTTTGATGGTCTTTTTGGTTCTTTCTGATTTCCTTGCTTTTACATCGTTCAGTCAGAGAGCTAGATTTTATTTAATCCTATCTGCTGAACATTTAATACTACTACAACCATGCCTGGGGCCAAATAACAAGGGGACAAAAAGAGCAGAAAGCAACAGGGGTTCACCCCACCTTCTAAGGACCACAACTTCTCTGACCAAAGAGTTTTCCCCTCTTCAGAGTTGTAGGTAGCTCCATGTTGCAGCCACAATTACTGTCAAAAGTCCTCTTTCCCATTCCTCAAACCAGAAAGAGAGGACTTCCCCGGAAGCTCTTTCTTTCTGCATTGATATCTACTTCCAGGTTTCAAGTTGCTCTGAGACAAGGTTGGCAGATACTACACAGGTAAATATAAATGATAAACTTGCAGTCATTTCAGTGGTACTTTGTATTCTGACCTTCTTCTCTAATCCATCTGCCACTATTTAATTTTTGGGGTCTTCTAATAGCTGCTCCATGCATCTGTCCACATTTTATAACAGTATTCAATGAAAGAATCAGGATAAGAAGTGCTTACTCTATCTTGACTGAAATTAAAATTTTCATGATTTTATTTTAATTCAAAAACAGTTATGTTTTAATATTTGTCTTGTGAAATATACTAAGTGTTTAGTGCAAATTAGTTCAACAAAATTTAGCTGGACTATAGAAATGAAAACATTAAAATTATTACTCAAGTTATTAAATCTATTTAGTAGTAGACTTCCCAATTTAAATGATCAACTGTGGCCCCATGGATAAAGTCATTTCCGTGTATTCCATCTGATGGACCTCATTTTCAAATGCTATAGCTGTGTCTCTTAAAGTTTAATTCCAGTGGTCATTGCTGAGTGAAGCAATGTCATCAAAAGATTAGGCAAATGATACAGCAGTCCCAACTTCTGCCACACTGCTTCAGATTTCCTACCTTGTACTTAACACCTTGACTGAAAAGGGAACGAAGAGGTGGGGGAGCTATTCTCTGCTTAATTTTTCAGTGCAGCGTTGTTCCTTCTTTTCTCCCAGGATATCTCCAAGTTTCTACATTTCTCTTAGATTGTTGAGGGCTACCAAATTCAGTGTTACAGCATTTCACAAGACAACAAGAGGATGCTCCCTAGAGGTCTCTAACAGAAATTAGTGTGCTCAATGCTGCCAGTACCAAAGCAGGAAAAGTACATACCTCTATGAAGCACAAAAGCTGCCAGGAAGAAATGAGCATGAGAAAAAAATGCTAACCACAAACTTATTTAACTTACATTTAAAGGTGTCATTTGAGTAAGACATATTAAAAGGTCACAAACTATACAGAAAGTTTTCAGGGTCCATGTTTTCAAGGTATTCTATTTTTTATTTTGTCACAGTCTTATTCTGTTCCCTAAGATAGCTTGATATTTCAAGAAATATCACAACAGTACATTATTCTTTAAAATAAGAATTTCTTTGGAGATGGCAAATAGCAGACTATATGAAGTTCCAAAGAAACTACTGTGAGTCTGTCCAGATGAAAAACATGTTGCTGGTATATATAAATATTTTGATGATTTTGGATTTATCTCTTCGTAGGCTATCAATAATGTTACGTATCTAAGAGTGACCTAGCATTTCTCTTTATTGACACCAATTGTTATAGGAACCATGGAGTTTTGTATGTGTGTGAGAAAGAGACACAATAAATAAAATAATTCGATCAGGTCCCATGTATTTATTTTGGTTGCTGCTGTGATTGCTTTGGGGGTTTTCTTCATAAATTCTTTGCCTAGGCCAATGTCCATAAGAGTTTTTCCAACGTTTTCTTCGAGAATTCTTATGGTTTCATGTCTTAGGTTTAGATCTGTTATCCATTGTGAGTTGATTTTTGTGAGAGGTGAGAGGTGTGGGTCCACTTTCAGTCTTCTACATATGGCCATCCAGTTTTCCAAGCACCATTTGTTGAATAGAAAGCTTCTGCACAGCCAAGGAAACTATCACTAGAGTAAACAGACAACCTACAGAATGGGAGAAAATATTTGCATGCTACACCTCTGATAAAGGGCTGATAACCACAGTCTATACAGAACTTAGGAAAATCAACAAGAAAAAATCAAACAACCCTATTAAAAAATGGGCAAAGGACATGAACAGAAACTTTTCAAAAGAAGACAGAATAATGGCCAGCAAACATATAAAAAATTGCTCAACTTCTCTAATCATCAGGGAAATGCAAATCAAAACCACAATGAGATATCACTTAACTCTAGTGAGATTGGCTGATATCAAAAAATCCCCAAACAACAAATGTTGGCGGGGATGTGGACAGATAGGAACACTCGTACACTGCTGGTGGGACTTCAAATTAGTACAATCTCTATGGAAAGTAATATGGAGATACCTCAAAGAATTAAAAGTAGAATTACCATTTGACCCAGCAATCCCACTACTGGGTATTTACCCAAAGGAAAAGAAGACATTTTATAATAAAGACATCTGCTCGCGAATGTTTATAGCAGCACAATTCACAATTGCAAAGTTATGGAAACAACCCAGGTGCCCATCAATACACGAGTGGATTAATAAAATATGGTATATGTATACCATGGAGTATTACTCAGCAATAAGGAACAATAGTGAATTAACACGTCTGGTATTATCCTGGTTGGAGCTAGAACCCATTCTTCGAAGCGAAGTGTCACAGGAATGGAAAAACAAGCACCACTGGTACTCACCATCAAATTGGTACTAACTCATCAACACCTACATCACACAGGGCAATAATATTCATCAGGGGGCGGGCAGGAGGGAAGGGGGTGGAGGGGCTGGGAAAAACTCTCACTGAATGGATGTGGGGAGCACAGTTTGCGAGATGACCACGATTGTAGCTCTGACACGGGCAGTGCATGGGCAATATATATAACCAAAGTGTTGTACCCCCATAATATTCTCAAATAAAAAAATAAATTAAAAATAAAATAAAATAAAATAAAATAATTCTATGACATTATACTTTATTATTCTTTTTTAGACAAAATCTACATGATTATTTTGGAAATATATGTATATTTCCTTGACAAATGCTTAGAGCTTTGCATAATTCAAAGTTTCTGGATGACAGCATTTTTATTCTCTCTTTCTCTCTCTCTGAATATATGTGTATATTTGTATATATATTCATTTATGAATATATGTGCATTTATAAATATATGTGTATGTGTATATAAATGTGTATATATACACACACATATAGAGTTATAAAATTGGGCATATCCTTTATATATGTTTTCCTAAATACATATTTGATTACATTGTAGTTTTAGTCATCTGCCCAGAGAATTTTAATTTGGGATATATTTTTCAATACAAATGAGAACCATATTTAAACCCTAAGTAAAATAATCTTCCCAATGTATAATGAACTAATATTAATTTGCATTTTTAGTATATGAAAACATTAATATCAGAAAGAGAAGCTGCCTCAGTGTTATTCTTAAATATGTGTACACGCCCTTATAAGCACATATCTAAAAATATTTGAAAGAATTATGGAGGAACTTCTTCTTCAAAAGTGCTCCCCAAGTGTTCAGACACATTTGTGAAGTGCCATCTTTAATAAATCATTCCTTTAATTTGAAGACTTTATTCCAGGGGCTTGCGATTAACATGAAATCACCACTGGAAGGCCAATATCTGAAGCTATTTATCATCTTAGCCTTCTTTGATTTGTCAAAATACTCTTCTCTAAAAAGCAAAGAACAGGGTTATGAGGGAATAGAAATGTGGGGTCAAGTTTGCTGGGGAGGAAAGAAATACAGCTGAGGTACTGTTGGGACCTTTATAATTTGCCAAAACAAGACTTTGATTCTGGATTCAATGGGAGAGAAGATGCCAACAACAAATACCAATTACTTCAAAGATTTGCTTAAAACTAGCCCCACCACGAGAGACTTGAAGTGACAAGTCAAACTAATATGGTACTTGCAAAACAGATACAAAACAGCATCAAGATATGTGTGTCATTTATTAAAATACACAGTGCATTTGACAGTGAAATGACTCCCCCCTTTCCCAAATGTTTCCATTGCAATTGGCTTCAAACCCCAAAACAGACCTCAAGAAAAATCAGTCATCATGCTGTTGAATGGGTCTTGGAAACACACACATAAGAAAAGGTATAAGACTATATTATAGATTATTTTGCAGAGTGAGCAAAATATTACACATTTATAGCCAGCTTAAAAAGGATTAAAATCATCTATTAGTCTGCTACAGCACTCTAATCACCCAGGAAGGTCTATCTATATTGGAAGTACACATTTGAAGCCTGTCACTAAATAGCACTATCTTGGCAGCATCTTGTCAAAGGATGCACTTTTCAACTTGGAATTAGGAAGCTGCCAATGAATCCACCATGTCTTTTTATCAAATCTTAGAAAGGTATATATATGAAGCATTGACATTGTGGTTATATTTTGATGGAAAATTGTGCCATATTATCATTTTCAAATGTGTGACACCAGGATCACCCAAAAATATTTAAAAAAACATTCAGAATATTTGTCCCCAATAAGTAGACTGCATATTATGGAAACAAAGAGATAATTACCATTTCATTGAAGGTCAACCACCACTACATTTTTGCCAGCAAGATTTGCCTACATAGCCAGTTCTGCTAAGTAGCCAACTTAATTTGGGTATCTCTTAGTGGGGCTCAGTCTAACATGAACTTTAGGTTTACCTTCTGAAGATCCCTTTGGAGACCATCATATCTGGATTAACTGATCAATAAGCCACACTTTACAGACTGGAAAGCTGATGGAGTCATCAAGTAACAAAGTCAAGTTTTTCTTTGTAACCTCAACACATATCTTCATCCGGAGCACCCCCTTTGCAGCAACTCTAAATTGCCGATAGTCCTCCAACCAAAATATTAATATAGTCTCTAACTAATGCAGTCTCTAATCCATACCTAAGGAATTTATGGGTTACTCAGGAAGACATCTCAGATTCATTCTAGCTTTGTAAACACCTCTGTAAGAAATACTTTGAGTAGCCCAACATCTTGGGAGATGTTATTAAAGCAAGGGACACAGCCTAGCTTCCTGCTAGGCATATACTCACCTCTCCATCATGTGGGAAGCTGGAGAGTCACTTCTTTTAATACTTCAAGATGAACCCTACTTACTTCTTTAAATTATAGAAGATTCCTCAGTTGTCATCCATCCTAATCACCAGACTGGAAGCGCTGGAGTTTTCCCAGGTTCTGCTTACCATCATCTGTTCAGACTCTCTCTCTCACATCAGTGCATAAGTGTTGCAGTCATGGACTATCTTCAGGTGATACAGAGAATTCAACATACATACAGTGCCTCCTTCTTATGCATATGACAACACCTATCACATTGTGATGGCACTTTGTGTTGATGCTTTACTCTCCTACAAATGGCAAGATTACTTGGCCTCAAGGACCTTGCACAGTAGATGAATTATGAGGATGAATATTAAATTTTTATCAAATGTAAATACCTCTGTACATGAACCTAGTTTAGGGGCCACACATTTCCTGTCAGTTTTGAGTTATAATTCTGATGCTGTTGTGTCATCACCTGGTTCCTCTCAGGGATTTATCAACAAATGTTTATCTCAAAACCTCATAGATGCAATCCATGTTTCATCCATAACACAGGTTATCTGAAAAATCACTGCATGAAACAATAAATGAAAGTAGAGGAAAAGAGTGTACAGGTATAAGTTCTAGTGAGAAGCTAAATTGAATCTTGTACTGATACATGTTTCCGCATATAGAGAATATGGTTATTTTTTAAATCAATGAACAAGGCATTTCTGCTTGTTGCACCATTTGTATTAATACTGTATTGCTTCTCTCAAGTGCATTTTGTGATAACAGCATGAAATGCATTTCATTAAGTTAAAATGTGCTGTCATTAATGTAATGGCTGATAGCATCTCTAAATTGAGAGGCCTGCAGGGTTAGTTTTATGGGGGCATTTTCCTTAGCAACCAAAACAGGGCTATAGAATATCTGTGGGATATTGCTTCTCCTCAGGCAAGAATTTGTCCCTTTGGCCTAGTAGATTTTTTAATAGGCTATAGAAGTATTAAACAAAACATAGCACCCTTGCCACTTCCTCCTAGGAAACAACACTGTATCGTCTTTAGTTGTGCAAAAACATCTTCCAGATTTTTTACTAATTAGGTTAATTGTGGAACAGTGATGTGTCTGGGTAAATTTTTATGGTAAATAAAAAGCTGTATATTTATAATTTAAAAGGAAGAAAAAAAATTGCAGTTCTACCTAGAGCTTATTAGAATGGAGGAAATAGTCTAGCACTTGCATCCATAAGATTTATAAGATTTTAACAAGTTATCAGAATCAATATTCTTTGATGAGTAGCAGTTTCAAAATTGCCCCAACTCCTCCATTGCTGGGACTGGATTTGTGTAGCTCTCTGTGACACATTGCAAGACTGCACTATATACAATTAGGTGCTCAGAAAAAATTTGTGAAGATGATCTGAAATAGCCCAAAGCAGCAGTATATTTCTGTGATGTGTCTAATATGTTTACTTGAGAACTTTCTAAAGAATGGAGATTTTTACTTGGCATAAAAATGTACAATACTAGCTCAGATTTACAATCTGTTTTAATGAATACTGAGCTCCATGGTTGTTTCAGCTGCTTTGCTCTCTGCTTCCAAATAAAAATCGAGAAGGAAGAAACTGTGCAACTGAGTAGACAATATTTTTATTTTTAATAGAAAATGTGAAAAACTGTATCATCGAGTTGTTTAAAATTATCTTGAGCAACAATTATTTAGGAACAATTATTATCTGCAAGACTGGGCTAGGCTTGGCCAGGGGCACAGGTCTATGGGTATTTTCCCTGCCTTCCAAGACCCCACAGATGTATTTTTAAGAAGCAGTATATGATAAAAAGAATGAGTATTATATGTAATCATGGAAGATCAGATAGGGGATAAATAGAGGTGGTTTTGTGTGCTCAGGGAAGTCTATATATATAAAAGCTAGAGGTCATTTGGCCTTTGGTACTTTCTTAAAGGATGACAAATAGCATAATAGACTAAGATAGAGGACAGAGAAATTCTGGTGGTACCCTCACATATCAGAGTATAGAGGATAGAGGATTCCTTTTTTATAGGGATTTTAATACCCAAAGTATGTTTATATTCATTGACAAATTTGGCTTTCACCTATGAGAGCCTGTACATACATAAAGGTATGTATATGCTATACCAATATACTACAGGTATAAAGTTTCAAAGCAGTAAGAAGTACTGGAAAGATTATATTCTGAAGGCAGAATATCACACTTTGATCTGTGTTCCATTGTTTACTGGTTGTCTTTTAGTGGGTACATTATTTCTTGTCCCTTAGCTTCAGTTTGATCATTTATAAAAAGTGAATACTAATAACTAAATAAATTCATAAAGTTGTGGGGGGATCAAGGTAAATACAAGGCTAAGCTAAGAAAATACTAATAGAAAAGCATGGACAAAGAAAACATTTGGCTTCTTTGTGATCTTTGGCATTGATTGGTTCATAAATCAATTCATTCATTCAATTAATCATGTAGTCTTTCACTTCTGAAACATTTCCTACTTGCTTTCTATGTGCCATATATTGTTCTAAGAATTAAAAATTCAAAGTTGAACCATACAAGTTTTCTTCCCAAGAACTTTCATTCTAAAGAGAACATACTCCTTGGGACTCAGTTTTATATTTGAGCTCTGGACCCTTTTTTCCCCTTACATTTTGGGTACGTAGACTTAGCCTCAGATTTTGTCTGTTAGCCAATTGAATCCATCCAGTATACCTATAAACCAAATCAGGCAAGCATAATACCGGTTTGCTATGATGAGACAGGATTATTTCATTGAGACACAAAGTTTTACAGGCTTTAAATCTCATAAGATCACACTTTCATGTCCAGAGATCAGGGAATTCTCCTAAACTAATAAGGAAAAGCTTCTGTGTACAATAGAGGTAAAAGTCAATGGCAATATATATCTTGGCAATTTAAAACAAATTTTTAAGCTTAAAGATAGTTTTATTGAAGCTACTTAATAGAAAAGGGAAAATAGTTACTTTTTGAGAAACAGAAATCAGGATAACTCATGACTTTTCAGAAACAATAAAATTTAAGTAACTTGAATTGGAAAACATAGCCAAAAATGTACACCACCAGCCAGAGGTTAATAGAGATTGAGATAATAATGTGAGGTCTTTGCTAGCTGTTAAGTACTTAGAAAATATATCGTCCCGGACTAATGGGATTTCAGTCCTAGAAGGTTATATAACTCATTTCCATTAATACTCATAAATAACCAAGAAAAATAAAGGTAACCAAATACCCAACCTCCCCTCTAATACTTTATGCAATTCTTTTCCTAATCCATATAATTCTAGCCTACTTTCTTCCTTCTTGGTTTCTCTCCACTTTGGCAAAATCAGATATGAACTGGCTGACATCCCATTACACACATTAAGATAATTTACTTTCCTTGAGATGTTTCAGAGGTAGCTTGCAAAGTAATAAATTAAATTACCATGTATATTGCTTATTTTCTATCTTTAATTTGTATATTTGTCAAGCCCAACTTCCTCAAATGTGTTTCTCAGAAATTGAATTTTTACGTTAGAAATAAAATAAGTCCCATAGTTATCTATCACTTAGTTTTATGTACTTTTGTGGGAATCTGATACAGAGTAGCAGCTGGGATGTTTAGATATGATAACAAAATACATCATTTGGACTTCTAATTTTTAATAAAACTGTGTCTGCAAGCTGATGAACCCTGATAACCTAAAGTTGAGTGTGACATTTTCCATCAAATTATAAGTTTGGGTTTTCAAAAAGTGGCTAAGAGTAGGTAGTTCATTTCCTATGTATTTTACTGGTCAACAGACAGAGTGATTTCATTATAGCTTCTTGGTCCAACATTCAGACCCCCTAAAGATTTGGTTTCCAAGGGTTTAGAGAAGAGAGAAAGAGAAGAAATCTTTCATAATCAAAACAATTACTGATTAGAAATATTTATTACATTGCTTGAGGAACTTACCAAAGTGATTCTCTCTAATATGTTCTATGTTTAGAAAAGACATTAAAAGTTCAATTTCAGTTAATGTGTGATAGAATATATCTTTACACACAACAGCAACTGCTCCTAAAAGAAGTGAGTTCTATTTCTCAAAATATTACTCAGAAATTTCAAAATCTATGTTGGTATTCTTTACCATTTCCTAACTAGTTTTGCTGGTTTGGTTAGACTATAGAAATAGAAGGCTAGCAGAACTGTTTAGAAAATGGAAATTTTCACCCAAGGAAATAAATGTGTGCATATATGTGAGTGTGTGTGTGTGTGCATGTGTGTGTGTAAGACCCCTAGAATAACACATAAAACTCTATAATTTTGCTATTGCGTATGTATCCATCCCCTTCTGCCATGCCTTATGGAATGTTTGGTCTGACTTAAATAAAGACAGGAGTCAAGCCATCTTTGAAATTTTATCTTACTTATCTACCAATGCCACAAAATATTTGTCTGAGGATAAAATTACTTATTGTACTCTAACAATGTGCTAAAATATAATAATGTCTAATTCATTCAACATTTACAGAAAAACTACTATAAAAATGTCTATTGAAGGAGTTAATGCATAGATTAAAGCAATCAATAGCCAATTAATTTTGGCTGATTTTTACTGTAATGAATGAACTAGTATTTGAATAATCTAATTGTTTATTCAGTACTGCAAACTAAAATCTGTAGCATTTTACACTGATTTTACCACATGAAGTTTTTCCTATGTCACTTCTCTATATGTACTCATGGCAGGTAGAAACTTCAAGATTGTGTCAAATGATGATTGAAGATTCAGGACTAGACACAAAGGATTAGATAAAAACACATAGTTAGGCTAGTTAAAATAACAAAAGAAAATTATTTTAACTTTATAGGAGAGCTTGAAATAATGAGAAATCTCACCTCCCAGAAGTAAAGAAAAATTCAAAGCCAGCTAACTATTTCTCAGAGATAATGTACTACCAATCACGGAGAATAAAGTTCCTCACTCCTAGGTCTATTAGTGCATGTAAAAGGAGAGGGGGAGAGAGAAAGAAAGAGAGAGAGAGAAAGAACTCACTTCCTGGGCATGATTTGAGGTCCCTATAGAAAGGAAACAGGTTAATTAATGTCACAGCACAAATAAGATGTAGTTTATGCAGTGGACTGGAAATTAAGGAATTCATATTCATAAATTATTAATAAGTTTAATGGAAATAAATAGACTGGTTTCACAATGCTTTAAAAAGTCCCATGTGCAGCGATTGCTGAATTCATTATTCTTTCTATTATTCTTTCTATTCTATTCTTTCTATTATTCTTTCTATTCTATTCTTTCTATACTAATAAAGTTCACTAACATCCGAAGACACATAGAAGTCTGAAGACCTAATGCTAGTGAATGAAATCCTAACTTTGTTGATAAAGCAATTATCTTCATTAAAGAGGCAAGAAATTTGGCTTATCTTACACAGTCCCTGGTGGGTTAGGTAGAAGGGTTATATAAACCTCCTTCATTGATGTAAATGTTGCCTTTCAGCAAAAAGGAGGACCATTACAGATATTAAATTATTATAGTAAAGAATTATTCATTTCTTCATCAATTTGAAAGAGATTTATAGATTATTGTAGAGATTTCTGCAGTCACAGCAATGGTTTATGAGGTGAGAGTTATTGGGTATGCTCATCTAGGTCCAGGCTTTGTTTTTCCTGAATTCAGTTACGTTCATGTAAATCTGGAGGACTAGCAGGGCAAGCCGATAAAGGAAATAACCTACAGGAAGGCCCAAGCAAACTTCTAATAAAAGAGAAATTTGAAGTAAGCAAAGTATATTTACAACTACCTCATGATAAACTGGAGCCAGCATAGATGTAAACACCATTTTGAATTAATTAGTGTTAAAAACACAGATGGGTGAAATAAAATTTGATTGCATGGATGCATGGTGTAGCGAATTCATATATCTCTGAATCAAGCAAAAGTTTTGGGAAAGGAACTAGCCCTCTTCTAAAAGTCTAGTGAATAATCTGAGGATGAAGTTTTTTATCTAAGCATGGGATGATTTTATCACTGCTATAGAATAACTGGTTCTTATCCAAAGAATTTAATTAGGAAGCTGTAAGAATCTTTTTGAAGGTCTCAAAGTTAACATAAACAAAACAGTCTTGCTCCTTGCCACTCTAAATAGTTGATACTCCTATACTACCCAATTCAGTAAAGTATACCATCATGTAACCGCTCAAATCAAATATTGGGAGTAATTCTTGAACTGTCCCTTTATCTTATTCAAACTATCAAATACATAAGCAAAAAATTATCATTTTCACCTCCAATATATATCAATATTCTATTCACTTTTGTCCATTTCCATTGCTAAAACCCATTGTTAAGCCATCATCATTTTTTTCACAGAGAATACTATAATAGTTTCCTAAGCAGTTTTAAGCTTCTATCCCCTCATGGTTCTCTGCTGAACAACCAGAGTAGTCTTTTAAAAATGTAAATCAGTTTATATTACCACCTTGCATAAAACGCTCATGATCAATATAATCAAAGTCCATAACAAGAGAAAACCAAACCAAGGTCTTTCACATCTGATCTCCTTCTGAGCACTCTTGCTCTCATTCTATCATCTGTATCCAACTTCTTTCTGGTTCTCAAAACATATTGAGCATGTTGCTACCATATCCCCTTTATCCTTGCCATTTCTGAATACAAAGCTCTTTCATCAGAGTTCATAAAGCTGACTCTTGTCATTCCGTTCTCACCTCAAAAGAGGCGTTCAGCTTACTGGTCAATGAGTTGGATTTTTTAGTCCAAAGATTTATACATTTTTTCATCTCTAGAAAACATTGCTTTTTTATTGCTTATTTACTTTGAACTCTGTCTTGAAAAGTAACATAGATATAAAAGAGTGATCTGATCATAATTTGTTGGATTTTTATAAACCTAGCACACCCATGTAACCAGTATCCAAACCAAAGAAACTAAACAGTACCCGCACCCCAAAAACCCCACTCAGACCTCCAGTTCAGTCACAATTCAATAACTAGAAACCGACTACTATCTTGAATTATGACATCATATATTAGTTGTGACGAATTTTGAACTGTACATAAATGGAATCTTACAGTGTGTATTCTTTTATGATTGGCTTCTTCCCTTCAAGGTTGTTTATGAGATCTAACCATTTTATCATTGCAGGGAATTGTGGCTATTTCACTCTCATTGCTATATAGCATTCACCTGCATAAATACATCAAAATGTATTTTCCATTCTACTTTTAATTGGCATTTGTATAGTTTAAAATTGTAGGTTATTGTTCACAGTACTGCCATGAACATTCCAGAGCATATCTTTTTGTTAACATATGAATGGGCTTCATTTCTACTGCATATACATAGGAGAGAAATTACTGGGCCATAGGCTATGTAAATGTCCAGCTTTAGGAAACATGGCAAATAGTTGTTTAAAATGGTGGTACCAATTTACACTCCTTAATAACGGTGTATGAAAATTCAGTTTGCTTAACATCTTTGCCATTAGTTGGTTCTGTCTTGTCATTGCTATTGTTGTTAGCCATTCTGGTATTTTACTGTGGATTCAAATTGCATTTGTACTGTGGATTCAAATTGCATTTTCTTGATGGTTAATGCTTTTAAGTACCTTTCCATATATTTAATGATCAGTTTGGCTATTTTTTATCCTTAACTGTCCATTCAAGTCTTTTGCCCATTTGGGGGGAATTCCTTTAGAAGATTTTTTTATTATTATTTTTAAATGATTTATTTTACTTAAACATATAGTCACCCAGTTAAAAACTAAATAATTTTGTTACGTATAAAACATATGACAAGGAAAAAAGACAGAAATCTCCTCAATTCTATCTTTCTTTTTTATTTTCTCCCAGAGGCAACCAATTTCAACACTTATGGCAGTTGTCATTGGCATTTAAATTCATATTTTAAATACATATTAGTACACTAATGACATTTTTCTCAATCTCTATGGCTGCATAGTGTTATTCTCTTAACAAATAATTATTTTCTGAAATGTCAAGATAAATTTGCAGGAAAAGAATTAGGAGCATGTGTCCAATTCTCCATTCCCAGTGGACTTCTTTATATTTCTGAGTATACTTTAATTGCATAAATTTAAGTTTATATTCAAATACAATATAGATGTAACCTCCATTCTTTCAATCACTGGAAGTCAGGCCTAGGTATACATAGTAGATATGTATCATTCATTTATATATTCATTCATTTCATACTAATTTATTTTCATAAAATTACTTATTGATGAGAGGTTTGAGGTAAATTATATTAATTATACATAAAATAATAGTGCTTCTGTTAATATAAAGCTGTGTTTATTTGCATAGAGATAGACTGACCCCTATGTTTGTCAAAAATTTCCTTATTAAAACAACCTAAGTGAAGCTTATTATACTTATGTCATGTTTTATTTATGTTATCTTATTCTATAATTGAATAAGTATATAATGCTTATTATTTATAATAATGTCATGTTTACTAATTATTTTTTAAACTTCAGAATATCAAGGGGGTACAAATATTTTTGTTACATGGATACATTGTATAATGCTGAAATCAGGGCTTTTAGTGTGCCTGTTGCTAGAATAGTGTCCATTGTACCCTACAGGTAAGTTTTTACACCTCACTCCCTCCCATCCTCACCCCTTCGTGGCTTCCAATGTACTATACATCTCTTTGTGCCTGTGTGTGCCCATTGTTTAGCTCCCAATTATTAAAGAGTACACATGGTGTTTGATTTTCCATTCCTGAGCTGCTTCGTTTAGGATAATGGTCTCCAGTTCCATCCAAGTTGCTGCAAAAGACAGTATTTCATTCCTTTTTATGGCTGTGTAGTACTCCATGGAGTATATATACCACATTTTCTTCATACACTCACAAATTGTTGGGCACTTACATTGATTCCATTTCTTTGCCATTATGAAATGTGCTTCAATAAACATTTGAGAGCAGGTGGGTTTTTTATAAAATGACTTCTTTTCCTATGGGTAGATAGCCAGTAGTGGGATTTCTGTATTGAATGGTAGGTCTACTTTTATTTATTTGAGGAATTTCCATATTTTTTTCCATAGAGGTTGTACTCCTTTGCAGTCCCACCAACAGTGTATAAATGTTACTTTTTCTCTGCATCCATGCCAGCATCTATTGTTTTTTTACTTTTTAATAATGGCCATTGCAACAGGGGAAAGGTGGTATCTCATTGTGATTTTAAGTTGCATTCCTTGATGATTACTGATGCTGGACATTTTTTCTTATGTTTATTGGCCATTTGTCAATTGTATTTTGAAAAAATTCTGTTCATGTCTTTCGCCCACTTCAGGTGGGGTTTGTTTTTTTCTAGCTTATTTGAGTTCTTTGTACACATTATTCTTTCATCAGATGTATAGTTTGTGAATATTTTCTCCCATTCAGTAGGTTGTCTATTTACTCTGTTGAATGTTTCCTTTCCTGTGCAGAAGCTTTTTTATTTAATTATGTCCTACTTACTTAATTTTGTTGTTGCTGTGTTTGCCTTTGCAGTTTTAGTCATAAATTTTTTGCCTAGGTCAACGTCTAGAAGAGTTTGTCCTACATTTTCTTCTAGAATTTTTATGGTTTCATGCCTTAAATTTAAGTTTCTAATCCATCTTGAATTAATTTTTGATTATGGCAAGAGATATAACATGCTCAAAAGTACATTATACATGAAACAGGAGAATAGATACCCACCAGTATAAAAACACCTGAAAGTTAAAGCTCATAGTTCTTATAAAATAGTAGCACAAGAGATGAAACAAAACAATAAAGTATCATTTAACATGTTGTACAGAACTGCATCCCACATATCAATAGTAACAATGAATGTGAACTGCCTTAATTCTCCATTTTAAAGACATTGATTGGCTGAATGGATAAAAACCACAAGCCGTATATATGCTGTCTCCATGAAACCCACTGAGCTTGCAAGGACTCTCACAGATTCAAGGTAAAGGGATGGAATAAATTATTCCACGTACATGGAAACCAAAAGTAAGCAGATGTAGCCATTCTCATATCAGATAAAATAGACTTTAAATCAATAATGATAAAAAAGACAAAGATAGTCATTCTATAATAATAAAGGGAGAAATTCAGCAAGAAAACATAACAATCCTAAATATATATGTACCTAACACAGGAGTTCCCAGATTCATAAAATAAGTATCTAACAAAGAATATCTAAATATATCTAAACAAAGAAATAAACAGTAGCATCATAATTGCTGGGGACTTACACACCACACTGACAGAACTGGACAGATCATTGAAGCAGAAATCAACAAACACTGGAACTAGAGGGGACCCTAGAGCAAATCAACAGATATTTACAGAACATTTTACCCCTAAACTACAGAATATATATTCTTCTTATCAGTACATGGAACATTTAGCAAGATTGATCATATCTTAGGCCACAAAACAAGTCTCAGTAAATTCAGAAAAATTGAAATCATAATATGTATTTTCTCAGACCACAGTGAAATAAAACTAAAAATCAATTCCTGAGTGATTGTTTTAGCTAGAATTTTAACCTTTATGAGGAATGTATTAACAGCACATCAAGGTTGTATTTAATAAACTTTCTTGCCAGTTCTTCTACCCTTGTTTTAAGTGGAAATACAGGAGGGGATGGAGGTACATAGGAGAGTTGGGATGAATGTAGAAGACAAGAGGTAAATTATGTAAGAGAAATAGTAAGAGTGAACAATATTAAATCCATTTTTATAATATAAAATCTTCTAGTACAGGATAATTTTTAAAAATATTACCATAATTGCCATCATCAATTTTTCTTGAGCATCCAGTGAAAATATACACTAACTGCCCAAAACAAGTTTGTAAATTGAATTATAAGCCACATTCTAAAAAGAAGTTTTATTTTAAGATATTTTATAAAGAGAGATGTATTTAATAATAATTTCCAATATCCATCATTATGTAATTCTATACCATTTGCGAACATTTAATTTACTTGACAAGAATGCAGAAAGTTCTTTTCTTCTTAAGAACCCAATTTTCCAGTTACCTGCAATGATCTACAACTTCAAATGCTGCCCCAAATGATTCCTATACTAGAAACTGGTGCTAATCCCCATGAGATAATGTATTTAGGAAACTTGGTGGATCTTTCTCCATTAACTTACCAGTCAGGGGAACAGTATAAATATAGCATGTCTGGATTTTAGAAAGGCTTTTAACAGACACTTATGCTTGTGAATGAAATGGAGAAATATGGACTGAATAATAGTATAGTTCACTGTATGTATAGGGAGTAGAAGGAAAGTGCTGAAAGGAAATTGGTTATTATTTGTTTTATTAGTCATGAATTAAATTAATAATTATTAAAACATCACATTTTTAAGTGTTTGCTATATGCCATATACTGTGCTAAGCTATTTAGTTGTGTTACTTCGCATGATGGCAACAGGTGTGGAAAACAGGCTTTAGCTCACATGAGTGCAAAATGTCATGAGTCTGCAAAAATAGGTAATGGAAATGAAGTTATAATAGTAAAATATTTGTTTGATTAAAAGGGGGATACTAATTCCTGGGGAACTGGGATTCAAGTCACAGCCACCTCCTTTTAAGAGATTTTTGACACACCTGCCAGAAGAGTGACTAGGGTGATGTGGGAATTCAAAACCATGCCATGCAAAAAGCAAGCAATGGCTGGTAGGACAGAGTAGGTGCTGAGGTCCCTGGCAAGTATTTTTTGTTTTAAAAAACAGTTAACAGGACACATCTCTACTCTCCCTGGGGCCCATCCTGCTGATGAACATTACAGACAAGTTCTTTCCTCTGAGACAAGCAGCACACGGAGTGACAACTTAATTAAAGCAGTGGCAGAGCACTGAGTAACAGAAGGAAAGCAAGGAGGGAAAACAGGAGACAGTGGCACTGAAAATTGAGAGAGGAGGAAGAAAGAAGCCAAGAGGAGGGAACGAGAGAACTGCTGACGGGGAGAAAATCCTGGTCTCTCATCCACCTTCCTGGTGACAATACGTTCAGTCCCTGCCTTGCAACATTCCTTTAGAATATACATTCACCAGTCATTTCTTCAGTGGATGTTTTTTGAGTACCAACCATGTCTCATCAATTGCTCTAGGATCAGGAATATAGCAGTGAACATGGGAGAGAAAGTCCCTGCTCTCCTGGAGTGTTCATTCTAGTAGAAAGAACAAAATTTACTTATTTTTTTGTTTTTATTTATATTTTTAAAATTACCCTTAATGCCTGTAAAACAATGTGTTGTAGAGAGGTAAAGGTGAGCGCAGGGAGACCCAAGTAGGAAGAGATTATTGCAGTCATTCAAGGCAAAGAATAATGAAGAGATAAAAGTGTGAGAAGAGAAGTGGATGGGCTTATGATACATTTTGTAGGTAGAGTCAAAAAAAATCTAATGATGTTTGATGTGAAAGCATGAGTTAGAGAATAAATCAAAGAAACTTCTGGAATTTTGGCTTCAGCAACTCTATGGCAGTGCCACGTAGCGAGATGCAGAAGGCTTAAAACTGGGGAAGAATGGAAGATAATCAATCTCCAGATTTGAGATGTAGATTACACATTCAAGAGGAAATGTAAAACTTACCAACCGTGTGTATGAGTTTGGCATTCAGGTATATTCTTGGGCTGAAGAAACATATTTAGAAGGCAAAGAAAGGAAATTAGTATATCAGAAAGATATCTGCACTCCCATGCTCATTGCAGCACTATTGACAACAGCCAAGATTTGGAATCAACCTAAGGGTCCATCAACGGATGAATGTGGTACATACGCACATAGAATATTATATAGCCACAAAAAGAATGAAATCCTGCCATTTGCGACAACATGGATGGAACTGGACAACATTACGTTAAGTGAAATAAGCCAGTCACAGAAAGACAGATCTCACATGTTCTCACTCATATGTGGGAGCTGAATATCAAAACAATTGATCTCATGGAGACAGAGAGTAGAAGATGGTTACCAGAGGTTCGGAAGGGTGGGGGGGAGCAGATAAAATGGAGATGGTTAATGGGTGCAAAAATATTGTTAGATAGTTAAATATTAATAGAATGAACAATATTTGATAGCACAACAAAGTGACTACAGTAAGAAATAAGTTATGACATAACAAAAGAGTGGTATTGGAATGTTCCTAACACAAAGAAATGATAAATTCTTGAGGTGATGGATTTAAAAAAAAAAAAGTGATGCTAGAGCGGTTGGTGGTGTAAAAAAAGAAAGAAAAAAAATAAGTGATGATAGATGTTCTTTCAGTTACATTTATGAGTATGTTAACCATATGAATGTTTCAAAAATCACATAAATTAATAGAAATCTAATATGTTAGCAGTCATAAGTTGAGTTTTTATATTAAATATTCTTTAAAGTTATATTTATATAGACATGTTATTCATGTGAGTGTCCTAAAGATTATGTGAAATTTACAAAAGTCTGATGGCCCTGATGGGATGCCGTCAGTCGAAATTCTAGTTGTTATAGCAAAATGCTGTTATGTAATAGAAATAACCAAATGTCCTTGTCAAAAAAAGAAACATATTTGTAAGTCATTTACTTATACATGATACTTATGTTTTAGATAGGGAAGGTAGTACAATACAGAACTCAAGGACCCCCTAATACTTGGAAGTTATGCAGCAAATGAGATCAAAGAAGACTGAGAATTAGGAGGCAAACTGGATGAGTGAGCATTGCCAGAAGCCAAGAGAGGATGTTTTCTGAAGAAATGAGTCACCAATTGTGTCACATGCTGTGGAGAAGCCAAATAAAAAATCGAAAGAAGAGAGAAAACTTACCATACACTTGGAACCATATATGTCATTGGTGATCCAGACCTGGGCAATTTGTGGAGTGGTAGGAATTAAATAAAGTCTGATTGAAGTGGATTTTGAGGAAAGAATGTGAGGTGAGAGAGTATATAGCAATCACGGATATTTTGTTTCAAGAGTTTACTTTAAAGACAGAAATTGGTCATAACTGTACATGTGGTGTATTGATTTGATTTGTTTTCTGTAAAATCAGTGAAGCAAAATCTCATGTCTGTGCACTTATGGACTGATGGGAGCAATTCTGTGCAATTGTAGAAATGCATGCAGTAGATAAGGGCCGACAGCAGGAGTGGAGTCAGGAGGAGTGAAGGTGTGGTGCTGGGGCACAGAGGACAGGCTAACAGTGGGCTGTGGTAGGAGCAGGAAGACTTCATCTGTATACAGTAGGAGGAGAGAGGATGCAGGAGGGTAACATATGATAAAAAGCTGGACATATTCATGGTCAAAGAATGTGGGAGCTTCATGTTTGCTTTAATGTGAGTTTGTTCCTTCATGACTGTCATCTTTCCCTCATGGCATAACCTAGGAAGCAAAGTTCTGTGGACTTCTAAAGGAAAGAAACAGGGCTAAGTTCAAATCCCTCCCAAGTCAACCACTATGGAGTATTCTAAAGAAGAGGCACACGATTGGCTCTTGCCATTTACCTGAAGACTGTTAATGAGCAAGAGACAGACCTGTTACCATAAATGGGTGGCATGGTGAAGGAACTAGTTACAGTGAAGAATACTCAGCTTTTTAGAGTTTGAATAGGGGGAAGATGCGGATAAAAAGAAAAGGTTTTACTTTGTCATGAGAAAGAAGAATGTCTCAATGACAACAGCAGGCAAAACTAGTATTAAAGGCTGGGAATCAAGGGGAGAGAGATGTTAGGTTGTCTTAAAAAAATCCTTAAATATAGGTGTGTCATTAGTTTCAGAGGTCTAAAAGTATTCAAGCTAATGCTGGTTAACCTCATGAAGATAGATTTTAGATATAAGTTTTAGATGAGTTTTGAGGAGGATGTAAAGGATGATGCTTAAGGCCTGTTCCAATTCTGAGATTCCTGAGATTCTATATTATTATGGATACTGGGTTCCCAAAAGGGCCCAGGGTAGAAGGAGAAATACTATTAATCGTCATAATTTACACAGTAATGGAATTATGCAAAAGAAATTATCTTTATAAATTATAACACTCTTTACAAAGAAAGTTATTCAGAAATTGCTTTCATATCTATTACCTCCTTTAATACAGAAATCCTATGAATTTATACAGCAGTTATTATTATCACCAGCATTACAAATAGCAAAATTAAAACGAAAAATTGAGGTGACATCAGCAACATGGAAAAATAGGAAGCTTCTCCCTCTCCCTCCACCCATGAACACACTAAATAAACATCTATTCACAGGAATCTATTCATGGATCAATTCCCTCTAAGAGAAAGTAACAGATCAGTTGAGAGACACCTATTCACTAGGAAACTGAAAAAACATCCACATCAAACAGGTGGAAAAGCTGAGGAACACTTGGGCGTAGACCCCACCCTGACCACTGCACCATATAATTGGGAAAGAAATCCTCAACACGCAGATTCTCCCTACAGAGAGGAGAATTTAATTTCATATATAGCACCCTAGCTGTAAAGTTTCCCACAATGTGGCTCTTAATTTACCAACTCTGGGAGCAGAAGTTATCAGATACATGTGAGTATCTCTACCGCAGGAAAAAAGAGCAGTAGTTTGATACAGGATCACAAGCATTTCCAGGGACTTCACTCATCAGGAGCAGAACAGAGAAGGGACTTAAAAAACACAGCATCTTGTTTCTCCCTAAAACTGGTTAATGTCACACGCTTCCAGTGGCTATTTGGTGACCTGGCATCCAACTAACTTGTATCAGGGTATTAACAGAGCAGGCAAATATAATATTAGAGCAACCAACAACCTGAGAAGCAGACCAGCACTTCTCCAGCCTGCTCCCATAGCTAGCACCAGTGATAACTCCAGGTCAGTAAATCCCTCCTGGAAGGAGTTTGTCTACACATTGAGCACCTCAACTTTCAAAGCTTCCACCAAAGGAAGCGCATCCTAAACCTGGTAGCTCTGGGAGCAGAGGTGAAAAACTGTATGTGAGTTTATCTAGACCATACAAAAAAGTGGCAGTTTTGTATGGGTGTGTAAGCACTTGCAGTAGCTTCATCCCCCAGGAGAAGTACAAAGAAGAGGCTTTAAAAACACGGCTCCCCATTTCTGCCTGAAAGGAGTTTATGCCACACATCAAGGAGCCCAAATTTTATAGTCACCTCCCAAAAGACTATCCTAAACCTCTTAGCTCTGGAAGCAAAGGAAATAGGCATATGTGGTTCTCCCTACATCAGAGGACAAATAAATAGTTTTAATTAGGTACACAAACACTTCCAGTGGCTACACTCTCATGGAGTAGTGCAGAAAAGAGTTGGGAATTTGCAACTCCCATTTCTCTCTGGAAGGAGTTTACAGCACACACTTTTAGTGGCTACTTGATGGTTTAGCTTCAAACAAACTTGCATCAGGGAGCAAATGGGGCACGCTAACAATGGCCTTTCAGCAACTGGAGCCAGAGCTCAGTACTTCATGAGCATTCCCCCCAGCTCACTGCAGTGATAAATCCAGGCACACTCGTTATTTCTAGGAGTCTGGCACGCACCAAGTGCCATAACTTCTATAGCTCCCACCCAAAGGACAGCCTCCTTAATGAACTAGCTTTGGGAGTAGATGAGGACATGCATTTCTGAGTGGCCCTAGACCACAGAAAATAAGGAGGTGGAAAGATACGGTTCCATTTGCAGCAGCTATCTCCCCAGTCTCAGAGGGTGAGGGCGGGGAAGAAGACAGAGGAAGGGAAGATGTTGTTCAATGGGTAGGGTATGAAGTTATAGGGAGGAGGAATATGTTCTGGCATTCTATTGCACAGCAAGGTGACTACAGTTAATAATAATGGATTATATATATTTCAAAATAGCTAAAAGAGGATTTTAAATGTTCTTACCACAAAGAAATGATAAATATTTGAGTTGATAGATATGCTAATTACTCTGATCGTTCTATAACGTATACATGTATCAAAACATCACACTGTACCTTATAAATATATATAATTATTACTTGGCAATTAATAATAAAATAAAACTAAAAATAATTAATTCTAAGAATTTTTCTTTCAATTTTACTAACTTGTAATTTAACAGCCAGCACCAGAATTTGTCTTCCATGGTCTGATATAGAACCCTATTTTTATTGATTAGACTGTTAACTTCTTAAAGGAAGGAATCAGACCTTATTCATCTTTTTACCTCGAGAGTCTAGCATAGTGTCTGGAATTGTTAGTGAATTCAATGTTGTTAAGATAATGAATATAAAATAAAGTGATAATGAACTATAGTCTCCAAAATAATTTCTTTTTTGTAAGTGGTAAGGCGTGGAATTCAGCTATGAAGAGACTATATTTTGCTTCAGATTTTCATCTAAAACAGTTTTCTCCTGAATATACAATGGTCACATTTGGCTTATGATAACTGGCTTTTATGTCTTCGTCATATAATTCAGTAGAAAGTGCCACTATGGATGACGGAATTTTCCTTTTATCACAGTAAAAGCTTAGACTCTACTTCTAAGGACTTCAGAAAAAAAGGACTACAGTCTATCCACTGAATCCTCTTTGCTTATCTTTTCCCCATAAGTGCTGGTCACTACCTTCAAAATGATATATGAACCAAGGAAAATGAATGGATAAGTCCTATTCAAGTACACATATGTGTACACATGTATACAGATAGGTTCTGTTGTAAAAAAACTAACCTGCTCTAGATGTCATATATGTGAATTAAGATATGATTGCCAAAAGATATCTTTTGATAAAAATATTTTTACAATAAGAATTTTAAAATGTTAAACTTCCAATGGACGTTTAAACGATATTTACAAAAGTTGAACTGTGAATAAGAGTTTAGAAACATATATAGAACATATGCAATATAGTACAAATTTTTTATTATTCCACAAATATTTTTTGTTTCCTACATGCCAACATTCTAATAAGTCTTGTGGTCACAACAGAGCAAGATACCTAAGATCTTTGCCTTCTTGGAGTTTATATTCTGGCAGGAGAAAGTAACAAATGAGACGGATAATTTCAGATAATGTGAAATGCTAAGAAGACACTTAAACAAGGGAAGGAAATGGAATATGATTGAGGGGATGGGTGAAGGAAGATGTTTTAGATGGGGTTGTCAGACAGTCCTCTCTGTGTTGGTAACATTTGGGAGAATCATGACCAATCACAGAGTGTCAGCCATGTGAAGATACATCCCCTGACTCCTTTCTTAACACAGTATTCTGGGCAGCCATTACCAGTCAATCACCAGGCCATTTCTCAGCTATGGAGCCCTGTGCTGGAGGTTGTGGAAGAATCTAAGGTTAAAACATTGAATGTAGTACGGAGACACATTTAACATGAAGCATCACAAGATTCTGAAATAGAAAGAGCATGGAAAGAAGACTTTGAATGCCTGGATTCTACTTTTCCTTTTAATGTTTTGGAATATCAATTTTCTCCTCCACAAAATAAGGTTGGATCAAATGTTCTATAAGATTCTTTCTATCTTTGATGGTCAAATAATTTTAATTACAAAGTGAAGTAGAGTTTTAAAAAAATAGTATAATGTATGTACTTTTGATATTTAGACAAACAAATATTGAGCAAAAATGTGCCTGGGGAAAGCAATAAGAACTCTGTTTTCTCTTGACAGTAAAGATCTCATTTTGGTTTGAGTTTTTGGTATCCCTTAAAATGGGATCTACCACTCCTCGTCAATTTACTTGAAAAAATACATAATGCGTAAGTCATATTATTCATTTAAATCTTCTCCATTTGTGTCTCATGTTGCCTAAACAATTTTGGTTGTAACTTCAAGTCTATTGATTTATTTTTCTCCCTCTGACAGAACTATTATAAACCAAAAATGATTCATCTCCTCACAGTGAAAATATTTCCGTATTCAGGATGTACTGTCATAGAAGAGTGAAAAATCAATAGAGCAACTCCTATTTAGTAAAATTTCTCAATAGAAAACATTATTCATTTTAAATGCATGGTATTTACAGTCATTAACAAAAGCTTTATCGGAGGAGTGCTATAATTCTCTTTAGGGATTGCCACATGTCCTTGTTTAAGAGATCTTTTTAGGAGTTAATTGTCTGCATCTAATTTTCTCATAAGCATATGTTATTTATTTAAATATGATGTTGGCCTATGGGGGGATGGAAAGGGTAAGAAATAAGAGCCAATAAAAATTGAATTTGCTGAAGATTATATACACCTTTGATCAGTTATTCATATGAAAAAAATTAAGAATGAAAGGCCAACTAATGTTATGTAAAAGTGGGATTAACAGAAGAAATTACAAGGAAAAAAAGCTTAACAAACCATTGTTTCTGGAGCATGAAAATGGGCATATCAGACAAATGCACCCACCAAAAGGAATAGTCAGTTTCTCTATCTTCATTTTTTCCAGACCCATGGAGCTATAGGGAACTGGCTTTATAGAAGCTAAGGTATATTATACTCAGAGTAGAGCAGCAATTTCATCAAACCTGGTTGATTATTAAACCACCTATGGACTGTTGTAAAATAATATATTTTTAAACCCCATTATCTTGAAATTGTGATTCAGATTGGCAGGTATGAAAACCAATGATCAATGATCTGGAATACACTGCAGAATCTTTTTGGATGATCCAGGAACATTCATAGCACATATCATGGTTCATCTAAAATCCTGAGGTAGAATGGAAATAAACTCCCAGTGCCTTTTTGAATGAAATTAGCCTCTAATTTTCTTGAGACAGTTTTTTTCATTTTTTTCTTATTATCATCCTCCTAAGGGGCCTTTTGAGATACTGTTTTTTCTAATTGTCCCCATCCCATGAAATTTTATCACCATAGATAACTATATATCTGTTTATGTAATGTTTGTGTATCTGTGTTTTGAACACAAAAATAGTATGATTTTTTTTTCCTGCTTAAGATCCAAATTTTGCCCCCTTTGGTGTTTGCTTGAGGTAAGGGTTGGGGGCGGTATTGTCTTGAGAATGAATGTCTTGAAAAATTCCAGGTTCATGGTATGAACCAGATTATACTCCAATAGCTTTATGGGAACTGATTTTATTGGTACACAGATCTCTTATACACTTTGGAAGCTACAAAGGATGATGCCAATGCAATCCATCCTTTAATAATATGCATTTTAGAAGACTATTTAAAGAACATTGGAAAAAATATCAGAAAAAATATATCAGTCATTTTCAGTCAGGAAAACACAAACCACTTCAGTATAGAAAGCAGAAATGGATTTAATATTAGAAATTTGGTGCTTATAAAATGTCTGGAATGACTGAAAAGGTGACAAGGGAGACCACCAATGACATTTAGAATAACCAGCTTACGTGTGATCTAGAGAATCTAGAAGTTCCTTCTGTCACCCCAGAAGTCAGGAAATGGAACCATTGCCCATTGCCACAGCTGACCTAGAGCAACAAGGCAGGTGATTGGCAGGGAAAAAAAAATTAATGTTTATTAAAGTTCATATGTCTACTGCCACTTCTGAAGAAAAACTTAACACCTCCTGCTTCCTTTCTGTCTTCCAAATACTGTGCAAGAGCATGAGGAAGTGTCATTGGGAGCGCCAAAACACTGACGATAAAGTGGAGGCAGATGAGGAGAAGGAGGAAGGGAAGAGGAAGAAGAGGAAGAATAAGGGGGAAGAAGGAGAAAAGCAAGGATTTCAAACCAAACAAAACTAGAGTGAAGATCTAGCTTATATATTTTGTCCTCATGGGAAAATAAACTAGCATTTGTCTTTTAACGCTCCCCTTCTCTCAATAGGGAGAAGGTACAATTTCAAACTTACTTCACAAGACTGTTTTAAAGAGGCAGAACCACTAAATGAGTGGAATCCTGGTGTCAACGAACATCATCTCTCCTCTGAAATTTAAAATAAATTTGTTTAAACACCACCCCATGGACACTGGGAGCCTGGAATACTCATTCTCTGGCAATTCAGAGGGAAAAGGAGAGCTTACACTTTCCTCCTGTGCCTTAAAACAAGTCTCCTTGCTATCAGCTTTATCTATAGATCATATCATCTACCATATGTGCCACCTTATTTCCACACTGTAGCACCCTGGGGATGAACCCTCATTCCTTTTCCTTCGTTTTCCCAATCTCTGTTTTGAATGAATATCTGTGAAATAGAAGGATTTTATATTTCCATGTGGCTCATCCCCCTTTCCATTTAAGGTTCTAATCTTACTTCTCCTCCCCTCCATTTTCTCAGACGCCCACACTCCTGGACACTTGCACACACCTTACTTCAGTATACATAGGAATTTGCTCTCTTCTTTATCTTTGCATATCCAAAACTCATTAATGTTTTTCGAAAACCGAACAACCAACTACTTTGGGTCTTGACTGTCCTTTTACTCTAAGAACTGGAAAAAGTTTAAAATCTCAGTCTTCCCTCTGGATACTTAAGTGAAAACAAGCAATAAAGATATCTATTTTCTTACCAGTTTGAATCATGGCAACCCCACCATATCAATAAGTCAATTATTGCTTCACTTAATTTGATATTTTTATTTTTTAATTTTATTTTTATTATTTTTTATTTCAGAATATTACCGGGGTACAAACGCTTTGGTTACATATATTGCCTTTGCACTGGCCGAGTCAGAGCTACAAACACGCCTAACCCTCAGACATTGCGCACGACACCCGTTAGGTGTGAATTTACCCATCCTCTCATCCCCCTTCCCACCTGCCTGACACCCTATGAATGTTACTTCCATATGTGTACGTAAGTGTTGATCAGTTAGTACCAATTTAATGGTGAGCACATGTGGTGCTTGTTTTTCCATTCTTTTGATACTTCACTTAGAAAAATGGGCTCCAGCTCTAACACAAGAGATATTAGTTCATCATTTGTTTTTTTGTGGTTGAGTAGAACTCCATGGTATACATATGCCACATTTTATTAACCCACTCATGTATCGATGGACACTTGGGCTGTTTCCACATCTTTGCAATTGTGAATTGTGCTGCTATGAACATTCGAGTGCAGATGTCTTTTTTATAGAATGTCTTTTTTCCCTTTGGGTAAATACCCAGTAGTGGGATTGCTGCTTCACATAGTAGTTCTATTTTTAGTTCTTTGAGGTGTCTCCATACTACTTTCCATAGAGGTTGTACTAGTTTTCAGTCCCACCAGCAGTGTATGAGTGTTCCTATCTCTCTGCATCCACACCAACATTTGTTGTTTTGGGACTTTTTGATGAAATCCATTCTCACTGAAGTTAAGTGATACCTCATTGTGGTTTTGATTGGCATTTCCCTGATGATTAGAGATGTTGAGCATTTTTTCAGATGTTTTTTGGCCATTAGTCTGTCTTCTTCTGAAAAGTTTCTGTTCATGTCCTTTGCCCACTTTTTAATGAGGTTGTTTGATTTTTTCTTACTGATTTTCCTGAGTTCTATATAGATTCTAGTTATCAGCCTTTTATTGGATATGTTACATGGGAGTATTCTCTCCCATTCTGTAGGTTGTCATTTTGCTGTAGTGATAGTTTCCTTGGCTGTGCAGAAGCTTTTTAATTTGATCAGTTCCCATTTATTTAATTTTATTGTTGCTGTGATTGCTTTTGGGGTCTTCTTCATAAGTTCTTTGCCTAGGCTGATGTCTATAAGAGTTTTTCCGACATTTTCTTCTAGAATTCTTAGGGTTTCATGCCTTAGGATTAAGTCTGTTTTCCATCGTGAGTTGATTTTTATGAGAGGTGAGAGATATGGATCTAGTTTCAGTCTTCTACATGTGGCTATCCAATTTTCTCGACACCATTTATTGAGGAGGAATTCTTTTCCCCAGTGTATGTTTTTGTCTACTTTGTCAAAGATCTGATGGCTATATGATGATGGTTTCATATATGGGTTCTCAGTCCTGTTCCATTGGTCTATGTCCCTGTTCTTGTGCCAGTACCATGCTGTTTTGGTTACTATAGCCTCGTAGTATAGCTTGAAGTCTGGTAAATTGATGCCTCCCAATTTGCTTTTTTTTTTTTGCTTAAGATTGTTTGAGCTATGTGGGGTCTTCTCTGGTTCCACATGAAGCATAGAATTATTGTTTCTAGATCTGCAATAAATGATATTGGTATTTTAATAGGGATTGCATTGAATCTGTAGATAACTTTGGGTAATATAGACATTTTAACAATGTTCATTCTACTAATCCATAAGCATGGGATGGTTTTTAATTTGAATTTCAAATAATTTTATTTATTTTTATAGAAAATTAATGTTTTAGTATATCTGTAAACATGAGTTATTCTTTCTATAAATTTTTGGAATTTTTATTCTTCAGAGAAGTCTTCTCTAACATTCCATTTAAAGTTTTAAAAAACCTCTATTTCTTTGTTACTTTATCACATTACACTGTCAATGTAATGTATGGAAATTTTACCAGCTATACTACCTTTTAATGTACGTATTTGCTTGTTTATTCACTGTCTCTAAAATTAATTTAAAAAGACTTCTCAAGGATAGAACCTTGTCTGACTCTTTTACAAATGTAGCCCCAACATCAAAGTAGTGCCTGATACATAGTTGAAGCTTCTCAGATTATTGTGGAATGAATGTATGAATGAATGGGAAAGCAAAGGGAAGAAATATATGAGTGAGAAAAAATTCATTTCCCTATGGATGTTTGATGATTTTGCTGTCCTTTAAAGACAGCCCCTGCATAACCTCACCATTGTGGATTCACGACTTGAGGGTCCATGAACTGTTAGAAACCTGAAGAATATGCTAGGAAAAAAGGCCTCACCAGAGACAAAAATCCTGTATTAAGGTCTCCTTGATTACTACCCAGTGAACTTCTGAGTATGAAGCAAGTTCAATTCTTCAGCTGCCATGGGCAAATCTGAAGGTCATGGAAAAGTCCATATGACATGAGGCACCCATCTTCCATTGTGTGGTCAGTGCAATGAACTGAATGCTTATGTGCCCCCAAAATTCAAATGTTGATATCTTAATACACAATATGATGATAATAGGAGGTGGGGACCTTTGAGAGGTAATTATGTCACAAGGGTGGGATTAGTGTCCTTATAAAAAGACACAAGAAAGCTTGCTTTCTCTGTCTCTGCTCTTCACCATGTCAGGACACAGCAAGAAGACAGAAAACCAGTAAGAGGGCTTTCACCAGATACTGGATCTGCTAGCACCTTGATCTTAAACTTCAGCCTCCAGAACTGTGAGAAACAAATATTTGTTGTTTAAGCTACCTGGCATATGCTATAGCAGCCCTATCAGATGAAGACATTAAGTAAAGATATTAAAAAAAGACTTTCCCTCCCCTCAACTTCCACTAAAAGCTTCTCCCTTGCCTAGACAAACCTATTTTCTGTGCTCCAAAGAAAAAGTAGATGAGTTCCTATTGTTTTACATAAGGTTACAGAGGAGAGGTTGAGAGTCTTGTGTTTGAGATTGCCTAAAACTCTATTTTTATAAATTAGACTACTGCACTAACACTAGAATCTAGCTAATTAGATCCCTACATATGTGGAGTGTGGCAGGCCAAATAATAGGCCCCCAAAGATAGTCATGTCCTAGTCTCTGGAATCTGTGAATATGTTACCTTACATGGCAAAAGGTACTTTGCAGATGTAATTAAGGTTGCAGACCTTAAGATAGAGAGACTATTCTGGGTCATTTTGGCAATCCAAATCTAATCACGAGAGTCTATAAATGCAGAGAACTTTCTCCAATTGGAAAGAGAGAGAGAATGGCAAAGTGGGAATATGGAGAGATGAGGCAGGAGGAGAGGTTAGGGGGATTCAGTGCATGAGGAGATATTGATTCACCATTGCTGGCTTTGAAGATGAAGAGGCCATCTTCCAGAGAATATAAGTGGTGTCTAGAAGCTGAGAATGACCCCTGACTGACAGCCAGCAAGGAAGTTGGGGACCTTAGTCCTACATCAGCATGGAACTGAATTCTGCCAACAACCTGAATGACCCTGGAAGTGGATTCTCTCCAGAACCCCCAGATATGAGCCCAACTGACTAACACCTTGACTTCAGCTTTGTGGGAACCAGAAAAAAGAAACCAGTTGAACCTACTAAGACTTATGACCTATAAAACAATGATACAATAAATTTGTGTTGTTTTAAGCTACTAGGTTGTTGTAACTTGTTATAACGGTGATAGAAAACTAAAACATGGAACAATCATTCACCTGTGCCTTGTCACTTAAAATGTGGTGGAAGACCCTTTGATCCAAATGACCCTCATTAATGTTCAACCTGCTGCTGAAAAGCCATTATCAGTTATTAAAGACCACAGATGAAATAGAATGTTATCAGGATGAACTAACAGAAAAAACCATCAACATCTATAAAGGCCAACTAATAATTTAGTCACTCAGATTAACTTTAGTAATTTAGCATGAACCTAAAGAAAGGTAATGCAGTATACATAAGTACTGGCAAAGAGTGTTTTTTTTTAAAAAAGAAATACAGAGAATAGGGCTTCTCCAACAATTGAAGAACTAGCTAAGGAAAAGTGGAATAGCATAAGGCAATGGGGAGAGAAGGCAGAAAGGTGATAATCAGAGGTCAGCAAGAAAGGACTGGAGACATAATTGAAGGAAGAGAAATATAAGTAAAGAGGAAAAATTATCTCCACTTCAAAAACCCCATGAAGAGTTGGATCTGATTATACATGTTGTAGATTCCAAAGGTAAAAGAAAACAAATTTAGTAAAAGCTAAAATCAGCAAACAGCCTGCATACACCAATGAGCAATTTGTGCATTGCTCCCAGCAAAGTGTGCATGATTTAACATTAAAATTAAAAAGGTGCTTTCACGTGACTTTTTAGAGTGTATGCCAATTCATTGAAAAGTTAAATGCAATTTAGCTAGATTAATAATATAACTATAGATATATAGAATAACAATCTATCTATGGATATGAGAAAATTTTCATATATCAGACCAGCAAAACTTAATGGATTTGCTTGAACACAGCTTCAGGAAAACACTTGCAAATGGAGATCTCACGTCACACAGAAAGCAGGCACCCTCTAAACAGACTCTCCTTTCTGGCCCCAAAGATGGCATGGGATGCAAACTAAAACAAAAAGAAGTAAAAATAAACTGACCTCTTCATGTATAGATTTTAAAGAATGATACCAAAATAAGAGGGGGAACACCAGCCAGAGCTTAACTCAAAGGTCCTTAGAGAGAATATAAAAATAACCTGAAGTGATAATAACAATAATGATGATATCAGTAATTTCTTGAGCATTTATGGTGTGATAGTTATGTTGCAAGGCAATTATATTCAATATTTATTACTCTTCAAAATCCTGTGAGTCAGCAGCAAAAATAAATAAATGGGACCCGATCAAATTAAAAAGCTTCTGCACAGCCAAGGAAACTATCACTAGAGTGAACAGACAACCTACAGAATGGGAGAAAATATTTGCATGCTACACATCTGATAACCAGATAACTATACAGAACTTAGGAAAATCAACAAGAAAAAATCAAACAACCCCATTAAAAAGTGGCAAAGGACATGAACAGAAACTTTTCAAAAGAAGACAGAATAATGGCCAAAAAACATATATAAAATTGCTCAATTTCTCTAATCATTAGGGAAATGCAGATCAAAACCACAATGAGATATCACTTAACTCCAGTGAGATTGGCTTATATCAAAAAGTCCCAAAACAACAAATGTTGGTGTGGATGCAGAGAGATAGGAACACTCATACACTGCTGGTGGGACTGCAAATTAGCACAATCTCTATGGAAATTAACATGGAGATACCTCAAAGAACTAAAAGTAGAACTACCCTCCGATCCAGCAATCCCACTATGGGTATTTACCCAAAGGGAAAAAAGACATTCTATAAAAAGGACATCTGCACTCGAATGTTCATAGCAGCACAATTCACAATTGCAAAGATGTGGAAACAGCCCAAGTGCCCATCAATACATGAGTGGATTAATAAAATGTGGCATATGTATACCATAGAGTACTACTCAGACATAAAAAACAATGGTGAATTAACACATCTGGTATTATCCTGGATGGAGCTAGAGCCCATTCTTCAAAGCGATGTATCACAAGAATGGAAAAATAAGCACCACTGGTACTCACCATCAAATTGGTACGAACGGATCAATACTTATGTGCACACATGGAAATAATATTCATCAGGGGTCAGCCAGGTGGGAGTGGGGTGGAGGGGATGGGGAAGCTCGCCCCTAATGGGTGTGGGGCGCACTGTCTGGGGGCTGTTCATGATTGTAGCTCTGACTTGGGCAGTGCATAGGCAACATATGTAACCAAAGTGTTTGTACTCCCATAATATTCTAAAAAAAATATCCTGTGAGTTAGGGATTATCAACTAAACTGTATAGTGGAAGAAACTGAGACAAAGGAAAAGTTATAATTTGCTTATAATCAATAGTAACTGTCAGAGCAGGCATTTAAAAACAAAATGTTGAGGGGTAAGAGACATCCATGCTTAATGCCTTGAAAATCAATATTTCTAAAAACTACCTGAAAAGTTTATCATTTCTTCACCCACACTACCTATTATTAAAATAAAGTGGCAATAATGAGCAAAACTGGAACTTCTGCACTATTCAATAAGCATGTCTTAGATTACTACTAACCCTAAATATCTTCAATGTGCTTGCTCAATGTATGTATTTTTCGGATGGATTGTTCTTTACCTATTTTCTACTGATTTTTAATCATTCCTTATATATGAAGGACATTAATGTTTTCTCCATTGTAGATGTTTTAAATATGTTTTTATTATTTGAAATTTGATTTTGTTTGTGATATTTTTGAGAACACATTTTTATTTGATTAAAACAATACATTTCAATTTATTGATAGTATATATTCCTTCTTCCTTATATATTAAAAAATCCATTTTTTAAAGTTTAAAGACAGTCTTTTGTAGATTTTATTTAAACAATGTTAAAGTAATAAGTTGTTATGTGGAATATTTGAATCTTTTATATTCCAATATACTCTTATTAAAATTTTATGATTTTCTGTACACCATATGCCTAGCACATTTATTCATTTATTTTTAGTCTCATCCTTTAGTATTTTAATCTTTATATTCTACTGTGATAAAGTCTTTTTTCATCCTGTTTTCCAAGTGAATAATGATGGCATATAGAAAAGCTGTTTAATTTTATAGGGATTTTGTAACAGGCCATGTTACTATTATATTTATTTTATAGTTTTTACTATTTTCTTGAGATTTTCAGTAGATAATCATATAATTTAAAGCTTATTCTAATTTTTTCATAACAGTTCATATATCTCATTCATTTTATCTTATGTAACTGGCTCAAACTTCATACAAATTATGGTGTAATAGTGGTGATAGTGGATATTATTGTCCTAGTCTTGCCTTTAGTGAAACCATTCCCACTTTGTACAATTAAATATAATTTGATATGAATGACATGCTGGAGTTCGTTAAACTTTGTTGAAGACTATCAAGAAAATCATGTTTTTTCCATTGTATATCCTAATATGACAGAATGTATGGATAGACTTATTGAAGATAAATCATCTTTGAATTACTGGCATCATTCCTATTGGCTAATGAATATTTTCGTTATATATTTTGCTTGTTCTTGTGTTAAACATTTCATTTCAGAAACACACACGCACATTTTATGGTAAGATTGATTTGTAGATCTTTCTTCTTTGTACCAACTTCAAGTTTGAGCATTACAATTATACTTGAGTCATAAAAAGAGCATAGAAGCTCTATATTTTTTATGTGCTATAATAATTTACATAAAAAGGAATATATGCTTATCAAACAAAATAATTTGACAATAACATAGTCTTGTCCCAGTACCTTCCTTGGGGATGCTTTTTTGAGAACATTTTTAAATGTATCTCATGTTATTGACTTGTTCAAAGTTATCCTATTACCTAAAATCTTTTTTCTGAAATTATATATTATTTTAAAATGTGTACTTTCTAGTTTTTTTAAATGCAGAAGCATTTTTCCAGACTTCCTCTGAATTAAAGTTTAATTTGGGCTGCTGAAGTTTCCACTTAATTCCTAAAATAACTGGGAAATATCAGGAGACAAGGTTGTGAGTTTGCCCTGTAAGGGGTGATATTTTCAATTTGTTCTCATCTGCCTCAAATCTGAGAGTCATCCCTCAAAGTCTCTTTGAGGCAGATCATAGAGATCTTTCATTGTTTCCAGTGTTCTTACAAGTGTCCTATATTGATGTCATTTGGTCACTGATATGAGGATTTGGTAGAGAATGGAACACATATAATCAAATTGATAACTTAAAACCTACCTGGAAATGCTATTGGAACTAATATTTTAACTTAAATTACTATATGTTAAAATGCTAATGAACACAAAAATTGTTCAATTAAGACAAGTGACTTCCAAATTCCTAAAAACATATAACCCTCCCTTGACGAGAATGGTAAGCGTAATCCCTTCCCTTCCAAATTTGCCATTATGATGTTCAAAAGAAATGTGACAATTCTGAGGGGAAGCGGTGAGGGAATATCTCTTGCCCTATCCTGGTCCCTCCTCATAATCAAGATTTCTGTATAGGTAATTTTCAGAAGGTATACAAAGTCTACAGGACTACCATTCCCGGAGAGATTTCTGCTCAGCATTTCCAAACTTCAAGGAAACAGGAACTACTTTTCTTATTAAGAACCAACTCAGGATCATTCTACCCAGAGAACTGACATTGTACCCCCTGGTGAAATTTCCCTGGCACTAGCAGTATTTTTTTTAATGGCTTTACAAAATGGCTGGAACATTTCAGTTAGAGCCTGAATTGCTTTGAGTTTTGCCAAATTTAGTACCCTGCTCTCATAATAGATCTATTCACGCATTTTATGGGACCTCTCAAATTTAGTATCTAGGTGATCAGCCAGACATATTGAAACAGAAAATAAATTAGAAAGTGGGAATTATTCTATTGGAGTCCTGCTTGGATAGGTCTATATAGTCATACCAAGTTTTCAGGATCCTTCTTCACTGGATGTAGTAATCTTGGATGAATACTCTTTTCTGTAAAAATTTATTTGGTTAGGCACAGTGGCTCACACCTGAAATCCTAGCATTTTGGGAGGCTGAGGGCTGAGGTGGGAGGATCGCTTGAGCCCAGGAGTTTGAGACCAGCCTGGGCAACACAGTGAGACTCTGTCTCTACAAAAAATAGAAATAATTAGCTGGGATTGGTGGCATGTGCCTGTAGTTCCAGCTACTTGAGAGGGTGAGGCAGGAAGATCGCTTGAGTCTAGGAGTTTGAGGCTGCAGTGAGCTATTATCATGCCACTGCACTCCAGTCTGGGCAACAGAGCGAGACCCTACCTCTAAAATGAAAAAAAGAAAAAAAAGAAAAAAAGAATTCATTTAATAAATTGTGATAAATTGAGGTCACTTACAATTATCCATGTAGAAGACAATTTATTTTCCCTAAAGATATTCCAGGTATTAAAGAAATAAAACAACAACAAAATCTTTCCCATGTAGGTTGCTAAACTTGGCAATAAAAATAACACTTTTGTTTAAGCTATTCAGGCAGATTCCTGTGTTTGAAAGAACTACTGAGGCAGGGAAGTAAGGTTGAGATAAGAGCTCCTATAAAGAGGCGATTCACATCTCCAAAATATTTGACAAGACGTATTTCCGTACTAAAGTTAATATTCCTAAAAAAGTAAATATTCCCTTTTATCTGGTCTCTATATGTTCAGGTCCTCTTGGCTGTTGCACTACAAACTCTTCCAGAGTTGATATAAGAGCTTTCATGTAGTAAGTTTTCCTTTCTAATTTCAAGTCTAGACACAAGTGAGATCAATAATACAAGACACATGTCTGCATCTATCATTTATAAATTGCTTTTCCCCTTATATTTATACACATAATTGAAACATGAAATACTCAGGAGGGATGAATGCACATGTATGCAATTTAAATTCCCTTCAGGTAGGCCTAAAAATTTAACTGTTTTCATTTGTGAATAAAATGATTTTAAGTCATTAAATGGCCATAAAATATCATTAATGTTTACACACTTCATACTATATCCCTAAATGGTATTTCTGTCATTAAAATGTAACCATATAAATATAATTACAATGTAATCACACAACATTCTAGTACATAATCAGTCAACTGTATATCAGCGGGAGAGTATTTTATCACAGTTGCAAGAGCTTACTTAATATTTTTTATATTTTGGATTTAGAATCTGAACTGAATTTTATTTAATCTTTTGCTAGCATTGAAGAAAGAGAACTTGTGTTACCATAGTACAACTTTGCACCTGAAATTATGCTAAGAAATAATCACATGTATTTCCTTTGTGATGTTGCATTGAATGAAGTGACAAGGAAATTATGATGTGAGTAGGGCCAAGGTACTCAGGTTTTATAGTAATGACTGTGGTATGATTATATAAGAGATTTATGATATCAGCTATATTTTACCGCAGTATTTTTGTCTCTAGTTTCTCCAAGGGAGATATATATTATTTACGATTTGGCTGAAGATTAAATGGCTCCAGGGATTAGTAATGAGATGTGGAAACTTTCTTCTGAAAGTTTCTAGTCCCAGCATATGATAGCTATGCCTGAGGGTCTGTATTCCTTGTTGACTATGGAATATGGTAACTAACATGAATTTGGAGAATTGTGTGAGTCACCTTCATCCAAATTTCATCTGTTGCAAGCTACATATTCACAAGTAATCAGAGACCTTTCCATTAAGCTTTGCAAAGGCATTGTAATTACCTTATTCTATACATTCTATCTTCATATAGTGCCACACAGCCCAAAAGCCAAACAGAGTAGACTAATCTATCAAACCGCTCTTGGTCTATTGGCTACTGTGGTCTATTGGCTGTTGGTCATTTGATTGGCTTAACCATTAGTCTATTGTTGTTATTATATTAATATATATTAGGTAATATTTATTAAATGTCTACATCAGTTGTTTTACATCATATGCATAAAATCATTTGACCATATGAAAACTCTATGAGGTAAAGATTTTAATCCTGACTTTACAAATTGAGTAAATGGAAATTAAAAGAGGCCATAAAGCTTTCCCAAAGTCAGATTGTTACTAAATGGTAAAGCTGGGATTCAAACTCAAAGCCATTATATTTAGACTGTACAGCAGTTTAACCCACTGTCATTAAAAATTCCTGCTTTTTATATCAAAATATTAATGGGGTACAAATGTTTTTGTTACATGGATACACTGTATAATGATGAAGTCAGGGCTTTCAGTTTGCCTGCCAACAGGACAGTGTTTACTGTACCCAACAGGTAAGTTTTTATCTCTGACCCCCCTCACAACCTCCCCTCTTCTTAGTTTCCAATATCCTTTATGTCTCTTTGTGCCCATGTGTGCCCATCGTTTAGCTCCCACTTATTAGTGAGAACACATGGTGTTTGGTTTTCCATTCCTGAGATACTTCACTTAGGATAATGGTCTCCAGTTCCATCCAAGTTGCTGCAAATGACATTATTTCATTCATTCCTTTTTATGGCTGAGTAGTACTCCATTATGTGTGTGTGTATACACACATACACACACACACACACACTATTTTCTTCATCCACTTAAGAATTAATGGGCACTTAGGTTGATTCCATACCTTTGCAATTGTGAAGTGTGCTATGGTAAATATTCAAGTGCATGTGTCATTTTGATAAAATTATTTCTTTTCCTATGTGTAGATAACCAGTACTGGGATTGCTGGATCAAACGGTAGGCCTACATTTAGCTCTTTGAGTAATCTCCATACTGTTTTCCATAGAGGTGATACTACATTACAGTCCCATCAACAGTGTATAAGCATTCATTTTACTATGCATCCATGCCAGCATCGGTTGTTTTTTGACTTTTTAATAATGGCCATTCTGACAGGGGTAAGGTGGTATCTCGTGGTTTTAATTTTCATTTCCCTCACGATTACTGATACTGAACATTTTTTCATGTGTTTATTGGCCATTTGTCTATCCTCTTTGGAAAAAATTATTTTCATGTCTTTTACTCACTTTTAGATGGGTTTTCTTTTTGTTTTCTTGCTGTTTTGTTTGAGTTCTTTGTAGATTCTGGATATTAGTCCTTTGTCAGATGTATAGTTTACAAATATTTTCTCCCATTCTGTGTATTGACTATTTACTTTGTTGATTATTTCCTCTGCTGTACAGAAACTTTATAATTTAATTAAGTTCTACTTAATTATTTTTGTTACTACTGTATTTACCTTTGTGGTCTTAATCATAAGTTCTTTGCCAAGGCCAGTGTCTAGAAGAGTTTTTCCTATATTTTCTTCTAGAATTTTTATGATTTCATGGCTTACATTTAAATCTTTAATCCATTTTGAATTACTTTTTGTATATGGCAAGAGATATGGGTCTTATCACATTCTTCTGCATGCGGCTATCCAATTTTCCCAGCACCATTTATAGGGTGCTTCCCTATATAGAGAATAGGGTGTACTTTCCACAGTGTATGTTTTGTCTGCTTTGTTGAAGATCTGTTGGCTATGTGGTTTTATTTCTGGGTTCTCTATTCTGTTCCATTGGTCTATATCTCTACTTTTAAACCAGTACCATGCTGTTTTGGTTACTATAGCCTCGTAGTATAATTTGAATTCAGGTAATGTGATGCTTCAAGATTTGTCCTTTTTGTTTAAGATCACTTTGGCTATTTGGGCTCTTTTTTTGTTCCAAATGAAGTTTAGGATTACTTTCTCTAGATCTGTGAAATAAGACATTGGTATTTTAATGGGAATTGTGTTGAATCTGTAAATCGCTTTAGACAGAATGGACATTTAAATGATGTTAATACTACTGATCCATGAGCGGGGAATGCTTTTCTATTTGTTTGTGTCATCTATGATTTCTTTCAACAGTGTTTTGTAGTTCTTGTAGAGATCTTTCACCTCCTTGGTTAAACATATTCCTAGGTATTTTATTTTCTTCATAGCTGTTGTAAGTGGTATTGAGTCCTTGATTTGACTCTTAGCTTGACTGTTACATAGAAATGCTGCTGATTTGTGTACATTGATTTTGTAAACTCATACTTTGCTGAATTTATTAATTCTAGTAGTCTTTTGGTGGTGTCCTTAGGGTTTTCTAAATACAAGATTATATTGCTGGCAAACAGGAATAATTTGACCTCCTCTTTCCCGATTTGGATGCCTTTTATTTCTTTCTCTTGCCTGCTTGCTCTGGCTAGAACTTCTAGTACATGTTGAATGGAAGTGGTGACCGTGGGCACCCTTGTCTTGTTCCAGTTCTTACAAGGAATGCTTTAAACTTTTCCCCATTCAGTATGATATTCACTTTGTCATATAAAGCTTTGATAACTTTTAGGTACATTCCTTCTATGGCTAGTTTGTTGAGACTTTTTATCATGAAAGGGTGCTGGATTTTATTGAATGCTTTTCCTGCATCTATTGAGATAATCATATGGTCTTTGTTTTTGCTTCTCTTTTTGTAGTAAATCACATTTATTGATTTGTGTATGTTGAATCATCCCCGAATCCCTGGGATGAAACCCACTTGATCATGGTTAATTCTCTTTTTGATGTGCTGTTGAATTCGATTGCCTAGTATCTTATTGAAGATTTTTACATCAACGTTCATAAGGGATATTGGTCTATAGTATTCTTTTTTTGTTGTGTCCTTTCTGGGCTTTGGTATCAAGGTGATACTGACTTCATAGAGTGAGCTATGGAGGATTCTCTCCTCAATGCTATGGAATAATTTCTGTAGAATAGGTGCCAGTTCTTCTTTATAGGTCTGGTAGAATTTGCCTGTGAATCCCTCTGGTCTAGGCTTTTTTGTTGTTGAGAGAATTTTTTATTACTGCTCAATCTTGCCACTCATTATTGGTCTGTTCAGGATTTCTATTTCTTCCTGATTCAGGGTTAGGAGGTTGTGTGTTTCCAGGAATTTATTCATTTCTTCTAAGTTTTCTAGTTTGTGTGTGTAGAGGTTTGCATAGTATTCATGGATTATATTTTGTATTTCTGTGTTATCAGTTGTAATGTCTCCTTTTTCATTTCTGATTGAGCTCATTTGAGTCCTTTCTCTTCTATTTCTGGTTAATCTGGCTAGTGGTCTATCTATTTTGTTTATGTTTTCAAAGAACCAACTTTTTGTTTCTTTGATCCTTTGTATTTTTTTTGGTCCCATTTTGCTTAGTTCTACTCTGAGCTTTGTTATTTCTTTTCTTCTGCTGGCTTTGGGTTTGTTCTTCTTTTTCTAGTTCCTTGAGATGTGACATTAGGTTGATAATTTGTGATCCTCTGTCTTTTTGATATAAGCACTTAAGTTGATAAATTTTCCCCGTAGCCCTGTCTTTTCTGTATCTCAGATTTTGAAAGCTCACGTTCCTTTTGTTTTTCAGTTAGAAGAACCTTTGATTTCCATCTTAATTTCATCATTGATCCAAGGATAGTTCAGCAGCAGGTTGTTTAATTTCCATAACTTTGCATAGATTTGAGATTTTCTCCTGGAAATGATTTCTAGTTTTATACCATTGTGTTCTAAGAAGATATATGGTATGAATTTAATTTTTCTGAATTTGCTGAGACTTGTTTTGTGGCCTATGATATTATTGATCTTGGAAAATATCCCATGTGCTGATGAGAAGAATGTCTATTCTGTAGTTTTTAGGTAGAATGTTCTGTAAATACCTGTTAGGTCATTTGTTCTAGAGTCCCATCTAAGTCAATTGTTTCTTTGTTGATTTTCTGCTCTGATGATCTGTCCAGTTTTGTCAGCAGGTTGTTGAAGTCCCCAGTGATTATGATGCTACTGTTTATTTATTTTTTTTAGATCTAGTTGAATTTGTTTTATTATTCTGGGAGCTCCTGTGTTAGGTGCATATATATTCATATATATTTAGGGTTGTTATGTCTTCTCATTGAATTCCCCTTTTACCTTTATATAATGACTATCTTTGTCTTTTTTTTCCCATTGTTGATTCAACATCAATTTTATTTGATAAAATTGATGCACTTTTGAGCATTTCCTGTAGGGCAGGTCTACTAGTGACATAGTCCCTTAATGTTTGCTTGTCTGGGACAAATACTTTCTTCTGCTTGGTCTAGCCTATTGTTGAAGCTTTCTGGTATATTTTGAAATTCCCTAAATGACTCTTTCATTTCTTTAAGTTCTGTTATATCTTTTCTTATGTTGCCTATCTCTTTAGTGACTTTTTTCATATTATTCATTCATGTACTGAAATTTTTTTTTAGCTTCTTTGTGTTGGTTTTCAACTTTCTCTTTAATATCATTCTTCTCATTTGCCATCCATATTCTTAATTTCATTTCTGACATTTCAACAGATTCCTTTTGGTTGGAGTCCATTGCTGTAGATGTACTTTGATCTTTGGGGTTGTCAAAATAGCTTGTGTTGTCATGTTGCCAGAGTTCTTTTGCTGGTTTCTTCTCATCTGAAACCCCTTTTGTCAGCTCAGGGCAGATAGTTTTGTGGTGCACCTGTTCTCCTATGCTGGGAACTCTCCTACTTAATGAGAGAAGGAAAGGTACCTAGATGGTGCATTTGTGTTCCCGTTCTGGAAGTCTGATCTGGCAGGATAGAGGTGGATGCACTGAGGGCCTGAAATACAGCTGTTTTGCATTGCCCCATTCTCCTGTGTTTGTCACAGTACAAGCCAGTGCTGGGTGATCTTCGTTTGGAGTTGTGGGTTGGTCCTCAGGCTGCTGGTGGAAGCTCAGGTGGGGGCTTGGAAAGTCCTTCTCCATAAAGGTAGGCTTTGTGGGAGATTGTTCTGCCTGGTCTCCACACAGTGGTGGCAGTGATTGCTGGGTGAGTCTTTTTAGGCAGTCACTGTAGGTGTCAGGGCTGCAGGCATTCACTCCATTCAGGTCCAGGTATAATGGTGACATGAAGTGGCATGGGTTGTGCCTAGTAGGTCCATGGTGGAGCACTGGACTGTAGGCACAGTGTCACACACTGCTGCAGAGTGTGGCCCACTCGGTGGCATGCATGGCAGGGAGGCACGTCCTGCCAGATGGTGCACAGCTATGCAGAGGCATGTTCTGACAGTCAGCATGCAGGGAAAGGGAGCTTATTATGCTGATCAGTGCACAGGGCTGTGGTGGCTGGGCTGCCAGATGGCTGGGGCTCTCTTCCCATGCAGGTCCCAATGAGGCTGTTAAATGGGACCTCTTGAGTGGCGTCAGTGCCCATTCCCTGGTGCAGGGGGCACTCTGCTCCCAGTCATGGGGTGCACAAGACTGTCTTCTTTCCCTGCTCTCTTCCCAGCCCAGCAGGGGTGACAAGGATGTGGTTGCAGCAAAGCTGATCCCTGTGTAGACTGGGTGCTCCAGACCCAACAGCTCAGAATGGCATAAGTTGCAGTGACCTGGGAACAGAAGCCAGTGGGTCCCTGCTGAGCTGAGAGAAGAGGCTTCAGATGAGAAGACACTGTACAGTAATGTTGCTTGCATTCCAGGGCAACATTACTGTACAGTCTCCAAGCAGTTCCCTGATTAGTACAGAGGCCTGTAGTGGTGCTGGGGGCCCCCTCATAGCTTGAGTTGCAGTGTCTGCAGGGGGAGCATGGAGCCCTGGGGTTTTCTCCTTTGTCCCTTCCCCACATGTAGGCATCTCCCCCAGGTACCTTCCAGTCTTGGAAAGTGCATCTCCCCATTCCCCTCACCTTCATTCTGAGTGTCTCTTGTCACTTTTCTGATGATTTGCAATGCTGTCTTTAAGAAGATCCATCCATAGGTGGGCATCTACTTGCAACTTTTGATCTTCTTTTTGAGAGAAGCATGTGCGAGCTGCTGCTATTCCATCATCATCTCCTAAATGTTTCTTTGACTATTAAATAAATGTGGAAAATGCCCAAGATTCAAGCATATGGTTTGCATTCATTAGATTTACTCTCATACATCCTCAAAAATGGAAAAAAAGAGAAAAGAAAGGAAAATAATTTAATATCCTTTTTATCAAATGTTTTAATAAAGTATATTGAATTCAGATTTTTCTTCACATTAGTTTCAAGTTCTAGATTTTAAACGAGCACTCATTAACACTTTAAAATTTTAATTTTAAGTGTATATATAATTTAAAATATGTTATAAATGCACACACGCATAGTGTTAACTATGACAATTTTTACTTTTAAGCAGCTATACTACCATTCAGTATGATAAATAGACTGTAATAGCAATTGAATAAATGGTGTCTTAGTGATTTATGAATTAATATATGTTTAGAAAATATATAGGCAGTAGAAACAATGTAAAAAGGAAGAATAAAAACTGAGTTTCTTGAAGAAAAGTAAGTCAAGTTTTACTTCTTGCAGAAAATACTACTTCGTTACTTTTCCTCTGAGTCCTCTCATGCCATCCCTCCAACCAAAAAAACCTTCCAGTGCATCATAATAGTACCTAATTTTAGTCCTCCAACTGGCTTAAATTTTTTTTGTAGGAACAAATATTCCATAGGTAATATCCTAATAAGCATTTAGAAAGTCACTCCCTTTTAAAAATAACTCAATTAGTGTCAGTCATTTTATTCAGTCATTCATCTAACACATAATTTTGAAGTCATACAAAAACCACTGTAAGTGCAGAGACTGTATTAATAGACAAATATTAAAATGTGTTTACATTATAGTTTTTATGTTCTGGCTGGCAGCAAGAAGATAAATAACAAGTAAACAAGATAATTAGAGAAGAATAATTAGTATAAAGTAAATATACCAGCATTTTATAGTATTTCTCATACAGAGTCCCTTTTACTGATATGATAAATCAAAAAAATTAAAAATATATAAAGGTGCAGGGAATTTCAAAATATCTGGTAGAATAACTCTCAATTTGTCATAAAAAGCTGAACTCTTATTTCCTTCTGCAGTGATTAAAAAAAAAGCTTTCTTGGAGCATTTATAGTTTAGGACCCTCTAGTAGCTTTTACACAACAAACAAAACAGATACTCAAGCATTTCTAAGGTCTAATTTTCAAGCTACTTATAAATGTAACTTTAATTTTCCTATTATATATATTCTCAAGTGTGTCAGAAAAACAGACTATATTACAGTATCTGTGATTCCTCCAGAGAGAAATATAATTTGTCAAATAAATCCTCAATATTTGTAAGATTTGAATTTAATAATACAGTGACAGAACAAATGCAAGCTAACGCTATAAATAATGAATTTGTTGCATTGTTGATAAATATAGAAAAATAATTTAGGTCTGAGCTGCACTTTTTTTAATATTACATGTGATAATTCCATGTTAAAAGAAATCTGTTTTTGGTGCCACCAAGAAAACTCAAGAACCAAAGACAGGAAGCAAGAAAGGGAATATTTCCCAGGTTGATTCCCTACCAATAAATCACTGTCTTTATCTTTACACACTAATAGTGCACTTACTCACAGTGGCAAACCTCTGACAGGCACTTTAATACATCTTGAGGTTAATGTCAAGTTGTATAACTTGGAACAAATTCCAGGTGGTGAATTCTGAGGCCTGTGACTGGTGGGCAACGAATGACCGTGTTTTCAGTAAATCTTTTAATCCTATGGAGAGTTGATCTGACATGAGAGTACAAACCATAGATCACTGTGGCAAATGTGATTAGTTTGAGAAAAATCCCCATTATTTACAGTCTCCTTTGAGGGGAAATCTCTTCCCTGAGCCTCTATTATATATGATTTAGAAAATAGTGTGTTACTAGTTGCCATTTTCATTTGTGTATAACCTCAGAAAAAAGTAATTTTGACAAGTGTTTTCTAGATTTATTATGTAATAAGTACATTTGATTTTCTTAGCAGTTTCATTTTATTCTAAAAATAAAGATTATGGTGTTAGAATTTTTTGAGGCTTTCAGTCTCAAAATCCATAAGAAATTTACTCATTCAAAACTGCTTATAAAGTACTAGCAGTTATAACTTTGAGTAAAAGAAAGAAAATACAATCCTTCACTGTTAAGGAGCTTACAGACTAGTAGAGGAAATAAGAAAATTATGTAATAACTACATACAATGTGTTTGCTGCAAGAAAACATAGATACTAGTTAGGTTTAAGGGTGCCAAGACTACATTAGCTGAGGGCAGAGCACTACGACCCATGATAATATCAAGGTGTCTAGCATAAGTGTTGTTTGAATAGTGTAGAAATAAATATATTTACTTGAATGAATAATGGGCAAATGTGTTTCAAATTTGATCAAAATTAGTAACCACAGATTCGAAATGCTCAATGACTCCAAAGCAAGAAAAGTTGAAAGAAAATCATAACTAGGCACATCACAGGCAAATTCCTGAAAAGCAAAGAAAAAGAAAGGATTAATAGATGCCAGAGGAAAAAGATACCTTATGATAAAATAAACAATAAATAATGAGTATTGACTTCTCATCAAAAGAAATGAAAGCCAGAAAAGAGTGCAATTATATTTTTAAAGTGTTAAAATTTTTTTTATTTTTTTATCCATAAGTATAGAGAAGTTTATTTGTATGAAATCATGTTTAAAAATGCCAGATTTAAATAAAAACACTTTATGCTTATTATTTTATTATATAGTATCTCTATGTGTATGATTTTAAAGTCTAAGTTTATAGTGTGATTTTTTCCCATATAACAGCCATGTTTTAAACTGTGCTATCACAACTAGATTTACAGTTGTAGAAACATGACTAAATCCTTCAAAAAGCCAGCAGTACCAAAGCTCACAAATCAGAAAGGCATATCCTACTTATTAGTTTCCACAAACCTCATAGGCTAGAACAAGGTCTTCAAAAGGAGCAATCAGAGCTCTGGGAACCCACAGAGACTTTCCAAGGGACATCCAGGCAGACAGGTGGTTTTAACAGGGGATCAGTTTCCAGGACCTCAACTCCATGTGTTCCCTATCTAAATGTAATATGAGAATGATTCTGTGGTGTACAGGTCATTTAGAATCTCCATTTCACCCTTGCTTTCACTTGATAAAGAAAGCCCAACCTCTCTACATGGCTATAATATTACTGTGATACAATTTCTGGTGTAAGAAATTTCCATGATTCAAATAAGGAGAAATGTGAAATATTGTTGGTATTAAGAAAGCGAATGGCTTTAAACACAGGGCAACAAATCTTTTTACATTTCAGGTAGTTTCAAATCTTGGCTTTTTTTTTATTTTTAAATTTTAGAATATTGTGTGGGTACAAACATTTTGGTTACATATATTGCCTTTGCACCACCCAAGTCAGAACTACAAGCATGCTCATCCCCCAGACAGTGCTCCCCACGTCCATTAGGTATAAATTTACCCATCCCTTCCATCCCCCTCCCACCTACCTGACCCCTGATGAATATTATTTCCATGTGTGCACATAGATATTGATCAGTTAGTACCAATGTGATGGTGAGTACAAGTTTTGCTTGTTTTTCCATTCTTGTGATATTTCGCTTTGAAGAATGGGCTCTAGCTCCATCCAGGATAATACCAGAGGTATTAATTCACCATTGTTTTTTATGGCTGTGTAGTACTCCATGGTATATATGTACCACATTTTATTAATCCACTCATGTATTGATGGGCACTTGGGTTGTTTCAACATCTTTGCAATTGTGAATTGTGCTGCTATAAATATTAGAGTACAGATGTCTTTTTTATAGAATGTCTTTTTTTCCTTTGGGTAAATACCCAGTAGTGGGCTTGCTGCTTCACATAGTAGTTCTACTTTTAGTTCTTTGAGATATTTCCATATCACTTTCCATAGAGATTGTACTAATTTACAGTCCCACCAGCAGTGTATGAGTATTCCTATCTCTCTGCATCCATGCCAACATTCGATGTTCTGGGGCTTTTTGATAAAAGCCATTCTCACTAGAGTTAAGTGATATTTCATTGTGGTTTTGACTTGTATTATACTGATGATTAGGGAAGTTGAGCAATTTTCTATGTTTTTTGGCCATTATTCTGGCTTCTTCAAAAAGTTTCTGTTCTTGTCCTTTGCCCACTTTTTAATGGGGTTGTTTGATTTTTTTCTTGTTGATTTTCTTAAGTTCTGTATAGATTCTAGATATCAGAGCTTTATCAGATGTGTAGCATGGAAATATATTTTCCCATTCTGTAAGTTGTCTGTTTGTTCTAATGATAGTTTTCTTCACTGTGCAGAAGCTTTTTAATTTGATCATGTCCCATTTATTTATTTTTGCTGCTGCTGTGATTGCTTCTGGGGTCTTCTTCAAAAATTCTTTGCCTAGGCTAATGTCTATAAGAGTTTTCCAACATTTCCTTCTAGAATTCTTAGGGTTTAATGCCTTAGGTTTAATTCTGTTATCCATCGTGAGTTGATTTTTGTGAGAGGTGAGAGGTGTGGATCTACTTTCAGTCTTCTACATGTGGCTATCCAATTTTCCCAGCACCATTTATTGAATAGGGATTCTTTTCCCCAGTGTATGTTTTTGTCTACTTTGTCAAAGATCTGATGGTTATATGATGATGGTTTCATATCTGGGTTCTCAGTCCTGTTCCATTGGTCTATGTCTCTGTTCTTGTGCCAATACCATGCTGTTTTGGTTACTATAGCCTTGTAGTGTAGTTTGAAGTCTGGTAGATTGATGCCTCCCAATTGGTTCTTTTTGCTTAAGATTGCTTTGGCTATTTGGAGTCTTCTCTGGTTCCATACAAAGCATAGAATTATTTTTTCTAGATCTGCGAACAATGATGTTGGTATTTTGATAGGGATTTCATTGATTCTGTAGATCACTTTAGGTAGTATAGACATTTTAACAATGTTGACTCTACCTATCCAAGATCATGGTAGGGTTTTCCAACTGTTTACAGCCTTTGCAATTTCTTTTCTCAGTATTTCATAGTTCTCCCTATGTAGGTCTCTCACCTCCTTAGTTCAATTATTCCTAAATATTTAATTTTCTTTGATGTTGTTGTGAAAGGTATTGTGTCTTTGATTTGATTCTTGGCTTGACTGTTATTGGCGTATATGAAAGCTACTGATTTATGTGCATTGATTTTGTATCCTGAGACTTTGCTGAATTCATTTATCAATTCCAGGAGTCTCTTCATTGAATCTTTGGCGTTTTCTAGATATAATATCTTATCTCCATGAAGAGTGAAAGTTTGATCTCTTCTGCCCCCATTTGGACATCCCTGATTCCTCTCTCTTGTCTGATTGCTCTGGCAAGAACTTCCAGCACTATGTTGAATAGAAGTGAAGATAGTTGGCAACCTTTTCTGGTTCCAGTTCTATGTGGGAATGCTTTCTATTTTTCCCTGTTCAGTATGATCTTGGCTGTGGGTTTATTGTATATGGCTTAAATAATTTTGAGGTATGAGTCATCTATGCCTATTTTGTTAAGAGTTTTTATCATAAAAGGGTACTGAACTTTGTCAAATGCTTTTTCTGTATCTATTGAGAGGATCATATGGTCTTTGTTCTTGCTTTTCTTTATATGGTGAAATATATTTATAGATTTGTGTATTTTGAACCATCCCTGCATCTGTGGGATGAAGCCCACCTGGTCATGCTGAATTATTGTTTTGATGTGCAGTTGAATTCGGTTTGTTAAGATTTTATTCAGAATTTTTGCACCTATATTCATAAGGCATATTGGTATGTAGTTTTCTTTTTTTGTTGTGTCCTTTCCTGGATTTGGTATCAAGGTGATATTGGCTTCGTAGTATGCATTGGGGAGGATTCCATCCTTCTGGATGTTATGGAATAATTTCTGCAGTTAGGTACCTGTTCTTCTTTGTAGGTTTGGTAGAATTCAGATTTGAACCTGTCTGGTCCAGAACTCTTTTTTATTTTTTTATTACTGCTTCAATTTTGGTGCTTGATATTGGTCTGTTCAGAAATTCTATTTCTTCCTGATTGAGCCTAGGGAGGTTTTGTGTTTGAAAGAATTTGTCCATTTCTTCCATATTTTCAAGTTTTGGGGCATAGAGATTTTTATAGTATTCAAAGATGATGTTTTGTATTTCCATGATATCAGTAGTAACCTCTCCTTTTTCATTTCTAATTGGGCTCATTAGAGTCCTTTCTTTTCTGCTTCTGGTCAACCTGGCAAAAGGACTGTCTATTTTGTTTATCTTTTCAAAGAAACAACTTTTTGTTTTATTTTAATCTTCTGTATAGTTCTTTTGTTCTCGATTACATTTAGTTCTGCTCTGATCTTCGTTATTTATTTCTTCTGCTGGGTTTAGGGTTGGTTTGCTCTTCCTTTTCCAGTTCCTTGAGATGGTTCATTAGTTCGTTGATTTGTGATCTTTCTGTCTTTTGGATGTGGGCATTTAAGACTATGAGTTTTCCTGTCAGGACTGCTTTTGCTGTATCCCACAGAGTTTGATAACTTGTGTCCCCCTTATCATTTAGTTCAAAGAATATTTTGATTTCCATCTGAATCTCCTCCTTGACCCTGTAATCATTCAGCAATAGATTGTTTAATTTCCATGTTTTTATGCAGAGATGAGGGTTTCTGTTGGAATTGATTTCTAATTTTATTGCACTGTGGTCTGAGAAAATACATGGTATAATGTCTATTTTTTAAAATTTGTTGAGATCAGTTTTGTGGCCTAGGATGTGATCAATTTTAGAGAATGTTCCATGAGCTGATGAGAAGAATGTATATTCAGTGTTGTTTGGGTGGAATGTTCTGTAGATGTCTTTTAAGCCCAATTGTTCTAGAGTTCCGTTTAAGTCCATTGTTTCTTTGCTTATTTTCTGCTTGGAGGATCTGTCCAATTCTGTTAGTGCAGTGTTCAAGTCCCTGGCTATTATGGCATTGTGATTTATTATGTTGTCTAGATCTAGCAGTATTTGCTTTATGTATCTGGACACTCCTGTGTTGGGTGCATAAATATTTAAGTCTTCTTGTTGGATTTTTCCCTTCACCACTATAAAGTGACCATCTTTGTCTTTCTTTACTTTTGTTGCTTTAAACTTTATGTTATCTGATATAAGAATGGCAACCCCAGCTTTCTATTGGTTTCCATTTGCCTGGAAAATCATTTGCCATCCCTTCACCTTGAGTCTGAATGAGTCCTTGTGTGTAAGTGCATTTCCTGGAGACAGCAGATACTTGGCTTGTATTTTTTTATCCTTTCAGCCAGCCTATGTCTCTTCAATGGGCAATTCAAGCCATTCACATTTATTGAGAGAATTGATATTTGGAGTGGATTTCTCTTCATCCTGTTGGGTAGACTCTTATTGTTTCATTTTACCTCATGAGCCATTGTGGAATCAGGGTTCTGGACTTTAGCTTTTGGGTTATGTTACACTTGTGGGTGTCTATTGCACTGATCAGTGTATAATGCAGGTCTAAGTACTTCCTGTGGGGCAGGACTGGTCTTTGCAAATTCCATCAGTGATTGCTTTTTGGGGAAAGTCTTTATTTCTCCCTCATATAAGAAGCTTAGTCTTGTGGGATAAAGAATTCTAGATTGGCCATTATTCTGTTTTAAAAGACTGAGGATGGGTCCCTAGTCTCTTCTGGCTTCAGTTGAGAAATCCGAAGTTTGTCTGATATGTTTTCCTTTGTAGGTTACCTGCTGTTTTTGCCTTACTGCTCAAAGGAGTGCCCCTTTCATGCTTATTTTGGCCACCCTAATAACTACGTGACATGGTGATTGCTTTTTCACATTGAGTCTCCCAGGAGTCCTGTGTGCTTCTTGTACCTGGATATTGAGATTACTGGCTAAGCTGTAGAAATTTTCCTCTATTATTCCTTCAATAGATTTTCCAGCCCTTGTGTATTTTCTTCTTCACCGTCAGGGATGCCTATGATTCTTATGTTTGACCTCTTTACATAATCCCACATTTCTTGTATGTTTTGTCCCTGTCTCTTGCTTCTGTGTTCTTTCTCTTCAACTGATTAGTTTAGCACATAGGAGTCATCTTCCAGCTCTAAGATTCTTTCCTCTGCATGATTTAGCCTATTCTTAAGGCTTTCCACTGTGTTTTGTAGTTCCTTGAATGCAGCTTTCATTTCCAGTATTTCTGTTTGGTTTTTCCATAATACTTTGATTTCTTTAGAGAATTTTTCACTCATTTCTTGCATTGTTTCTGTAGCTTCTTTGTGTTGGGTTTCTATTTTCTCTTGAATTTCATTGAGCTTTCTTACAATCCATATTAAAAATTGTTCCTCTGTCATTTTACCCATTTCATTTAAGTGGTATCCATTCCTGAGGATCTAATGATTTCTTCTGGGGGTGACTTTTCACTCTGATTTTTCATGGTTCCTGAGTTCTTTGGCTGATTCTTTCTTATCTTGGTCAAGAGCTGGGGGTGCTAGGGCTGGTTTATTGCCCTGTCTCCAAGTCCCCAAGGACCATTCCCTGACAGTGCCAGGGACAGGAGCACTGTTCCTGTATTGCTTTAGGTGTGTTTTAGCAAGTTTGATGAATCTCTTGGGTTACCTCTGACCTGTTGTCTTCACTTCTTCTCAGTGGAGTGTAGTGAGTTTTGTTCCCCAACTTAAGCTCTAAGCTGGTTGATTGCACTTATGGGTAGGAATTCACTGCTCCTTAATAGCTTGAGATGGAAGACAATATATTTAGCTATGAGATTGTTCCCACTGTCATTGATTGTAGTTTGCGTGGAGGAGTGAGTTACCTAGCTAATCTGTTGTGCCCGTGGTAGGCTCTGTTCCCCCAGGTGGGGTATAAGAATGCCCCAAAGTTTGAGAGCCACCTTCTAGCTCCTAGGGGTTACTTGGACTCTGCTCTCCCTGAGGTTGGGGGAGGAACAACATAGCTTGCAGTTGGACTGCAAAATCCTGGGTTTGTGAGCTTCTATGGAGCTCAGAGGATGCTTATCTAGCCACTAGGAGGAGCCACCGATATGGAGTTCAGGGCCATCTCCCCAAGCTTGGAGGGCTGCCCCTGATGGGATGGACCAACTGGTGTAATTGCTGAAGTCTCTAGCCAGGTTTTTCCTTCCCTGTCCACTTTCCTCTCTGATTGGACCACTTGTGTTTCCTCTCCACCCAAGATGGGCTCTCAAGCTTCCCCACAGTTCATGTGTCTGGCCCACTGGTGTGCATCTCTGCGTGTCACTGACAGATGGGGGATCTCCAATTGTGCACCCCTTTTCTGCCACTGTACCCCGAGGTGAGGCAGGTGGGCCTCTCTATCCCCAGAAGTCTCCACCAGAGTTTGCTCCCACCAGGGGAATAGTGGCAGCTCAAGGAACCCTTGGATCAAGCTGAACTCCCTATTAAATGAGTAGGGGTGGGGGTAGCTGTTCTGATTCAGCCTGCCTGCGGCACCTGAAGCATTCGGTTGCCATGGGAACCAGTACTTATGCAAATTGAGTCACTATGGCACAGCAAACTTCAATATGGCAATTCTCCAGGGGAGGGGGGGATTGGGTCTGGAGAGTGGGCACTAGGGCCAAGCACACAGGAGATGGCCAGAGCTGTGCAGGCAGGACCAGATGAGTGGGCTGCAAACTGCTTCCAGTACACTAGGGTCCCGCAGATACAGGTTAGCCTCGCAGAGAACGCAGCTCTCCTCATCCCACCTGGAGCCCGAGGAAGCAGCTGTAGGCGGCCTCCAAGGGTGTAGCCCATGATGCCCAGGTGGGAGAGCCCCCATGCCAGCGGTAGGGTGGAGCTAGATACCTAGCTTCAGTCAGCTCCAGGCAGGGGACCTTAAAGATGGGTGCTGGCTGCCAACTGGACCTATAGGGTGGGCGTACACCAGGGTCCCACAGGTATAGGTCAACCGTGCTGAGAATGTGGCTCTCCTTGACCTGCCTGGATCCCATGGAGGTAACTGCCAGCAGCCTCCCAGTGGGTAGCCCACTTCTTTCTATTCAACTCCTGTGTCCTGGTTCCTCTGACTTCCAAAAGTAAGTTGCCCTTCTCCAAATTCCAATGTACTGTCCCGGGAAGCTGTATCTCAGCCAAGTCCCTCGCTAGCCCAGTGCAGTCCTGTCACAGTGCACCAGAGAGTTCAGTAAGACTCCCACTATTATTTCCTCTCCACAGAGCCCACTGCCTTTTGCAGCGACTTTGCACCGACTCCAGGCTTGTCCCTGTTTAAGTGGATAGGAGTTCTGTGGGGATGGTGAGTGTCCACCTGTAGGTCAGATCTCACTGTGCTGACCTGGCAAGCATGTCCCTCCTGAGCTCTGTTCTCTATTGTATTCCCCGCACTCTCTGATCTTTGTGAATGTATCTCCCCATCACCTTTTTTCTTGCACTAAGTGTCCCGTGAGGCTTCTCTGCAAATTCACAATGCTGTTTTCAGAGTGAGCGATCCACACATAGGCAGCAGTCTATGCTCTTCACTTCCTTTCCTGGGAGCAGTGAGGTAGGAGGCCTGTACCAGACAGCCATTTTTTCCAAGCCCCCTAAAGTTTTTTTTACAAAAGACTAAAAACTAGAATTCTACATTCAGTAAAACTATCCTTCAAAATAAATGCAATATAAATAAAATATTAGAAATGTGAAAGCTGAAAGACTTTGTTACTGGCAGACCTACATTAGAAAAAATCCTATGGGAATTCTTCAGGTTGAAGGGAATGATACCAGATGGAAATTTAGGTCTACAGGAAGAAATGACAAGTACCAGAAATTGTACATATGTGAGTAAATATAAATTACAATTTTTTCTCTATTCTCAATATCTTTTTTGTTGTTGTTGTTCGTTTGGTTTTATTGCTTTGGTGCTAATATGAACATCGCCTGGCAGAAAAGCCAGGTATAATCTCACTGCAAACTAGGCAAGCAGTCTCTCTCACGCAATTTTCTTACAAATAAAGAGGCACATAGGACATGAATGTTAACGTTTTAAAAATTTTCTTCTCCAATGCTTTCTCCCCTACTCTTTTTTTTTTTTTTTGCATATTTCACAGGCATTTTTATTGGGTATTCTTTTTTTTCAGAATATTATGGGGGTACAACACTTTGGCTATATATATTGCCCATGCACTGCCCGTGTCAGAGCTACAATCATGGTCATCCCCCAAACTGTGCTCCCCGCATCCATTCAGTGAGAGTTTTCCCATCCCCTCCGCCACCCTCCCGCCTGCCCACCCCCTGATGAATATTATTGCCATGTGTGACGTAAGGGTTGATCAGTTAGTACCAATTTGATGGTGAGTACCAGTGGTGCTTGTTTTTCTATTCCTGTGACACTTCACTTCGAAGAATGGGCTCTAGCTCCAACCAGGATAATACCAGATATGTTAATGCACTATTGCTTTTTATTGCTGAGTAATACTCCATGGTATACATATACCACATTTTATTAATCCACTCGTGTATTGATGGGCACCTGGGTTGTTTCCACATCTTTGCAATTGTGAATTGTGCTGCTATAAACATTCGTGAGCAGATGTCTTTATTATAAAATGTCTTTTTTTCCTTTGGGTAAATACCCAGTAGTGGGATTGCTGGGTCAAATGGTAATTCTACTTTTAATTCTTTGAGGTAGCTCCATATTACTTTCCAGAGAGGTTGTACTAATTTGCAGTCCCACCAGCAGCGTATGAGTGTTCCTATCTGTCCACATCCCCACCAACATTTGTTGTCTGGGGATTTTTTGATATGAGCCAATCTCACTGGAGTTAAGTGATATCTCATGGTGGTTTTGATTTGCATTTCCCTGATGATTAGAGAAGTTGAGCACTTTTTTATATGTTTGCTGGCCATTTTTCTGTCTTCTTTGAAAAAGTTTCTGTTCATGTCCTTTGCCCATTTTTTAATAGGGTTGTTTGATTTTTTCTTGTTGATTTTCCTAAGTTCTGTATAGATTCTGGTTATCAGCCCTTTATCAGAGGTGTAGCATGCAAATATTTTCTCCCATTCTGTAGGTTGTCTGTTCACTCTAGTGATAGTTTCCTTGGCTGTGCAGAAGCTTTTTAATTTGATCAGGTCCCATGTATTTATTTTGGTTGCTGCTGTGATTGCTTTGGGGGTCTTCTTCATAAATTCTTTGCCTAGGCCAATGTCCATAAGAGTTTTTCCAATGTTTTCTTTGAGAATTCTTATGGTTTCATGTCTTAGGTTTAGATCTGTTATCCATTGTGAGCTGATTTTTGTGAGAGGTGAGAGGTGTGGGTCCAGTTTCAGTCTTCTACATATGGCCATCCAGTTTTCCCAGCACCATTTGTTGAATAGGGAATCTTTTCCCCAGGTACATTATTTTGGAATTTATCAAAGATCAGGTGACTGTATGAGGTTGGTTTTATATTTGGGTTCTCAGTCCTGTTCTATTGGTCTACATGTCTGTTCTTGTGCCAATACCATGCAGTTTTGGTTATATATTCTCAATATCTTTAAAAGAAAACTTATAGTGACTCTTAATGTATCTAAATTTTACCTCATAAACTTGGCTTTTCAAGAAGAGAAATTGAGCAACAATAATTAAAAGTATTTTGGTATTCATAAAATAGAGGTAAATATTTACATAGCAGCACAAAGATTGGAAAGAGAATAAACAGAAGTGTCTCATATGTAAAGTGGTAAAACACTAATTCTAGGATAAATGCAATAGATCCAGGGCACATATTGCAAGCACTGGAGAAACCACCTACAAAATTTAAAAAAATAGATAGACAATAAATAAGGTTTATTTAACCAAAAATAAGGTTGTTTTATACTGAGTGATAGCACTTGAAGATCAACACTGAACTTTGGTTTCAAGATGTCTCTGAGAAAGTATTACAGAGAAAAAAATTCATCTAACACTACCAACCGTAAATAATTTTTTCAATAAGCTAAGTGTTGACTGCAAGCAAGAAAAGGGGAAAGGCAAGAACGCACAAGCTGCCTTTCCTGCCAGTCTCTGTCACTATCATTGTTGTCACTTGCTCACAGCTATTGTGTCTAGTGACCTGTGCTTGCTGTAGGGTGCTTTGATCTGCACTAGGAATTGCAGTTACCTTATGGAGGGTGGGCAATGGCTCATTAATCAGCTCCACACACTTGAAAGATACTCAGGACATCAACGCCCATTTGGTGTTCAACATGATCTGGACTGTGGGCTTACGTGTGGAGCAGGGTTCTTGGACAGTAAAAATCCCTTCTAATCTATTGGTTCACAATTGTATCATCCAGTTCTTATTGGGCACACTCCAAATCATCTTACATTAAATCATGGGTTACATAAATTGTTTATAACTTTGGTATACAGCAGTTGTTTATCTCTTTTGAAAAAGTAGCCACTTGTTTATCTCAGCATCAGCAAAAACAAGTTCTTACAAACAAATTGTGATGATCAGTAGATGGGCTTACATGTTTACAATTTGCTTTTGGAGTAAAATTTGATTTTCAACTCCTTGGAGAAACACATGTTTATGAGCAATTTGGAAAAACGTGTTTACAAGGAGAAGAACATTTTGGGAAGGAAATTGTTTACAATTTCATACACAGCAAAGATATTTATGTTCACTTTTATGAGGAAGGATGAGGCATCTTTACAAAAATTTATTTCACATATCACAGAGATGTATTTAAAAGGCCCAACAGAAGAGATGAAATTGTGTACTAAAGTAAATTGATCAATCAAAAAAATAATAATGTGGGACAAAGGAATAAAGAATATAAGGGCAATAGAAAACAAACAGCAAGATGACAAACAAAATCAATCTTATCATTCATTATATTAAATGTAAAATGAGTAAATATTCAAAATAAAAGGCAGAAAATATCAAATTGGGCAAAAAATTAAGTCCTAAGCATATGGAGTTTATAAGAGAAGCATTTTAAATATAAAGTAAATGTATGAGAAAAAATTATGGAAGGTAAATACATGGAAAAAGTATGACATGGAAACTTAAATCATAAGAAAATTGGTGGTTTTATCAGATAAAGTACACTTTAAGACAAGGAAGAATATTTCAAAACTATAAAAAAAGACAAGGCCAATTCCTCCAGAAAATATAGCAATCCAAGTATGTACACAGTTAAAGTCAGAGTGTCAAAATACAAAAATTGACAGGACTAAAAAGAAATAGAATAAATCAACAATTACTATTGAGAAATTTAAAACTCCTCACTCAAAAATTCATATATAGTGTAGCTAAAAGTATCAAACATGTGTAGAAGATTAGAAAAAACTGTCAGTTTTTAAAAAATTTAATAAATTCTATAATTCATTGGGCCTATGTTGAGCTTGACAATGTGTTAAGGACTGAACTACTATGATAAATGATATTTTCTTTTTGAGAAGCTCAAATTTTCAATCACGAAACAGATGGAAACATATTATAATAAAATGTGTTATTGCATATTTTAATTAATTAAACATAATTTAATAGGTGCTGTTGCAGAGATGTGACCAAAATTTGTTGCAAAGCAGGTCATTTTCATTAAGGAAATTGGAGATTTTATTGGAGAGGTGATATTTGAGCTGAGAGTTGAGAAATGAGTAGATAATTTTCAAGACCCAGAGCAGAAGAAGAAGTAATATGGGTCATTCCAGTCAAAAGGAACAGCAAAAACAAAGGTGTGGAGTTGCAAAGGATCTGTAATATCTTGCAAACGTTATACAAGAAGAGAGAGATGCCCAAAAATGAGGCTGTGATATTAAATTGAGGATGATTTTGAAGGTACATATATGCTAAGATGCAAAGGTTTGATTTTTATCATATTGGCCTAAAAATCTAACTGAATGATACAATGTCATGAGAATTTTTAGGATGATAATTCTGGCCACAATAGAGGACAGTCCTGAATCAGGTTAGGCTGGAGGTAGTGAGAAAAGTGAGGAGATTGTAACTTCTAACCTGGCGGTAAAGCAACATGTTGAACTTTTTCCATAAACTGCAAGAAATAGCACAAACAATTTGTTACTAATAAAGTACTAAAATTTGTAAATTGGTTATAGAAAATCCATGTCCATCTCTATAATAAAAATCCTCTTGTTCACTCATGTTATGTTTTCTTTAATGGGAGCAAACTGATGTTATTATAGCTAACAGATCAGAAATTGTACATGGCCTTATATACACCCATATGACTCTGAAGCACACACAAATGTTGCTTAGTATTTGTTTCCCAGACCTGACAATCAACAACATCAACATACACCCAGATATCTAAACCAGTAACCTGACCACTATTCCACACACTTTTTCTGTCTCAAACTATTCTCCCCAATCTTGCAAATGTTACACCATTAATATCTTTTATATTCTCATATACTGCTTCTTCTTTCTATTTTCACTGCTACTGCTTTTATTCTTATTATTTCTCAAGTGAATACTATAACATTTTTATGATACTATTTTAAATGGTTCTGCATAATATTACGGATAAGATGCATACTTCCTCAATAACTCTTTAATTTCATTTCAAACAAGTACCCAACATATTCCTTTTCTTTTGCATAAAATGTAAATGCAGTGTTTCAAATTTAATGTGCTTTTATGCTTTCTTATTTTCTACTTATACTTTACCTTTTTCTTGGTATGTTGGCTGGATTTCACTGGTATTTTTCTGGAAAACCTAAGAATTCTCAAACCCAGCTTATGTGTTACACACAAGGTTCCCAGTAGAGTTAAAAATATTAGGGCAACTGTTAAACAAAAAAATCAAACAACCATATTATTGCAAAATGGGTGGCAGCAACTCCTAAAACAAAACACTGGTGAAGCTTGGCTGGAGCACATAATTTATGCTTAACACCCAAGCAGGTTTTTTCCCAATCCAAAAGTCTTAGGCTTGCCACCACCTGACCACCAATGGATATCACCATACTGCACAAAAGCAAGAAAAAGAAAGAGAGAAAAACAGAAATAGAGAGAAACAGAGAGAATGAGAGCAGACATTAGGTTCTGTACAACTATTCCACACTCCTGCAACATGTGGCCCAATAGTAGAGTATCCTGGAAAAGATGAATCCAGTCAGCATCCCTTTCTTGAGGATGTGGGGAGGGCAGTTAGAATCTTGGTGAGGACAAACAAAAACACTGGAAGAGATAATAGCCAAGCATTTCCAAAGTCAATGAAAATTATACAATCACAGATCCAAGAACTGAACAAATACTAAGCATAAGAAACATGAAGAAAATAATATCGAAGTATATCATAATAAAATTATTAAAAACCAGGGATAAAGAGAAAAATTTTAACAGCAGGCAGAGAAAAGACATGTTATATGTGCTATACCAAAGGTAAGGATGTTGGCAGACTTGGTCAGAAGCAATGCAAGTATGAAAACACTGAAGCAACATCATTAAAGCCCTGAAATAAAAAAAAAAGTGAGCCTAGAATTCTACACCCATATCTTTCAAAAGAAAAGGCAAAATAAAGATATGTTCAGAAATACAAAAGCTGAAATAATTCACTATCAACAGATGAGCACTACAGGAAATACAAAAGAAACTCCTTCAAGCAGGAGCTGAATGATACTCAATAGAACCATAGATATACATAAAGGAATGAAGAACACAAAATATGATAAAGACGTGGGTTAACATATATAATTCTGTTCTGATGATTTAATCTTTCCAAAGATAATTGACTCTTTAAATGAAAATAATGTCAATACGTTGTTGGATTTATTGTATGTGTGTACACAGTAAGAATAAACATGTATATGTTTTATATATGTCATAATAACAGCATAAAGGCTGAGAACAAAAGAAAGGAAAGTATGCTCTTTGTAAGGTTCTTGTACTCTATGTGGAGGGATATAAGGTCACTGAGATTAAGTTAACGATGTATACTATCAATCAAAATGAACCATAACAATAACAAAATGACATTGTAACAAGCCAAAAAAAAGAAGATAAAATGGAAGCATAAAGGTACTTAATTAATCCAAAATAAGACAGAACCACCAAAAAGTACATAGTGCCTGGTTTCACTTAGGTAACACTTTAGAAAATGCAAGCTAACCTGTACTGACAGGAAGCAGAGCCTGGAAAGAAGGTAACAGGGACGTAAAGTGAAACTACAAGGAATAAGAGGTAATGGGGAGGATGATAGATACGTTCATTGTATTTATCTCTAGTATATAAATATGTCAAAACTTATCAAATTACACAATTTAAATTTATGCAGGTTATTGCATGCCAATTATTCCTTTGTAATGCTATAAACATATTTAAGAATATATAATAAATAAATACACCAGAAAGGACTGTGGACTGAGGTAGCTGTATGAACAAGAAAGTTACTGATGGATGGCGTACACAAAAGGGAAAACAAAAAATGAATGCCAATATAAGCTGGCAAATATAGATTAATAAAGAAGAGAATAAAAAAATAGGATAAAGTGGATTTGTGCTGTCCAATAAGGTAGCCACTAGACATGTGTGGTTATTGACCACCTGAAATACTTAGTCCAAATTGAGATGTGCTACAAGTGTAAAACACACACTGGATTTCTCACTTCCCTCCCAAAATTTAAAAATAAAATGTATCATTAATGCTTTTATGTTGATTATATATTAAAATAATAAGGTTTTAGATATATTGAGTCAAATAAAATATATTATTTAAACAAATTTTACCTTCTTTTTCTTTTTTTCAGTGTGGTTACTAGAACATTTGAAATTACATGTGTGACTTGCATTATATTTCTATAAGACAGCGGTGTTATAGGCTGGTATGTCTATAAATAACTAGACCAATGATCTAAGGAAAATGTTGTCACAGACCAGTTCACCAAAACTAATTATATCTACGTCACTTATAGAGTCATTTGAAACTGTACATGCTAATAAAATTGCATATTTTAGCATTCTTGAGTTTTTTAAGAGCATCACTTGTTAAATGGAAGAGAAGAAATTAATGAGTAGTCTCCTTGTTTGTTACTACAAAATATGAGACTCTTATCAGATGCTGATTCTCCCTAGTTTTCAGGATACTCCATCTAAACATTAAAAATATTATAATAAAAACTAACAGACTGCGTAGCTATTGTCAGGGGCTAAAGTATACACATAAGAAATTTTCCCTGATTATATGTTTACAAGTAGATATAAAAATTAAACTCTGCCAGCCCCAGTCTTAACCCTTATGTTGATTCCTAGATTGAGGTTCCAAATTTGTAGACATTAGCAAATATGTATTTTTTACGTTAGCACTACCTCACACTGCGCCATCAACACCTATCATGATCATTTAAATCAACAACAGTTAGTCACACAGGAAATCCAACCTACAAAATAGCCATACTTGGCAATTAACCTCATGGCTCTTCCTGAGCAAATCCTACCCTGTCTTCTAAATCTTTTCACATTTCCAGTAGCAAACTTGAACTTAATTTAATGTTTCTCTGAAATAACTGAAAAGGATTTTCCCTGTTGGTGATATATAGGAAAGTCCCTGCCTCAGCAGGGAATTAGTTTCTGAGATAAGTGGTGTGTGTGCTTCAGTACCTGTAATAGGAAAGAACATAACCTGCCAACAGATAAAGCACACCTTACGCAAAGTATAGGCATGAACTCACTTCAACTGCAAGTTAAGAATTTAAGACCCAGTAGAACACCTAAAATAAGTAATTGGGCCGTTTTCCACATGAATATTTATAAAGTTGATTGAAAAACTTTTAAAATTAATCTTAATGTTCCTTAAGGTTGTCATTTGACAATTTGCTTCAGTGGAAGATGCGACATTCATTTTGATTTATTAGTAGCCTGCGGAGTTTTTATTAGTCAGCCATATGTTTTGTTCTCCTAAAAATTTTTTTGGAAAATAATCCCCATTTTCTTATGTGATTTAGGGAGACTTACTTTAAGTTGCCTTATGATTAGTTTGCTACCTACACTAGTCAAAATAGAATAGGTCATGTGGTGATAACAATGAACACAGACATCTCAGGAGCTTAGCACAAAAAAGGTTTGTTTATCATTCATGCTAAAAGTCCATACTGTCAAAAAGTTATTTCACATCATCTTATATTGACTTCACCTCAACTCAGTGATGTAAAGGAAGAGCGGACTGAAGAGTTGAGCACATCTGAGCTTTATCAGATGTGGGAAAGAAGGGTAAGGGAGAATGAAGTATTTAGAAAAACTCACAAATTTCTGGCATCAGCAACAGGGTAGTCGGCGATGATTTAAAATGAATAAAGAGCAAATTTAAAGGTTTAAATTCCTTGCGTTAAATTATAAACAGACTAGAAAAAATATGAGTGAATATCTATAACTTGGGGGAGGTAAAAAGTTATTAAGCTTGAAATAAAGATATAAAGACATAATTTATACCTGACAGATTAACAGATTTGAACTTCAAAAATTTTAAGATATTTTGATAGAGACACTCATAAAATCAAGAGGAAAGATAAAATAAAATCCAGTGGAAAGTATTATCAAAATTTGTAATAGATAGTATCTTTAATAAATAAACTACTTTTACAAATCAATAAGAAAAATAAACAACTATAGACAATTTGCTAACATCTACAACATACAAGTAGTCGCTATGAAAAATTGTTCTACCTCATAAAAATGTAAGTTAAAACAATAGGAAAAATTTTTAAATATCAAATTGATAAGTATTAAAGAAGGATAATGTGCAATACAATCCAGTATATCTGAAAGCAATAATTCTTACAATCAGCTTGTGGAAATATACAATAGAAAAGCTTTTCTTCAGAGCAGTCTGGTTCTAAATATCATAAGTTTTAAATATGCATGTACCTTCTGACCCGGCAATTTCACTTCCATATTTACCAGAAATGTTTGACATAATTGCACAAGACATAAAAGCATAGATCTGGAAACATTTAATGTCCAATAAAAGGGACTGGTTAGATAAATACCTGAATATCATCTTGCTATCGAATACTATGACATACATATTAATTGACATATAAAAAGTTTTCCATATATAAACTGGCTGCTGGTGAATATATATGAATATATGGCCAGTGGTTTTATATTAATAATTGTTGTAATAAAATTAATAGCTCCTAAAATTGATGAAACATATGCTAAGTGTAATGAGAAAATAGTAACATCTATAGGGTCTCCTGCATGTTCTAGTTATGTGAAATGAATTTATAAACTTAAAAACAGTCTGTGGACAGTTTGATTTTATGGGCTCATTTTCATAAAACTGTACATTTATATTTAATAATATATAAGATCTTTTATGAAAATTCTATGCATAAGTACTATATTTTGTTCTATCATTCAGGGTATACCAGGAAATAGATGGCACCCTCCTGTTTTGATAACTCAAATGGATTTAATTTTTAAAATGTGAAATGTAGCTGAGGCATGGGGAATAGTTCAGGAATCCAGGCATGGCATCACCTGGGCAGTCACCTCCCATGTACCGGTGGGATAAAATGAAAGAGAGTAATAGGCAGCCTCTAAATTAACCCTCAATGATCTTCACCTCCTGGTATTCACAACCTTGTGTAATGTCTTTCCCTTCATTGTGGGCTGTACTTTGTGACTCACTTCTAATGAGTGAATACAGCAAAAATGATGGGATGTCCCATCAAAGAGACTGTGGCTTTCATTCTGGTTGTCTCTCACTCCTTTCCGATCTCTCTCCTCGCTTGACTGGAGGAAGCAAGCTACCATGTTATAAGCAGCCCAATGGAGAGGCCCACATGGCATGGTGAGGAATTGAGGACCTCAGTCCAACAGCCTGCAACACAGTTGCTACAGCATACCAATAAACACAGGAATGAACTTGGGAGAAGATTTTTTACGCCCCAATGAGTCTTGATGATTGTAGCCCTGGCCAACAGTTTGACTGTAGCCTTATGAGAGACCCAGAGCCAAAGACATCCAACTAAACCAATCCTGGATTCCTGACTCACAGAAATTGTGAGTTACTAAATGCTTACTGTTTTTAGATGCCTACTGGGGTAACTCATTATGGAGCAATAGGTAACTAATAGAAGGAGGTAATCTGAGCACATTAGGAAGAAGAGTCCTGCAGAGCAGGTCACCTTGAGAGGAGCTGTGATCATCTACTGAGGGCCACGATCAAGCCTGCACAGGGAAGAAATCAGAGGAATAAATATCTTCACCTCATCCTTCTCTCTCCAACTGATATCCTACTGGTAGAGACCAGGGTTTAGAAGAGTAGAAGGAACCTGGTGCAGCAATTAGAAGATGCATGTGAAAATGACATGCTGTATATGCTATTATATATTCTATACTATCTATAAAAAGTCAAGAAGAATATGGTACACATTTATTAATGGTGTTTATATCTGGGTAGTGAGATTATGTTTTTATGCATTATATATTTTTTCTTTACTTCTCTGTTTTGTAAAAAAATTAAAATTAAATTAACTAATTGAATGCTTGTTAAATGGCATTGCTAAAATTATATGCTTACTCTTACTAGTCATATTGATACATAATATTATGTTAAAGATTTCTCTTATATTATGCCAGTTCCGTGTTCCTGAGGTAAAAAGTCTTCGTTAAAGGAGTCCTGACTGATGTTTACTCTGATTTTATTTAAGGCTGTTGCATTTTTTATTTCTAAAGACCCCTGGACTGTATAATGTTGCTTTTACTGCTGTCATCATCAGGCTTTCAGATCAGTGCTGCATTTGAAAGACATTTCATCCTTCCCTCTATTTAGGATCAGACTTGTGTAATAAAAGAGATAGTTATTCTTAGAAAGTTTAAGACAATTTCTCATATGGTTATAAAGTCTTGCATTGGCATTTTTAGTAGTTGATCATTTTCCATTTATTTTTTCCTGAATTAGTTTTTTCTACTTCTTGATATCATTTTTCAGTTGGATAGTTTATATTTCATTATGTATTATTCATTTCAATTATTATAAAGCTGTACTGTTTTTCAAAATAATTACAAAAGAGATTCCTATTGATTGCTATGTTTATATTTCTAAATGTTTTATTTGTTATAATCTTCACAGGCTTATTTTGTAAATGGTGAATTAATTATCTTAGTGTTTTTCAAATAAACAACTATATTTTGCTTATCCAGGTATTTTTGCCTCTATTTGTAATTCTTTTCTACATTTCTTTGATGTATTAAAATCTCTGGGAGTAGCCTTAATTTATTTATCTTTATTTTGTTCTTTAGACAAATACCTAATCCACTACCTCTAAATATTTCCAAACTCTTTTGACTGAAAAATACATAAATTATTAAATTACATCTGAATATTTATAAATTTTAAGAGTTGGGGAAAATGTGATAGCTAGCATTTTTCTTCAATTCAGGTTATAATTTATTAGGGCAAATGAAAAAAATTTAGAGCACCATGTAAATCATTTTTATAAAGAAATCAAATAGAATAAAAAAGATAGGAAATAAAATACATTACATATGGTAAGCATAAATGCTATGTAATAAAATATTTACTTCACCTATATAATGTTATTGTGTACAGTATGCAGGATAAATGTGTGGTTATTTTTCTTCATTTACTAGTGTTCAGAATAAAGAGTTGATTTCACGGCATCCTCCAAAGTGACATGTGAGTTGTTTTATATATATTACATTATATAAAACATTATACATTATGAATTAATGTGTCTTCATGTTTCTGTATGTATTTCACCCCACTTTTTGAATTGTTATCTTCTGCTTTGTTGGCATATGTTTCTAGCATGTCTTCATTATTTTGCTGGTTATTTTGCTCATTTTCTTTCTTCTAATAATAATTTCACATGACGCTTGACTGCAACCATTTTCTGATGTTCATGTTTATTAAGGTGGAATTTTCTTGTCCTTTTATTAGCTTATTATGTATGAAATGTCTGATTTCCTTAAGTGCTAACTTTGACAGTTGATATCTCTGACATTTCACTTTGACACTTCTAGTTTTATTTTTATTGTGAAGGTACATCCTCGGTCTTTCAAATGCACGTGTTGGCTTGTGATTATCTTCCAAATTTTTTTGTAAGGCAATTTTTGTGAAACCATGGATAAGTAAAAAATTCGTGTTATTTTCTAATATGAGTTCTGTCATGGAACCAGTGCAGTGCAGATAGCTCGAAATATCAAAGAAGTATTTGGGAAGGATGTGGCTAATGAACACACAATACGTTGATGATTTGAGAAGTTCCATTCTGGTCATTTTAATCTTGAAAATGAGCCACGTGGGTGACCTGAGACCAAGGTGGATAATGATGAGCTAAAAGCCGTAGTGGAAGAGAATCTATCACAACCTACGCGTGAAATAACAGCAAAGTTTGACATTACTATTCCAACAATATTGGAACATTTGAAACAAATTGACAATGTAAAGAAGCTGGATAGATGGGTTCTGCATGAATTAAATAAGTGTCAGAAGAGAAATCATCTCAAAGATTGCCTTTCTTTGCTTCACGACATAAAGGCAAACCATTTCTACACTGTATTGTTACGTGTGATGAAAAATAGACTCTTTTTGACGATCATAAGAGTTCGGCACAATGGTTGGATAAAGGTGAAGTGCCGAAACATGGTCCAAAAATGAATATTCATTTAAAAAAGCTTATGGTGTCTGTTTGGTGGTCCAGCGCTGGTATTATCCACTAGAGCTTCATGAAAACTGGTCAATCGATTATAGCAGATGTCTACTGCAACCAATTGGATGAAATGATGAGGATGCTTGTGATAAAGCAGCTGAGATTGGTCAATAGAGTTAGGCTAATCCTCTTGCAAGTCAACACTCCACCGCATGTTGCACAAAAAATCCTGCTGAAAGTACAGCAGCTGGACTTGAAAACTCTCTGTCATTTAACGTATTCACCAGATCTTGCTCCAACTGACTACCATTTCTTCCAGGCTTTGGACCACTTCTTGCAAGGAAAAATTTTCAATTCTCAACGAGCTGTGGAAAACGCCCTTTGTGATTTCACTGCCACTCATTCTCAAGGCTTCTTTGCTGCTGACATAAACAAGCTACTGTTAAGATGGCAAAACTGTGTCTACAGTTTAGGCACATACTTTGATTAATTGTACTGCTTCTTGTTTGAGATATAAAAAACTACACTTTTGATTTGAAATCAGACATTTCATATTTAATGACCTAAATAGAAAGAGATAGCTGTGTAAGTGGTTGGGTAAACATTTCTAGCTTCACAGCTTGAAGGCTTTCTCTTTTGTTGTTACCGAAGTGTTTTTTTTTTTTTTTTCTAAGTGGCTTCTCATTACTGAGATCTACCTGCTCCCCTTCTCTCCCTGACTTTAAACGATCTTTTTCTTTCATTTGTCTTAGATTCTAAACCATACTCAATTTGCATTCTACTCATATCATTTCCTTGTGAACTTTATAGAAAGGGCACTTGGGCTGGCCACATTTTAGAGATTTCAGATAAAGACTCCCTCAAAGCTTTCAATCTTCTTGTGGTCTCCTTGCACTCATCTATGATTTTGAGTCAGTGAAGTCCCTTGCCAATTTGGCTGCTATTGTTTGGGCCTGCTGAACTTCAATTCATAAATGAAGTTCCATAATATGGGAACATGGGAAGTGGGGGCTCGTCAACAATACATAGTTCCCAGGACCATCATAACTCTGCCTTTTACATCCTCACAATTGGAACGTAATCTTACTGCTAACTTGTCTCCTCCTGGTTTGATATAGACATTCATGGGAAACTAGCATCTGATTTTGTTGGAGATGTTGTCTTTGGGGTTTTGATTTCCCACATTATTTATTCTGTTTGTTTTTGTATAATGATTCAGGACTTAAAAAACACACCACGGCCTCTGCCACAACCAACTTGCTTCTTTTTCTAAAAAAAGGCATTTTAAGTCTATAAAATTTTCACCGAAGTCTACTTTATTTATAAGAAACTTTGCAATTATGAGTCATAAAAGTAAGATTGGTGATCTTATTTACACACGCTTCTTTCATTTAAGGGATACTTTCTTAACACTTGCTTATTATCATGACCACATTATCAATAATAATTTGGATATTAGTATACATTTTCTTGGTTTCTTGCTCAACAGTGTTTTCCTAGTTGTCCACCCAGTGCTTTCTCTTTACTGAATTGATACTTGACTTGCTGGGATACAACTATGTACTTATTTCTTTAAAAAAAAAAAATACAAAAGTGAAATTCTTTCCAAGATTTTAATGTTTAAAATGTCTTGATTGTATCCTTGTATTTGGACAGTTGTTTGAATGGGTATAAATTTCTAGGTGCAGTTTATTTTTCCTCAAAACTTGATAGATAGTCCTTCATTATATCCTAGCATTAATGTTGTAAAAAGAAGTTCATTTTCAATATAAATTTTATTCTTTAATAGATATCCTGTGTTTGTTCTCTGGAAGCTTATTGAATTTTTATTTTTATTAGTATTTGTAATTTTCACCAAGTGTATCTATTAATTTCTTTATTTTCAAAATATAGCCTTCTTTGGTTTTCTGTAGGCCCTTTGGAAAAATTAGTTTTTTGTGTCATTCACAAATTTTTTTTGGATTAGTAATTTCCATCTATATTTTTTATTTTCTACCTACTAACAAACACTAGATATTATAAATCACCTTTCTCTTTTTATTTCCATTATAATTTCATCATTTTAATTCTTTGATCAAGATCAAAGGAGAGTTTATGTTCCAGATTACTGAGCTCTCAGTCATATCCCGTCTTGCTATCCTGACATTCACTATTATTATTTTTAATTTCAGTAAATGTATTTTAATACTGAGAATTCTATTTAATTCTCTGATTGCTTCTATTCTAGAGAAGCATTTTTTCCCTTACTTTTATGGGAATAGTATTCCTTTGAATATGAGGATATGAATTTGAGGTTTTTGTTAAACTATTTTTTTTAACATTAGCTCAATTTCCCCACTCAGTTAGTTTGTTTTTCTGAGTTGTTTTCATTCTCATACATATCAGGTGATACTCAGTTTTTATGTGCATGTTTATATGTATTCATAGTTACATGAACATGTATTATTAATATAGACATTGCTTTATCAATAACTGTCAGTATCTAGAGAGATTTCATAGCTAGATGATAGATAGGTAGATAGATAAACAGACATAGAGAGATAGATAAAACTTGTTGGCATAGGTAACTAAGATGGAATTACTTACTTGAGCTGTGGAATCTATTCCTCCTTCAGGCCTCTTCTGAGTGAGGGTTCTGGCTATATGGCTCTGTGTGTATATAAACAGGTTGTACAAACCATTCATTTATGTTTACCATATTGTAGGCGATGCAATTTCTTTCAGGATAAATAGGTTGAGATAATCCAGGCAAAATTGAATCCTCCTACAGTTGCCTTATTAAGCAAAGTTCTTACCTAGAGACAGAGAATTTTAGTGTACTTCACTGTTTGGTAAAACTGCTTTTCCCTCATTACTCTCCCTCTCTGTCCCTGTGTGTGTCTCAAGTACCTAGAAATCTATTTCTCTTCCCTTTCCCATCTAATGCACATCCTAAGATTTCCTGAAAATAGACTGCATCCAACAATTAATCACAGCATAGTGTTTACTAAGCTTTTCCTGCAGGAAATATCTCAGCAGTATTGCTGTGTACACCGAGCCCAGCAGGTCCAGATCTGGTTTAATTATCCAGTTACTTGCCCTGAGGCCTACTCCTACTTCCAGCTCTTGATGAATTTGAGTTGGACTTTTTCCCCAATTTTTATTTGGGTTAACCTTTGACACTCACCTCTTCAGTAGCGTGATCCTCCACAAGTGTTGCAATGCTGGTTTTCTGCCTCTGTTTTCAGTGTCACTCACATAATATCTACTGGAAACCACACACACAAAAATTGTAAAATATTATTTTCAATATCCATCTTCTCTGTTTTCTAGCACTGCTATAGTTTTGTTACTATTTTTATTGTGCTTCAATGTGATTGAAGTATGAAGGGCAATAAGTTTGAACCATGAGATTACCATCTTGGTCCACAAGTCCTAACCTTTGTCTTACAGGTGAAATAACATATATTGAACATATATTTTCATTTAGGTTTACCATATTGCAGGCAATGCAATTACTAACAAAAAAGAGGTAAATATATTTTATGGAAATTGGACTGCTCGTTTCCTTGAAGCGCTCTGTTTTTTGCTATCCCTTATTTAGTATTCCCAATCCTCACAAATAAAGAAACAACATGAAACTACTTCAGAATGTTAATTCCTAAGGGATAGCATTTGGCAGAGTAGTTAAACCTTGGTGGTTAAATTCTTATGCTCAAAATTTTGATAGACCTGTTTTGAATCTTGATTGTATCACACATAAGATTTGTGACCATGGAGAGATAATTTCTTTTCCACAACCATTGTCTTACAGGCAAAATAACATATATGTGAAGTATCTTCCTGCAAGGGTTATTGTGAAGAATAAATTAGGTAATGCCTAGAAACTCCTTGGTATAGCACCTAGCAGATAGTTAGTGTGCTAGATGATTCTAGATACTACAACATTAAATTTTTTATTATAAGAAAGGCATTTGAATCATGCTAAAACCTCACTTTTAAATGTGACAAAGGAATATTTACACTTTAGTAAATAATTGTCAAATAGTACCTTTAAGATACCATGAAATGGTTATTTCTTTTCTTCTGCTGGATGGAGCTAGAGCCCATTCTTCAAAGCAAAGTATCACATGGAAAAACAAGCACCACTGGTACTCACCATCAAATTGGTACCGAATGACCAATACTTATGTGCACACATGGAAATAATATTCATCAGGGGTCAGGCAGGTGGGAGGGGGCTGGAGGGGATGGGTAAACTCACACCTAATGGGTGCAGGGTGCACTGTCTGGGGGATGGGCATAATCGTAGCTCTGACTTGGGCACTGCATAGGCAATATATGTAACCAAAGTGTTTGTACCCCCATAATATTCTGAAATTTAAAAATAAAAAAAAATTTTTTAAATACCATGAAATGGTAACAGCCCAATAAATTAACACTGGGGTAATCTTTACCCAGATTGGGCAGAATTGTTCTATTTATAAATGGGTACATCCTCAGGTCAGCAGTATCTACTTATCTTCCCCATGATGTGACCTTGATTTTCTGATTTGATTGTAGTTTTGGAATGCCCTTGATGGGCTCTTGGCCCATCTATACACCTATTCTTACAACCCAGCCACTCTGCCCATTACCTGCCAACATATATTGTGTAGTCCTGACCCACTCCTCTCTCTCTGGCTCTAACCTTACAAGGCTCCTCTTCCACCATGCTGAGCTCCACAATGCTAATCCTATTGTGAATTTGATAGTAACTAAAAAATGCCTGGTAGTATTTAATTGGAATTATTCAGTAATTCTGTTTCTTTACTCAGCATCTATTCAAAGCCAGCAACCTGTCATCACAATGGCCAAGAAGCATTTTAGAATTAAATAATATGTTCTTTATTTTCATATAAAATTACTGCTTACTGAAAAGTTGAATAAAACAGCAAAGAAAAACTGCAATCTCTTGTGTATGTATTTTTGATGTAAATATTTCATTTCAGAGAAACATATTATTAAAATATTTGTCCTATATAGGGTGGCATTAAAAGATAGAATTATGTCTAGAAAAGTCTCAGTGTCAGTTATCAGGCTGCCTTCCAAGCAGATTAGTTCTTTTTCTTTGAAATTCATATTCAAAGGTCTTCAGTATAAAAAATGAGCTTGCTGCCACAAAAAATGGAAAAATAGAAACATAAGAGAGTAGAAATGGCTATTTTATCCACTTTATTATATTAGTCAGAGAAAAACATAAATCAGTTTAAACAAATAGCTACCTGTCTTATATTCGGATATATCTAGTGTTAGAAATCATACGCCCTCCCTAGATAATCTACTCCATGACTTTATTTTGTCAACTTTTCCATAAATTGAATTTAGGGTAGTAATTGGTAGGCTACTTCACCAACAATAGCTTATTTTTCTTTCATTTAAAAGGCATTTCATTGATAGTACATATTGAGCACTCAAACTAATACTCTACATTCTAAAATGTTGCCTTGAGGGCTGTTTAAATAGTTTTCAAAGGCATTACCTTGGTTCATCTTTTTGTTGACATTTGTGGAATTCACTCTTGTCATATTTGCTAGAAAATGAGAACCTTTTCAAACTGAAAATGTGATTTCAGTAATGCTTACATCTAGTTAAAGATCATTCTAGACCTGTAAATGGACTTTGGCAAAATCCAACACACAGGTTTGTATTAGCACTTGAGACTTCCTTTCTCAGCCTTAGCCCATGGTCTGGCTAGCCCACAGACAAATCTGTCTCTGAATCCAGCCTGAAAAAATTCTTTCATTTCTCTAGTAGGCTATATAAATAACAAAACTAAATACCTTGGTATGACTTGCAAAATCCACCATAAACTAACTGACCTTGGTTTATCTCTCATGACTGTCTAATAACAGATGTTATATCATTTGTTTTGATAAAGCAGCATCAAATACTTTGTAAATTACCAAATTCATACTAACACCTCACTCATGCTATTTCTTGAGTATACGATACCCTTCATGTATGTCTTCTTGCTAACTACTTTTGCTTGAATGTGAAGGCTGGGTGCACATATTTACTTTCCTGAAGGGCTCTCTGGCATTTTGTCTCCCTAAGCCTCTATCATATAACCCTGTTCTGTTTCTATAATGTCATATATATAAATATATATATATATATATATATGATATGTATGTGATATTTAGAATCACATACCTTGTGATTCCACATATTTTTAAAATAGTGGTATGTAATAGTCATTATTTTACTCCCAAGTAATACTAAAATGCTTGGCATACATTAAGGACCTAATGTAAATATATGAAATTTTGACTGAAGTTATTTTAACACACACCTCTATGGACTGCCCGAGTAAGCACTATCTATAGCATTTCTACATTAGGCCTAACACTGCCAGGAGGAATGAGATTAAAAGTTCCACCACAACAGGGAGAGTTAGGTTCCTGAATACACTTCTACTCATTCTACTATAAGAATAAGCAATGAAGAAGCCTTATAAAAAAACTAGTGTTAGAGAAATAGATGTCCTCAGAAAACACATAAAACCTCAGGAAAAGTGTTTTATATGTTCTTAAATATTGCACAATTGCCATTTTTCAAATGTGTAATAATGGTAATCTGTATTTGGTATCTGTATTGGTTTTAGTAAATATTGATTTTCTGGTTCCAAAGTTTGAGCTTATAAAGATTCTATTCTCTAGCTCAGTGCACCTTTATAGAAAGACTTGGAATCACCAAGTAAGACAAAAATAAAGGCAGGCTTTATACATTGTCCTTTCCTACCAAACCACAGAGGAGAACAAATGAAGGGACATTCCAGCCAAAGAGCTGCAGGCTCTAGCCCTCATTATAGACAGAGGGATGCTAGTGAGGAAGCAAGAAGTTATAGTTCTGATGACAATGGACCATCAGAACACTGACCAGGTCCCAGTGGTCCAGAAGATGGCCAGAACTTCCTTCAGGTCTATGGCAGCAATGTGCAGCAAGAGTCCCTGCTGTGAACTCTGGTTGTCACTGGTAGAAGCAGCATCCACTGACACCTGACATTTTCCTCTAGGACACACTGAGTATGACTCTTAAAGGGAATGGCCAGGTAAACAGAAGTCAGAGTCTAATCAAATGAGTTGGGGGAGAAGAGGAGTGACCAGGGTACAATTTGGGAAGCCTTAATCATACCAGATTGCCCACATACAGACCTCCCAAAGCAGAATAATCACTGAACAGCTAACCTCGTACTTCCCTGTCAAAAATAACTGTGGTGCCCAATTCCAAAAAATTGTAATTGAGGAAGATACATCAGCCAGTTTCATTTCATTGCCTACAGGCTTCCACAAATTCAGATAATTTGACAGAGAAAAAATGTCTTTATAGTGTATTTGGTGGGGGGGGGGGCCTCTAGAAACCAATAAAAGGGAATCTTCCAGTAAGAGCAATACTTTCCTTGTTAGAAACATTATAGGCTCTCATCTCTCATGGGTTCAACAAAGAGCGTGTGTTTGTGTTGCTTCATTTAAGTTAATAAGTGTTTGTTTATGAGCTTGTGTGTTAGTCCATTCAAGCTGCTATAACAAAAGATCATAGACTAGGAGCTTATAAACAACAGAAATCCATTTCTCACAGTTTTGGAGATTGGGCAGTCCAAGATCAAGGCACTGGCACATTTGGTGGCTGGTGAGGGCTCTCGCTTTCTGGTTCATAGACAGAAGGCAGTCTTTAAGCTATGTCCTCTCAGAGTAGAGTTCTCTCTTTTATAAGGCCACTAATCCTATTCATAAGGGCCCCACTCTCAAGACCTAATCATTTCCAAAAGGCCCCCCTTCCAAATACCATCACCTTGGAGGAAAGGATTTCAACATATGAATTGGAGTGGGTGTAAATAAACATTCAGGCAATTGCAGCCTGTTTATGTTAAATACCTATCTCCATTTAAGATGGAGAGTTTTAGATCCCCAGTTCCAGAATACTATGGAGCCTTGTGGTGGAAAAGGCCATAGATCACCTTTATGTGAGTGACCTGACATAGCTCAGTATATGTATTCCAATCAATCCTCTGCTTATTGCCAATGGCTCCATTGTCTTTGGCAGGAAATGCAGTGCCAAATCCCTTGTATTTGAGTTCCTTCTTTCCTAACAGGTGTAGTAGTGCAGTTTTAGGACCTGGGTTTCTTTTTCCTTCATTTTATTTTATTTATTCTAAATTCCTTTTTCAAAAAAAATCCATCTATTCCTTCTCCATTATTTCTTTTCTTATCTTTTATAATGCCATTTCCAGGCCTTCTGTTGCCAATAATTGCTGATAAGAGTGCTTTGAAGTTGAAGTGTATTATACTTCAAATTTCACCCAAAACTATGTGAAAGTAAATATGAATGTATTAAAGTTTCTGTAAAAGGAAGCTTTAGCTAGTAAAGAATTTTCAAAAAATTATATTTTATTGCATTTTGAATTCATATACTAGAGAATGCAGGGAATACTTAGAAAGAATCTTCAAAAAACTGTACATTGTGATTATTTCCAAAAAGGGGAATTTGATAGCCTCAGGAAAAGGAAAGGGAGAAAACCAAAATTTTTGTATTTGCACATTTTGAATTTTGTAACTTTTGCTTGTTTTATGTATTCAAATGATAAATACAATTTTTCAAATGAATATTGACCCTTTCAGAATGTCAAGATGGCACTAGTGCACTGACAGTGATAACTTCCTACTTTAAACCTATTGACCAAATGAGAGACTGAATATATGCCCCAAAAATAAAAGAAAAATGGAGGCTGGAAAAAGTACGAGTTTCTGGAAAAAATAAGAAAAATGAACTCTTTAACTATGTCTCTATGTAGTTTAGCTTGTTCTTCAAAATTAACTGTCCCCTGAAAATCTTTTCATGAGTAACCTGAATTTTTCCCCAAGGTTTTTATTTTTATAACACCAGTAAAATAGTTTACCTATATTGTCTTTCCTTCTCCCCACCTAGATAGTAAACACTTTAGAGGCAATGATTGTGTGACATCATTTCAACCAGAGTCAACATCCAGTCAGGGCTCTGGATCAGTCCACAACAAGAAGAAGTCCATGCTCACCTGGGATACAAGTTCAGGATTTCAGGTCAGAATAGCTATCCATACTAAGGAAAACTATGCCCCAGTTTAAGTTGTGTGTTTGATAGCTGGCCTTTGGTTGAATTTCAGTGGATCAATAGCTAAGTCATATATCTATCCAATTCAATCTTTTGCAGATTAATAATTATAGATTTTGAGTGAGAAAGGATGAATTTTGTCAAAATACAGATAGAAATAAAAAACATCACACACCACCTATTAACACACATTTCTGTAACTGCTCTGAATATTATAATGTGTTAAGTGATTAGGCTTAGCTAAAACAACAATCTACAATAATTAGAATAGATTTCCAAAAAAACAACAATGTTAGGTGACTAGTTATGTTAGGTAGATAGGATCTCCGGCTCTTCTCCGGACAAGAGTTCCCTGTCTTGGTGCTGTTTCAAGCAATTGCTCCACCTAGGAAGAAGGATAAGGGCAGGCACTCCATTTTGGTGTTGCCCCACCCTTAATCCTATCCTGAGCAACTTCTACACCTGGGGAAGGAGGGAATGCTTTATCAATCTAGGAATTCCCCAGCCCAGGAATAATAAGATTTAGAAAGTGACCTAGAGTAACCTAAGGGTAATTAATATGTCATTAGCTTGAATCTGCATTGTGGTTCACACCACCCCACCAGGTGGGCTTTCTTAGAGATAATTCTTATATGTAAATGGAATTTTGAGGACACCTGTTGATCATTTGATAACATCCTACACCTCCCAAGAGCCTGCCTCCAGACAGGGCTAATAAAAAGAAACAATCTGAGAAGTTAGTAGTAAGGAAGCAAGTGGGTCGTTCAGTGAGTGAGTTGGTCTGTCTCTCTCCACTTGCAGAGACAGATCCATTTTATTTTACAATAAAAAGCTGCTGTTGGGAAACTGCTCCCTGCCTAAGGTTATTCCATCATACTGGCCTTGCTGGTGACTTTTCCAAGAAAGCAGTCAGAGAACTGGGATAATAGCCTGGACTTGGCACTTTGGTGTGTCTGGTCATTCTTTGCCCAAGAGCACACCAAGAACTGAGGGTAGACTCCCACCCTGACATCTCTGGTGCCAAAATCCAGGATTCTGACAGTTAGAATAGTAATTAACAGGTAGCTATCTAGATTTTTCTTTAGAAGTTATTTGTAGAAAAAAATTCTAGCAATTTAGTTCTTATCATTTACAAAGATAACATAGCATTATTCAAAAGGCATAGACAATATATTTACAAAGATCTCTATACTGATTTCTGTGGTTTGAGTGTGTCCTTCAAAGTTCATGTGTTAGAAACTTAATCCCTAATGCAACAATGTTGAGAGGTAGGACCTTTAAGAGGTGATTAGGTCATGAGGGCTCTGTCCTCATGAATGGATTAATGCAGTTATTATGGAAGGGGCTTAGTTATCACAGCAGTGGGTTCCTGATAAAAGGATGAGTTTGGCCCCCTGCCTCCTTCTTTAGTGTACCCTTTTGCCCTTCTGCCTTCCACCTTTAAAATGGGATGATGCAGCAAGAAGGTTCTCGCCAGATGCCAGCACCTTGGTATTGGACTCCCTATCCTCCAGAACTGTGAGAAATAAATTTCTTTTCTTTGGAAATTACCTAGTCTGTGGTATTCTGATATAGAAACACAAAACAGACTAAGACACTGATATATTACTCTTAATGTGGGCTGCTTGTTGCTAGTGGTCTGATTTTTCTCTTCAATATCCCAAATACCATGTGTGTGGGAGAGTAGGGAACAGAGAAAACAAGAAAGATGGAATACTACAACTGCTTGACAGTCAATAAGTTCATTTTTAATATTCTACCCACTTTTAATTAGTGACCTTCTATACTCTGGGCAAACTTCAATATTACTTTTTAAAGTTTAGAAACCTTAGTCTAAAATGTGAAAAAGAATAGGACTACTAGGGTCCTTTCATTTTTGTTTCTGAAACTATTGTGCTTCACAAGTTATTTTATACCATTGTAAGTAATGAGAGTCCAGTAGAAAATGTGAGCCCAGAGAACACAGATAATGTAGTGTAGTGAAAAATACATGGGTCTAGGTTCCATTACCTATTAGTTGTACACTCTGAACAAGTCACTTTAATATTCTGAAGCTCAATGTCTTTACCCTTCAATTGAAAATACTTAACATGCCTGCCTTTTCTACCACATGCCATTGATGGTAGACTCAAAGGAGGTGGCACATGTAAAAGTGCTAAGTATCTATAAGAGCTAGTCAAATGTTAGTTGTTATTACCAATAGCATAACTATCATATGAAATCGATTTGGAGCTTGACAAAGTAGTAATTTAATCTGAGTGAAATGATAGGCTTTGTGTGATTGAAAATAAAAGTAGTTAAAAATCAGTACTGAGTAGTTAGGATTAGCAAAAATTGAACTGTATAATGAAGTACAGAGGCCTAGACAAGTAGTTTCAACATTACAATTTGAACATATTACTTAGGATTTCTGAGTCTTATCTTATTAAAATTAATGATTCTATACCAGTTATTCCATGGATATATTTAAAAGGTTCTTGCTCCTAATGAAAATATATCTTGAAATGATAAGAAAATAGATTAAAGTTGATAAAAGGAAGTAATAACTTACTATACGGACATATTTCTACTCCAATATGTTCAGTCATCAAGAAATTCCCTTGAGCCAGTACAGAATTGTTCTCTTAATGTAATTTCCAGTGCTTTTATTTTGTCTAATTTAAGCAGAGATGGCAATTCCATTGTTAGAGTTTTTAAATTGAAAAAAAAAAAAGTTCAGCGAAAAAAATGGTGGTCTGATAGAGTCCTCCCACCGCACCGCTCCCAGGGAAGGAGGTGAAAAACACCAGCAGCTACCTGCGAGCACTGATCGCTCACTCCGAAAACAGCATTTTGAACTATAGAGAAATAATGCAAACGCCCAGCCCAAGAAAACAGGTACAGAATTTTCACAAAGGTCAGAGAGTGCACGGAGCACAATGGAGCCCAGAGCGCGGAAAGGACGCGCTCGCCAGGTCGGCGCAGCGCGACCTGCCCCCCAAGTGGTTACGCACCTCCCCATCCACCCAGGCAGGGACAAGCCCAGAGTTGGGGCAAAGCAGTTGTGAGAGGCAGCAGACCCTGAGGCAATTGCCAGAACCACACACAACTCTCAGCTGCAATATACAGAGACTGCTGAGGGCTGGGGAGGAACTGGGCAGGGACTGAGCGGAGATACAGCTTCCCAGGACAGTGAGCCACAGAAGTCACCGGGACTGGGACCAGGAGTTTAACGGAGAGCAGGACACGCCCTTAGAGGCTGCTAGCAACTGCCGCAGCAGCCGGCGGAGAAAAGCTGCGCTCCTGGCGCCATCGGAGCCCTGCTGTGTGCCAGGCTGTGTGCCAGGCTGGCGGCGGCCGCCATCTTTAAAGCCGCCTGCCCAGAGCTGTGAGGCATCTCTAGCTCCGCCCCGCCCTGGCCCGGGTCTCTTCTGCTGGGGCGAGACAGGCTTTGCCTTTGGTGGCCAGGGATGGCTGCATCCGTGGGTTCCAGGTGGGACGAGATCCCAGAACTGTAGCGGCAGGACCTTTGTGTATTGTAAACAGTTTGCAGCTCGTCCATCTGGTCCTGCTACCCCGGCTCTGGCCTCCCACAAGTCCGCTACATGCTGGTCCTACTGCCTGCCCTTCAGGTCCCAGCCCTCCTGTTCCCCAGAGATCGGTCATTTTGAAGGTTGCTGGCTATAGTGACTCATTTGGTATAACTGCTGGTTCTCATGACAACCAAATACCTCAAGAGCCACAGACTAAACCAGAGCAGCTGCCCATAACCCTGCCCACTTCATTAGGGAATTTCACGCCATCCAAGAGTGCTTCCAGTGGCCACTATTCCGCCCTCCCCATGGGAACATCCTCCCGGTGGAGACTGCTGGGGATAGAGATGGCCACCCGCCTTGCCTTGGGGTCTAGTGGTGGAAAAGGGGTGCACAATTGGAGATCCCCCTATCAGCCAGTATCACACAGAGATGCACATCAGAAGGACAGACACACATAGCTAGATAAGCAACCTCTGAGCTGTGCAGAATTTTTCCCAATCCAGCTCTCACACTGCAGCCAAAAGAAATTGTGTTTCTACCTGCACCTCAGGAGGAGCAGGGTCAAAGTAACCCCTAGGAGCTACAAGGCCCCTCCCAAAGCACGGGGCTTTCACATGCCCCAACTGGGGGATCAGAGGCTGCCACAGACACAACAGGATACCTAGCTAATAGGGAGCTGTGGATTCATATCCTCAAGTACAATTCACTAGCTTAGCACCCAAGCTGGGAGGTCATTCTCACCACACTCCACTGGGAAGAGGAGAAGACAACAGGCCAGAGTTAACTCAAGATCCACCAAACTTGCTAAAATACACCTAAGGCAATACAGGCCACTACTTCTCTCCCTGGCTCTGCCAAGGAATGAAAATCATGGGCCTGGAGGCAGGGCCATAAACTAGCCCTAACACCCCCAGCTCTCGACCAAGAGGCCAGATGAGAAAAAACCAGTGAAAGAACTCAGGGAACATGAAAAATCAGAGTGAAAAGTCACCCCCAAAAGAAACCATCAGTTCCTCAGCAATGGTTACCAACTCAAATGAAATGGGTAGAATGACAGAAGAGGAATTTTGTTTATGGATTATAAGAAAGCTCAATGAAATTCAAGAGAAAATTGAATCCCAGAACAAAGAAACCACAAGAAAAATGCAAGAAATGAATGAAAAATTCTCAAAAGAAATAGAAATATTATGGAAAAATCAAATAGAAATCCTAGAAATGAAAGAAGCATTCAAGGATCTACAAAACACAGTGGAAAGCCTTAAGAATAGGCTGGACCATGCAGAGGAAAGAATTTCAGAGCTAGAAGACAACTCCTATGTGCTAAATAAATCAGTCGAAGAGAAAGAACACAAAAACAAGAGGCATGAAAAAAGCATACAAGAAATGTGGGATTATGAAAGAGGCCAAACATAAGGATTATAGGCATCCCTGAGGGAGAGGAAGAAAATTTGCGTGGACTGGAAAATCTATTTGAAGGAATAATAGAGGAAAATTCCCATGGCTTAGCCAGAAATCTCGATATCCAAGTACAAGAAGCACACGGGACTCCTGGGAGACTCAACGTGAAAAGGCATTTACCACGCCACACAATTATTAGACTGACCAAAGTAAACACAAAAGAGGCACTCCTCAGAGCTGTAAGATGAAAAGAGCAGGTAACCTGTAAAGGGAAACCGATCAGATTAACTGCAGATTTCTCATCTGAAACCTTACAAGCCAGAAGGGAATGGGGAGCCATCATCAGTCTCCTAAAACAAAACAAAGGCCAACCCAGAATTCTGTACCCTGCCAAACTAAGCTTCTTATAAGAGGGAGAAATAAAGACTTTTCCAGACAAGCAATCACTGATAGAATTTACAAAATCCAGACCAGCCTTGCAAGAAATGCTTAGACCTGCATTGTACCCTAATCAACACAACAGACACCCACCTATGTAAAACTATGCAAAAGCTAAAACCCCAGAAACCAGATTCCACAATGACACAAGAGGTAAAACAAAAGACACTACCCAATAGAATAATCAGAAATTTACCCCAAATATCAATTCTCTCAATAAATGTAAATGGCTTGAATTGCCCTTTCAAGAGACATAGGCTGGCTGAATGGATTAAAAAGTATAAGCCAATTTTGTTTGTCTTTTCAAAGAACCAAGTTTTTGTTTTATTAATCTTTTTTATTGTTCTTTTGTTCTCGATTTCATTTAATTCTGCTCTGTTCTTGGTTATTTCTTTTCTTCTGCTGGCTTTAGGATTGCTTTGCTATTCCTTTTCCATTTCCTTAAGATGATTCATAAGTTTACTGATTTGTGACCTTTCTGTCTTTTGGATGTGGGCATTTAAGGCGATAAGTTTTCCTCTCAGGACTGCTTTTGCTGTGTGCTACAGATTTTGATAACTTGTGTCCCTATTATCGTTTAGTTTGAAGAATCTTTTGATTTCCATTTGAATCTCCTCCTTGACCCAATAGTCATTCAGCAACAGATTGTTTAGTTTCCAAGTTCTTGGATGAAGATGTGAGTTTCTGTTGGAATTGATTTCTAATTTTATTTTGCTGTGGTCTGAAAAGATACATGGTATGATTTCTATTTTTTTGAATTTGTTTAGATCTGTTTTGTGGCCTAGGATGTGGTCAATTTTAGAGAAAGTTCCATGAGCTGATGAGAAGAATGTATATTCGTTGTTATTTGGGTGGAGTGTTCTGTAGATATCTGTTAGGCCCAAATGTTCTAGAGTCCTGTTTAGGTCTTTTGTTTCTTTGTTTATTTTTTGTTTGGAGGATCTGTCCAGTTCCGTCAGTGGGGTGTTGAAGTCCCCTGCTATTATGGCATTGCTATTTATTATGTTGTCTAGATCAAGCAGTATTTGCTTTATGTACCTGGGTGCTCCTGTGTTGAGTGCATAAATGTTTAGGATTGTTAAATCCTCTCATAAGATTTTTCCCTTCACCACTATATAGTGTCCATTTTTGTCCTTTACTTTTGTTGCTTTAAAGTTTATATCATCTGAAATAAGAATGGCTACTCTGGATTTCGTTTGGTTTCTATTAGCCTGGAAAATTGTATTCCATCCTTTCATCTTGAGGTCACTTGCCAGGTTGACCAGAAGCAGAAAGGAAAGGACTCTAATAAGCTCAATTAGAAATGAGAAAGGAGAAGTCACAACTGATACCAAGGAAATACAGAACATCATCTTCGAATACTACAAAAATCTCTATGCCCACAAACACGAAAACGTGGAGGAAATAGACAAATTCTTAGAAACATACTACCTCCCTAGGCTCAACCAGCAAGAAACAGAATTTCTAAACAGACCAATATCAAGCACCGAAATCGAAGCAGTAATAAAAAATCTTCCCACAAAAAAAAGTCCTGGGCCAGATGGGTTCACACCTGAATTCTACCAAGCCTACATAGAAGAATTGGTGCCTATACTGCAGAAATTATTTGAAAATATCTAGAAGGATGGAGTCCTCCCAAACTCATTCTACAAAGCCAATATCACCTTGATACCAAAGCCAGGAAAGGACACAACAAAAAAAGAAAATTATAGACCAATATCCCTTATGAATATAGATGCAAAAATTCTCAATAAAATTCTAGCAACCCGAATTCAAAAGTACATAAAAAAAAAATTCATCACGATCAGGTGGGCTTCATTCCCAAGATGCAGGGATGGTTCAACATACACAAATCTATAAATGTAATTCACCATATAAATAAAAGCAAGAACAAAGATTATATGATCCTTTCAATAGATGCAGAAAGGCTTTTGACAAAATCCAGCATCCTTTTATGATAAGAACTCTTAACAATATAGGCATAGATGGCTCATACCTTGAAACTATTAAAGCCATATACGATAAACCCACAGCCAATATCATACTGAATGGGGAAAAATTGAAAGCATTCCCCCTTAAAACTGGCACCACACAAGAGAGCCCACTATCTCCACTTCTTTCCAACATAGTGCTGGAAGTCCTGGCCAGAGCAATTAGACAAGACAGTGGAATCAGGGGCGTCTAGATGGGGGCAGAAGAGGTCAAACTTTCCCTATTCGCAGACGATATGATATTATACATAGAAAACCCCAAAGATTCAACCAAGAGATTAGTGGAATTGATAAATGAATTCAGCAAAGTCTCAGGATACAAAATTAATACACACAAATCCATAGCCTTCATATATGCTAATAACATTCAAACTGAGAAACAAATTAAAGATGCAATACCTTTCACAATAGCACCAAAGAAAATTAAATATTTAGGAACATATCTAACTAAGGAGGTCAAAGATATATATAGAGAATTACAAAACACTGAGAAAAGAAATTGCAGAGGATGTAAATAGATGGAAAACCCTACCATGCTCTTGGACAGGCAGAGTCAACATAGTAAAAATTACTTTGCTACCTAAATTGATTTACAGAATCAATGCAGTCCCTATCAAAATACCAACATCATTTTTTGCCAATCTAGAAAAAATAATTCTATGCTTCATGTGGAACCAGAGAAGACCCTGTCTACCCAAAGCAATCTTAAGCAAAAAGAACAAATTGGGAGGCATCTATCTACCAGACTTCAAACTATACTACAAGGCTATAGTAACCAAAAGTGCATGGTATTGGCAGAAGAACAGAGACATAGACCAATGGAACAGGACTGAGAACCCAAATATAAAACCAACCTCATACAGTCACCTGATCTTTGACAAATTCCAGAAAAACGTACACTGGGGAAAAGATTCCCTGTTCAGCAAATGGTGCTGGGAAAACTGGATGGCCATATGTAGAAGACTGAAACTGGACCCACACCTCTCAGCTCTCACAAAAATCAACTCAGAATGGATTAAAGATCTAAACCTAAGACACGAAACCATAAGAATTCTCAAAGAAAACATTGGAAAAACTCTTATGGACATTGGCCTAGGCAAAGAATTTATGAAGAAGACCCCCAAAGCAATCACAGCAGCAACAAAAATAAATACATGGGACCTGATCAAATTAAAAAGCTTCTGCACAGCCAAGGAAACTATCACTACAGTGAACAGACAACCTACAGAATGGGAGAAAATATTTGTGTGCTATACCTCTGATAAAGGGCTGATAACCAGAATCTATACGGAACTTAGGAAAATCAACAAGAAAAAATCAAACAACCCTATTAAAAAATGGGCAAAGGACATGTACAGAAACTTTTCCAAAGAAGACAGAATAATGGGCAGCAAACATATAAAAAAGTGCTCAACTTCTCTAATCATCAGGGAAATGCAAATCAAAACCACCATGAGATATCACTTAACTCCAGTGAGATTGGCTCATATCAAAAAATCCCCAAACAACAAATGTTGGCGGGGACATGGACAGATAGGAACACTCATACACTGCTGCTGGGACTGCAAATTAGTACAACCTCTATGGAAAGTAATATGGAGCTACCTCAAAGAATTAAAAGTAGAATTACCATTTGAACCAGCAATCCCACTACTGGGTATTTACCCAAAGGAAAAAAAGACATTTTATAATAAAGACATCTGCTTGCGAATGTTTATAGCAGCACAATTCACAATTGCAAAGATGTGGAAACAACCCAGGTGCCCATTATTACACAAGTGGATTAATAAAATGTGGTATATGTATACCATGGAGTATTACTCAGCAATAAAAAACAATAGTGAATTAACACATCTGGTATTATCCTGGTTCGAGCTATAGAACCCATTCTTCGAAGCGAAGTGTCACAGGAATGGAAAAACAAGCACCACTGGTACTCACGATCAAATTGGTACTAACTGATCAACACTTACATCACACAGGACAATAATGTTCATCAGGGGGCGGGCAGGCGGGAGGGGAGTGAAGGGGATGGGACAACTCTCACTGAATGGATGTGGGGAGCACAGTTTGGGGGATGACCACAATTATAGCTTGGACACGGGCAGTGCATGGGCAAAATATATAGCCAAAGTGTTGTACCCCCATAATATTCTGAAATAAAAAAAATAAAAAGAAAAGAAAAGAAAAGAAAGAAATGTTCAATGTTATTCTGCTAAGTATTAAATAGCATTGTCTAGGACCCAGGAAAATATTAATCCATGGATGAGACCTATAACCAAAATACTGAATGTCCAGTGAGTGAGTGAACCAGTGACCCATGTTGATTGCCACATTAGTAATGGCACAGTACAGAGAAAGAATGTATATAAGTTAGGTGTTCTTAGTACTCTATATATTTTCCTTTCCAATTACCTCTATGACAGACACCTTTGGTAGCTGAAAAAAGAGTTTGTGTATAAGAAAATATATAATAGTCAGTTCATTTCAGTTTATGTATGATTTGTCTACTTTTGACTTCCATAAATATAAATTGAACAAAATAAGTAGAACTCAACTTCTTCACAATGAGAAATAATAGTTCATAAAAACTAATTTTAAAATTTGAATCTGGGAAGAAATGGTTTTTGCAACACTGAAGATTGTAAAACTATTTACTTTCCTTCATAAATGATAGGTTTAGAATTAACTGGATTTGGGATTTAAGACTGATAACTTCATCTTTTCATTTATTCCCTCTACCTTACCCAATTTATTGTAAATACAGAAATAAATTTTCTTTAAAAAGTAAAGCCAGTAGCATTTAAGTGATAATTAAAATTTCTGAAATCAATCAGACAATTCTGAGACTTCACAAGTAACCTTTGGGTAAAAAAGCCTATATTTTATTATATTATTAAATCTGCTTTTTGATTAGAATTTGTGACAGAAGTGATTTGTGTTTTACCTAGGGTCTTTCTGGATAGGTTAGTAATAATAACATTCTGAAAATGTTATTAATAATAGATTAAATTCATTTAATACATATTAAAAATTCATATTTTTGTTTCTCTATAAATTTTGATATATCTTATTTTTCTGGAACTTTCTCCATTTTATCTGAATTTTCAAATTTATTGCCATAAAACCACAACCATGAGCACTGACATTGCAGCTATCCTAGGAAGCTAGACTAGCTCAAATAAACAACAACAGACTTGGATTTTATGACCATTTCAGAATGAGAAATGAGGCTTCAGCCCAAATGAGGAGGGAATTTGAACCAAATTTCCTCCAAAAACTTAATTAAAAAGTTCAAATGTAGTATGTTAGATGGTATTATTTCTTTCTGCATGGACTTTACAATTATAAAAAAGAACACTGAAAACACAGGCATAGAGAGACACATGGTGGGGCAGGGGGTGGGGTTAGAATCACGGAGTTACAGTCAACTTTCAATTTTGCATTACTTTCTACTAAGTCTATGCTTTTGACTGCCAAGCTAGCAACATCTGAGATAATCCAGAGTAAAGCCATGACTGAGTATTGAGTTGTTAATGAAATACCATAGGTGTGAGTGTGTGTGTCTATGTTTGTGTGAGGACATCTCTTTGTCTTTATATATCTATAGACTTGGCTACACTTGTGATGTGTGATAATTGAAGATCTCAGATGAGTGAGACCTGAAGAGCATCAGCCACCCAAATGTTGCCTTTTTAAGATTAATGAGAGAGAGAGAGAGAGACCAGTTAAGATAAGACAAAGCACAGAGAAAAAATGTTTTACTAAAAGAGTGATCTCCCTCCCTATTTCTTGTCAGTTAATGAATGACTCATTTTTCTCAGGACAGAAAACATTCTTTCCATTCCTTGTCACTTTCCTAGGTGAAAGTTCTGTACCATTTTCCCTCAAAAATAAGAAACAACCTTTATTTAGCCTAAGCCTTAAACACTTATCAAACCTCGTGAGTATCCTGATGACGTCACCTGGCATTCTTCTTCCTCCTATGCTTTCGTAGCTCCTGTGAATAGCTCAGAATTCTTTGATTTCTGACTGTGGCAAAAAATTGGAAGGTCTCTAGCTGTCAACGCTGGCCACTTCTTGACATTCCTCAGAGAAGTTTCAGGACTCAAATTTCTCAGTTTTTTAGGAGTACAGCCAACTGGGATACTTGACACCTAATGGAGAATAACCACTGATTTTAGGTATGGGCCTCACTGAAGCACTAAGGATCCTGAGGATGTTTTTGTTACTATAGTATTCACACCCAAATCTCTTCCATCGTGATGAATCAGAAGTGGCCTTTTTATATTTCAGTTCAGCACTTACCCAATTCAGTACACCAACTGACTAATATTTAGAGGAAGGGAAACTGCTCTGTGTATAACGATCTGCTCAGTGTTTTAGGGGAATTCCTTTAAAATAATCAGCTAATTACAGGAATGATCACAGAATTAATACATTCTTGAGTAATCTCCTTCATAGAATCACTTGAAGTGAAACTTATTCTGATGATACTAGTATTGCTAAAAATATTTTTGAACTATTTGTATGAAATGAGATCCCAATTTACAAGTCATGAAAGACTCAATCTCATGTTTGTGTAGTTGTAGTTAATATTAATATAGGTCACTAAATATAAAGATTTATTATCCTACCATAGTATAGAGTAGGAAAAAAATCATTTAAATAGAGATTGGCCAAGAAATGACAGAGAACCTGATCTACACACAGCAACCTAATCAATATTTTTAGGAAATATCTTAAAATAATAAGAGGATATCTTAAAATAGTAAGGGAATATCTTAAAAGTATTTTACAGATTATAAAAATGTTAACAGAATGTATGCATCCATAAGTAATTTCTTGCACAGAATCCCCTCAAGAAGCAATATAATGATAGTATGATTTTCTAAAATATCCTTGAACTCTCCATTTGGAGTTGCTTTTAGACCCAGTTTACCAGCAATATGAAAGACTTAATATCATTTTTGTTTGGTTGCAGTTAATGTAGGACTCTAAGTAAAAAGATAAATCTTACTGTACTTCAGGGCTAAAAGAGAGCGTTTCAATAGGGATTGGCCAAAAATTGACCTTTGAAAGAGGTAAAATTTAAACTGGGCCATGAATACAGGTAGGGCTTGAAGATTTGCAGAGATGTACACAGCACTCTATGCAGGAACAAAGGTGTAAACAAAGGCATCAATGGAGGGCAACACAAGCTCTGTCCATGAGTCAGTAGACGTAGCCGAAAAAAAATATGTAGGGGAAGAGTTAGAAACAAAGTTAGAGTGATAGTTTATACCAAATTCTGGAGCGCTCTGGGCATGTATGTGGTTTAACTAACATGATGGCACAGATAGTTCTAAACCACACACTAAAAACATTTTTAAAAATTTTACTATAAACCTTTCTTTTAACAGTTTGGTGGGATTTATTGTTTGACAATACTTTAGTCCTCAAATTTCTTTCATTATCTAGGATAAGCAAGATGCCTTTTAAAAATTTTTTATTTCCCACGGTACTTTTATCTTAATTTCTTAGATATTTAAAGTTAAATGTATTTGATGAAGACTCTATTGCCTTTGGAAAACCAGTATAGGAGAGGTATGAGTAACAGGTGACCCATTTCATTAAAATGTTTAGTGAAAAATGTACCCTATTTTCCCAAGAGTGGTTCATGAAGGCAATTGTGTAAATTATGTAAGCTTGCAAAAACAAACCAACCAACCTGTTGTTTACTAAACCTGGATATTTTGAAGCTTTCCTCTAGTGCATACCTCATTCTTTAGTTCACAATAGGATGAATTCTTTTTGTTATTCTCCTTTTTTTTTACATTGCTCAATATCCCTTCCTGTTTTGACTCATAGCCTTAAGCCTCAAGATCCCCCACCTACATCATTATATTAGTCACTAAGGCAATGCTTAGGGCATGTTATAATGCAGACAGAGATTGCCTTCATCTGGAAAATTTCCTTTGTGTGTACTTTTCAAATGCCTTTGGACGTTTGGTGCCTTCCTCATTCCTGATTATTCAGTTATGCCCATGACCTCAAATCAGACCTATGAATACTTGTAATAACTATTATGAGAGATTGTTCAGGATAGTATTTTGGGAATCTCTAAAGGAAATAGAAAACCCAAACTAGAAATCTTTAAGGAAGCCTCCCATAAAGTAGAAGAAACCTGAAATTAGTCCAAAATTATACAAGTATACCTCAGAGATATTGTGGGTTCAGTTCCATACAACTGTAATAAAGCTAATATCACAATAGAATCACGCACATTTTTTAGTTTCCCAGTGTATATAAAGTTATTTTTACACTATACTGTAGTCTATTAAGTGGGCAATAGCATTATATCTAAAAAAACAATGTACATTCCTTAATTTGAAAATACTTTATTGCTAAAAAATGCTAACGATCATCTGAGCTGTCGGCAAGTCCTAACCTTTTTGCTGGTGGAGGGTTTTGCCTTGAAGTTGATGGCTGCTGATTGATCATGGTGGCGGTTGCTGAAGGTTGGGGTGGCTGTGGCAATTTCTTAAAATAAATAACAATGAATTTTTCCACATTGATTGACTCTTCCTTTCATGAAAGATTTCTCTGTAGCATGTGAAGCTGTTTGATAGCATTTTATTCACAGTAAAACTTCTTACAAAACTGGAGTCATTCTTCTCAAACCCTGCCACTGCTTTATCAACTAAGTTTATGAAATATTCAAAATCCTTTGTTGTCACTTCAACAATGTTCACATCATCTTCACCAAGAGAAGTTTCCATTGCAGGAAACCACTTTTTTTGCTCATCCATAAAAAGCAACTCCTCATCCATTAAAGTATTATTTTGAGATTGCAGCAATTCAGTCATATCTTCAGGCTCTACTTCTACTTCAAGTTCTCCTGCTATTTCCACCATATCTGCAGTTACTTCCTCCACTGAAGCCTTAAACTTCTCAAAATTATCCATGAAAGTTGGAATCAGCTTCTTCCAAATTCCTGTTAATGTTGATATTTTGAGCTCTTCCCATAAATCACAAATATTCTTAATGGAATCTAGAATGGTGAATCCTTTGCAGAAAATTTTCTCTTTACTTTGCATCAGAGAAATCACTATCTATGGCATCTATAGCCTTATGAAATGTATTTCTTAATAAGACTTGAAAGTTGAAATTACTCCTTAATCTAGGCACTGCAGAATGGAAGTTGTGTTAGCAGATATGAAAACAAAATCAATCTTCTCGTACAGGTCCATCAGAGCTCTTGGGTGACCAGGTGCACTGTTAATGAGCAGTAATATTTTGAAAGGAATGTTGATTGCTCTTTGGTTTTATTTTCCTGAGCAGTAGGTCTCAACAGTAGGCTAAATGTATTAAGTAAACCAAGCTATAAACACATGTGTTGTCATCCAGGCTTTGTTGTTCCATTGATAGAGCACAAGCAGAGTAGATTTAGCATAATTCTTAAGGGCCCTAGGATTTTTGGAATGGTAAATGAGCATTGGCTTCAACCTAAAGTCACTAGCTACTCTAGTCCCTAAAAGGACAGTCAGCCTGTCTTTTGAAGCTTTGAAGTCAGACATTGACTTCTCGTCTCTAGCTATAAAAGTCCTAGATGGTATCTTCTTCCAATAGAAGGCTGTTTCATCTAAATTTGAAATCTGGTGTTTAGTGTAGCCACCTTCGATTATCTTAGCTAGATCTTCTGGATAACTAGCTACAGATTTTACATCAGCACTTTCTGTTTCACCTTGCATTTTTATGTTATAGAGAAGGCTTCTTTCCTTAAACCTCATGAACCAATCTCTGCTAGATTTAAATTTTCTTCTGAAGCTTCCTCACTCCTTTCAGCCTTCATAGAATTGAAGAGAGTTAAGACCTTCCTCTGGATTAGGCTTTGGATTAAAGGAATGTTGTGGCTGGTTTAATCTTCTATCCAGAACACTAAAACTTTCTTTATATCAGCAATAAGGCTGTTTTGCTCTCTTATCATGCCTGTGTAAATTTTGGCCTAACTTAGCTTTTTTACATGCCTTCCTCACTAAGCTTAATCATTTCTACCTTTTCATTTAAAGTGAGAGACTTGGAACTCTTCCTTTTACTTGAATACTTAGAGGCCATTGTAGGGTTATTAATTGGACTAATTTCAATATTGTTGTGTCTCAGGAAATGGGGAGGTCCAAAAAGAGGAAGAGAGATAGGGGAATGGCTGGTTGGTGGAGCAGTCAGAACACACATATTTGTTGATTAAGTTTTCCATCTTAAATGGAAATAACAACTACAATAGTACCATCAAAGAGTACCCATCATAGCTCACCATAGCAGATATAATAATAATGAAAAAATTTGAAATATTACAAAAATTGCCAAAATGTGACAGAGAGACACAAAGTAAGCACATGCTGTTGGAAAAATGGCGCTGCTAGACTTGTTTAATGCAGGGTTGCCACAAACCATCAATTTCTAAAAAAGTCATTGCAAAATATGAGAAAGCAAAATGCAATAAAACACGGTATGCATGTAATCAAGAGAAATTCAGGCAAAATGTAGAGATAGATAAATGCTGTCAGAAGGCATGGAATAGGCAAGTATTCCAAAGAGAAAGAATTTGGGGCTTTGAGGGAACTGCAGGTGACCTGGCAGAGATGGCACAGGGAAGTGAATCTGAGATGGGGTGGGGGAATTGAATCTGGAGAGGTAATCAGGGGCTGGATCATGAAAAGACTTAGAAGCTACATTGTTGATTTTGTTCATCCTGAAACTAAAAAATGCCACTGATAAATTTTAAGCTGGGGTATTACATTAAAAAAGTACAAAGTTTTAGTAAGATTTTTCTAGCTTCAAGTAAAGAATGGATCAGGAGTGCTCAAGACTGAAGATAAGATATTCACCTAAGAAGGTGTTTTAATATTTTGAATGAGAGATGATGGAGGTCTAAACTAGAAACACGGCAGAGGAAGTGGAGTGAAGTGGGAAGATTCTAGCAATATTAGGGGAGTAAGATCAACAGGATTTTGTACTTCGTTGAATGTGATGAGTGAGCGAAAAAAAAAATCTGCGGATTAACAAACATCATATATGTAATGTTTCTTTCATGAAAATACTTACAATATTAGTTATTATTTTAATTCTATTTATAGCACAATATTCTGTAATTCATTACAGGGGCAGAATTTCTTGTCACTCTATGAAAGTGCCTTCCTCTTAGCCTGAAGTTGTTCTTAGCACATATATTAAGATGAGTTTTCACTGTATTTTTAGTTAGCTGAATTCCTATAATAATATATTTTAATCATCTTTATCCAAGTATTACTAGTCAGGTAATGGCTATTCCTTCTAGCTGCGTAGCCCTAGAGTGCCTTTCTCTAACTACTTGCAGCTTATTTTCCAGGTGGTGATGAGAGGAACTTTATTCTAATTGGATTCAAGTTGAGGTCAGGTCCCTCTTTTTGAAATTATAAACCCTCTGTTTCAAACCAGTAGCTATTTACCTGGTGTATTGGGGGGAAGGTTAAACCCCTTGCATGGTGGGCTACATAAAGACAACAATAAAAATTTTTAAACTACAAGTTTTATGAAGAAATAACAGCAATCCTTATCCGACGAGCCTAAGTTCTGAGAACAAGAGTCTTTCTTCTTCAGTCTTGGCCAAATTGGCAAAACTACTGTGACCTAAAAGAAGGGTCTGCATAATAGTCTTAGACAGCATAAATGAGCTTGTTTCTTCTACTGAGACAGAGGCTTTATTTTATATCTTTATAGAGTCTGAAAAAGTTTCAATTTTAAATGGATTTTAAAAGGTCTTCCTTTTCTTCCTTTTTAACATTTTCCACATCTTGTCTTTATTTTTTTAAGTGTTAACCCACAAATTGAATACAGCCTGTGCTTAGCAAATGAATATTAAAGGCTTTTTCCTGGAAAATGTGTTTGCTCATTAAATTTGACAGTCATTGCTTATGTGGTAAATGTTGTCAGTGCCAAGAATTATCTGGCATGGTTGCCAGCTACAGGTCCATTATTTTAATTGCCTTTAACTTATAATCAATATTTACTGCTTTCCATAGAAAGAGACTGCATAGCTAAGCAGTATGAAAAGTGAGTTTACTCTTATGCACCTCAGTTTCTGCTTTTACATCTAAAAGGTAATATTAAATGCTTCCTGTGAGTAGTACTTTCTTTATCAAAACTGTTTTCTACCACTTATTTTGGGAAATGCTCACATCAGCCAAATCACGTCTATTGCAAATAATACAATTTGAATTTATGGCTAAATGAGACTCAAATTCTGCTAGATCATACAGTTATTTACATCTTTTTGTTTTTGTCATTGGAAGAAGGTTCTGAATTTTAATAGCATTTCTGGGTGAATACATGCTTTCAAGCACAAAATCTCCAGGATTTACTCTGAGAATTTGAGGAAGAGCTAAGCCTACAAGCAAAAGTCAAGAGACCCTAGTTGGGAGGAGGCAGAATGTAAAGGCTAGGATGACGTTTTGAACATGTAATTTGAAAATGGAGAGCCACTGAAGATTATTAAACTGAGGAACAGCATCATACAAATGGCATTGGAAAAAGATCACTCTGATAATAATGTGCAGAGAGACTAACGGTGGAGTCAGGGAAAGGGGATAGGTTTTAATTACAACAATATTGTGCATCAGGAGTATTATAACTGTGTGTGTACAGACGTAGGCATATGAGTCTTCATAACAAGATTTGTTTTATTATAACAAATTTTTGGAAAGAGCTTAAATTGCCAAAAATCAAAGATTGGTAAAACAAATATGGTACAATTCAGTTTTGTAAAGCCATTGAGTTTGATTTTTAAGAATTATATTTAATTACATAAAATTCATGACACATGGGTGACATAAAATAATGTTCATGACACATTTTAAATGAAAAAATGTACATGTATATTATATATCAATATTTACATTATATGCAAATAAACACATCTAGAAGGAAACACTAAAATATCATCAGTTCATTTTGTTTTTTTAATTTGGATGCATTTTATAAATTTTTACAATGAGTGAGCACTGTATGCATAATTTCTGAAATTGCCCACATGATAAAAAATTACAATGCTGTGCTATGGATGTAGTCATGGAATTTGAGAGGAGGGCACAATTTTGAAGTCAATGTTAAACTTAACTAGAAATTAATGATTTTGAATTTATTTGGATCCCTAATAAATTTCAATTGGCCAAGATTACTACCAATGAAACCCTACAATGTCACCATTCCTCAAAATGACAATAAAATAACACTAAAATCGATGAAATGACTAGCCATAAAGCATTGAAAACCAGCAAGCAAGATAAATATAATAAGAAATATACAAATAAACTAGTTTAATTGGATAACAAATAGAACTCTTTTAGTTTCAGATTTTTAGAAGACACTGAGAACAATACAATATACTATGGTTTGAATGTGTGTCCATTCTACAAAATTTAATTGTCATTTTAAAAATATTAAGAGATGGGAACTTTAAAAGGTGATTAGACCATGAAGTCTCCAGCCTTATGGGTGGAATTCATGCTATTATAAAAGGGCAAGTTTATCTCCCCCTTGCCCTTTTGCCTTCCATCATGGGATAACACAGCAAGAACACCCTTGCCAAATACTGGCACCTTGATCTTGGACTTCTCAGCTTCCAGAAATGTGAGAAAATAAATTTCTATTCATTATAAGTTACCCAGTCTCTGGTATTCTGTTGTAGCAGCACAAAATAGCCTGAGACAGGAAATCGGTACCAGGAGTGGGGTATTGCTTAACAAATACCTGAAAATGTGGAAACCACTTTGGAATTGGGTTATAGGTCGATGAAGGAATAGTTTTGAAGTGAATGCTGGAAAGTAAAAGCTTGTATTGTCAAAAGTGGAGCATTAAGGGTGATTCGGGTGAGGACTCAGAAGAAAAGAAGAGCTGTAGGGAAAGTCTGAAATTTCTCAGTGATTACTTAAGTGATTGTGATCAGAATGTTGGTGGAAATATAGGCAGAAAGGTAATTCTGAAGAGGTCTCAGATGGAAAGGAGAAATAGGTACTGGAAACTGGAGTAAAGGACAAACTTATTATAAAGTGGAAAATAACTTGGCTGAATTGTGTCCATTCCCAAAGGCTTTACAGAAGGCAGAATTTAAGAGTAATAAACTAAGGTATCTGGTGGAAGAAATATCTAAGCTGCAAGGCATTAGGGTGCCATGTGGTTTCTTTTAACTGCATATAGTAAGATAAGAGATAAGTGATTTAAAGATAAAATTTATAATTAAAAGGGAACCAGAAATTAGGGATTTGAAGGATTCTTAGCCTGATCATGTGGTAGAGAGTGAAGAATATTTTCATATATTCAGGAGAGGAAACCAAGGGTGCAACCAAGTGACCAATTGATAAGGCAATTAGTATGGATAGATCAAAACCAAAGGACAATGAAAGAGTGACCCCAAAGGCACTTTAGGAATTACCAGTGCTGCCCCTCTCTTCACAGGCCCAGAGTGCCAAGTCCAGGGAAAAAAGCATGTTAAAAGTCATGCCCAGAGCACCCTCAGGACCTTGGGGCTCACTGTCCAGGGCCACTTCAAGTCTCTACTCCCACATTCCTGCATGATGCCAGCCCATGTTCACCCCAGCCATGGGCTACAGTGGGCTCAGATGTGGCTCAACTTGCCACTCCAGAAGGTACAAGCTGTAAGCTTTGGCAGTGGCCACATGGCACTAATTCTTCAGGCACATGGAATGCAAGAGCTGTGGAGGCATGGCTTCCTCTACCTAGATTTCAAAATATACCATAAAAAGTCTGGGGGCCCAGACAGATACCTGTTGCAGGGGCAGAGCCACAGCAATACCCAGGGAAACTGTGGTGTAGAAGCTGCTGCAGAAAGTCTCCATTAAGTTTAGTGGAGCTGTGGAGGCAGGACCACCCTCAAGACCCCCGAACTGTAGAGCTCCCAATGTGCAATGCCAGTCTGGAAGAGGCGCAGGCACAAGACTTCAACTAGTGAGAGCTGCTGTATGGGCTGAGCCTGGCAAAGCCATAGAGGCAGGGCTGCCTGAGGCCTTCAAGGCCAACCCCCACCCCAGTGTACCCAAAATGTGGGACAGGGAGTCGAGGAAGATTATTCTGGAGCCTTAAGATTTGATGTTGTTTACCCTGTTCAGTTTTGGATTTACCTGGGACAAGTTACCTTCTTTTTTTTCTTACTTATTTCTCCCTTTTTAATAAGAATGTCTATCCTATGCCTAGCTCAATATTTTATTTTGAAAATAGATAACTTGTTTGATTTCATAGGCTCACAGCTGGAGGGAAAGTTGATGCTGGAATGATTTAAGAATTTTTGGGCTATTGGGATAGAATAAATGTATTTTGTGAGTCAGACATGAGTTGTGGGGGGTCAGGTGCAGAATGCTATGGTTTAAATGACTGTCACCTTTAAAGCTAATGTTAACATTTAGTTGCCATTGTAACAGTATTAAGAGGTGGAACATTTAGGAGGTGATTAGGCTATGAGAGCCCCACTCTCAGGCCATTATAAAAGTGTGAATTTGGCCCTTTTCTTTTTTTTCTCTTTCTCTCTCACCCTTCCACCTTCCATCATGGGATGACATGGCAAGAAGGCCCTTGTCAGATGCCAGCACCTTGACCTTGTACTTCCCACCTTCCAGAACTGTAAGAAAGTAAATTTCTGTTCATAATAAATTACCCAGTCTCAGGTATTCTGTTATAGCAGCACAAAACAGACTAAGACGCAATAGGTACTGAGGACCTTCGCACTCAGAAAGGGCAGTAGACCACCTTATCAAAACATGCCAAGAAATTATGAAATTTCATTAGTCCATCATGTTTCTAATGACAAAATAAAATCCACCTTATCGAGTGGAAAGTTTTCAGCAAGAAGAGAGGTTGTATAGAGGAGGGTTTTGAGAAACTGAAGGAAGTGGATTACATTTCCAATTAATAAGTATGTAGTTGACAAATGATAGCTGTTAAGTAGGCCTGATAGATCGTCTCCACATCAGTCCTAGGTCTTGGAATAAGAATCTAGATGTATAAACAATTTTAACTTATAAGAAAACATTACTTTCTCATTTTGATTATGAAGTATTTTTTCTCAGTGAAAAAAACTGAGTGATTACTGATGGTTTAAAGACATTGCTTCATTTAGTAGATACAAAGGTTATACCCATATGAATCAGGTAACTAATTCCTTAAGATTTTAAGCATATATGAGGCATGATGCATAAACAACATATATTTTTCTTTTCAAGAATTAGAATAATGATTCTGTGACATGTAGAGTTAGAGGATCTTTTCAAAACACTATGGAAAAACATGACTAGTTCTTATCTATTAAAACTATCTTATAATACCAAGCAATTACAGGAACTTGAGGAGCAACTTATTTATTTTTAACATAATGAGGTAAAATGTTGCCATTGTGCATTTCAAATCAGGGCACAGAAAGCTAAATAATTTAATAAACATTTCTAGGAAAAACTGGCTCACTATTTGGATAAAAGAAACACAACAATATCCTTACCTCATTCTATATATCATCCAATTGTTTGGTTGGGTAAACTATTTAAATAGAAAATAGTCCATAAAATAATGTAAGAAATCTTATTAGTTTATAATTTTTTGAAAGTATTCTAAGAATGGGGAAGGCCTGAGTATGGCAAAAAACTCAGACAAAATAAAAGATGATCTTAAAAATAAAAGCATTTTTAAATGGTCTGTATGGACACACATATACACACACGGTCAAATACATAAAATGTTGCCTTACACCCATCATATGATATACAGCTTCTGAGGTGGCTGCCAGAGATGCTCATCCTCGTATCTCCTCCTTTCCTCAAGTGTGGGCTGGACCTAATCACTAGTTTCTAAAAAATAGAAAATGTCAAAAGTGATGGATATTACTTCCATGATTTTTTTACAAGAAGACTGTGGCTTCTTATCTCTCTCTCTCTCTCTCTCTCTCTCTCTCTCCCTTCCTCCCCCCATCACTAGCTGCCATGCCCTGAGGAAACTTGAATATTCTGTGGAGAGTCTCATGTGACCAAGGCCCAAGACCTGCCAGCAACTACATGAGTGAGCGTGGAAGCAGAACCCTCCCCTAGTTAAGCCTTAGATACCCATGGGCCCTCGGCTGCAGCCTGTGTGGGAGGCTTCCAACTAAGCTGCACCTGTTTTATTCCACCTGTTTCCACAGAAACTGTGAAATGATAAATGTTTGTTGTTTTAAGCTGCTAAAGTTTGGGATAATTTATTACACAGCAATAGATAATTAACAAACCTCATAATTCTTAAAATATAATCTAAAAGCATTGGAAATAATTATTCACATACCATATTGAAAAAGACTGAGGTTTAAAAATGCCCACTTCTTGATAATGTGTAGGGAAAAGAGAGATTCTTCCTACTGCTTGTAATGTATAAATAGGTTTATTTTTAAAGGGAAGTTAATTTATCAACGTGTACTAAAGTTTTAAATGTTCATTCTCATTGACCCAGCCATTTATCTGTTAGAGTATCTGTACAAGTGCACAAAATATGAGCCCATCAATAGAAGACAGATTATATTAATTTTGGTTCACACATGCAAAGGAATGCCCTGCAGCTTTTATGAAGATTAGGGTATATCTCAAAATGCTGATATGCAAAGTTGCTAAAGAAATAATGGTAAATTACCTTTGAATTATTTTCCATTTAATTTTGCTCAATTTTCTCGAGACTCTTCACCCCGATCCTCACAGAGTTTTCAGCAATGTTTATTCTACGTTTTAGCAGGATAGTTTGAAGACCAAGATATTGGCTCTGGAACCAGACTACTTGGGTTCAGTCCCTTCTCTGCCTCTTGTATGACTTTGGATAGGTTTACTTTGTCACTCAGCTTTTTCATAAGTCAGGTAGTAACTGTCTCTTAGGTATGTTTGGAAAATCAATGAGTTAATATAAGTCAAGAATTAAAATGGTGCCTGGAATATAGTACAGACTACATAGTGTTGATTCTTTTTTAAATTGTTAATCATATTTGAATATGAGCAATTTTCTCTAGATTAGCTATTTCCTGAAGAAATAATCTGGACAGGTTTTGGGGGATGGTTGAGCCACAGATAATTTCAAGGATGTGGTCTTTGAGTAGTTTCATAAGATCTGCCCTTGGTGCATGTCTCTTCTTAGTGCCCTCTGTGTTCAATGTTTTCCACCTTCTTGGCTAGCAGGATACCTGTGTGATTCAAGTTAAGCCCTACTTTAGAAGATTTATATGTGTTGCTTTAGATGCTAAAACTAATTAGAGTGTATTTCCACTGATACTGACAAAATATGCTACACATTCTCTTTTGAAAAAGACCAAAGTGCCCTCTAACTCCGCCAACAGCCCTATATTGTTTCCAGATGAAGCCACCATTACCAAAATGCTGGTGTCCAGAAATTCCTCCCAGATAGTTCAGAATCCAACCCCAAAACTCTCATTGAAATCCACAGCATTAAGGATGCGACTAACTGTGACTAGAGTTCGATGGGAACATAGCTGGTGGAGCAAGTCCTTCTGTACACAGGAATGAGAAATTTTTCACAGAATATATGACATTTAAGATGAGACATTAAGAATGTGTTGGGTGGCCAGAGAAATGTTGGAAAGAAAGAGTGAATCTCTGTCAAACTAAAACATTTGGAGTATATCTTACATCGAAAAAAAAATTGCCATTAGTAATAGAATTTATTAGATAATAATTGTGAAAAAGTTACAGAACATGCTTATAAATGGATAGATATTGGTAGTGTAAAGACAGACAAAGGAGGAAGAAGGCATAAATTAAGGCAGTGGCAGAGAACAGGAGAGCTTGGTTCATAGCCTCAGTTGCTACTGAATAGGAGGACTTACAAACCAGATAAGCATATGGATTTAGATATATTTGAGTCTGGAGAATTTTAATATAAATCTTAAAAAACTATTTCATTTTGAATTTAAAATATCTAGAAAAACATTTCTCAATCTTGGTAATTTCTACTTATAATTTTTACTGTGCAAGATAAAAGAAGTGTATGAATGACAATATGCAGGTTGGTTTCAATCACTTAGTCTGGAATAATTATAGAATAAATTATCCAGCTTAATTTTTTAAATATAACAGGTAATCCTAGCACCTGTTGCAACATTTGGCTGATCTAAATTGCTAGCACATTTATATCAGCCCAGATGGTAAAATTATTACATTTATTATTTTTATGTAGCATTAAAAGTTGAGTATTTCTAATGTATCTTTTTTAAAAAACTAAGTTCTTTGTTCAGCTTTTTAAACAACATGGACTGCTACAGTACCACAAACTGTTTAATTTTCTTGGAATAGATTTACAGTGCAGTCATGTACCACATGATGATGTTTTGGTTAACAGTGAACTGCATATATGACAGTATTCCCATAAAATGATAACACTACACTTTTACAGTACCTTTTCTTTGTTTAGACATATTTAGACACAGAAATACCTACCATTGCTTTACAACTGCCTGCACTATTTAGTATAGTAACATGCTGGATAGTTTTGTAGCCTAGGAGCAATTGCATACAATTTCTGCACACCTTGCTGTGATAAGTTCCTAAAACACATATCTATCAACTTCTTTTCACAAAAGACACATGATTCTTACAGAACAGTTCATTATTGAAAAAACTTATTTACTGAGACAATTGGTTTATGTCAATTTGTGGCCAAGCTATGATTTGTTCAAATCAAGAAAGTTGTCTTTACCATTTCTTTTCTATTTTATTTATATAAACTTATGGTGTACAAGTGTAATTTTGCTACATGGATGGGTTAAATAGTGGTGAAATCAGGGCTTTTGGGGTATCCATCACCAAAATAACATATATTTTAACAATTAAGTAATTTCTCATCATATGCCTACCTTCCACCATCTCCCTCTTCCAAGTCTCTACCCATTTCTTACTATTTATTTTTCTCAACATTCTATTATAAAAATTTTCAAATGCAAAGAAGAGTTTTTAAAAAGCACAATAAAAACCCATGTACCTTTACTTGAACTAACACTTTTTAGGGTTTTGCCATGTACTCTTTTTTTTCAGAGCAATTTGAAAGAAAGTTATATATATTAAGATACTTCACTCCTATGTACTCCAATATGCTTTTTTTCCTTAAAGTGAAAAATCACAGTTATCACAGTATTAATATGTTTAATTATTTTCTTTATCTAGCAATACACACCAAGTTCTATAGAAAACAAACCTATTGACTAGATTTTCAAGATTCCTTTTCACTTCTTTTTAACTTTAAAACATATCCCACCATGTATATATAGTCAGAATATTACTCAAGATTTACTTGAACATTTATTCTCTTTGTGCACATATTATCAACTTGCTCATAATTAGTTTAACTCCTTCTGACTTTTTCAAATTTAGGGTTTATTAACATCATATTTTATATCTTTATTTTAAAAAATACATTGGAAACTATTCCATAAAATTGAGAAGGAGGGAAACCTCTCTAAGTCAGTCTATGAAGGCAGTGTCACCCTGGTAGCAGAGCCAGGAAGGGATGCAACATAAAAAGAAAACTACAGACCAATATCCCTTGTGAACATAGATGCAAAAATCATCAACAAAATGCTAGTAAACCAAATTCAACAGTACATCAAAAATATAATCCACCATGATCAAGTGGGTTTCATCCCAGGGATGCAAGAATGAGTCAACCTACACAAATCAATAAACATGATTCACCACATAAACAGAAACAGAAACAAAGACCATATTATCATCTCAATAGATGTAGAAAAGCATTTGATAAAATCCAGTGCCCTTTCATGATAAAAACCCTCAACAAACTAGGTATAAAAGAAACATATCAAAATTATAAAAACCATATATGACAAACCCACAGCAACATCATACTGAATGGGGAAGAGTTGAAAGCATTCCCCCTAAGAACTGGATCAAGACAAGGGTGCCCACTGTTACCACTTCTATTAATATTTAACATAGTATTGGAAGTACTAGCCAGAGCAATCAGGCAAGAGAAAGAAATAAAGGGCATCCAAACAGGGAAAAAGGAGGTCAAACTATCCCTGTTTGCTAATGATATGATCTTGTATCTAGAAAGCCCTAAAGAATCCAACAAAAGATTCCCAGAATTGATAAATAGATACAGCAAAGTCTCAGGTTACAAAATCAATGTACACAAATCAGTAGCATTTCTATATATTAATCAGTCAAGCTCAGAGTCAAATCAAGGACTCAATACTATTCACAATAGCTACAAAGAAAATAAAATACCTAGGAATATACTTCACCAAGGAGGTGAAAGATCTCTACAAGGAGAACTATAAAACACTGATGAAAGAAATTGGAGATGACATGAACAAATGGGAAAACATCTCCTGCCCATGGATTGGTAGAATCAACATCAATAAAATGTCCATACTACCCAAAGTGATTTACAGAGTCAATGCAACCCCCATCAAAATACCAGCATCATATTTCACAGATCTAGATAAAATAATCCTAAGCTTCACTTGGAATCAAAAAAGAGCCCAAACAGCGCAAGCAATGTTAAGTGAAAAGAACAAATTTGAAGGTACATTACCTGATTTCAAATCATACCTCAAGGCCACAGTAACCAAAATAGCATGGTACTCAAATAAAAGTAGAGACATAGACCAATGGAACAGAATGGAGAACCCAAAAATAAAACCATCTACCTATGACCAAGTGATCTTTGACAAAGCAGACGACAACATACATCAGGGAAAGGAAGCCATCTATTCAATAAATGGTGCTGGGAATATTGGATAGCCACATGCAGAAGAATGAAACAGGACTCCTATCTCACCATATGCAAAAGTGAATCCAAAATGGATTAAAGACTTAAATGTAAGGCATGAAATCATAAAAATTCTAGAAGAAAATGAAGGAAAAACTCTTCTAGACATCGGCCTAGGCAAAGAATTTATGACTAAGACCCGAAAGGCCAATATAGCAACAACAAATATAAATAAATGGCCCACTTTTTAATGGTGTTGTTTGTTTGTTTTCTTGCTGATTTTTTTAAGTTCTTTGTAGATTCTGGATATTAGCCCCTTATCAGATGTATATAGACATGAACAGAAGATTTTTGAAAGAAGATAGGCAAATGGCCAATAAACATATGAAAGAATGCTCAACATCACTAATTATCAGGGAAATGCAAATTAAAACTACAGTGAGATACCACCTTACACCTATCAGAATGGCCATGATTAAAAAGTCAAAGAATAATAGATGCTGGTGTGGATGCAGAGAAAAAGTAACGTTTATACACTGTTGGTGGGACTGCAAAGTAGTACAACCTCTATGGAAAACAATATGGAAATTCCTCAAATAAATAAAAGTAGACCTACCATTCAATCCAGCAATCCCACTACTGGGTATCTACCCCGAGGAAAAGAATTCATTTTATAAAAAAGCCACCTGCTCTCAAATGTTTATTACAGCGCATTTCATAATGGCAAAGAAATGGAATCAATGTAAGTGCCTATCAATTTGTGAGTGTATGAAGAAAATGTACTACTCAGCTATAAAAAGGAATGAAATAATGTCATTTGCAACATGGATGGAACTGGAGACCATTATCCTAAGTAAAGTATCTCAGGAATGGAAAAACAAACACCCTATGTTCTCACTAATAAGTGGGAGCTAACAGATGGGTACACATGGGCATAAAGTGATATAAAGGATGAAGAGAAACCAAGAAGGTGGGTAGGGGAGTGTGGGATAAAAACTTACCTATTGGGTACAATGAACACTATTCTGATGATAAGCACATCAAAAGCAAGGTAGCCATGTAGCAAGACACTTGTACCCCCTTAATTAATATTTTGAAATAAAAAAATTAAAAATTTAAAAATTTAAAATAAATAAAGTAAATAATAAATTGTATAGCAAATTGTTGCTTCCATCCCTATTTCCTCCCTTTTATTTTTATCATCCCCTAGCGGTAATTGTTTTCATTGGTTTCTGGTTGATCTTTCCTTTCTTGTTAACCCATTCTGTATTTTACTTAGCAAAAATGAGCAGAAAAGAGATAGCTAGATGACAGACACACAGACAGAGAGACTTTCATTCTTATGATAAACGTAGTATACTACATAGAGTCCTGTATATTTTTTCAACTACTAATCACAAGTCACTTGCCATCAGTTCTTCCTCTCCTCCGCCTCCTCCTTATACAGCTGCATGGCAACCATTCTGGGGGAAATTCCACAGATTACTCAATCAGTCTCCTATGGATAGACATTTAGGTTGTTTCCAGTATCTTTCTATGGCAAACGCCACAGTGAAAAACTTTATACAAAGTTTTTCAAAGTCTTATTTTTATGGAGGAGTATCTTCAGGGTAGATTCCTAGAAGTAGATTGCTGAGTCAAAAAGTAAACACATAAGTGATTGTATTAGATATTTCTAAATTCTCCTCTGCTTATGGTATAATGTTTGGAACTCACATCAGCAATTAATAAGAATGATGACTTCCCTACAGCCTTATCAACAGATTTTATTTTCAACCTTTTGATTTTTTGCCAATCTGTTATTATCTTATGATACATTACTTATTAAGCATCGCTTAAGAAAAAAAAACTGTCTTTTACTTTCAATTTTTCTTTTGCCTCAAACTTAAATACCCAGGCATTCCTACATAGTCATGCCTTCTTTTTTTAATATATGTTCAGTATATGTTTACAGAACCTTTACTACATGAAATAATTACCAGATGGATCACAATTTCAAGAGCAATGTGTGCTTTTGGAACATCTATTCATGACACCATGGTAACAAGAAAATCTTATCTGTGTCACCTTCTCAATTTATCTGTTCAGATATCAGTTCATACCATTGAATAAATGGATAAAGGTGGCAGTAATTGAGGTATTTATTAATCATTGTCCAAGTATTGGTCTGGAAAAACATGAAATAGCAATAATTGGTGGACTTCTCATTATATGAAATTTTGCCTGACATTTGGTTGAAAAGTCTCTATGGCTTCATACTAAGGGAAATACATGTGAAAATATGAGTTTACTTTCTTATATCATCATTTAGCAATATTACTAAATGTTTTACTATTAAGCCTAATTAAATCTAACCTTAAAATCCACTTTTGCTTGTTTTTTGTTTTGTTTTGTTTTGTTTTAATAAAGATACCTAAGTACTTTTAAGCAGAGTCAGTGGCTGTGATCCCAACCTCTTAGGTCATATTCGAACTCTGTAGCTTCACTATATTCATATAAACATGAGCATGTCAAGAGCAAATACTATGATGAAAATCCAGACTTGAAAATTAATCATCTTTTATGAGTCTTTTCATTAACTACCCAAACCCCTGTGGCAGCCAGCTGGAACATCAGCTTATCTCAGCTTATATAATGCTGTTAAGCACTTGGAAAGAGGGACAATGTTCATACCTCTAGGGAAAATTATGTAGATTTATAGACCTAGGTAGAAATTTAAGAAGCAGAAAGTCCAAATCTCCGTTTTTTTCAGATGAGTAAACTGAGGCATAGAAATGTGAATCCGTGCTCAAGATGAAATATCAAGTATATCTCACAGCATCACCTGGAACTCTACTTCTCATTCTCTACTTCTATGGGCTTCAGTGGAAAGGGATGACTTTCTTATTCAATAATTTCACTTTTTAACTACTCTGTGTGTGTGTGTGTGTGTGTGTGTGTGTAGATAAATAGACAGATATATTTATCCTGAGTCCATTGTACTGCTTATAGATGCATTTTAATTATGGATTATTATGATGTTGGGGGGGGTTATATTCCTTTCTTTATAGTAGTTAAATAATGATTTCAATTTAGCAAAGCAATACACTGAAACATAAAGTGTAGTCAAACAATATAAACATTGTTTCCAAGCCTCTTATAAGACCACTGCTGTTAAGGTTACAATTTTTCCATTAAGGTAAAAAAATCTTGTACCTCCCACGATCTCCACAAATTGCTAAGATATTATCCTACTTTTTCTCCTATGATATGTTATTTACATACATTCCATATCTCAACCTGTACTGTGTAGTTATTAATATCCTGTACTATGTAATAGCCTGTACTATGTAGTTATTATGAACACACAGGAAAAATAGGAAATAACCATCACCTAATTATCCAATCATGCACTTTTCATTAAGCATCACTTAATGACAGGTATACATTCTGAGAAATGGATCATTAGGCAATTTTGTTGTGCAAACATCATAGAGTGTACAAACATAGATGATATAGCCTACTACATGCCTAGGATATATGGTATAGTTTATTGTTCCTAGGCTACAAACCTGTGTAACATGTCTGAATACTATAGGCAACTGTAACACAATGGTAAGTGTTTGTGTATCTAAACATAGAAATGGTACAGTTAAAAATATGGTATTATAATTTTATGAGACCACCATCACATATACCATCTGTTATTGACCAAAACATTATGCAGCACATGACTGTATAATTGATATATAAGGCAATTGTAATTTATTTCATTTGTCCTCTGAGATTCAAAGGATAATATATGTTTCCAATACTTAAATATTAACAGTTAGTAAATAGTCAGTCCAACAAAGATCAAGTGTGTGATATCCTTGGATTAAATCCAATTTGGGCACTTCTTATGTACTTGAGCAAGTTATATCACCTTACTTAAACTCTGTTTCTTCATCTGTAAGGTAGGAATAATCATAGCTCCTTTGTAGTTTTGTTTTGGAAACACTGTAAAGAAATATGTGTAACTCAAAGCTAGTCAGTGTTAAGTACCTTCTCATTCTATACTCTGTAATATTTTACAGACATTGTATGTATTCGATTTGTTACCTAACATAAGAGAATCTCAATTCTTCAATAACAGCAACAACAATAACAACAAAAAAACCAAATATCTCCTGAAATTTAAATGTTTATTATAACAGGACATCAAAAATGCCAACTTTAACAGCTAATAAATATTTTTCTAATCTTTTAATCTCAAGAACATTTGTATGTAACTCCAGTATGTCCTGTACTTTATATGTTGTCTCTTCCTTCCACAGTCAACACATCAGTGATGATAGAAATATATCCGTTCTAATTTCCAAGAAAGAAAATACTTAGTTCAGAAGTTGAGGGCTGGGTTGATAAAGTTTTCCAAGAAGAAGTTAAAAGTACTTAGCAAGCACAATGTATACGATGCTTTTTCTGTGGAGTTCTTGTCTGGAATTAACTGGCTGGACTACACACTGTTTAATTGCAAAATACTCATTTCCCTAGGTGATGTACTGTGATGTCAGCTCTAAGGGGGCCCAGACAGCCTTTATGACTGAGTTGCAAAGGGCTTGTCTTGCAAATGAGATGTTTGTCTGCAAGTTGTTCTTAATGTTGTCTGTCTAGCTGAGAGTAAGAAGGAGATTTGACATTTTCTCCTTAATTTAGTAATTGTATAATCTTAATTTTGATTTTCTCAGCTCCCTCATTCATACCTTTACCATCCCACGTCAGGACAACTGCAATAAATTTCTATTTTATCTCTTGGATGCATTTCCTCTACTCTTACATCATCCTGCACTGCCCACCAGAAGTCAGCATAAACAGGTTACTTCTCAGTTATATATAGGTTGAATTCCAGACTCCTTATTTTGCCATTCAGTGTCTTTCACAGTCACCAGCTCTCCAGGTCTCTTTCTTACACAAGTTCTGCACTGCAGACAAATGGGTCAGCCCATAAGAACAAACCTTTTGCCTTTTGCCTCAGAATTTCTTCCCCTATGGTCTTCTTTATCTTTTTCAACACTAAATCATAACTATCATGCCCTAGTTAAGCCCCACCTTCTCCCTCCACACTTCCCATGTCTCTTGCTTGTTTCTCTTATATCAATAGTTCACAAACTTAACTGAATATAGAACTCAATCTTAAAAAAAAAAATTGGTGCTTCAGCCTTACCCCCAGAGATATGTATTTAATTTATATGAGTCATGTTCTGGGTACTGAGATTTTTAAACTCTCCCCAGGTGATTCTAGTGTGCACAGTTAACAAACACTATCATGCACTCCAATAATACATTTCCTGCACAGTTCATTAAGCAACTTAATAAGACACATATCACTTTTGTGACATTTGTATATTGTGAATTTTTTTCTTTTTGGGGGGAGGGGCTCATCTGCTTCTGTTTAAATGTTCATGGTTTATGATTTATTAGTGTTATATTAAAATTATTCCATATTTTTATTACTACACAAATATAAAATACATTTAAAAAACAAAATAATTTGAATCACCAATAAACATACCTCTTTTAAATGTGTAATTATACAAATTAGGATTCAAATCTCTCTGCCCATTTCCATTGCTTCCTACCACCAAGATCAATCATCATCAACAAATTATTGCACAGCATTCCAGACATTTTGTAAAAGGCAGAAAGAACAAGTTCAAAGACTCTGAATATGCGTGGTGAGTTCAGAGATCAGAGACAGCTAGAAAACCTGTGTGGCTACAGAGATCTGAGCAAAGGGGAGAGTGATAGGAAGGAATTGAAAACACACACAATTTGGGGACAAATCATGTACGACAGTGTAGGTCATTGTGTTGGCTCTGGTCTTCGCTGTAAGTGAGATGGGGAGCCATGGGAGCATCCCAGAGTTTGAACAAAGAAATGACATGATCTGACTTAGATTTTTGGAAGATTACTTTGTATACTTAGGGTGAAGAGCTGGGATTGGTGGTATGGATTAGAAGAAGAGACGAGGGCATGGTCCTAAACAAAAATACTTGTTAGGAGACTAACAATCCAGGAAAGAGATAATAGTGATTTGGAAGACAGAGGTGAAAGTAAAGGTGATGAGAAGTGTTTGGCTTCTAGATAGGTTTTGAAAGTAGCTCCAATGGGATCTGCTATTGAGTTAGATATGAGTTTGTGAGGAAAAGAGGACCTAAATTTGACTCCAAGGTTTTTAAACTGAGAAAATGAGAGGAGTTTCATTATATGTTAGTAACAAGATTACTTCTCTTTTCACAGCATATGATGGAAATGATACTAATATTCACATTGGAGTACTGTTGTGAGTATTAAATCAGGTAACATATGAAAAAAATGCCTAGGCCATAGCTTGGTTCGTAAGTATTCAATTAGTGATAGACATCATGGAGGGACTCAAACTGTGCAGAGAGTAGAAATCAGTAAAATTTGAAAGATAGAACTAGCAGCTTAAGCAGCTATTGGCTACGAGACTTGAGTGATCACAATGTGCCACTTTATTATACAGCCAGTCTAGCCATGTTGGTCAAAATATTCAAAAAGAAAGACATGACTAGTAAGAGTATTTATTTTGCAGCCTTAAAAAAGAATGAATTTCCAAGGGGGTTGGGAAACTAAGCTCTGTTAATTGGGTGATTGGGTGTTTAGCTTGTTGCTTGAGTTTTGGGTCAAGGGTACAGCCTGTCATAAGAAGTACATATTTAAGGATAGCATGCAAACTTCAACAAAGAAAACTGATTATAAGAGAAAACAAATTCAGCACTAGTTGTTGTGACACACATATGTTCAAAAGTCCAAAGCAGATAGTTAAAAGAGAACCAAAACCTTAGTAACTGCAAAATTAAAGTCTTTGTAAGGTCAGCAAGACTGACACAGAATAGGCAGTTAGTATTCAATTCTCCAGCATGCAAATGAACAGAGTAATAACATATCAGTAATAGGAAGAGGAACGTTGAGAGGCCCTGCAGTGATTCAACATTTAACACTATATGAAAAGGGACATGGTTGCAAATATGAGGTGTAATATTTATTATGGTGCTATGGCATAACTGCTTTGAACTGCATTTTCTTCATGTGCCAAAAAGGGATAATAATTCTTACCTTAAGGGTTTTAGTAAGAATTAAATGTATAAAAGTTCTGGAATGTAGCAGGTCTGGCACATAGTAATGTTTCAATAAATGTCAGCAGTTAGGCGGAGCTGAAGAAAAAAATATCTGAGACTAAGGAAGGATGAGAGGTGTTTACAGATCCCTGGTGAGAAAAGATTGGAATATAAACAAGATCACACAGATGGCCTACATATTGCTAATGGCTCCAGGTGTCTAAGTTGCTTGTTAAGTAAACCTGTATGTAATTTATCAATAATATTGTTCAGGTCCCCTCATCTAATTCTTTTTGTTACTATCATTAGTCTAAATTATCATACAACTTCAGGTATTGTAAATCAGGCATACTTTAACCAGGTAGACATTACTGTCCATCTGGCTATGATTTGGAGCCAAGGAAGGAACTACATGTGCTGGACAACCAGTTATAAGAGGCACACATGAAAACAACCACTGCCCAAACAAGCACTATTCTCAGGTTTCAGGTAACTGAGATTCATAAAATGACATCCAAAAAGAAAAAAAATCTACTTTGGTTAGGCAGAAAGTTTTCCAAAATGGCATGAAAATAAACATAGTCTTTTTCTGGTTTATTCTGGTAAGTCTTGTCCTAAATTATAAGTGTATCCATTAGCTTTTTAAAAATGTTTTCCAACTAATGCCATACGTATAAATGTGTCTAAAAAGTTTAAAAATTGGATGTGCTTTCTGAAAGGTACTCAATAGCATCATAATCATTCACTATAGTATAGGAAAATTGATTGCATTACCAATTGGTGGTTGAAATGACCTAAATTAGTATTTTCCAGCTGGGTTCCATAAAATACTAACCATGTTAGAATACTAACCATGTTGGGCCTTAGCCTGTTTTCTTTCCAATTTCATTCCTTTCTCATAATCCACTCTGCAACGCAAGAACTGCATTGCCCAGACATTTGTGCCAACAGGCTTCTGGCTATGGTCTGCCAATGGGAGATCTGATAAGAATTGGAAGGTGCCAGGAAGCAGGAGGCCAGAGTATTCGTAGCCCTCTCTCTGACTAGAGTGGTATCTTCAGCACCAACTAGAACTTCCCTTTAGTTGAAAGCTTTCACAGGACAACATTCCCGCCATGGGCTCAGCCCTCCAGGCAGAGACCATGCTTCTGAATTTGTTCTGGTGAGCCCAGATCCCGGCTTCCATGATTCCATCCCTCCTAGAGCTTGCTGTAGCTTTCTAGTGTTTCTAACTTCTAGGTTGCCTGAATGTCCCAAGTTAGGCTTATTGGCTTTTCTACTGTGCAACTTTTTTTGGTAATATAATTCCTCTACTTGAAATACCTAGAATGATTTATAATTTCTTGATTGGATTTTGACTCTTAAGTGTCAAAAGATAATCCAAGGTGCGAATTTGTTTTTTTAAAAAAATGACGGTCAACAAATATCTCAAAAAGAGATATCTTAGCAAGAGTTTATTGCCTGTAGGAATTCCCAAAGTCCTTACTATGCTAAAGTTCAGCATGGATTTCCAACAGGGAAATGCTGTGTGCAGAATCTCCCTAAGTTGTTACTCCAAAGAACTGTTTTATTTCTTTGTTTTGTTTTGTTTTTTCATGGAATATCTACAAATACGTCATGGAAGTACTGTTACGTAAAACATAATTTGAAAAAGGCGAAAGATTTATACGATCTGAAGAGAAACCAGAGTATTGTTACGTAAAACGTAATTTGAAAATGCTGTCAGAGTAAACTATATACAGTCAGAAAATTCAGTATATATAACACACGTTGAACTAGTTTTCGTTCTTTTTTATCCATGGTCATTGGGCACATTCCTGACTGCAAAAACCTAAAACAATTATTTTGAAAATTAATGGAAAGATGGATAGGTGCAGGCACACAAAAATCATCTCCCTCATTTCAAATTCATTTGCAATATTATGGTAGGCAAAGGCAAGTTATTTCATGCTGAAACACCTTTTGCAAATTTGGTAATTGGATCCAGTTTGTGGAGTATTTTGTACCCTGAAAATGCCACTGCATTTCATTTATAATCAAACTGACTGGGTTTGAAATGATATTAAATGTGCCAGATTGAGGGAAAAAAATCCAAATGGATTCATACAGAAATGTTATTAACTTGGAAATGGTTCAATGGGCATTTGGCATTTTCACATTGGTAGGTTTAATTTGTTGAGTGAGAACAATGAGCTAGGGAGATAGAGAGCTCTGTATTTTTGCCACTTTAACATTTTGGTTTGTCGTTTATGAACCTGGACTGAGAATTGATTAAATTTCTGTGTTGTAGCTTTTGTGTTTTGTTACACAAAGAGGCTTTCTTATATTCACCTATTTCCTTTGTAGAGTATCAGTTTAAATATAAGCAGTTAGCTAAAACAAGGATAAGAAAAATAAAAGCGGTAAAGATATGGCATTCTGTAAATAAACTCAATGTTCCACACTTAAATATTTAGGATGAAGCACCTGGAATTTAAGCCCCTGAGGTACTCCTTACAAAAGCAAGATAAATATATGTTGTGTGAAGGGGATGTAGCCATTTTAATTCATAAAGTAAGGGAGACAAAAAAGAAACAGTGATAATATCAGGAAATAGTAAAATATACAGGACAGATTCAGAAGAGCTAAAAAGCAAGAGAACCTCAATGAACAAAGGTCTGTAGATATGACATGGATAATAACTTAATATCATAATTCCCCACAATGACTACCAAAATGTCTTTTGCATAGCAATTTCATGAATATGAGTGAATTCTGTCTGTGTGACACGGTATAGGAGTCAAAACACTGAACTGGAGTTAAGAGGTTTGGCTTATAGTGTCCAGCTCTGACTATAACCAGATATATTGCTTTGGGCTAATCACTCCTACTCTATGGCAGGCACAAAGCCAGGTTATGGGGATTCTCATGGAGTTTATATTAGAAGAGGAGGGGTAGGGAGAGCACAGACAGTAAGAAAACAAACAAACACATACATAAAAGATATCTCAGAATTAAAACAGGCTGATGAAATAGCAAATGACTAAGTGGCTCTTTATTTGACTGGCTACTGACAGCTTCTGTGAGTTCAGCATTCTAGGTAGAGAGAGGGTCTAGAACATGCTTGGCAGTTTCCGTTTCCAACAGCCGATAGAGTTTGATCATAATGGGAAAGGGAAAAGATGGGAGGCAGAAGCCAGATTACATCAGGCTTCCTCATGTCTCCTGAACTCCCTTTTCTCATTCACAAAGTCAGGTGTTTGGGGAAAATGGATTTCAAGAACTCTTTGATTGGTAAAGATAAAATTTCATGAATATATATATAGGAAGAACAAGAGAATAGATAAACCAAGGAAAACCCAACATGATTAATGGAGTGTCTAGAATGGAAAACAAATAATAAAAATTCAGTAGTGACTGTGATTTTGAATAACTGTCATCAAAAGATAGATTTAACAATAAAGCAAAAATGTAATAGGAAATGCAATGTGGCTATTACATATTAGCAACTTAAACAAATCAGCTTTGCTATATTTCTTTTTGTGGAATTGTTACATAAAATATTATATTTTATTCACGAAAGACTAAGTTTTTTCCCATCATTCTATATTGCAAAGCACAAGTCATTTTGGTCCAATTACTTATTCATCTCTATTTCCTGATCTGCTAGATAAAGATGGAATAGCTATCAATAAATACTACAGAAACTTTCATTCCATCATTTCCTTAACTGTTCTCAATGGAATTTAGGTGTCTGGGATGTTATATTACATAGCGAAAATAATCTATCTTTGGTCAGTGCAGTGAAAGTACACTCCAGGGAGCAGCAGCTGTAAGGAAGTGAGGAAAACATTATGTAGAAGATATTCTACTGTGCTCCATTTGCAACAAAAGCTTCAGCCAATCACACTGAGAGTTCTAAATTGAGATGTTCATTCAGAGTTGTCCCAAACTGAAACAAGGGGCCAGGCCTTCATATATAACTCCTGACCAGTCAATGTCTGTAGGCTGTCCCAAGCCAGGGGGCATACAGGCGTGGAAGCACCCTTCCACTGAAGTCAATTTATTGAGAGAGACAGTTGTGAGCTCTCAGCAACCAATGCAACCTGGAGGAATGAGGGCCTGGATCCTGAAAGGTATGTCTAACTAGTGTACCACACTCCTGGCCACTAGGAGTGCTAGAATGTGGTATAGCAAAAGGAACACAGGCACTGGCAGTACTGAACTGGGTTGGAACCATAACTCTTCCTTGTGAGATTGTGAATCAACTGTAAACTGGCCTACCTATTTTATGGTCTAAAAAGTAAAGTTTGTTGAGTAAAAGTCAGCTTATTCAAAGATCTTCTCTATTCCTTTTCTGCTTCCGTCTTCCCAAAGATAACTCAGAATGGAAAGCCAGATGCAGCAGGTATGTCTTAAACTCTGTGACTGTTACTGAAACTTTCAGAAGTATCTGCATGTATCACACAAGGGTATAATCCCTGGCTTCCCTTCTACTGTGTGATGGTAATGGTCCACGACTAGCTCACTTACTTTTCCCCCTAGATTCTCTCCTCTAAACTCCACTGTGTACTCTTCTCCCTAAAAGGCCCCAGAACCAGCCTATAACAGCACTATCATGTTATCTTCATTGCTTCTGAACAAAAGGTAAGATGTTTGGGCCCATGCTGATGAGTACTAACATAAGGTTAGGACTTTGCAAAGGAAATAGGAAAAGCAGACCATTTTAGGCCATTCAGGAAAATCTTGCTCAAGAAAAGAGTTTTTCCATTTGACTTAACCTAGCCTATTTGAATTTTCCAAAGAGCCAAATCCAAGCTTCATTATTTAGAAAGGTAAAGCTATATTGTCTATAAAACACATGTCATTTCTACTTTAGATTCTCCTAATATTAGTCACTGAAGAGAACTGGATCCTCTGGTAAATTTTGTAGCTGTTTCTACAATTATATCTTACTCACTTGATTTTATTGTTCACAAAATATTTATCAAACATTTACCTTGTACCAGTCTCTGGACTGAGGGAAGACACAGTATTGATTCAGATATAGTTTTCCTGTCATCAAAAACCTCAGGTTTAATTGTAAAGATAGACAACAGGGCAGTTAATTATAATAGTGTGTGATATGTATATGTAGAGGTAACTATCAGTTGCTATAGGAGTACATATAAAAGGCACATATGGGAGATCAGAACAACTTTCCTGGAGAGACAATGTTTTAACCTTATTCTTTTAGGATAAGAAAAAGTTATTGAGATAAACGGGTGGGGAGGAGATGAATAGGGTAAGAGAACTCCAGATGAAAGGACTGTAGAAAGGCTTAAGAGAGAAGGGGAAAGTCTGACCTACTTGGAGACCCTCAAGTGGTCACTGTGACTGAAGCAAAAAGTGTAAGTGTGGAATTACGAGAGAGAGGAGCTGTCCAGGTAAGGAGTTCAGACAATGCTGAAGGCCTTGTTAAGCCACTGGTAATTTTAAGTGATGTAACATGATCAGATTTGTCTTTTTAAATGCTTTAATCTTTAAAGTATTTAAAACATTAACAGCATTAATAACTAATACACATGTGTTTTTGCATTTACTATGTGATAAGCATTTTGTATTTACTATCTCAATTACTCTTCACAATAATCTTATGAGGCTGGGAGTATTACCATTTGACTTCACATATATGAAATGTAACATTCAGAAGGGCTATGTAACTTGTCCAAGGTCCAACTGGTATGAAGAATAAATTTACAGGGGTCAAGTCAGTTTATATGGAAATTAAGGCAGTAGAATCTATGTGATTCAGAGATCAACTTCATTGTGTTGGATGGGGGAGGTGGACAGTATAGGTCATTTATCAACTTTCCTGCCATATTATCTGGGTGGATGGGGTTGCCATTTGCTGAGGCAGTGAATACCATGGGAATATTCAAAAGAGCTAGATGCAAAAACAAAAAAAATTGGATAGACACAGGTTAAATTTGAGGTTTTTGTGGGACATGTTAACGGGAATGTTTAGTAGGCATTTGGACGTGTAAGTTTAGCTGAAGAGCACTATCTGAGATACAGAGAGTAATAAGGGATTCATCAGATAATGGAGAGTATTTAGAGTTATGGAAAGTGTGCAGGAAAAGATAACATGATGGGCTATCTTTAGAAAGGCCTGCTTATAAGGGTGGCCCTTTGCTAGCTTTTGGGAACTTGGCCTCTGAAACATTCCCTGATAAGGTTGTTTTTCTCTGGCTACGTTGTTTGTACAAACAATGTGTCAGTGATGAACATTTGCTTTCCTTCTGGGAGTCTGGAATTTTTGTAGTTTCTAGGCAGAGAATGCCTACAGTGAGCAGCCCCTAAGAAAAATCCTAAACTGAGTCTCAAATGGGCTTCCTTGTGCATAAATACTGCACCTGTGTGGTTGCATCATAACTGCTGAAGGGAGAGTGTGCTCTATGTGACCTCTCATGGGAAGGGGAGAACATAGGAAGCCTGAGTATGGATTCTGGCAGACTCCACTGGTGTCATTTTCCTTTACTGATCTGTTAGGGTATCATTACTTTGTTGAAGTAAATGTAAGCCGTAAGTACAGCCACATGCTTAGTACAACCAGTGTTTTTAGTGAACTACAGAATGTATAAACAGTCTTGGGGAATATGCAAGATTACCCCAGCAGGTCACAGGGACCTTACTTAGAAAAGTAGTGGAGGCAGAAACCATATTTCAGTGGGTTTAGGAGTACATAGGGGTGAAGGAGGTATAGATGGAGTATAGATTTCTCTTGCAAGAACTTGGGCTTTTAAAAAAGGGCAATATTTAGGGAAATACAAGAGAAGATATATGGTTGAGAAGAATTTCAGAGTTGTGAAAGAGTTGAACATGTGTAAATGCTGAAGAAAAGAACCAATAAAGAGGGAGAGGATGAAGATGCAGACTAGAGAAAAGAACCAGTGGAGAAGGTAGGAAAGGCCAGTGTCAGAACAAAAGTAGCACACCTTGCCCTAGATCCAAGGAGGGACAACACTTACACAGAGATGAGAAAGAAGGGAAAAGGGATATGAAAAAATATAGATGTAGGTAAAATGGTAAGCACAGGGAAAAAGGAATTTGGCATTTTTGTCTCATGGCTTTGTTTTGTTTTGCTTTGTTTCTCTGTGAATTAGGAAATTGATTGAGGAGTATTCAATTCAATTAGTAAATTAAAATGAATTTAATTTCCACTGAATTGAGTATTGGTTGACTAAATCAGCAGTCCCCAACCTTTTTGGCACCAGGGACCGGTTTCATGGAAGACAATTTTTTCATGGACGGGGGGGGGGTAGTTTCGGGATGATTCAAGTGCATTACATTTATTGTGCAGTCAAACCTTTCTGCTAATGATAATCTGTATTTGCAGCCACTCCCCAGCACTAGCATCACCCTCTCAGCTCCATCTCAGGTCATCAGGCATTAGAGTCTTATAAGGAGCGTACAACCTAGATCCCTCGCATGCGCAGTTTACAGTAGGGTTCGCCCTCCTATGAGAATCCAATGCTGCTGCTGATCTGACAGGAGGTGGAGCTTATGTGGTGATGCGCTTGATGGGGACTAGCTGTAAATACAGATGAAGCTTTGCTGGCTTGCCCGCCACTTACCTCCTGCTGTGTGGCCTCGTTCTTAACAGGCCATGGACTAGTACCGGTCTGCAGCTCAGGGGTTGGGGACCACAGGACTAAAGTGATGAGTCACTTTAATTACTCACAGAACCCAACAGTTTCTCTGGACTCATAGACCCTCTGAGTTGGAGAAGATCTTCCAACTATCTATACTAACCTCTCTTGCAATAAATTAATTGAACATAAAATATTCTTTCATTGTGTTCACATGTTTCAACATTTCTGGGGAAGGGTAGCTCAAATTCTGTATACAACATGGCCACTTGCTTTGTTGCTGAACAGAACAAATCATCAAAATATTCTCTGTAAAGACTTACCTTTGCCTGGATCTGTGGTTTGTTAGTGTTAGGGTTTTTCTAACAGCTGTCTGCATTTTCTACCTGGGAGACCTTCAAATATTTAAAGAAGTCATTGTGTTTTCTCTTCCCTAGGATATACATAGCAGGTCCCTTAAGCATGTTCATAAAACATCACTGCTGAACCCATCACCATTGTACTGCCCTTTTCTCCTAGTGCATAAGGCTAATGATGCTAGTACATCAGAAAAATGTGGGCTTTGTAGAGAGGCAGACCTGGTTCTGAGGACCTGATGGTTCCTTATTGATTGTGCAGCCTTGGGAAAGTTGCTTAACTTATGTAACACTTGTTTCCTCATATATAAAATATAAATAAGTAAAACATATTTCATGGGCCAGTTATAAGGAATGATTAAAATCACATAAACAAAGCATTTAGCATAATATCTAAACTATATTAAGTAGCCAGCAAATATATATTGTTGTTATTTTGTTCTTTTTATCCTGAGATGGTCATCTGACCAACAAGTGTCTGTACTTACAAACTCAGCTAGTTAAGCTTGTTGACCTTGCAGTGTGACATTGTTATCAATTCTAGAAACAATGCAAAGTTATACTAATAATAGTGAGTCAGAAATTAATATTATTTTCCTGACTGCCACAAAATCAATATCGACTCTGTGTCCATTCTCCTTGTTTCATGTGTTCACTTGATTTTCTCATTCATTTGTTATTCAATTAACAACAATATATATATTGAACACTTACTGTGGGCCAAGCACTATTTTAGGCATTGCAGATACAGTAATGAAAACTACTCCTGTCCTCAGGGAGTTTGCTTTCTAATAGAGTAGGCAGAAAATACACAAGATAAATAAGTAAATAATATAGTATATCCAGAGAATAATATGTGCCAAAGGTGAAAAATAAAGCAGATAGCTGCAAGAATGGAAAATACCAGAGGCATTGTGAAGTGAGAATAGACTTGAGCATTATATGGTGTGGCCAGGGAAGGCCTCCCTGAGGAAATATCTGAGGAAAGATGTGGAGGATGTGAGGAAACTAGCCATGTGGATACCAGGAAGAAAAGCACCCTAGGGGTAGGAAGAGAAAAGACAAAAGCCCCGAAGCAGGAATGTGACTGGGGTATGGTTACTGTAGAATGTGCAATGGGAAATCAAGTAGGCAATATGATTAGAGACATGGTGGTTCCAATCATGTAAGACTGTCTAGATCATGGTAAGGACTTTCATAGTCTCTGGATCAGAAGCAGAAGCATCACCTGGAATGATCACCTACCGCCTAGGAATTTGTTTGAAATGCACATTTTCAAGCCCTAATCCAGACCTACAGAATCAAAACCTTACGGACAGTGTCCAGCAACCTGCATTAAAACTAGCCCTCCAGAGGATCTAATACTCACTATAGTTTGGGAACCCCTGGACTCATAGGTGATAAAGGAAGTGATGAGAAGGCTTAAGGAGATAGATGTGTGCCATGATCTGGCTGACACTACAAATCACTCCTGCTGCGTTTAATACACACATATGGCAGAAGCAATGAGAACAGTTAATGAGACTTTTTGATAATTTAGGACAAAAGATGGTGTTTTTATTTGGTGTTGGCAGAGGATGTAATTGAGCGATGATGGAATTCAGTGTATATTTTGAAGGTAGCCACAACAGAATGAGTGGGATGGGTGAAGGAAAGAAGGCAAGGAAGACTCCAAAGGTTTTTGCTGGAGAATCAGGAAGAACTGACCTGCCATTAACTCCTAAATCTTGCAAAATAATCTTGTAAAAATAATCCTAAACCTGGCCATTTTGGAAAAAATCAGGACTTTATTTTTCTTATCTCTTTATGCTTTATTCTGCATCCACGTCAGTGACAACACAGATGCTTGGGGTAAATAGTATGAACAAAACATTTTAATGGTGAGAATAAATACATTTGAGGCCTTCATATTTGAGTTAAAAGGTTTTGTACATATTTTAAACTTATTAATGAGAAAAAATCAAATAAGGCAAGTTTTAACTCTGATCTATCTTTGCTAAAGACATTATTATTATTACTATCTATTATTATTATTATTAGCCAATATTCTGGGAACCCTTAAACAATATTTGAAAACTGTAAATTACCTGGAAACTATACCTTGTCAACTTTTAATAAGTATGATTATGGCAGAAAAAAATGGGCTATTATGAGAATATTTCAACATTTCCTTCTTGTCCAGATGGAAAATTGAACTATAAGATTTGCTACCTGATGAATTTAGGTATGCTTTGTATAATGGGCAAGCAATAATTCTCTCTTTCATTTATTAGCACTTTGCCCAGAATTATAGCCTCAGTGACAAAGTGACTGCATTCCATTTTAAAATAAAGTGCTTCATTTTTGTACAATTAATATTCCTTCAGTAATAATATTAATGATTCCCACAGATGATTTGTTTTCTAGATAGATAACTTTCAATTTCCAAACACAGTCAATTTTTGATTATCCAAACCAATGGAGTAGAGCTTTAGAAGAGATCATTCCAAACACAAATCACCCCAGGCCATTTTATCTTTGCTTTCAGAATTCATTTCCATATTTTCTTACGGTTTGTCAGCAGTCAAAATGAATATTATCGAAACCAAATAACAAAGCTTTCTCATGCAATAGGCCCTGAGATAAAATAATCTCATATTATTAATTAAATAATTAATTTAATTACTAAATTAAAGATTAAATGTGACAAAAGAGGAGGTCTTGTAAGTGTGGTTTTGAACCAGTTGGACGCATTGCCTTATGCAAAGTGAGTTTTGTGTGTGTGCGTGACTATAAAATTCAGATCCAGTCCATGGTGTTTACATTATAATTGTAGTGATTTTGTTAACACTACCATAGTGATTAGCTGCTGCCTGTATTTTCAAAGAAACGCTACGTCTTAGTTTTGGGAAGAATCGTAAAAGCCAGCTAAGCTAATGTTCAAAAAGTAAATTCTTCTTCTTCGTCGTCTTTGTCTGCTGCTTCTGCTGCGGCTGCTGCTTCTTCTTCTTCTAACATTTAGAAGATTTTCTTCTAGGATCTGCATAAATATTTCCAGAGATGGGGAGGACAGCAGGAGCTAATCCTTGGCTGGACCCTCTTGATAAAAGCTCATGTTCTTGAGCCTTTCTTGTCTGGCTTTACCACTATCATTTCTTTTTATTATCACCTCAAAGTCGTCCAGTCCCTACACTGTAGTCATTGAAGATCTCCAGATTTGGCTGACAGCCTGCTGCTCCAATGTTAGTGAAGACATAATCCTGAGAAATTTCAAAGTCTTTGCATATATCGAACCCAATATTGTTTGGCAATTCCTTCTTAAACTCAATGATCTCAAACACAATGACCTCTTGCCTGTTTTCTTTAACTCTCTCTTCTACCCAGATACTTAAAATTAGCTTGATTGAATCTTTCTACAATGTATACATAGATAAAAACATCACATTGTACCCAATAAACATATATAATTATTTGTCAATTAAAAATAAATTGATAAATTTTTTTAAAAAGAATTTTGGAATCAACACTGATTTTTTTCCTCCCCACATAATTAATCAAAATATCCACATTTTGTCAAATTTTCCATCCTTGCTTCACTTAAATCTATCACTTTTTTCACCCCCCACCCCAGAGCTATCTTGTAGTTCAGAATCTCATTAGCTCTCACCTTGTCTCACTAAAATAACTTCCTAACCCTAAAAATCTCCCCTCCAATCCTTCCCATGAACTAAATTGCAAATACACCTCAAACCCTTCAATGATTGTTTATCATCTGAGGAATAACTCCAAATTCATTACAAAGGCAGGTGTGGCCCTTAGTATTATGACTTCTTTCTTTCTAACCGGCACCATCATTCGTCATTCCCTATCTCTAACAACATCACATATCAGAATTTTCTAACACTTGGAGTACTCCACCGTATCACACCCTGTGCTTCCATATATTTGTACGTGTTTTGACTCTACTTGGAATTCTCACCAGAAACCCATTACCCTTCTGAAGACTTTCTCCACATCTTTGAAGCCTCTGATTAATCAGTACCCTCTCCATCAAGGATTCCTTGATTGCCGTATGCTAAAGTGATCATGTCCTCTTTTGTGCTGAGACAATGTCCTAAGCACATCTCTATTATTATAGATAATAAATTTTATTAAATATGATACTCTTCAGGTTTATCTCCTCTTATAGACTCTGAGTACTTTGGTGTAGGGTTTCGTGTGTGTGCTCTTATTGGAATCTCCAATGCCACACTATCATCGGTACCCAACCAATATTTTCAGAATCAGGAGGTGAATGAACAAATGAATAACTATAGAGGGAATTGTACTTTACAGGTGTAGGTAAATTCAACAATTATTCTGACAAAAGAAAAACAAAATAAGCACGTTTTGAATTTATAAAAGAAAAGTGATGGATATGATTATAACATGCTTGCACACTTAATAATGAGCCAGACATTTTTAAAAAACAATCACAGAATATTGTTACATCTAGAGCTTTTACATAAAAGAAACCAAATTAACCAAAATGTCCTTCAAAGTAGAGTAAAAGCTATGACAGTAGATGGGGTGGAATTTTCTTGAAAAATAGAAACCAGTCAGGGTAAAATGACATGAATTTTTTAAATAGATGAAAGGTTATATTTGTGTAATTCCTACATAGTTGAAAGTTCTCTACCATTTTTATTTCAAAGGAAATCATGATTTTTATCTGATTTGATATTAAATGAACAAGGAAAGTTTTAGTTTAAGGGCAGTTCCGAAACAATATCCAAATAAAACCTTGCATATTAGTTTTAAAATAACTTTTATGAAACTGCAAAATAATCCTTCTTCAAATAGTCAAGATACCAAAGAGGAAATTGAAGATGCAGCTGCAAACTTTTATTCATATTGTCACATGTATATACCAAAGTTAATAATGGAGATAACAATAAACTTATAATTGACTTCAAAACATATGATATTAGTTTAAAATATTACTTCAAATCCAGAAAACTCATATTACTGTTTTAAGGATTCAAGACGCTACTCAGGAAGGGAGTACAACATGGTCTGCATTCTGTTCTGCTTCAAAGATTATCGATGCACTCATGATCACTTCAAAACTGCACCTTCTTTATGAATCCATTCAACAATAATATTTAATTGTCATTTTTCATCAATTCAATGGTGCACTTTTCAGTATTTTAACATTTCTGAACTGGAAATGCATAAAAAAATTGACAATATGTCATAGTTTAATTGACAGAGCTTATAAAGTTTTATTGTGAAAGAAAATAATGGTGCATGCAGCTCACAAGTTTAATTGACAGCGCTTATTAAATTTTATTGTGAATGAAAATAATGGTGCATGCAGCTCACGATATATGAAGATCTTAGAGATTTGATGACATAAGGTTAAGTGTCTAGTATTTGACTATTTTTTTTACTATCAAGCCAAGTTTTGATAACCAAACTAAAAAGGAAATTCCAATATTCTCTCCTTCAGTGTCACAGAATAGACTACCTGCATTCATCTCTTCTAGACATACCCAGATAAAATGTTCAACAAAGGGAAGACAAAACTTTCCTGAGTAAACTTCTACATCTCTAATCACTATTTGAATAAATGGCTAAATTGCCATCTATTTTGATACTTCAAATTGACATAAAAATCATTAAACACAGGGAGAAGCCATCTGGATAAAAACTTGTTCTTTCCATCCCGAATGCAGTCATCACTGCTGCTCAGTACCTTTAGAGGCCTCCAGAAAATATGTTTAGGATGAAAATTCGATACTACCTGACTCCCCTTGCTCTGATCCCTGGTGAGATGACTGGATTTCAAGCTCATCTTCAGACTCTTGCTTTTAATGCTCTTCACTCACTATGGAGTATGACTCTGTTAGCTCTCAGAGCTACACTTGTTATTTAATCAACACAATACTATTTTATGCCTTGGCGTTCCTGATTGTTCCCATGCCTTCATTTGAATTCTGAAATTTTCTCCCTCAAGTCTTCTTCCTCCGCCTCCTTCATGCCATCAACCCCTTTCCCTCCTTATGGCCTCCAATCCCCTGGTACCTCCCTATTCCTCCAGGTCATTCATGTTCTGCTTATGAATCCCATGACACCCAGTTCCTGTATTAATGAGATAATTCCTCATTAGGACCCCTCTCCAACCACCCCCCACAATGTTCTATGTTTCTCCTTCCCAGTATGTATCTTGGTTTCTTTTTTTACATTTAATTTTATGGTTAGTTGATGAAGTTTTCTCTTCCACACCAAGCCTAACCATGACAAGAACAAGAGTCACTTCTGGGAGAGAGTATTTTCTAATGGCTTCTTATTAATCTTCTGAAGTTTAATTAATCATTTCTGTGTTTTTTAATATTTGGGTTATTTACATCATTTCATTGTTAAAAATATCTCAAATATAGGCTATCTTACTATTTTAGAATTTTCTTTGGAAAGAAATTTCCAAGAATAAGATGCATAAAAATTCATGTTTTTAAAGCCTTTGATACATGTTTCCAGATAGCTTTCTAAAAAGGGAATAGCAACTTCGCTTCCCACTAACAAACTCTGAGGCTCTACTTCACCGAATCTTCAACATCATTCAATATTGAAATTAAAAAGCCTTTGCTAATTTGATAGTTTTAAAAAATATATGTTTCCTTTTAATTTGTAAGGCTTGATTTATAGTGTGTTTGAAATTATATCCTAATTCTAAATATATCACTTAAATTTAAAAGGATATAATCAGTTATAATTCTACTTCTAATAACTTGACCTTAGACTTTACACCTTTATCTATTTAGGTTTTAATATTTATATTATAATTTGTATACACCTATATTTAAAAATAAATATCTTTTCAACTTTTAAAAATTTGCTTGATTTTTATTTTAGAGTATTTTTACATTAAAATATTTCACATAAAATATTTATATTTGTGTACTATCTTTCTTAATTCTACAATAGTTTTAGGCATTAAAAGTCCCTTTATATCTAGATATATAGTAAATATCCCTATTTTACTCAATATGCTTTCATTTGTTAATTTTAACTCCAAAACTTGCCTGAAGTTTATTTTGTTATATAGTATGAGATTTCTAACTAGTTGCAGTTCAGTTGAAGATGTTAGATTGAACGTAGATCCTCACGTCCCTTTTGACACCCTCCCAAAAGGATGACAAGGGGATAAAAATAATGTAATCACATATAAGACAAGAGAAAAGAAGGGGAAACAACAACATTTTAGAATCCAAAAAGCAGATAAAATTAGGTAATTAAATTAGCAGATTTGAAAAAGTTGGAACTAAGATACGCAATTAAGGAACTTTAGATATAAACCACTTTAATCTTCAAAATCCAAGAAAAAGTGAGAAATGGCGGTAGGAACTAGTCTCAAGCATTAGTCAAGGCAGAGACATGACCCAAGATACAAAGTTAAAACCTCTATTTAGGAAATAATTAGAATTCCAGATACCTTGGATGGCTGTTTATTTCCCTGCCACAGCATTTTTCTCTCTGACAAGGGTGAATGAATCAGAGATAATCCACACTGCGGCCATGAGGACAGCTGACAGCAGATGCCACCCTCATGAAAATAATGGGAAGTATAATATGTTATTCAGGGCCCTCCAGAGAAATAGAACCACTAGGGCTTGTGTGTGCATGTGTGTGTGTATCTACACATATACATAGATACCCACACACACATTTATATATAGAGAGAGAGACAGAGACAGAGGGAGAGACAGATTGATTTATTATAAGGAATTGGCTCACACAGTTATGGAGGCTGAGAAGTCCCAGTGTCTGCAGGGCGCATCAGCAAGCAGGAGACCCAAGAAAGCTGATGGTACAGTGCCATTCTGAGTCTGGGGACAAAAGACTAATGTCCCAGTTCAAAGACTCTCAGTCACAGAGGGAGTGAATTTCCCTAACTCAGGCTTTTTGTTCTATCAGGCCTTCAATGAATTAGATGAGGCCCACTCACATTGGGAAGGTCAATCTGCCTTACTCAGTATTCTGATTCAAATGATAACCACATCCAGATATACCCTCACAGACACATCTAAAAGAATATTAACTAAATATACAGCCATCTTGTGGCCCAGTCAAGTTTAACATAAAATTGACCATCATAGTATTTAAGGAAATTTCCTACATATCAAATTGTCAGACCCTAGCCCACTTCTCCTGTATAGTTCATAGCATTTTGGCACACTACTTTAAACCTTCCAGGCAGAATACAGAAAAATTTTCCTCTGATGAATCTGACAAGCTTAAGATATAAAGACCTAAAAATACTGAAAGTAGTATTCCCCCAACTGAAATATCATGCCAGATAATACTACAGGGAATATCACTGTCAACAAGCTGCTCCCCTGCACAGAGCTCTTTGGTGAGTCACTCTGAAATATGCACCTACACTCGAGGATCAGGAGGCATTAAACGAGAAGCACCTTGATCTAGAGAGGAGGCAGAATCAAAGAAGAATTTTAAAGAAACTTAGATGATACAAGAAAAAAATCATTAAAAATCTCTTATTAATGTCTATCAAAAGATAAAGTAGTACTTTTTTATGAGAAAATGAGAGAGTAAGTGAACTGTGGAAATTGAAAACGTGACACTAGAAAGGTTAGAAAAAACTGAACAGAAGGAAGGAAAGACAAACTCGAGAAAATTTCTTAGCAAGTATAAAAGGTAAATTGGTAGGAAATGGAAGCAACAAGACTATTAGAGAAACAGTTCAGAAGTTACATCATTTAAGTAAAAGACGTTCCAAAAAGAGCAAACAGAAAAACATAGGAAAAGAAAATGTCAAAAAAATATATATATATAGGGTTATAGGCTGAGTTGTGCCCTTCCAAAATTTCTATATTAATATCTTAACCCCCAGCACCTCAAAATATAATGGTATTTACAGAAAGGGCCTTTAAAGAAATCTAAGGTAAAATGAGATCATATGGGTGGCCATCCAATATGACTGGTGTCCTTATAAGAGGAGTTTAGGAAAGACACACAGAGGAAGGATGCTGTAAAGACATGGGAAGAAGATGGCAATCTGCCAGCCAAGGAGAGCAGCCTTAGAAGAAACCAATCCTGTAGATACCTTGATCTTCAACTTTTAGCCTCCAGAATTGCGAGAACATAAATTTCTGTTGTTTAAGCCACCCAGTCTGTGGAACTTTGTTTTGGAAGCCCTAGAAAACTAATATAGAGAGCTCAAGAAATTTTTCCATATCTGAAAGATACTGATGGCCAAATTGAAAAATTCACCATGGGCCAATATTGGATGAATAAAGAAAAGACCATGACAAGGCAATTTATGAATTTCATTACACTAGAAAGTTTTTTAAAAAATCTAAAAAGGTGCCAAAGACAGCAAGCACATGCAAAGAATGGTTTAGAAATTAGAATTTCACCTGAGTTCTGAAAAGCAATACTAAAAACAGAAAGTCAAGCAAGAAACACTTCTAAAATCTGAGAGATGGTGATATCTAAACTAGAATTCTCTATCAACCCAGTTTATCAGTTATGTATGAGGGCAAAATAAATACATTTGTGGATGTGCAAGACCTCAAAAAATTCACCTTTTTCCACAAATTGTTGGAGACACTCCATCAAAAAGGGTAGTAAACCAAGAATGAGGATGCTGTGGGATCTAAGACATGAAGATGAAACATGGCAGAAAAGTGAAGGATATCACACAAATGGTGGTAAAGGAGAGCTCAGGAAGAGAGGTAGAAGAAAGCCAATCTAGGTCAGAGGAAAAGGCAGAGGACATTAACAGAGAACTTGACAGGTTTGAATGTATTGAGAGAAACTTGAACTAAAGACAAAGAGTTTGGTAATGAATTAGTGATATGCTGATTTAAAAAATAAGCAAATAAGCACTATGTAAGTTCTTAACTTGGGGTAAAATAGTCAGTTGTAAAAGAAGGAAAATGTGATCATGATTCTGTTCTGAATAATATTTATATGACCATGATCATGTAAGAACTCAGGGCCGGGCACAATGGCTCACATCTGTAATCCCAGCACTTTGGGAGGCTGAGACAGGAGGATCATTTGAGGCCAGGAGTTTGAGGCCAGTCAGGGCAACACAGTAAGACCCCATCTCTCTAAAAAATAATAGAAAAATAGCCAGGTGTGGTGGTGCATGCCTGTAGTCTCAGCTACTTGGGAGGGTGAGCCAGGAGGATCACTTGAGACCAGGAGTGGAGGTTGCTGTGAGCTATTAATATGATGGTGCCACTGCACTCCAGCCTGGGCTAGAGTGAGACTTTGTATAAAAAAATAAATAAATGAAATTTAAAAAGAACTCGTCTAAGCAACAATTACAACATAATGATATTTGGAGAATAGGGGAATAGGTAGGACAGGGCTGTTTGTGGTTAGAGGTGGGAGGCTGTAAGAAAAATAATGTTTCTCACAGCCAGTAAGAGGAAGCTGACACTATGCCAACCTGAAAGAAATCAAGGAAGAAAAGAACTTAGAAGTGCTGGAGCCTGTCGAGGACCTCACGGAGGAAAATTGCGAAGCAGAGAAGGAAGAAGATAAAGGGAAAAAAGGCATTTGTGAGGATCAAACCCATAGAGGCTCGGAGCCCTGTGAAGGGGTCGGGGGGGGGATCCCTTTCTCCCTCCCACGCTCCTTCAGGGATCAGAGGGCTACTGAGTTACGTGGAAGCTTTACCACCCCCACGAGCCCAAGTGATGTGGCAAGCACATCGTGGGGAGCACTTGCATGATCCCAGAGCTTGGACATACCGTGCGGGGTTCCCCTGTAAGGAGAGTGCCACGAGAGGCCAGAGAGCCGGCTTTCTTCCATTCAGACTCTCATCCTTCCCCTCCCCTCTCCCACCCACTGCAACCAGGACAGCAGTCTCAGCTGAGCATCCGGTGAGCTGCCTCTCCCCAGCTGGTGCGTTCTCCAGTCTGAGGTTTCCACAGAGAGTGGGGCCCATGCCTTTTCCCTTGAGGACCTGCAGTGGACCCAGGGTGCCCGATCTTGGAGCTTCCTGCCCACCAGTGTTTCTTGAAGACACACACCAGCGGGTCAGACATGCAGGCCAGATCCCGTGCCCCCAGGACTCAAGCAGATTGCTGGGGGGAACAGGGGGAAAGCTTGGGAGCAGGAGCCAATGTGGGCAGAACCGACAGGAGAATCCTGTGGGGGGTCCAAGACACTGTGATCTAGGAGAGCACTCATCCCCCCCACAGGAAAGCCATGCTGTTGGACTAGGGTGGGTCTCCAGTGGGGAAGATCCCAGACCTTGGTGCCATAGCAAACAAGTGTGGCATGTTCAGGCATCCGGGCTGTTGGGGAATTGCGGCCCCTCCTTCATAAGCAGCCATGTCCCAGTCTGGAGAGCCTGCCTTGACCCACCTCCCAGCAGCTTTCCTTAGTGGCCAGGAAAACAACCTTGGAGCCTTGTTGAGGCTCAAAGCCATGCTATCAGACTAGGGAGGGTCCCTCAGCAGCACTATAGCAACAAAGTGAAGCATGTTCAGGAGCCTGGGCTGTCAGGGATTACGATCCTTTCCACAAGAGCAACTTTCTCCATATGGAGAGCCTGCTGAGGACTGAACTCTGATCTTTTTCTTTTGCCCAAATTTCTTTCTAAGGGGGCCTAGTGAGTCACACCTACAAATGATAAAATCTCAGTAAACAGGTTTTTATGATGACGTTTACTTCCTGACCTGATTCCCGTATAGCATCACATGAAAGAAGACCCTTATCTTAACTCAAACATTCCTTTCCACTGATTCCTGGTCTTTGGGGAAAGCCTAACTCTTTCAGCCAATTGTCAGCTAAAAAATCTTTAAACCCACCTATAACCTGTAAGCCCCTGCTTCCAGATGGCCCGCCTTTTTGGGCCAAGCCAATGTATGCCCTCCATGTATTGATTTATAACTTTACCTGTAATCCCTATCTCCCTAAAATGTATAAAACCAAACTGTAACCCAACTGCAGTGAGTCCACTTGCTCAAGGCTTCTTGGGTGTGGCTCCAGGTCATGGTCCTCAAATTTGGCTCAGAATAAACCTTTTTAAAATTATTTTACAGAGTTCCGGCTTCTTTTCCGTCAACACTGCCTTTACTCTCCTCCCAGTGGATCCCCGTAGCAGCCAGGAAAACAACCTCTGAGCCCTGACAAGGCATTGCAAAGCCTTCTGGGCTTGCACAACCTACCCACACCCTGCCTAGCTCCTCTACCCACCTCTCCTGTGGTGGAGATCAAGCAACCCCCTGGGAACTACAGGGCCCCTCCCAAAGCCTGGGGCATTGAAGTGTTCCACCTGGGGGACTAGAGCTTACCACAAGCACAAAAGAACATCTCTGCAGTTGGCTCTTTCCTGCAAGCACCAACCACTGACAGGGAGAACAACTCTCTAGCTCATTACAGCATCTACCAACTCAATCAAACAGGGCATTGCTGATCTTACAAGCATCACCCACCATCTTGGAGATTAAGCTTGGGGTCTCAAAACAATTCACACTGCTGGGAAGAGGTAAAGATAGCAGGATAGAGGCAACCTGAGGGGAAACTCTTTTTTAGGAAAGAAACAAAAGTTATAGGCAATTCGATCTATAAGGGTCTTCCTCTTCCATGGCACATCTCTGAGCTGATCAGGGAGCTGCTCAGAGTCTGTGCAGAGACATTCCACCAAAGAGCAGATGCAACAGAGATTTAGTGACTGCCAAACCTAGGTTTCTGCAACCAATGATATCCTGATTGCTCGGGTGCACATAGCCAGGTACGCTTGGGACACATCTGTCTAGCAGTAGCCTCTGCATCACCCCCACCAGGCTGGGGAGGGAACAGAAGTTCCTCTAGGTTGTGCTTTGTGACTGGGGCCAAGCACGCCTCCTCCCTGGCATGGGAACTGAACAGAGGATGAGCCTCAGATGCCACAGGCACCACTTGGGAAGCCTGGGGCAACTGCCTCAGTGTGTCCTAGGTGTTGGGGGAGAACCTTGGCCAGCAAGCATCTCTGGCACGCCTACATGGACCCTGAGCTGCTGAAACAAACCCCTGCCTGAGCGACTGGGCATAAGCAGTCCCCACGCTGGTGGAACAGCCCACCATATGGGTGGTTCTACCCCGGAAATCCCCAGAGCCAGCTCTGAAGCTCCTATTGTGCCTGAGTCCAAGGCTCTGCCTCTGTAGCTCCTGGGCCCCCATCAGGCTTGCAAATCCACCCTTGAGACTGCAGACACCCTTGTTCCAGATCCCCAAGACCCAACTACTGAGTCCCCGCCACTACTGCTAGGCTGGCAGAACCTCCCTAAGGTCCAAAACTTCACCAGGAACCCCCATCCTGGAGCAGCTGTCACTCTTGGACTTGGTTCAAGACAGTCCCCAGCAAAGGAGAACAGGTGCCCTGCAATCCTATTAACCCAGAGCCAGGAGAAGAGGAGCCAGATGAGAAGAAACCAGCAGCAGAACCCTGGCAACATAAAAAAACAAAATAGTTCAACACTCCCAAGGGAACACAGTGGAGCTACAGTAGTGGACTCCACCCACAAGGAAATTGCTGAAGTGACAGAAATGGAATTCAGAGTAGGGATGGCAAGTAAGATGAATGGAATTGAAGAGAAAATTGAAAACCCACAAAAAGAAGCCAAAACAATATTTCAGGAAATCAATGAAAAAAATGACAAAGTCACTAGAGGGCTGGACAACATGGAAAAGGATATAATAGAATGTAAAGAAATGAAAGAGCATTCAGGGAATTTCAAAACGCAGCAGAAAGTTTTAAAAATAGGCTAAACCAAGGAGAAGAATCTCAGAGTTTGGAGACAAAGCTTTTGAGATAACCCAGTCATTCAAAGAGGCAGAGAAGAGTATAAAAAAGTCCCAGCAATCACTAAGAGAGATATGGGACTATGTGAAGGAAACTAACATTCAAATTATAAGTATCCCTGCAGGCAGAGAAGAAAGAGCTAAAAGCATGGAAAACCTATTTGAGGCAATTATTGAGGAAAACTTCCCTGGTATCACCAGAAATTCATACATACAGATACAAGATGGACACCGAACACTGGGATGATTCATAGCAAATAGGTCATCTCTAAGACACATAGAAATCAACCTGACCAAAGTCAAAATGAAAGAGAAAATTCTGTAAGCAGCAACACAAAAGCATCAAATAACCTACAAAGAAAACCCATCAGGCTAACTTCAGACTTCCCAGTGGAACCCTTACAAGCCAGGAGGGATCTTCAATTGCCCCATCTTCAATTGACTTAAACAGAACAACTGCCAGCCTAGAATTTTGTATCCTGCAAAACTAAGTTTTACAATTGATGGAGAAATTAAACTCTTTTCCAGACAAGCAAATACTGAGGTAATTTGCCATGAGCAGACCTGCTCTGCATGAAATACCCAGAATAGCACTATACACAAATCAGCACAACAGATACCCACCAGTGTAAATTCACCTAACCCCCCCCCCCAAACTCACGTCTCCTGTAAAGCAATAGAACAAGAGGTAAAACAAAGCAAGAAGGATAAACAGACCTACATTCCACATATCAATGTTATTAATTAACATCAACGGACTGAATGCCCTTCTCAAAAGACATAGGCTGGCTGAATGGATGAAAGAACACAACCCAAGTACCTGGTGTCTCCAGGAAACACATCTAAACAACAAGGATGCACACAGACTCAACGTGAAAGGATGGGAAAAAAAATTCCATGCAAAAGGAAATAAAAAGAGAGCAGGTGTAGCCATTCTTATATCAGAGAAAATTGACTTTAAGCCAACAAAGGTAAAGAAAGACAAAGAGGGTCATTATACAATAGTAAAGGGAGCAATTCAACAAGAAGACATAAGAATTCTAAATATATATGCACCCAAAACAGGAGCTCCCAGATTCATAAAGCAAACTCTACTAGATCTAAGCAATGAAATAAAGAGTAGCTGGAGACCATTCTCCTTAGTGAGGTATCACAAGAATGGAAAAACAAACACCACTTGTACTCGCTATTAAATTGGAACTAACCAACGAGCACACGTGCACTGAGTGAAGTAAAACTCAGTGGAAATCAACCAGGAGGGACAGGGGAGGAGAGGAGGAGAATAAACCAATTTAAAGGGTACCATGAACACTATTTGGGTGACAGGCACACCTATAGCTGGGACTCAAGCTTTACAAAAATGATCCATGTAACCTAAAATATTTGTATTCCCTTAATATCTTGAAATTAAAAAAGGAAAAACTTAAAACATTTAATTTAGAAATTAAAAGTAAATACCAAAGAAAGAGCTAAGAGATGTGAAGGTGATTATCATTTTGAACTGGGTATATGATGGGGAGCTGCAAGTGGAGGATAATTGTTCAATGGAAAAAAAAAAGCCTCCTAGAACTATAATATTTGACTTTTTAAAATGTACACATGTATAACATTAGTAAACAATTTAAATAACAAAACCCAATTATACCCACATCGTTTACTGAATAATTTTTCCATTCTCTACTGTCTATGATGTGGCCAAGTTACATATTAAATTGCTGTTTAAATGCTCTTTTGGGGGGATCTATTTGCACTGTTTTATTATTATCTTCTATGGTTATGTCAGTATCAAACTATTTTCAAGATCATGGTATCACAATACATTTTAATATTGGGCAAAACTAGGGTTTCATCAGGATTCTTTCTAAATTTCCTCAGAAATTCTTATCTGATTTTCCTTACATGAGCCTTTTTGTCAAAATTATAAGAAAAAGAAAACCAGTAAACTAGCGATCATGTAGCTAGAACCCTCAAATCCTCTGGGCTTTATACATTATTCACATTGCTCATTCTTGATTGTCCAAGGACAGGACATCCATTTAGATCCATTGTCTTTGTTCTAGTATCCAGGTTTCTGTGTACTATAAATATAAGTTGCCACAATTATATTATATCATGTGGTCATACCCAATTGCATGATAGTCCATTTTAAGTAGGGCTACTGCCTCACTAATTTTAGTTTTTTAAAAATAAACTCCCTAAATCATTTATTCCAATAACTTTCCAATTTCTTAATTCTCCTAAACCATATTCTGTCTCTGTTACTCAACATTAATGACACTGCTTCATATTTATCTATTTCTTGAACACTCAACTATTACTATTTCTCACCACATTTTTCATATTGCAGAAAGAAGTATCCTACTTCTTCCAAAGATTAACCCTTTGACTTTTCACTTTATTCTTCTGTAATTAATTCCAAGTAAACGTTAAAATCATATAAATATAAGTGTACTTCTATTTCCTATATAATTAATTTCAGAAGATACATAAGGCAACTCAAATCTGTGAAAGTAGAACCACAGGCCTAAAGTTGAGAAGATGAATTTGTCAGGGAACTGAACAAACTATAAAATCCTAATTGTGGCTTCTACAGATTTTATATTATTCAGACCATGGCAATTTAGCAGGTGGATGAAACATCTTTGCCTTGATAGCACTGCCAGTGGGCAACATTAGCCTACAAGAGCTTGAAATCACCAACTAGCAGATGTTGTATAAAACACTGGATTCTATACATGGGAGGTGATTTAGAACTATGGTGGAGCATATGAGATACTGATAAAGACTGGATTCGAATACGCAATATGGGAAATGGTGTGTAAAAGTGAGATGGAACTGTGGGTGGTATTACAATTGTAATAAAAGTAGTAATAACTATTAAGCAGGATATGCCTGTGTCTTCCTCTAACACTTAATCTCTTTCTTTTTTTTTTTTTAATATTTTTTTTTAATTTATTTTTTTAATTTCAGAATATCATGGGGGTACAACACTTTGGCCATACACATTGCCCCTGTTCTGCCCGTGTCAGAGCCACAATCGTGGTCGTCTCCCAAACTGTGCTCCCCACATCCATTCAGTGAGAGTTTTTCCCATCCCTTCCACCCCCCTCCCGCCCGCCCGCCCTCTGATGAATGTTATTGCCCTGTGTGATGTAAGTGTTCATCAGTTAGTACCAGTTTGATGGTGAGTACCAGTGATGCTTATTTTTCCAATCCTGTGACACTTCGCTTCGAAGAATGGGTTCTAGCTCCAACCAGGATAATACCAGATGTGTTAATTCACTGTTGCTCCTTATTGCTGAGTAATACTCCATGGTATACATATACCACATTTTATTGATCCACTCGTGTATTGATGGGCACCTGGGTTGTTTTCACAACTTTGCAATTGTGAATTGTGCTGCTATGAACATTCGAGAGCAGATGTCTTTATTATAAAATGCCTTTTTTTCTTTTGGATAAATACCCAGTAGTGGGATTGCTGGGTCAAATGGTAATTCTACTTTTAATTCTTTGAGGTGTCTCCATATTCTTTTCCATAGAGGTTGTACTAATTTGCAGTCCCACCAGCAGTGTATGAGTGTTCCTACCTGTCCACATCCCTGCCAACATTTGTTATTTGGGGATTTTTTGATATGAGCCAATCTCACTGGAGTTAAGTGATATCTCATGGTGGTTTTGATTTGCATTTCCCTGATGATTAGAGAAGTTGAGCACTTTTTTATATGTTTGCTGGCCATCATTCTGTCTTCTTTGGAAAAGTTTTTGTTCATGTCCTTTGCCCATTTTTTAATAGGGTTGTTTGATTTTTTCTTGTTGATTTTCCTAAGTTCTGTATAGATTCTGGTTATCAGCCCTTTATCAGAGGTGTAGCATGCAAATATTTTCTCCCATTCTGTAGGTTGTCTGTTCACTGTAGTGATAGTTTCCTTGGCTGTGCAGAAGCTTTTCAATTTGATCAGGTCCCATGTATTTATTTTTGTTGCTGCTGTGATTGCTTTGGGGGTCTTCTTCATAAATTCTTTGCCTAGGCCAATGTCCATAAGAGTTTTTCCAACGTTTTCTTCGAGAATTCTTATGGTTTCATGTCTTAGGTTTAGATCTGTTATCCATTGTGAATTGATTTTTGTGAGAGGTGAGAGGTGTGGGTCCACTTTCAGTCTTCTACATATGGCCATCCAATTTTCCCAGCACCATTTGTTGAATAGGGAATCTTTTCCCCAGTGTACATTTTTCTGGAATTTGTCAAAGATCAGGTGACTGTGTGAGGTTGGTTTTATATTTGGGTTCTCAGTCCTGTTCCATTGGTCTACGTGTCTGTCTTGTGCCAATACCATGCAGTTTTGGTTACTATAGCCTTGTAGTATAGTTGAAGTCTGGTAGACAGATGCCTCCCAATTTGTTCTTTTGCTTAAGATTGCTTTGGCTAGACGGGGTCTCTCTGGTTCCACACGAAGCGTAGAATTATTTTTTCTAGATCGGCAAAAAATGATGTTGGTATTTTGATAGGGATTGCATTGATTCTGTAAATTAATTTAGGTAGCAAAGCCATTTTACTATGTTGACTCTGCCTATCCAAGAGCATGGTAAGGCTTTCCATCTATTTACATCCTCTGCAATTTCCTTTCTCAGTGTTTCATAATTCTCTCTATATAGGTCTTTGACCTCCTTAGTTAGATATATTCCTAAATATTTAATTTTCTTTGTTGCTATTGCAAAAGGTATAGCATCTTTAATTTGTTTCTTGGCTTGATTGTTATTAGCATATATGAAGGCTATGGATTTGTGTGTATTAATTTTGTATCCTGAGACTTTGCTGAATTCATTTATCAATTCCAGTAATCTCTTGGTTGAATCTTTGGGGTTTTCTATGTATAATATCATATCGTCTGCGAATAGTGAAAGTTTGACCTCTTCTGCCCCTATCTGGATGCCCCTGATTCCTCTGACTTGTCTAATTGCTGTGGCCAGGACTTCCAGCACTATGTTGAAAAGAAGTGGAGATAGTGGACACCCTTGTCTGGTGCCAGTTTTAAGGGGGAATGCCTTCAATTTTTCCCCATTCAGTATGATATTGGCTGTGGGTTTATCATATATGGCTTTAATAGTTTCTAGGAATGAGCCATCTATGCCTATATTGTTAAGAGTTATTATCATAAAAGGGTGTTGGATTTTGTCAAAAGCCTTTTCTGCATCTATTGAAAGGATCATATAATCTTTGTTCTTGCTTTTATTTATATGGTGAATTATATTTATAGATTTGCGTATGTTGAACCATCCCTGCATCTTGGGAATGAAGCCACACTGATCATGATGGATTATTTTTTGATGTACATTTGAATTCGGTTTGCAAGGATTTTATTGAGAATTTTTGCATCTATATTCATAAGGGATATTGGTCTGTAGTTTTCTTTTTTTGTTGTGTCCTTTCCTGGCTTTGGTATCAAGGTGATATTGGCTTCGTAGAATGAGTTTGGGAGGATTCCATCCTTCTGGATATTTTCAAATAATTTCTGCAGTATAGGCACCAGTTCTTCTTTGTAGGCTTGGTAGAATTCAGGTGTGAACCCATCTGGTCCGGGACTTTTTTTGTGGGTAGATTTTTAATTACTGCTTCAATTTCGGTGCTTGATATTGGTCTGTTTAGAAATTCAGTTTCTTCCTGGTTGAGCCTAGGGAGGTAGTGTGTTTCTAAGAATTTGTCCATTTCCTCCACGTTTTCGTGTTTGTGGGCATAGAGATTTTTGTAGTATTCAAAGATGATGTTTTGTATTTCCATGGTATCAGTTGTGACTTCTCCTCTCTCATTTCTAATTGAGCTTATTAGAGTCCTTTCCTTTCTGCTTCTGGTCAACTGGCAAGTGGCCTATTTTGTTTATCTTTTCAAAGAACCAGCTTTTCATTTCATTGATCTTCTGTATTGTTCTTTGTTCTCGATTTCATTTAATTCTGCTCTAATTTTGGTTATTTCTTTTCTTCTGTGGTTTTAGGGCGATAAGTTTTCCTCTCAGGACTGCTTTTGCTGTATCCCACAGATTTTGATAACTTGTGTCCCCATTATCGTTTAGTTCGAAGAATCTTTTGATTTCATTTTGAATCTCCTCTTTGACCCAATAATCATTCATCAATAGATTGTTTAGTTTCCAAGTTTTTGGAGGAAGATGTGAGTTTCTGTTGGAATTGATATCTAATTTTATTCCACTGTGGTCTGAAAAGATACATGGTATGATTTCTATTTTTTTGAATTTGTTTAGATCTGTTTGTGGCCTAGGATGTGGTCAATTTTAGAGAAAGTTCCATGAGCTGATGAGAAGAATGTATATTCAGTGTTATTTGGGTGGAGTGTTCTGTAGATATCTGTTAGGCCCAAATGTTCTAGAGTCCTGTTTAGGTCTTTAATTTCTCTATTTAATTTTTGTTTGGAGGATCTGTCCAGTTCCGTCAGTGGGGTGTTGAAGTCCCCTGCAATTATGGCATTCCTGCTTATTATGTTGTCTAGATCTAGCAGCATTTGCTTTATGTACCTGGGTGCTCCTGTGTTGGGTGCATAAATGTTTAGGATTGTTAAATCCTCTTGTGAAATTTTTCCCTTCACCACTATATAGTGTCCATTTTTGTCCTTCTTTACTTTTATTGCTTTAAAGTTTATGTCATCTGCAATGAGGATGGCTACTCCAGATTTCTTTCGGTTTCCATTAGCCTGAAAAATTGTATTCCATCCTTTCACCTTGAGTCTGAATGCGTCTTTGTGTGTAAGGTGTGTTTCCTGAAGACAACAGATACTTGGTTTGTATTTTTAATCCATTCAGCCAGCCTATGTCTCTTCAATGGGCAGTTCAAGCCATTTACATTTATGAGAGAATTGATATTTGGGGTAAATTTCTGATTATTCTGTTGGGTGGTATCTTTTGTTTTACCTCTTGCGTCATTGTGGAATTGGTTTCTGGGGTTTTAGCCTTTGCATAGTTTTACATAGGGGGTGTCTGTTGCTCTGTTTAGTGTATAATGCAGGTCTAAGCATTTCTTGCAAGGCCGGTCTGGATTTCGCAATTCTATCAGTGATTGCTTATCTGGAAAGGTCTTTATTTCTCCCCATATAAGAAGCTTAGTTTGGCAGGATACAGAATTCTGGGTTGACCTTTGTTTTGTTTTAGGAGATTGAGGATGTCTCCCCATTCCCTTCTGGCTTGTAAGGTTTCAGCTGAGAAATCTGCAGTTAATCTGATGGGTTTCCCTTTGTAGGTTACCTCCTTTTTTTGTCTTACAGCTCTGAGGAGTGCCTCTTTTGTGTTTACTTTGGTCAGTCTAATAATTATGTGGCGTGGTGAATGCCTTTTCATGTTGACTCTCCCAGGAGTCCTGTGTGCTTCTTGTACTTGGATGTCGAGATTTCTGGCTAAGCCATGGAAATTTCCTCTATTATTCCTTCAAAAAATTTTCCAGCCCATGCAAATTTTCTTCCTCTCCCTCAGGGATACCTATTATCCTTATGTTTGGCCTCTTTACAAATCCCACATTTCTTGTATGCTTTTTTCCTGCCTCTTGTTTTTGTGTTCTTTCTCTTCAGCTGATTTATTTAGCGCATAGGAGCTGTCTTCTAGCTCTGAAATTCTTTCCTCTGCATGATCCAGCCTATTCTTAAGGCTTTCCACTGTGTTTTGTAGATCCTTGAATGCTTCTTTCATTTCTAGGATTTCTATTTGATTTTTCCATAATATTTCTATTTCTTTTGAGAATTTTTCATTCATTTCTTGCATTTTTCTTGTGGTTTCTTTGTTCTGGGATTCAATTTTCTCTTGAATTTCATTGAGCTTTCTTATAATCCATAAACGAAATTCCTCTTCTGTCATTCTACCCATTTCATTTGGGTTGGTATCCATTGCTGAGGAACTGATAATTTCTTTTGGGGGTGACTTTTCACTCTGATTTTTCATGTTCCCTGAGTTCTTTCGCTGGTTTTTTCTCATCTGGCCTCTTGGTCGAGAGCTGGGGGTGTTAGAGCTAGTTTATGGTCCTGTCACCAGGCCCACAATTATTTTTCCTTGGCAAAGCCAGGGAGAGAAGTAGTGGCCTGTATTGCCTTAGGTGTATTTTAGCAAGTTTGGTGGATCTTGAGTTAACTCTGACCTGTGGTCTTCTCCTCTTCCCAGTGGAGTGTGGTGAGAATGACCTCCCAGCTTGGGCTCTGAGCTAATGGATTGTACTTGAGAATATGAGTCCTCCGCTCCCTATTAGCTAGGTATTCTGTTATGTCCGTGGCAGACTCTGATTCCCCAGTTGGGGTATGCGAAAGCCCTGTGCTTTGGGAGGGGTCTTGTAGCTCCTAGGGGTTACTTTGACCCTGCTCTTCCTGAGGTTCTGGTAGAAACACAATTTCCTTTGGCTACAGTGTGAGAGCTGAGTTGGGAAAATTCTACACAGCTCAGAGGTTGCTCATCTAGCCACGTGTGGCTGCCCTTCTGATGTGTGTCTCCGTGTGATACTGGTTGATAGGGGGATCTCCAATTGTGCACCCCTTTTCCACCACTAGACTTCAAGGCGAGGCAGGTGGCCATCTCTATCCCCAGCAGTCTCCACCGGGGGGATGTTCCCACGGGGAGGGGGGAGTAGTGGCAGCTGGAAGCACTCTTGGATGGCGCGAAATTCCCTATTGAAGTGGGCAGGATTATGGGGAGCTGCTCTGGTTCAGCCTGTGGCTCTTGAGGTATTTGGTTGTCATGGGAACCAGCAGTTATACCAAATGAGTCACTATGGCCAGCAACCTTCAAAATGAGCGATCTCTGGGGTATAGGAGGGCTGGGACCTGAGGGCCGGGCACTAGGACCGGCACGGAGCGGAGTTGTCGGAGGCCAGAGCCGAGGTAGCAGAACCAGATGGACGAGCTGCAAACTGTTTCCAATACTCAAAGGTCCCACCGCTACAGTTCTGGGATCTCGTCCCACCTGGAACCCACGGATGCAGCTGTCCCTGGCCACCACAGGCAAAGCCTGTCTCGCCCCAGCGGATGAGCCCTGGGCCGGGGCGGGGCGGAGCTAGAGACGCGGCTCACGGCTCCGCGCGGGCGGCTGTAAAGATGGCGGCCGCCGCCAGCCTGGCGCACAGCCGGGCTCTGATCGCGCTGGGAGCGCAGTTTTTCTCCGCCGGTAGTTGTAAGCAACCTCTAAGGGCGCGTCCCGCTCTCCGATAAACTCCTGGGCCCAGTCCCGCTGACTTCTAGTGGCGCAGTGCCGGCCTGCGGGTTCCCGCGCACTGTCCCGGGAAGTTGAATCTCCGTCCCCGCCCAGTTTCTCCCCAGCCCTCGGCAGTCTCTGTATATTGCAGCTGCGAGTTGTGTCTGGCTCCGGCTACTTCCTCCTCTCCACAGGGCTCGCCGTCCCGAGCAACCGCTCTGTCCCAACTCTGGGCTTGTCCCTGACTGCGTGTATGGGGAGGCGCGTAACCGCTTGGGGGGCAGGTCGCGCTGTGCGGACCTGGCGAGCGCGTCCTTCCCGCGCTCTGGGCTCTATTGTGCTCCGAGCGCCCTCCGATCTTTGTGAAAATTTTGTACCTGTTTTCTTGGGCTGGGCGTTCGGCGTTGTTTCTCTGTAATTCGCAATGCTGTTTTCGGAGTGAGTGGTCCGTGCTTGCAGGCAGCTGCTGGCATTCTTCACCTCCTTTCCTGGGAACGGTTCGGTGGGAGGACCCTATCACACCGCCATTTTTTTATTATCAATCTCTTTCTTTTTGATAATGTCAGCCTCCATATATATTCAAATCTTCTTGTTGCTGAGGCAGTAAGTTTCCCCAGTTTCGCATTGCACTAGAATTCCACCTTGATAACACCTTAAATATGAGAGCTCTTAGGGCAAGCTTTACTGGGCCCCAAAACATCTGGGTTGAACGTCAAGATCAAAACCAAACACACAGCTATTTAAATAGGGGCTGAAAAACATGATGGTGCTTCATTAAATGCTTCTTGCCATTCAGATGTTAGGATAACAGGTCTCAAGAATATTTTTGAAAATTTCTCCACATCAAAAATGTTCATTTTACCTCACGTAAACACAGACTTTAGTTCTCTTGCAAAGATTCCTGTTAAATTTTCAGAAGAGGAGAGAGTAAAATAATAGAGTAGTACAACTTTCATACATTTTAAGACCTATTACCTGACTTTCTTTGGCCCTATTATCAGATCTTTACTAGCTAAAAATCAGTTTACTTGAGGGCATAAAGTATAAAGCCTGTGCTATTTTCGCAGTTGATTTATAAGGTGCCTTTGCACTAAGAGCTAAATTGCTTGCCCATATTTACTCCATTTTTTTTTCAGGAGAGTTCAGTTTAGTCAGTAGCTCAATAATTCTCACTGAAGTAAAGCAGCTCAAAATTTGTTTTCTATTTTTATTTTTAGTCCCCCATAAATGCTCCTTATTTTACCCTTTAAATTCTTATGTTCTCCCAAGGCCAAAGTATAAGCCTACCTTGGACAATGTGGATGAGATAAATTAAAAATGTTGCTTCACAAAAATCTCCTTTCACATAGAGTTATTTTCTATAGTACACACTAGAATTTTAAAGACAGACAAGGCAGGTAAATGGGATGTTTAAGTTTCTTAATCATATGTACTTTGTGGGGGAAATAGGGAGATGTTGGTCAAAAGTACAAACTTTCAATTATAAGATGAATAAGTTCTGGGAATCTAATATATAGCATAATGACTGCAGTTAATGATACTGTATTGCTTAGTTCACATTTGATAAGAGAACATATTTTGAGCGTCCTTACCACACACATACAAAAAAATAATGGCAGCTATAGGTAGTGATGGATGTGTTAATTAATTTGACTGTGGTAATCAGTGCACAATATATATATGTATCAAATCATCATGTTGTACAACTTGAATACATACAATTTTTATTTGTCAATTAAATATTTTAACATAAAAAGTTTTGAAATGAAAAAATTAAGAAATAAAAGGCTTGCCACAAAATCTTACCCTGATAAAGAGATTATTGGCACGTCTGAATCATGACAACATCCACAGAGTCTTGTGTACAATTGTATTTTAGTGACATTATTAAATTGAGCATGTGAGTGGAATAAATATTGTAGAGACACGCTGAATTGTGACCTTAAGCAATGTAGCACTGCCATGCTGCACAGGGAACTAGCAACTGATAGAGCATAAGGCATTCTTTAACAAAAGCTTTATGCAGCCCTTCATTTATCAATTACTTATACCCTTCCTACTTCTAAGATGGCTTTGAGAGAGCTTATAGTAAAGAATAATATTCGATAAAAACATTAAAATAAGGAAAAAATAATATGAGTACAGTAAGAAATGTCTGGGGCAGAAAAGATTTATGAAGAGAATAAAAAGTTTAGAGAGGAGACATTGCTGTACTAGCAACTCTAGGCTAAACATATGAAACAATATGAGTACATTTAATTCAGGGCCTTTTAGCAGCTAATGCAAAAAGGGAAACAGATGTTTTTATACTTTTCATTGTATTTACAGGAAGTATGTCTGCTCCTTAAGCAAATAAGCTTTTTCCTATTACTCTATTTTAAGAGGAATTTATTCCATAATATTCACGTAAGATACATTGAACATAAGTGACAGACTTTAATAGCAATTTTATAAAACATATAGACATAGTTTTTATATGTCATTATGTACAATTCTAAAGGCAAAGGGAAAAAAATGAAACAGCAATAGCTGTGGAAACTAAACAAAATGCATGTTTCAGGTGTTCATTAGGTAACTATAAATGTTAGGACCACACCAATACTTTTCATCAGCAGTGCTACTTTTAAAAGTCTGAAGGATATTAATATGTGATATAAAAGTACATTAGCAAAATTTTAAAAATGTAATAACTATGATATTTTAACAATTCTTGATATTCAGAATCTGAAATAGATCATACAAATCATAAATAGTATGTGAACATGTGTGTGTGTATAAAAATTTTTTTATATATATTATAAAGATTTTTTATATATATATATAAAAAGTCTCCCTAGGCCTTTCAGCATTTGAGCCACTATAGATAGTTACAAGGAACTAAATTGCAAAATCAGTGGTCAGAAAGCATTAAAATCTACTCAGGGAGATTTAGTGTTTAAATACAAAGTGTCTTTCAACTTAAAATGAATTATAATGCCCCACTTATATAAAAGATGACGACTACACATAAATTCATTTTGATTAGCACTATCACACCAAATGCCAAATGACGCTGAGTAGATAGGACCTTTTAAATGTTGCCAGATGTTTTTGATCAGTATTTATTCTTTTCTATATACTTTAATGCAAGATCATATGCTAATATGCAGCTGGAGTATACTACCTTTAAAACTTAGCAAGCCTAAGAAATGTTTCCAGCTGACAGGACATTTACTGGAACTCTAATTACTAATCACTGGAGAATAAATTAAGATATAAAGCAATGCTCAAAATAAATTTTATATAAAATAACTTTATTTCTATATTTGAGATAGTTATTACTAATGTTTACATTGTTTTTCTTAGTTTGTTATCAATTCTCTATCATCTTGCTGACTATTCAAACAGTGACCCTGAACACAAATTTTATCATAAAAGTAAAGAACATGAGTCACAGAAAAATTTCCCAAATTGATATAAGATAGTAAGAAATTCAGTCCAGATTGGGGAAAAAAATTCAGAAGAAAGACAAGAATAGTGTGAAAGCAGATCTGGGAGGATGAGCATCTTAGAGAGTCCCTTGCACTTAACAGCAATTACTACACAGAGTGGACTACTATCACCAGTTTTTCTACTAATGAATTTTGTCAGACTACCTTACCATGCACAGGTTCAATATTACTTGTAAGTTCAACTTAGGGGGAAAAAAACTTTACCCTGGCTCTCTCTTTGTCCTAGTATTATGACCAATGTAATGATCTATTTACCCAATCACATTTCTCGGAGAAGCAGCAGAAGCAGGTAACATTATCAAGCATTTTCTTACATTATCTAGTACTGAGCTAGATACATTTACATATTAGCTTAATTAATTCTTAAAACCATCATGTGGGTTAGTTAGGTTTATCCTTATTTTACAGATGATGAAACTGAGGTAACGTATTTGTCCAAAGTCACAGAGACAAAAAGTGAGCTGAGATCCGAAACTATTTCAGACTGTGCAGTCTATGCTCTATGTGAATAGAATGAGATACAAATCCAAATTTCTCTGCTTTATTAACTCTTCTTAGAAAGTAGATTATATGTTCTCTCAAACAGCATGAAGTGTAGGAAAAAAAAACTCCAATTTTTTATTTGTTAAAAAAGTAATTTTCTTCAACTGCCAAATTTGTTATTCAGTATAATTTGTGGAGGATCTTAAAAAAGTGCACAAATTTTTCAGTGCCTTTTAGAAAAGGTTCACTACCACTCCAAAGGACAATGTCTGATTATCCACATTGATCTGGAAATGAGTTAAATGAATTGAAATATTCAGGAATATTTTCAGGAGGTTAGTAGTGAAGCACCAGTCCTGACTACTGTGGTTTTGACTTTAGTTCATTGATGCATGCAAAGATTTATCCATATTTGAGTAAAATTTGGTTTTGCCAGAACTCTTTTATTGAACAGAAAACCCCACAAGTTAGAAAATGTCACCAGTGCAAGGCCCCAGAAATGGTTCCAGCGGTTCCACATGAAGACACCTGTCCTCCCACAGTGTTCTCTTACCTCCATCAGCAGTCTTGTGAACTCATTGTTCACTCACATTTGGTTTGTTTATTGTTGTTTTGGTGGTTATTGTTTTGGTTTTGGTTTCTTTTCACAGTACAAATTGATGACTTATGTTAATTAGATTAGACAAATCAACTTCAATTCTATTTTTCAATGTGAATTTATTTGAAAAAAATGAGATAAATAGAAGATGAGTTGTACAAGCCAGTAGCCTAAAATCCTGTTTGCATGTTGATTTGATATTCAGGACAATGTCCACGCTCCTGCTAAAGCTGTGCCTTCCCTGTTGTGTAGCATTATCAAAGATGTGTATCAGATTACAGCACTCATTTCTTAGGATGTATAAGAAACTATACACTTCACTCTAGACAGAAACATATTCCTCTCCAGGACTCAATTATTATTTTTGCCAGACAGACCATTCAGGCTAGGAATGGGGAGAGTCATTTGCAAATATTTTATCTGTCTAGAATCTTAGAACTTTAAAGAAAAAAAATTGAAAAATTTCCTTATTTGTAAATTATATAAGGCCAAAATGAGAGTAATATCTGCTTAACTGAGAGGGTGTTGGGGAAAATTAAGTAAATGTATACATAAGAAATAATGAGCAAAATGACTAACATGTAAGTAGGGACTCAATGAATCTTTCTTTTTATTTCTTTGCAAATTAGAAGATCCTTTTTATATTTCCCAACATATTTTTAGAATTATCACATATATTGATAACTGTTCACATTCCTATCTCCTACATCCTGGGAGCAGGAGACTTACTTCATCTTCATACGCTCTATGTCTAACTTTGCATTTGCCTGTAATAGGTTCTCAATATGTATTCTTTGAACAAATTGGTTAAACATAAATAAAAGTCCTTTAACTGGATGAAAATTGATCACAAATTATACTTTCAATAAAATTGATAAGACGTTAAATGTAAAGTAAGGTATAAATATATAAAAATATTGCCTTCAGCTCAGACAGCATCTCAGAGAGGCAGAATTTAAATTATTTCGTGGTTTATACTAAAATATATCATACTCACTGTGCTTAGGCATCAGACAGTGTGCCACATCATTTAATAGAAACTGAATTACACTGAAATTCCATGTTCTATGTAAGTAAGTTTTAGGAATGTAAAGGCAAACTTATCTAGTATAAATGTATAGATAGACCTATCCACTAACAATTAGATAGGATTTTCTCTTTTAATAATCTCTTTCTGGTATGTACAAAAAATTAGTTACACACAGAATTTGTAAATAGAGTTTTTCATGCTTTATAGAATTTATTTCCCCTCACCATCCAAGTGTGTAGTCAGTAAGCATTTTTTCTATAAAATAGGAATTAGTGGTCCCATTAAATATTTACATAAGTCTGTCATTGGTTTATGTGAGTGTGTTGCTTTTGCAAATAAAAGTGTTCTCTATTAAAGGGTAGACTTGATTTGGGACATACTGTGCTCAACTATCAAATGTTGCCATTACCTGCTCTCAAAAGAGCAAGGAGAAAAGCCTTGAAACATCTCAGAATCTTGCAGCTGGTGTAGACAGATTACAACATTCTAGCACCCACACATCATATAAGAATTTTAAATTACGGTAAGTTTGATTTATTAAAACATTTGTCACCCAGCATGGCAGCACCTCCAATAGACAGAATTAAGATTAGAGACTGCACATGCTATATTACATGTAAAACAACCTCCCTGTTGCAAATACCTCTCTGTTCATTATAGATTACTTCACAATTTGAACAGTAAAACACTTGCATATTTAAGACATACACCACGTACAAGACAATATTGCTGAAGTATTATCCTGTAGGTGTAATAATGTCGGAAGTATCAGCACTTCAGTTTTTTTTCTAAATTTTATTTCAGAATATTAAGAGGGTACAAATGTTTGTACATGGATCACTTTTGTAATGCTTGAGTCGCAGGTATAAGTGTGCCCATCACCCAAAAAGTGTTCCTTGTACCCATTAGGTAGGTTTTTGTCTCTCGCCTTTTCTCCCCTCCCTCCTGCTTGATTTCCACTGAGTTTTACTTCACTCAGTGCACATGTGTGCTCATGAGTTAGTTCCAATTAAATAGCTAGTACATGTGGTTTTTCCATTCTTGAGATACTTCACTTGGGATAATGGTCTCCAGTTCCATCCAGGTTGTTGCAAAAGGCATTAATTCATCTATTTTATGGCTGAGTAGTACTCCATGGTATACATATACCATATTTTTGGTGGTAGAATAATGGTGCTAATTATATAAAGTGAATTCAGTTAATTACTGTGACAGTGTGCTACTGCAAAGAGGACATACAAACCCAAGGGCCTTAAATAAGTGGACGGTGTCATCTGTATTAAAAATTCTAAGCAGCCCTGTACCTTAATAACAATACCTGAGTGAAATCTTTTTTCGTAGTTTCAAGATGGTGCAAGTATCTAAGCATGGGAAAATTTACCAAACCAAAGTAAAATAAAGTAAGCTCATAGCTTAATGTAAATACAAATCATCAGATTCTGGAAGATATCTTGTCACAAGATATGGCCATAGCTGCATCTCCCAGAAAAAAAGTTACTCCTATAGACTACGTTCTACTGACTGTATAACTTTTTTTTTCTGTTTTAGAATATTAGCACATTACCTGAAAAATTCTTTTAATAAACATTTTAAAGTATTCCTTATATATCAAGTTTGTGGGGAGTCCCAACCCCAAGAAGTGGTTATATCTGTTTGTGGGAAAGTTCTCAAAAGAAGCTCTAAAGTGCAAATCATGTCAATCTGGCCCTTGCAATGAGGTATCTGCTGAGAGACCAGCAAAGAGTTAAAAGCAAAAGAATAAGCCACGGATAATACCCTTGTGAAGGATAGCACCTACATGTAAATTGGAGCCCAAGAGAGAACAGAACAAAGTAGATGAGGAACCACAAGGCACTCAAGATAGCTATCTACTAAACAGACACAATATGGTAGTTTTCTTTGGATGTCATCCTGGAATCATCACACCTTCTTTTGTTGACTTCGTTAAACCATTTTTCAGAGTAGTGATCACTTGTCTACAACTTTAGTCCTTTACTATATTCAGTACCACGGCGTCACGTTCTGTGGTATATATAGAGATTAAATAATCATTTGTCGACTGGACAAATTACAGGAATTTGGGTATATAAGAAAGTTGCTGACATTGATACTAGTGGATGAAAATGGCTTATGAGCCACACAAGCAGAGAATATCAATAGCATAGTTCAGGAAGAGGCTCTGGGAGCATGTTCACGGGTGTGTCATAAGGAGAGAAGAGTCCTTCTAAAGAATGCTTTACGTAGATGCTGTCCCAATAAATCACTGGGAACAAAGAAGTGTGTGCAATGATAGCTAGGAAAATCTTTCATTTATTTTTAGTCATTCATTCAGAATGTGCCAGGTGCCTCCAAAATACTATGTCATACACTAAACATATAGAAAAGAACTCAAAAGTAAGATAAGATATGCTTTCTGATTATGATTTAATCAAGGAAACTAGATATTTATATATGAGTAACTGTTTTGACAAATAGCTGCCTCCTAGAAATTGAGAAGATTTAGCTGAAATGGAGATTATACATAAATACAATATTTTTTGGTGCCTCTGAGATCTCTATTTTCACTCAATATGCATGCCTTTTGATATAGTCTTTTTGTGAAATCTGAAGTATTCTCTTAAGAGATTCTCAGATTCTGAACTTCTGAATTTCCAAGCTCCACAAAGTTTGTTTTTACTTATTAACTTGTTTTAACAAAAACTTGCTCTTGCTAGGTTGATGAAATCATCCAAAAAATTTGTTAACAACTCCTACTTCTTTTGCCAAATAAAGGAATAAAAAAAGATACGTTATTCACCAATTTAGTAATATAATCTTTATGGTTTATGTATTTTCCAATAGTGAGTCAAAATTCAGATGAAATACAAAGAGTGTTATTTTTACTATTTGAGGCAATCATAAATGCATTTTTGCATTTAATATGTGGTAATTTACTGTTTCATATATTTTAAGAATAAAATTCTGAAGATTTTAAAATTACCAAATGATCATAATTTATGTCTTTAAAGATTCTAGTGTTTTAAATCAATAGTCTTGGCTTGCATTCAAAGTCTCTTCAAAAATTTTCAGATAATATTTTTAAATAATAATATTTTTGTTTTATAAATCAAATATAACTAATATATGCTGATTCAAGAATATCAAACATTATGTATAAGTATATGAAGAGTTAATTCATGAAATATTGACAGGAAGAGGAGAAAAACATGTTTAAAAGGTTTTATTTAAACAATATTTTTGTATCTTCCTGCTTTGCTGTCCTCTTTTCCTCTTTGCCACACAGATCCATTTTACTGCATGATTTCTTGCGTTATATGCTTCCACTGAAGCGTGTGTGTTTCTCACTTGGATATAAATCAAACTGTTAAAGTTGTTTTTGTTATTATAATAAATGGAGCTCTTTTCGTTTGATTCCTTAAGTCATTCCCAGAGAGAAAAATTATCAGAATTGTAGTCTTGGAATAGGCTAGAAAGAGCAGATATTAAAAAATTGCTGAAGAGAAAATAGAAAGCAAATGTATCCAGGTGACCTGTCCCTAGTAACACAACATTTAAATGTCAGAACACAGAAAGAAGCAAAGAATTTCTGAGGTGTCACCCAGTAGGCTTTCAGATACCATGATATTTCAAAAGCTGTGGCAATTTTTCAGACATCAGAGTGAGAATTATGTCTTGGGCAGATCCCCTAAAGTCATTAATCCTTATGACTGTGTCCACACATGACTTTTGGATAGTCAGTGTATCTTGCCTTCTTTGGCAAGATACACATCGCCTGCTAAAGCCTGGCACTTAAGAGAACACACTTCTTTCTATCCACCTCATCACTCACACAAACATATACTTAATATCCATCCATTTCATTTCCTTTGAACATGATAAGAGGACAGAGCAAGAGCAATAGATGACTGAAGGAAAGAAAAATAACTAAGGAAGAGAAGTATTGCACTAGTTAGGCAGCTACAAAAGGCATGTGTTGTTTCTGCTTGTCCAACTGTGCTCTTCCTTAGGAGAATTCTAGTTTTCCTGGAAACTTATCCACCCCACATTCCACTCCTGCCAATCTCATACTCCATGCATTTCATTCGAAGCTAATCTGACTCCCAGCTCTAAAAGTGGACTCATGACCCAGGCCCTGGCCACTGTGGTTAGTTCAGAAATGGGCACATGACCTTGTATGGGCAGAAAAGGATAAATCCCAAGACTATGGATCTTTTAAGAAAGACTCACTGTCTTTCCATTAAGTATGCTGAACTGATAGGAAGTAAATGCGAAACTGCTGCTAAATATCTATTTACCATAAAAGGAGAGCCTGACTGAGAATCAACCTAACAAGAGAAAAGCACAGCTCAAAGATGGAGATAAACTGTGTCCTAACACCACCATGTGAGCCCAGTGTACAGTTGAAGCAAGCTCTACTTCCGGGCTTTTTTGTTTCACAAGTCAGTCAATACATTCTTTCTTTCTTTCTCTCTCTCTCTCTCTCCCTCTCTCTCTCCCCTTCACCATCTTTGATTTATATTTCTGTCACCTCCTACTGAAATGGTTCAAAAAATCTCCTTTCTAGGTGCTTAACTTAATAACAGGAAGTGAATAATGCTTTAGAGATATTTTAGTCCTCAATACAGTTGTTTCAGACACCAGCGAAAACACACTTTTATCAGTGTATCAAAGCTGTATATTACTCAACAATCTTCAATACGAATTGGAGTCTCCCAAAAATACACCATGGAATATGGGAAGTCAAATAAATCACGATACTACATTTCAGGAAACTAAATTAGAAAAAAAGAGAGAGAGAGAGAAAGAAAAGAATGCTCATAGAACAAACCAGTTAAAAATTAATTTGATATTGAATGCCAGCATGTGATTTTGTTAAATAAAAGATCAAAAATGACAAAAGAGAAAAATCAAAGCTCTGCCATGCCATCTCAGTAGTTTGTTGCTCTGGCTCACCATCAAAGATATTTCTTTGCTCTAAGAGAAAATTCACTGTGTGATAAAAAACAAAACAAAACAAGAAAACCTGACTGTAAATTATAAAAATATGCATCTAGATATGCATCACCTTAATTAAACAGAGGCATAAAAGAGTGTCTATCGATTTAAATGTAACCATTTTGTTTGCTCTGCTCTCTACCAGTCTTATTTACCTACCATCGGATATTTTAAGGTGGAAATTTCTTGGAAAGAATTGAGGAGAGGGCAAAATGCTTTGTTTTCAGCTGATGAAAATAAAAGCTGAGACCAGATTGTTCTTCTGCCTGCAGGAGACATTCAGTAATTGTTTGCTTCTTGCCTGAGCACAAACCCAGAATCAATCTCTGCAAAACTAAAAAGGAATAAAACAAACATCCCTAATAAGGAAAGCCCTATTTTCTTCCAGCCACCTTTCTGAACCACTTCACCATCCCTCTTTGCCAATGAACATCTCTCCCTCTGCCAGGGCCTTCACACTCTGCCTCATCTGTACCCACAGTTGCTCTCATAAAACCAGCTAATAGAATCATAAACCTTAAGGAAGAGGTTTGTAAGCGACACTTCCCAGAGCCCAGGTTTCTACACAGTTGCCTCAAGGGCTACTGCAAAGAAATGAGAGTAAAACCAAAAGGCCAGCGCTTCCCACCCTGGCTGCAATCAGAGATGCTCAACTTCCATCTAGTTTGTAGACAGACTTTGCTCAAAATCGTATTTAGAAAAAAAAAAAAAAAAAGATGGAGAGGTGGTTCTCCTGCCACTGCTGTACTGTTTTAAAAAAAGCTGTAAAACTACTCACCTGAAGACAAGTGCAGAGGGTACCACCTTAATGGAATCAGCGTATTTTAAGAGCAGCAACTGTTTTCATCTAAAGAAATTAATTTTTCATGGTGAAATGCTGACATTAATGAGCTGGAAAAAGTCGGTTCCATCCTTCCCATGTTCTCTTCTTTTACTTTCCTCTCCTCCTCCCTTCCTTGCTTTCCTTCTATCCATCCTTCTTTTTTCTCTCTTTTTCTCTCATTTTTTTCCTCTCTTTATTCTGACTCTGTCCCTCTCCCTATCTCTGTTTCTCTTCTCTTTGATTTTCTTTTTCTATTTTTTCTGATTTTCTTTTCTATTTTCTTCATGAAAAATTATGACATTGACTTTGATCATTCATCACACAGGTATGTAAGACATGTACTTACCCGACATACTCACCCAATGTACTGTTAGGGTTTATAAAGCATCAGAAAGAGAAAAAGAGATGCCAAGTTTCCTGTGAATGGGGAGTTTTTCAAGAAAAATAAATAATAATAGTGTAGATCAGAAACATTTAGTGTCTGTGTCCTAGACCGTTGCAACTGCTTTTCCCTGTTCCACTCTGTTTTCTTTATCACCACTTGAGTGAGGGGCCTAAAATTAAACTCAATACTGTTAATTTCCTACCTAGAAAACTTCCTTGGCTCCACAGTGTTTATAATTAAAAAATGTCTAAAATCCTTCTTCAGCCACCCAAGGCCTTTAGGTTGGTCTTATTACTTTTCTAACCTCATGTCCTACCACCAATAACACTTCCCAGTGCCCAATACTTCCACAAAATTAAAATTATCTCTGGTCCATAAATATATTTTATTGATGTCAATAGTTCTGTCATAATATAATTTGCCCTCATTTCTTCCTGGCTTAAGAAACAAAGCTAAGACAATAAATATAAAGATAAATTAAAATTATAGAAAAAATCTAAAATGTAAAATTCTCAGCATAAAATTGTATTTTAATGAATTACTACAGGAATTGTCTTTTCAAGTGCTTAAGAAATTTTCACTTAAACTTTAGTATTGCCAATAGGGTAGAATATTTAAATTACTTAGATCATGTTAAAAATCAAAACCAAAATATAATTTTATTTATAAAAAATATTTTATCTATAAAAATTATAAAGTTTATGCCCCTTAACCTTAGAAAACCTGCGTATCTCTTTATTTGTAAATAAATGTAATATAAAGAAAGCCTAAATCAACTTAGAATAAAAACAAATGAGCTATTTTTCTACTCATGGAAAATTTTAAGACTATCCTAATAATGGGCTCTAATGACATGATATTTTCATATTCTTCTAGTTTTGTCATCAAATTTGTCTGTGTTATCAAAGGCAGAACTGGAGTTCCAGACATAACTAGCTTAGATTGCTCTTTGATAGTTGTTTGAAGATAGAAATCATCTCAAGGCAGCAGAAAATTTTTTTTTAAAACTAAGCAAATATAACATTGGAGATGAAGTATTTTATGAAACTAGAACTGACAAAAAGTAACATGGACACCTGTATACACTAGTGAATCACTTGCCCAGTCATTCTTCGTCTCTGGAAAAAAACGTCATTGAGCTTCCTCCCGCCACCGTGAAAATCTGTGATGCATGTTTCCATCTGGGGCATTAAAACACTTTCAGGGAAGCTTTTTTCCCTCTATGTGTAGAAATGGGGACATTCTGATCACCAATTGAAAACTATTAAGCATTCGCTATTTTAGTGATATGAATAAAACAACGTAAACTTTTAACATTTTAGTAGTGCTTAAAGTAATTCTCCCTCTTTTTCACCTCAGTATGTAACAGCCATTTTCAAAGACGAATGGTGCACAACTGTCAGGAAAAGAATAAAAAATTTCAAGAATGGAAAAGGACATGTCTATTTAAAGAGAATAATAAGCATTCTACTTAATTGGTAGACTATCCAGATGATGCTCTGCTACTGCAAGGTGGCAACAAGGAGGACACATAAGGGCAGCCGCTCTCTTCCTGCATAAAGGAGGAAGTTGTCTTCTATTCTCCTCATCTTCCATAAGTGCCAAGAAGACATCTTCTGTGAAGTGTGTGAGTTTGGGCCTCCAAACAGGTCAAAGAAAAGGTTCTGTTTCAATATAAAATATTATTTGACTTTTATTTACCTATTAGCAAAATATAAAGATTGTTATTTGTGATAGCAAAGACTTTTTCTTTTAAGTCTTTACTGGCAAACTACTAGATGCTTTGGATGAAAATAGGAATTTTGAAAGTCCATAGAAGCCTCTTCCGTGCTTACTTCTAATATTTTTATTATTCAACTTGCCAATAAGATCCAGTTGGTTTTTCTCTCTAAGAATGAGAACTTTTTTTTTCTTTTTCATCTAGGAACTTTTGGATAAAATGTGATGAGGTAGTCTCACTTGAAGGGATGGTGGTTTCCTCTACAGACCAGCTGTATCTGTGAGCTATTTGATTCCAAGAAGCAATGCCTGTGCTCTGCAGTACTTAGAGCTATCTAAACACAGAGTAGATGCATTTTGCTTGCCCAAACAGACAAGCTGCTGAGTCTTTTAAATATATTAAGTGCTAAAACCTATACAAAGATATAGTATGTAATTCTATTTTATTGCACAGGCAAGGAAGAGAGAACAAAACATTAGTTTAACCACCTGACCTCTTGCAGAATTTATCTTCTGTGATAAGATAAATTAAGTGCTCTCCCTGTTTCTCTTGTTTCATTTCCTCTGCTTCCAATAGTGTTTCAACTTACCTTTATCATTCAATGAACTTTCAGAAAAACCATTTGGCAGCCAATAGTGGGGAAATATTAGGAAAGAGGGAGGTCTCAGCTCTTAACTCTCTATAGTTCAAGGTAATTAAAGGGGCAAACAAACACTTCTCAGATGACACAAATATTTGTGCACGAGAAGGTCTTAAAATCAAGGCAACTGCTAAAGATTTCAATACTACTCAGGACTATGGGCTTGAGCAAGGTAATCTTCAAGATATGCATCTCATCTGCTGAGGCTAACTCAGCCTTAGTAAGTTTAGAAAATAGTTTGGATTCCCTATGGTAGCAAGCTATCTGGACATCAGATTTCAAAAAAAAAAAAAAAAAAAAAAAAACAAAGAAATAGTCTCAAAATTTGGAATATTCTAGAACACCATGTGTCTACTGGGCTTACAGATCAGAGCTTCTCCACTCTTCTCCCCATCACCACCATGTATACATATCTTTTTATTTCAGGTAACATTTATTAGCATCCTGCATATATAGGAACTAGAAATACCTCAAGATGCTTGAATGGGCCCTAATATTAAATTCCACAATAACAATTATTTCAAACATTTGTTGAACATTTTTTATGTACCAAACACAGTACTTTACATTGATGATCTTATTTATTCCTCACAATTCTATATAGTAGGCCTTATTATTGCTCCCATTTTACAAATGAGAAGAACAAGACTTCTTAACTATCTGAAGGTCAGACAGTTGTTATGCAGCAGAGTTAATATTTGACTCCAAAGCCCCTGCTCTTAACAACTAGCATCCATAGAGACAAACTGCATGTTCTGGAGTTGATCCACAACCAACCAGTTGATGTTTTTTATTCCATATATGAAGACACTGAATAGACAGAATATTTCAATATCTCTTGGTATTTTACAACCCACAGTGGTAAACTGGAGCTCTTGGTACGGAGACTTCACCTTTCTGCTTTGAGCATGAACTAGTCATAGCAAATCAAGTTGGAATTTTATTAGAAATCAAATTATCTCTACATAAGACTGAAATCACCTGGCACCATTGCCTCAGTCATGACTTAGATTGGAGTATAAAGCAGTAAACTTCCTAACAATAGAGCTATCTTCACTTCACATTGATTGAATTAAAAATATTACTGAATTAAGTGATTTTAATCTAATGCAATGTAAGATTTAATAATACTAATAAATGTAGAATTACTAACCCAAAAGTTATTGGGTCTTTCTTTTAAAAACTTGATTCTCAAGTAATACAAGCTACATGAAGATAACTCAGTAAAAAGATAACAATGGAAGTTGTCAGAGAAGTATAAGCAAGTCAGAAAATTTTCAAAAATTCTGACCAGGGCAAAAGGATGTGATATGGAGGACACAGATCATTTCTAATATTATTCTTTTTTAACAATGTTTTCCCTAATATGATTATAGAAATGGCTACCCCATTCAATTATAGCTGGATATTTTCTGATAATACTGGCCAAGTTCCCAGAAAAAATCTTCACTGAGACAGACTCAGTTTTCATCTATGGGACTCTTTATTGTGTCTTGCAGAGATATCACTCTCTCCATAATGAGAAATGGTAATGAACAAGAAAGCCCACTCCTCATGTTCCTCCCAATCTCCTTAGTATAAAGAGGGCCATCACTTTGAAAAGGACTGCCAGATAACCCAAATTGTTTCCTGGAGGATAGTAGAAAATTCAGAATGTATTGTGTGTGTTATGTGTTAGGCTCTAAATCAGAATATGTATGTGTGTGTGTGTGTGTGTGTGTGTGTGTATATATATATATATATATTTTTTTTTTTGCCTTCACTTGATCCTTACAAAAACTCTGGAAATAATGCATTATTACCCCACACTACAGAGGACAGAAAGAACCTAGAATCAGCTTTACCAAGAGCAAGGAAAGAGGCAATTGATATCTGGAAAATTCACTAGGCTCAAGTGGAAGGACTTCAGAGGCTTTCCAAACATGAGTTTGAACCTTGTCTCTACCACTTCCTAGCTGGGAGGCCCAGGCCAGAGAAAAAGTGATTTTAGGGAAGGATGCCCAGAGTTACTGTGACATTTGAGAAGAGCAGGCCACAGAACATCTGTTCAAAATAAATGTGCATAACACCTGGCAGAAAAATTCACTGGGGAGTAAAATTCCTTTAGAAAAATTTCAGCAAAATGTCATTTTTGAGCTGTTTTCTTCAATCTCTCAACTCCACGGCAATAGGGATTCTGGCAGTGTCAGAATAGCACAGATTTCAGGTAAAATTAAAATTGAATTTTTTGTCTATTACACATATTTGGAAACTAATATTTTTACATGGTTTTTGACCACAGCAGCAGCTCCTTCACTAGTAAATGGAAGTTTTAAGAAGCAATTTTCTTGAAATGTTTGTTTTTCTATGGTCTAATGTACTTCCCGTTGTCATTTTCTCAAAAATGCAGAGGGCAGCATGCACTTGGTCTTAATTGTTTGCCACTTTAGTTGGGGAGGTTACCTTATGAATACTAGCTGCCTAGTACATTAAAGAATATGCATTAAAAATTATGAGACCTTATCTGCTATTCCAAAAAAAAAATTTGTTCATTTTTGCTTTCTGGATTGATTTTTGGAATATTCCTATTGCACCATCACCACCACTACTGACAAAAGGCAGAAATACAGTGTTTCCTAAAGGGAAAACAGAGTATCAAATAATGGAAAAAATAACCAAATCTGGAGTACTCTACTGTATAGCCCATGGTTTGAGTAACTCATGACCAGATGTACACTGATGTGGCTAAAAACAGCAGTTCCCCAACCTTTTTAGCACCAGGGACCAGTTTCATGGAAGACAATTTTTCCATGGACGGGGGGCCAAAGGTGCGGAGATAGTTTTGGGATGACTCAAGTGCATTACATTTATTGTGCACTTTATTTCTGTTATTATTACATTGTAATATATAATGAAATAATTATACAACTCACCATAATGCAGAATCAGTGGGAGCCCTGAGCTTGTTTTCCTGCAACTAGATAGTCCCATCTGGGGGTGATGGGAGACAGTGACTGATCTGATGGGAGGCAAAGCTCAGGTGGTGATGCAAGTGATGGGGGGTGGCTGTAAATATAGAGGAAGCTTTGCTTGCTTGCTGCTCGTCCTCTGCTGTGCAGCCCTGTTCCTAACAGGCCACGGACCAGTACAGGTCCATGGCCTGGGGATTGGGGACCACAGCCTAAAACACAGGATACAAAGTCAAATGGTATGGATAAGAATCACAGGTCTAGCTACTCAATTATTGCAATCATTGCATTTCTCCCAGGTGTTATGCATGTTTATTGCTGTATGCCTGTGCACACGTTACTCTCTAAGTTTATAATATTAAATGAGGGTGACAAACCCATTAAAGGACTCCTTCAAAGAATAAGTGAAATAATGCTTATAGAGAGTTTGGCATATGGTAACTGTAAAACAAAGAGTAGATCCTAATTATCATATATGTATGCCTGTGTTATTTAGTATAGTTTCTTGGCCCTAATATTTGTGTGCGTTTTTATATATACATATTCAATGTAAAATAGTCACCTTTTGACTTAAGATATTAGTGGTAAAATCCTTGAGGAAATATATAACTTGGGAAAGACCATGTTCCTAAAATAAATAAATAAATGTATACGTACATATAGAGAGAGGGGGAGAGAGAGAGAAATCATAATAAATACATACAAAGAGAGAGAGAGAAAGAGATCATTATAAATAAATAGCCTTAAAGATATTTAATGGAATCAAAAATGTAATGCAATAGATTTGTGATATCAGCTTGTATTATAATGTGACCTTCTTACCAACTGTTTCACAATAAGTTACAACGTATTGTTCTTCTACAAACAACTGGTTAACTGAAAGGGGAGTGAGAGAGAGTTTCCTTCTGAGAGAGCAGTAATTCATCAATTTCTCTCCATGGTACTTGTCATTTCCAGGCTTATTTTATGTATTCCTTTCTATCTCCTTAAGTATAAGTTCTCTGAAGCTTTAGCTTTACTCTGATTTGCCTTTTCATCTGCCACAGTTCTTAGCATATTTAATGCACCCCTAAATATTCAAATAATAACATAAATCAGAGTACTATTGACCTCTTCATTTATTGCAGAGCTTCTCAAAGAGACCTTATCTCTTGATAAGGTCCCTTACAAAATAATACAAAAGAGTTAAGGATCAAGGAAACCTTCTGAAGGAAAACAGGAAACAGAAGCTATAAAGGAAAGGAAAAGTAACATTTGAGTGCATAAAAATGAAAAAAAAATTGTATGGCAAAAGACACCATTAACTAAAAACATTAGAAGAATGATGAGAAGTAAAAATATTTAAACCTATATAACAGATGAATTTGTATCTATAATATACAAAGGTGCCTTAAAATGGGTAGGGATAAAAGACAGTAAAACATAAGCAACAATGCTGAAAGGCAAGTTATAGATAAGGAAAGGGCTCAGACTCAGTAATAATTAGTTAAATGCAAATTCAAGAATTATGAGATGTCACTTTGCCATTGAGGTTGATAAAACAAAAATGCTAACACCATATTGACAGAATATAGGGAGAAATGTGTTCTCACATATTGCTGAAGAAAATAAGACAATTAAAGCCTTCAGAAGAAAAAAATCTAGTAATATATAATAAAATTAAAAATACATACTACTTTCAACCCAGCAATACCATTCTTTAAAATCTATCACATTAAATTGAAATGCTATGACATATAGGAACAAGGAAGTTTATCACAACAAGGTTTCTAGCAAAACAAAACAAACACCTAGAAACAAATTGAAAGCTCTGAAAGGATAACAGTTTAATAAATTAGGATATCTTCATACCATAGATGGTATATAATTATACCAGTTAGCTGGAGCTATTTCTATAATGTATTTTAAGTGACAAAAGCAAGAGGCGGAGAAACGTATACATTGTGAATGAATTTGCATAACACAATGCAAAGCAGAAACTATATATGATCATCTAAGCACAGTAAAAACAGAGTGGGAGCAAATGTACTGCACTACTCACATTGGTTGCCTACGGTGGAGGGAGAAGTAAAAGGGTAAAATAAGAAAACCACAAGAAAGCATTTGTTGTGGTGGACTGTGTGCTTCCTTAATTCTTTCTGAGAAATGAAAATAGAAAATGTTGATTATTTTGAAATAAAAATTTAAAATATTCAAAATGTGAAAGGGCTCAATCAATACACAGATTTCCAAAGAAGGTATCCAATATTCACATTCCTCTAGGAGCACCCAAATCACATGGGCTGTATATGCAGGATTTCCAAATAAATTTCTAAACAATGCCAAATAAGGAGAATGATATGGACTGTCTGCAGCTCTAAGGCAACACTACACATCTACACAAACACACATACACATACACACAGACAAACCATAGTCCATTAAGCATTTCTGTAAACACTGGAACAACAGGATTAAGTTGTGTACCTCTACAGAGAATAAGCTTTCCCTCTGGAATAAGAGTGATCAATTGAATTTGGTTTATGTTCCACCACCTCCAGTCCATGTTGTCATACTTGTTTCTCCTGTATGGACACCAGGCTCTATAACACAACCTGAAAAGAGAAAACTGGAGTTTAATTCGGATAGCTTTCAATAGTAATGCATTAGACAGGAAGATTAAAAAAATCTCTTATTCCCACCCGTCTACAGCTACAAAAAAACCCCAAAAGCAAGACATCATTTTCATAGGAGTGCAAAATATATGTCAGACTATCTTACTGCAGGACTAGAGGGGAGGGGCAATAAGTTATGGGCAATAGAGTCATTTGCCAGGTTATTTCTTTCCCATTACATTCACTGAGACAGCTTCTTGTCTAAAACGTTCACAAATGTCACAGTAAAAATTTGTTGACAGCTTGGACAGAGTAGCACATACTCCATTGTTATACACTAAACCTTATCAACTATTTTCAAGCAAGATGGTTATTTCTTTTATGTAGGTAATTTTAAAGTGTGGATAGAAAGATCATGAAATTGTTGGCCAAAGTCAGAGTACTATCGCCACCATCACCACTCCAATATTTAAATCTCAACAAGGCAATTCTTTCAGGAAGCTATTGAAATAACAACACAAATATATAGAAAACAAGCAGAAAAAAATCCTAATTTTTATGCTACATTGCATAAAATTGTAATAAATCGATTGCTTAGGCAATAGGCAACTATTTGAATATTGAAATTTCAAAGGAATGAAAACTCTAGATAAGTTCTTTTCATCATAATTCATGCCCATAGAGGAAAATAATGCATGGGCAATTAAAACACAAATAACTCCATGTCATTTGAGTGTTGTGAGTTTTTCCAATAGAGAGTCAATATTGACATGTGGGATTACATATGCATGTTCTGATGTGCCCACACACACACATATGTTCTGTGACAGAATATTTGGATGCCAGTGGAAATCAATTTGGAAAGTAAATCTGCCATAAATAATAAATATAAATAGGAATAAATGATTTTTAAATTTTCATTTATATAAAATAAATTCCTATAAAATGCAGGAATTCAACTTTAAAAAACCTAAAGTAATGTAATTATTGGAAAATAGCTTTAGAGAATCTTTGAAAGAAGTAAAATGTATATATAATCATGAGTTCATAATGATTCTTCAGTCTACAATGGGCCACTATACAACAGGGGGGCCATAAGATTAAAATATCATCTCTTTACTATATCTTTTTTATGTTTAGATATGTTTAGATACACAAATAGTTATCATTGTGTTACAATTGCCTACATTATTATTCAGTACAGTAATATACTGTACATATTTTTAGCCTAAGATCAACAGCCTCTACCATATAGCTTAGGTATGTAGTAGACTATACCATCTAGGTTTGTGTAAGTACACTCTGTGATGTTTGCACAATGATGAAATTGCCTAATGATACATTTCTCAATGTATCCTCATTGTTGAACAATGTATGAATGCACTCTAAGTTGTCTGCATTTCAAACTCATGAGTAAAATATTTCTAGTTGTGGTCCCTTCATATTTTGTCATTAAAATGTACCTCTCAGGATAGGAGGAAAAATTCTGATAAGCCACTCATCTTTTTATATATATAAAAAGCAGTGACTACCACAAAAAAACCTGGAACACATAGAATATAACAACACTAATTTCTATATACCTACAACACACCCACACACACAATGAATTGAATCATCAATAAAGTTGTAGGATAAATTATTAAAGAATAATATACATACCCAGAGTCTAGAGTTGGGATCAGTGACTTCTTCATCACCAATTCCAGAAGAGTTCTTGGCTCTCTTGTAAACATCTCCATTGAGTCATAATCCATTTTTATCAATTCTCAAGGCATATGTATATAACTCACAATCATCCTTTCCACCCAAAACTCCATCATCATCCTGGATGACTTTAATGTTCAAGGTAATGATTAATTCAGTACATAGTACTTTTTTGTTTCTTAATCTCATGTCTAATGATTTTTATTTCTATACACTTCAGTCAAATCTCTTTCATCCTTATCCTTCTTAACTTTCAGGAATATTTGACATTCCTTGGCCTCCATGACTGTCCTAATTTCTTTATTCTTCACTAATCTTCTCTTTATAGTCTCCTTTATGTACACTTTGTTTTTCTTATCCACCTTTTAAATGCCTCTATTGGAGATGTCATCTACTAAAAATGACTATTTATATGCTATCTAACCCCTGGCCTAATTGAACTCTCGTGAGCTTTGCACAAATATACTATATTTGTTCGAATCCAAAATTTTATCTAGTTTACAATGCACTGTTATTTTGTCCATTACTAGATTTAAAAAGCTGTCAAGTAACCATACCAGCAATGTCTTAATATTTATTATAGTTACTAAAATACATTTCAGAAATATTCATACAAATGTTTAATTACATTAAATGTTGAGCACATATGTAAAAATTCCTAGTGAAATTAATTATTTAAGAATTCCTAAAATTTCTTTATGTTCAGGCCCTTCTGAATAATATTTTACTAAGATTTGCCAATGCCTGAGTTTTTCCATATAATATTGTTTTCTACACTATCAAAAGTATTGGTAATGCAGCATTTTTATAAGAACTCCAATGTTGCCTCAGAAATATTTTTCCAAACTTCTGATACCATTCTGCAAGGTTTGGTGCTGACACCTCCTTGAACTTATAAGATGTCATTAAACAGTTCCTAAAACAATTATCAGAACTCATAGTCCTTTCACAAATGGCCCTTATATAGTTTGTTAGACAAAACATTAAGGGGTTGCAGATGTCCAGTCATGGCAATAGGAATAAAATCTACACCAGTACACCAGAAATGACCACTACACCAAAACTGCTGCTTAAGCAGCTGTAATTCTAAGATGCTGTTGATTAAGATTCAGTCCAATGACAAAAATGCAAAAATAACAAAGATGTGTCTTAAAAATCAGTAAAATAAATATCTCTCTGCTGTTTCTACCTTAGCATCACATTTGAAATCACAACAAAACCTGCTCTTCCACTAGTGTAAATCATTCCTTCATTCACTCAGTTGTTCAAGCAAGAAACCTAAGTATTATCCTTGGCTTCTTTTTCATGTGCTATATGTTACATTCAGCCTCTTAATGATACCTGAAATGCATTCTCTTTTCCCCCTTTCTACTTTCACAACACACCTCCAGGATAACATCATCTCCCTCTAACGATTGTTGCATCTCTTAAAGGCTCTCTTTCCTCCAGTATTGCTTTCTCTCTAACTCAAAGTCCATACTTCAAATCACCTTACTAATATCCACATTTTATTAATATATTAAGGCTAAAGGATGTTATTTGCCCAAGAATGCACCTCTATGTTTTTAAATATTATGCTATGTTGCAAAGTGGGAATAAATTTTAAAAATAAAATGAAAACAAGAATAAAGTTAGTACATAAGAATGAATGCAAGGGAATTCTGTAAATTGCCCAGAAAAAGGTCAAAGCTTTAATATAAAATTCTTTAAAGCCATGGTAAAGAAAGAAAAAAACAGTCCTATGATACACAAAATATGTGAGATAAAACTAAGCCACATAATCAGGAACAATTTATCTTTCCCTCTTGCTGAAATCTGAGAAAAATTTTTCACATGGAGAGTTGTAGAGATGTGTGTAATACTGTGCTGAAAGAACCTCTTTCCCGATATTCCTGCAGTAGGTAAAACGGAGAATTGTCTTCAATGGTTTCTTGTAATAATCCTCAGGGAGAGAAGAGGACAAAATAGCAAAGCATAATTCTATAAAATAACTCTATGATGGTCTAAAATTATGCTGTATAAGCACACAACTTTTAGATTATCTGAATTTATTCAATAGTAAAATTTAGAATATTTGAAGATTAGTTGTATTGCAGGAACTATTAGATAGTCTCTGAAACCTATATTCTCTTCAGCTTTCTGGGTACACAACTTGACTGCACACCTGACTTCCTTTGCAGTAGCCACTGATTGAGTTATAATCAATGGACTGGGATGAAAGTAAGGTATTCCACTTCCAAGTCTGGAAGAATCTCTTAAGCATATTCCTCTTTGCTTTATTTACCTTCTAATTGGCTGAAATGCAAATGAATGCAGTGATCTTACCAGCCACCGCTTATAACTATGAGGTAGGAATAAACTTCTTTTGTTTTTGAGACACTGAAGATATCTGGGACTATTGGTTAGATAAGCTGGTTTTACACTAACTAATATAGTGAGGCTATAAAGTCTATGGAGGGCACAATCTTATATATTGATAACCATCCAAGAGAAGAATAAAAATTTGCTTTAGAAATTAATAAATCTACTTAGGTAAAAGCCTAAATACCTGTCCTACCTATGTTATTTATTTTATTCAATATTTACTACATGTGGACTCTGACAAACAGTGCTGAGTAATGGGTAAGCTAGTAAGATATAGCTCCTTTCCTCAAGGGGCTTATTGCAGATGTAGTTGATAATTCCCTCAGAAAACATTGGTAGGTCTTCCCCAAAATAAGAAAATTGAGTAATCAATGTTCCAAAATCTGCACCATAAACTATGGCCAAAATAATTTTAGTGTAAACAAACCTTAAAGCATTTAAAACCAAGTTTTCAGCACGATGAAAAATAAATCCCCCAAAAGTATCTGGAGCCTCAAATTTCAGGAATATTTGTGGGACTTCCTGAAACTCTCTCTAAGCTAAATTAGTTGCAAAATATACCAAAACATAATTGAATTACCTGGTATGCTAAACAAAGTTTTTGGATATGAGTCAACTTAACTATGAAGGACATATTTCAAAAATAATAACTTGGGTTTAAAAATGATTGTCATTGAATACTTCTTTCTGACAATAAAGAATGATACAATGATCTATTGAGGCCAAATCTAGTTTGTGACAATAAAATGTCATAATCAGCATAGTGCAGAATTCTCTAGTTTCAGTAGCAATGGGCATGTATTCATTTCAAACAGAAGTGTGTTCATTAAGGTGCTAATTAATGTTTCAGCTAAAGAGATAAGTAACAAACATATATTTTAAAGTGCTTGAAAAATATCTGATATATAAAGAGAACATTTATATAAAGTCAATCCTTATTGATTTTTAAAACTTTTCATTAAAGCTTAATATACATAAAGGACAGCATATATGTTATAAATATACAATTTGGAGAATTTTGATAAATTTAACACAAAAGTGAAACCAGCAAATATGTTGAGAAACAGAACATTACCAGTACAGCAGGAATTTCCTTTTTGTACCTTCCTAGTAACTTCCATTGTATAACCACCACCCTGACCTCTAACAAGCGTAGATTAGTTTTAACTGTTTTTCTACTCTATATACATGAAAAAATACAGGATACATTTCTTCATATTTGACTTCTTTTTTATTGTTGTTGTCAACATTAGCTGTGTGAGATTTTTGCATAATGTTAATGTTTTGCATATGTTCAGCTCAAGTAGGTGCTGTAAAATAATTTTCCAAGGTAGTTTTACCAATGTGCACTTACATCAGCAGTGTATAAAAGTTCTAATTACTCTGTGCCCTTGCCACCACTTGGTTTTTTTAATCTTATTAAATTTATAAAATTTAGTAGCTGTAGAGTGACATCTAATAGTGGTTTAATCTATACTTCCCTAAAAAAATTCTTATAGCTGATAACCATTTGATGTTCTCTTTTATGCAATGTCTATTCAGATATGAGTCCTCTGTTGGATATAAATACTGTTCATATTTTCTTTCATTCTTTGGTTTGCCTTTTCACTCTCTTAGTTGTGTCTTTATGAACTCAAGTTTTTAGTTTTGATCTAATTTTTAATTTTTTCCTTTCTATGGATTTTTTTTGTCTTGTTTAAGAAATCTGTTCCTACTCTAAAGTCACAAAGTCTTTTTCCTATGTTTTCCCTAAAACTATATTGCATAATATTTCATGTTAGATCTGAAATCCATTCAAGGTTAATTTTTATATGGTGTTGAGGTAGGATTTTCAATTGACTCGCTGCCATTTATTGAAAAGTATACCCTTTCCCCATAATATTGTGTGTCACGTCTTTCATAAATCAGGTAAGACTAAATGTATGGCTCTGTTTCTGGACTTTCTATTATGTGCCATTGACTAGTTTATTTATTCTTGCACATATGCCACTTTTTAAAATTACTATAGACTTGTAATAGGTCTTAATATCTGGTGATATAGGTTTTTTAGCTTTGTTTCTTCAAAATTGTCTTGGCAATTCTAGGCTTTTGCATTTCCAGTATGAATTTTACAATCTCTTTGTCAACTTCCACCAAAAAATGGATAGAGAAATGATTTTATTGTAGAAAACAATTCATAAGAGAACAACCTTGCTCAAATAAAATTTAAACTAGTAATAAAAAGTGAACTTCTTTAACTTATAAAAGAATACTTATACCAAACATTGCTCTTTATAGCACAGCATTACTATGATTCTCTTTAAAATTAGGAACAAAACACAATACTCATTATACTTACTGTTATTGGCTATTTTACTAGTCCGTACAATGATTTAAGAAAAATTTAGGGAAGTTATCAAGATCGGAAAAGAATAAATGGAGCTATCATTATTTGCAAATAATAGATTACATGCATTGAAAATCCAAAAGAATCAACAATCAAATTCTTAGAATTAAGAGGATTTTGTCAAGGTTGTGCAATGTAATATCAATTTATACAAGTTAATTAAATTCTGCACCCCTGCAACAAACAGAAACTGCAATAAAACAGATAATATTTACAATAGCCACAGAAAATAAGGTACTTAAGAATAAACCTAACAGAATATGCAAAATTCTTGTGCAGAAATTTATAAAACTTTATAGGAAAGAGTAAAATATTTCTAAATAAATTAAAAGATAGCATGGTTGTAATGATCAAATCTCTCCAAATGGACTTATAGATTTGATTCAGTTATGAACAAAGTAACAGTAGGGTTTTCCAGGAATTTCTAAAGTGATAAAACAAATGGTCCAGAAGAGCTAAGACACTTCTAAAGAATAAGAATAAGATGAGGGAATTTTCTCTTCCAGATATTGTCCTATGATAAAGTTACAGTAATTAAGAAAATATGCTGTTGATTCAGGGAGGAACAAATAGATCAGTGGGAGAGAACTGACAACTCAGACCACACTGAGGCACAGGTGTAAACCTAATCTATAAAAACCTAGCAATGTAGATAAGCAGTTTATGAGTACTAGTGAGACAACTTTGTTATTAATATTTATGTGGAAAAAATGAAATTTAAGTGGAAAAAATAGATTCTAGATGAATTAAAGTGTTGAATGTGGAAGTCATTATCTGACTCTTCTATTTTTTTATTTTTTTAATTTCAGCACTCTAGCCCTATTTGGTCAACCAAAATAGAATGGATAAATTATTTCTTCGTAGAGTGGAATACTATATAAAAATGAAAGTGGATGAATGTTATGTGCAACAACAAAAATGTGGTTTTAAACACAAAAAAGTTAGAAGTTATAGGACAATAAAAAATCACTAAATTTATGAAATATTTACAAATAATCAAACCTAAAAATATGTTATTTAGGTAAACTTACAAATACAGTACACCTATAGAAAAAACTTTGGAATAATTAACAGAAGTATTTACCTCCTGGAGAAAGAGGAAGATTTAAGATTTATGAAAATTTTCTGTTTATTAAATTTGGTGTTAGATACATGGGTTTTATTTTTACTCTCTAAACTCTCCATATCTGTTATGAACAGTCATATTTTAATGATTTTTTAAAACTAAGGAAAGAAAGAAATGGAAAGATAGAAAGAAAGCAAACAAGCAAAGTAGCTTGCTGAGGGAATGTTCTCTGAATCTCTAGGACTAATACAATGCCTGATATATAATAGGTAATCAATTAATATGTGTTTAAAAAGAGAATAAATAAAAGAGAAAATGAATGGATAGAGAAATGGAATATGTCCAGAGAGCTCTGTTCAACAAATTTGTAAGAATTGAGTCCCTGAACTAATGGCTAAATGAAAGAGATCTGCTATATGGATTAAGAAAGGCACAGTAAGAAATATGAGCAAAGATTTGTCTCAAAAGGTTTGACCACAAAAATACCTTAACTGTGCCTCAGTTTCTTACCTGAAAAACGGGCATAAAAATGATTCCTACCTTATAGTTTATGAAAAATGAATCATAAAATATTTATAAAGATCTGAGAACAGTAACCAGAATATATTTCAATAATCTATCTATATATATATATTTATTATATATGTACCAGAGGATCTGCTTATATTTTTGGTTCTATTTCTCAAAAACAGGCATAAGAGTTTATCATTCTTGTGATTCTTAAAGGCAACAAAATATTTATAGAAAAACTTAAATTTAGTAAGTTCTCAGGTAGTCTGCATATTCAATTATGTAGCTCTATTTTATTTTACTATTGTTTTACATTTAACTATCCTCACCAAACCAACGTTTAAAAGTTTGTGCCCATGTTTTTTAAAATATAAGATAGATAAAATAGAATGTCATTATTTGTTAATAAGAAATGGAGTGAATGCTTTTCTCTAAAAACACCCAAGAAAATTTCAATAAATACCCAGACAATAAAAGTTCACCAATAGAATTTACTGACATTCACTCCATTTCATGTTTCTCAGTCCTTGAAAATCATAGTCCAAATATAGGAAAAAAACAGATGCTGAAAAAGCTCTGGCAAGGTTAGAGAGACAAAAATATTCTATTCCTCAGGATCAAAAATATCCATTTTAAGGATGAATATGTAGGGTGTAAATACAATGGTATCTATGACACTAGTCACCATTATAGAGATATAAAAAAAATCCCAGATCTCACATTCTGTGTGCTAAAATTTCAGCACTTCTTAGTGCTGTTTGTAGGTTAGGAAGAATGTCCTCTCACTTACATGTCTATTTCTCAAAAAAAGATGTCTTTGAAAGGGCAGTTGTCTTAATCTTCAATAATTTCTGGAAAAGTCCTCTAAGATTCACTGAACATCCATCTTAGAGTTCAATGCTACAGAAATATTTACCTCTGCTGAGAAATATATACAATAGTGATAGGTAACATTTATTAGGCACTTACCATATGCCAGACACTATACTAAACTGTTTGCATGTATATTTCACTTATTATTTAAAATAACATTACACACCCCCTCCATTTAACAGTGAAAACACTGAAGTCACAAACCTAGAAGGTTGTGGAATGAGAATTGAAATAATTTGCACGACTACAATACTTTGCATGACTACAAAGTCCCAGACCAGATGGATTCAAAGCCAAATTTTACCAGACCTACAAAGAAGAGTTGATACCCATTCTGTAACCCATTATTCCGTAACATTGAGAAGTAGGGAATATTCCCCAACTCATTCTTTGAAGCCAGTATCACTGTGATACAAAAGCCAAGAAAGGACATAACAAAAAAACAATACTATGGACCAATATCCCTTATGAACATACATGCAAAAATCCTCAATAAAATATTAGCAAACCGAATTCAACAGCATATCAAAAAAATAATCCATCATGACCAAGTGGGCTTCATCCCAGGGATGCAAGGATGGTTCAACATACATAAATCAATAAATGTGATTCACCACATAAACAGAAACAAAAACAAAGATCATATGATCATCTCAATAGATGCAGAAAAAGCATTCGAAAAAATCCAGCACCCTTTCATGATAAAAACCCTCAACAAAGTAGGCATAGAAGGAACATATATCAAAATTATAAAAGCCCTATATGACAAACCCATCATACCAAAAGGGGAAAATTTGAAAGCATTCCCACTAAGACCTGGAACAAGACAAGGATGCCCACTGTCATCACTTCTATTCAACATAGTGCTGGAAGTCCTATCCAGAGCAATCAGGAAAGAGAAAGAAACTAAGGGTATCCAAATTGGGAAGGAGGAGGTCAAAATATCACTTTTTGTAGATATGATCTTATATCAAGAAAACCCCAAAGATTCCATCAATATACTCCTGGAATTGGTAAATGAATTCAGCAAAGTCTCAAGTTACAAAATCAATGTAACCAAATCAGTAATATTCCCATATACCAATAACAGTCAAACTGAGAGTCAAATCAAAGACTCAATACCATTCACACTTGCTGCAAAGTAAATAAAATACCTAGAAATATACTTTACCAAGGAGGTGAAAGATCTCTACAAACAGAACAATGAAAGACTGAGGAATGAAATTGCAGATGATACAAACAAGTGGAAAAATATATCATGCTCATGGATAGGTAGAATCAACATTGTTAAAATGTCCATACTACCCAAAGTGATTTACAGATTCAATGCAATCCCCACCAAAATACCAATGTCATATTTCAGAGATCTAGAAAAAATAATTATATGATTCATGTGGAACCAGAAAAGAGCAAGAAGAGCCAAAGCAATCTTAAGCAAAAGGAACAAATTGGGAGGCATCACATTACTAGACTTCAAACTATACTACAAGGCTATAGTAACCAAAACAGCACAGTATTGGCACAAAAATAGAGACATAGACCAATGGAATAGAACAGAAAACCCAGATATGAAACCATCTACATACAGCCAACTAATCTTTGACAAAGCAGACAACACACACTGGAGAAAAAATCCCTATTCAATAAATGGTGCTGGGAAAATTGGATAGCCACATGCAGAAGAATGAAACAGGATCCATATCTCTCACCACTCACAAAAATCAGTTCAAGATGGTTAAAGGAGTTAAATGTAAGGCATTAAACCATAAGCATTCTAGAAGAAAATTTTAGAAAAACTCTTCTAGATATCAGCCTAGGCAAAGGATTTATGAGGAAGACCCCAATGGCAATCACAGCAACAACAAAAATTAATAAATTGGACTTGATTAAATTAAAAAACTTCTGCACAGCCAAAGAGATAATTAAGAGCAAATAAACAACCTACAGAATGGGAGAAAATATTAAGAAGGTGTACATCTGATAAAGGACTAATAAGTAGAATCTACAAAGAACTCAAGCAAATCAGCAAGAAAAAATGAAACCAGCCTGTTAAAAGTTGGGCAAAAGACATGAACAGATGCTTCTCTAAAGAAGATAAGACAAATGGCCAAGAAACATGAAAAAAAGCTTAATGTCATTAATCATTAGGGAAATGCAAACCAAAACCAAAATGAGATATCACCTAACTCCAGTAAGAATGGCTTTTATTAAAAGGTCCAAAAACAATAGATGCTGGCATGGATGCAGAGAGAAAGGAACAGTTATATGCTGTTGGTGTGATTGCAAATTAGTACAACCTCTATGAAAAACATTATGGGGATTCCTCAAAGAACTAAAGGTCAACCCTTTGATCTAGCAATCCCACTACCAGGTATTTACCAGAAGGAAAAGAAGTCATTTTATCAAAAAGACACCTACACTTGAATATTTATTGCAGCACAATTCACAATTGCAAAGATGTGGAATCAACCCAAATGCCCAACAATTCATGAGTGGATTAACTAAATGTGGTATATGTATACCATGGAATACTACTCAGTCATGAACAAGGATGAGTTAATGCCTTTTGCAACAATTTGGATGGAACTGGAGACCATTGTCCTAAATGAAGTATCTAAAGAATGGAAAAACAAACACTACACGTACTCACTATTAAAATGGAACTAACTGATGAGCACACATGTGCATAGAGGGAAGGAAAACTCAAAGGAAATCAAGCAGAGGGAGGGGATGGGTGAAAACCTACCTAACTGGTAAAATTAACACTATCTGGTTGACAGGCACACTCTTAACCCTGACTCGAGCATTACAGAAGCAATCCATGTGACCAAAAACATTTGTACCCCCATATTACTTTGAATTTTAAAGCAAAGAAAGAAAACAGGGCAGAATGAAAAAAAAAAGAAAGAAAAGAAAAAGTTGGTTGGTACTGAGATGAGGGGAATGAAGGAATATCACACAAAGAGAAGCAGAGTCCCACATGGATATAGCCCAATATTGGAGTCCCACATAGATGTAACTCATCAGTCTAGCATCAAGGAACATGTTGCAGACAAAACTAAGGCCAGAATACTATCTAGAGCTGTGCATCTGCTGGAAAGCCACTGTAGCTCATTGTGTTTTTGTTTTCTTTTTCCTTGTTGTTGTCTGATGAGTGTTTCCTTTGACTGCTACCTATTGATTATTCAGTGAAGTAGAAAGGGTTCTCACACATCCTCTAAGACTTTGATTAGTCTTACCAGAGCTGCCCTGTGTGGACACCCTATCCCCCTTTCAAAAACATTTAAAACAGATGTTAGAGTCTTGGCATCCAGAGGGAAGTAATGGAAGACAAATATACAGCACCCATATATTAGTGGGACCTAACAATGATGAAAAACACCATCTGGTCCTCTGAGATGTCCCTTCTTCTAAGTCAGTGCCTATTTGAAAGTTGACATTACCTGATTACTCCACAGGGCCAGGGCAGAGACACCTATGGGAAGGATTTTGTTGCAGATATAACTTTCTCATGCTTTCTCCCTCTATATTGTGATACATTATTTACACGGCTTACCATGTGGCTGAAAATTTAGGATGCTGGTTTCCTCATAAATTTGGAAACATCATCTTCAAAGTAATTCAATGACTCATCTGTATAAAGAGAGCCATTTTATCTTGGGAAAGACTATTAATTAGGAGTCCGTGAATTACACTGGACTATGCACTTTGATAGTTCCATGTTTAAAAATAATGGCAGCTCTACTGAGAGAATCAGGGTAATGGTAGCAGCAGTTGGGAGGAAGGAGGTATCCAAATTATGTCCTGTTTTTAATGTGAATTCTTATCAAATACTCAGCAAGATTCCCTAGCTATAAGAGCCTCTTAGTAGTCATTAAGAACTGAAAGCTTGAAAAATACATACTTTTTTAATAAAAAAGATGAAACAGTTTAAATTAATGTAAAGATAGTTACAATTTAAAATAGAATAAAAACAAAAGCAAAAGTTTCTAAAAAATTAAAATTAGTTGAAGAAGTATAAATAAATAACTGAAAACCATTACATCATCAATAAAATAAAAGAAACAAAATTAACAGTAGAAGTTAAAAATAAAAAAGAAATTAAGAATAAATAAAATAAAGTCAAAATTTATTTATATATTTAAAGGAATAAAATTTATGAAAAAAATTATTAAAAGGTAGATAATAAAATTCAGTGCAAAGAGACTAAGAATAAAATTTTCAAAAATCATTAAATATGAAAGAATACATTTTAAAGAGTAAAATAAACACAATATTAAGATAAAAATATGTAGACGGCCAGAAGATTAAAAAGGTAGATTGTAAAATATAGTAAAAGCAGCAGAAGAAAACTGATTAGAATGGCATATTTATTTCACCATAAAAAATGATAGGTAAGCAAGGTGATGGACATAGTATATTAATAGGCTGATTTAATCAGTGTACATTGTATGCATGTATCAAGGCATCATATTTTACCCCATATATGTATGAATATAAGTTGTCAATCAAAGCTTAAAAATAAACATCAATAAATAAAAATTAAAATAAAAATTTTAAAAATATGAGGCTTGATTTGTCAGCATTTTTAGAGACTAAAATAGTAAATTAATAATAAATTTCTCTTCATCTGTACTTAACAAAAATATAACAACAATTCATTTAAACAGGCAGTACAAATACCTACTATGTGCTTTTCATCTCATGCTTTCTTGGAAAACAAAACAAATAAAGTATGTTACCAAGATTATAGAATAGTTGAGTTTGTTGTTTAAAACTTATTATTATTTTCCAGGTGTATTATATTATATAGTCAAAGTAGCCTTTCTATATTTTTTACTCTGTTATGTGATCAAATTTTCAGAAATAACTACTAAGAAGGTGAATTCTCTCTTGTAATGTAAAGTAAAATAAATAAAATAGCATAGATGGGTATTACAGAATGTACTGAAACAATTACTGAGACACAAAACTATAGAATAAAATACATCCTTGATAAGATAGGGGGTAGAGGAGAGAAGAAAAGCTACAAGTTAGTTAAGTGCTTAGAGTTTTCTAGGCTGGAAACAACTTTGAGCTGTGGGTCCCTAATTGTTAAAGATGCTTTGCTTAGAGAACAACAGAGGATCTTTAACTTCTTTGCTTTTCACCTTTTACCAAGCTGCTGATGCAAGACTACCTTTTACAGCACTTGTCAAGTAAGGGCTAAGTCCCTTCAGCTAGCCCAACCATGTGTAAAAACATCAGCTTGGGATCATTGTCCTGTGATACACATGGGCACACACATGACACACAGCATTTGGAGGGCAAGAAAAAGTATGTTTCAAAAAGAGGAATGTGAACCTGTGAATCAGGACATTTTAATCAAGTTTCCTAGTCTCTAATTTCTTTTCTAGTTAGAGAAGAGGGGAGAGAAGAGGAGATGGGGAGAGAAGAGGAGAAGAGGAGAGAGGAAAGGGAGCAATTATTAATTCCATTTTTCTTCTATTAATTAAAACCTTAAATAAAGGGGGAAACTCTCACATACCACAGCATCTTGTTCTCCGAACTAGAACCATTATTGTTAGTTTTAATGTCTCTGTTCTTATCCTTTAGCCTGGTTGTAGCTATCTTTTAGAGAGCTTTCTTATTGAAGGAAAGTGATCCTATAACAAAATATAATTTCTGTGTCCTCACCAATAACATTGTTAAGTGGAATAAGCCTCAAATTCAAAGAACCCCTGCTAGTCCATATTTTGTACAACCACTTGAGTAGGAGAATAGGAGACATTTTCTAAATCTCCTTTTTTGAACCAGCTTTGCATACCCTTACCTGTCTTCTGTTGTCAGGGTAGATTACATGCCAACAACATAATATTAAGAAGTAAATATATTTAAGCAAGAAAACTGTATAGTGTGATAGAAAATATTTTAAATAGTTTTAAAAAGTAGAAGTAACATGCAAATATGGTAAATATGCACATGCAGATATGGAAAATACGGTAAAATATGGCAAAATAATTAAAGTAGGATATATATGACTGACATTTGGAAAATACCGCAGCAGCCTTCAGAATTACTCCTGATTCTCTATAGACGTCTTGTTGTTTCTTATCACTTCATTTGCTCATTGTGTTCCCTATTGCTGTATAGCCTCTTTCTCCTGTGCTAAATCTCCTCTCAAAATTCTATTGCTAGTCAGAATAACATGAAGTCTGTTATTATATGCTGAATGAACACCTCATTCTCTTCAGCCCATATTTTAGACCTGTATATTTTAAAAAATGTTTTGCTTCCCACATTTCTTATGATATTTATGTAGTTATCAGACTTCCCCTACTTGATTATAAGATTGTAAAGTCACCTAGGACAAGAATTAAATTTTTTTTATTTCAAAATTTTACTGGGGTAAAAATGTTTAGGTCACATATATTGCTTTTGCACTGCCCAAGTCAGAGCTACAAGCGTGCCCATTCCAGACAATGCACACTGCACCCATTAGGTGTGCATTTACCCATCCCCTCCTCCCCCCTCCTACCTGCCCGACACCCGATGAATGTTACTTCCATATGTGCACGTAAGTGTTGATCAATTAGTACCAATCTGATGGTGAGTACATGTGATGCTTGTTTCTCCATTCTTGTGATACTTCACTTAGGAGAATGGGCTCTAGCTTCATCCAGTATAATACAAAAGGTCTTAGTTCACCATTGTTTTTTGTGGCTGCTCAGTACTCCATGGTATACATGTACCACATTTTATTAATCCACTCATGTACTGATGGGCACTTGGGTTGTTTCCACATCTTTGCAATTGTTAATTGTGCTGCTATAAACATTCAATCTTATTCTTCTTTGAATCTCAATGATAGGACCTAGGGCTGTACCTATCACTTAATATGTGCTTAATAAATTCATATCGAATTTCATTCTCTTAAAATTTTCAGCACTCTTTTACTGAGCAGTTCAGATATAAAAAAGAACTGCTGGAATCCATTTATGACTACAGGTTTCAGATTGCAACAGTTAGATAATTCATTGATTCTGCAAACATGGGAAGGGGGAAATTTATCACAATGTAGTTAATTTTTTTAAATGCATGCATGAAAATAAGTTCTATCACAGAGAAAAATTGAAGTAGAATATAATGGTTGAGATATTTGGCTTTAGGTTTCCTAGTTTAAGCAAATTAAGAATTCTGGACTTATTAAGGGAAAATATATTTTTGATAGAGATGGTACTAAGATTTAATTCCTATTCAGAACTTATTATCAGAGTACCTTCTCTAATAGTGATATCTTTATGACTAGTTTTTAAAGTAGCATATAATTCAGTCATGTAAAGATAATGAGAATATGTTAAAGTAAGTGAGTGTGTAGATATCTGACTAGGCTATAAATTGCATGAAGATAAGGACTATATCAGTTTAGTTCATGCCATCTTTCCAAGAACACAGCACAGTACTCTGGTCAGGGTACCTGCTTATATTTGGTGAATAAAGAAATAAATTAAGAAGAAAATGTAATACAAAGGTGTTCCTCTACCGTTAAGGTCTTGAACCCTGCCTGCCCTCACCTTGTAAAGCACTTCCAACTTTGGGCTGTAAAATTTTTTTTAATTAAAGTAAATTCACATAACATAAAATTGGTCACTAGCCATTTTAAAGTGTAAAATTCAGTGGCATTTAATACATTCACAATGTTGTGCAACCATCACCACACTGTCCAGTTTTGATACATTTTTATCACCCCAAAAGGAAACCTTGTATCCATTAAGGCTCTCCATTCCCCCCACCTCCAGCTCCTGGAAACCACTAATCTGCTTTTTGTCTCTTATGGATTTACCTCTTCTGGACGTTTTATATAAATGGAATCACGCAATCTGTGTCATATTCTAGGCTTTTGAAACAGAAAAGTATGAAAGAAAAACACTTCCTTTTGTCTGGTTTGATCTATACAATCATATAAAATACATTTGTCTTGGTCTGCTTCTCTCTGATTCACTATATGCTTAATTTGGGATACCAGCTACATCCTGCATAAAAAAGAATGTAATCCTGATATTTGAAGCAACATGGATAAGCCTGGAAGACATTATAAAGTGAAATAAGTCAGGCACAGAAAGACAAATACTGCATGTTCTCACTCATATGTGAGAGCTAAAAAAAGAAAATAAGGTCATAACGTTAGAGAGTAGAATTGTGGTCATTAGAGGCTGGGAACAGCAGGGGCAGGAAAGGATAGGCAGGGGTTGGTTAATGGATACAAAGTTACAGCTGGATGGAAGCAATAAGTTTTAGTGTTCTGTAGCACTGAGTGAATATGGCTAACAATAACTTAGTGTATATTTTCAAAAAGGTAGAAGAGAGAATTTTGACTGTTTACAACACAAAGATATAAGTGTTTGATGTGATAGATATGCCAATTAACCTGATTTGATCATTACACATCATATATATATATCAAAATGTCGCTTTGTATCCCATAAACATGTACAATTATTACATATCAACTAAAAATAAAAGAAAAATAAATAAATAAAATTTTTTAAAAAGTGAGGAGAAAATCTGTGTTGGGTTGATGATAGGAGTACCAGAGGGAATAATGCAAGCAATGATTGATTTGTTTTACATATATCATTACACATATTTGTTGAAATTGTCTGCTCATAATCCTTTTATAAAGTATATTTATTTACTCATTCAACAAACACATATTAACTGCTTATTATATGCCAACTTTTATGCTAAGCACTGGAGGTTCCAAGATGGAACAGGTTCATCGCTTATCCTATAGGAGACTACAATTTAAAAGGAGACTGGTGGACTTGCCCATGGGAACATTTTAACACATAATTTTACAACCAATGTAAGTTAAGCCTTTCGCCAGAAGTACAGGTTGTGGAAAGGCAGTCCAGGCAGAGTAAACAGCATGTTCAAAGACAGAAGGATAAGCAAGAACTTGCCTATTGGAGGGAAGGCCAGTTTTACTTATTCATTGTTTCCATACTTGGCTGTCCTCTTCACAACAAAAACCATCCCTACTTTTTTTCACCACTGTATACTCAGTACTTTGCTCAGTGTGAAGTACATTCATCCTTTACTCATTCATTCATGCATTCAGTAAATATAAGTATCTACTCTGTGCCGGGCACTATGTTGGGTTCTCAGTAAAATGGAGTGAAGAAAAGAAATGTGGTTTTTACCCCCAAAGAGCTCACAGTTTAATCAGTGATATTTGAGTTAATCAAACAGCAATTACTCAAATACACAATGAGTTTTATTTCTATTAAATTCACTCTCTATTACCAATCTTAGTTAAGAATTATAATGCAGTCCCAAGAAATTTTTGACGCACAGTGATTTTACCCTACTTTCTGCCAATAGATAGGTGTCTGGGCTGCAACAAATTCTCTTGGAATTGTCTCTCTCCCTTATTTGCTTCAAGTGGAGAAGTACAGTTGGAAAAGTCTACCATTGATAGTTCTAATTATCTGATCTTGTCATCCCTCATGTGTAGATGCTGGTGACTGTCAATCTATAGACATATCCGTAAACAGTACCTTGATCAAATATGAGCAAGGTAGAAAATATATCAGGGCCCCCATTCTCACCAGGGCAGGGCCCGTCCTGAGTCTAATAGCTGCCATCCACCAGCATGAACTACTTGGCACATACACACCCAATGACCTGAAGTCTTCTAAACCCCAGCAGTATTTTGTGGTCAGTCTGTGTAATTAGACAAGCTGTTCCCAAAGTGTAGTCCAGGGACTCCTGAGGAGTCCTGGGACCCTTTCCGGTTCATGAAAATATTAACACATTGTTTGCCTTCTGCACTCTATCTCACAATTGTATAGTGGCGTTTTCAAGAGGCTACAGAAAGTATGATGACGTTATCATTCTGACATTTCCATTCTGATGGCCAGTAGAATGTGTGCTTGTGCATTTTTATGTTGTAAAAATTTCTCCAATTTAATTTCCAGCATGGCAAATATTAATAGATATAACCCATACACACAGACAGTAAAGGTGTTCTAAGCCCAAAATGTTTGAGAACTGCTGAATTAGAAACTGTTGTCTTGATTTCCTGAATGAGCTCCTATTTAGAATATCTTCAACCACAATTCAATTAGCCTGGCCCATGAGCTCCTATCTAGCAATTTTTGGCTGTTCTTCTTCCCAAGGATGTATACTAAATTCTTCCCATACTAAAAGCAACAATTGAACTGTTTCAAATATTAGACAAAGTCTGGAACTCTTAGTTTATCAACTGTCTGTACCATCATTGCTTAGACAACACTTCTTATGGTATCCCCAACTTGAATCCCCACTTTATCAAATCATTTGGCACAGCAACTGTCACAGAGTTGGTGCCCAGTCAATGTTTTTAAGAGAAGAAAGAAGGAAGTAAGAGAAGAAGTCAGTCTGAACCGAGCCTAAGTTTTCACTTCCCTTGGAAATAGAGTAAGTTTTATTCCTCAAACTGTGAGGTGAATTTTTAGATTCAGGGGGTGGTATTTTGACCACGAAAATATGTCTTTCAGTTCTCCAGCTTCAGGGAGGATAATTGGCCAGTGGCTCTTTCTGCTGTGCTTTAAAATCCAAGTTTACTCTGAGTTCACATTTCCCAAGACTTCTCCTAGTCATTGACCGAGAATGGCAGTGATGCTAAGGCAGGCTCATTCCTAGAAGATGCAGGACTCCTGAGATGGCCAACTTTGACTCAAAGACTACACTCCTACCACCACTGAAGACCTCAACAAACACGCCTCAGAACTATATCACACAGGTTCTGCCTAACCTACCTTCCCTCTCTCTTTTCTTACTTCCCTCAGGATCAAACCTACAGGGTAATCTGATGGCTTTCCAAGTTTGTCCTGGCTTTTTCTCCACTTTCTCCCAAAGGTTTTGCCACTAATAAATTTGTTGCATTTTTGTAATCCCATCTTGGTATTTGCTTCATGAAGGACTTGGACTAATGCCTCCATTCCCTAGCTGGGTCAATTTTATCTAGGGTTTGTTCCACCCCATTGAGATTCCCAACCCTTACTCATGAGACCCTGTGGAGAAATCAGCACGCTCCTTAGCATCTTTCACATCTTCTAAAACTGGGACATATAACTTTGTATCCTCACAATTGTTTACACTCACTATGACCTTACTAAATGTCTTTTGAAACAAATTTAAAATGAGGGGATAAAGGATAAATAGATCCAAGAGCTCACTACTCTTCTTTTCTCTAATCGCCCACAAAATGATTTCTATGAATCACATCCCCAGGCCACTAAATACTGAAATTCTCTCGCTAAACCACCTTCCAAACCCACTCCTCAGGCAGCCTCTTTCCTCTGGATTCCTCTTATCTTTGCTTTTTACCAGAATTCCTCTATTTTCATCAATTTTACCATAGACGGGGTGTCCACGCTACCCCTTTAGCCAGGTGTGGCAATGCTGCAAAGCATATCCCCATTTCAGACAGCTTACACCAAAAAATGTGAAAGAAAGGCAGGGGGTGGTTAAGAGACATGGGCTTTATATTTCTACTCCTTTCAATATGAAGTCATTTGCCTGTTGAACATTTTTCTTATTTTAAGGGCCTTTAACTTTCTCTTCTTCAGGTGCATTGTGAGGCAGGCAGAAGCTTCATGGCTAAAAGGAAAGAAAGGTGCTAAAAGGCCCTGTGTTTGGAAATATGTGTTGCTCCAAATTACTTTTTGCCATTTAATCATAAAATAAACACCCACAAGACTTCAAAAATCTAAAAATATTTGACACGCTTCATGTTGCCTCAGTGTTTATGGATACAACTTCAGATAAACCAGAAACATAAATGAAAAAAAAAATCTTACTCAAATGCATTTCAATTAGACCCACAGTGCTCAGCTCCTTCACACATACACCTACACACACACCCTCAAGCTTACTCAGAATGGAAGGGAAATCCTGACACCAGATTTTCTGATGACAACTTCAGTAAGTCGACAGGGATTTCCCCCTCCCCCACCCTTGGGAAGTCTAGATATTTATTTTGACTGTCATTCCTTCATTTTATTTGCAAAGTCCATTGGAGCAAAGAGACCTGGCATTGCAGTCTATCATTTCTGAACAGACTTGATTTAAAAGTTTTCTGGGTCACATATGCTCCCTCAGGTTCCTACTGCAGTCTGATATTAACATCTGAGTGATAAGGGAAAGGCATCAGCAAATTTTTTTTTTGACAAAAAGTATACCAAAGTAGGTCACTCATTAAAACCTCTTCAATTGAGAAGTGATGTGAAAGTAGGACTGGACCTAAGAAACTGATGAAGAGAATTGCACTGATTCACATATATGAGGAATACACATTTGAATATTCCATTGAGCTCTATATTTTCAATTTAGTCTGTCAACTCAACATAGCCATCATCTTCCCTTATTCCTTCTCTTTATTCCCATATTTGTAAATTAAACCTGAATCTCATTCAGTCCCTTATACATGTAATTTGGCAATGTATTAAAAGTTTAATAGTGAGGTTGATCTTAGCCAATGTGAAAAATAATGTGATCAAAAATAACTTAATATAGTGGTAGAAACAGTGTTCAAATTCCACTACTGCTTCTATTTAACTTGGTGTTCAGAGGAAATAGTATAGGCTGATTTGCTGTAAATATATATTTTGTTGAACATGACTAAGAGTGCAAACAGTTAAGTTACTTTCCTATGCTTTTCCCCTTTTTGACATTTTTCGCCCCTCTCTTAATGGCTACTGTAGGTTCTTTGATCTATCTGAAAGAGCTTGACATGTTAGAGGCGATAAATCTCCAACACACCTGTTCCCAGTGGAGATAAAACTGAGTACCTCCTAATGACCAGTGTGTTCCTACTCAGCCTTCAAGATGCAGCCCAGTGTCACTCTCTGAAATCTTCCTCCACAACCCTGGAGCACATTAGTTACTCCTTTCTCTAGTCTTCATGGCACTTCATTCAAATTTCTCTTATAATACTTCCTTGTTGGATTGCAATTTAACTGTTTCTATGTTTATCTTCTTGACTAGATTTTAAAGTACTGAACCTCTTAGATCAGTGGTCCCCAATCTTTTTGGCACCAGGAACTGGTTTCATGGAAGAAAATTTTTTCATGGACCTGGGGGGGGGAATGAAGAGCAATGGGGAGCAGCTGTAAATACAGATGAAGCTTCTCTTGCTCACCCGCAACTCACCTCCTGCTGTGTGGCCCAATTCCTAACTGACCACAGACTGGTACTGGTCCATGGCCCAGGGGTTGGGGATCACAGTCTTAGATGATATCTTAATCATCTCTGCATTTTTCATGGCCTCCAGCCTGTATTGAACTTTTAGGATGAACAATTGCACCAATTTACCCAACACTAAGAATTTTCCTGAGATGCATGACTTTCGGTGCTAAAACCACTACAGTCCCAAGCAAATCAGGATAGTTGGTCACCTAGTTAAGCATTTACTATGTGCAAGGTACTTTATAATTACCATTCCTCTCGAAGCTCATTCTTCATTGAATAATTGTTGACCATCACATGGGTTGTTCTAGGTATGTAGTTAATCAGTAAACAAAACAGAAAAAGATCCTGCTCTCATAAAGTTTTCATTCTAGTGTGAAGTTGGAGATAAGTATTATTTTTTTCCATTTTGCAAATGGAAAGAGCTCTATTTAAACAGGGGAAGTAATTGCTGAAAGTCCTATTGTCAGTAAGTAGTATGCTCATGTGTCTTCGATGTCAAAGGAAGGCTCTTTTTTTTCCCCTGCATTAACCTGCTTCCTTTTTCAAAACATTTCTAATGGATTTTACTATAGTAAAAACATTTAACATGATATCTACCCTCTTAACAGATTTTTAAGTGTACAGTACAATATTGTTATCTATAGGCACAATGTTATATGACAGATCTCTAGAACTTATTCAGATTGTGTAACCGAAATTTTATATCCATTGATTAGCAACCACCAAGTTACCCTACTCCTCAGCCCCTGGAAATCACCATTTTATCCTTTGACTCTATAAGTTTGAATTTTTAAAATATCTCATATAAGTGGAATCATGCAATGTTTGTCTTTCTGTATCTGGCTTATTTCACTCAACACAATATCCTCTAGGTTCATCCATATTGTCACATATTGCAAGATTTACTTCTTTATTAAGGCTGAATATATTTCATTATTTATATAATGGAAAATATATACCACTTTTTTAATCAATTCATCTCTCCATGGACATTTAGTTTGTTTCCACATCTTTGCTATTGTGAATAATGCGGCAGTAAAAGTGCTTTGACATCCTGATTTCAATTCTTTTGGACAAATACCTAAAAGTGGAAATGCTGGATCATATGATAGTTTTATTTTAATTTTTTGAAGAAACTCTTACTATTCGTACTGTTTTCCACAGTGGCTGTACCATTTTACACTCCTGCCAATGGTATAGAAGGATTCCAATACCTCCACATCCTCATGAGTACTTCTTATCTTCTGCTTTTTTGATAATTTGTGGTTTTGATTTGCATTAGCCTAATAAATAGTGATGTTGAGTACCCTTTTCATATTCTTGATGGCCATTTGTATGTCTTCTTGTCTATCCAAGTCTTTAGCCCACGTTAAAATCGCATTATTCGCTTTTTACTATTGAGTTGTAGGGGTTCCTTATATATTTTATAAATTAACTGTTTATCAAATACATGATTTATAAATATTTTCTTCCTTTCTGTAGATTGCCTTTTTACTTTATTCACTGTTTTATTTATATGCAAAAGCTTTTTAGTTTGATGTAGTTTCACCTATTTATTTTTGCTTTTATTGCCTGTGCTTTTGGTGTTATCCATGAAATAACTGCCAAGACCAATATCATGAAGCTTGGATATCACATGCAAAAGAATGATATTGGACCATTAGGGACCCTTATGTATATTGGACACTAACAAAATTCAACTCAAAATGGATTAAAGACTTAAATGTAAAACCTGAAACTGTAAAACTACTAGAAGATTATCTGCTTCCTTGTACAGTAGAAATATATTTCTCGGACTTGCTATAGAAGAATTTTCTAAAGAGTCTATTCACTGCTATGAACAAAATTAAGTATTACTTTTGGTAACATCTGACAAAAACAAACATGGCTGTTTGAAGACAAAGAATTTAGGGTCTTACTATATAAAAGAAATACTCCCAGATGGTGACTTTGTGAATTTGATACAACAATCAGTGGATAAAGCATCAAACTTACCCTAGATCTAATATCAGCTTGCCCTCTCTGATTCTCAGTGTCCTTACGGTAGTCCCTTTCAAGTCTGAGGATGATAAAATGAAAATTATACTTCTAATTAGGTATAATAATTATTTGCATTTTGATAACTGCTTATTATGTGTTGTATGAATGATGCTAACCAATAAAAGATGGAAAAAAATTGAAATAACCCTACTTCAAGCAAGCCTGATATAAAACATTTTTGTATTTCACCCCATACCCTTCAAAAAACACATGGGATTATTCTTGACTTTACAGGTAGATTCATGTATGAATAGCAGGGCATCTGGCATATTTAAATGTTTTGATTTGTAATATGAATGATATCTAATCACTCAAAACACTTTCATTGAGGAAAAGAAAACTCACAGGCATGCATATTATAAAGTGGCATAAAACTGGTCATTAAATGAACTTTTATTCCAACATTTCAAATCCATTCTGAACTGTAAATGTCTTTAGAACAGTGAGACTGGGTAAGCACAATGACTTTTCTTTAGTTTCTTTTACTTTTTTTCTTTTTTATATTTTAATTTTTAAAGTGTTTAGTTCTGTTTTAATATAACAGTTTACCATGAACTTTAACTTAAATTATGAAATAAGTGCAAGAATGTACAAAATTAAGTTTTGAATAAAAAGAGGAAGAGGCCAGACATGAGGGAAGTCACATCTAACACTTAGGAGGCAAAGAAAAGTTTTCCTCAACTATATTAAGTATATGGATTACTGTGGAGTGTCCTTTCCTACATTGCTAAATTAAGGAGGGCATATAACCAAGTGAATGCCTTACCCCATGACAAAACTAAAGGCTATGTCAAGTTAGTGGATGGGAAGAGATCTAGAGTTGAGTTTAATGGCAGGTAGCAAATATGCCTCTTGTCTTCCTATGTAGAACTAGCTCCATAATTCTGGTTAGGCAACTTTATATCAATATATAAATATCACATTTCATTGATTCCAAGATGCACAATTTTTTTTTAAAAAATCCTGAAATCAGAATTTGTCCTATAATCTGCGGTATCTTACAATCTCTGTCTGCATGGAGACACCCCGGTACAGCTGTCAATTTCTTGTCCCTGTATGGAATGTAGTGGTTATTCCTGGATCCATTCATGGAGCTCCTCATTTCACCCTTCCAACCATTTGAGGGCATTTGGTGATGGAATATGCATGTATATGTATCCAGGCAATTGCCTGAAAATGTTCCATTAACATCTTCTGATAAGATTAGGTAAGCATCAGCATCAAAGCTTGCAAAATAGGTGTCAGCTGTTTGGAAAAACTTTCCCTGAGACAATAGTGAACACTTTAAAAATTAATGTTGTGTCACCAACTCTCTTTAGAGCACAAAGTGTGAAAATTTATAGAAAAATAGACATGAATAACACTGATTAAGAAGAACTATGACTGTGAACAAATTTTAGGAATTCCTTATCCAAATTAATTCTCTTACACTTTCCTTTGGGGTTTGCAAACAGTGCTATATAATTTTTAAAAATTGTTTTAAACTCTCTATGGCATTTTCATTAAAATGAATAATATTGCTAAGTAATAAGAAAATAGTGTGCTAGTTAACTGGCAGCATTTTTTAAATTTCTTCATTGCCCATTAAATAATAGTGTGTGTTGACTAATGTCTTCATCATCCAAATAATATCAGAAACAGATTCTGTGTAAACACTATACCAGACAAAAAGAAGAGCAATAGAATTGGATATAGCATTTGAAGATTGATAGACTGAGGAACAAGACACAACCATGGGGCTCATAAGATTCTGTAGCACAAGAAAAAGGGAATAATTTCCTGAAGGTACAGAGGAAAAGCCTAACAGTGACAATAATTTAGTACAAAAAAAACCACAAAAATTTCAGGAGTCATCTTCTTTACAGTTTTAATACAATTAAAGCATAAACCAAAGAAATAAGAAGTAAAATGTGCGATGGGAATATAAATGGCAGTACAACTTGAGATGGAGAGACCAAGCAGACTGAGAAAGCTTGTGGGGAAACTATGTGATAATAGAATTAAAATCTGCCTGCAGGCTCTGCAAAAAATCTAATCAGTAATGTAAAAGACAAACAAGAGAAATGACTCCAGAATTCAAAATAATAGCAGGTTTTTTTCCTTTGTTCTCTCCAGTGATCCATTTCTGGCCACATTCCATCCCAGAATTTAATGCCTCCTGTGCTCCAGGTATAACGACTTTAACTGACTCCTCCCTGTGGGTGGATAATAGTTCAGAGAAGTACTGTCTTGGGAAGGCTAGACTGATGAACAAAAACCATACATGAACTATAACTAATGGTTATGGAAACCTTGGTCCAGAGGAAGCAGGATCTAGGAATGGAAAAACAGACTGAGTCTGGGGGTTAGAATCTGGGTCCTTGCATCAAAGCATAAAATAAGGCAGTTGTACATCCAGACTTTTCAGTTACCTGAGCCAATTATTTACTCTTTTTTTTTTTCAGCCAGATAGGACTATTTTTTTGTTTTTGAGGTACCATTTCTAAAGAAACTAAAACAGCACATTGAAACAAGCCCATTTAACTTAATCAGGTGCCAAAAGATAATTAGATATAACCATTTCAAGAATGGTGAAATCCAAGTCTAAAAGAATATCAATTAGCATTATACCAATTTAATACTGAGCTAAAAACAAATGCTTGAAATTCATTTAAAATGTATACATAAGATGTTTAAAGTAATTCTTAAATTATAATGTACATAAAATCATTTTTTAAAGATTATTATTTTATAATCTGACTATAAAATATCTAATCAATATTATCAAAAACTGGGAAATCAAGGGTAAAGAACTTAGAAAAATGAAACCTTACTAATTCTCTGATTATTAGCAGAGAGGCAAAGATACTCTTTCATTAATGCCTTTTATAACCAACAAAACAAAACAAGATTTTATGGGAGGCACTACAGGCTATAGTAAGAATGGAGCCGTGTAAGTAACAGACAGAATTGTAAGGTCTAAGGCTGTTTCTATCACTTAGACTTTGCTCTAAGAAAACAGCCATTAGAATTTTTGAGAGTAGGTTTATTTTTGTTTTTAACATGAGGATTATAATTTCAAATTTACCTCGTCATCAGAACGTTAAATAGAGGGTCTGGATGATCATCAGAAGCTGTCCAGACTTTGGAGAAACATGAATTCCAGGAAGCTACAATACAAAAATAAACAGTGGAAGTTAACATTATTGACTAAAAAGGAGTAGTAAAAAAGGAAGCAGAGGACAGAGGAAAGAGGAAATATGTGCATTACATTATTGCTTGGAATAGAAAACAGATAATATCCTAGGAACAGAAGACTAAATGGATTCTCTGACATTATAAAGAAAAATAATGTAAACCTTCCTAAATAACAGAAAAACTGTGAAAATCTATGTATCAAATCACAAAGCAGCAATTCCATAAAGAATAAAAAAACTACAGGAAATGCAATTAAATTGAGAT